>OX451735.1:1233727670-1236198550 GCA_948472305.1 Vicia faba
CTATCATGTGATGATTTGTACATTGTGCTACAACAGAGGTGTCTGTTCTTCAACTTATTCTTAGTTGAGTTTCTTTTGACCTTTTGTTCTTCTGAACCAACTTCATTGCCTTAGATGTCCATCATTATAGAAAACTGTGAGTTAAGAGCACATCTTTCTCACACACACGCCATACTTTTCTGGGAGGAGATAAAATTCTTCTCAAATAGCTAGAAACCAATATTTGTTTAACATGTTTCATCAACAGATGCAAACCTATCAAATCCACAACAAATTCCCTCAGAGGAGTCTCAGCTACAACAGTGTCAAGATAATCATATTCTAATATTTTGACTTCTCATCCTTCTGCACTAGCTTCACTACTTTTAGAGGCTGAAAAGGTAATATCCAGATCTATAAGATTTTCAACTAGATTTGATTTTTCAAGATCAAGCTTATCATCAAATCTAACATAGATTAATTTTTAAACACTGGGTGTTTCATTGTTGTATATTTTGTAGCCTTTTAAGCATTCAGAATATCCCATCATGATACATCTTTGTGCGTTAGATTTTAACTTTGTTAAGATGTTCTTTAGAATTTGATATAAAACAAGAGCATCCAAAAGGATGAAAATAAGAGATGTCAGGCTTCTGTTCTTTCACAATTCATAGGGAGTATTACCCATAATAAATCTTATAGAGACTCTGTTTTGAATGTAATACGCAGTGTTTACAGCCTCTGTCAGAAAGTGATTTTCCAGGTTAATTTCATTGATCAAGACTTTGGCACAATCCTTTAATGACCCGTTATTCTCTCTACAACTCCATTATGCTATGAATTAGATCAGGAGAAGACAAGAGAAATGTTGTTTCCACCAAACAACCTCTTAGAGAGTTTTGAACTTATCATTTCAACCATGATCAAATTGAAATTCATTTTTGTTAAGCACTTGGATAGAGAGGGTGGTGAACACATGGTAACTCATCCTTGTGACAAAGAGACATCAACCAAAGCCATATTCTATGGTTATTAAGAATGACTAATCCATACTCTTTTCCATTGATTGACATAGATTTTACTAGTCTAAACAAATCAATGTGTGGATGTTCCAATGGTCTGAAGGTAGAAACAACATTCTTTACTTTTTAAAAGAAGTTTTTGAAAGCTTATCCATCTAACATGAATCATAAAGAGCTTCTGAAGAGAAGTTTCATATTATAAAGACTTCTGATTACATTAAGCTTGTTAAGCTGAGATACTATTCTCATACTAACATAGACCAATCATCAATGTCAGGACTAATGCTCTTTATAAGCGAATACAAGTCATTTTTAAGAAGAGCTTTTTAAGACCGGAGAGTCTGATCTTAGAGATGTTTTTTTCCTTTTTACCATTGAATGGAATAGATTCATTCTTCTAACACAAAGCATGACTCTTTAATAAGGATAACACCATAACAATTGTCACTTAATTGATTTAAGGACAACCACATTATATATTACTCTATCAGCTTATTAAAATATTAAATAGAGATAAGAACGTCATTACCAAACTATTTCAGAGCTTATGATATTTTACTTCTTATCACCTCTGAAACCCACAATGGCTTCATTCCTATGTTCCCAGTTTTGGAAAATATGCCTTTCTCCCACCATGTGTTACAAGCAGCCAGAGTATATATACCATGATAGGTGTTTCAACTGCGCTGCTAAGAATATCTGTAACATGGATTTTTTTTTCTTGGGCACCCACAATTTCTTGGATCCTCTCTTGTTAGTTCCCCTCAGATTTTTTAACAACTTTGGGTTTAACAACAAAATAATCATATTTGCAAGAATTAAAATGAGTTGATTTTGCCAAAGGTTATGCCTTAGGTTCAGAAGCAGATTCCTCTTTTTCTTTCCCTTATCTTTAGGCACAAACCCAATAGAGACAAAATGAGAATGAAGAGTATTAGGTTTGTCTTCCTTATCAGAATTAGATTCGTCATAGGAGTTATAACTGATACCATTGGTTCCATTACTACTCACGCCCATAGATCATAGAAGCCATCATGCTTCTCCCTGTGCTTCTGGCTAGTAACTTCTGGAAAGCTTTGTGATATTTCTTAATGACATCATAAGTACTCTTAGAATCTTTTGGAAGAGTTCTCGTGCCTTTGAGGGCAGAGTTCTCATCTTTAAGAAAAAAATTCTTCATTTAAAATGGAGAGATCTTCCTTAAGCTTGTTGTTTTCAGAAGATGTGGGTTCATGGGACTTTTTAAGTTCCTTGAATTCAATCTTGAGTAACTCATGTTTTTTTCCAGAATTTCAAGTAAACGGGAAGTTAATTCAGAATGAGTAAGGTCAGAAGATACCTCTTTGGAGAATACCTCTTATGTCTCTGAATCATATTCTTCTTCATCTTCTGGAGGGATCTTTTCATGCATTCTAACTTGAGCCATCAGTGCCACGTTAGCACGTTCTTCTTTTGATTCATCTTCTGAAGAGTCAGAATCATCCCAAGTTGCCATCATCCCTTTATTCTTGCTCTTGAGAGCTTTCTTCTTAGGCTTGTTCTTCTGAAGTTCAAGATAGTCATTCCTGTAGTGTCCTGGCTTGTTGCACTTATAACAAGTTACTTCTTTTTCTCTAGACTTCCTTTGACCTGAAGTAGACACGAAGCGACTACCAGTCGTCCTTCTAGTACTTCTAAAACTATTTCCTTGATTTCTCTTCTAGAGATGGTTAACCCTTCTGAACAGCAAAGATAACTCATCTTCATCTTCATCATAATCTTATTCTAAATCCTCAATCTCTTTATCTTGAAGAGCTTTGGACTTCTCAGATCTTCTGAACAACTTGAGCGTAATAGATTTAACTCTCTTTTGAAGTTCATCTTTTTCAAGCTCAATCCCGTGACTTCTTAGAGAACTCGCCAATTCTTTTAGAGAAGTGTTGTTGAGATCCTTTGCAAGCTTGAGTGCAGTTACCATAGGCCTCCATTTGGATGTCAAGCTTATGATAATCTTCTTCACATGATCTGACGTAGAATAACCTTTGTTTATAACTATTAATCCTGCAACTAAGATCTGAAACCTTGAGAACATCGTCTCTATTGATTAATCATCCTCCATCTTGAAGGCTTCATACTTCTGAATCAAGGATAAAGCCTCGGTTTCCTTGACTTGATAATTTCCCTCATGATTCATTTTGAGAGATTCAAATATAGACTTAGTTGAGTCTCTACTTGTGATCTTCCCATACTCAGTATAAGAAATAGAATTCAACAAGATGGTTCTTGCTTTATGATGATTCTTATAATCCTTTTTCTATTGATCAGTCATAGATTTTCTTTCAAGCCTACTCTCCATTTTCATCTCTGGGATGTACGTAGCCATCAACTAACATATCCCAAGATCAACATCAAGTCCATGTGAAGAAGTCCCAAAACTTTTGATGTAGTAAGATGTTGGATCTTTTGATGTGACATCTTAGTCTGATTTCCAATCTGGAAGTCACCATATACCCTTCCTTCTTCTATCTTGAGCTTAGGAATCCCTCTCACTGCTTCTTCAGATATAATTCTTTTCATACCTTTCAGATGCAAGTGCCCCAATTTTTGATGCCATAGTTTAACTTCATTCTCTTTGGATAAAACACATGTTGAGGAGAGGTTTAACTCTTGAGGAAACCATAAATAACAATTGTCTTTAGATCTGATTCCTTTCATAATAAATTTATTCTTTTCATTGCATACAAGACATTCTTCCTTGGTGAAGTTAACTTTGAATCCTTGATCACACAATTGGCTTATACTTATCAGGTTAGTTGTTAACCCTTTAACAAGTAACACATTATCAAGCTTAGAGACTCCTGAACAGTCAAGCTTGCTAACACCTTTGATTTCACCTTTTACTCCACCACCAAAAGTCACATAACTGGTGGAATGAGATTTGACATCCACCAACAAATTCTTGACACATGTCATGTGTCTAGAACAACCATTGTCAAAATACCAGTCATCTTTGGTTGATACTCTGAGGGAGGTGTAAGCTATGAAACTAGAAACATTAGACATGGGAATCCACTGTTTCTTCTTTTTGATATTTTGTGGAATCTTATCAGTCTTGGGAGGAGGAGTAGCCTTAAGATACCCATACAACTTGAAACAGAAGGGCCTTATATGACCAAGCCTTCCATAGTGGTGACATCTCCAGGGCTGGGGATTCTCCTTGGTGTGATTAAAATTTTTCTTGTCATGATCCTTTCTTGCCATGATGTTTAGACATTTGATTCAACATCCTTGGTTTAGACTTGGCATGAGTGGAATCTACTGAAGGTTCTTTAGAACAGTCTTGTCTCCTGTCACTTTTCCTGCTTGAAGAATTTCATCTAAAGTGTCAGACCCATTATTCAAATTTTTGAGAGATTTAACCATTCTATCAAGGTTTGAATTCAAGGAGGTCACTTCACTTTCCATTTTATAAATAGTTTTTAAATGCTCTTCCCTTTCTGCCTTCAGTTGAGTTATGAGGACTTTCTGTTTCTCCCCTTCAAGGCACACTTCTGCACTTCTGAGATATAATTCTTTGTATGAAGCAGCTAACTCATCAAAGGTTAGTTCCTCATCACTAGACTCTTCATCAGATACATATTTCCCTGTCAATGCTTTAACATACTTGTAAGATTCTTCAAGATCACTCTTTGAGTCCTCTTCAGACCAAGTAACAAACATATTCTTCTTTTGTTTCTTAAGATATGTAGTACATTCAACTCTAATGTGACCAAAGCCTTCACATTCATGACATTGTACTCCCTTCCCTTGAGTGGATATTTCTTCAGCCCTTTTTCTTCCAAACTCATTTGACTTAAGGATGTTAGATGAGATGTTCTTGACATTTGATCTTTGGTTCCCATCCATTCTTTTTATCAATTTGTTAAATTGTATTCCAAGCATAGTTAAGGCATTTGATATTCCTCCATCTGTATCCAGATCACAATCTTCCTCTTCATCTTTAGTATTTGATACAAAGGCTATGCTTTTGTTCTTCTTTTCAGATCTTTCATTGATGCTTAATTCAAATATCAGGAGGGATCCAACAAGTTCATCCACTTTCATTTTGTCAATGTCTTAAGCCTCTTCTATAGAAGTCACTTTGATATCAAATCTCTTGGGAAGAGACCTGGGCATCTTTCTCACCAATTTGTCTTCAGTTATTTTCTCTCCTAATGTACTAGTTGCATTAGCAATTTTAAAGAATGTTCATATGGAAGTCATTAATACTTTCGTCATCCTTCATTCTCAAATTCTCAAATTTTATGGTGAGCAACTGAAGTCTTGACATCTTAACTTTGGATGCGCCTTCATGAGTAGATTTAAGAATTCCACATGCATCCTTAGTGTGATACGGTGGGAAGAACTGACTGTTTTTGGAATGCTGGTTTGCATTTTGCGTTTGTATTCGCAAAATGTCGCGGTAAGCAAGAGTCGCCACCGACTTTTATTTTATCCAACAAGGAAAGGAAAAAAGCATAGAAAAATTCCTTTTTCGAGATATTTCTGAGTACGGGGGGTAGATTATAGAAAGGGAAGGTATTAACACCCTTTCTATCTGTAGTTATCTACGGGCTCTTAGGTACTTGCTCATTGTTTTCAAAATTGTTTTCTTTGTGTTTATGGGTTTGAAAAAGTTTTTGTTTGAAACATTGATTTAACTCTTGCTTCTGTCCTCAAGCGTGTAATGAAGTGTTTTTTGAAAAAAAGTGTAAGTGTGAAAGAGTTTTGTTTTGAAAGAGCAAGTATCTAAGAGCTAATCTACGTACTCGAAAAAGGAATTGTTCTATGCTAATTTCCTTTAGACAATGCTATCCCACTATTAGTGACTAGGTAACACCGTCGTTGGAGTTTGAGGGTCAATTCGAATGAGGGACATACGGTCACCAAAGAAATGTTAAAACGTCTTAGCGATAACCCTAATGTCTTAGATCATTTGTTTGAGGCAATTATATCAGAGGCAACCGTTTCGAAGCAACTATGATCTTTTAGACAAGAGGACGACCTCTAAAATGACCTATACTCAATGACCGTTTACAAAGACAACCAAGTGAGGTGTACCCTAAGAGTGCGCATGTGCGAGTGTGTCGATTTCAGTTATTTTTATCTTTGCACATGTTAAGGGTGGTCTAACTGTTTTTTAAATTAGGCATTCATTCTTGTCATGCAAGCCCTATTATCAAACATCTAACAGTTGAATATTCACAGAAGTTAAAGGTGCGGAAATTAAATTACAAGGCGTCGGGTAATTACATCGCCAAAAGCAACCCTTTGAAAATAAAATAAAGCGATAGAATAAATAAAATGTCCTAATTATTATTACAAACCATAAGAAGATACATTAATTGGATAAATAAAATAAAGCACGACGCGAAATTAAATCGAATGCGAATTAGGGTTTTGACCCTTTTAATAGAAAATGCTTTTTTTTGTTGTTTTATTTTAAGGAAAGAAATTAAATCCTAAATTAAATACTAGATTAATTATTAAATAAATTAATTGATGAAAAATAATAAAAGACATATTTTTGGAGTTTTTGTTAATTTAAGAAAGAAAATAAAATAATTAAATTAGTAGATAAAACCTAATTAATTCTAATTAATTTTATTTATTTACAAAAATAAATTAAAGTTACCTAATTAATATCCTAATTAATTAGTTATTATTTATTAATAAAAATGAAATTCTGAATTTTTATTGGATAAAAAGTATTTTTGGTGATTTTTGATAAAAAGAAAATTTTTTATTGGTTAGTAAATTAATTAAAACAAAATAAACTAATTAAATTAAAAGAACAAAATTTGAGAGAAAGGGAAATTGGGCATGATTTTGGGAGGTGTTGAAAGAAGTTTATTGGCCCAATTGATGCTGGTCCAATTGACTTTTTGTGATCCTGTGCACACGCATTGACTGGCTTATGGTATGCCTTCAAGGATTGGCCACTAGATCTGGCCATCTGGCGCATGAAGGAGGGATGTGCATGGTGGACCTCAGACTTGTACACGCACATGATTACCTGAAAACAAATAAGAAAATGCAGTTTGCTGGAGGCAGGGATCGAACCCCTGACCTCCAGCCTTTGGATCCTTGAACGCTTGTGTGGCCACCAGTAGACCAAGTTGCTTCATTTGTTATAACAATACAAACATAATATAATATATAAAAATAAATTATATGGCCAAAAATTAAAAAAACGCGCAAAATATTTGAACGGACGAATGAATGGACGACACGTCTTTGTCCATGTCCTCTAAATCCTGCAACTTTTACCTGCGGATTTTTATCCGCAGCTAAAAGCGTAGCTTCTTTCTAAAATCTTCCCCAGGCCATATAAATGAAAGGTAGCACCATAGTTGAGCTCGTCTTGTTCCCCTGAACAAGATGGTACCCTTCACGTAAGCCAATTATTCCTGTAATAAAAATCCCTGAAAAAACCTAGAAAACCCTACAATGGTGATCCACGATATAAAGCATAAGAATGAAATTGGTTATTGCAGAAAGCTAGCAAATGTCATGGTGAATCAGAATATGTAATTAGTTTTTGTTATAGATGCAAGAATAATACAAATCGAATTCAAGAATGGGGCGGATCCGTGAGGGACTTACAGTGCTCTAGGAAGCGTGAAAACGCGTGGTTTGGATTGATTTCACTTGTGGAGATGGCCAGGAAGAGATTGGGACAAGTCTCAAGTGTTGAAATTGACTTTATGCCTGATTTCGATCTCAAGCTTTTTCTTGTTTTTTGCAAACTTTGTTCTTCCTCTACAATTGATTTCCAACCCTGATTCTTATGTGCCTTGCTTCCTTATGTATTTTACAATACATTAGGGTTGTTTTCTTTGTCCAAATCTTGCTCTATCAATGCTCTTGATGTGGATTTGATTTGCTTTTACAAACTTTCCAAATTGGCTTGATTTCAATCTTTTTTACACATAATTGATTTGATACGAGTATGATGATGGCAAGCTGTAGAATGGAACCTGAAATCACCATAAAATCTTTGTTATCAATGCCTTTGGATTTTTATTTGATTTATTTTGATTTAAATCAAATTAATTCAAATAAAATCAAAATAATTAATAAAAAATGATATGTAAACATGGCCTAGGATGGGGCATGTGGGCTACAATTCAAACTCAAAACAAGTGAAAAAGAATGGGCCCATTTGGCAAAATTTGAAGTTTGGGGGATAGTTGACTTTTGGCAATTTTGCAAAAAAGTCCAACTTCAACAATGCATAACTTCCTCAATTTTGAACTTTTGGAGGTGTTCTTGGACTTTTTAGAAATCTTGAGATGTCCTATAATAAACCCTTTTTGTCTCATCTCATTTTGATATTCCATGCTCAAGTTAGAATCTTTGACAAAAAAGGTGTTTTTGTTGACTTTCAAAAATGACCTATAATGTCAAAATTCATAACTTCTTGTGAGTGCATTTTTTGATCTTGGGATATGAATATGGATTGTAGGTAATTGCATCCTCTTAATCATGAGATTTGGATGGGTCATTTCGCATAAAGTATGAGAAAGTTATGCTTGGTCAAAGTTGAGTTGACTTTTCCTACAAAACCCTAATTTAGCAACTTTTGAATCTTGATGAATTTTGAGCAATCCTTGATGAATCATGATCAACCCTTGATAAAATGATGAAATATCCTTTAAAATGAGAATGTTGACACAAAATCTTGAAGTTTGACTGTATTTGGGTCACAATTGACTTTTGCCCTAACATAGTCGATTTTTGGACCTTTGAGCAATTGACTGAGCAAACTTCCTCTGCAAGGCTTGAAATTTGACATGGATGATCTTGAGAATATATTAGGAAATTGGGGAGCAATTGAGGTCATTTGGACTCAAGGATCTTGATGCAACAAAAAACCCTAATTTTGGGTAGACTGCCTTAGGAGAGAGCTTGTCTGACCAACTCTTGGACTACTTTGAGCAACTTGGAGATTTTTCTTGCAATGTTTTGAGAAATATGGGAGGGAAAATTTTGGGGTACAACAGCTGACCCTGTTCAATCTTCTTAAGCCTGAGGATGTAGATTGGCTTTCATGCCTTTTGTGATCCGAAGGTGGAAGATGATTGAACACTAGAGTGCCCAGAAATTTCCACTCGCATGAAGTGATATCAGCCTTGTAATGTCGGGAATGGGATTACAGATTCCATTTGGAGATTGCCGACGGGACGATGGGCTTAGAGATGCCATCTGAAGGAGTGTCGATCGCATAAGAGATTCCTTAGCGAGAGCTTGTGTACTTGTTGTTTGAGGAAGATTCCGCTGGGGGGGTCTGATCTTTGTTGAGATTTAGGAACTTGCCCGTAATTCAACTGAAATGTCGAGATTTAGGAACATGCCCGTAATTCAACTGAGGGGGGAAACATCTTCATCGAGATTTAAGAACTCGCCCGTAATTCAACCGAGAAAACTTCTCTGATGAGATTTAGGAACTCGTCTGTAATTCAACGGAGGAACTTTGTCGAGATTTAGGACCTTGTCTGTAATTCAACTGAGAAAAACTCTATTGAGATTTAAGAACTTGTCAGTAATTCGAGTTAAGGAAACATCTTCGTCGGGATTTAAGAACTCGCCCGTAATTCAACTGAGAAAACTTCTCTACTGAGATTTCGGAACCTGTCTGTAATTCAACGGAGGAACTTTGTCTAGATTTAGGACCTTGTCTGTAATTCAACTGAGAAAAACATCTCTGCTGAGATTTAAGAACTTGTCAGTAATTTGACTCGGGGAAACATCTTCGTTGAGATTTAAGAACTCGCCCGTAATTCAGCTGAGAAAACTTCTCTGCTGAGATTTAGGAACATGTCCGTAATTTAACGGAGGAACTTTGTCGAGATTTAGGACCTTGTCTGTAATTCAACTGAGAAAAACATCTCTGCTGAGTTTTAAGAACTTGTCAGTAATTTGACTCGGGGAAACATCTTCGTCAAGATTTAAGAACTCGCCCGTAATTCAACTGAGAAAACTTCTCTGCTGAGATTTAGGAACCTGTCTGTAATTCAACTGAGGAACTTTGTCGAGATTTAGGACCTTGTTTGTAATTCAACTGAGAAAAACATCTCTGCTGAGATTTAAGAACTTGTCAGTAATTCGACTTGGGGAAACATCTTCGTCGAGATTTTAGAACTCGCCTGTAATTCAACTGAGAAAACTTCTCTGCTGAGATTTAGGAACCTGTCTGTAATTCAACGGAGGAACTTTGTCGAGATTTAGGACCTTGTCTGTAATTCAACTGAGAAAAACATCTCTGCTGAGATTTAAGAACTTGTCAGTAATTCGACTCGGGGAAAGATCTTCGTCGAGATTTAAGAACTCGCCCGTAATTCAGTGGAGAAAACTTCTCTGCTGAGATTTAGGAACCTGTCCGTAATTCAACGGAGGAACTTTGTCGATATTTAGGACCTTGTCTGTAATTTAACTGAGAAAAACATTTCTGCTGAGATTTAAGAACTTGTCAGTAATTCGAATCGGGGAAACATCTTCGTCGAGATTTAAGAACTCGCTCGTAATTCAACTGAGAAAACTTCTCTACTGAGATTTAGGAACCTGTCTGTAATTCAACGGAGGAACTTTGTCGATATTTAGGACCTTGTCTGTAATTCAACTGAGAAAAACATCTCTGCTGATATTTAAGAACTTGTCAGTAATTCGACTCGGGGAAACATGTTCATCGAGATTTAAGAACTCGCCCGTAATTCAACTGAGAAAACTTCTCTGCTGAGATTTAGGAACCTATCTGTAATTCAACGGAGGAACTTTGTCGAGATTTAGGACCTTGTCTGTAATTCAACTGAGAAAAACATCTCTTCTGAGATTTAAGAACTTGTTAGTAATTCGACTCGGGGAAACATCTTCGTCGAGATTTAAGAACCCGCCCGTAATTCAACTGAGAAAACTTCTCTGCTGAGATTTAGGAACTTGTCTGTAATTCAACGGAGGAACTTTGTCGAGATTTAGGACCTTGTCTGTAATTCAACTGAGAAAACATCTCTGCTGAGATTTAAGAACTTGTCAGTAATCCGACTTGGGGAAACATCTTCGTCGATATTTAAGAACTCGCCTGTAATTCAACTGAGAAAACTTCTCTGCTGAGATTTAGGAACCCGTCTGTACTTCAACGGAGGAACTTTGTCGAGATTTAGGACCTTGTCTGTAATTCAACTGAGAAAAATATCTCTGCTGAGATTTAAGAACTTGTCAGTAATTCAACTGAAGTAAAAGCTTCATAGCTTTGAATTTTGTGAGAACTTAACCGCATCCTTCCTGAAAGGTAAAGGTTAGTTGTATGTGATGCATGATATGTATCGGGAAATGATGTTCTCAAAATAAATGAGATTGTGTTGTATGATGCGTATATGCATATGTCATGATGTATGCAATGTTTTTAGCTGGGGAAAATAAATCCCAGATAGCTGCTGGAGAAAAAAGTTGAATTCTTCATTTTCGCTGGGGATAGTGAATGAAGATGATTGTGAGAATAAACCTGTAGGAAAGGATAACTCCATTGGGGATAAACTGATGAGGAGATTACTCTGTGGGGCAGAGATGTTCTGCTGAGGATTCCACCGATAAATTCAGCTGAGGATGAATTATCGTTGCTGATGATACTGAATCCTGTTGGGGATTTGAATTCCGTTTGTGAAAGGAACAAACTCTGCTGGGGATGATCTTTCAGTTGCAGCTTCACTGGGGATAACCTTGTAGACTCTATTGGGGACAATATTCCAAAGTCTACCGGGGATGATTCTCCACACTCCACTGGGGAAGCTTTTTCAGATTGCGCTGGGGAAAATTTTCAAACTCCACTGGGGATATTTTATACTCCACCGGGGATAATAAGAATTTTTAGTGCTGATGGTAGATAAACTCTGCTTGGGGAGAACATTACCGATTCATTCACAGTTGAGAATCTCAGCTGGGGAGAGTTAACCTTACTGTCTTTTCTTACTATGCGGGGAGTGAAAGTACCTCGGTCATATTTTTCAGCTGGGTCTATCCCTTATATCTGGTGGACAAAGCAACTGTAAAGCTTGGACAATTCTTATTGCCCCTGCTTCTGATATTACGAGTAATCATATTTTGTTTCGCATGTAAATATTTATGAGCAACAATTAATGTCAAATGCATATATCAAAAATGAACATTGGACGTTCTTTGCAAAACAAAACAGAAAAAGGGAAAAACAGTTTGAAATTTCTCTGAAAATGAATTGTATTGATTTTGAAGTTTGGCCTGTAAATAAGCGTTTTTGTACAAGAGGCTGACCTCCTAGTAAGAGAAAGCCGCCGAATAAATAAATTTTATACAATTTGTGAAAAAACTAAACAAAACAGTTATGTGAATAATCCCACTGGGTTCCAACTCTGCTATTGCCTTTATGTCCTCGAGCATCTCATCACTTTGCTACTTGGTTGAAGGTAGATCAGATTGATTAGTGCCGTCCGAGCTTGATAGTCGATACCGAAGTCTGGTCGCAAGGTGATCCAATGAGACATAATGTTACGCTTTGATCCCTATTTTTTGCCTGGACCGCCATTTCGGGTTTTCAGTCCACCGGGATACCCTTTTTTGCCCAAGCCGCCTTTTCAGGTTTTCGACTTGCCGGGTGTACAAATTTTTTCATTTTCATCCCTTATTTTTGCCCGAACCCTTTTGGTTCGCCGGGAAGCCCTTATTTTTCCTAGGCCAGTCGACCTAGCGGGTCTTTGGTTATGCGTAGTATTTTTTCACTATGTCTGCATTGACAGGGTGAGGAAGGTCGTCACCGTCCATGGTGGTTAGAATCATAGCTCCTCCTGAGAAAATGTTCTTAACCACAAATGGCCCTTCATAAGTAGGGGTCCATTTTCCCCTAGGATCACCTTGAGGTAGGATGATGCGCTTGATCACCAGATCCCTAACTTGATACTCTTGTCGTCTAACTTTCTTGTTAAATGCCTTGATCAT
Organism: Vicia faba; assembly: GCA_948472305.1. Classification (NCBI taxonomy): domain Eukaryota; kingdom Viridiplantae; phylum Streptophyta; class Magnoliopsida; order Fabales; family Fabaceae; genus Vicia; species Vicia faba. Next base: position 1,233,740,654 of record OX451735.1, read on the forward strand.
ACGTTTTTGATACGTCTGACCATGACAAATAGCAGTAAGTCTCTTTTCATCGATTAAGTTCAGCTGATCAAGCCGGGTCTGAATCCAGTCATCTTCGCTCAAACCTGCATCCTTTATAATCCGAAGAGAGGGTATCTGAACTTCAATGGGCAAGACGGCCTCCATACCATAAACCAAGGAATAAGGGGGTTTCCCTTATTGACGTCCGCGCTGAGGTGCGGTACCCATGAAGAGCCAATGGTAACATCTCGTACCAGTCTTTGTATGTCACCGTCATCTTCTGCACAATCTTTTTAATATTCTTATTAGCTGCTTCAACAGCCCCATTCATCTTCGGTCGGTAGGGGGAAGAGTTGTGATGTTGTATCTTGAACTGCTTGCAGAGTTCAGTGATCATCTTATTATTGAGATTGGTACCATTGTCCGTAAGGATCCTCTCTGGTACACCATATCGACAGATCAGATTATACCGAATGAACCGTGCCACGACGTTCTTGGTTACAGTAGCAAAGGAAGTTGCTTCAACCCACTTCGTAAAGTAATCAATAACTACCAGGATGAAATGATGCCCGTTGGATGTCGTAGGTCTGATCTCGCCGATCATGTCGATGCCCCACATTGCAAAAGGCCACAGAGCTGTCAAGACGTACAGAGGAACCGGAGGTATGTGCACCTTATCAGCATAGAATTGACACTTATGACAGGTCCGAGAATGCTGATAACAGTCGGCCTCCATTGTGGACCAATAATATCCCGCCCGTAGGATCTTCTTTGCCATGGTGTTTCCATTGGAATGAGTTCCGAAGGTACCTTCATGTAGCTCTACCATAATCCTTTCTGCCTCGCTCTTATCCACACACCGCAGTAAGGTTAAATCATGTTTACGCTTGTAAATGATACCATTACTGATGAAGAACTTCGCCGCGAACCTCCTCAGAAACTTCTTATCATTAACAGATGCACCCTCGGGGTACTCCTGAGCCTCGAGATACCTCTTCACTTCATGAAACCATGGTTTATCTGCTACCTCTTCAGTCTCAATGTCACAACAATGTGCGGGTTCGTCTAACCTTTCAATGATAATCCGGGGAGCCTCGTTGTCCCAATTGACTTTGAACATAGAAGACATCATAGATAGCGCGTCCGCCAACTGATTCTCCTCTCTAGGGAAGTGTTCAAAGGTTATCTCCTCGAAGTGGGGAAGCAACATCAATACATACTCCTTGTAAGGAATAAGATTAGGGTGTTTCGTATCCCACTCGCCTTTAATCTGACTGATCATGAGAGCGGAATCTCCGAACACACTCAAGAACTTAATCCTTAGGTCAATTGCTGCTCGAAGACCCATGATGCACGCTTCATACTCCACCATATTGTTGGTGCAGTTGAAACATAGTCGGGCGATAAACGGAGTATGAGAGCCTTTAGGAGATATGATTACAGTGCCAATGCCATTACCCAAAGCGCTCGAAGCTCCATAAAAGTTCATAGACCATCGGGATCCCTCCTCAGGTCCTTCATCTGGTCCAGGTTCTTCACAGTCGGTTACTATCATGATATTCTCATCCGGGAACTCGAAGTTTATAGACTGGTAATCATCCACTGCCTGATGTGCCAAATGATCTGCCAACACACTTCCTTTGATTGCCTTTTGGGTCTTGTATTGGATGTCATACTCAGTCAAGATCATCTGCCATCTTGCTATTCTTCCGGACAAGGCAGGCTTCTCGAAGATATACTTGATTGGATCCATCTTTGATATCAATAAAGTAGTGTGAGTCAGCATATACTATCTCAGTAGGCGAGCAACCCATGTCAAAGCGCAACAAGTTTTCTCAAGCAACGAGTATCGGGTCTCGCAGTCGGTAAACCTTTTGCTAAGGTAATAAATAGCATGCTCTTTTCGGCCAGACTCGTCATGCTGTCCCAGCACGCACCCCATTGAATTATCGAGTACTGTCAAGTATAAGATCAGAGGTCTCCCTTCAACTGGAGGCATCAAAATAGGCGGCTCTTGGAGATATTCCTTGATCCTTTCGAAAGCGGCCTGGCATTCATTGTTTCATCTTACCACTTGATCTTTCTTCAGTAACTTGAAGGTCGACTCACAAGTAGAAGTCAGGTGTGAGATTAATCAGGCAATGTAGTTCAGACGTCCCAGAAAGCCTCTGACTTCTTTTTCTGTTCGGGGAGCTGGAATTTCCTGTATAGCCTTCACCTTTGCAGGATCCACTTGAATACCTTTATCACTTACGACAAAACCCAGCAGCTTACCAGATCTCACCCTGAAGGTGCACTTGTTCGGGTTTAACCATAACTTGTACAACTTCAACCTGTCAAATAACTTCTGAAGGTGGCCAAGATGTTCTTCCTCAGTCTGGGATCTTGCAATCATGTCATCAACGTATACCTCAATCTCATGATGGATCATGTCATGGAACAAGGCGACCATGGCGCGCTGATACGTTGCCCCAACATTCTTCAATCCAAAAGGCATGACCTTGTAGCAAAAAGTACCCTATTGAGTAACAAAGGTTGTCTTCTTCATGTCTTCGGGAACCATTTTAATCTGATTATAACCGGAGAAACCATCCATAAAGGAGAAGACCTTATGCTGTGCGGTGTTGTCAACCAGAACGTCGATATGAGGTAGAGGGAAATCATCCTTGGGGCTTGCCCTGTTCAGATCCCTATAGCCAACACACATTCGAACCTTAGCATCCTTCTTCAGCACCGGAACCATGTTGGCCACCCACAGTGGGTAAGAAGTAACTACTAGAAAACCGGCATCAAATTGTTTCATAACTTCAGCCTTGATTTTCTTAGACATCTCTGGGCGCATTCAACGAACTTTCTGTTTCACTGGAGGACATTCTTCCTTGGTAGGCCGGCGGTGAACCACAATATCGATATCCAACCCAGGCATATCTTCATAAGACCAGACAAAGATCTCAACATAGTCACGCAACATCTGAATCAGCCGTTGCTTAACACTAGGATCCAGATTTCCACCGATCTTGACCTCTTTCTTGTTTTCCTCTGTACCCAGATTCACTGTTTCTACTGGCTCTTCATGCGCCTGTATGGCCCTCTCTTCCTGAAGTAGTAGTCTAGCAAGTTCACCAGGCACTTCGCAATCATCCTCACCTTCGTCCTCGGCTTGGTTGATCGGACTTTCGAAGTCATAACCGGAAGTAACAAAGTCGTTATCAGTGGAATCCAGAGCGGATGTAGACCTGTATATGTGAGTGTGTGTAAAATAGCTGTTTTGCAAGATAAAAAAGAAAAACAAGGAGCGCAAAATTTAAAATGTAAGAAACGTCCAATGCTTTTATTAATGATATATGGTAATGACATATTTAAAGCCCTCACAAACAAAGCCACTGTACCTCGGGTAAGACACCGGGCCGCAAAGTTTAAAATTGTTTGTTACAAACTCAAAACAAAAGTCTCATTACTGGGTAATAAAAGAAATTGGGATGAAGTCCTTTGCTGTCCAGTTGTTTAATCCACCGTCGGCAGTTGGGTAAATCCAGCCGTCAAACTCAGACTCTTCAACATCGTCTTCAATGACATTCACTCCTGAATTGCTGATAAACATGGGAGGTCCTCCGATCCGCGCACGCCGAACAACCCTTTGAGCTTCTGCAGTGAAACCCAAACCAAACTTGTTAGTCTTATGTGCAAAGTCAGGGAGTTGGCCCCAATTTTCACACCCACCTTTCTCAACAACAGCCCGAGAATCCTTGAGGGAAGCCATCTTCATTGGAGGATCTTCAGTAACAGTTTCAGTCGATGCCAACGTTTGAGAGACTTCTTCAAAATGTTGACACGGGGTTTCAATGCACTCCCCGTCCATTTCCACATACCGAAAGGAGTTGAGGTGGCTCACCATGTACTCTTCTTCCCCTCGTACTATAACAATTTTCCCCTTCACTGGGTATTTCAGCATCTGGTAGAGCGTAAAAGTTACTGCCCCAGCTTTATAGATCCACGGGCGACCCAACAAACAAGAATAAGATGGCCGAATGTCCATCACATAGAATGTAGACGCGAAAATTTGAGAACCAACTGTTGTACCCCAAAATTTGCCCTCCCATACTCTTCAAGATTTGTCAAAAGCATGCTTCAAAATTCCCCAAGGGTTGCACAGTTCAAGGGCCTCCTAACAGTCAAAATTAGGGTTTTGGTTCTGACAAAGAAAATGAAGTTTCCAAAGGTCCAATCAAGTCCCATATGCTTATAAACATGGTCAAGCATCCTCATACCAAGTTTCAAGACTTACAGCTCAAAATTGCACAGTCAAAAACCCTAATTGCACTACAGTCAACTGTAGGGGCAAAATGGTCATTTGACAGTCAAAAGTTCAAATTTTTGGTCAACATCTCATTTTGAAGCCACAAACATCATTTGATCAATGCTTGATCATGATTCTCAAAGCTTGGTTCAAAAATCATCAAGATGCAAAAGTTTCCATATTTGGACAGTTGAAAAAGTCAACTGTAAATTGACCAGGGCATAACTTCCACATGGATTATCAGAAAAATTCCATCCAAAGCTCATTTTGAAGATAAAGACATTTCCTACAACTCCTCTTCATACTTCAAGTCCAAGAAATGCTCTCAAAAAAAGTTATCAATTTCAACATTATAGGTCATTTTCAAAAGTCAACAAAAAGGGACTTTAAGTCAAAGGCCATAACTTGAGATTGGTAAATAAAAATGACATGGGACCAAAGACATTGGTTAGAGGACTCAAAGACCTTTCCAAAATGTCCAAGAACATGAGCAAATCTTAAGAATTGAGCAAGTTATGCCTTGTGGAAGTTGGGAAATATTTAGGTATTTTGAAAAGTCAACATTGCTTCAAATGACCTAAAATTGCTAATGGGCCTCTTTTTCTCCCACAATTCATCATCCAAGGCAATGGCACGACCATTTGGCCCAAAGGGAAGTTTTTCTTCATTTTTATTTATTTATTTGGATTTTTTATTATTAATAATTCATTTAATTAATTAAAATACATGAAAAATATCAAACCAATGCAATCAAATCTTTTTGTGCATGGAATAGGTTTAAAAATTCGTGCATGATCAGATATGGAAGGAATTGAAGTGATTGGATATGATTGAAGCCAAAATAGCATGAAAAAATATTTGAAAAGATCTTTGAAAATCAAATCTTGCAAATCATGAATGCAAAGGTTTTTGTGTGATTTCTTTGACCTAAAACCTTCACACATACATATATAGTGCAACCCTAATGCATAGAGACTGAAAGCTGCGCCAGAAATCCCTAAGCAAACTTGAAATCTTTCAAGAAAAGTCCAACACTGAAAACCAATTTCTAGGTCGATTCAAGCCATAATATTGATTCCATTGGGTTCCTGAGGTTTCAAGGAACATATACAGATCAAAATCAACGTCCCTAACACAAGAAATAGGTAGCACGACCATGGCCGGTTCAAGTTTTTTTTTCAGTTTCTTGAAACATGATTCATGCATTATTTGTAAATTCTAATATTGGATTTGTGTTCATTATATCATTCTGAAGCTAACCACATAATTTGATTGCATTTTTATCACCCATACGCGATTTCACCATTGTTGGATATTAGGGTTCTTCAGCTTTCGAATTAGGGGTTTTTGAATATGGAAAAATTGGGACATGCCAATGCCATGACCGTACTCAGCATGCTTGGACGAAGAAAACAGGACCCTCGCGCCTAATTTATGTGGCCGGACGGCCTAATCGCTATTATCAAATCAAGCGTGTTTGGGGGGGGGGGGGGGGTTAAAAACCCCCGCTAACCTTTTGTATGTTTCAGGAAAAAACAAAGCTATGGAGAAGACGATGATGTGGCTAGCGTTGATTGGATCATTCAAAAATTCGCGCTAAAAAAGTAACTAATGCGTTGTTCTATATTATAATGATTGTTTGTTATTTATTATACAACGCGTGTAGAGTGCTTCAATGGCAAGGCTTGTTAGTGGTAACCCCTGGGACCTGGGTTCGATCCCAGGTCCCTCACCCTTTCCATGATTTTTTTCTATTAACGCTTCTATGCAGTTTCAACATTAAGGAGCACCGTACGTCCACAAAATCAAGCCATCCACGTGCCCAATGGAAACAATCAGAAGGCCATGATCTGAAGAACGTGGTAGACACTAGTCAATGCACTTACACGCTAGCATGAAAGTCAGCCAGGCCAAAGGCCATTGGGCCCAAATTGCTAAACAAAAACCTCCTATTTGGGGACAGGCCCCCCTAGGTTTGAATTTTTATTTCTTTTCTTTATTTTACTTATTTCAATTATTATTTTTTTAATTAGTTTCTTTAATTTAATTATTTTTATAGAAAACATAAAAAATAATATAAAATCAGAAAAAGACAAAAAACAAGTATTTTTATTTAATATATTATATTTTGTAAATAAGTATTATTCATTAATTTTAGTTATTAAATTAGGTTTAATTTTAATGTTTTCCTTAATCAATTTAAAATTTGGTAGAATTAGGGTTTGTAATAATTTTTATCCTTTTTTTCTTTTTCTTCACTAATAATTAAATATTATTTATTTTTGTAATTAAATTACCATGTAATTAATTAGGTTAACTTAGGTTTGACTTTAATATTGCTTAATAAACTAAAAAACAATTAGAATTAGGTTTTCAATTTTATTAAATTCCCATAAATACAAAAAACCCAAAAATAATTTCTTTTTCTTTAATTTAATTAATTTGCTAATAATTTAATTTCATTAAAAAGGGTCCAACGCCCTCGTTCCAGTTTAATTCAATTCGCGTATTTATTCCTTATTTCTTTAGTTATTTATGTACCTCTCCCAAAGCCGTGTAATATATTTCTCGCACTTTAATTCTTTACTTTCTGTTAAACCGGGTCCTGGAAATTTTGGCGATGTGGACCCGCGCCTTTTGTAATAGTTTAGAACTTTACCTTTCTCGCACTTTTTAATTGTTAAATAAATGCATGCAAGAATGAATGGACGAAATAAAAGTCAAACGCATAGATCACTTTAACATGACAAGATAAAATAAATGAATCTGACACACAAATCACACACCACCCCTAGGGTACGCCTCACTGTTGCCTTGCCTCGAAAGGTGATCGTCGAGTAGAGGATGTCTTAGTAAGTCCTCATGATCCGGGAACCTGGCATGAGGGTAGCTTCTAAGGTGTCTTCCCATTGCTCTGGTGATCACCATGTCCCGAACCTCGAATTGACCCGAACACCTCCAACGGTGGTGCTACCTACCTCTCAATGGTGGGATGGCACTACTTTAAAGGACATTTACACAGACGAATTCCTTAGGGTAGGTAGACGACTCTAGATACTTGCTCTAATTTCAAAAACAAAATTCAAAAATACTTTTCACACCGACACCTTTTCAAAAAGCTTTCGAAAGCATTTTTCAAACACTCTTGAGGACCGATACAAGAGTCGAACTGAAATTTTCAAAGAAACTTTTTAAAACCCACAGTTGAAAAGAAAACAAACAATTTTTGAAAACACAAATGAGCAAGTATCTAAGAGCCCATGGAAAACCATGGATAGAAAGGGTGCTAACACCTTCCCTTTCTATAATCTACCTCCCGAACCGAGAGCAATCTCTTTAAGGAATTTTTCTGTGCTTTTGTCCTTTCCACTTGGAGAAAATAAAAGACGGTGGCGACTCTTGCTTCCGCGACATTTCGCGAACCAGCGTTAAACAGTCAGTTCCAGATCCACCGATCACAGAACTGGCGACTCTGCTGGGGATAACTTAAAGTGAGGTTTACCTTAGGGTTAGTTCATAACTGTGTTTTCAATTGCTTTCCTTGTTTGCTTTAAATTGTGGGACTGTCTTGGGAGTTCTATAGATCCTAACCCGGATCTGGGGATACCTTCTTAGAAAGTAGCAACAAGGCTGTGAGGGAACTGTGCGGGGTATACCGACATGGTTGAAACAGTCTGCTACGTTGATGTGGCACTTTGGTGTGTACCGGTAACCCTTGAGTTCAGTCAAGGAGAGTACGGGGCCTCCGCGTGGTGTCGTGAAGCATCAACAGACCTTAGGAACCTTAATTGAACTATCTTGGCCTCTTTAGGGTAGTGAGATAACTGACTTTGGTGCAGTCCGAGGTTGGTTGATACTCGATACTACACTCAATTGAGGGTTGCTTTCCTAGAATATTTCGGTCGCCAGTTCAGTGGCTAAATCGAAACGATGAACAATGAAAGCAATCCAGTGATATTGGGACCCTTAGAATCCGGTTACTTCTAATAGGACAGGTTGAGCCCACCAACTTCAAGAGGGTAATACCCAGACCCCATGCTGGCTTAAACTCTAAGGGTTTCTCTTGTGTGACTTGTGTGCCTTCGTACTTGACTATTTGCATGCTTGTTGTCTGACACTTGAGCTTCTTGCAGGTTTTGTTTGTAGTCCTTAATTAGGACTCATAACAAGGTCTACCGAGTTTCTTGCAGGTTTCGTTTATAGTCCTTAATTGGGACTCATGACAGGGTTTACTAAGTTTCTTGCAGGTTTTGGTTTGCAGTCCTTAATTGGGACTCATAATAGGGCTACTCACATTACCCCATGCATACCATAACATCATACAATTGCATACATTCTAACCCATTTCAAGGATCTCAAGGGTCTGTGATGCAGGTCATGATGAACCAGAATGTCTAGCAAGGGGCAAAGGGGATTTATTTTCCTCTAGCCAAGATTGTCAAGGGCTATGACCCACTTGATATGGTGAGCTTTGACATTTGAAGAAGGATCCTCTAGCCAAGGTTGTCAGGGGCTATGACCCACTTGATATGGCGAGCTCTGACTCTTGAAGAAGGTTCCCCTAACCAAGGTTATTTGGAAACCAAAACCAGACATGATGACTAAAGTCAGGGGCTATGACCCACTGGATATGGTGAGCCTTTGACCCTTGAAGAAGAATTCTCAACAACATGGGTTTCCTTCAATCAATCTACAAATTCCAATGCTAACAATTTTCTTGTTTACCCTGCGAGGTCCTTGAAAACGTTACATGCATGTCATACATATCATTGCATAACAGGTACCCTTGTTGCAGGTCACTTACCCTTCTCGCTGTTTATTTCAGCCATGGCTTCCCAACAAGATAACCAGGACCTTCTTGCTCAAGAGACTCGGTTTGGGGAAATCCTCCTGAATCTATCCAAGGGGCAGGAGGAGCTAAGGACACTTCTCATGGAGACTTTGGTCAGGAACAGTGCTGAGGAGGAACGGATGAAACATCGGCAAGCTGAGATGGATGCATTGAAAGTCCAGATGCTGGGGCAGGCGACTGCCATTCAAAGTTTAGCTCAAAGACAAGACGAGCTCGGGGTTCTCATCAACCAACTGCTTCAGGGTAACCAACTGGGGCAACCGTCTAAGGGTAAAAAGCCATTCATCATTCAATCACCCTTGAGACAAGGAGATAAGGGGAGAGCTCCTCAAATGGCTTCAGCGCCGCAAATTCAGCATCAACCTCACCAGCTTCAGCCAGACAAGCCCAGGAGGCAATTCACCCAGCTCAACATGTCGTTGTTCCAAGCTTTACAACGCCTGTTAAGATTGAACCTGATCACATTAAGGGCTCACCCCCGGAACCAGAACACAGCATCTCCTGTCTATGATCCCAATAAAAGGTGTGCCTACCACTCTGCCTGTCCAGGACATGATACAAATGAATGTTGGGCTTTGAAAAACAAGATCCAGGACCTGATTGATGAAGGAGCACTGGAATTCACACAAGATGGTCAGGCTGAATTTTTCTACCATCCCTCCAAGGCTCACCATTTGAAGTGACAAGCTCTGAGACTAGGAAACTTTTGTTCATTCGAATGTTCAAGTTGTGTTGTTCTTTGATTGTTCAAACATTTACTCATGTTATGTTAAACATTGTTATTTCATTAATGCATTACATATGTCCGTTTTGAAGTAAATATATTCGTATTCACTAAATGCAAATTATTTTCATATTTTTTCTGATGATCAACTCTGGATTGAAAATTCTAAGCCTCTTGAGGGAGGATGACGAAAACGATACCACGATATACAATATGCTTTTGAACAGACCCCGCTGATGAGGTACAGGCATTATTTCAATCCCTAAACACTGGAGTTATAAGGATGATAATCCCTCGTCAACCCCTCTGAGCCAAAGAAGTAGGAGTTTTTCTTTTCGAAATTTAAAACCCTTAATCATAACCTGGGGCAGGGTAGTCTCTCAGTTGATCCAAGTGCATAACAAATGGCACCAAAGAAGTCCTTACAAAACGAAGAAAGACAGTGATGGTTCCGAATAATCAATAAATAAAGGAAGTCATTATCTCAAAAAATAAAAAACCCATTAAGTCAAAACCCATGAAGGAGACTTACAAAACTGGGGCATCCCGCTGACTGTGATTCCAAAAAAGGAAACAGTTCAGGCAAAAAAGAAAGGGATAACAAAAAATCAGAAAAGAAAGAGGTCTTACAAACCCTCAACAAAAACAAAAATGACTGCCTATTCAGAATAAATCATCAATATCTGAACCATCATTGGAACATCAGGACAAAAACTCAAATAAGGTCTAACGCACGATCAGCTGAGTTTAGGATTGAAGAACATCACGAAGAATGGGTGGGTACAAATAATTTGAGCCTTTATCCTTTGTTTCTTAAACCGTGAACCAGGCCACGTTATAACCCTTAAAAGTCCTAGCTGAAGCATGGGTTAGTTCGAAAGCATACTGTTACGAAAGGTATCCTGACTCCTTAAGGCCTACGGTAAATACGGAGTTGACATCACGTTTTACAAACATTCACTTGTTTTATGAAAAAGAATGCATTTTCAAAATCTTCAAGACAGACATAGGCTTTGCATTTTTAACATAACTTTGTTTGCATATGAACTTTTGTTTGAACAGCAGGGAAATTCGCATGATGAAAAGCCTAGTGAACAAAAGCACTCCCAATCAAGGGGCACGACATGATCATCATCCATCATCTGGGGCAATCCAATCAAGATTCGGAGAATCTCTCAAAGGCCAAATAACCTGGGGCAAATCTCCGCCTGAGTCACTTGGGGCATTCCAACAACGAATCTTGCCTGATCAAATACCTTCTGGTAGCATGACAAAACACTTCTAACAGGGGCAACTCCCTACTTTCTGAGAACGGACATAGTCGAAAAAATACTACGCACAATCAAAGACCCGCTAGGTTGACATACCTAGGCAAAAATAAGGGCTTCCCGGCGAACCAAAAGGGTTCGGGCAAAATGAAGGGATGAAATGAAAAAACATGTACACCCGGCAAGTCGAAAACCTGAAAGGGCGGCTTGGGCAAAAATGGGTATCCCGGTGGACTGAAAACCCGAAAGGGCGGTCCAGGCAAAAGTTAGGGATCAAAGTGTACGACTATGTCCTGTTATCTTGTCACCATTCTACCAGAAGAAGGGCTGTCCATCAACAACTATCAGCACCTCATAGGTCTTCCTCCCCCACCTCAGAAACAGGGGCAATAAAGAGTTGTCTAAGCAATCTAATTGTTCCATCCTCCAAGGTACCAATATAGGTTCAGCTAAAGAACATAACCAGTATACCTTAATTCCCTAGAGAGTGAGTCAACAAGTCAGTACACTCTCCCCGAGCAAAGTTATCAAATCTTAAAGAAGTTGGGTATCCTCAAGAAGATCTCAACATCCCCTAGCAGTACACATATTCTTAACAAGCATCCCCGACAGTCTTGACCTAAAGATTGTTCCCCGGTGATTTATCAAACGTTCAGTGGAGCTACTTCCCCAGCATATCAAAACTTCCCTAGGAGAGTCTAATCTAGTTCCCCAGGAAAATTGGAATTTATCTCCCCAAGCAGTAAGCTTATCCCCAATAGATTCTGGAAGCTTATCCTCGCAGAGCACGAACGCGTCTCCCGGCTTTATTCAAAGAGTTATTTCCCTACCAGGATATAACTGGGTTATCCTCAGCCAAGAGCCACGGAAAGATCGTCCTCGACGAAGTCGTCTTACCCCCAGTGAAGTCTATTAACACTTCCAACACAACAAGGGTATCCCCAGCGAGTTATTATCAACATTCCAGCAAAGTATCTCTCTCCCCACAGAGTGTTGTTTTCCAGCAAGATCGCTAGAGTACTTTTATCCCCGCAGAATAATCCATTCGCCAAGTTTATTCCCCAACGGAGTTATCTTCTCCTACCGGTATTCTTGCAACTATCATCCCTAGCGGAGGCAAAAATCTATTCTCCAACACCAGCCCAGGAGTTAAATTCCTGGCACCTGTTAAGGATTTACTTTCCTAGACGAAAACACACATTCCTAAACATCACATACACCATTACAGCATGCATGTATGCATCATATCTTACAATCTCATTTATGTTGAGAACATCATTGCTTGATCCATATCATGCATCGCATATGACTGACCTTTACTTTTCAGGAGAGATTCAGTTAAGTTCTCTGCTACATTTCAAGACCTAGACCGGTTCAGTTAAATCGACTCCAAATATTTCTTATCCAGTCAAAGGCCTTCTCTGGTCTAGTTGAACCGACTCCTAAAGGTTTTTCTTTTGAAGACTCAGTTGAAGACTCCAAGACCTTGTCTGGTTCAGTTAAATCAACTCCCAAAGATTTTCCTGGTTATTATCCATTCAAAGGCCTTCTCTGGTCTAGTTAAACCGACTCCTAAAGGTTTTTCTTTTGAAGACTCAGTTGAAGACTCCAAGACCTTGTCTGGTTTAGTTAAATCGACCCCAAACAGATTTTCCTGATAAAGACTCAGTAGAAGTTATCCAAGGTTCTCTCAATGTTTGCTGTTGAGGTGGTAATCGCCTATGGTACTCTCCCCGATACTGCGGAGGTGGTAATCCCAGATTTCGCTCAACGATTGCTGTTGAAGTTGAAGTTATCCAAGGTTCTCTCAATGTTTGCTGTTGAGGTGGTAATCGCCTATGGTTCTCTCCCCGATACTGCGGAGGTGGTAATCCCAGATTTCGCTCAACGATTGCTGTTGAAGTTGAAGTTATCCAAGGTTCTCTCAATGTTTGCTGTTGAGGTGGTAATCGCCTATGGTTCTCTCCCCGATACTGCGGAGGTGGTAATCCCAGATTTCGCTCAACGATTGCTGTTGAAGTTGAAGTTATCCAAGGTTCTCTCAATGTTTTCTGTTGAGGTGGTAATCGCCTATGGTTCTCTCCCCGATACTGCGGAGGTGGTAATCCCAAGATTATCTCAATGATTGCTGTTAAGGTTAAAGTCATCCAAGGTTCTCTCACCGTTCCTGTTGAGGTAGTAACCATCCCTGGTTCATTCATCATCGTTTGAAGCTCCAGATTCAGCTCCTGTAACCAGTCAGGACACATCTATACAAAGAATTTGAAGACTAGCTCCTGTAACGGGTCAGGTAATCATTTTTCTTTTGCAGGTACGCAAGTTCTCGCTAAGGAATCTCTTATGCGATTGACATCCAGATGGCATCTGTAAGCCCATCCACCATCCATCATCTCTTAGCATGGAATCTATAAGCCCATCATCCTATTCCTCAATCTCCAAATGGCATCTATAAGCCCATTCCCACATCACACTACTATGTGAGCGCAAATTTCTGGGCACTCTAGTGTTCAATCATCTTCCACCTTCGGATTACGAAAGGCATGTCAGCCAATCTGCATCCTCAGGTCTAAGAAGATTGAACAGGGGCAACTGTTGTACCCCAAAATTTGCCCTCCCATACTCTTCAAGATTTTTCAAAAGCATGCTTCAAAATTCCCCAAGGGTTGCACAGTTCAAGGGCCTCCTAACAGTCAAAATTAGGGTTTTGGTTCTGACAAAGAAAATGAAGTTTCCAAAGGTCCAATCAAGTCCCATATGCTTATAAACATGGTCAAGCATCCTCATACCAAGTTTCAAGACTTACAGCTCAAAATTGCACAGTCAAAAACCCTAATTGCACTACAGTCAACTATAGGGGCAAAATGGTTATTTGACAGTCAAAAGTTCAAATTTTTGGTCAACATCTCATTTTGAAGCCACAAACATCATTTGATCAATTCTTGATCATGATTCTCAAAGCTTGGTTCAAAAATCATCAAGATGCAAAAGTTTCCATATTTGGACTGCTGAAAAAGTCAACTGTAAATTGACCAGGGCATAACTTCCACATGGATTATCAGAAAAATTCCATCCAAATCTCATTTTGAAGATAAAGACATTTCCTACAACTCCTATTCATACTTCAAGTCCAAGAAATGCTCTCACAAAAAGTTATCAATTTCAACATTATAGGTCATTTTCAAAAGTCAACAAAAAGGGACTTTAAGTCAAAGGCCATAACTTGAGATTGGTAAATAAAAATGAAATGGGACCAAAGACATTGGTTAGAGGACTCAAAGACCTTTCCAAAATGTCAAAGAACATGAGTAAAGCTTAAAAATTGAGCAAGTTATGCCTTGTGGAAGTTGGGAAATTTTTAGGTATTTTGAAAAGTCAACATTGCTTCAAATGACCTAAAATTGCTAATGGGCCTCTTTTTCTCCCACAATTCATCATCCAAGGCATGTGCACGACCATTTGGCCCAAAGGGAAGTTTTTCTTCATTTTTATTTATTTATTGGGATTTTTTATTATTAATAATTCATTTAATTAATTAAAATACATGAAAAATATCAAACCAATGCAATCAAATCTTTTTGTGCATGGAATAGGTTTAAAAATTCGTGCATGATCAGATATGGAAGGAATTGAAGTGATTGGATATGATTGAAGCCAAAATAGCATGAAAAAATATTTGAAAAGATCTTTGAAAATCAAATCTTGCAAATCATGAATGCAAAGGTTTTTGTGTGATTTCTTTGACCTAAAACCTTCACACATACATATATAGTGCAACCCTAATGCATAGAGACTGAAAGCTGCGCCAGAAATCCCTAAGCAAACTTGAAATCTTTCAAGAAAAGTCCAACACTGAAAACCAATTTCTAGGTCGATTCAAGCCATAATATTGATTCCATTGGGTTCCTGAGGTTTCAAGGAACATATACAGATCAAAATCAACGTCCCTAACACAAGAAATAGGTAGCACGACCATGGTCGGTTCAAGTTTTTTTTCAGTTTCTTGAAACATGATTCATGCATTATTTGTAAATTCTAATATTGGATTTGTGTTCATTATAACATTCTGAAGCTAACCACATAATTTGATTGCATTTTTATCACCCATACGCGATTTCACCATTGTTGGATATTAGGGTTCTTCAGCTTTCGAATTAGGGGTTTTTGAATATGGAAAAATTGGGACATGCCAATGCCATGACCGTACTCAGCGTGCTTGGACGAAGAAAACAGGACCCTCGCGCCTAATTTATGTGGTCGGACGGCCTAATCGTTATTATCAAATCAAGCATGTTTTGGGTGGGGGTTAAAAACCCCCGCTAACCTTTTGTATGTTTCAGGAAAAAACAAAGCTATGGAGAAGACGATGATGTGGCTAGCGTTGATTGGATCATTCAAAAATTTGCGCTAAAAAAGTCACTAATGCGTTGTTCTATATTATAATGATTGTTTGTTATTTATTATACAACGCGTGTAGAGTGCTTCAGTGGCAAGGCTTGTTAGTGGTAACCCCTGGGACCTGGGTTCGATCCCAGGTCCCTCACCCTTTCCATGATTTTTTTCTATTAACGCTTCTATGCAGTTTCAACATTAAGGAGCACCGTACGTCCACAAAATCAAGCCATCCACGTGCCCAATGGAAACAATCAGAAGGCCATGATCTGAAGAACGTGGTAGACACTAGTCAATGCACTCACACGCTAGCATGAAAGTCAGCCAGGCCAAAGGCCATTGGGCCCAAATTGCTAAACAAAAACCTCCTATTTGGGGACAGACCCCCCTAGGTTTGAATTTTTATTTCTTTTCTTTATTTTACTTATTTCAATTATTATTTTTTTAATTAGTTTCTTTAATTTAATTATTTTTATAGAAAACATAAAAAATAATATAAAATCAGAAAAAGACAAAAAACAAGTATTTTTATTTAATATATTATATTTTGTAAATAAGTATTATTCATTAATTTTAGTTATTAAATTAGGTTTAATTTTAATGTTTTCCTTAATCAATTTAAAATTTGGTAGAATTAGGGTTTGTAATAGTTTTTATCCTTTTTTTCTTTTTCTTCACTAATAATTAAATATTATTTATTTTTGTAATTAAATTACCATGTAATTAATTAGGTTAACTTAGGTTTGACTTTAATATTGCTTAATAAACTAAAAAACAATTAGAATTAGGTTTTCAATTTTATTAAATTCTCATAAATACAAAAAACCCAAAAATAATTTCTTTCTCTTTAATTTAATTAATTTGCTAATAATTTAATTTCATTAAAAAGGGTCCAACGCCCTCGTTCCAGTTTAATTCAATTCGCGTATTTATTCCTTATTTCTTTAATTATTTATGTACCTCTCCCAAAGCCGTGTAATATATTTCTCGCACTTTAATTCTTTACTTTCTGTTAAACCGGGTCCTGGAAATTTTGGCGATGTGGACCCGCGCCTTTTGTAATAGTTTAGAACTTTACCTTTCTCGCACTTTTTAATTGTTAAATAAATGCATGCAAGAATGAATGGACGAAATAAAAGTCAAACGCATAGATCACTTTAACATGACAAGATAAAATAAACGAATCTGACACACAAATCACACACCACCCCTAGGGTACGCCTCACTGTTGCCTTGCCTCGAAAGGTGATCGTCGAGTAGAGGATGTCTTAGTAAGTCCTCATGATCCGGGAACCTGGCATGAGGGTAGCTTCTAAGGTGTCTTCCCATTGCTCTGGTGATCACCATGTCCCGAACCTCGAATTGACCCGAACACCTCCAACGGTGGTGCTACCTACCTCTCAATGGTGGGATGGCACTACTTTAAAGGACATTTACACAGACGAATTCCTTAGGGTAGGTAGACGACTCTAGATACTTGCTCTAATTTCAAAAACAAAATTCAAAAATACTTTTCACACCGACACCTTTTCAAAAAGCTTTCGAAAGCATTTTTCAAACACTCTTGAGGACCGATACAAGAGTCGAACTGAAATTTTCAAAGAAACTTTTTAAAACCCACAGTTGAAAAGCAAACAAACAATTTTTGAAAACACAAATGAGAAAGTATCTAAGAGCCCATGGATAACCATGGATAGAAAGGGTGCTAACACCTTCCCTTTCTATAATCTACCTCCCGAACCGAGAGCAATCTCTTTAAGGAATTTTTCCGTGCTTTTGTCCTTTCCACTTGGAGAAAATAAAAGACGGTGGCGACTCTTGCTTCCGCGACATTTCGCGAACCAGCGTTAAACAGTCAGTTCCAGATCCACCGATCACACCAACCTTAACCGGAATATCCACTTCTTCGTGTACTATTCTCTTGGACCCGTCAAAGGCCCTGACTACAATGTTACTCGGCTTCAGCACCAACCCTTCACAGTCTAAACGGTCTAACGCCTTCTTGGGTAAAACATTCAATAAGGACCTAGTATCCACTAACACGTGAGCTAGAGTAGTGCCCCTGCATTCAATGGAGACATGCAGAGCGTCATTGTGATTCTTCCCCTTGGCAGTCAAGTCGGTGTCGGAGAAACCCAGACCATTATCAGCAGTTAAACTCACCACACAGTCTTTGAACTGGTCAGCAGATGTTTCCTGGGGTACGTGTGCAGTTTTCAGGAAGGCAATCAGAGCCTTAGCATGGGCTTATGAGCATAGCAACAAAGACAACATAGAGATTTTGGACGGGGTTTGCCCCAGCTGCTCGACTACATTATAGTCGCTCTTTTTGATGATCTTTAAAATTTCCTCCATCTCTTGTCTAGAGGCTTCAACAATAATCTTCTTCAGTGCCTCCGTCTGGGCAGGCTCACCGGTGATCCCTTTGCCCTGAGTGTCAGATGACTCGGTGACAGGGGTAAGTATTGGAACATGAACAGGGACAGTAGCAGATGTACTGGTAGGTGTAATAACAACAGGCTTCCGAACAGTTGGTGGAGAGATCTCAGGGGATAAAAGCCTTCCGCTGCGGGTGACTTTACTAGATCCAACAATATTGCTGACGTCAGTATCAGCCTCTTCATCCTTCAAATCTTGTTTAACCCCGTGATAATACACGTCAGCCCCGTAGTGCCATGGGGCAGCTTTATCTGATGTATAGGGGATAGGCCCAGGAATGGTAATGATCAGAGGAGCGATTCTTGGAACGAATGTAATTCTAACAGGCTTTCTCGAGAAAGCCTTGGAATAATTGTCGAAAATGGTGATTATAGAAATGTCTTCAAAAGGAACCAATGGAATAAAAGTTTTCTCAAACATAATTTCTTTATTATCCATCAGGCGTTGGACACTTGACTTCAAAAGATGGCAACCAGTAGGTAGGACGGCACACAAATGGCAACCTTCACCACATCCTGGAAATAAACCGGCTAACGGAAGGTTCTTCTTTACAGTCATCAATGGAGTAGCAATGTCTTTCACAGAAACCACAAACGAGTCTTCATCTACAGCATTCACTCCATGCTTGGGCATAGGAGCAGTCATGACATTAGGCCTTTCAAACGCTTCGAACTCAATCTCCTTAGCATCAATCAGGTCCTGCACCTTATTCTTCAAAACCCACCAGTCATTCATATCATGCCCCGAGCTATTAGAGTGAAAAGCGCAGCGGGCGTTAGGATTATACATGGGTGATGTTGTATTGGGATTCTTCGGGGCCTCCTTCGAAATCACCAAGTTGGTCTTCAATAACTGCGGCAGAATCTGAGACAGGGTCATATGGAGCTGAGTGAATTATCTTCACGGTCTCTCGGCCCTTGGCTGATTGTTGTGCTGAGGAGCAACAACAGGTCTTAATATAACCACCGTTTTAACTGCTTGGCGACGTTCAGGTTTGTTATGGCTCTTTGAGCTGTAAACAACACTGGATTCCTTCTTAAAAAGCTTCTTCTTGGTGCCTGATGAAGCACCCTTCTGTATTTTACCTCTCTTGATACCAGCCTTAACTCTTTCCCCGGTCATAATCAGCTCTGTAAACCCGGACGATGAACTCCCAATCAGATGGTTGAAATACGGACCAGACAAGGTCCCAAGAAACATATCTACTAACTCCCTGTTAGCCAAAGGCGGTTTCACTCTTCCGGCAAGGTCCCTTCACTTCTGAGCGTAGTCTTTGAAACCTTCGCTCGCACCCATAGACATACCCTGAAGATAGGTACGCGTGGGAGCGAGGTCGGCATTGTATTTGTACTGCTTGTAAAAAGCTGAAGCAAGGTCTTCCCAATTACGGATACTAGCTCCTTCCAGTTGGTAAAACCATTCAAGTTGAGTCCCTGAAAGACTATCTTGAAAGAAGTGGATCCAGAGGTTCTTATCAGCGGTGTATGGCTGGATCTTTCTAACATACGAGCGGAGGTGCAGTTTTGGGCAAGAGACCCCGTCGTATTTAGCAAAGACTGGTTCTTTAAACTTATGGGGAATCACCACCCCAGATGACAAACCCAAATCTCCGAAGTCCAAACCAGGGACCTTCTGAACTTCCATTACGCTCAACCGGTCTTCGAGTTGCTTATACCTATCCTCAGCCGGAGGATACTGGTCTTCATCAAAGTCAGTCTCGTTGTCAGAAACCATAGGGCTAGGTGCCCTCCTTTCTTCTTGGTTTTATCCCCCTCCAGATGAGTGAGTCAAATCAACCTCTTTCCGCAAATTGTTTCCGAATCTGCGACCCATATTCAGTAGGACCGTCTTCTTCTTCTTCTTCTTCTTCTTCTTATCCTTCAAGATAAGAGTCTTCAGATCTTGCTGACCCTTGGCCAAACTCATGAACATTTCCTGGAACTGAGAATTTTGAGCTTGCAGAGCCTTGATGGCTTGATCAGTTGATGTTTCAGAAGACATGATGTGCTGAATTAAATAACAAAGAAGATGAGAAACCTGTAAGGGTACTTGTAATGAGGTGTATGAGAATGAAATGCGAATGATATGATTTCAAAGACTTTGGAGATTCAAATTCGTAAACCAAAATGAAACACACTTTTATTAGATAAAATTGAAACAATGTTTGACAAATGCCTTTAAGGCGTTACAAGAAAGAAAAACTGAAAAGTAAATCAAAACTAGAAATAATCAAAAGACATCAGCGCTCCCATGGTCGTTTCCCTTTGGTGCTGACATAGTCGTTGAGGATCTTCTCGTTCTCCAGCTGTCTTGTTAACTTTAGGATCTTCCGCTCTTGTTCGTGATACTTCTCTAAGTATCCCGTTCTTCTCTCAACTGCATCCAAGACCTCTTTAATTCCCCAATGTCAGTAGGCATGTATGGGTGGAGGATGGTAGGAGGAACCCCTTCTTCATCAGCATGCTCAACTATCATAGGCAAGACAGCTTCGTAGGGCATCCCTAGCTTCTGAGCATGTGTACGAACCCATCGGAGATACGGTTCCATAGGAAGAGAGGTCTTCATCCCTAACTCATGTGAATCAGACCGGTGCACCCTATCCCAAGCTTGTATGAACCTGTAACGATGCTCGTCACTATCCCCTTGGAAGTCAAAGACAATGCTTGGCATTAGCAAATCATAAGGTCCTTCCCTCCTAACTCGCCCAAACTGTCGTAAGGCCAGACAAGGATTATAGGTGATCCCTCCTCGAATTCCGAGTAGTGGAACATTGGGGTATTCCCCACAGCGATCAATAACAGCCACTTCTTCCATGTCTTTAGTGCTCCAGATAATGTCAGTGTGAGCTAGGGACATAATCCTGTAGGCCCAACCCATGCCTTCCTTGTTCTTCAAAACTGATTTGGGGAGGTGAAAAATAAACCACCTCGCCAATAATGGTGCACAGCACATAAGGGTTCCCCATTTCCGAGCAGTACGGGCATAAAGAGTGTGTAGAGTGTCACCTAAGAGAGTGGGCACCTGGTTACCGGACATGAAGATCTTCACCGCATTCACGTCGACGAAAGAATTTGAGTTAGGAAACAACACCAAACCACAAATGAGAAGAGCCAAGATATCCTCGAATGCTTGAAAATCCAGACTGTCCCAAAACTGATTAGCCCGATCAACCAAGAATTTAGCCAAGAAGCCGTTTGTCCCACTCATAGTCTCCCAGTTAGACATTACCTCAGCTTTTGTCAGATGGAGGGCTGAAGCAATCTCTTCTGGCCTAAGGACTTTCTCCCAACCTGTAAACAGGGTCTGCTCTAAAATAGAGATACCAAGCAGATCAGAGAACTCCTCCAGAGTAGGGACCAACTGATAGTCTGGGAACGTGAAGTAGTGATATACTGGATCAAAGAACTGGCACAAAACACTCATCATCTGTTCATCCAATCTGGAAGTGGCCAAACCAAGGAGGTGACCATGTCTTCTGATAAAGGAGGAAGTATCTGGAACCTTTGCAACCAAATCCTTAAGCTGAGTAGGAATCTGTACAAAGCTGATCCGAATAGTGTTTCTACACATAGATGCCATGATCTGCAAAACAAAACAAAGATGAATCCCCATTGGTCTTTGAAATGGTTAGTCCAATGCAATATGCATGCAATGCCATGATGCATGACGTCATGATAGAAAACACACCACATGTATTCACAAATATCAAACATGGTAAGGACACACAAGTCACACAGATAGCCCTTAGATTTCAGGCTGGCAAGAAGTTTAGGTACTACCCTCTTTCAGTTCAATTGGTTCAACCTATCCTAGAAATAGTAACAGGATTCTAGAGGATCTCAATATCACTGACCACCCTCGATCGGTCATAATTCCAGTTTAGCAACCTTTTCTTGCGGCCGGAATCATCACGAGAGTTTGGTCTCAATGAGTGTAGCATACTGCTACTGTTCTATGGCCAAGTTGGTCAATTATAGGTTCTAAGGTCAGTTGGTGCTTAATGACCCCTTAGAAGACCCATATTCTCCTTGTTCCACCACAAGGGATATCGGCACAAACTAAAGTGCCACACCAACGTAGCTACTGCTTCAACCGTATTGGTCTACGTTGTACAATTCCCTCACAGTCTATTGCTACTTACCTAAAAGGTACCCCCCAGATCCAGGTTAGGATCTATAGTAACTCCGATTCAAACCCACAAAGATAAAGCATACAAATCAAGCAATTGAAAACATTATGATGAACTATTCCTAAGGTATACCCCACTTATTAATGCATCCCCAACAGAGTCGCCAATTCTGTGATACGGTGGGAAGAACTGACTGTTTTTGGAATGATGTTTTGCGTTTTACGTTTGTATTCGCAAAATATCGCAGTAAGCAAGAGTCGCCCCCAACTTTTATTTTATCCAACAAGGAAAGGAAAAAAGCATAGAAAAATTCCTTTTTCCAGATATTTCTGAGTACGGGGGATAGATTATAGAAAGGGAAGCTATTAGCACCCTTTCTATCCGTAGTTATTTATGGGCTCTTAGGTACTTGCTCATTGTTTTCAAAATTGTTTTCTTTGTGTTTGTGGGTTTGAAAAAGTTTTTGTTTGAAACTTCGATTTAACTCTTGCTTCTGTCCTCAAGAGTGTAATGAAGTGTTTTTTTGAAAAAAAGTGTAAGTGTGAAAGAGTTTTGTTTTGAAAGAGAAAGTATCTAAGAGCTAATCCACCTACTTGAAAAAGGAATTGTTCTATGCTAATTTCCTTTAGACGATGCTATTCCCACTATTAGTGAGTTGGTAACACCGTTGTTGGAGTTTGAGGGTCAATTCAAATGAGGGACATACGGTCACCAAAGCAATGTTAGGACGCCTTAGCGATAACCCTAATGTCTTAGATCATTTGTTTGAGGCAATTATATCCGAGGCAACCGTTTCGAGGCAACTATGATCTTTTAGACAAGAGGACGACCTCTAAAACGACCTATACTCAATGACCATTTATGAAGGCAACCAAGTGGGGTGTACCCTAAGAGTGCGCATGCGTGAGTGTGTCGATTTCAGTTATTTTTATCTTTGCACATGTTAAGGGTGATCTAACTGTGTTTTAAATTAGGCATTCATTCTTGTCATGCAAGCCCTATTATCAAACATCCAACAGTTGAATATTCGCAGAAATTAAATTACAAGGCGTCGGGTAATTACATCGCCAAAAGCAACCCTTTGAAAATAAAAAAAAAGCGATAGAATAAATAAAATGTCCTAATTATTATTAAAAACCATAAGAAGATACATTAATTGGATAAAGAAAATAAAGTGCGACGCGAAATTAAATCGAATGCGAATTAGGGTTTTGACCCTTTTAAAAGAAAATGCTTTTTTTTTTGTTTTATTTTAAGGAAAGAAATTAAATTCTAAATTAAATACTAGATTAATTATTAAATAAATTAATTGATGAAAAATAATAAAAGACATATTTTAGGAGTTTTTGTTAATTTAAGAAAGAAAATAAAATAATTAAATTAGTAGTTAAAACCTAATTAATTCTAATTAATTTTATTTATTTACAAAAATAAATTAAAGTTACCTAATTAATATCCTAATTAATTAGTTAGTTTTTATTAATAAAAATGAAATTCTGAATTTTTATTGGATAAAAAGTATTTTTGGTGATTTTTGATAAAAAGAAAATTTGTTATTGGTTAGTAAATTAATTAAAACAAAATAAACTAATTAAATTAAAAGAACAAAATTTGAGAGAAAGGGAAATTGGGCATGCTTTTGGGAGGTGTTGAAAGAAGTTTATTGGCCCAATTGATGCTGGTCCAATTGACTTTTTGTGATCCTGTGCACACGTATTGACTGGCTTATGGTATGCCTTCAAGGATTGGCCACCAGATCTGGCCATCTGGCCATCTGGCGCATGAAGGAGGGATGTGCATGGTGGACCTCAGACTTGTACACGCACATGATTACCTGAAAACAAATAAGAAAATGTAGTTTGCTGGAGGCAGGGATCGAACCCCTGACCTCCAGCCTTTGGATCCTTGAACGCTTATGTGGCCACCACTAGGCCAAGTTGCTTCATTTGTTATAACAATACAAACATAATATAATATATAAAAACAAAGTATATGGCCAGAAATAAAAAAAATGCGCAAAATATTTGAATGGACGACACGTCTTTGTCCCTGTCCTCTAAATCCTGCAACTTTTACCTGCGGATTTTTATCCGCAGCTAAAAGCATAGCTTCTTTCTAAAATCTTCCCCAGGCCATATAAATGAAAGGTAGCACCATGGTTGAGCTCGTCTTGTTCCCCTGAACAAGATGGTACCCTTCACGCAAGCCAATTATTCCTGTAATAAAAAGCCTTAAAAAAACCTAGAAAACCCTACAATGGTGATCCACGATATAAAGCATAAGAATGAAACTGGTTATTGTAGAAAGCTAGAAAATGTCATGGTGAATCAGAATATGCAATTAGTTTTTGTTATAGATGCAAGAATAATACAAATCGAATTCAAGAATGGGGCGGATCCGTGAGGGACTTACAGTGCTCTAGGAATCTTGAAAACGCGTGGTTTAGATTGGTTTCGCTTGTGGAGATGGCCAGGAAGAGATTGGGACAAGTCTCAAGTCTTGAAATTGCCTCTATGCCTGATTTCGATCTCAAGCTTTTTCTTGTTTTTTGCAAACTTTGTTCTGCCTCTACAATTGATTTCCAACCCTGATTCTTGTGTGCCTCGCTTCCTTATGTATTGTATAATACATTAGGGTTGTTTTCTTTGTCCAAATATTTCTCTATCAATGCTCTTGATGTGGATTTGATTTGCTTTTACAAAATTTCCAAATTGGCATGATTTCAATCTTTTTTGCACACAATTGATTTGATACGAGTTTGATGATGTCAAGCTGTAGAATGGAACCTAAAATCACCACAAAATCTTTGTTATCAATGCATTTGGATTTTTATTTGATTTATTTTGATTTAAATCAAATTAATTCAAATAAAATCAAAATAATTAGTAAAAAAATGATATGGACACATGGCCATGGCTAGGGCACGTGTGCTACAATTCAAACTCAAAACAAGTGAAAAAGAATAGGCCCATTTGGCAAAATTTGAAGTTTTGGGGATAGTTGACTTTTGGAGGTGTTATTGGACTTTTTAGAAATCTTGAGATGTCCTCTAATCAACCCTTTTGGTCTCATCGCATTTTGATATTCCATGCTCAAGTTAGAAGCTTTGACAAAAAAGGTGTTTTTTTTTTACTTTCAAAAATGACCCATAATGTCAAAATTCATAACTTCTTGTGAGTAAATTTTTTGATCTTGGGATATGAAGATGGATTTTAGGGAATTGCATCCTCTTAAATATGAGCTTTGGATTGGTCATTTCTCATAAAGTATGAGAAAGTTATGCTTGGTCAAAGTTGAGTTGACTTTTCCTACAAAACCCTAATTTAGCAACTTTTGAATCTTGATGAATTTTGAGCAATCCTTGATGAATCATGATCAACCCTTGATAAAATGATGAAATATCCTTTTAAATGAGAATGTTGAAAAAAAATCTTGAAGTTTCACTGTATTTGGGCCACAGTTGTCTTTTGCCATAACACAATCAATTTTTGGTCCTTTGAGCAATTGACTGAGCAAACTTCCTCTGCAAGGCTTGACATTTGACATGGATGATCTTTAGAACATATTAGGACATTGGGGAGAACTTGAGTTCATTTGGACTCAAGGATCTTGATGCAACACAAAACCCTAATTTGGGGTAGACTGCCTTAGGAGAGAGCTTGTCTGACCAACTCTTGGACTACTTTGAGCAACTTGGAGATTTTTCTTGCAATGTTTTGAGAAATATGGGAGGGAAAATTTTGGAGTACAACACTTAGCTACTTCACATGTGTTCACTAATCTGAAAATGTTCTTGCCAATTCCATTGAATATAGAATTCATGGCTTTAGAATTTCCAATAGAAATTTCATCTTCTTCTTTAGACCAATCTTCTGCTGGTTTTAACTCAGAAGTTGGTTCTCCATTTTCTCCCAATTTGACAGGGTGTTTCCATCCTTTTAAAACAGCTTTCCAAGCCCTGCTGTCCAAAGACTTTAAAAAGGCAACCATATGTGGTTTCTAGTAGTCATAATTACTTCCATCCAGAATGGGTGGTATGTTCATAAATCCTCCTTCCTTGTCCATAGTACCAGAAAGTATTTTCCCTGGATCTCACCCAGATAAAGAGAAGGATGCCTGCTCTGATACCAATTAAAATTCTGGTATCACATATGTGATATCGAATGAAATGTCACGACACAAATATCTGAGGAACAAAGTAAATTACACCAATAATAAATGCAGTAAAAAACACAAGGGATTGTTAACCCAGTTTAGTGTACAACAACACCTACTCTGGAGGCTACCAAGCCAGGGACAAGTCCACTAAATAGTATCAATTCATAGACCCTCAGTAAACAAACAGTTTACAATCTAATCACTTAATCATTATTCGTACTATACTTCTACCTAAGACTCACCTAGGTATGAAGCCGTCCTCAAATCCCTTCAATCACTTACAGTGAAGAAACAACATAAATAATAAGTTTAAAAACTTCAATAATTCAATGCTTAAAATCTTATGAATTATACACAATTAACAATCCAAATAACAACACAAGTATTAAATAAATACTAGAGTTTTTGATAATTAAAATACTTAGACCTCTAAGATATAAATAAAGTATTCTTCTTTAAAAGTTGTGGTCATCTGAATAAGGAAGCGTGTCCTTATATATGCGCAGCAATGAGCTTGGGATAAAAAATAAATATTCAAATCTTTTGAATATTTCCATGAAAATAGGCCAAGATATAATCCATAAAGATAATTCAAATAGAAAAATATTCCTCCATATTTTTCGTAGGCTATGCGTAACAAATCTTGAGTTATGGTGCACAGGAAATCAGGAAACAGAAAACATGAACTGATATTAGGCTGAGTTCAGTTCAGGAGGCAGATGTCAAGACATCTTCTTTGACATCATTCAAAACAGTTTTGCTTCAAATTTTAATACGTTTAGCAAAACATTATCAAGTCATTGTTTTACTAAAATTGCTGCCAACAAACCCTTACAGAGCAGAAGGTTTTTGGCCTAGATCAAAATAGTAGTCTAAACGAACCTAAGTATTGGAAACTCAGATATGCACAAGCTATATGGAATTAAGATAAAGATAAAATAAATCACCATAATAATATCTCAATTAATAGTTTAATGTCAAACATAATGGTTTCCTATTTCCAATGAAATCATATTAAAAACATAACTTGACAATTTATCGAACATGTGGCGCACAATCAATTTTTCTGAATTTTCCTTGAGATTTATTGATATGAAAAATCACTTACAATCAAAGTGATTATAATATAATCAACAAATCAATTTAAACTTTACCAATCAAAGGGAAATTATATATGAATCGATCGATCAAATAACACATTCAACAAATTGCATATAGAGAGTAAACGAGAGTAAGAAATAAAACATAGCAATTTGTCAAACACTTGGTGCGTGTTCAACTTTTATGAATTTTTCTTTGAGTTATGTTGATATGAAAACCAATTATAATCAAAGTGATCATAAGCTAATCAACACACCACTTTAAACAAACTAATTGCAGAAAATTCTTATGATTCAATCGATTAAACAATGTTATTCGCCAAATTATGTAATGAAAAACAAAAGCAAGTAAAGAGGTAATAGAGAGAGACACAAGTATTTGTCTACACGGTTCCCCACTTTTGTCCTTGCATGTTGGTACATATGTGCCAAATTCCAATGTGGAATTAGGTACTTTCTTACTTTGCAAAAAGTATGATTACAAGAGAAGTGTTCAAAAGAAATCCCACGGTTTGTTATTGATTCAACCCATTCTCTTCTTTTGATCTTCAACAATATCAAGCACACAATAGATTTTCAATTGAGTATTTGGATCTTGCTACTCGTTTGTGTTCTTTATCTCCAAAGCTTTCGCGCACCATCAATTGTACCTATTACAACACAAGACTTCAATTCGATTCACCGTTCTCGTGTTACTTCCTTTGAATTCTTTATCTCCAAAGGGTCTTTTGCGTTCTTTATCTCTAAAGGCTTTCACTAGGCCACAATCCTCTCTTGAACTTCTTACATAAAAACCCCAAATCAATCAATGATCTTGGAGGATAAACCCACGGTTTTTATGGATGAAGACCCCTGCAAATCTCAACCAAAAATTCTCAGCTACAGAAGAACCTAATTGGATGTTATTGAGCCTCTTCTAGATAGCACCCAACCAAAAGATTATTACGATGATTTGCTAGCGTGTATGCATAGGTTAGAGGTTGAAGGTGAAGAGAAATTTCAGGAAATTTGTATGGTATTATCGAGTTGGAATCATGCATGAATGATATATTTATAGTTGGGAACTTTATAGGCAAAAGAGGAAAGTTTCAGAATGAAAAAATTCTGAAAAAATAACCCACAAAACATTATGCGCCGACCTGGAAATGTTATATGCCGACACATAAAAAATCATAGCTACATGATTTAATATTGCAGTACATGTATCGACGTATAAATCGCATGTGTCGGTGCATGTGGCTGTGTTTTAAAGCAGAAATGGTGAAGGCTTTAATATTGAAGCACATGTGTCGGCGCATAAATCGTATGTGTTGACACATACTAAAGTTTTTAAGAAATTTCATAAATTCTTATTTTATGTATAGACACATACAAATTTTAGGTCGACACATAAACATTTGTGAAGAAACTCATTTTTCTTGATTGAGACCAATTTTAAACTTGTTTTAAATGATTCCTAAAACCTCTAATGCAAGAGAGTTCGACATGACATAGAGATACCGTCCAATATACAGAAATGCTAAGTTTTCCTAGTTTTGTCATCATGCAAAACATTTAATGGTGAAGTTACATTCACATACTCCCCCTTTTTTATGATGGTAAAACTTGCGACGATGCATTTCATTAGTTATCAAAGGCTCCCCCTGACTTTGTGCTTCCCAACTTCATCTCACATATGCTTCTCCCCCTTTGACAACATCAAAAAGAAATAAGGCAAATCGTGAGAAGTATCATATTCCAATACCAATACTAATATATATCACTCAAAGTCGTTTTTTCAAAGAAGATCATGCAATTACATATATCTCTCTCTATATATATATGTAATGATGCATAGTTAATAGATAACATGCATAAAAAATTACCAAACATGTAATGCATTTGCATGAATAATAATGAATATTATGAAAGGACAAGCTAGTCAAGTTGCTTCTATATTGTCAGGATTATGTAACACAACATAATGAAACTTCTGATGCCGCACACACATGTGCCTAGCATAGCGACAAGAACATGTCACTACTCAATCCAAAATGAAAATGTTGTCATAAAATGTGACTCAACTACAACAAGAACCGTACATGCAATTAACATGCTTACATTCAACTTATGCACGAATGCAAGCAATAATAATAGAAACACATGCTTGTACACACAAGAGAAAACTTATACAATTGTGAAAGAATTAATACATGAAGTCATTATAAACATATATATTGAGAATAGACAATGGTAATCAATCCAATTTTTTGGAAATGAACGTTCATGGTTTTCATTATTTGAGAACATAACAAACATTTTTCATCAACTAAAACATGTACGAAATTTTTTTTACTTTCAAGGAGAAATTTGGAACAATATTACCTCACTCTGGATGGAATTCAAGTTGCACTCAAATGATGTAAAATACTTCAAACAAAGTGTTAGAGCAAAAGTATAAAAGTTCAAGCATCATAATAAAGAAAGCAACATTGGAGACATTAATAATCCCCAATTCTTTATGTTTGTTGAAAAACGGTTTGGTTGTAGGCCCTTCATTGGTGTGGATGGTTGTCATTTGAAGATAAAGTATGGTGCTGAACTACTAATTATTGTTGCTAGAGATCCAAATGACCAGTACTTTTCACTAGCATTGGTTTTATGGAGAAAGAGACAATAGAAAGTTGGAGGTGGTTCTTACAACTTCTTATGGATGATATTCATCGACATAGAAGATATGTATTTATATCAGACCAACAAAAGGTATGACATATCTTCATTGTTTATTATTTTACTTAGTTTATACTTAGATATGTGTCTGATAATTGTCAAACTTGTGCAGGGTCTTGTGGTCGTGTTTCAAGAGATGTTTGATTTCATTGAGCATATAACTTATCTTAGGAATTTGTATGCCAACTTCAAAGAGAAATTTGGTGGAGGAACTTCAATAAGGGATCTCATGAAGGGGGCTGGAAAGGAAACCTACTACCGAGTTGGGTGAAGAGGATGATAAAGTTAAGGGAGCTAGATAAGAAGGTGTGTGAGTGGCTAATGGGTGTTCCAACCAAACTATGGTGTAAGCATGCATTTAATATCTATCCAAAGTGTGATGTGCTAATTTTTAATTCTCTGTTTTGTTGTGATTGGAATTATGTTTGGTAAAACTAACTTAGCATAGACATGTTGAAATAAGATGTTATATCAACTGGATCAACATTTGGAATGCGATATCCTATGCAGTTTCTTTTGACATCGTGATTTTGTACAGCTGAACTTTTGGTTTTTTTGTTTGTTACAGGTGCATAATATTCTGTAAATTTTATGCTACCCTATGTGGCACAGAGTTTGAAGATTAAAAAGATTCAAGTTGATTTCAAGGAGAATTATTAGTTTCTAATTTTGGAGATAATTTAGGAAACTAATGATTGATGTCCTATCTTTGAGGAGATAATTCTGCAGTGCCTCTTTCTTATCCAGCTGCGTATGTGAAGCCCAAATCCAGTCCATTGAAGGTTATAAATAGAAGGCTTCAAATCTAGTACAAGTGTGGAACTTATAGTGTATTTTTATTAAGGTTTGTATGTTAATTGTGAGCCTCTCGATTATCATCTTGATAAAAGAGTAGAACTTTGTTTTTAAGTTGTACGTTCTGTCAGTCATTCAAAAGCTTTTAAGTAGTGAATGATTGTGTGTCTTTAAAGTGTGACTTCTGTTATTTTCTAAGTGTTTATAATTTTTCAGTCACTGTTCTGTTATTAGAAGGGATTTGAGAAGGGTCTCATACCTAGGTGTGTCTTAGGTAGAAGTTAAGCAAGTGCAGTGATTAAGTGTGAAGTTGTAAATGGAGGAGTTTAGCTTCAAATTGATACTATCTAGTTGATTTCGTCCCTGGCTTAGTAGCCCCCAGAGTAGGTATTATTGTACACCAAATTGGGTTAACAACCAAATTGGGTTAACAATCTTGTGTGTTCTTTACTTTTATGCATTGTGTTTATCATTTACCTTGTCATTATGTGTTTGTTCAGAGAAAGGTGTCTCGACATCTCTTAGGACATCTAAGATCTGAATACCAGAATTTCAATTGGTATCAGAGCAGGCATCCTGCTCTGACTCTGGGTGAGATTTAGGGAAGATACTTTCTGGTACAATGGACAAGGGAGGAGGATTTATGAACATACCACCCATCCTTGATGGAACCAACTATGAATATTGGAAAGTTCGCATGGTGGCCTTTATCAAATCTGTGGACAGCAAGGCTTAGAAAGTTATGGTCAAGGGATGGGATATCCCAATGGTTATAGGTCTGGATGGGAAAGCTACTAATGTTGTAAAGACTGAGGAAGACTGGGATGTAAAGATAAAAAATCATTAAAGGGAAACTCCAAAGTGTTAAATTCCCTATTCAATGGAGTGGACAATAATATCTTCAGGCTAATAAGTAATTGCACTATTGCCAAAAAAGCTTGGGAGATCTTGAAGACTGCTCATGAAGGAACTTCTAAGGTGAAGATGTAAAGACTTCAACTTCTTACTACTCAGTTTGAAAACTTAAGAATGAAAGAGGGTGAGAGTATTCATGACTTTCACATGAATATTGTTGACATGGCCAATGCCCTAGGTGCCCTAGGAGAGAAGATGCCATAAGTTAAGCTGGTGAGAAAGATTCTCAAATCTCTTTCAAAGAGGTTTGACATGAAGGTGACTGCCATTGAAGAAGCTCAAGACATTAACAACATGAAGGTTGATGAGCTTATGGGATCCCTACAAACTTTTGAGTTAGGGATCAGTGAGAAATCTGAAAAGAAGAAGAGCATAACCTTTGTCTCTACTACTGGTTATCCAAAAGATGGGCATGACTTGGATACAAAAGAAGGGATTTCCAATGCTATTGTGTCACTTGGAAAACAATTCAACAAAGTGTTGAAGAAGGTTGACTGGAAATCAATATCAAATGTAAAGAACAAGTCATTTGACAAGTCATTCGACATCAACAAAAATCAAGATTTTGGAGGAAGAGACGAAACTAAGGACAAATCCATCCAAGGAATAGGCGTTCAATGTTATGAATATGAAGGGTTTGATCACATAACAAGTGAGTGCCCAACTTATCTCAATAAGCAGAAGAAATGTTTGTCTGCGTCATAGTCAAAAAAAGATTCTGAAAGTGATCATGAAGAGAAATGTGCCAAACAGGTCACAACCTTGACTGGAATTTGTGACTCTGATAGATACTCAGACTGTGAAGAGTTATCCTTTGAATAAAATGTTGTTTGTTACAAGGAGTTATGCCTAAAAAATCAAGAGAAGGGTTAATTAGTAGAAGAGCAAAAAAAACAATTGCTCGGTTGGAGACTGAAAAAGTGGAGCACTTGTCTATCATCTCTGGTCTGGAGGATGAAAAACTGGAGCACCTTTCCACCATCTTTAGTATGAAGGGTGAAGTTCTCTTGCTCAATTCACAACTTGATAATATGAAAAGTCAGTAAGAATGCTTAACAACAGTCCTGGTGTGCTTGATGAGATTCTTCAATCTGGGAAGAATGCTTTAAATGTTAAAGGGGTTATCAATGTCAATCAATCTAATAAGAACAGAGGAAAAAGGGATGAATTAAAGTTTTTTCATTCAAAGAAAGAACTAGAACATAAGATGTCAAATAAAATGTTCTAACGTCAGCATAGACAACAGAAAAACCACTCAAGACATAATGACTCTACTATTCTGGATGAAATAACTATTCTAATTGGGAAAAATGTTGTCAAGATCAAGGATCTTGGTTATGATAATCAAGTTGTAAAGAACAAATGAGAAAGGCTTGAAGTAAAGTATGTACCTCCAAAGAAGAAACAAGAGAAGAAGATGTTGAACGACACATCTCAACATCAACAAAGACATCAAAAGAAGTATAATGGAGGAAGGAATTCACAATGGAGATTGTGATTATTATGGAAGGTTTGGACATTTAAAATCCTTCTGCTACAGATTGTATGGACTTGTGATTAATTAGAAGAATAAAGGATGATAAAGCCAAGTCTAAGAGGCTTCCCAAGAATGACACTTGTGGACTCATAGTTCACACTGCACTCAGAGCTTCTACAAGAGAGGATTCATATTTTAGTAGTGGCTATTCCACACACATGACTGGTGTCAAGAAATTTCTTGTGAACATTAAACCACTTTCCTGTAGTTATGTCACCTTTGGAGATGGGTCAAAGTGTGAAATAAAGTGTGTTGGAAAGATGAGTTGCACCGGTCTGCCAGATCTTAATAAGGTGTTGTTTCTTAAGGGGTTGACTACTAATTTGATAAGTATTAGACAACTGTGCGACCAAGGTCTCAAAGTTAACTTTATTGTGTCTGAATGTCTGGCAACTAATGAGAAGAATGAATTTATCATGAAGGGAGTCAAATCAAAAGATAATTGTTACTTGTGGATTCCTCAATAAACAAATTTCTCCTCCACATGCTTGATGCCAAAAGAAGTTGAGGTGAAGTTACTGCATAAAAAACTTGACCAGTTACCCCTAAAAGGTATAAAGAAAGTCCAATAAAAGGAAGCACCCATAGGTATTCCAAAGCTGAACATGGAGGAAGGAAAAATCTATGGTGAATGTGGAATAAGGAATCAAACCAAGATGTCACATCCAAAGTTGCATAATCAAACTAATTCCAAGAGGTTAGAAACTCTTCATGTGGTGCTAATGGAACCTAAGAAGGTTCACTATTTTTGTAGAGAGAAATATGTTGGTGTAATTGCTGATGATTTTTCAAAATTTGCTTGGATGAACACTATCAAATAAAAATCAAATGGTATTGGTGTTATTAAGAAATTATAGCAATTACTAATGGGGAGGATTTCAACAGATTCTCTATCTTTCCTCCATTCTACTGTGGTTACAACTGTCAAAGGGTGGAGCAAATAATCTCTGCAAAGGGCTAACTTGAAGAAGAGTTTGATGACTGGAAAGGTCAATGATAACACTCCTAAAATTTGTGACACACTCAAGGAGTGCAGGAGGATATTTGATAGAGGCAAGATAAGGAGGATCACCTGAATATGGTCAAGATTGTCTTGTTCCCATGGATATAATATGCCTTTACTACAATTGTGAATGGTGATATGTGTGTGTGTGTGAATAATGTCCTACAAAATGTTATGACACCCTTTCTAATGTATGAACTTGAGATGTTCATATTGGTTTATTGTTTTTGGATTTATCTTGAAGTGGAGAAATAATTTTCTAAAAACAGGGAAGAATGGTAGATCATTAGTGTGAATAAGACATCTGCCATATGTGGTTCATCATGAAGTTTTTTTGGTCATCTATGTATGTTGGGTGTTTATAGATGGAACTCTCAGAAGTAAGTCCAGTAGTGTGATCATTATAAAATACACCAATGTCCAAGTTGGTGTTGGGACAACATCTCAGCATTTTATGTCTCCAGGAGTCAGGAGGAGCTATATCTGAAAACTCTCTAGTCCTTATGTCTATTTTCAGAAAGTCATTTACTTTGGCAGCTATTTGTTTGGTGAAATGATATAGTAACACTCCCGGCCAAGTCTAAGGACGAAGTTCTTTAGTACCTTTGACTTTGAAGTCTTAGATGCAAATTTAGTCATTTATTTTGAATAAGTGATCTTAGGATCGGACTGGGTCAGGTTCTTACCCTTATCAAAAGCATGCACAAAGTAAGTTTTTAGCACTGTTTGAGCACTACTTAAAAAAGAAGGATTTGAGGGTTTCTTTAAGAGCTGAACTCTGGCGTATTCTCCATCATAACCCAGACCTTCTTCTTTGCTCTTAGTTACTCCATAGATCATGGGAGAAAGTTTAGTTCTCTCAAGACCTGTCGTGATAAAGCTTTGAAGAGCCATCTCATGCTCCTCTATAGATTTTTCATAAGCTTTATCTAAGAGAGTCTTATGATCTTTTTCAAGAGAGTTAAGTTTATCTTGCAAAACTTTTATTTCCTCTTTAAAAAGACCATGTTCTCTTTCTAAGATTTTCATGTGTCTTGATTTTTTTTTCCAATGACTCATGAGGTCTTAAATGAAGGAAATAAGATCAAAATGAGATAACTTAGAGAATACATCATTTTCTTTGTATGATTTTGAACCAAAGTAGGATTCAGATTCTACATCATATGATATGAGATCCATTAAAGCCATATTTGCTTCTCCTTCATCTTTGTTAGAATTTTCTTCTTTATCAAATTCATCTCATGTTGCCATGAGACTCTTCTTGAATCTATTTCTAAAGTTGTCCTTATGTAAGCTTCCTTTCTTTGAATTTTCCTTCTGAAGACCGGGACAATCAAATCTGAAGTGGTCAGGTTTATTGCAGTTGTAGAAGACCCTTTGGTCATCTTCTTTGTCTTTGGAACTAGATCCTATGAAGCCATTGCTTCTCCTAGAGAGTCTCTTTTTCCTTCTGGTTAGTTGTTGGAAACTTTAATGTTAAAATCCATTTATTCATCATCAGAGTTTTCATCAAAAGTTCCTTCATCAAAAGCTTCTTCTAATTTATTGATTTTTGAAGATCTGTGAGTTTTACTGCCAGACTTCTCAGCAGAAAATTTTAAAGCCAGTGATTTGTACATCTTCATAGGCTCATCTCTATTCAGTTCCATTTCGTGTCTCTAAAGGTTTCTTATTAGACTTACAAGACTTAAGGTACTCAGATCTTTGACGTTCTAAATAGCTGTAACTTTTGGTATGAATATTATAGGAAGACTTCTTAGAATTTTCTTGATATGATATGATGAGGTATAACTCTTGTTAAAAACTTGAAGGCGAGATACAAGAACTTGAAATCTAGAGAACATAGTTTCAAAGTCTTCATCCTCCTTCGTTTTGAAGAGTTTATACCGGTGAACCAAAAGATTGGCCTTAGCCTCTTTTACTTGGTGGTTACCTTCATATGTAGCACATAATAAATCAAAGATAGTCTTTTGCAGTTGACTTATCTATGATTCTTATATACTCAGAGTGAGGTACAACATCAATCATAATACCTCTTGCTCTGTGGTGTTTTTGTTGCACTTTATTTTGAGATTGTGTGAGAACCTTTCTATCAGCAACCATTCCCTCACTATTTACTTTAATCTTAATGACATCCTCAAGGATATCCCAAAGATCATCATCAAGGTCAGTGATGTAAGTGTACATGTTTCTCTTCCACCATTCAAAGTGAGTAGAATCACCACTAAATGCAAGTGGTTTTGCAGAATAGTGAATCTTCTCATGAGCACTATAATCATGTGGTGCACTAGAGATAGTAACATTACTATCACTGGTATCACCCATCTTGGTATACTTTTCTCTTCAAGATCTTTTTACGTGCCACTACTAAGTGTTAAGAACAAAATGAGCTCTGATGCCAACTGGAGGTGAGAAAATACACAAGAAGGGGGGTTTGAATAGTGTATCCGATAACTTAAGTTTTTTCAAAAAACAACTTCTGAATCTGACCAAGTTTAGATTCTAAGCTTGAGTATGCAACATCAGAATATTTAAAGTGCAAAAGCTATAAGTAAATCACAAACAAAATGTATCCTGGTTCCTCTATAATGAGAGTAGTCTAGTCCCCTTGCCACGTAAGAGCTTTTATCTATAATTAGTAGATGATTACAATTTGCTTAGACACGCCAGTCTAAGACTTCCTGCTTAATTTAACTAGAAAGAGACTTCTTGACCAAACTAATTGTCCAGGACTTCCTTGTCTAAACCAATTATTCATGACTTCCTTTCTCAATCAAACTAGAAAGATACTTCCTTGTCTAAACCAACTGTTTAATACTTCATTGCTCAATCAAACTAGAAAGAGAATTCCTTACCTAAACCAATTGTTCAGGACTTTCTTGCTCAATCAAAATAGAAGGATACTTTTCCAAGTTATAAAAAAAAGTTTAGATTACAGCAAGATGTACTTGATATACAATCAGAGGTACAGATGATACAACAAACATAAAGACCTTGATACTTGAGATTTCAAAGATATACAAGTATAAGAATGTTCTTAAGTCTATGTGCAATACAACAACTATAAACTGTAAAGTGAAGAGTGAAAATGTTCTTGCAATTTCTGATTTTATGTTGTTGTCCTTTATATAGAAGGAAAAAAAGATACATTGGAAGTTATGTCACACAAGTGTCTTTGCTGAAGAAGCTGTTAGGTTTGGGATATTATGGTTGGAAACAATTTTGGTAAAACAAGTAGTTGGCAACAATTTTATCTTGTTTCATTGGGAAAACATGTATTGCATCCAAATGTTAAGAAATATGTCATAACATCTTGACCAGCCGGTATAGCAAATCTGCTGGTACCTATTTGACAGATATTATATCAGATGTTGTAACATGTTGCAACAAAACATCATGAAAGTACAACTGGATAATATCCTTGAAGATTCTATTAAAAATGAGATTCTGGAGGTTTCTAGAACTCATAACAGACTGGTGATAAAAGACTAGTGATACTTTCTGGACACGGCAACAGACCCCCTAAGATATTTGAAAATGGTTTAAGGTAGGTTGATTCTAACATGATGCACAAGAAAGTAGATTAAAACTCTATCTAAGAAGACTAGATAGTCCAAACTAACTCCTCTAGGTCGAAAGTTGGTAAGCAGAAGCGAAAACCAAACTTTAGCTATGGGAAGGAGATTTTTAGGATTTTTTGGCTCATATTCTTCAGAGGTGTTATGAATGGTACTGAGTCTTTCATCGAACGAGAGGGGATGTTGAAAATATTCCACTATGGTTCTGGTTTGAGGACACCTAATTGCAATAGCAATTCATGTTGGAGTGATTGTAATGTTATTACCGAAGAAGGTTGAGTGGATAGAGTCACCATCAATAGAGGAGTACATCCAAAATTCCTTGAAAAGCTAAGGGTAGACAGGTCCATGAAGCATGGAAAAGTAGTTAGACCAACCGTGCCATATGATGCTTTGGTTAAGACAAAGTTCTTCAGATCTTACCCTAGGAACATTGGGGCTAAATTCGCAAACAACTTCAAGGAGTTCCTCATAAACATGAAAGGTTTTTGAAACCATTTAGCAGAGGATAAGAGATTTAGAGATATAAGAAAAGATTGATCGAGAGACTTTTCAGAGAGGCTTTAAATGGATGGAAGAAAGTGAAAGAGTCAGGGTTAGAAATATGAGCAGATAGTCGGAGATATGGAGACTGGCATTACAGTGAATGAATACTTGAGTGGGAGGATGTATGGATACCTATAGACAGAATAGATGTAGGCACTAGAATTTTATGAGGGAGGTTACTACAAGTGTAAGATTATTTAATGGGTTACTTAATATTTGTTAATAACTCTTTTTAGTTTTTTTTTTAATTTTATGAATTATAATTGCTTCAGTCAGGGTTAAGAAAATGCTAACAAAGAAACTAATATTGCAAGATGAAGCAAGATGGTTGAATATGATAACTGAAACAAAAGAAATTTCATGAACATGATAACTTCTAACTGGTAGAAGAATCTAGCAGTACTTTGTTAGAAAGAATGTAGATACTAACCTGAGATTTTCCTTTGATGAGTTTACCTTTATTTGAGCTTGATTCTGATTATTCCTATTGTTGTATTCCTCTTGTATATCCATATTCCATTCTTTGTCCTGAGATGCCTTTTTCAGATCTTCTTTCTTCTTGGACTTTCAGTAGCAGCTTCATTATATTAAGATGGTTCCCTGCAATTGCAATCTTCTTGTCTTGCTTTGATCTTCCTATGCATACTCTAAGACATTTCATCTGAAGAACGGGCTTGAATCTTCCTGTCTTGCTGACTTCCTTTGAGCAGATATCTTTGAGTAGCTATGCCTTCTTCAGATCTTGAAAATAAGAAAGTTTTGGATGAGCATCTTATAATTTCTTCACTTCTTGTTCTTCAGTAGCTGCTTTACTTTCTTCATATTCTTATATTAGTTTCCATAAACTTCAGAGATGTTCTGATTTGATCTTCTCCTTGCTGGATGGCATTTTCTCTGCTTGACTTCCAATTTTTCTGTGCAACACTTCTTCAAATCTTTCGGGCGACTCCTCCATATGATTTCTTAAGAACATATCTTTGAGAAGCTTTTTCCTTCTTAGAGTTCTTGATGGATCTTCTATATATGAAATTAATTAGATCCATTTCATCTTATAACGGTTGTTTGAGAGACAACTTCAGTTGAGTTGAAGTGCTGAATGTAGACCTTTTCTTCTGATTAAAACTTCTATTGAATGAGAAGATGAAATCCCTTTCCATCAGGTACTTGAGCCTTTAGAATCCCGAGAACTTGTTTCAAGGATTATGTCTTCATATTTTTGGTTCTAGCCCAGAGTTTTAAAACCTCTATAGAACGGGTTTTGAATTAGAAAAGCTTTTTATCATTTGAGTAGCAGGCAGTTACATAATTTTCTCTAACTGGATATCTCTACATGGTTAAGTGTTTGATTCTTAAATAAAAAAGAGAGTCGGGCTCTGATACCAATTGAAGGTAGAGAAAACACAAGAAAGGGGAGCTTTTAATTGTGTTCTTAGAAAACATTCCAATTTAGAAAATTCAAGAAATCAAATGATAATAGCTATAAAGACAATGAAGAGAAAAGGAAACGAGTATTTTATCCAGGTTCTCCGTTAACTAGGTGTAATACGGTGGGAGAAATGACTTTTATTGGCTTTGCATTTGTATCGCAAATGTCACAGTTAGCAAGAGTCGCCATCGACTTTTTTTTATCCAAGAAAGGAAAGGGTGAAAAGAACAGGAAAGACCTTTCAAGATTATTTCCTGAGTAAGGGGGGTAGGTTATGGAAAGGGAAGGTGTTAGAACCCTTTCCATCCGTAGTTATCTACGGGCTCTTAGTTGCTACCTCACTTTGAAAATGCTTTTTTGTGTGAGTGTGTTTTGAAGATATTTTGAAAAGACGCCTTAGTGCGGAGAACTTTGTAATGTTTCTTATTTTGGCGAGAATGTATACAAAGTGTTTTTTGTCTTTGAAAATATTTAAAAAAGAGTTTTTATATGTGTTAAAAAATGTTTTTTGATTGTTTTTATGAGCAAACAACTAGGAGCTATCTACCTACTCGAAAGGTTTGTTCTTTTCCTCTTCTCCTTTAGACAGTGCTATCCTACTATTAGTGAGTAGGTAGCCCTATCGTTGGATGTTTGAGGGAAGGGCAAGGATCATCATACAGTCATAAAGGCAACTCGTAGGGTACTTTAGCAATTTTATCGTAAGGGACTAGATCGTTTACCGAAGACAACATCGGAGGGTCATCGAGGGACTATGATATTTTTAACTGAGGGTCTTTGCTAAAGTGTCCCACGTTTGAGGGACATGACTGTTTTTCAAAGGCAACAAGTGGAGGTACCTTAGAGGTGCGCGTGTACGAGTATGTTGTGTTTCTGTTATTTATCTTTGGATGTTAGTTTTGCTAGCGTTTTCTTTTAGTCTTATCATACAATCCTATTAGCATTCATCTAACAATTAATATCAGTACGAAAATAAAAATGTGGGAATTTAAATCTTCGCTATTGCAAGGCTTCGGGGAGGGGGAATTACAAACGAAAATGGGGAAATAAAAGTAAAGTCTTAATTTTAAAGCTATTAAATCCTTTTGCAGTTACATAATTATGAAAAAATAAAAAATGCGAAAGGAAATAAGCGCATGGGGGGAAGAAAGAAAGAAAAATGGAAGGATGCAGAAATAAAAACCTAAAAATTTCTAATTGATAAAATAAATGTATTTTTGTTGTTTTTTGATTTTTAGAAGAAAAGACTTAAATTAAATTAAAGAAAGAAACCTAATTCTAACAAATTTTAATTGTAAAATAAACTTAAAAGTGATTTTAATTAATTAATTTTTATTATAAAAATAAAGTTAACCAATTAAATCCTACATTTTTATTTGATTTTATGATTTTTTATTAAAAAGAAAATAGTTATTAAAGAAAAGAAAAGAATAAAAAAAAATGGTGGGTCGCTGCAAAAAAGAAAATGGGGGGGGGGGGGGGGGGGGGTGAGAAGACAAATTATTCAAGCCCAAACAAAGAATCTAGGCGCTGTAAATTAATAAATGGGGGGTGCAAGGAAATGGATGGATCCAGGCCCAAACCACAAAGTCCAAAAACCTGCAAAAAAGAGAAAGTTAAAAAAAACACAAAACGTAAAAACCTGGGATCGAACCTGGGTCTTCTAAACTTGTATGCACGCTCTTCACCACCAAACCACCTACCCATTCATTGTTTGAAATAACCAAATAATAATATATACAAAAATCAGTCAGAAGCTATTAAAAAAAATGTGCACGTTGTTCATTCAATGGGCCAATGGTATTGCTTTATTGTGCCACACAGACCCCCACCGGAGTCAACGAAAATCAAAGACGCCGGAGTCAAACTCCGATCTTCTTCTCCGACTAGGCCAAGAACAAAACCTGCATTTTTGTGAGTTTTAAATCCAGATAAAAGGTCTATTCCATATAAAATTAACCTCTGAGTTCAAATCTGGGCTTAGATTCAACATATCAGTATTGTATCATCTATTTCGAACCTAAATCCAGATCATACCCTAAACATGGGAAATCTCTATTTCTGCATCCAACCTTCCATGTAATACGTTAGACTTGCTCATAATATAAATAATAATAATAAGAATGCATGCATAAAAATGATTTAAATTGCGTAACAAAAGATATTCGAAACCATATTTTTACCAAATCAGAGGGATGATATGGAGAGGTTCTAAGACGTGTGGGAGGTTAAGTAATAGTATGGATCGCTTCCAAGAGGTCTCAGAAGGATGAGCGAGTCACTGGTTTTTAGTGAGAGAAGCTGGAAACTTGTTTTTGAATTTCATAACTTTTGACAATTTTGAGAATTTTGAGAGCTCTTTCAAGGTAATGATTTTTTCGTTCTTAGCTTATGGTTAGCTTGTATATTTACAGAGGAATGAAATGGTGAATAAACATGGCAAGAATCCACTCATTGATCATGGTTTTGAAAGCAAAATCACAAATTTGAAAAGTTGCCATGTTTTGGTGATTTCTTGCCCTTCTTGTCATACATTGAATCTGGTCCTTTCCTACATGCCTTACACGAAATTACGGGCCTTATATTAACCTAAATCATCATCCCATATGTCAAAACCTATTATCTATTATTTTATGCAATTTGTCTTGTATTTATTTGAATAAAAACCAAAATAAATATGAATAAACAAAAATGCAAAGCAAGGTAAGAGTGAGTTTATGAGTCCTTGGCATGGCCATGGACATTTTTTAAGTCCAAAATATTAAGCCCAATATGCAAAAATCACAAATTGCTCAATTAAGATTCCATGTATTTCTTTGAAAACTGCCCAATTTGTGAACCTCATAAATTACTCAATTTTCATCTTTTGGAG
This sequence comes from Vicia faba, assembly GCA_948472305.1. NCBI lineage: Eukaryota > Viridiplantae > Streptophyta > Magnoliopsida > Fabales > Fabaceae > Vicia > Vicia faba. The sequence goes on from OX451735.1 coordinate 1,233,783,391, forward strand.
ATGATCTTGGAATTTTTGGAAATCCCAAGATGTCCTCTACAATCTACATGTTGACCAGTTTTGCTTTTGGAGACATTATCTTGATGTAAGTTGCCTTGACAAGAAGTTTCTTTTGTTGACTTTTTGAAAATGACCTATAATGTATGAGATCTTATCTTCCAAATGAAGCATCTTTAGGACTTGAGAATAAAAGAAAAGTTGTAGAGAATTGAATTTTATTCAAAATAGGATTTTTTTTGGGAAAAGTTGATGAAGCATGTGAAAGTTATGTCTGGTCAAAGTTCAGTTGACTTCTCTTAAGGAAACCCTAGTTTGGCAATTCTTGACTTTTGATGATCTGAGGACTTTCCTTGAGGAATCATGATCAACCCTTTATTAAATGATGAATATCACTTCAAAATGATAATGTTAACCAAAAATATTGAAGTTTGACTGTATGTTGACCATAGTTGAGTTTTTGATCAATACTGTTGATTTTCAAGCATTTGAGCCATTGACTGAGCAAACTTGTGATGCAGGGCTTGAAACATGACAGGAGCCTTGTTGAGGACCTATGAAGAAACATGGGAGCCACTTAAGACTTTTTCAGACCAAATTTCCTTGAAAAACTCCAAACCCTAGTTTTAGGCTTTTGGTCTAGGAGGTGCATCTTGACTAGTCAACCCTTGTGTGCCTAGGCCATTTGAAGAGCCTTGAAAGAATGCTTTAAAGAAAAATGGGAGGGAAAATTTTGGGGTTTAACAGCTTCCCATGTTCAATCTTATTAAACCTGAAGAGTTAGATTGGCATGTCCACTATTCGTGACTTAAAGGTAGAAGATGATTGAACACTTAAGTGCCCAGAAATTTGCACTCGCCTGTGCAAGATGGTAACGTTGCTCGCTGATTGTATCGGGAATGGGTTTATAAGATGACATTCGGAGAGATGACTGAGAGTCTTCGGAGATGGGCTTATAGACCTAAGGTTGGTTTAATCTGAGCCAGAAAATGTTCCTTTTGACTTTAACTGGAAGAAGTATCAGAATAAATCATTGGTCAATTTAATCTGAGCTAGAAAAAGGTCTATTAGAAGAAGTATCAGAATAAAACATTAGTCGATTTAATCTGAGCCTGAAAAAGGTCTACAGGAAGAAGTATCAAAATAAATCTTTGGGTCGATTTAATTTGAGCCAGCAACTATCTATGCTTATTTTTTATCTGGAAGAAGTATCAGAATAAATATTTGGTTGATTTAATCTGAGCCAGAAAATGTCTTCAAATAGGAGAAGTATCAAAATAGGTCTACACCTGATCTAAGTTGAGCCAGCAGAATGTCTACTGGAAGAAGTATCAGAATGAACCTTTGGTTGATTTATTCCGAGCCAGCGACTATCTTCGACCGTCTTCAACTGGAAGAAGTATCATCATAAATCTTTGGTTGATTTAATTTGAGCCAAAAGAGATCTTTGTTGTCTTTAACTGGAAAAAGTATCAAAATAAACCTACGGTTGGTTTAATATGATCCAGAAAAAGGTCTACTGGAAGAAGTATCAAAATAAATTATTGGTCGATTTAATCTGAGCCAGAAGATATTTATACTCATTTTATCTGGAAGACGTATCAGAATAAATCATTAGTCGATTTAATATGAGCCAGAAAAAGGTCTACTAGAAGAAGTATCAGAATAAAATATTAGTCGATTTAATCTGAGCCAGAAGATATTTATACTCATTTTATCTGGAAGAAGCATCAGAATAAACCATTAGTCGATTTAATCTGAGCCAGAAGATATTTATGTTCATTTTATTTGGAAGAAGTATCAGAATAAATCATTGGTCGATTTAATCTGAGCCAAAAAAAGGTCTGCTGGAAGCAGTATCAGAATAAACCACTAGTCGATTTAATTTGAGCCAGCGACTATCTACGACCGTCTTCAACTGGAGGAAGTATCAGAATAAATCTTTGGTTGACTTAGTTTGAGCCATAAGAGGTCTCTGTGTCTTTAACCAGAAAAAGTATCAAAATAAATCATTGTTCAATTTAATATGAGCTAGAAAAAGTTCTACTGGAAGAAGTATCAGAATAAATCTTTGGTCGATTTAATCTGAGCCAGCAAACATTTATGCTTGTTTTTATCTGGAAGAAGTATCAGAATAAATCTTTGGTTGATTTTATCTGAGCCATAAAATGTCTTCAACTGGAAGAAGTATCAGAATAGATCTACACCTGATCTTAGCTGAGCCAGAAGAATGTCAACTGGAAGAAGTATCAAAATAAATCATTGGTCGATTTAATCTGAGCCAGCGACTATCTACGACCGTCTTCAACTGGAAGAAGTATCAGAATAAATATTTGGTTAATTTAATCTGAGCCAGAAGAGGTCTTTGTGTCTTTAACTGGAAGAAGTATCAGAATAAATCATTGGTCAATTTAATCTGATCCAGAAAAAGGTCTACTGGAAGAAGTATCAGAGTAAATCTTGGTCAATTTAATTTGAGCCAGCAGATATTTATGCTTGTTCTTATCTAGAAAAAGTATTAGAATAAATTTTTGGTTGATTTAATCTGAGCTAGAAAATATCTTAAACTAGAAGAAGTATCAGAATAGATCTACACCTGATCTAAGCTGAGCCAGAAGAATGTCCACTGGAAGGAGTATCATAATAAATCATTGGTTGATTTAATCCGAGCCAGTGACTATCTACGACCGTCTTCAACTGGAAAAAGTATCAATAAATCTTTGGTTAATTTAATTTGAGCCAGAAGAGGTCTCCGTGTCTTTAACTGGAAGAAGTATCAGAATAAATCATTGGTCGATTTAATCTGAGCCAGAAAAGGGTCTACAGGAAGAAGTATCAGAATAAATCATTGGTCAATTTAATCTGAGCCAACAGATATCTACGCTTGTTTTTATCTGGAAGAATTATAAAAATAAATCTTTGGTTGATTTAATCTGAGCCAGAAAATGTCTTCAACTGGAAGAAGTATCAGAATAGATCTACACCTGATCTAAGTTGAGCCAGAAGAATGCCCACTGGAAGAAGTATCATAATAAATCATTGGTCGATTTAATCTGAGCTAGCGACTATCTACGACCGTCTTCAACTAGAAGAAGTATCAGAATAGATATAAACCTAATCTAAGTTGAGCCATAAGAATGCCCATTGGAAGAAGTATCATAATAAATCATTGGTCGATTTATTCTAAGCCAGAAGACGTTGTCTTTGGTAAGACTATCTGGTCCTACCAATAGTTAATGATGTTAGTCTTGTTGATTTATCTTTTCCTGAAAAGGTAAAGAGTTAGCCGTATGCAATATCATGATGTATGAAATGAATCAAGAAATTATGTTCTCAAAATAAATGAGACTGTGTTGTATGCATTTTGTATGCACATGCTATGATATTTTGTAAATAATATATGAATGTGCAATGTTTTTGAAATTTGAGCAGCATCTTAGTCTGGGGAAAATAAATCCCTTACTATCGCTGGGGATGAAGAGTATGTGCAACTTCAATCTTCGAGGAGATTGTTTCCACTGTAGACTCTTGCTTGCTGTTTGAGGATAACTCCGTTGGGAAATATTGATTTCTGCTTTCTGAGGAAACTCTGCTGGAGAGTGTTAATTCCTGCTTGGGGGAGAAGAGTTCAAAACTTTGGTCGTTCTTTGCTCTACTAGGGAGTTATAATTCTTTGTATACCATGACTGGGGATAACATCGATGGATAACTTTTTGGCTCGTCTGAGGAGAATAGATTTGACTGATATTTCAGTGGAAACTCTCTGGGGATAATGATGACTTCACTGGGGAAGGGAGTTTTTCTGGTGACTCATTTTCATCTGAGTAACAAACTCAAGCTGGGGAAATAAACCCTGTTGGGGAAATAAACCCTAACGATTGAGGAATATCCTCCTAAGGGAAGCCTTTTGTCAAGGAGAATACGCTCTGATGGAGAGAAGTAATCTTTAGAGGCTTTTACAGTTTTGAAAACTCAGTTGGTGAAAGGAACTCCCATGGACTGTAATGTTTGGGATCCTGTATGTTGGTGAAATTTTCGGGGAGAAGATCATACTCCTTTATCAGCCAGAGTGACCCGCCAGAGAAATTTCAGGGAATGTATGAAGTTATGAAGATTACCTTGTGGGGATAATCTCATGGCAGTGGCTTTGTGGAGATTCATGGAGACTTGAACATATCTCAACTTCTAAAGCCTTTGGTGAATGCTGATCAGGGCGATAAGTCTTATACTGATAGACAAGTGACAAGATGACGGGACATAGTCGTATGCTTTAATCCCTAACTTTTGCCTAGATTGTCCTTTCAGATTTTCAGTCCATCCGGATATCCTTTTTAGCCCAAGCCGCCTTTTCAGTTTTTCGACTTGCCATGTGTACAGTTTTATTTATATCCCTAATTTTTTCTCGAGCTTTTTTGGTTCTCCGGGATGCCCTTATTTTTGCCTCGGTCAGTCAACCTAGCTAGTCTTTTCTTTTCATGCGTAGTATTTTATGACTATGTCCATGTTCATAGGGTGCATAGAATTGTCACTGTCCATAGCAGTAAGTGTTGTAGCACTGCCAGAAAGATGTTTGCTTGATTGCATGTGGCCCTTTGCTGGAACTCATGTTCAATGCCCCAAGTGATTCAGACGGAGGTCTGCCCCTGGCTATTTGGCACTTTTGATAGATTCGTTGAATCTTTACTCGACTGCCCCCAGATCAGTTAGACACCATGTCATGCCCCTTGATTATGAAAGGCTTGTTACTGGAAATGTCTTTCCATATGAGGTGATTCTGTCCATTGAGAGGATTTCCGTTTATTGAATTTTCGTCGTGTGAATTTCTCTGCTGTTGAATAATTATTCATATGCAAACAATGGCATTTAAAGAATGCAAAGCTTATGTCTGTCTTGAAGTTTTACAAATGCATTTTAAATAAACAAACAATTTTGTAAGAATATGAATTCAACTCAGGATTTATAGTAAACCTTACAAGAGTCAGGATACCTTTTGTAACAATATGCTTTCAAACTAACTCATGCTTCAGCTAGGACTTTTAAGGGTTGTAGCGTGGCCTGGTTCACGGTTTAAGAAACAAAGGATAAAGGCTCGAAATTCATTTGTACTCAACCCGTTCTTCGTGATTTTCTTCGGTCCTATACTCAGTTAATTGTGCGTTTTAAATACCTATTGAGTTTGGAATCTTTGCCCTGATATTTCGGTGATGGTTCAGATACTGAAGTTTATTTTGAGGAGGCAGTCATTTTTTGTACTATTTTCTTTTTGTTGAGGATTTGTAGCAACCTATTTTTTTTTATTATCCCTACCTTTTGTTTGAACTGTTTCTTGTGATTACAGTCAGCGAGATGCCATATTTTTTTTCTTAAGTCTCCTTCATAGGTTTTGACTTAGTGGGCTTTTCTTTTGAGAGATAATGACTGCTTATTTTAGTGATTACAGGGAACCATCATTGTATTTTGATTTAGAAGAGTATCTTTGACACTACCCGTCATGTACGAGGGTAAAGCTTGCATTTGAATGCATCATTGAATTAACTGAGATACTACCCTTCCCCAGGTTATGATTAAAGGTTTCAATTTGTGTGAAAAGAAAACTCCTACTTCTGAGGCTCAAAGGGGTTGACTAGGGATTATCTTCCTTATAACTCCACTGTTTAGGATTTGAAATAACGCTTGTACATCGTTAGTAGGGTCTGTTCAAAAGTATATTGTATGAGATTATGGTATTGTTTTCGTCATCCTCCCTCTAAAGATTTAAACTTTTAATCGAGAGTTGAATATCACAAAAAGGAAGTAAAAGTATAGTTTCAGTATAGTGACAACAAATGGATTAATTCAAGACAAACATATGCAATGCATTAATGGAATAACAAAGTTTGACATGAAATAAGTGTTTGAGCAATCAAAAGAAATTTCAATTTAAAAATTCTAATGAACAAAAAGCCTCTCTGTCTGAACTTGTCACTTAAGACGGTGTGCCTTTGAGGGATGGAAGAAGAATTCAGTTTAACCATCTTGTGTGAAATCTAGCACCCCTTCGTCGATCAAGTCCTTAATCTTATTTTGCAATGCCCAACAGCTATTAGTGTTATGCCCCAGACTATTGGAATGATAAATGCATCTCACATTAGGGTTGTACCGAGGAAAGGCGGTGTTCAGATTCTGAGGAGGATCCTTCAATGTTATCAACTCCATATTCAACATGTGTTGCAATACTTGAGCCAAGGACATGTTGATTTTGGTGAATTGCCTTTTGGGCACATCCTACTTACGATGATTACCTTGTCTTTGTTATTACATCAGTGTTGGATTAGAGACCCACAATGCCCCCACAGATTGGTTGAGATTACTCTTATTACGGCCCTTCTAGTCGTACACGGTACTGGATTCCTTATTTCCGTTGTATGATCTCTTTTGAGTACTTGAAGATGCAGTCCCCTGAATTTCACCTCTCCTGAGTTTATTTTCAACATGTTCCCGCATGAACATGTCACCCGATTCCCTATCCGCCAAGAGAGATTAATTGTTGATTAAGCCCCAAATTCTAGCAGTTTGCCCCAGACGGTCGTATCTGTCTTGACGAAGTTCTCTGATGAGGATTCTTAACTCTTCTTGTCAGCGAGCTAAATTTTGGATAAGATCCATCTAACTACTCATCTGGATTCTCATCCTTTCCATCTCAGCTTGCAGTTATTCCACCCGGTCATCCTGGTTATCTTCAGGATTTTTCTTATCCATGTTCCCAACGAGGAGTGCTTTCAACTCTTCTCACCCCTTGGATAGATTCAGGAACATTTCCTTGAACTGAGCATCTTGAGTTTGGAGATCTCTATCATTCTGTTCGAGATCCATCTTCCTTTATGAAATAAACAACGAGAAAATGAGAATCCTGTCTTGAGAATACCTGTTATGTAATGACATGCATGCAATGTTTTCAAGGATCTCGCAGGGTAAACATAAGAAAATGTTAGCAACTGAATTTGACTGCAGCTTCGATTGAATAACTTCATATTTTTGAATGCCCTTCTACGAGAGTCAAGCTCACCAGGTCGAGTGGGTCATAGCCTCTGACTCAAGTTATCGTGCTTTGACGGTGTTGGCTAGAGGAAAATAAATCCCCTTGCCCCTTGCTAGACGCCTGGTTCATCATAACCTGCATCACAGGCTCTAGAGATCCTTGAAATGGTTAACGAAATACTATGGTATGATGTCATGATGTGTATGCTATGCACTAAGCAAAAGTGTAAGGTGATGAAGACAAGTGAGTCTTGCAAGAAGTCCAGGTTATTGGATAATGACAAGTGAGTCTGGGCATGTAGTGCTTGTATTGAATATTGAACCCCTTTCATCTCGACAATCTATAACTCATGTTTCTCTTACGAACCAGCCAAATCTTTCAGTTTCTTAGATTCAAGATTTAAGGATTCTTGAATAACTACGATAATATGATCAAATTGAAAGGTCAATGTACGCATTACCTCATCAACCAAGATCTTGTAAGTAAGGGTTTCACCACAACCTTTCATGAGATGAACAACATTCTTCATCTTTAAGACATAGCTAGCAATCTTTTCTTCTTCTCCCATCTCTAGTAATTCATAGTGCCTTCATAGTGTCTTCATAGTGTCTTCATAGTGTCTTCAAGTTGACAGTTTAACCTTCTCAACTCCTTCATAATACATGACAAGAATATCTCATGTCTCCTTTGCCAATTCAACATGAGAAATACAATCAAAGTTCTCCGCATCTAATGCAGATTGAATATAATATGCAGCCTTGTAATCTTTCTTCTTCGCATCGGTTACATTGTCAGCAAGCTCAAGAACACCATTATTGACCACTTCTAGGTTTCATAAAAACTGAACAAAGACTTCATCTGCTAACTCCGTCGGTTTCAACTGCGATTCACGATCCTTGGAAACACGACTACCAACGTGAATTTCTTGAAAACACAATCAAGAACATGAACCAGAAGCTCTAGATATCATTTTGTTGGTGTGTGAGACACTTTGAGTGAAAGCAGAAATGAGAAACAAATAGTATTATTAAAAGCTATAAAAACTTAATTACAAATATATATATATATATATATATATATATATATATATATATATATATATATATATATATATATATATATATATATATATATATATATATATATATATATATATATTACCCGTATAGTAAATAATTAACATAATAAACCCTAACTCTAACTAACTTGGACTTGTATGAGTTAGTTAAATATATAATAAATTATTTAATTAAAAATCCAAAAACTACATTTAAAAGCAATGGATCTTTTACATAGAATTTAAAGGCTTACGAATATCAATGTTGTATCTCTTAAATCTATGAATACAATTTTTAAGAGGATTAACTTTCTCATCCAAAAAGGAGTAGTAACACCGTTTGTTGTCCGTTTACATTCTATTTCTATATAATACTATTATTTAAAATTAATATATAATTTTTAAAAATTTTAAAATTTAATTAATTTAATTATTTAATTTGATAACTACACAATTAAGTCTGTTAATAATAAATAACTAATATATTTAACTAAAATAAAATTATAAATGAAATAAAACATTTAACAAAATATTTAATAAAATATTACAACATCCAAATAATTGTTTTGACAATTTAAAAGTTTCTAATAGTATTGGGCGAATGAATTTTAGGAAGCTTAAAAATGAGTTTGATCGATTATTTGGAGCTTGAGAAAAAAAGGTTTAGAATAAAAGGAATAGAACTAATCTTGGAAAGATGACCATGGCTTTACATTACGAGTCTTAAGGACTTTATAGTTTAATGAGATTATTTTCAATTTTCAATATTTGAAGATAGAAAGAAATTGAGAAGAAAAACTAAAACTTTTCAATCCTAGAAAGTCCACAAAATGTTGTTCTTTATTTTGTTAGGTTTCTGTCTTAGACTGCTGATCATATTATCCATATCCAGTTAGGTATATTTATATTCGTCCTATAAGGTTAGACTTATATACACGGAAAATTATTGCTCTTGTGTTTTGTTTATAATTATTTATTGATATATTACAAATAGTTATTAATGCCACTTTTGTTATCCAATGCCTACTTCCAAAAAAAAAAAAGTACAACTAATTAGTTCAATGGTGTTATAAATTTGAAACCTAATTCAAACCAACAAAATTAATAGTTCAACAAATAACAATGATAACTCACAGCTACACAACTTCAAAAATTATAGTACAATTTCAAATAGATTAATCATGCAATGAATCAAAACACACGAGATACATGAACAAGAGTTACAAACACATTTATATTTGTTTACTCATTTCAATCTAAAATAATTTGCATATGGAGAAAGACTCTCTTTTTCACTTTGAATAAGTCTTATAAAATTTAGGAAGAAATTATAAGAAATTAATTTATTAATGTTTTTTTAAGAATGATCTCTTATTACCTACCCGCTACTCTTCACTCTTAATGTTTTCTTTGGAAGTTTGAAGAGAAAAGGAGACAAAAACTTTGATAAAAAATAAATAAAGTAGAAACAAAATAATAAACTTGAAAAAACGAAGGTTTTGGAGAATTTGTTTATCTATATAACACAAAAAAAAGTCTATCTTGGAGAAACTAAAAAATTGCACAAAAGAAGGATGTTAAGGAGTTTTTGAAGGGTTAGATAAACTCTCCAAATAAAAATTATGTTATTATAATAATTTAAATATTAAAAATATATTAAAAATATATTAATAATAAGTAATCATTTCTTATTTTATACATAAAGTCTCTTTTTAAAATACGTAAAGTTTATTAATTTTTCTCTCTAATCATCTCCTTTAAGAGTTGCCTTCTTCCTTCCCTCAAAACTTTCAAACAAAGCCAAAAATAAAAGAAAAACAGATTTTTCAGTAATAAAATCTCATTAACAAAGTTGTTTATAGTGTGTTTCTCATCTCAAAAAATCTCTCATATAAGCTTTGAATTCTTATACATCAATTTTCCTAAAGATGTCATCTAACATAAGCCCTAAAAAATGTAAGATGTTCGCCCATACTTTGAAGACTGGAGCACGACTTGATTGATGTTCTTTTGAATTTCTAAGGAGAAAGAACCTTACAAAAATATAATATTTTTGTCATTACTGAAGAAAAGAAAAATACAAGAAAGGGATTTTGAATTGAATTTTTTTTTAAAATAAAATAGAATGACACGTTTGGTTATCCTAGTTCGTTTGAACTCAAACTACTTCAGTCCACTCGTTAAGATGATTTCGCCTCTCTCAATCGAGGTCTTAATCTACTAATCGAAACTTTGATTACAACACACAAAGACTACCGCTAATATCTTCTTGAGACTAAACCACAACTTAGTTTCTCAAGGAATTACAAAATAATGAATCAAAATGTATACAACAATGTTTCTAGAAAACTATATCACAACTGTGCTATTTACACAATGTTAAAGCGCAGTGACTAAATAAGAGAGCTTTATGAATATTTCTTTGTATGCATAAATATTGTTTTTTGATCTCTCTTTAAGACTCAGTTAAATAAGCGAAGCATTTGAGACACGATAAGATGTTTTTGGAAGGTTGATAAAACGTTGTTAATGCATTTTTCAAAAATACAAATCTTGTCTGGTACCAGTTGTAACTTTTTTATTTGCAATGAATAAATTGTAACGCATCAAAACTTTCTTCTTTGAAAACTGATCAGAATCAGAATGTTAACATTGAGATTTTAGAACATCAGAGTATTGCTACATCAGAGTTTAACTTGCAGCTTTGGTGCTTAGAAAGTTTATCAGAGCTTCAATTGAGTGTGATACTTTAATTTGTGTTTGTACAGAAATTCTTATCAAATCTTCTTAGCGCAATTTTGTTCGCCAACTTCTTATGCTTCTTCTATCAAAACTTCTCTGCATATTTAAATAATTTTATTAGAGAGCATATTTGTTCTTTATATATATATATATATATATATATATATATATATATATATATATATATATATATATATATATATATATATATATATATATATATATATATATATATATATATATATATATATATATATATATTTGTTATCATCAAAACTATTACTGAGATGTAAAACCAAACTATGTTCTAACAATCTCCCTTTTTTGATGATGACAAAAACTTTTATATTTTGATGAATAAGTAAGAACATTAAGCATTAGGATCTCTTCCTGAGTTGAATACTCAGATAAAGAAAAAAATTGGATACTTCCTTGAAGATGTTTGATCATAGCTTTTGATGGAAGTTCTGATAAGTCCATGTGATAGAAGCTTCTTTTAAGATGCAATTTTTCTGTTTGCTTTTCAAAAAGGGAAACAGAGGTTATGTTATCAAAAAAGTTTAAGACTTAGTCCCGACAATGTTATATTCAAAATATCTTATATTCTCCCCCTTTTAGTCAATAATCAAAATATAATAATGAAATTTAAAGATAACAAAAAGATAATTCATTTAAGAATATATGATAATATAAACAGAAGCAGACAAACAGAAGATTAATCAACAAGCATAACAGAAGTGTAAGACTATGAAGGAGGTGTAAGTCGTGTGAACAACATTTCCAAGAGACTTTTGATCTGATTGTTTGATTCTTCTTGCTTTCCTAGAATTCCCTTAATCTCTTTATTGGTTTCATCCTGTTTATCGAGCCTTTCCCTAACAAATTCATTATCTTTCTTCAACTCACCCAGAGTTTTCAACACTAGAGAAGATGTAGCTGTTTCAACAGTATAAGCCATATTCTCAGAAGTTACTGCAGCAGATTCTTTCTCAGGAGATTCTTCAACTAACTTGTCTTTGTCTTTAAAAACGACAGAGGTTGAGGTTGAGGTTCAGGAGATGGTTCCTGAAATTATGATTCCTGTGGATCTTCCCAAGGAGTTATGTCTAGAAGATGAAGGGGTTTCCTTACCTAGAAACGTAGAACTTGATCCTTGAAGATATTCAGGTGATCGCAAAAGTTTTATTGTACAATTTCATAACTGAGTTCCTTCATCTTCAGAGATTCAGAATTAAACCATTTTCTGAACTGAGTCTAGAGATAATCAGAAGCAATAAGATTAAGATTATCCATTCAAGCTTGCTTCAAAGAGTTAACCCATTCCTATATTTCTATTTCAACAACCAGCAGAGATTTACCAACATATGATTTGGATGGTTTTGGTGTTGGTTTTGGGATAGCTATTTTCTGAGAAGATTTGACAAGATTGTCCCAGGCTTCTAGATCAATTATGGTTCTGAGAAGTCATTGGGAGTTGGAGAGTAAGATATGATGATATGGAAGATCTAGAAGGGAAAAATCTTGTGATGGATTGGTGGATATATTTGGTGGTTGAGAGGTGTTGAGAGGGAAGGTGATTCCTGGAATGGTTGATGTGGTTTCTTGCATTTGGTCATAGGTATCATTTGAATTTTTGTTAGGGGAGCTTCAAAAAATGGATCAAATTGATCAACATCAGATAGAACTTGTGCAAGTTCTGGCTGAGTTTGAGCAAATTGGGTAGAAGGGGAATTAATAAGAGGATGATCAGTGGGTGTGGTGGTATCAATATCAATGTCAAAGTCATCAATAGTTTTTAGTGAGGGATTATTAGCAGGTTTTAGAGATAAGGAGGGTTTAGATGTTGATAAGAAAACTGATTCGACAACAAAAACAAAAGAAGAGTTACCTTTCTTTTTGTCAGCTTTAGGAGTTTTTTGAGAAGTTCCTTCTCCGGAAACTTTACTTTTCCTTGACTTTCTGGTAGAAACTTCTAGAGGTTGTTTCCTGAGATCTAGCATATTTACATCTGGAATTGTATTGTCACTTTTGCAAGCTTCAAGATATCTGAGGATAATTTCTGAAGATGAGTCTGCTTGAGTGAATAGAGGAAAATCCTTCAGATGACTTTTCTGGTGGTGATGACTTCCTTTGCGGTAAGTGTAGGATCCTTCTTAATAGTTTCTATAATCCTCATCTTCTTGAGATTCTTGGCGTTGAGAGGCTTTCTAGCACATGGTCTAGAACACTCTCTTGTTGAGCCTCAATCAAATGTTATATCCATTTATTCTCTATCTGAATATCTGAGATAAGCCTTCGCAGCGGAATCCAATCTCTTTTGGTTCTTTCTTCTTCCCTTGTTTCCTTAACACTGGTCTTCAGATGATTGAATAGAATATAAGGAAGGTGAACTTTGGCCTTAGTTGCGATGAAGTAAACTAGGTATTGTTGATCAATATTGATGTAGTCAGGAGAACTAGTTGGTTTTTTATGATTGATACACCCAAGAATTATTCTAGACCATATTTTAAGATAGTCCTTCAGATCTTTGATCTTGTTTGAGGGTTATCCAGAATTGAAGATTTCTTTAGATATAATGATTAGGTCAGAAAATTTTTCTTCCATTTCACTGCATCTTATGCCGCTTCCATCGTGACCAATGAGATTTCTAATGAGATATTAGGTTATGAAGATCTTATTTCCCATTACATAAGAAGTTACTTGATGATTTGATGCAGTAGCATGAATCCAAAATTATTTTACCAGTTTAGGAAAAACTGGACCAATTAAACGATTAAAATATTTTGTCCACTCTTGAAACTCAACATCAGGAGTAAGGTCATACCCATTTTCTTTCATGCTTTCAAAATCAACTATGAGTTCACATATAACTTCAAGAGAATCAACTAGAGTAAGGAGAGTTCTTGTAGGTTCAATATACCTTTCTTCATTTGGAGTAAAGGATGAACCAAGGATGTTGAAGGAGCAGTATCTTGATACATTTGTTGTTGTTGAGAAGAATCCATTGTTCACAGACTTAGGATTTGAGAGCACACAGAAGGGAAAAAGTGCAAATGCAGAGAAAAGGGTGAGTGAGAGTGAAGGTGTGAAAATGATTTGGTGAGAGTGAGGTATAAATAGCCAATGGAGAGAAAACATGAATTTAATTTCAATTATAAAAATAAAAAATGATTAACAACATTAATGATTTCTGAAAAGGGGGATGGCGTGAACATTTTGTGAACAGTTATCGATGTGACTCGCGTCTCAATGCATCAACTCAATCGTTTCAGCCAATCAGATTTTGAACACGTGTTCATCCTCAGAGAGTGACTTAGCGATTAGGGTTGACAGATGTTGATGTGGTGAACTGTTTGTGTCTATCTTTGAAATGAAGCATTTTTCAGAAAATGTTTAGATCTTCTGAGGTTGATAGTTTCTGAAACAACTTTCTTTCTCACTTATGAAGAACTATTATTATTATGTTCATAAAAACAAATAAAAAAGTTCTGAGGATTAAATATATAAAAACTACACTTTCATTATGGCCATAATTCCATATTAAGGTGTTTTAGAATGAAATTAAATCTATCTTCAGCAAGGGGTTTTGTGAAAATATCAGTCCATTGATGGTATGTGTTTATAAATTCTAAACAAAGAATTCCCTTATGAACATAGTCCCTAATGAAGTGAAGTTTAATTTTTATATGTTTAGCCCTAGAATGCAAAATAGGATTTTTAGAAAGACAGATAGCAGAAGTATTATCATAGAGGATATGAATGTTACTCTCATAAATGTGAAGATCTTCAAGCTGACTCTTCATCCAGAGCATCTGAGTACTACATCTAACTGCAACTATATATTCAGCTTTAGCAGTTGATAGAGAAATAGTAGATTGTCTTTTGCTGGACCATGAGATTAAGTTATCTCCCAGAAACTTGCAGCTTCCAAAAGTACTTTTTCTTTCTATTCCATTTCTAGCAAAGTCAGCATCACAATACTCTACTAATTTTTATTCTCTGGATTTCTATAACAAAGACCAAGATTAGTAGTACCTTTCAGATACTTGAAAATTTGCTTAACTATTGTTAAGTGAGATTCTATAGGATCTGATTGGAATCTAGCACAAAGACAAATTCTATATAAAATATCAGGTCTTGAAGCTATAAAATATAAGAGCGAATCAATCATACATCTGTAGAGCTTATGTTCTACATTCTTACTTACCTCTTCCTTTTCCAGAATGCATATGAGTTTTGGATGGCTTACTTTCTGACATATCAAATTTCTTGATAAGTTCTTTAATATACTTGCTTTGATGTATGTAGGTTCCTTCAAGAGTTTGATTGATTTGAATTCCCAGAAATAACTTGAGTTCTCCTATCAAGCTCATTTCAAATTCTTCCTGCATAGTCTTAGCAAATTCTTTGCCCAATGAGGCTTTAGTAGATCCTAAAATTATATCATCTACGTATATTTGACAAATCAGAATGTCATTTTTAAATGATTTACAGAATAGAGTTGTGTCTACCTTTCCTCTGGTAAAATCATTTTCTAAGAGAAAGTTACTTAGTCTTTCATACCAAGCTCTGGGAGCTTGTTTCAGACCATATAACGATTTATAAGTTTATAAACATATTCTGGATGTTTAGTATTTTCAAAACCAGGGGGTTGGTGCACATAAACTTCTTCATCAATGTAACCATTTAAAAAAGCACTGTTGACATCCATTTGATAAAGAGTGATGTCATAATTTACAACAAATGAAATTAAAAGTTTGATAGCTTCTAACCTAGTGACTGGAGAAAAGGTTTATGTATAGTCTATCCCTTCTTACTGACTATAACCTTGTGAAATCAGTCGTGCTTTGTTTCTGAAAACTTCTCCTTGTTTACTTAGCTTGTTTCTGAAGGCCCATTTAACTCCAATGATGTTGAAGCCTTTTGGTTTAGGAACTAGATCCCATACATCATTTCTGGTAAACTGATTTAGTTCTTCCTGCATTGCAAGTATCTAATCATTGTTTAGAAGTGCTTCATCTATGGAAGTAGGTTAGATTAGAGACACTATTCCCAAGAGAGACTCTTCAGTAATTCTGAATGTAGATCTTGTTCTGATTGAATCATCCTTCTTTCCCATAATTATGTTTACTAGATGTGTTGAGCTACTTCTGGATTGTCTTTTCTGGATGAGTTCTTCAGAATTTGTTGTAATATTTGTGATGTTTCTTATGAATTTGGATGAATTTCTGAACTTTTATTTTCTGACAATCTGTCTTCATTACCTGCAATTTAAACTTCTATATCTGCAAAATATTCACCCTACTTTGACTTTTGAGAGCCAAGCTTATCATCAAATATGACACTAATAGATTCTTCCACAATTCGTGTTTCTGTGTTGTATACTCTATAACCTTTTGAACATTCAAAGTATCCTAACATGAAACACTTTTGTGCTTTAGAATCAAACTTGTTCAGATGTTCTTTAGTGTTTAATATAAAACAAGTATATCCAAATGGATGGAAATAAGAGATGTTGGGCTTTCTGTTCTTCCATAATTCATACAGAGTCTTTTCCAGAATAGGTTTTATTGAGATTTTATTCTGAATATAACATGTTGTGTTAACTTCTTCTCCCCAGAAGTGTTTAGCAATGTTAGTCTCGTTGATCATGGTACTGTCCATTTCTTATAAAGCTCTATTCTTTTGTTCTACAACTCGATTTTGTTGAGGAGTTCTAGGATGGGATAAATCATGAGAAATTCCATTTTCATTAAAAAAATTTTCAAAACTTTTGATTTCGAATCCCCCACCATAATCACTTCTGAATTTTACAATTCTAAACTCTTTTTCATTTTGAACTTGGTTACATAAAGTAGAGAACACAAAGTGTGACTCATTCTTGTGTCTTAAGAACTTTACTCATGTCCATCTTCTATAGTCATCTACGATAATTAATCATTACTTCTTGCTGCTGATGGACGAAATTTTCACTGGTCCAAACAAATCTATATGCACAAGTTCTAATGGTCTAGAGGTAGAAACAACATTTTTTTGATTTGAAAGAGGTTTTTGCAAACTTTCCTTTTTGACATGCTTCACATATAGCATCTGAGCTAAACTTCAAATTAGGAAGTTCTCAGACCAGATTGAGTTTGTTAATTTGAGATATTCTTCTCATGCTAACATGCCCTAATCTTATGTGTCAGACCCATTGCTCATCGTTAACAGACATAAGGCATTTTACATTTTGACTTTTTAGTTCACAAAGTTTCATTTTGTAAATGTTGTTCTTTCTCTTACCATTAAAGAGGATTTTTCCATCTTTGTAACTAACTGCTTTACAAGACTTTTGATTAAAAATTATATCATAACCGTTATCACTTAATTGACTTATGGATAACAGGTTATACATTAATCCATCTACTAACAGAATACTAGTTATAGAGGGAAGTACCACTACCAATGGTTCCAGAGCCAATAATCTTTCCTTTCCGATTTCCTCCGAAACCTAGGTAACCTCCAGATTTAAGTTTCAGGCTTTGGAACATATGCTTTCTTCTTGTCATGTGTCAAGAGCATCCAGAGTCCAGGTACCAATACTGGTGTTTCAACTTTGTTGTTAAAGGTATCTACAGCAAAGATGATTTTATCCTTAGGTACCCATATCTTTTTGGGTCTTTGTTTGTTAGATTTTCCAAAATTCTGATTTAATTTTGGTTTCACGAGAGAATTTACAGAGTAAGAATCACTAGTATATTTTATATCATGTGTGTTCCCATATGTGAAGTGTGAGTTTAAAGGTGTGTTTTTTATGATCATATCATCAACTTTCTTTGGTTGATATGGTTCTTCTCCTTTTGGTTTCACATATCATATGCTTTTTCTGCCATTTCTGCTTACTCCATAGATCATTGAAGCCATCTTGCTTCTATCTATATTTCTAGCTCGAAATTTTTTGAAAGTTGTGATCATATTGTTTTATGATGTTATCAAAACTATTTGAAACTTCTGAATTAGATTCTCTCTGAAATTTTTGTAATTCATTTTTAAGTTTAAAGTTAATTTATTTTAGCTTAGAGTTTTCTACTTTTTGTTTCCTAGTTTCTTTAGTTTCAGATACAAGAACGCGTTTCTGGTTCTTGTATTTGACTCGAAGTTGCTGATATCTTTCAAGAATTTCATACACACTTTCTTCTAATTGAGATCTAGAGAATTTTGAAAATCCCTCTTCTGAATCTGATTCTGATTCTAATTCTGATGTATCTATGTCTTCTGATGTGTTGGTCATTAATGCTATATTGGCTCGTTCATTTTCTAATTCTGTTTCAGCTTCAGAAGATTCTGAGTTATCCCACGTTCCCATAAGACTTTTCTTCTTTTCTTTGAAGAACTTCTTTTTAGGCTTTTCTTTCTGAAGATTTGGGAAATCACTTTTGTAATGACCTGACTTTTCTTTCTTTGCATTTGTAGCAGACGACATATTTGTTGCAAGGCTTTCTGTAGCCTGAGGATGATTTAGGGTGATTTCCTGTTCTTCTGGGGGTTCTGAATTTCCTCTGTCTGTGCTTCCATAGCTGATGGAATCTTTTGGAGAGAAGAGATAGTTCATCTTCTTCTGATGAGGATCCACTAGAGTTTTCTGCTTTTTCCTGAAAAGTTTTAGTTTCATATTTTTTATTTGATTTGAGAGAAAGAGACTTACCTTTCTTCTGGCGCTCATCTTCTTCTAGTTCTATCTCGTGACTTCTTAAAGAGTTGATTAGTTCTTCAAGAGATATTTTGTTAAGATCTTTGGCTAGCTTTAAGGTTGTGACCATGGGTCTCCATTTCTTGGGTAAGCTTTTGATGATTTTCTTTACATGATCTATTGTTGAGTACCCTTTGTCCAGAATTTTTAGCCCAACAACCAGAGTTTGAAACCTTGAGAACATTGTCTCAATTGTTTCATCTTCTTCCATATTGAAGGCCTCGTACTTCTGGATGAGTGTAAGAGCTTTGGTTTCTTTTACTCGTGTGTTGTCTTCATGCGTCATTTTCAGAGTCATACATGTTCTTAGTTTAATCTTTGTTCGTGATTTTCTCATACTCGATGTACGAGATGACACTCAAGAGGATTGTTCTGGCCTTTTGATAATTTTTTCTGAATTCTTTCTTTTGTTGATCCGTCATTTTCTTTCTATCGATCTTCTGACCATTTTCATCAACTGGATAAATGTATCCATCAATTACCATATCCCAGAGGTCAGCGTCATGAGCTAGGAAAAAACGTTTGAGTCTGTCTATCCAGTAATCGATGTTTTCACCATCAAAGATTGGAGGTTTGCCGCTGATTCTGTCTTTCTCATCATAGTTATCATTGATGTTGTTCTGTACTGGTCCTACCATAGTTTTTTTCTTGCTATGATCTTTTTTTTGACACAGTTAAGTGTTAGCACCCAGATACAGGTGTTCTTATACCAATTGAAGAAAATAAAGACACAAGAAAGGGGATTTGAATTGGTTTTTTATTTTAAAAATAAAACAGAATGAAACGTTTGGTTATCCTAGTTCGTTTGAACTCAAACTACTCCAGTCCACCCTCCAAGGTGATTTCGCCTCTCTTTATCGAGGTCTCAATCCATTAATCAAAACTTTGATTACAATACATAAAAACTACTGTCAATATCTTCTTGAGACTAAACCATAACTTGGTTTCTCAAGGAATTTCAAAACAATGAATCAAAATGTGTACAAGATTTTTTCTAGAAAACTATATCACAACTGATGTTTACACAATGTTAAAGCACAATGACTAAATAAGAGAGCTTTATGAATTTTTCTTTGTATGCATAATTATTGTTTTTTGATCGCTCTTCAAGACCCCTTTAAATAAGCGAAGCATTTGAGACACGAGAAGATGTTTTTGGAAGGTTGATAAAACATTGTTAATGAACTTTCCAAAAATATAGTTTTTGTCTAGTACCAGTCGTTACTTTTTGATTTGCAATGAATGAATTGTAATGCATCAGAACTTTCTTCTTTGAAAACTGATCAGAATAAGAATGTTAACGTTGAGATTTTAGAGCATCAGAGTTTAGCTTGCAACTTTGGTGCTTCAGAAGTTTATCAGAACTTTTATTGAGTGTGATACTTTAATTTGTGTTTGTACAAAAATTCTTATCAGATCTTCTTAGCGCAAGTTTGTTCGCCAACTTCTTAGGCTTCTTCTATCAGAACTTCTCTGCATATTTAAATAATTTTATTAGAGAGCATATTTGTTCTTTATATATATATATATATATATATATATATATATATATATATATATATATATATATATATATATATATATATATATATATCATGTATTTGTTATCATCAAAACTATTACTGAGATGTAAAACCAAATTATGTTCTAACAATTACATTGAAAGCGGGGGCATGGCTTGGTTTATAGGGATGAGGAACAAGTCGATTAATTTCTAGAGAGAACTTTATAAGCACTTTTTAGTGCATTTCATCACACACTAAGATGACCCAAGATGGTGGAAAGATTAAGATCTATCAAAAAGGAAAAATATAAGCCACTACGATCATACATTTGTAGGATTGGTAAAGAAGCAATACTAGTGAAAAGTTTTAACGACGAGATAAAGAAATACATCATATGTTTTATACTCCAAGCAGGATTCTAACTTAATGAGGGCGTAGAAAGCAAGGCCCCTAAAATATTCAATAATCTATTGGAAAGGGTCGAGAAGTATATACAATACGAGGAAAAGTTAACAGCCAACAAAGTAATCAATGAAGTAGCTTTTGAGAATGAAGAGATGAGTAGAAGAGGAAATGAGGAGACCACACAAAGAACCGAGAAGATTGGAAAAGTTAAAAAATACTATTGAACTAACCTAGAAGGCAAAGAAGCACCCCATTGTTGTACCCCAATTTTTCCCCCTAAGATTCCTCTATCATATCATATCAACTCAATCACAACCAGATCACACTAGGGTTTGGTTCTTCTCCTTACCTTTAGATTTCCTCATGGGGAATCACCAAGCACCTTGACTTGTATTTTATGATCATCTATGTTTTGTATTGATTAAATTTTAACTAATAAATACAATGAATGTTTTCCCTAATTGATGATATTATATGTGAAAGCACAACACATTACATCAAGTTGATCTATAGGTTCATGAGTTTATTCCCATGCCTTCTTCAACAAAGCTTCATTAAGATTCAAGCTTAATAATTGAAGATGTTTTGAAGTAATATCATGACAAAGTCTATTATGATCCATCATGCCTCAAGTTGTCAAAGATAGTCCAAAGATGCAAGGGTTGATTGGAGAAGTTTGACCTAATTGGACAAGTCTTTGATTTCTTGATCACAAGTGCATATATCCCTCAATTCCTAATATTTACAAGTGGTTATGGTTTCCATGGTTTCTAGTTATCATCCTCAATAAATTCTATTTACATGACTAAAGTATTTGTGCAAGAATGTTTGTCAAAATTGAAAAGGTTTTCCAAGGCATTTTGTTGCTCTAGGAGCTAGGATTTCAAACTTCTAAAGGCTATATCTTGCTCATATTTTGGTATTTTTGAGTGATTCCAAAAAAATGCTTCTCTCCAAATGGTTATCAATAAATCACTTCAAAAGTTTCAAGAAAATTTTGTATGGAGGATACCTAATGATGAAGAAAGATTACAAGTCCTCTAGATAGCTTACTAATGAGGATTCTTGAGGACCATGATATGCATAGTGCGTATAATCCATTGATTAGCTTACTAATGTTTTTTGACTCTCATCCAATGATCTACATCTTTTTGTTTTTTATTTTATTTTCTGATTTTATATATTATTTGTTTTAAACTTTAAAAATTCATAAAAAAAAAATTCATTTTAACTTCAAAAAATCTGAAAAAATTCTTAAAAATACTATTGATTTTTCTCTTTCTAATTATTACTTTTTCACAATTTTATTTTGTGTTTTGATATTTTTTATATTTTTTGACATTATTTGAATTGTTTTAAATGTTTAAAAATATTTTTCTGAATTTTAAATTCTGGCAAAAAAATATGGAAGGATCCAATGACCTCTTGACAAATATTGGTGACCTCATTTTATTTTTATTTCTGAATTTACTATTTTTCACAATTTTTGGTTTATTTTGCCTATTTCTTTTGATTTTAAAAATAGTTTCTGACTTTAAAAATTACCAAAAATTATATAAAAATATTTGTGCTCATTTCTGATTTTTCTAAGGTCTTATTTAATTTTTCTTGGATGTTTTGAATATAGTTTCTATTTTCCCCTTTTATTTTCATTTAAAAACCATTTTAAAAATCATTTTCTTTATTTTTAAATACAATTTTATTTTGTATATATTCTGGTTGATCTTGGACTATGAGATTTTGATCATGAGTTTCATTAACATCATTGGATCTTGGGTGTTGAGTTTAACTCCACCGAAATAGATGGATGATTTTAATAATGACTTGATTAAATTTTTGGTTCAAATATGGTTTAATTCTTATCCCATCCCTCTTCATCTTATCCTCTTCTTATTGTGTTGCATGTTGTTTGAGGATGATATACATATCATCTCTCCAAACATATGACACATAAAATTTCTATTGACCGGCCTCAAAGAAGGTGTGACTTCTATATAAGTCCACTTATGATTGCTTAACATAGCGCTAAATTTTGTCACGATTCAAGAAATGATCATTCGTGGCCCAAACCCATATTTTTAAGCCCAAGTACATTAATTTGAATCCTTTGATCCACTAACCTTGAGGTTCATTGTTAGGAGGTTTTGGTATTATCAATCCTCTAATGAATCTTCATAAGCTTTGGTCAAAGTGAATCACTTAAACATTGTTGATCATTTATGGTTGTCTTGAGAATTTTAAATGAATGATATACTTGTCAAAAAGCAAATGAAACTTGTTGTTGAGAGGCTTTGGTTTTATCAATCCTCTAATAAGTTTCAAATGCAAGTTTCAAGATGGTCACTCAACTAACTTCTAATTTCAAACAATTGACTTTATTTTATGCTTTTAATTTAAGCACATTTATTTTAGCATTTATATTTCATGCTATTTTCATCTTTGCTCATTTGAGCATTTACTTTTGTGTCATTTTTACTTTTCTGACTTGAGCTTTTCATTTCTTTTTGTAGATACCTAATAATCAACTTGAATAATAAAAGGATTTAATGTTACTTGGACTAATTGGTTACTATCCTTGGTATTATGGAGAATGTGGGCTTCTTGGACTTAGGATTAGAGACTTTGACCTACCTTGAGACCTTGTGACCTCAAATTTTATTTTGTCTGGAGCTCTTGGGGTTTACCCCAAGACATTGGGTTGTTTGTTTGCTTTGTGTGCAGCTTATTGTGATTATATGCTTTGTCTGTGATCTGGAATTCATTTGTATACATCTGTTACTCTGCCCAATTTTTGTGAAGACTTAATGCAATTGAAGCTTGGTTTTCTTAAGAGGTTTATTATCTTTGCTTGTTTGGTTTCAAATCCAAAGGATGAGAATTCTACATTGACTCATTGTGTCAAGTGTTGGCTTCTTGTTGGTTAGATGGTTCTTTTCCCTAGATTTTACCTTATGCTTTAGGATAGTCCCTTCATCTCTTTTCATCTTCTTTAATTTCAAGAATCTTCCCTCTCCTTTTGGAAACTCTTATTGTTTTTAAACTAGAACCGATTTCGTAATAAACTTGGACTTAGGTCCATGTATTTTCAAAAATATTTTCTTAATTAAACTTTAAATAATTTAAAATACTTTGACATTTTTGTGAGAAGACTAAAAGTCAATCAATCTCATTCAAACCATTTTTCCACTTTGGCTTTTTACCTTAAAACTTTTCTCAAAAGATTAGACTTTTGTCAATCTTTATAGTGATGCGAGCTACTATACTTCTACGATATGTAATGAGGTGAGATATTTTCCACTTCGGTGTTGAGTGAGGCTTCGTTGATTTTAAAATCCAAGCTATATCCTCCATTTTGAGATGACGCAAATTCTCCTTTCTCATAATTGTGGATAGTAAGTATGTTCTTCCTCTCAGATAAGATGATGATGTATTGTCTCTTAAAATTAACCAACACACATGTGTTTTAAAATTTTTAAAGGTGAACTACGAGTACCCTGATCCCCTATTGCACGGAAGGTGGTACATAGGCACTAAAGGTTCACAACCGCGGCGAGTGCAAAAATCATAAAAAATACTTCTTTTCTCATCTCCACAATCTATTTTTATACGACATTTATAGCCAAAATAAACTGATTTTTAAAGAGGTTCCCGTGGAGTACCATAGAAGTTTAGGGTGCTAATATCTTCCCTTTCCATAACCAACCCCCAAACTTAGATTTTCTACCCCTCTTTTTGGGTTATTCTCCCTTTTCCCATTCCTTTGGAAAAATAAAGCGCGGTGGTGATTTGTAATTTGATCTGTATGAGTCAAGTCAATCCAATGGCTTAGTCTCAACATTTCTACCACTACAGAAAAAATGGCGACTTCATTGGGAAAAGATCGACCTATTGTTGGTCCATCCCTAAGTGGGTTGAGACCATCTTTGTTTATTTGTGTATGTGTTATTACTAGTTGTATATTATATGTTATATGTATGTTTGTCTGGATTTTCCTGGTTTTCAGGGTGCTTGGTGATTTCTCATAAGTCCTCTACCCGGACTTAGGTAAACTTAAGATATGATGGGCGATATAGTCATGTTAACTTTGATGGAGTAATCCCAAAAAAGGAGAAATGAGATCCCCCATTCAGTGGAGGCCCCTTTGACTGTAGTGTCATTTACCGATTAATCGGGAAGACGTGCTGATCTCGACCTAGGAGCCTGCTGAAACTGAGAACTGTAGAACCTTTAACCCATCTTGGTCTTTTACGTGTAGTGCAGAAGCTATGACGGAGTAATCCAGAAATGGTTGTCACACGATACTACGCTCAGACGAGTTTTTCCTAAGAATATTACTAATTAGCGAGTCAATCGAGACGTTGGTAATATCCGAAGGAAGGATGTAGACTCTGTGAACCTCTTAGAACCTTGTTTGGCAGGTGATAACCTTTTAGATCATACCATGTGGGTAGTAACCTTTGACCTCATGCTCGTGATGTCAAACCTATGAACCCTATGTTTGTGATCTTGTGTGTGATTGTTGCATCATGCATTCATGCACCCATGAGCATCCTTTAAAACATTTTGTTTTAAGGGACTTAAAACTTGACTCTTTGCGAATATCTCAGGTACTTTCTGACTATGGTTTCTGGAAAAAGAAAGACTAAGAAGTAAAGTTTAAAATATCCCAAGTTAGATGAGTTGATGAGTCTGATTCCCGAGATCGAGAGTTCTATAGATTTTCGGAGGAGGTATGGATCCATCATTTCTCTTATGAAGATCAGGATGAAGGAGGGTATTCTCTCAACTTTGGTTTAGTTCTATGATCCGATGTATCGATGCTTTACTTTCCTTGATTATCGTTGATTCCTACGTTGGAGGAGTATTCTTATCTATGAGGTTTACCTATTACCGATCGTGTTCCTTTTACTGGTTTAGGGGGGAGCCCAAATCCCATGAGATCGCTGCTTTGATCCATTTGGGGAAGGCTGAGGTTGAATCCCACATGACTACCAAAGGAGGGATTAGAGGATTACCCACTTAGTTCTTGTTGGAGAAAGCGTGCTATTTTGCTAGGATGAAGAGTATGGTTGCTTTCGAGGCCATCTTTTCTCTACTTGCTTATGGGTTGTTCTTATTTCCCAATGTCGACAATTTTGTGGATATTAATGCCATTAGGATCTTTATGATTGGGAATCCAGTTTCTACATTATTGGGTGATTCCTATTACTCTATTCATCTTCGATATTCTTACCATGGAGGGATGATCATTTGCTGCACGCCTTTGTTATATCAGTGGTTTATTTCTCACTTGCATTAGTCTGATGCTTTCTGGGATGTCAGGAAGGAACCTCGTTGGGCTCCGAAGATTATGGCCCTCACTCATTCAGATATTTGGTACCATCAAGCTTACCATGATGTATATATTATTGATAGTTGTGGTAGTTTCCCCAATGTACCTCTTCTTGGTACAAAGGGAGGAATTAACTATAATCCCGTTCTTGGACGATGACGACTTGGATATCCGATGAGGGATAAGCCAAATAGTATTCATCTGAGTGGTTTCTTCCTTAAAGAGGGAGAGGTTCATAAGGAAGCTAAGGACGAGATTGCAAAAACTTGGATTTATATTCACAAGAAGAGTAGGAAGGACTTGGGACCTAGAGGGGTTGTTTCTTTGGAGCCTTATCTTTAGTGGGTACAAGCAAGAGCCATCCAGTTGAAGTTAGCGTATTCATGTGAAGCACCCATGCCCGATATGTATGTAAAGACCACTCTTCCCCTATTAGATGATGTGGAAGAGCTTCATGTTTCTCTAGTCAGGATGCACCAGGAAAAGGAAGTTTGGAAGAATAAGTATTTAACTTTAGAGGTTTCATATCGAGCATACCTGAAAGAGAAAGATGACTTGATCGAGATTCTTGAGAGTCGTGCTGTAGAGATGATGAAGTGGTAAGAGGATTTATTTCCCTCTAGATTTCAGTCAATACCTAGTTTCTCACTTCCCGACTCTAGTGATTGGAAAGTGGTCTCCGATAGTTATGCAGAAGAGAACAAGCATTTGAAGGCTCAGATTGCAAGACTCACAGGGAAACTTCAGTGTGTGGAGTTATCTTCACCAACTTTGCTTTCTTAGGATCTTAGGTTTTTATATTATCTTGTACTTGGGATTATTGAAACTATACTAAAAGTTGTAATCTGTTTTGAAGTTATTATAATGAGATTTTTAGTATTTCAAATGTGTTAGTACTTTAATATTTGCAAATTGTCTGTAAATCTTTGAGTTCCTTGAAATATTAATAATAAAATAAATCATACGCATTTCATATCATGCATCATATTTTACATACTTCTTGCATTTCTATTCATATTCAGGTGTCTTACTGTGCTTCTTTACTTTATTCAGCAAGTTGTCTCACCAGTACAATACTCGGGCTAATTCCAAAAGGAAGATGGAGATTACATAACAAGAGAATCGCGAGCTGTGTGAAGAAGTTACTGCTCTGAAGGCTGGTATGGAAAATCTCAATGCTTTGATGAAATCGTTGGTGGCTGCTCAGAATCAGCCACCACTTGCTCAACCTCAACAGACAACAGTTACTTGCGAAGCTCTCACTGTTCATGTTTCTGTTACTCCAGTTACTGTTGTTCAGAATCATATGCCTCAGGGTTATCCGTGGGAAGTTCCAGAGAAATTCATGCCAGAAGGTTATAATCAAGATGCCCAGGTTGCTCCATTTTCTCAGGCTGATGTTGCTCCTGCACCTCATGTAGTGCATATTACTCCTGCTGCTAGAAATGAGATTCAATATGTCACACCTCCTTTGGTGAATGTTGTACCATTAGCTAATGGTGAAGTTTATCGCCCTATTCCTCCACCAAGTGAAAGCTTGGGTATCTATGATCGAATGGACTATTTTCATGACCATTTTGATAAGATGCAGAAAGAGGTGAACCCCCTCAGATGAAGAATTATTTGGGCAGAATATGAATGATCTGTGTTTGGTTCCAAATGTGAAAATACCTGCGAAATTCAAAGTACCAGAATCCGAGAAGTACAAAGGCAATACTTGTCCTCGTGATCACTTAGTGATGTTTGATAGAAGGATGTCTACTCGCACTGATGATCAACGCTTGTTAATTGATTTCTTCCAAGACAGTTTGACTGGTGCAACATTGAAATGGTACATGAGCCTGGATAATGCTAATGTTCATACTTTCAATGACCTGGGTGAAGCGCTTATTAGACAGTACAAATATAATATGGACATGGAACCTGACCGTGATCAACTCCGGAAAATTGTCCAGAAGGACAAAGAGTCATTTAAGGAATATGCACAGAGATGGCGTGAAGTAGCCGCCCAAGTGATCCCTCTAATGGAAGAAAAAGAGACGACAAAAATTTTTCTGAAGATGCTAGGTGCTTTCTATTATGAAAGAATGGTGGCGAGTGCGCCAAGGGATTTTACTGAGATGGCGGGCATGGGTGTCCGTTTGGAAGAAGCTGTAAGAGAGGGTCGCTTGACAAGAAGTGAAAATTCTGGAAGTACCAAGAAACCATCATACAGGTTTGTTAAAAAGAAAGAGGGAAACACAAATATTGTTATTCAAGAGAGAAGGGTTAACCCTCATAGAATAAATCATTAGCTCCACCAACATGTTGCTTCGGTAACTCCAGTTGTTAATACAGCTCCGACCACAATTGCTTATCAAATACCATCCCCTCAAGGATATCAAGGGCAGAATTAGAGGAGAGGGCCTTTTGACTCTATTCCCATGAGCTATGCAGAGTTACTCCCAACATTGATTCATAAAAAGTTGGTTCAGACCAGGCCACCCCCTGCTATACCATCACCTTTGCCTTGGTATTATAAGGAAGACCAGTCGTGTGCTTTTCATCAGGGAGCACCAGGGCACAATGTAGAAAATTGTTATCCTCTGAAATTGTAGGTACAAAAGATGGTGAGATTTGGCCTTTTATCTTTTAAAGATGTCGGCCCAAATGTAAAAGATAATCCTTTTCCAAAGCATGGAGGATCAAATGATGTCAACATGGTTTCTGGTTATCCAGGGGACTTCCGGATTTTTGATATCAACCTGGTTAGAGGAGATTTGGTAAAGATGCATGCCGACCTTTGTGAGTTTATTTACTATACGCATGACCATGCTGGTTGTGGTATTTGCAGTACAGACATACAAGGGTGTGATAAGATAAAGGCTGATTTACAGGAAATGATGGATGAAGGCATCATTCATATAATCGGGCCTAGGGAAGAATACGAGGCAGAAGTGAACATGGACTTCAGATGTCCTGGAGAGTTCCAGATCTTTGATGTGAACCATATGAATGATGATTTGGTTCAATTGCATGCTACCTTATGCCACATGGATAGTCAAGTAGAACACCATTATGGATCTTGTCGGGTTTGCTGCAGAGATTCTCAAGGTTGTTCCGTTGTAAGAAGAGGTATTCAGTTGTTATCGGATAATGGTACCATCAAGTTTTCAATCCATAGAGATGATTACCACGAGATTAATATGATTGAAAATTGCTTGGCTGAGACTGAGTCAGATGATGAATATGCTTCTGCGGATGAATTATTTTCCTCAGATGAAGATATATGCTTTGGCAATGATTCTAGGATACCCAAATATTCTGAAAAAGGGGTGAATGTTATCGTACCTTGTTTCAGTGATCTCGCCTCTATCGATATTGAATACTGTAGCAAGCCAATTGTTGCTCCAGTGGTGATTTGCTTGTCGGGTCCTGTTCCTTACAAATCAGACAAAGTCGTACTGTACTGTGATACGATGGCAGAACCGACTGTTTATACTAGTTTTGAATTTGCATTCGCAAATGTTGCTGTAAGCAAGAGTCACCACCGACTTTTCTTTTATTCAAATTAAGGAAATGGTGAAAAGAACAGAAAAAGACCTTTTCGAGAATTTTCAAAGTAAGGGAGTAGATTATGGAAAGGGAAGGTGTTAGCACCCTTTCCATCCGTATATATCTATGGGCTCTTAAATGCTTAGCTCATTTTTTAAATACCTTGTGCTTTGTATTTTTGAAAAGTATTTGAAAATGCCTTAGTGCGGAGATTCACTTTATGGCAACTCTTGTATCAGTCCTCAAGAGTGTTGATAAAGCGAATGGTTTTGAAAGTGTTTTTGAAATGTTTTTGTGTAGGTGCAAAAGGTTGTTTTGAGTAAGCATCTAGAAGCTATCTACTTACACTCGAAAATGTTTGTTCTTTTCCTCCTATCCTTTAGACAATGCTATCCTACTATTAGTGAGTAGGTAGCCCTATCGTTGGATGTATGAGGGACATTCGAAGGGACGTTTTTATAGTCACAAAGAAAACTGGGCAAGAAGCTTTAGTAGCTACCCTAGGATTCAAAGATCATATTTTTACCGAGGAAACATCGAGAGGGTCATCTAGGGACATATGATCTTTTTGAACCATAGGGTAGCCACTAAAATCTCTCATGTTTCGAGAGTTGTGACTATTTTCCGAAGGCAACCGAAGAGGGAGTACCCTAGAGGTGTGTATGTACAAGGTGTGTTATGTTCAGTTATTTTAGTCTTGAGTTAGGTTTGCTAATGTTTGATTATTAGGCTCTTGTCATGCAATCCTATTATCATACATCTAAAAAGTTAATATATGTACAGGAATTAAAAGTGCGAAAATGTAAATCCTACGCTATTAAATGGCTTTGGAATTAATTACATGTCCAAAACTTATAAAAATAAAGAAAAGCGGTAAATAGTCCTAGTTAATTTCTATTACATCCCTTGAGCAGATACAATAATATAAAAAATAGTGACGAAGCAATAAACGCGCACGAAACTAAAAATAACGTCTAAAAATCCTAACAAATAAAAATCTTTTGGTTGTTTTTGTTTATGAAAGAAAATATAGTCTAAGTCTACTTAATTTTAATTTAAAGAAAAGGTTAAATCAATTAATTAATTTATTTAATTAATTTAATTAACAAAAATACTAACTTAATATTGTTTTGTGGTTTTTATTTGTTTTTACTGATTAAATGAAAAAAAACAAAAAATAAAAGAAGTAAATAATAAAGATAAAACAAAAATATAAATTGGCCTATTGGCAAAAGAAATAGAGGGGTATGAAGTTAAATTTGTTGGGCCCAAGTGAGAGAAGCCTAGATCCGCCCTTAGATTCAGTGGGGAGGTCCCCAGGAGAGCTCATGGTGAGGTTGTATGCTCAGGGAGTTGGATCCGGATCAGATATGCATTGGATGGCATGAAATCAATGGTGTATGGTGAGCGTGCATAGGACCTACCAGTACTGGATCTTCAGAATAATAGTTAGAAAAAAAATTGTGAGGCTTGGGTATCGAACCCAGGCCCTTTCAATTGCCCATATTCCTTCACCATCTGAGCTAGATTTGAGATTCGAAGGAATCCACTTCACATGCCTTAGTAATGGCATCCTATTACTTCAGACTTTACATGTAAGATATTAACAATCATGCAGCATGAATATACAGTCGAAATTAAGTTACATAGGAAATGAAATTGAGATCGAAGGTTCGTTACCAGTAGGGTGCTTCGATTCTGGAAACCTTGTTAGAACTTTGGAATTTTTGTGGAGCTCTTGTGGGGCAACGTGTGTGTGTGGCCAAAATGCCTTCGTTTGGCAATGTGTCTGCAGCTTCGATTGGTAGTAAGTATTGTGTGTGATGCAGCGTCTAGCTGATGGCGTGAGTGTGGCAAGAGTATTTTTGATATTTGTATGGTTCTTTCTCCACCTTGCAATATGCCTTAGACCTGTATTTATAGGGATGTGATGTGCATGGAAATGGAAAGGGATAACCATTAGCTAGGCTTTGAAGGCAAAAATTAGACACATTAAAAGACTTCCATTTTTGAAATATTCATGCCTCTTTGAGCCTTGGGATGAATCTGACATGCTTCACTCTTTCGAATACCTTCAGGCCACACCCTTCGATTGACGTTGAGTTGGCTCCTTTGAAAGGCTCTGGTTTCATCCTTATAGCGCATTCGATTGAGTCTATCTACCTCTATTCGAATTATTCAGATCTTTGATGACTCTGTATTCCAATTGTTCAGAGATTTCCCTTATCAGAGTTTCTTCAATTGAGTCACCATTTGCATCAATTCGAATTTCTCAGAATTCTCTTCGTCAGAGCATTATTCTTTTTGATAATTCTGAATTTGAATCTGTTTAGAGTTTCCCTTATCAGGGCTTCTTTAAAAGCCCCTCATATCTTTTCTCTTCGATTGGCTATGACTTGCTCCTCACGGCTACTTCGATTGGACCCATCTATTTGCCTTAGCTTCTTGATTCTGGAAAATTCAAATAGCCCAAACGAGAACTTCATTCTGGCCAGTCGAAGCCTCTTTTGTCACTTCCTTCGAATGCCATTGCGCAAGAGGCTTAGGCCTGGAAACATGTAGGACCAAGACTCATCATAAGACAAACTTGCTTTCAATAATCATGTGTCTCCTTCAAATAGACCACCTGTATATCCTTCGAATGGACTTTTTGTGTGTCATTCAAATAGTCCACATGTATGCCTTGTGCTTTCTTCGAATGGGCCACCAATGTGTGTCCTTCGAATGGACCTTTGGAGTGCTCTTTTGAAGGGGTCATATTATGTGTCATAGTGCAAAAACTATGTTGAGGGGACTTGGCCTTATGCATTGAAAGGAAACATAGAGGAAGTCTTTGCCTTGTGCATTGAAGGCAATCATAGAAGAAGACTTTGCCCTTATGAATCCAAGACAAGTCCGAGGAAGGCTCTGCCTTGTGGATTGAAGGCCAGTTGAAAGGAGCCTTTGACTTAGTGAATCTAAGGCAAGCATGAAGAGACCTTTTCCTAGTGAGTCGAAGGTTGCATGTATGGGCCTTTTTCCTTGTGAATCTAAATAAACATGTAGGAGGCCACTGCTGGTGAATCGAATGGAACTTGTAGGGGGTTCTTGCCTTATGCACTGAAGGCACACACAGAGGGAGTTTTTCTTGCCTTGTCAATCGAATCAGGCATGAAGTAGCCCATGCTCAATCAAAGTCTTGTGAAACAAGCTTGCGTCAAAGGATTTTGGACACCCAATCGAAGCTCCTTGTCCAGATGCCAATCGAAATTTTGTTGAAGTTGAAATGTTGAGAGACGGATTTCCTTTTCCAGAGAAATAAACTATGTTGGGGAAGGGAAACTTCGTGCACTGTTTGGGGATTTTGTTGAAATCCTGTCGGGGAATCCTGAGAAGCTTGGCGACTTCATTGGGGGAATATTTTGTTGGAGCAATAATTTAGAGATTTTGCTCTGTCGAGGATATGAGAACCTGACACCATTAGGTTGTATGCTGAGAATATGGAAGTGACCTTGTAGCAGGATGCCCCTACCTCTATACCTGCTCGAGAAGGTATATGCTGGAGGAAACATCTGCGAGGATTTTGTGGATGAATCTATATTGTGATTGTACTTTAAGATGTGTTGAAATAAGTTTCAGAATTACACTCGTCTTTGAATCATATCTAAACCGTTTATAGAGGAGAATTTGGAATAAGTGTCAGGATGACATCCGTATCTGGATCGTACCTGAACCGTTTCTAAAAGAAAATATGGAATAAGTGTCAGAATGACATTCGTCTCTGGATCATATCTGCACCATTTCTAGAGGAGAATCTAAAATAAGTATCAAGATGACATTTGTCTCTGGATCGTACCTGAACCGTTTCTAGAAGAAAATTTGGAATAAGTGTCAGAATGACATCCGTCTCTGGATCGTATCTGTATCGTTTCTATAGGAGAATCTGGAATAAGTGTTAGGATGACATCTGTCTCTGGATCGTACCTGAAACATTTCTAGAAGAAAATATGGAATAAGTGTCAGAATGGTATCCGTCTCTGGATCGTATCTGCACCGTTTCTAGAGGAGAATCTGGAATAAGTATCAGGGTGACATCCGTCTCTAGATCGTATTTGAACTGTTTCTAGAAGAAAAATCTGGAATAAGTATCAGAATGACATTCGTCTCTAGATCGTATCTTCACTGTTTCTGGAGGAGAATCTACTTTATTTAGAATGCTTCCATTGGGAATTCGTGTTTCCGTTGGGTATTTTTTCTCCTAAAGGACTAGATGCATTACCAATATCAATAATGTTCATATGGAAGTAATTAATACTTCCATCATCCTTCATTCTCAGATTTTCAAATCTGGTGGTGAGCAACTGAAGTCTTGACATCTTAACTTTGGATGTGCCTTCATGGGTAGATTGAAGAATCCCCCGGGAATCCTTAGCTACTACACATGTGTTTACTAATCTGAAAATGTTCTTGTCAATTCCATTAAATATAGCATTCAAGTCTTTAGAATTTCCAAGTGCAATTTCATCCTCTTCTTTAGACCAATCTTCTTCTAGCTTTAACTTAGAAGTAGGTTCTCCATCTTCTCCCAATTTGACAGGGTGTTTACATCCTTTTAAGACGGATTTCCAAGCCCTGCTATCCAGAGATTTTATAAAGGACACCATATGTGGTTTCCAATAGTCATAATTGCTTCCATCCAGAATGGGTGGTATGTTCACAAATCCTCCTTCCTTGCCCATAATACAAGAAAGTATCTTCCCTAGATCTCACCCAGATACAGAGCAGGATGCCTACTCTGATACCAATTTAAATTCTGGTATCAGATATGTGATGTCGAAGGAGATGTCACGACAAAAATATCTGAGGACAATATAAAATGTAACAATATAAAAGCAGTAAAAATACAAGGGATTGTTAACCCAGTTCGGTGTACAACAACACCTACTCTGGGGACTACCAAGCTAGGGATAAGTCTACTAAATAGTATCAGTTCATAGACCCTCAGTAAACAACCAGTTTATGATCTAATCACTTAATCACTACCTGTGCTATACTTCTACCTAAGACACACCTAGGTATGAGGCCCTCCTCAAATCCCGTCAATCACTAACAGTGAAAAACAACAGAATTATTAAGTTTGAAAAACCTCAATCATTCAATACTTAAAAGCTTATGAGTGATCCATAATTAACAACTCAACTAACAAATTGCAACTCAAGTATTGAAACAATACTAGAGTGTATTACAATTAAAAGATTCAGACTTTTAAACACAAAGAATATATATTTTTTCAATTGTTGCAGTTGTACAAATAAGGTTGCAAGTCCTTATAAAGGCGCAACAGCTTCTTTATGGACTTGGGCTGGAAAAAAAATTGCAATATATTGAATCCCTTGAATATCTCCATGAAAGTAGGCCAAGATATAATCCATAAAGATAATACAGGTCGAAAAATATTCCTCCATATTTTTCGCAAGTTATAAACCACAAAAGCTGAATAAGACGCGCTTAAAAACAGGAAACGAAAATCTGAAAAAACATGTTCAAATCAGAAGGAAGATGTTATTACATATTCTTTGACATCATCCAAAATCAGTTGAGATGATTTACTTCAAATGTCAAGACATTAAGCAAAACATTACCAAAGCAGTATTTTACCAAAATTGCTGCCAACAAACACTTACAACGTGTGTTATTTCCTGAGGGCCATGATATGCACAACGCATCTGATCCGTTGGATTAGCTTGCTAACAAATTTTGACTCTCATCCAATGGTCTACATCCTTTTGGTTTTTAATTTATTTTCTAATTTTATATTTGATTTGTTTTAAACTTCAAAATTTCATAAAAAAATCATTTTAACATCAAAAAATCTGAAAAAGTTCTTAAAAATACTTTTGATTTTTCTCTTTCGGATTATTATTTTGTTCACAATTTTATTTTTTGTTTTGATATTTTTTTATATTTTTTTCTTTATTTGAATTGTTTTAAATGTTTAAAAATACTTTTCTTAATTTTTAAATTCTGAAAAAAATATGGAAGGATCCAATGATCTCTTGACAAATATTGGTGACCTCATTTTATTTTTATTTATGACTTTATTATTTTTCACAATTTTTGGTTTATTTTTCCTATTTCTTTTAATTTTAAAAATAGTTTCTAACTTTAAAAAATTACCAAAAATTTTATAACAACAGTTGAGCTCATTTCTGATTTTTCTATGGTGTTATTTAATTTTTCTTGGATGTTTTAAATATAGTTGCTATTTTCCCCTTTTATTTTCATTTAAAAACCATTTTAAAAATCTTTTAATTTATTTTTAAATACAATTTTATTTTGTATATATTCTGGTTGATCTTGGACTATGAGATTTTGATCATGAGCTTCATTAACATCATTGGATCTTGGGTGTTGAGTTTAACTCCACCAAAATGGATGGATGATTTTAATGATGGCTTGATTAAATTTTTGGTTCAAATGTGGTTTAATTCTTATCTTATCCCACTTCATCTTATCTTATTCTTATTGTGTCACATGTTGTTAGAGGATGATATACATATCATCTCTCCAAACCTATGACACATAAATTGCTATTGACTGGCCTCAAAATAGGCGCGACTTCTATATAAGTCCACTTACGATTGCTTAACATAGCGCTAAATTTGTCCTGATTCGAGAAATGATCATTCGTGGCCCAAACCCATATTTGTAAGCCCAAGTATGTTAATTTGAATCCTTTGATCCAATAACCTTGAGGTTCATTGTTAGGAGGATTTGGTCTTATCAATCCTCTAACGATACTTCATAAGCTTTGGTCAAAGTGAATCACTTAAACATCGTCAATCATTTATGGTTGCCTTGAGAATTTTAAATAAATGATATACTTGACAAAAAGCAAATGAAACTTGTTGTTAAGAGGATTTGGTTTTATCAATCCTCTAATGAGTTTCAAATGCAAGTTTCAAGATGGTCATTCAACTAAACCTCTAATTTCTAACAATTGACTTTATTTTGTGCTTTTACTTTATGCTTTTACTTTAAGCACATTTATTTTAGCATTTACATTTCATGCTATTTTCATATTTTCTCATTTGAGCATTTACTTTTGTGTCATTTTTACTTTTCTCACTTGAGCTTTTCATTTGTTTTTGAAGATACCTAATAAACAACTTAAACAATAAAAGGCTTTAATGTTACTTGGACTACTTGGTTACTATCCTTGGCATTATGGAGATTATGGACTTCTTGGACTTAGGATTAGAGACCTTGACCTACCTTGAGACCTTGTGACCTCAATTGTTATTTTGTATGGAGCTCTTGGGGTTTACCCCAAGACATTGGGTTGTTTGTTTGCTTTGTGTGCAAGTTGTTGTTATTACATGCTTTGTCTGTGATCTGGAATTCATCTGTATATAGTTGTTACTCTGCCCAATTTTTGTGAAGACTTAATCCAATTGAAGCTTGGTTTTCTTCAGAGGTTTATTATCTTTGCTTGTTTAGTTTCAAATCCAAAGGATGAGAATTCTATATTGACTCATTGTGTCAAGTGTTGGCTTCTTGTTGGTTAGACGGTTCTTTTTCCTTAGCTTTTACCTTATGCTTTAGGATAGTCCCTTCATCTCCTGCCATCTTCTTTAGTTTTAAAAATCTTCTCCCTCTTGAAAACTCTTCTTGTTTTTAAACTTGAACCGCTTTCGTAATAAACTTGAACTTAGGTCCATCTATTTTCAAAAATATTTTCTTAATCAAACTTTAAACAATTTAACAATACTTTGACATTTTTGTGAGAAGACTAAAAGTAAACCAATCTCATTCAAACCATTTTGCTACTTTGGCTTTTTAACTTTATACTTTTCTCAAAAGACTAGACTCTTGTCAATCATTATATTGATGCAAGTTACTATACTTCTATAATATGTAGTGAAGTGAGATATTTTCCACTTGGGTGTTGAGTGAGTGTTGTACCCCAAAATTTGCCCTCCCATATTTCTCAAAATATTTCAAGAAAAATTCACAAGTCCAACCCGGCGCGTCATATTCAGGTATTCTTTCGCCAAGATATCTCTGATAACGTATTCTCAAATTCAGGTTCGGCTCAAGAGTCAATTCTTTAAAGAAGGTATCCGAATGTGTGAGTTTTCTCGAAGAAATATGGTGAAAAAGTGTGCTGAAAGTGCAGTTTTTACGCGCTAAAAAATTCATAACTTGAAGATCGTGGCTCATTTTGAACCCGTTCCGGTGGCCAAAATTCCGTCTTGACATTATCTACGTTTTCATTTCTCACGGCTGGAAGCCAATTTCGATCAGAAGGTCTTCAAAAATGTGGATTTATCAAGTATTTTCATACAGAAAATTTGTGACAGAATTTTATTTGCGTCATGTTCAGAAAATCATAACTTGGTCGATTTTCATCGTATCGAGCTGGTTCCAGCGCCAAAATTTCACAAATTGAGTTGGCTACATTTTCACAGAAGGTATTGAGTTTAAACGGTATTCAAAAGGCCTTCGTTTTTTGCTCAGAGTACGTGACACACCGAAAATCCTGAATGCTGAATATTATTTCATCTGGGCCGAAACTTCGAAAATTCATAACTCGGTCAATTTTTATCGGATTGGACTCATATTTTTACACAAGGTCACTGACTCATAGATCTACAACTTTGCTTCAAAAGTTGAGACCAAATTATGCACCGATCAATACCAGTTTTTTATTGAAGAACGTGTTAGAGTCGACACTGAAGCCCAAAATAAGTTTGTCTGA
The DNA here is from genome assembly GCA_948472305.1 of Vicia faba. Lineage (NCBI taxonomy): Eukaryota > Viridiplantae > Streptophyta > Magnoliopsida > Fabales > Fabaceae > Vicia > Vicia faba. The sequence continues at coordinate 1,233,821,450 of OX451735.1, forward strand.
ACTGAAACTTCAAAAATTCATAACTAGTTCACCTTTTATCCGATTGAGCCGATTTTCGGACAGGAGTTAGTTATCGATGTCGGCTACATTTTGTTTTCACATTTCAACTTCAAAAATTGCACTTAAGTCCCCACGATTTAGCCTGGAAAGTGATGAACTCAAGTGAACATTGGAGGCCCAATTGCACATTCAAAGCCCATTTTCTTTACCTTAATTTCCATTATATAATCACCTTCTTTTCACACAAACCAGAGAGGAGAAAAAGAGAGAAAAAACCTTGCCACAACACTGTTAGAATATCAAATTCTTTCAAGAACCCTAAAACCTTGAAATCCTTATTACAAATCCCTCTCTCACTACAAATAAGCCATCACAGTTACAAACCAACACCTCACTACTTCTTCAGTAAGGGTAAGGCTGGCTTGATCTCCATGATCCAAATGGCATAAAAGCATTCAGGTCACTAATTTTCCAGTAAGGGTAAGATTGATTTGATCTCCATGATCAAAAGGGTATAATCATTCATACATGCCATATTGTGCCTAAACATTAAATTTCTTCATATATTGGCTTTATTTGTATTTTATGATTTTATTTAATGTGTTCATGAGATTCAACACTGCAGATTTAGACAGGATCCCATGCAGGTTCATTAAGGAACGTTGAGGCCAGAACACAAATGGCCAAAAGCCAAATGGCCAAAAAAGAACAACTTATGCATGACACCAATACATGGCGAGACAGACATCCTGAGAAGATTAAGGAACGTTGAGGCCAGAACACAAAAGCCAAAAGCCAAAAGCCAAATGGCCAAAGTAGAATAACTTATGCATGAAGCCCAATCCAATGGCCAAAGAATGCAGATCACGGTACTCAGGAGTCAATGAACACGCACGTGATGCCAGAAAGTCAAACAAGGCTTTTTGTCTAGTGGGCCAAATTGCTTCCAAGAAACCTCCAAATTGGGTCAGACACCCCCACTGTTTGTATTCTTTTTTTAATTTCCTTTTCTTTTCTTTTAATTATTTTAATTGTCTTCTTTAAATTCCAATAAATAATTTTCACAATATAAAATACAGAAAAATTAAAAAATGTTTAATTATATTTAATTCCTATTAATTTATTTTGTAAATAAATGTTAAATAATTAATTTAGTTAAATTAGGTTTTAAAACTTAAATCTTTTTCTTAACAAATTAAAATATGTAGAAATCAGGGTTTTTAACTTTTCATCATTTTTTTAATAAATAAATTTTTCATCATTATTATTATTATTAATTATTAAATATTTTTGTAAATAAATATGTACATTAAATATTTAGTAAATTAGGTTAAACTTTAACCTTTTTTTTTCATTAATAATTAAAAACAACTTAGAATTAGGGTTTCTCTTCAATTTTAATTTCTTTATTTCATTAAATACAAAAACCTAAAAAAACATTCCTTTCCTTTTAATTAAATAATTAATTAACTTTTAAATCAATTTAATTCCTTAAAGGGTCCAACGCCCTCGAACGTTCCAACTTTAATTCTTTCGCGCATTTATTTTTCTTTCAAATATTATGTAATTGCTCAAGCCTTGTAATAGTAATTAGGAATTTATTTACTTTCCACATTTTTACTCAAAACAGGTCTTTGTTAATTTGGCGATGTATAGACCCGCGCCTTGTAATAGCGTAGGATTTTACTTTCCGCACTTTAATTTCTGCACTTTTAAATTATAATTGCATGAAAGAATGTATGACCTAAATTAAAAACAAGCGTAGATCACCATGATACATGTACAAGATAAAACATAACATGAAAACAACACATAAATTCACACACCACTCTTAGGGTACGCCTCACTGTTGCCTTGCCTTCGAAACGTGGTCGTCAAGTATAGGACGTCTTAGTAAGTCCTTATGTCCATTGATCCCGTGGCCTCAAAACAAGTTGCCTCGAAATGGTTGCCTCAAAACAAGTTGCCTCGAAACGGTTGCCTCGGACTAAAAAAGGATCAATGACATAAGGGTAGCTTCTAAGGTATCATACTGCTGCTCTGGTGACCACACTGTCTCTACAAACGAATTGACCCGAACACCTCCAACGGTGGTGCTACCTATCTCTCAATGGTGGGATAGCACTACCTTAAGGACATTTACACAGCCTAATTCCTTAGGGTAGGTAGATGACTCATAGATACTTGCTCTAATTCAAAACAAATCAAAACTCTTTTCACACCGACACTTTCAAAAAGCTTTCAAAACAATTTTTCAAACACTCTTGAGGACTGATACAAGAGTCGATCTGAAATCTTTAAACGAAACTTTTTCAAACTCACTCACAATTGAAAAGCAAACAAACATTTTGAAAACACAAATGAGCAAGTATCTAAGAGCCCATGGATAACCATGGATAGAAAGGGTGCTAACACCTTCCCTTTCTATAAATCTACCTCCCGAACCGAGAAACTATCTCATAAGGAATTTTGTTGTGCTTTTGTCCTGTCCATGTTGGAGAAAATAAAAGACGGTGGCGACTCTTGCTTACCGCGACATTTCGCGAACCAGCGTTAAACAGTCAGTTCTAAATCCACCGATCACAGAACTGGCGACTCTGCTGGGGAATCTTATAAAGTGAGGTGTACCTTAGGACTAAGATCACTTGTGTTTTCAATTGTTGTGCTTTGTTTGCTTTATTATTGTGGGCTGCATCGGAGTTACATAGATCTTAACCCGGATCTGGGGATACCCTGTTAGGTAGCATAAGCTGTGAGGGACCTGTCCGGCGTAGACCGACACGGATGAAGCAGTGGCTACGTTGGTGTGGCGCCTTGGTCTGTACCGATATCCCTTGTGTCGCAACGAGGAGAATATGGGTCTTCTGAGGAGTCATTAAGCACTAACCAACCTTAGAACCTTAAATGACCCAACTTGGCCAATAGAACAGTAGCAGTATGCTACGCCCATTGAGGCTAAACTCTCGTGATGGTTCTGGCCGCAAGAAAAGATTGCGATGCTGGAGTTTTGACCGATTGAGGGTAGTCAGTGATATTGGGATCCTCTAGAACCCGGTTACTTCTGATAGGACAGGTCTTAACCAACAAACTGAAAGAGGGTAATACCTAGACCCCAGGCTGACCTAAACTCTAAGGGCTCTCTTGTGTGACTTGTGTGCCTTCCAATTTGACTATTTGCATGCTTGTTATCTGACACTTGAGTTTCTTGCAGGTTTTGTTTACAGTCCTTAATTGGGACTCATAATAGGGTTTACCTACATTACCCCATGCATAGCATAACATCATACCATTGCATACATCCTGCATAAGGACTAACCCGTTTCAAGGATCTCAAGGGCTTGTGATGCAGGTCATGATGAACCAACATGTCTAGCAAGGGGCAAAGGGGATTTATTTTCCCCTAGCCAAGGTTGATAACTTGAGTTAGGGGCTATGACCCACTCGATATGGTGAGCCTTGACTCTTGAAGAAGGACTCTCAATAATATGCAGTGCCTTACATCAAGCTACAAAATGCAAATTATAACAATTTTTCTTGTCTACCTCGCGAGATCCTTGAAAACATTGCATGCATATCATACATATCATTGCATTACAGGTATCCTTTTTTACAGGTTGCTTACCTTCTTCGCTGTTTATTTCAGCATCATGAATCCTGAGTCATCTACTGAGCAATCCATCAAGGCTCTCCAGGCTCAGAACGCCCAGTTCCAAGAGTTGATCATGAGTCTAGCCCAGGGGCAACAAGATCTGAAGACCCTGCTTTTGAAAAAGAAGAAGAAGAGGACGGTGCTGTTCAACCCTAGACGCAAATCTGGGAATGGATCACAAAATAAGGTTGAGCAGACTACCCCATCTGTTGGAAAGGACAGTCCCCATGAGAGAAAGGTTCCTAGTCCGGCGGTCTCCGACAACGAGACAAAGTTTAATGATGAGCAATACCCTCCAGCTGAGGACATGTATAAACAGTTGGAAGACCGGTTAAGTGCTATGGAGATACAAAAAGTGCCCGGCCTGGACTTTGAAGATCTAAGTCTGTATTCTGGGGTAGTGATCCCGCACAAATTCAAGGCACCTGCCTTTGCAAAGTACGATAGGGCATCCTGTCCTAAGCTGCATCTCAGGTCATACATGAGGAGGATCCAACCCTACACGGCTGACAAGAACTTATGGATCCATTTCTTCCAAGAGAGTCTTTCAGGGACTCAGCTCGAGTGGTTCTATCAACTGAATGGAGCCAACATCCGTACCTGGGAAGACTTAGCCACTGCATTTTACAAGCAATACAAGTATAATGCCGACCTTGCTCCCACGCGCACTCAGCTCCAGGGAATGTCTATGGGTACAGGCGAGGGCTTTAAAGAGTATGCTCAAAAATGGAGGGACCTTGCTGGAAGGGTACAACCACCTCTGACTGACCGCGAGCTTGTCGACATGTTCTTGGGGACCCTGTCTGGTCCATTCTTCAACCACCTGATTGGGAATTCTGCTGCTGGGTTTACAGATTTGGTCTTGATCGGGGAAAGAATAGAAGCTGGCATCAAGTCAGGGAAAATACAGAATGGTGACTCCTCGAACACTGAGAAGAAACCATCCAAGAGAGAATCTAGTGCTGTCAATGCGGTAACTATTGCAAAGCCGACCGGCGCTCCTCAGCGTCATAATCAGCAAAGGGAAGAGAGACCCAAAAGGCAATTCACTCCCCTCGGCATGACCTTGTCACAGATATTGCCACAGTTGCTGGAAACCAAGTTGGTAACTCTCATGGACCCTCCAAAGAATCCCAACAGGACGCCTTCAAGGTATAACCCCAACGTTCGCTACGCTTATCATTCTGACAGCCCGGGGCATGCTACAGATGATTGTTGGACTTTGAGAAACAAGGTTCAGGATCTGATTGACGCAAAGGAAGTCCAGCTCGACTCTCCAGAGGCTCCCAATGTGACCACTGCTCCCCTGCCCAAACATGGCTAGGATTGGAAACTTTTGTTCATTTGAATGTTCAAGATTGTATTTTTCTTCGATTGTCCAAACATTTTATTTCATGTCAAACTTGGTTATTTCATTAATGCATTACACATGTCTGTTTTGAAGTCATTATTTCGTATTCACTATATGCAAACTGTTTTCATATTTTTGTGATGTCAACTCTTGATCTAAAATTTTAAGCCTCTTGAGGGAGGATGACAAAAACGATACCACAATCTACAGTATTCTTTTGAACAGACCCCGCTGATGAGGTACAGGCATTGTTTCAATCCCTAAACACTGGAGTTATAAGGAAGATAATCCCTCGTCAACCCCTCTGAGCCAAAGAAGTAGGAGTTTTTCTTTTCGAAATTTAAAACCCTTAATCATAACCTGGGGCAGGGTAGTTCTCTCAGCTGATCCAAGTGCACAACGAATAACATCAAAGGAGTCCTTCCAAAACAAAAAACGATGATGGTTCTGGATAATCATAAGGACGGGCAATCATCATTTCTCAAAATAAAAGCCCATTAAGTCAAAACCTATGAAGGAGACTTACAAAACTGGGACATCCCGCTGACTGTAATCACAAAAGAAACAGTTCAGGCAAAAAAAATAGGGATAACAAAATCAAAAAGAAAGAGGGCACACAAACCCTCAACAAAAAAGGAATGACTGCCTACTCAAAATAAATTGTCCATATCAGAACCATCATTGGAATATCAGGACAAAGACTCAAACAAAGGTCTAACGCACGATCAACTGAGTTTAGGTTTGAAGAACATCACGAAGAGCGGGTGGGTACAAATAATTTGAGCCTTTATCCTTTGTTTCTTAAACCGTGAACCAGGCCACGTTATAACCCTTAAAAGTCCTAGCTGAAGCATGGGTTAGTTTGAAAGCATACTGTTACGAAAGGTATCCTGACTCCTTAAGGCTTGCGATAAAATAACGAGTTGACATCACGGTTTACAAAAAATTCACTGGTTTTATTGAAAAAAATGCATTTCCAAAAACTTCAAGACAGGCATAAGCTTTGCATTTTTAATATAACTTTGTTTGCATATGACTTTTTGTTTGAACAGTAGAGAAATTCGCACGACGAATATCTACTGAACAAGAGAACCTCCAACAAAGGGGCAGACATGATCATGGTCCATCACCTGGGGCAGTTAAGTCAAGATTCAGAGAATCTCTCAAAATGAAAAAATAGCCTGGGGCAAATCTCCGCCTGAGTCACTTGGGGCATTGGACATGAATTCCAGCAACGAAGCTTGCATGACCAAACATCTTCTGGTAGTATGGCAACACAATAACAGGGGCACCTCCCTACATCCTGAGAGCGTGGTCATAGTCGAAAAAATACTACGCCTAATCAAAGACCCGCTAGGTTGACACACCTAGGCAAAAATAAGGGCTTCCCGGCGAACCAAAAGGGTTCGGGCAAAAATGAGGGATGAAATGAAAAAAATATGTATACCCGGCAAGTCGAAAACCTGAAAAGGCGGCTTGGGCAAAAATGGGTATCCCGGTTGTTGTACCCCAAAATTTGCCCTCCCATATTCTTCAAGAAATTGCCAAGCCAAGCTGCAAAATTCCCCAAGGGTTGCACAGTCAAAGATCTCCTATACAGTAAAGATTAGGGTTTTGAGGCTGATCAAGAAAATGAAGTTTTCAAAGGCCCAATCAAGTCTCACATGCCTACAAATGTGGTCAAGCATCCTCATATCAAGTTTCAAGACTTTCAGCACAAAATTGCACAGTCAAAAACCCTAATTGCACTACAGTCAACTGTAGGGGCAAAATGGTCATTTGACAGTCAAAAGTTCAAATTTTTGGTCAACATATCATTTTGAAGCCACAAACATCATTTGATCAATGCTTGATCATGATTCTCAAATCTTGGCTCAAAAATCATCAAGATGCAAAAGTTTCTATTTTTGGACAGTTGAAAAAGTCAACTGAAATTGACCAGGGCATAACTTTCACATGGATTATCAGAAAAATCCCATCCAAAGCTCATTTTGAAGAGAAAGACATTTACTACAACTCATCTTCATACTTCAAGTCCAAGAAATGCTCCCACAAAAAGTTATCAATTTCAACATTATAGGTCATTTTCAAAAGTCAACAAAAAGGGACTTTAAGTCAAAGGCCATAACTTGAGATTGGTAAATCAAAATGACATGGGACCAAAGACATTGTTTAGAGGACTTCAAGACCTTTCTAAAATGTCCAAGAACATGAGCAAAGCTTAAAAATTGAGCAAGTTATGCATTGGAGAAGTTGGGAAAATTTTGTGAAATGGCCAAAATCATTTATCCTTGAAATCTCATTTTTGACAAAAGGGGCCCACTTTTTCCACTTGAATTAACTTGACCATGCTTCCCACGTGTCCCACCTTTTATTTCAGATTTTTTTATTAATTTTTTCATTTTTATTGATTTTTATTGGATTTAATTAGTTTTAAATCTTTTAAAATCAAAAGAAATTCAAAAATTGATTTAAGAGGGAATATTTGGCTTTGATTAACCTTGAAGCATCATTATGTGCCTACCATTTTTCGTGCTAAGGCTTAAACAAGGCAAGAATTCAAATTTGAATCAAAAATGGAAAGATGGTTATGGTGGTTTATGTGAAAATCAAAATCATCAAAGCAAGGCTTTATTGACCATAAGTCTCATTCATACACATTACCTAAGCTATATACTAATGATAAAAAACCATTTGAGACAACAGGCTGCGCAAGAACTCAAGGTACAAACTCACATTTTTAACCAAAAAACTCAAAACTGAAAACTCATTTCCAAGGTGATTCAAGTCTCAAAACCTGTTCCACTAGCTTGCTGAAGGTTCATAGGACAAATCCCAATCATTCTCCAAGCCTCACACTCACAAGAACGTAAGATCACCATGGAAATTGGTGAAGAAAAATCTTGAATCGGTTTCTAACATTCATGCATTCTCCATGTATTTTATTGTTATGGTTATATTTCTGATGATGTTTGCAAACTAATCATATACTTTAATTGAAGTTTCACGCATTCTAGGCCAAGATACCATGATCGTGTTCTAGGGTTTGCAGGATTGGAATTTAGGGCTTTTGCAATGAGGGAAAATTAGTCCTCAAGACCACCACCATTGGCTTCAGAATGCTCAAACGATCACAAACCAACTATCGCGCCTAATTTATGATTGCCCTAATGCTAATCGCTATTTTCTGTAAAACGACCTAAAACCACGCTATGAAAACCGTTGCTTTTGTTTTTGTGTTACAGGGACAAGGAAGGAGATGGAGTCGTGGCACACGCTGACTGGCTCGTTCAAATATTTCGCGCGCTACCCACTAATTCCTTGGTTTCCTTTTATATTATTTAGTTGCTATTATATATTAAATGAAATTGGAATGGTTCAGTGGCAGGTGTACACCTTTGCAATGTCCATGACCTGGGTTCGAGTCCCAGGTCTCATGCTTTCTCAACAATATTTTTCCAATCATCTTCTCATGCAGCACAAGCGTTGGAGCTCACCATATTCCATCACCATCAAGCCAGCCACGCGTCTAGCTGCTTCAGATCAAAGGCTCCAGGTTGATGAACACGCTAAGCCCTAGTCCACGCGTTACATGCTACTCAAAAAAGGTCAACGGACACGCTTATTGGGCCAGAATCTCCATGGACTTTACCTCCAATTTAGGGGTTTCACCCCCTTAGGTTTTACAACTTTCTTTCTTTTTTTTTTTGTTTCTTTTTATTATTTTTATATTCTTCTAATTGCTGCTTCATTTTAATTAATTAATATTTTCAAAATATAAAAAACATAAAAAAAAATCAGAAAAGATAATAAAAACAATAACTTTATTTTAGTATTAATTTTGTAATTAAATTCCATAATTAATTTAGATTTAATCCTAGGTTATAATTTAATTCTTTTTTTCACAATAAACCAAAAATAATAAAAATAGATCTTTAATCTTTTTTTTTTTTTTTTTTGTTTAATTAAATATTTTTATCATTAATTATTAATTTTTGTAAATAAATTTTATAATTAATTAGTTTTAATTCTAGGTTTTAACTTTAATGCATTTTCTTTAATAAATAAAAAAAACAATTAGAATTAGAATTAATCACTTGACTTTTAATTAATTTAATTTTCTTTAATGTCATAAATACAAAAAAACATAAAAATAAGTCTTTTTTTTATTTAATTTAATTATTTTAACTTAATTATTTTAATTCCTTAAAGGGTCCAACGCCCTCGCATTCGGTCATATTTTCCTTTTTCGCGCATTTTATTTATTTTTGATGTAAATATAATGTAATTGTACCTAAGCCATGTAATAGCTATTAGACATTTATTTTCTGCAATTTATTTTAAATCGGGTCTGGATTAATTTGGCGTTGTAGACCCGCGCCCTTGTAATAGCGTAGGACCTTTATCCTTTCCGCACTTTAAATTTTCACACTTTTAACTGTTAAACAATAACATGAAAGAATGAATGCCCAAAAATAAAACCAAAACGTAGATCACCAATGCATGACAAGACAAACAATAAACTGAAAATGACACACAATTCACACACCACCCCTAGGGTACGCTTCACTGTTGCCTTGCCCCTCGAAAGGTGGTCATCAAGTATAGGACGTCTTAGTGAGTCCTTATGTTCCATTGATCTAGTTGCCTCGAATAAGTTGCCTCGGAACGGTCGCCTCGGAATAAAAGATCAATGGCATAAGAGTAGCTTCTAAGGTATCTTACCATTGCTCTGGTGATCACCCTGTTGCCTTGCCCCTCGAAACGTGGTCGTTGAGTACAGGACGTCTTAATAAGTCCTTATGTTCCATTGATCTAGTTGCCTCGAATAAGTTGCCTCGGAACGGTCGCCTCGGAATAAAAAGATCAATGGCATAAGGGTAGCTTCTAAGGTATCTTACTATTGCTCAGTGTCCACACTGTCCATAACCCTCGGATTGACCCGAACACCTCCAACGGTGGTGCTACCTACCTCTCAATGGTGGGATGGCACTACCTTAAGGACATTTCACAGCCTAATTCCTTAGGGTAGGTAGATTCTCATAGATACTTGCTCTTTTCAAAAACAAACAAAATACTTTTTACACCTTACACTTTCAAAAAGCTTTCAAAACAAATTTTTCAAACCCTCTTGAGGACAGATACAAGAGTTACTTAGAAATTTTTCAAACGAAACTTTTTCAAAACCCACTCACACTTTAAAAAGCAAACAAACACTTTTGAAAACACAATGAGCAAGTATCTAAGAGCCCATGGATAACCATGGATAGAAAGGGTGCTAACACCTTCCCTTTCTATAATCTACCTCCTGAACCGAGAACTAATCTCAATAAGGAATTTTTCTGTGCTTTTGTCCTTTCCATTTGGAGAAAATAAAAGACGGTGGCGACTCTTGCTTACCGCGACATTTCGCGAAACCAGCGTTAAACAGTCAGTTCCAGATCCACCGATCACAGAACTAGCGACTCTGCTGGGGAGAACTATAAAGTGAGGTGTACCTTAGGACTAAGATCACTGTGTTTTCAATTGCTTTGATTTGTTTGCTTTAAATTGTGGGACTATCTTGGGAGTTCTATAGATCCTAACCCGGATCTGGGGATACCTTCTTAGAAAGTAGCAACAAGGCTGTGAGGGAACTGTGCGGGGTATACCGACATGGTTGAAACAGTCTGCTACGTTGATGTGACACTTTGGTGTGTACCGGTAACCCTTGAGTCAATCAAGGAGAGTACGGGGCCTCCATGTGGTGTCATGAAGCATCAACAGACCTTAGGAACCTTAATTGAACCATCTTGGCCTCTTTAGGGTAGTGAGATGACTACTTTGGTGTACTCCGAAGTCGGTTGATACTCGATACTACACTCAATTGAGGGTTGTTTTCTTGGGATATTTTGATCGCCAGTCAGTGGCCAAATCGAAACTATGAACAATGAAAGCAATCCAATGATATTGAGATCCTTAGAACCCGGTTACTTTGATAGGACAGGTTTGAGCCCACCAACTTCAAGAGGGTAATACCCAGACCCCATGCCGGCCTAAACTCTAAGGGCTTTGTCTTGTGTGACTTGTGTGCCTTACATGTTTGCCTTTGTAAATATTTGTGGTGTGTTTAACCATAGCATCATGACATCATACAGCATCATATGCATCCACTAACCATTTCAGGGGTTCGGATCTTCATCTTTGTTCTTGTTTTGTAGGACATGGAAACTATCCGCAGAAAGACAATTCAGATCAACCTCCTAAGGGTCCCTCCTCAGCTTAAGGAGCTTACATCCAGGATTCCGAGAACTCGTCATTTAGTGAAAGGCATGGTAGACTCATCAGCCTGGTCAATACCAATATTGAGGAAGAGATGGTAAAGGTCCTTTTCCAATTCTTTGACCCTCTGCATCATTGTTTTACTTTCTCGGACTATCAGCTGGTGCCTACCCTAGAAGAGTTTTCCCAGCTTCTGAAGATTCCCATTCTCAATCAACTACCCTACAACGGTACGGAAAGGGAACCAAAACTTGAAGAAGTAGCTAAAGCATTATGTCTACAACCGTCTGACATCAAGGGGCATTGGGAAGCCAGAAATGGTATCAAAGGATTTTTGGCAAAGTTTCTGTTTGAGAAGGCCCAAGAGTGTTGGAATTCCCTTGACCTGCAGGCCTTTGAAGAAGTTGTAGTCCTCCTTGTCTATGGGTTGGTGTTGTTCCCTAAACCAGATCAGCTTATAGATATCAGTGCTGTCAAGGTCTTCATGTCCAGGAATCCTATACCTACGTTGCTGGGGACATCCTTCACTCATGTTACACTCGAACCGTGAGAAAAAGGGGTGTTCTTATGTGCTGTACTCCCCTCCTGGGAAGGTGGTTTATTTCGCACCTTCCACAATCAGTCTTGAAGAATGAGCGAGGTTTGAGGTGGTCACAACAGTTGATGACTCTTACACATGCAGATATACATTGGTGTTCTCGGTCCAGAGAGGATGTCACTATCATTGATCGTTGTGGGGAGTACCCTAATGTTCCTTTACTTGGAATCAGAGGAGGTATTACTTACAACCCGTGCCTGGCTTGGAGACAGTTTGGTTATGCTCGGAAAGATGGCCCTCATGAGATGTTAATTCCTGACATAGTTTTTGATTTCGACAAGGATACGCAAGGACTTCGCCAGAAATTTATCAAAGCTTGGAGGATGCCCAGCAAAATAGACAGCAAGACCCTGGGGCACAGGAACTCCATCCCATTGGAGCCTTATCTCAAATGGGTACGAGCCCGCTCCCAGAAGCTGGTGATGCCATATCCTCATGTTCTCCCTGTGATCAAAGAGCCAGACTTGGAAGGGGAGGTGTCCTACACCATTCAACATCCTAACATGCCCACGTCCTGGGAAGAGATGCAGAAGAGTTGGATCCAGCTTAAGGAAGAACGGAATTCTCTGGAAACTAATCTACATGCCAGTGAGAAAAAGGTCCTGGAGCTCACCCGCCTACTGCACGAGGAGAGGAATCTCAATACCTATATTGCTCCGAAGAGGATGCGTAGTGTCTTTTGGGATTGATCTGTCTTGTAATGCTTGCCCATGAGGCTTTAATGTACTGAACAATTATTTTCCTAATAATAACGTGTGTTCCTTTTTGTCTACAACAAATTTGAATTTTCGAACTCTTGAATGCATTGCATAAACACATATCATTCATCATATGCATCACAGGTACTCCTCTTTTCAGGCTGCTGACTGTTCTTCGCTGTTTATTTCAGCATCATGAACCCTGAATCATCAACCGAGGCATCTATCAAGGCTCTTCAGGCACAGAATGCCCAATTTCAGGAGCTGATCAAGGGTTTGGCTCAAGGTCAACAAGAGTTGAAGACCATGCTTCTGAAGAAGAATAAGAAGAAGAGGAGGACTGTGCTATTTAACACTGGGCGCAGACTCGGGAACACCTTGCGAAATGAGGCTGAGAGGACTACTCCATCTGTGGGGGAAGGTAGACACCAAGAAGGGGAGGTCCCTACTCCTGTGGGCTCTGATACTGAAACAGACTTCAACGACGAACAGTACCCTCCTGCTGAAGACTGGTACAAACAGCTGGAGGACAGGTTAAAGGCTATGGAAGTTCAGCGTGTGCCTGGACTAGATTTTGGAGACTTGGGGTTATCTACTGGGGTGGTGATTCCACACAAGTTCAAGGCACCTGCCTTTGTGAAGTATGACGGGGCTTCCTGTCCCAAGATGCACCTCCGTTCTTATGTAAGGAAGATCCAGCCTTACACAGCAGACAAGAACTTATGGATCCACTTCTTCCAGGAGAGTCTTTCAGGGACTCACCTCGAATGGTTCTATCAGCTGGATGGGACCAACATTCGTAACTGGGAGGATCTGGCCACTGCTTTTTACAAGCAGTATCAATATAATTCCGACCTCGCTCCTACGCGTACCCAGCTCCAGGGTATGTCGCTAGGGTCGGGTGAAGGTTTTAAGGAGTACGCCCAGAAATGGAGAGATCTGGCTGGCAGGGTGCAGCCACCATTGACAGACCGGGAGCTGGTAGATATGTTTTTGGGGACCCTATCTGGTCCATTTTTCAATCATCTCATTGGTAATTCCTCTGCTGGTTTTACTGATCTGATCCTGACTGGTGAAAGGATCGAGGCCGGTATAAAATCGGGGAAGATACATAAGGTTGCCTCCTCCAATGCTGAAAAGAAACCCTTCAAAAAGGAGGCTAGTGCTGTATATAGCTCCCGGAGACCAGAGCGACCTGAACGCCGCCAATCTGTCAGTGCGGTAATGATTGCCAAGCCTGCTGCCGCTCCTCGGCCGACCAATCCTCAAAGGGCTGAAAGGCCCCGGAGAGAGTTTACCCGCTTGAGCATGACCTTATCACAGATCCTGCCACAGTTGCTATCCACCAATTTAGTGACTGTCAGGGAGGCTCCAAAGTTTCCCAATACTGCATCTCCTAAGTACAACCCAAATGCTCGTTGTGCTTACCATTCGGATAGCCCCGGGCATAACACAGATGACTGTTGGGCCCTAAAGAATAAATTGCAGGATCTTATTGACGCCAAGGAGATACAGTTTGAGGCATCTGAGAAGCCCAATGTGGTAACAGCTCCCCTGCCTGCTCATGGGGTAAATGCTATTGGAGACGAAGAGGAAGTGGATGAAGCCGAGTTTGATAGCTGGATTTACCCGGCAACTGACGGAGGACTTAATAATTGGAGTGCAAAGGACAACCTATCTGTTTCTCTTGTTACTGAGTAATAAATTCCTATGTTTTTGGTATCTGTAATAAACAATAAATAAACTCTATGGCCCGGTGTCTTACCCGAGGCACCGTGGTTTCATTTGTGAGGGTATATAAATTGTCATTTCATATATCATAAATGAAAATCTTGGACGTTTTTCACATTTCAGATTTTGCGCTCCTTTTCTTTCCTTTCTTTACATATTGCAAAACAGCTGTATTTACACACACACTCACTCATACAGGTTTCAATCCACTCTGGATCTCATTGGTAACGACTCTGCTACTGCCAGTTATGACTTCGAAAATCCGATCAACTTAGCCGAAGACGAAGGTGAAGATGATTGCGAAGTGCCTGGTGAACTTGCAAGACTGTTACAACAGGAAGAGAGGGCAATTCAACCCCATGAAGAGCCAGTGGAAATAATAAACTTGGGTACTGAAGAAGACAAGAAAGAGGTAAAGATTGGTGCCAACCTAGAGCTCAGCGTGAAGCAACGGTTGACTCAGATGCTGCATGACTATATGGAGATCTTTGCCTGGTCCTACGAAGATATGCCCGGATTAGATACCGATATTGTGGTCCATCACTTGCCAACTAAGGAAGACTGCCCTCCGGTTAAGCAAAAGGTCCGCCGTATGCGTCCAGAGATGTCTGAGAAGATTAAAGCCGAGGTTATGAAGCAGTTTGATGCCGGATTTCTTGCAGTGACTTCTTACCCTCAGTGGGTTGCTAATGTGGTGCCGGTACCAAAGAAAGACGGTAAGGTCAGAATGTGTGTCGATTACAGGGATCTGAACAGGGCCAGCCCCAAAGATGACTTCCCTCTACCTCACATTGATGTCCTTGTTGATAATACAGCTCAGCACAAAGTGTTCTCTTTCATGGACGGTTTCTCAGGTTACAATCAGATCAAGATGGCACCTGAAGACATGGAAAAGACTACATTTGTTACTCAGTGGGGCACCTTCTGCTACAAAGTCATGCCTTTTGGACTAAAGAATGCTGGGGCAACCTACCAACGTGCCATGGTTGCTTTATTTCATGACATGATCCATCATGAGATAGAAGTGTATGTTGATGACATGATCGCAAGGTCCCAGACTGAGGAAGAACACCTGGATCATCTGCAGAAATTGTTTGACCGTCTGAAACTGTACAAGCTGAGGTTGAACCCGAACAAGTGCACCTTCGGGGTAAGATCTGGAAAGTTGCTAGGCTTCGTGGTCAGCGATAAGGGTATTCAAGTGGACCCTGCTAAGGTTAAAGCTATTCAAGAGATGCCAGTTCCTAGAACAGAGAAGAAAGTCAGAGGTTTTTTAGGACGCCTGAATTACATTGCTCGATTCATCTCACACTTGACTGCTACCTGTGAGCCAATCTTCAAACTGCTGAAGAAAGATCAGGTAGTACGTTGGAATGACGAATGTCAGGCTGCTTTTGACATAATCAAAGAGTATCTCCAAGAACCGCCCATCCTTATGCCACCGGTTGAAGGGAGACCTCTGATACTTTACCTGACAGTACTTGATAACTCAATGGGGTGTGTGCTGGGGCAGCATGACGAGTCTGGCCGAAAAGAGCATGCCATTTATTACCTTAGCAAAAAGTTTACCGACTGTGAGACCCGATACTCACTGCTTGAGAAAACTTGCTGCGCTTTGGTATGGGCTGCTCGCCGGCTGAGACAGTATATGTTGACTCACACTACCTTTTTGATCTCAAAGATGGATCCTATAAAGTACATATTCGAAAAGCCTGCTCTGTCTGGGAGGATTGCAAGATGGCAAATGATCTTGACGGAATATGACATTCAGTATACGACCCAGAAAGCCATCAAGGGAAGTGTATTGGCAGACCACTTGGCACATCAGGCCGTAGATGACTATCAGTCAATGAACTTCGAGTTTCCGGATGAAAGTATCATGATTGTGACTGATTGTGAAGTACCTGGACCGGATGAAGGACCTGAACCAGGATCCCGATGGTCTATGCACTTTGACGGAGCCTCCAATGCTTTGGGTAACGGTATCGGCGCTGTGATCATATCCCCTCAAGGCACTCATACTCCACTCACTGCCCGGCTATGTTTCAACTGCACCAACAACATGGCGGAGTATGAGGCGTGCATCATGGGACTCAAAGCTGCGATTGACTTAAGGATTAAGTTTCTGAGTGTCTTCGGAGATTCCGCCCTCGTGATCAACCAGATCAAAGGAGAGTGGGATACGAAACATCCGAATCTTATCCCTTACAAAGAATGTGTGTTGACAATGATCCCCCACTTCACAGAAATAACTTTTGAACACTTCCCGAGAGAAGAGAATCAGTTGGCGGACGCGTTAGCTACAATGTCTTCTATGTTCAAGGTTAAATGGGATAATGAGGCTCCCAGGGTCATCATTTGGAAGTTAGACGAACCAGCATACTGTTGCGATCTCGAGACTGAATTGGTAACTGAGAAGCCTTGGTACCATGAGGTAAAGAGATATCTGGAAGCTCAGGAGTATCCTGAAGGTGCATCTGTCAATGATAAAAAGTTTCTAAGAAGGTTCGCGGCAAAGTTCTTCCTTAGTAACGGCATCTTGTACAAGCGAAACCATGATTCAACCTTACTGCGTTGTGTGGATAAGATGGAAGCAGAAAAGATCATGGAGGAGCTACATGAAGGGACCTTTGGTACACATTCCAGTGGACACACTATGGCTAAAAAGATCCTTCGGGCAGGGTATTACTGGTCCACATTAGAAGCCGACTGTTACCAACATTCCAGGACATGCCACAAGTGCCAGATTTATGCAGACAAGGTGCACGTTCCTCCAGTTCCTCTGAATGTCTTGACAGCACCTTGGCCGTTTGCAATGTGGGGCATTGACATGATTGGTGAGATCAGACCTACGGCATCTAACGGGCATCGCTTCATCCTTGTAGCGATTGATTACTTTACAAAATGGGTCGAAGCAGCATCCTATGCTACGGTAACCAAGACTGTTGTGGCACGGTTCATTCGGCATAACCTGATCTGTCGATACGGCGTCCCTGAGAGAATTATTACAAATAACGGTACCAATCTGAATAACAAGATGATCACTGAGCTCTGCGAACAGTTCAAGATACAGCACCACAATTCTTCTCCTTACAGACCAAAGATGAATGGGGCTGTAGAAGCAGCAAATAAGAACATCAAGAAAATCGTGCAGAAGATGACAGTGACCTATAAAGATTGGCATGAAATGTTACCGTTCGCTCTACATGGGTACCGTACCTCAGCTAGGACGTCAACCGGGGCAACTCCTTTCTCTTTGGTTTATGGTATAGAGGCAGTCTTACCAATCGAAGTGCAAATACCATCTCTCCGGATAATGAAAGATGCAAATCTGAACGAAGATGATTGGATCCAGACACGACTTGATCAACTCAACCTCATTGATGAAAAGAGACTTGCTGCTATCTGCCATGGTCAGACGTATCAAAAACGAATGATCAGGGTATTTAACAAAAAGGTCAGACCACAGGAATATCGAGTTGGTGATCTGGTAATCAAGAGAATCATCCTTCCTCAGAGTGATCCAAGGGGAAAATGGACCCCTACGTACGAAGGGCCATTTGTGGTTAAACATGTGTTCTCAGGAGGAGCCATGATTCTAACCAACATGGATGGTGACGACCTTCCTCACCCTGCCAATGCAGACATAGTAAAAAGATACTACGCATAAAAAAGACCCGCTAGGCTGACATGCCTAGGCAAAAATTAGGGCTTCCCGTCGAACCAAAAGGGTTCGGGCAAAATGAAGGGATGAAATGAAAAATCTGTACACCCGGCAAGTCGAAAACCTGAAAAGGCGGCTTGGGCAAAAATGGGTATCCCGGTGGACTGAAAACCCGAAAGGGCGGTCCAGGCAAAAATTAGGGATAAAAGCGTAATACTATGTCTCATTGATCACTTTGCATCCAGAATCCGGTATCTACATCAAGATCAGACGGCATCGATCAGTCAGCTTCACCTTCAACCAAGGTCATCAAGTGATGAGACGCTCGGAGTTATAAAGGCAATAGCAGAGTTGAAACCCAGTGGGATCATTCATATTTCACACAGCTGTTTTATTTTCTTTTGTACAAAACTTGTATAAATTCTTTGTTCAGCGGCGTTCTCTTACTAGGACGTCAGCCTCTTGTACACAAAACGCCTATTTACAGGCCATTCAAAAATCAATACAAATATACTTTTCAGTTGAAAGTGCCAATTGTTTTTTCTTTTTCTGTTTTTTTTTGCGAAGAACGTCCAAAGGTTCAATTTGTGATATATGCATTGACAATAATTTGCTGACTCATAAATATTTACATACGAAACAAAGGATTAATTACAGGTAACATTAGAAACAGGGGCAATAAAGAGTTGTCTAAGCAATCTAATTGTTCTATCCTCCAAGGTACCAAGGTAGGTTCAGTTAAAGGGCATGACCAGTATGTCCTAATTCCCCAGAGAGTAAGCCAGCAAGTCAGTGCACTCCTCTCCAAGCAAAGTTATCAGACCTTAAGGAAGGTTGAATATCCCCCAGCAGCATATATTCTTAACAAGCATCCCCGACAGTCTTGGTCTAAAGATTGTTCCCCGGCGGTATATCAAACATTCAGTGGTGTCACTTCCCCCGATACATCTCAAAACTTCCCCAGAAGAATCCAATCCAGTTTCCCACGGAAAGTTAGAAGTCATCTCCCCAAGCAGTAAGCTTATCCCCAGTACATTCTGGAAGCGTATCCCCCCGCAAAGCACGAACGCGTCGTCCGGCTTTATTTAAAGAGTTATTTCCTTAACAGGATATAACTGGGTTATCCTCAGCCAAAAGCCACGGAAAGAGCGTCCTCGACGGAGTCTTCTTATCCCCAGCGAAGTCTATTAACACTCCCAACATAACGACGGTATCCCCAGCAAAGTTACCATCAACATCTCAACAAGAGTACCTCTCTCCCCACAAAGTATTGTTCCCCAGCCAGATCGCTAGAATAATTTTCTCCCCGCAGAGTAATCTCTCCAACAAGTTTATTCCCCCAACGGAGTCATCTTCTCCTACCGGTTTATTCTTGCAACCATCACTCCCCAGTGGAAACACTATTCTCTAACATCAGCCCAGGATATGACTTCCCGGCACCCGTCAAGGATTCATTTCCCTAGACAAAAACATACATAAAACGTCACATACATCATTATAACATGCATAGACACATCATATTATACAAGTCTCATTTATATTGAGAACATCATTGCTTGATCCATATCATGCATTGCATATGTCTGACCTTTACCTTTCAGGAAAGAATCAGCTAAATTCTCAATCATCTTTCAAGACCTTCTCTGGTTCAGTCAGATCGACCCTAAGATCTCCCTGATGCTTATCTAGTTGAAGATATTTCAAGACCTAGACCGGTTCAGTTAAATCGACCCCAAGATTTTCCTGATGCTTATCCAGTCAGAGGCCTTCTCTGGTTCAGTCAGATCGACCCTAAGATCTCCCTGATTCTTATCCAGTTGAAGATATTTCAAGACCTAGACCGGTTCAGTTAAATCGACCCCAAGATTTTCCTGATGCTTATCCAGTCAGAGGCCTTCTCTGGTTCAGTCAGATCGACCCTAAGATCTCCCTGATTCTTATCCAGTTGAAGATTTCAAGACCTTGCTTGGTTCAGTTAAATCGACCCTAAGATTTTTCTGATTCTTATCCAGTCAAAGGCCTTCTCTGGTTCAGTCAGATCGACCCTAAGATCTCCCTGATTCTTATCCAGTTGAAGATTTCAAGACCTTGCTTGGTTCAGTTAAATCGACCCTAAGATTTTTCTGATTCTTATCCAGTCAAAGGCCTTCTCTGGTTCAGTCAGATCGACCCCAAGATCTCCCTGATGCTTATCCAGTTGAAGATATTTCAAGACCTTGTCCGGTTCAGTTAAGTCGACCCTAAGATTTTCCTGATGCTTATCCAGTCAAAGGCCTTCTCTTGGTTCAGTCAGATCGACCCTAAGATCTCCCTGATTCTTATCCCAGTAGAAGACACCCAAGATTTTTCTCAACGAGCGTTGTTGAAGTTAAAGTCGCCCAAGATTCTCTTATCATTCATGCTAAGGCAGTAACCATCCCTGGTTCATTCATTGCTGTTTGAAGCTCCAGACTCAGCTCCTGTAACCAGTCAGGACACATCTATACCAAGCATCTGAAATCAACTCCTACAACTTGTCAGGTACTCATGTTTCTTTTGCAGGTATGCAGGTTCTCGCTAAGGAATCTCCTACGCGATCAACATCCAGATGGCATCTATAAGCCCATCATCCTATTCATCAACCTCTAAATGGCATCTATAAGCCCATTTCCATCACACTGCTATTATGTGAGCGCAAATTTCTGGGCACTCTAGTGTCCAATCATCTTCTACCCTCGGATTACGAAAGGCACGTCAGCCAATCTGCATCCTCAGGTCTAAGAAGATTGAACAGGGGCAACTGTTGTACCCCAAAATTTGCCCTCCCATATTCTTCAAGAAATTGCCAAGCCAAGCTGCAAAATTCCCCAAGGGTTGCACAGTCAAAGATCTCCTATACAGTCAAGATTAGGGTTTTGAGGCTGATCAAGAAAATGAAGTTTTCAAAGGCCCAATCAAGTCTCACATGCCTACAAATGTGGTCAAGCATCCTCATATCAAGTTTCAAGACTTTCAGCACAAAATTGCACAGTCAAAAACCCTAATTGCACTACAGTCAACTGTAGGGGCAAAATGGTCATTTGACAGTCAAAAGTTCAAATTTTTGGTCAACATATCATTTTGAAGCCACAAACATCATTTGATCAATGCTTGATCATGATTCTCAAATCTTGGCTCAAAAATCATCAAGATGCAAAAGTTTCTATTTTTGGACAGCTGAAAAAGTCAACTGAAATTGACCAGGGCATAACTTTCACATGGATTATCAGAAAAATCCCATCCAAAGCTCATTTTGAAGAGAAAGACATTTCCTACAACTCATCTTCATACTTCAAGTCCAAGAAATGCTCCCACAAAAAGTTATCAATTTCAACATTATAGGTCATTTTCAAAAGTCAACAAAAAGGGACTTTAAGTCAAAGGCCATAACTTGATATTGGTAAATCAAAATGACATGGGACCAAAGACATTGTTTAGAGGACTTCAAGACCTTTCTAAAATGTCCAAGAACATGAGCAAAGCTTAAACATTGAGCAAGTTATGCATTGGAGAAGTTGGGAAAATTTTGTGAAATGGCCAAAATCATTTATCCTTGAAATCTCATTTTTGACAAAAGGGGCCCACTTTTTCCACTTGAATTAACTTGACCATGCTTCCCACGTGTCCCACCTTTTATTTCAGATTTTTTTATTAATTTTTTCATTTTTATTGATTTTTATTGGATTTAATTAGTTTTAAATCTTTTAAAATCAAAAGAAATTCAAAAATTGATTTAAGAGGGAATATTTGGCTTTGATTAACCTTGAAGCATCATTATGTGCCTACCATTTTTCGTGCTAAGGCTTAAACAAGGCAAGAATTCAAATTTGAATCAAAAATGGAAAGATGGTTATGGTGGTTTATGTGAAAATCAAAATCATCAAAGCAAGGCTTTATTGACCATAAGTCTCATTCATACACATTACCTAAGCTATATACTAATGATAAAAAACCATTTGAGACAACAGGCTGCGCAAGAACTCAAGGTACAAACTCACATTTTTAACCAAAAAACTCAAAACTGAAAACTCATTTCCAAGGTGATTCAAGTCTCAAAACCTGTTCCACTAGCTTGCTGAAGGTTCATAGGACAAATCCCAATCATTCTCCAAGCCTCACACTCACAAGAACGTAAGATCACCATGGAAATTGGTGAAGAAAAATCTTGAATCGGTTTCTAACATTCATGCATTCTCCATGTATTTTATTGTTATGGTTATATTTCTGATGATGTTTGCAAACTAATCATATACTTTAATTGAAGTTTCACGCATTCTAGGCCAAGATACCATGATCGTGTTCTAGGGTTTGCAGGATTGGAATTTAGGGCTTTTGCAATGAGGGAAAATTAGTCCTCAAGACCACCACCATTGGCTTCAGAATGCTCAAACGATCACAAACCAACTATCGCGCCTAATTTATGATTGCCCTAATGCTAATCGCTATTTTCTGTAAAACGACCTAAAACCACGCTATGAAAACCATTGCTTTTGTTTTTGTGTTACAGGGACAAGGAAGGAGATGGAGTCGTGGCACACGCTGACTGGCTCGTTCAAATATTTCGCGCGCTACCCACTAATTCCTTGGTTTCCTTTTATATTATTTAGTTGCTATTATATATTAAATGAAATTGGAATGGTTCAGTGGCAGGTGTACACCTTTGCAATGTCCATGACCTGGGTTCGAGTCCCAGGTCTCATGCTTTCTCAACAATATTTTTCCAATCATCTTCTCATGCAGCACAAGCGTTGGAGCTCACCATATTCCATCACCATCAAGCCAGCCACGCGTCTAGCTGCTTCAGATCAAAGGCTCCAGGTTGATGAACACGCTAAGCCCTAGTCCACGCGTTACATGCTACTCAAAAAAGGTCAACGGACACGCTTATTGGGCCAGAATCTCCATGGACTTTACCTCCAATTTA
Organism: Vicia faba; assembly: GCA_948472305.1. Lineage (NCBI taxonomy): Eukaryota > Viridiplantae > Streptophyta > Magnoliopsida > Fabales > Fabaceae > Vicia > Vicia faba. Next base: position 1,233,844,344 of record OX451735.1, read on the forward strand.
GGGGTTTCACCCCCTTAGGTTTTACAACTTTCTTTCTTTTTTTTTTGTTTCTTTTTATTATTTTTATATTCTTCTAATTGCTGCTTCATTTTAATTAATTAATATTTTCAAAATATAAAAAACATAAAAAAAATCAGAAAAGATAATAAAAACAATAACTTTATTTTAGTATTAATTTTGTAATTAAATTCCATAATTAATTTAGATTTAATCCTAGGTTATAATTTAATTCTTTTTTTCACAATAAACCAAAAATAATAAAAATAGATCTTTAATCTTTTTTTTTTTTTTTTTTTTGTTTAATTAAATATTTTTATCATTAATTATTAATTTTTGTAAATAAATTTTATAATTAATTAGTTTTAATTCTAGGTTTTAACTTTAATGCATTTTCTTTAATAAATAAAAAAAACAATTAGAATTAGAATTAATCACTTGACTTTTAATTAATTTAATTTTCTTTAATGTCATAAATACAAAAAAACATAAAAATAAGTCTTTTTTTTATTTAATTTAATTATTTTAACTTAATTATTTTAATTCCTTAAAGGGTCCAACGCCCTCGCATTCGGTCATATTTTCCTTTTTCGCGCATTTTATTTATTTTTGATGTAAATATAATGTAATTGTACCTAAGCCATGTAATAGCTATTAGACATTTATTTTCTACAATTTATTTTAAATCGGGTCTGGATTAATTTGGCGTTGTAGACCCGCGCCCTTGTAATAGCGTAGGACCTTTATCCTTTCCGCACTTTAAATTTTCACACTTTTAACTGTTAAACAATAACATGAAAGAATGAATGCCCAAAAATAAAACCAAAACGTAGATCACCAATGCATGACAAGACAAACAATAAACTGAAAATGACACACAATTCACACACCACCCCTAGGGTACGCTTCACTGTTGCCTTGCCCCTCGAAAGGTGGTCATCAAGTATAGGACGTCTTAGTGAGTCCTTATGTTCCATTGATCTAGTTGCCTCGAATAAGTTGCCTCGGAACGGTCGCCTCGGAATAAAAGATCAATGGCATAAGGGTAGCTTCTAAGGTATCTTACCATTGCTCTGGTGATCACCCTGTTGCCTTGCCCCTCGAAACGTGGTCGTTGAGTACAGGACGTCTTAATAAGTCCTTATGTTCCATTGATCTAGTTGCCTCGAATAAGTTGCCTCGGAACGGTCGCCTCGGAATAAAAAGATCAATGGCATAAGGGTAGCTTCTAAGGTATCTTACTATTGCTCAGTGTCCACACTGTCCCTAACCCTCGGATTGACCCGAACACCTCCAACGGTGGTGCTACCTACCTCTCAATGGTGGGATGTGTTGTACCCCAAATTTTGACCTAAGATACCGTCTCCCATCTGCATCATTCGCATTGCAAGAGTTTTCACATATTTTATCAAATTTTCAAAGCAGTTTAAAAATTCATAACTTTTTCGAGTCGGGGGCTGTTTATTTGTTGAACGCTAAATTTATTAACTGATCAAGACTTAAACAATGTTCATTAATTATTTATTATCTTAAATTCAAATAATTGGAATTTATTTTCGATTATTACGTAATTTAAAGATTTATAAATAATAAAAAGATTATTTGAGAAAAGGTTTATTAATTGATCAAATAATGTTTATTAATTATTCATTATCCTAAATTTAAATAATGGGAACCTGTTTTCCGTTATTATATAATTTAAAGGTTTACGAATAATGAAATAAACATTTGAAAAGGAGTCTATTAATTGATCAAGCAATGTTTATTTGATTATTTATTGTTCTAAATTTAAATAGCTGAAATTCTATTTTTTCAAGTTATTATAATTTAGAAGAATTAAAAATAATAATAAAGTAAATGATTGAAGTTATTAATTGATCAATGATATTTATTTATTTGTTTATCATTCTGAATTTAAATGATTAGATTTGATTTTCAGTCATTATATAATTTAAAGAATTATAAACAATAAATAAATAAATGGAAAGAAAAAGAATTAATTGAGAAATGATAGAATTTTTATTCACTTTATTCTATTTATTACAATTGTCATTTAAGTATTGTGTTATTACAAAATATTTATAAAGACAATTACACAAATGCTTAAAGTAAAATAAAAAGCTATTTTTCTAAATTCTAATTCTAATCTTCTATCCAATGCTCTTGTCTGCTCATTTAAATTTTACCTGCAAAAAAAAACGATTAAAAGAAAAGTCAGAATTGAATAAATAATTAAAATGCAGAAAATAAATTTAATGTTCATCATTAAAAGCAATGGCCGGAATCAGTTACTCTTTTTTGCAAATCACGGGATTTCTCCCGGTTCACAAAAAAGAGAGGAATTTTTAATGAATGCACAATTAAAAATAGCACATTTCAAAATTAATTGCATTTTTATCAAAAAAAGCCCACTGCATATTTCAAATATGCATAAACTCAATTTTGGTCAAAACTGCATAAACCATACAAAACAGCATATGCAAGTTCACAAACAAAAGCTAACGTTAACCTGCAACCACATAGGAGAGATATGCAAGACAAAAGAAAATGCAATTCCAACAATATGCAATTTCAAACATGTGCAGTCTTAAAACAATGAATGCAAGCAATATGTTTCCTTTTTTCATCATATTCCAGCCTGTTTGCTTTTTCAGACAGCAGTACAAGATATCACATTCATGTATCATTTATGTACTTGAGAGAGAAGAGAGAAGAGGTTCAGTTTTGCAGGTTTTGATTTAAGCATGAAATGGGAATAAAGTCAACCATATGTAGCAGCATATGTGCAGAACATCAGAAAAATATATTAAGATACTCAAACCTGAGCCATGACAAAAGAAGAGGCAACGGTCATATGAGAAGGGAACCCCTTCAAAAGGAAGTCTAAGCTTGCATATCTCTACCAGAACATCACTGCAAAATAATCCAGTAAAAAACCATATTCCATTTCCACACAAGATATCACTGCATAGTCCATTGAAAAACCATCTCTAAGCATATTGCTAAACCACAACCAGCATACTGCACAAAACATTCAAAACCTGCATATTGCTAAACCATCTCTAAGCATTTGCAAAACCACAACCAGCATACTGCTAAAATAACCTATAGCATATCTCTACACAACCATATCATTGCAAAACCATTCCCAAACAGAACCTACAATCAAAACCATTCAAAACCGTAACACAAGGCAAAAATCACATAACCTGCATCAAAACTATTCAAAACCATAGGCCATGGCATAACTTGCATACTGCATCAGAACCATTTTTCAAACATATTGCCAAACCATTCAAAAACCACATAACAAGCATATTGCTAAACTTGCATATTGCTAACCGGCATATTGCTAAACCTGCATTAACCTGCTAAAACCAATTATTCAATATTTCAACCAGTTTTTAGACGAAGAAGAAGAGAAGAATTAGTAGCAGAAAGCAAAGAGCGAGGAGTCTTCGGAGCTTACCTGACTTCGCCGGAATCGTACCGTCGGACTAGCTCCGACCATGTGAGTTTCTTCAGTTTTTTCGCATAAATCTTTATACCGTTGTGTTGCCTTTGTCTCACTGGATAATAATCCTCTCTCGATTTCCTGAAATCATGTAAAATGGCCATTTAATATCATTGCGAATCATCAATGAGCCTGCAGCAATACATTAATCCCTATTTAACACCGACAATAGCTCGATTGATAAATTTCAAAATTCAATAATGTCACAAGACCAACGCAATCATATAAACACTGTTACTTTTAAAGTCAACTCGAAATAATAAACAAGTTCACAAATCTGCTTCTTCTCTTTAATCAATTTCTCGTTAATTCAATCAAAATGGAAAAACCCACAAAACAAGCATGACTGACTTACCTTTGATTTCATCGATCTAACAAAGATATCTTCCTTCCTACACTTTCATCACACTTCAATCATCTCCGTGCCACTCGGACTGCACCTGTGGCTCAAGAAATTTGCTGTGGACAAGCCTTGAAGCACTTTTCCAACTCTTTAGGCACATATTTTTGTCTTCATTCTTCTCTTGCTGCCTAGGCATTGTTTATTAAAGTTAGTATTACTTGGATTTGAAGAGCTCAAGGAGAGAAACAAATATTCATGGAAAGTCACCGTTGAAAAAAATAGGAACGTATTATTAGCTTTTGCAAATCAATGACAGAATTTTCTTTTACTGAAAAAAACCAAAAAACATAACAACAATTAACCGCATCGTACCTCTCGCGGCCATTGTGAGCGCATCGCCTTTTCTGGTCACCCTACTCCGCACATCCCTCGCTTAATCACCATCTTCATCAACCTGTTTCAACAGTCACAACAATGTTTCAAAAATCTGGAAAATCATCACAGTACACATAATTCATAAAAACTCATAAGAGGTCACAAGAACTCACCTCTCAAAATGCTAACCATTCTTGATCTTCAAATTCCCTCCCCACCCTTTGGTCTCCTCGAACTCGCTTCTGCACCAATCGCATACCCTTACATTCAATTCCATCTTCGTACACCCTTAACCACTATCATCTTTCCGCTCTTCATCATTATCACTAAATCACTACACCATCGCAACACCCTGTCCAATTCCCTCCGCCATCCTTCCATCTCCCAGTTCTCCATCTACTCCCTTTGCAAACTGCTATGAAAAACAAACAACAACAGTTAAAGAAGCAGAATTGAAAAAGTGGAAGAAGAATCTGTGAAACACCAAACACACTAACAAACGGCTGGTAGCGATGTCAACTCCGGCTAGGAAGAGACTGATGAGAGATTTCAAGAGGCTGCAACTAGATCCACCTGCAGGAATCAGTGGTGCTCCTCAGGATAACAACATCATGCTATGGAATGCTGTTATATTTGGTCCTGATGATACTCCATGGGATGGAGGCACGTTTAAGTTGACTCTTCAATTTTCTGAGGATTATCCAAACAAGCCACCCACTGTACGGTTTGTCTCCCGAATGTTTCATCCAACATTTATGCTGATGGAAGTATTTGCCTGGATATATTGCAAAATCAGTGGAGTCCTATATATGATGTAGCTGCAATTCTCACTTCTATCCAGTCATTGCTTTGTGATCCCAATCCAAATTCTCCGGCAAACTCTGAAGCAGCACGAATGTATAGTGAGAGCAAGCGCGAGTACAATAGAAGAGTTCGAGAGACCGTGAGAGAGTTAGAGGGTGATGAACGTTTTTTCTGGGAGTTGAGCGTTAACAGCATGAGAGAGTAGGAAGTGTGAGAGTGAAAGAAAACGAAGTGGATTGGGAAGGAGATCGGAACGAGAAGGAAGGAAGAGACCCAGCGGCGGCGGCCACAGTACAGTTTCCCTAGGTTTTCTTGTTACAAGCATTCTGTGTTCTTTTCCTGGGTCTGGGTCCTCCATGACCCGCTCCACTCCCCTCAACCCAGCTCATTCCTTGTTTTACCTAAGCCCATTCTATTTGTTTTACTTAAGCCCATTCTCTTTGCTAATCCACACCCCATCTTTTATTTGGTCTTTAATTAAATTCTATTCATTTCTTAACTTAATTAATTTATACTAATTAGTTTCTTAGAAATAACATATAGTTTTAATTAAACAATTTTTAATATTTTATCCAAAACTTATTAGTTTGAGTTTTAATTTAGTAAATCAAAATAAGAGATGTAACTTAAAACATTTTTTAATCATTGACTAATTTTATTAATTTAAACTCTTAGGATTTAATTTAGTAATCTTAGTATCTTTTTAAATTAGACTTAAGTTAGTAGCATTAAGTTTTAATTTAATTTAAAGAATTCTTAAAAGTAATACTTTTTATTTATATTACGGAAAAAACATAAAAAATAGAAACATATAAAAACCTAAAAAACATTTCTATTAATTCTCATTACTTTTTATCCATGTTAAAATGCGTAACCAATTAAAACATTTTTTTTCTCTTCATATATTAAACAAAAATCTAAAAAATGCATGTTCACACATTCAGTCTCTTATTTAATTTGTTGTATATCATTTATCTCATAATTTTCTGTTTAAATATCTCGCATTTACTTGATTATTCTGTTTGCGTCAATCCAAAGGGAATTGTCTAATTTTTGTTGACTTCATGTCCTCAAAAACGATCGAGCGAATACTCTCATTCATTAAAAACTTAGGTTAATTTTCCTCAAATATTCACCTTTCTTCAAAATTTCAACCTTTTCAAGACTTATACCTTTTAAGCCAAAACTTCGACATTAGGTCGTCGTATTTTCAAAAACCCGTCCGTATCCCTTTTTCGGCCAAAACGATTTATTTTCAATCAAGCGATCAATTTTAAATAAAACAGATATTTCAAAAGGTTCCTATAGAGTACTATAGATGCATTGGGTGCTAATACCTTCCCATTGTATAACCAACCCCCGAACTCTCGATCTCTTTTCAAAAAACGCTTTGTATTTATATTTTTATTTACATTGCATATTTAGGGTTTTATTTCGCTCTTTTCCCTTTTCCTTTGGAAACAATAAAGCGCGGTGGCGACTCTTGCTTTTGTGAGACGAATTAATCAATAATTCGATCTCCGATTTACCCCGCTACATTTTTTATCGCTACAGAATTGGCGACTCTGCTGGGGAAAGATTGACCTCTTGTTGGTCCATCCCTAAGTGGGTTAGGCCTAATTTGTTTATCTGTTTATTATTATTTGATTTGCTTGATTATATGTTTAAATTGGGGTGTTTGGGTTTTTTGAAGGACGAATCCTATACCCGGATTAAGTAACACTTAAGGAATAGGACGGGCGGTATAGTCATGTTAACTTTGAGGGAGTAATCCCGAAGAAGGAGGCATGAGATCCCCCACTCAATGGAAGGCCCTCTTGAACTTAATATTTGTTTACCGAGTAATCGGGAAGACATTATTATTTTCGACCTAGGAGCCCGAGAAGTTGAGGACCGTAGAACCCTAACCCATCTTGGCCTTTTTCTAGGTGTAGCGCGGAGACTATAACGGAGTAATTCGGAAGTAGTTGTCACGCGATGCTACGCTCGGACGAGTTTCTCTTGAGAATATTGCTAATTATTGAGTAATCAAGACGTTGGTAATATCCGAAAGAGGGATGTAGACTTTGGGAACTCTTAGAACCTTGTCTTACAGGTGCGATTAAACTCTTAGTACGTACCTTGGGGATGTTTTTACCCTTGACTCCATGCTGAAACGTTGAACCTTTAAACCCCATGTTTTGACCTTGCTTGTGGTTGTTGCATCGCCATGCATTCATGCATCCATAAAACTCTTTTCACTTGACTTTGAAGGAGTTTGGAGGTCTTTCTTTGTAAACATCACTAGTTTCGTCAAACTCAATGGATCTTGGGTGTCGATAGGGCGAAAACCCTAATCCACCAAAATGGATGATTGATCTTGACGATAACTTGATCAATGTTTGGATCCAATTTAAAATTCATCTATTATCTCCATATTTGGACGTTTATAACTTGATATCTTGAGTTCCTTGAAAGTCAAATAAAACTCTCTTTTGCATATCATACATCATTCTACATTTTCTTTGTCTCACTTTCAAAGGTCTTTTTCCGAGTCTTATTTTTTTCCTTTGGTCTCACTAGTACAACACTCGCGCTAAGAGAACAATGGAGAATATCAAGCAAGAGGTTTCTGAACTCCGCAGAGAGGTGAGTATTCTGAAAGCTGGTTTGGATCACTTAACTGGTTTGGTGGAAATTCTGCTTGCCGCCCAAGTCAATCCTTCTAGGAGGGAGGAAGCAAGGATAAAAGTCTTCACGGAAACTCTAAAATCTTTTTCTCATGAAAAGGTGACGGTTAATGCACCTGATGACTTTCCTGACAAGGTGAATGTGGGAGCGCGTCTAGAAGAAGATGTCGGAAAAGGTTGTTTATATGAAGTGGGTAGCTCAGTTAATGGTGTGGAGAAGTTTGATAATGACTTTTCCAAGAAGAGAACCAGAGGAAGAGATAATCATCATCAGAATCATCACGTTCATCAACAGAATCAGCAAGTTCCTAATCAGAGGAAAACCCAGTTTGATTCAATTCCAATCACCTATACAGAGTTGTTCCCTATCCTGTTGCGGAGGAATTTGGTTCAGACCCGACCTCCACCGAAGGTCCCTAAGAAGATACATTGGAACTACAAAGCTGATTTGGCTTGTACTTTTCATCAAGGTGCTCGTGGGCATGACTTGGAGGGTTGCTTCGCTTTGAAGATTGAGGTTCAGAAGTTGGTCAGAGGTGGTATCTTGTCGTTCAAGGACGTTGGTTTTGAAGTTCAAATCAAACAGGCGCCGAAGAGTAAACACGATTGAGGGTGATTTTGGGTTTTTTTGAAGATGTTTTCGGTAGTTCAAGTGGAAAGCCTTCCCAGATTATTAACTTGTTTCTGTTTTTGTAGCTTTTCTTATTTATCGAAACATTGTTTGCATGTAAGAACTTGTTTGCGTCTGAATGATTATTTTAATACAATGAGTATGTTTGTCTTGAAGAAATTCATTCGTTTCACTCATATTTGCTTTCAAATTTTAAATTTCTTTTTGCATTATGATACCAACATGTTGCCCATTCTCTTGCCTAGGCAGAGATTGAAGGGGGGATGATGATCTAAAGAACACAAAATCTTTGGTTGCATGCTTTTGAATAAAATCTTGTTGATGATGTACAGGCATTGTTTCAAATCCCTAAACACCGGAGATATAAGGAAGATAATCCCTTGCTAACCCCTTTTGAACCTTTGAAGCGGAAGTTTCTTTTCTATACGAAAAAACCTTGAATTTTAACCTGGGGCAGGGTAGTTTTCAGTTAGTCTGATTGAGTGTTCAAAATTCGCAAGGAAGATGTTACCGTCACAAAATCCTTTGAGAGATGAACACTCATGTTGAATTAACCAAGCATAGGGTTGGAGAACATCATGAAGAATGGGTGGGCACCAAATATTTTGAGCCTTAAAATCTTTTTCTAAAAAAAACCACGAATCAGACCACATTACAACCTTCAAAAGTCCTAATTGAAGCAAGGTCATTCTGAAAGCATACTTCAATGAGATAGTGTTCCTGACTCCCATGAATGTTAATTAATTATGTTGGTATCATATGTTTTTCCTATACAAAAGTAAATGATGCTCTAACTCGCAAAATTTGTGCGATATCTTTTCAAAATCTTCAAGACTTACATAACTGTTGCATTAGAATTTTCATTCTCATTGTAAACTTTTTCTAACTGCAAAACATTTGCTTGATATCAAGGAAGCTCACATAAACACCAGTGATGAGTTTACCCTTTTAAGGCTTGAAACTATGTTGAGTAATTGGGAATCAATTCAAGAAAATCATATCCAGGGGCATGTCAGTTGAAGACCTTAAGCATGGACAGGTTGCTTCTCCTAGTTATGTTTTTCCCAATTTGTTTGCTCGTTTGGGGCAAAAATTCGAAGACTTTGTTGTGCCGACTACAGTCAATCCGGGGCAATCGCGTCAAGATTGGATGATTTCCTCTAAGAGTTTGAAGACACCAGAGCATGGTGAATGCCAGGTCTTTTGTAAACCTTCTTGAGACGTTTTCTCCTCATCAACCATTTTTCTTGGGGCATTTGAGAAGTGAAGCTACTTGTAAGAATTGTCGTGCAACATGTAGCTCATCAGCAGTGAGTTTGGGGCATCCAATTTGGTCCCAGGGGCAATCTAGACTTGTCAGAATGTGTGTTATGTATCGCACACTTTATCAGAGGGTGGTGTTCCCAGTATCTCCAGCTAAGCATGACTCTTTTTCAGCTGAAACGTTGTTCGTGTTGTTATCCTTTCGTTGGGTTGTCGGCAGTGGAGGACCGGACTTTTGGGTTTTCTACCTGAAGTATCTTCTCCTCCAAGAGATTTAAGCCTTGTAGAAGGATTTTACAGCATTGTTGGCTTTTGTCTTCTATCTCCAGTGATGTTCCCCTCCTTTTGAGATTAGCCGAGCGCCGGGTTGTACTGTGATGTCTTATCATCTTCTGTCCATCTCCCCTATCGTTTTTGTCAGCATATACATGACATTCATTTGTTCATTCACACTTGCATCATGCACGCACAGTTGTATTTGTTGATGTCATTAAGTTCGTACACCTTGGTTGTGCCTTTTCAAATAGCACATTTGATCTTTCCAAATAGAGTGTCAACTTAAGCATAAAATGTGCCTCCTTTCTAATTCCCCAATTGAGCTAATCCTCGTGGATGATTTTTGATTTAGCTTACCTTGTCCATTTCTGGATAGGATAATTTCCCCAATAGATTTACTTTCTCATTGGGAGGAGTCTTGTTTGACTGTTTTCTCTCTGGTTATTCCTGGATGAAGTGGCTGCCTCTTGCATAGGCTATCTCATTGATTTTCCCCAGTGAAATTGCGACCTAGACGGTTGGTGCATTTATTTTGCACGTTAAAGTATATGATCTCCTCGGGAAGGATTGATTCAGGGTTCTCTTTGATGAAGATTTTATTCTCTGCCAATATCATCGCAGTTTCCTTCTGAATTATTTTGGAAAAACGACAAGCGGTAGCTCTTCACGAGCAACTTGTACATTACTTTTTGAAAGCGCCAAGCAGCAGTTCTTCATGAGCTACTAGTGCGTTATTTACTTTTTCTGAAAGCGCCGAGCAGCAGTTCTTCATGAGCTACTAGTGCGTCATTTTTATTTTTTCGAAAGCGCCGAGCAGCAGTTCTTCATGAGCTACTAGTGCGTCATTTATTACTTTTTTCGAAAGCACCGAGCAGCAGTTCTTCATGAGCTACTAGTGCGTCATTTTTATTTTTTCGAAAGCGCCGAGCAGCAGTTCTTCATGAGCTACTAGTGCGTCATTTTATCTTTTTCTGAAGCGCCGAGCAGCAGTTCTTCATGAGCTACTAGTGCGTCATTTTTACTTCTTTTTGAAAGCGCCGAGCAGCAGTTCTTCACGAACTACTAGTGCGTCATTTTATTTTTCTGAAAGCAACAAACAGCAAACTCTTCATGAGTCACCAGTACGTTATTACTTTTCTGGAATACAGCAAGTGGTAGCCTCTTTATTTGAGCAGCTTGTATGTTATCGGTATTTTCTTTGGAAAACAGCAAGTGGGAGCTTCTTTATTTGAGCAGCTTGTATGTTATCGATATTTTCTTCGGACGACAGCAAGCTTCAGCTTCTGTATTTGAGCAGCTTGTATGTTATCGGTTTTTTCTTCGGAAAACAGCAAGTGGGAGCTTCTTTATTTGAGCAACTTGTATGTTATCGATATTTTCTTCGGACGACAGCAAGCGGCAGCCTCTTTATTTGAGCAACTTGTATGTTATCAGTGTTTTCTCTGGACAACAACAGATGGCAGTTTTCTTTATGTGAACAACCTTCGTATCTACAGTCTCATTACCTCAGCATTAATGAGTATATCTCTGAAAATCTAGCAAAGAGGTCTGTTACGAATCTATACCTCCAGAAGTCGGTAGTCCGTTATCAGCAATTTGATACTCTCTGTCTATCGTCGACCTCGAGTTGCGAATTCACTGTGTTGGATCAATAATCTGTTACGGCCTATGCAAGATGCTCTCTTTGTTAGGGTAGAGGTTGTATTCCCTCGATTTTATTCGCTGTCAGGAGTCTGTCGTTTGAAGTCGATAGCTCGTTTTCCCCAGTAGCGTATAATTCATGTCTCTGTGTTTTGTTGGTGTTCGATTCCTCCAACGTTTGTCTTGTTTCATACAATATCTTTCTCTGTGAATTCAACACTACATTCATATCACCAGATGATGACAGCATCTTAGGACAAAATTTGCGTAATTATGTATTTAAGTACCTTCAATCTCGTCGAGACAAAGACTTTAATCTTCATATCTCCGGATAGAAGGAACTTAAATAGGGGCAGCTGTTGTACCCCAAATTTTGACCTAAGATACCGTCTCCCATCTGCATCATTCGCATTGCAAGAGTTTTCACATATTTTATCAAATTTTCAAAGCAGTTTAAAAATTCATAACTTTTTCGAGTCGGGAGCTGTTTATTTGTTGAACGCTAAATTTATTAACTGATCAAGACTTAAACAATGTTCATTAATTATTTATTATCTTAAATTCAAATAATTGGAATTTATTTTCGATTATTACGTAATTTAAAGATTTATAAATAATAAAAAGATTATTTGAGAAAAGGTTTATTAATTGATCAAATAATGTTTATTAATTATTCATTATCCTAAATTTAAATAATGGGAACCTGTTTTCCGTTATTATATAATTTAAAGGTTTACGAATAATGAAATAAACATTTGAAAAGGAGTCTATTAATTGATCAAGCAATGTTTATTTGATTATTTATTGTTCTAAATTTAAATAGCTGAAATTCTATTTTTTCAAGTTATTATAATTTAGAAGAATTAAAAATAATAATAAAGTAAATGATTGAAGTTATTAATTGATCAATGATATTTATTTATTTGTTTATCATTCTGAATTTAAATGATTAGATTTGATTTTCAGTCATTATATAATTTAAAGAATTATAAACAATAAATAAATAATTGGAAAGAAAAAGAATTAATTGAGAAATGATAGAATTTTTATTCACTTTATTCTATTAATTACAATTGTCATTTAAGTATTGTGTTATTACAAAATATTTATAAAGACAATTACACAAATGCTTAAAGTAAAATAAAAAGCTATTTTTCTAAATTCTAATTCTAATCTTCTATCCAATGCTCTTGTCTGCTCATTTAAATTTTACCTGCAAAAAAAAACGATTAAAAGAAAAGTCAGAATTGAATAAATAATTAAAATGCAGAAAATAAATTTAATGTTCATCATTAAAAGCAATGGCCGGAATCAGTTACTCTTTTTTGCAAATCACGGGATTTCTCACGGTTCACAAAAAAGAGAGGAATTTTTAATGAATGCACAATTAAAAATAGCACATTTCAAAATTAATTGCATTTTTATCAAAAAAAGCCCACTGCATATTTCAAATATGCATAAATTCAATTTTGGTCAAAACTGCATAAACCATACAAAACAGCATATGCAAGTTCACAAACAAAAGCTAACGTTAACCTGCAACCACATAGGAGAGATATGCAAGACAAAAGAAAATGCAATTCCAACAATATGCAATTTCAAACATGTGCAGTCTTAAAACAATGAATGCAAGCAATATGTTTCCTTTTTTCATCATATTCCAGCCTGTTTGCTTTTTCAGACAGCAGTACAAGATATCACATTCATGTATCATTTATGTACTTGAGAGAGAAGAGAGAAGAGGTTCAGTTTTGCAGGTTTTGATTTAAGCATGAAATGGGAATAAAGTCAACCATATGTAGCAGCATATGTGCAGAACATCAGAAAAATATATTAAGATACTCAAACCTGAGCCATGACAAAAGAAGAGGCAACGGTCATATGAGAAGGGAACCCCTTCAAAAGGAAGTCTAAGCTTGCATATCTCTACCAGAACATCACTGCAAAATAATCCAGTAAAAAACCATATTCCATTTCCACACAAGATATCACTGCATAGTCCATTGAAAAACCATCTCTAAGCATATTGCTAAACCACAACCAGCATACTGCACAAAACATTCAAAACCTGCATATTGCTAAACCATCTCTAAGCATTTGCAAAACCACAACCAGCATACTGCTAAAATAACCTATAGCATATCTCTACACAACCATATCATTGCAAAACCATTCCCAAACAGAACCTACAATCAAAACCATTCAAAACCGTAACACAAGGCAAAAATCACATAACCTGCATCAAAACTATTCAAAACCATAGGCCATGGCATAACTTGCATACTGCATCAGAACCATTTTTCAAACATATTGCCAAACCATTCAAAAACCACATAACAAGCATATTGCTAAACTTGCATATTGCTAACCGGCATATTGCTAAACCTGCATTAACCTGCTAAAACCAATTATTCAATATTTCAACCAGTTTTTAGACGAAGAAGAAGAGAAGAATTAGTAGCAGAAAGCAAAGAGCGAGGAGTCTTCGGAGCTTACCTGACTTCGTCGGAATCGTACCGTCGGACTAGCTCCGACCATGTGAGTTTCTTCAGTTTTTTCGCATAAATCTTTATACCGTTGTGTTGCCTTTGTCTCACTGGATAATAATCCTCTCTCGATTTCCTGAAATCATGTAAAATGGCCATTTAATATCATTGCGAATCATCAATGAGCCTGCAGCAATACATTAATCCCTATTTAACACCGACAATAGCTCGATTGATAAATTTCAAAATTCAATAATGTCGCAAGACCAACGCAATCATATAAACACTGTTACTTTTAAAGTCAACTCGAAATAATAAACAAGTTCACAAATCTGCTTCTTCTCTTTAATCAATTTCTCGTTAATTCAATCAAAATGGCAAAACCCACAAAACAAGCATGACTGACTTACCTTTGATTTCATCGATCTAACAAAGATATCTTCCTTCCTACACTTTCATCACACTTCAATCATCTCCGTGCCACTCGGACTGCACCTGTGGCTCAAGAAATTTGCTGTGGACAAGCCTTGAAGCACTTTTCCAACTCTTTAGGCACATATTTTTGTCTTCATTCTTCTCTTGCTGCCTAGGCATTGTTTATTAAAGTTAGTATTACTTGGATTTGAAGAGCTCAAGGAGAGAAACAAATATTCATGGAAAGTCACCGTTGAAAAAAATAGGAACGTATTATTAGCTTTTGCAAATCAATGACAGAATTTTCTTTTACTGAAAAAAACCAAAAAACATAACAACAATTAACCGCATCGTACCTCTCGCGGCCATTGTGAGCGCATCGCCTTTTCTGGTCACCCTACTCCGCACATCCCTCGCTTAATCACCATCTTCATCAACCTGTTTCAACAGTCACAACAATGTTTCAAAAATCTGGAAAATCATCACAGTACACATAATTCATAAAAACTCATAAGAGGTCACAAGAACTCACCTCTCAAAATGCTAACCATTCTTGATCTTCAAATTCCCTCCCCACCCTTTGGTCTCCTCGAACTCGCTTCTGCACCAATCGCATACCCTTACATTCAATTCCATCTTCGTACACCCTTAACCACTATCATCTTTCCGCTCTTCATCATTATCACTAAATCACTACACCATCGCAACACCCTGTCCAATTCCCTCCGCCATCCTTCCATCTCCCAGTTCTCCATCTACTCCCTTTGCAAACTGCTATGAAAAACAAACAACAACAGTTAAAGAAGCAGAATTGAAAAAGTGGAAGAAGAATCTGTGAAACACCAAACACACTAACAAACGGCTGGTAGCGATGTCAACTCCGGCTAGGAAGAGACTGATGAGAGATTTCAAGAGGCTGCAACTAGATCCACCTGCAGGAATCAGTGGTGCTCCTCAGGATAACAACATCATGCTATGGAATGCTGTTATATTTGGTCCTGATGATACTCCATGGGATGGAGGCACGTTTAAGTTGACTCTTCAATTTTCTGAGGATTATCCAAACAAGCCACCCACTGTACGGTTTGTCTCCCGAATGTTTCATCCAACATTTATGCTGATGGAAGTATTTGCCTGGATATATTGCAAAATCAGTGGAGTCCTATATATGATGTAGCTGCAATTCTCACTTCTATCCAGTCATTGCTTTGTGATCCCAATCCAAATTCTCCGGCAAACTCTGAAGCAGCACGAATGTATAGTGAGAGCAAGCGCGAGTACAATAGAAGAGTTCGAGAGACCGTGAGAGAGTTAGAGGGTGATGAACGTTTTTTCTGGGAGTTGAGCGTTAACAGCATGAGAGAGTAGGAAGTGTGAGAGTGAAAGAAAACGAAGTGGATTGGGAAGGAGATCGGAACGAGAAGGAAGGAAGAGACCCAGCGGCGGCGGCCACAGTACAGTTTCCCTAGGTTTTCTTGTTACAAGCATTCTGTGTTCTTTTCCTGGGTCTGGGTCCTCCATGACCCGCTCCACTCCCCTCAACCCAGCTCATTCCTTGTTTTACCTAAGCCCATTCTATTTGTTTTACTTAAGCCCATTCTCTTTGCTAATCCACACCCCATCTTTTATTTGGTCTTTAATTAAATTCTATTCATTTCTTAACTTAATTAATTTAGACTAATTAGTTTCTTAGAAATAACATATAGTTTTAATTAAACAATTTTTAATATTTTATCCAAAACTTATTAGTTTGAGTTTTAATTTAGTAAATCAAAATAAGAGATGTAACTTAAAACATTTTTTAATCATTGACTAATTTTATTAATTTAAACTCTTAGGATTTAATTTAGTAATCTTAGTATCTTTTTAAATTAGACTTAAGTTAGTAGCATTAAGTTTTAATTTAATTTAAAGAATTCTTAAAAGTAATACTTTTTATTTATATTACGGAAAAAACATAAAAAATAGAAACATATAAAAACCTAAAAAACATTTCTATTAATTCTCATTACTTTTTATCCATGTTAAAATGCGTAACCAATTAAAACATTTTTTTTCTCTTCATATATTAAACAAAAATCTAAAAAATGCATGTTCACACATTCAGTCTCTTATTTAATTTGTTGTATATCATTTATCTCATAATTTTCTGTTTAAATATCTCGCATTTACTTGATTATTCTGTTTGCGTCAATCCAAAGGGAATTGTCTAATTTTTGTTGACTTCATGTCCTCAAAAACGATCGAGCGAATACTCTCATTCATTAAAAACTTAGGTTAATTTTCCTCAAATATTCACCTTTCTTCAAAATTTCAACCTTTTCAAGACTTATACCTTTTAAGCCAAAACTTCGACATTAGGTCGTCGTATTTTCAAAAACCCGTCCGTATCCCTTTTTCGGCCAAAACGATTTATTTTCAATCAAGCGATCAATTTTAAATAAAACAGATATTTCAAAAGGTTCCTATAGAGTACTATAGATGCATTGGGTGCTAATACCTTCCCATTGTATAACCAACCCCCGAACTCTCGATCTCTTTTCAAAAAACGCTTTGTATTTATATTTTTATTTACATTGCATATTTAGGGTTTTATTTCGCTCTTTTCCCTTTTCCTTTGGAAACAATAAAGCGCGGTGGCGACTCTTGCTTTTGTGAGACGAATTAATCAATAATTCGATCTCCGATTTACCCCGCTACATTTTTTATCGCTACAGGATGGCACTACCTTAAGGACATTTACACAGCCTAATTCCTTAGGGTAGGTAGATTCTCATAGATACTTGCTCTTTTCAAAAACAAACAAAATACTTTTTACACCTTACACTTTCAAAAAGCTTTCAAAACAAATTTTTCAAACCCTCTTGAGGACAGATACAAGAGTTACTTAGAAATTTTTCAAACGAAACTTTTTCAAAACCCACTCACACTTTAAAAAGCAAACAAACACTTTTGAAAACACAATGAGCAAGTATCTAAGAGCCCATGGATAACCATGGATAGAAAGGGTGCTAACACCTTCCCTTTCTATAATCTACCTCCCGAACCGAGAACTAATCTCAATAAGGAATTTTTCTGTGCTTTTGTCCTTTCCATTTGGAGAAAATAAAAGACGGTGGCGACTCTTGCTTACCGCGACATTTCGCGAAACCAGCGTTAAACAGTCAGTTCCAGATCCACCGATCACACCGATGGACTGAAAACCTGAAAGGGCGGTCCAGGCAAAAATTAGGGATTTAAGCGTACGACTATGTCCCGGCATCTCGTCACTTGCCTACCAGAAGAAGAGTTGTCAATCGGCAGTCATCAAGCACCTCCACAGCTATCTTCTTCCCTCACCTCAGGAACGGGGGCAATAATAAGTTGTCCAGGAGAGTCCAGTCCAAAAGTTTCCCCAGGAAAGTGGAATCAAACTCCCCAGCAGAGTTCATCAAATCTCCCAACATAACTTATCAACGGTATCCCCAGCGGAGTTATCTTCATCAACCTCAGCAAAGTACTTCTCTTTCCCCGCAAAGTGCCACTCCCCGCAGAGCAATCTATTCACCAAGTTTATTCCCCAACGGAGTCACCTTCTCCTACCGGTTTATTCTTGCAGTCATCATCCCCAGCGGAAATGAAGAATTCAACTCTTCAACACCAGCCCAGTATTTAAGTTCCCGGCATTCGTCAAGGATTTACTTTCCCTGACGAAGATACATTCATAAACATCACATTACAACATGACACATGCATATACGCATCATATCATATAAATCTCATTTATGCTGAGAATATCACCGCTTGATCCGTACCATGCATTGCATATGACTGACCTTTACCTTTCAGGAAGGATACAGTTAAATGAAAAATTCAGTCAAAGTAGACAAATCCAGTTAAAAGAAGACAAGTCCAGTTAAAATTACTTCCATTCGTCATTATAGAAACTCGTCGTTATAGACACTCGTCGTTATAGACACTCGTCGTTATAGACACTCGTCGTTATAGACACGCGTCGTTATAGACACCCGTCGTTATAGACACCCGTCGTTATAGACACCCGTCGTTATAGACACCCGTCGTTATAGACACTCGTCGTTATAGACACTCGTCGTTATAGACACCCGTCGTTATAGACACCCGTCGTTATAGACACTCGTCGTTATAGACACTCGTCGTTATAGACACCCGTCGTTATAGACACCCGTCGTTATAGACACTCGTCGTTATAGACACTCGTCGTTATAGACACCCGTCGTTATAGACACTCGTCGTTATAGACACTCGTCGTTATAGATGTAACACCCCAGTTCTATTTATTTGGAATTATCTTAATAAGAGTTATTTTATTTGAAACCAATAAAATTATTTTATTTGGGTTAATATAAAATAAAAGGATTATTATTTATTTTATAAATAATTGTAGAAAAAAAATAAGGATTGAAGGTTATTGGGCTATGATGTTATTGGTAAAAGAGGGGGTGCAAGTGAAGTAAAATGTTATTTGGGACTTATATGTCACTTTTGCTCACTTTCACGTAAAACTGAGATTTTGGGATTTTGGAACTCAGAGAACGTGTAAAGAAGAGAAAGGCGAAGAAGGAGAAGATTGATCGAGGAAGTTGCAGGAGCTGCAGATTATCCAAGGTAAGGGGTTGATCATTCTTTTACTATGAATAAGTTGTGATATATATTCTATATGAGTTAGGGATTTGTAGGGATGATGGATTCTTGATGCCATGGTTATTGTGATGATGAAACATGAATGGAATTGATTGGTGTTTTGATGTGGTATTGATCCTATTGTATGCCTTAGATCATTGCTATATGGTAGGAATTCGATTTTGATGGTTTTAGGATGTTTGGGAATGATTAGGAATGAGTTGGGGTGATTTTGGGAAGCATAAAAACGTGAAATATGATGTTGCAGAGTCATCAACACGGGCCGTGTTGATGCACACGGGCACCCGTGTTGATCTTCTGTGTTGATGCTCGGGTAGGTTTTTCCCAAAAATCGTTTCGGCCATAACTTTTGAACCGTAACTCCGATTTAGGCGCCGTTTGATGCGTTGGAAAACTAGTGAAATTTTCTATATGATTATGAGGAATTAAGTAGCTTTAAGAGCTTATTTTAATAAGTGATTATTGGAGAAAGTGTTTATGTTTATAAGTGAATTTGATTGTTATGTATTTTAGTGAAGTGTTTGGAGATATTTGGGATTGGAGCTCTGAAGAACGACGAACAATCGCTCAAGAGTTCGAAGCTGCAATTTGATAAGGTAAGGGGGGCTACTACTCAATTTATATTTGCTTATGGGTTTAGATGCAATTGGTTGGGTAATCGTAGGATAACCCCATTTTCTCTGATGTTCTTAGTGATTGATAACTTTAGGGTCGAATTTCGTTAGGAAGGATTAGGTTCCCTAAAGGTTGTGAATCGATTAAGAAATTAATCCCTATTGTTGATTTAGATCGAAATTGTATGATCGTGAATTTACCTTAGGTGTTCTAGGGATAACCTTGATGTTGTTAGAATTTCCCTAAAGGACGGGTAATATGTAACTTAAGGTCAATTTTATAAAACTTGTTGTTGATGAAAGGATGGTTGATAAAATAGGATGTTTTGAGACAAAAATTCTGAGTTGTGTATGATCTGAAAAATAGGACCTTAAGTGAAATAATGCTGTCCTTAAGATTGGAAATTGACTAACGTAGAAGGTAATTATGAAATTGATGTGTTGTTTTGAGTTATACAAAATCGATGTCGTTAGGTACCGAAATGCGCGTTTTGGCTGGTATTTTTCGCGTTTGGCTGCTGTTCTGAGCTGCTGCAGGTTCAGGAAAAATCTGGCTCGCGCTCATCAACACGGGCCGTGTTGTTTCACACGGGCACCCGTGTTGATCCACTGTGTTGCCAAAAAATGTGTTTCCAGACACATTTCAACACGGGCCGTGTTGATTCACACGGGCACCCGTGTTGATCCCCTGTATTGGCAAAATAACGTGTTTTCTGGGCACATTTCCACACGGGCAGTGTTGATTTACACGGGCACCCGTGTTAAACCTCCTGTGTTGGTTTCTAAACTCTGTTTTCTGTGCATGCTGTTATGTACGGATTGATCCTGTTTTAATGTGCAGTGTTTGACATGTTTTGAATATGTTTGTTATAATATGATGTTGATATTTTCCAGGTGTTAATCCCTGATGATTTTGAAAATATTATAACATTGGTTTTGTTAATTAAATTATTCCGCTGTGTAAACATGTATGAGTTGCTTCTATGTTATGCATGACAGGAACTTGTTTTTATTAAAAGAGAATTGTGACATCCTCGTTAATACATGTACTCTGAAATTATGATTTTAATTATTTGCGAAATTTTATTCGGGGTTTAGAGGGTGTTACAATAGTGGTATCAGAGCATGGTCGGTCTGTCCGGCCAAGTTGTTATGTCAGTGTCATTACCCTTGGTACGCAATAAGTGTTTGAAAACACTGTTGGTACTTCTTTGTTTTGGATCACTTGATTGCAGGGATAAGATTGCGATAAGTGGGGGAGAAGTTGGTACTTCTCCATGGTGCTTCTGGATGCTAAGTAATGGCTCGACGTGAGGAAATGGTAAGAGTATGAGCATGGTATAGACTGCATTGTTCATAGTCCTGAAGAGGATTCAGAGGTAAGAGCATTACTTAGGTGGAATTTATCTCATGGATTTGTGCATCAGTTGTATGCAGTGCTAATGAAGTCAGTAAAGATGGGTTTTTACATTCATTATGTCTTCGGTTGTCTATTGACAAATTGAGGGACTGATCGACCTTAATCTGTTGTTGATAGCAAATAGGAGCATAGTGGATGTGATAGACATGTCTTGCTAGTTTTGTTAGTATGTGTATGAACTTGGTAGAGCGAAGCCAATTGCTTTAAGATGGATATGAGAAGTTGATACGAATTCTGATATCTGAAAGAATACCAATTAAAGGTCTCGATGTATTGATCAAATTGAGATGGTCCGATAAGAGAACGATCAAGTGAAGTTGGAGAGTACTTCTCTAGAAAGTGAAGGTGTAGCGACAGATAGTGTTGTATTAGTGGTTTATGAATTCCTAGTGACACTCTGAAGCTAGCATTAGTTCTGTAAGTGTGAACTAAGGTCCAACAAGAGTAAACGATGATATATTGAGAATGTGGAGTACTTGTGGAATTATGAAGTCTACCTTCGTGTTAAACTGGATTGGTTGGTATTAGTTGGACTTGGTTGTTTTGTGAATATCGTGGGCTAAGAGTGTGATGGATATGCTTCCCTGTAGCGGGGATTCGAGAAGGAAGATTGGTTTTCCATGATTGGAAGTGAGAACTTGTATGGATTCTGACGATACAAGAGTTCTGTTAGGCAAGTAAATAATTCATAAGAAATGAAGTCTAGACTCGAATGTTGTGGCGTATAAGAATATGTGTGACGTTATTGTAAACCTTCTGGTTTATTCAATTCAGGATAAGGACTGATGGAGTAATTACAAATCTCGTGTTGGGAATTGACAGAGATTAGACTTGGTGCTAAGCTAGCAAAGTGTGACTTCGGTTTAAAGAAGCGAGTTATGAGTATGATGTTCCAGATGGTGGTATGTGTGAATCCATCCCAGTAGATGAGATTCTATATGGATGATTACCAGACCGATTATAGTGATTAGAAACTTGTTGAGCTTAGTTGAGCACTGCTGTGTTGTTGAAATGGGGTAAAGTGTTTATCTGAGGTAAGGTTCAGTGCGAAGAATTTTGGTAAGTTGTGGTATTACTGATGGAGGATATTCTGATTTACTTCAAGGATGAAGATGAATAGTTGGAATATCTCGAGAATTGTTTTGAGAATTATTGAAAGAGAAGTGATTTCATATGTATCCTGGTTAAGTAAAGTTAATTCTCGTGGACATGTGATTTCTGTGATGGTATTGTGTTGATCCTAAGTAAGAAAGGGTCCAACGTATATTGGTACTCTAAGTGTGAATAAGGATTTCAAGAGGTGAAGAAGAGGTTAACTAGTGTGCCTATTTTGAGTTGCCAATCCGGCAGAACTTTGTTGTGTATTGTGATGCATCCTTGATGGGATTAGTGCAGAGTGTAATGCAGAATCGGGAAGAAGTGGCTGATGCTCCGAGACAACTGAAAGTGCATGAAAGAAACTATCCTACTCATGACTTAGAATTGGCGGCAGTTGTGTTCGTTTTGAAGTTGTGAAGACATTATCTGTATGGTTCGAGATTAGAGGTGTATAGTGATCATAAGAGTTTGAAATATCTTTTCGATCAGAAAGAGCTTAACATGAGGCAGAGAAGATGGTTAGAATTTCTCAAAGATTATGATTTTTGTTTGGTTTACCATCCTGGTAAGACAAATGTAGTTACAGATGCTTTGAGCAGGAAATCATTGCATGTGTCTATGATGATGGTTCGTGAATTGGATTTAATTGAGCAATTCAGAGAGTTAAGCTTAGTATGTGAAAGTACTCTGAAGGGTGTCAGGTTGGGTATGTTGAAGCTGACTAGTGGTATACTAGAAGAGATCAGGATTGGGTAGAAGTCTGATGTTAATCTAGTTGATAAATTGATATTGATCAATCAAGGTCAAGGAGGTGAATTCCGAATGGATAAGAACAGTATTTTTATGGATTTTGTATCTGGGTTGCCGAGGACTCCTAAGACTTGTGAAGCGATATGGGGTATTTTGGATAGACTAACGAAGTCTGCTCATTTTATACCGGTGCGAATGGATTACCCAATGGAGAGACTAGCACAGTTATACATTGAGAAGATAGTAAGTTTGCATGGAGTTACTTCTAGTATTGTGTCGGATAGAGATCCGAAGTTTACTTCAAAATTTTGGGAAGGATTGCAGAAGGCTTTGGGCACTAAGTTGAGGTTGAGTTCGGCTTATCATCCTCAGACTGATGGACATACTGAGAGGACGATTCAATCATTAGAAGATTTATTGTGTGCTTGTGCATTAGAGAAGGGTGGATCTTGGGATAGTTATTTACCACTGATTGAATTTACTTATAACAACGGTTACCATTCGAGTATTGGTATGGCTCCGTTCAAAGCATGGTATGGTCGGAGATGTAGAACGCCTTTGTGTTGGTATGAATCTGGAGAAAGTTCAGTAATTGGGCCAGAGATTGTTCAGCAAACTACTGAAAAGATCAAATTGATTCAAGAGAATATGAGAGCTTCTCAGAGTCGTCAGAAAAGTTATCATGATAAGAGGAGGAAGAAATTAGAATTCAGTGCTGGAGATCATGTGTTTATGAGATTTACTCCGATGACGGGTATTGGTCGAGCATTGAAATCTAAGAAGTTGACTCCGTATTTTATTGGTCCGTTTCAGATTACGGAAAGAGTTGAAGGAGTTGCTTATCGTATTTCTTAACCGCCGAGTCTTGCAAATTTGCATGATGTTTTTCATGTTTCTCAGCTGAGGAGATATATTTCAGACCCATCTCATGTGATCCAAGTAGATGATGTTCAGGTGAGGGATAACCTGACGGTGGAAACATTGCCTATGAGGATAGAACATCGGGAATTGAAACAACTTAGAGGTAAAGAGATAGCTTTGGTAAAGGCAGCTTGGGGAGGCCCAGCAGGTGGAAATGTTACATGGGAATTGGAGAGCCAGATGAAAGAGGCGTTTCCGGAACTTTTCGTCTAAGGTATGTTTTTGAGGACGAAAACTCTTTTAGTGGGGGAGAGTTGTAACACCCCAGTTCTACTTATTTGGAATTATCTTAATAAGAGTTATTTTATTTGAAACCAATAAAATTATTTTATTTGGGTTAATATAAAATAAAAGGATTATTATTTATTTTATAAATAATTGTAGAAAAAAAATAAGGATTGAAGGTTATTGGGCTATGATGTTATTGGTAAAAGAGGGGGTGCAAGTGAAGTAAAATGTTATTTGGGACTTATATGTCACTTTTGCTCACTTTCACGTAAAACTGAGATTTTGGGATTTTGGAACTCAGAGAACGTGTAAAGAAGAGAAAGGAGAAGAAGGAGAAGATTGATCGAGGAAGTTGCAGGAGCTGCAGATTATCCAAGGTAAGGGGTTGATCATTCTTTTACTATGAATAAGTTGTGATATATATTCTATATGAGTTAGGGATTTGTAGGGATGATGGATTCTTGATGCCATGGTTGTTGTGATGATGAAACATGAATGAAATTGATTGGTGTTTTGATGTGGTATTGATCCTATTGTATGCCTTAGATCATTTCTATATGGTAGGAATTCGATTTTGATGGTTTTAGGATGTTTGGGAATGATTAGGAATGAGTTGGGGTGATTTTGGGAAGCATAAAAACGTGAAATATGATGTTGCAGAGTCATCAACACGGGCCGTGTTGATGCACACGGGCACCCGTGTTGATCTTCTGTGTTGATGTCCGGGTAGGTTTTTCCCAAAAATCGTTTCGGCCATAACTTTTGAACCGTAACTACGATTTAGGCGCCGTTTGATGCGTTGGAAAGCTAGTGAAATTTTCTATATGATTATGAGGAATTAAGTAGCTTTAAGAGCTTATTTTAATAAGTGATTATTGGAGAAAGTGTTTATGTTTATAAGTGAATTTGATTGTTATGTATTTTAGTGAAGTGTTTGGAGATATTTGGGATTGGAGCTCTGAAGAACGACGAACAATCGCTCAAGAGTTCGAAGCTGCAATTTGATAAGGTAAGGGGGGCTACTACTCAATTTATATTTGCTTATGGGTTTAGATGCAATTGGTTGGGTAATCGTAGGATAACCCCATTTTCTCTGATGTTCTTAGTGATTGATAACTTTAGGGTCGAATTTCGTTAGGAAGGATTAGGTTCCCTAAAGGTTGTGAATCGATTAAGAAATTAATCCCTATTGTTGATTTAGATCGAAATTGTATGATCGTGAATTTACCTTAGGTGTTCTAGGGATAACCTTGATGTTGTTAGAATTTCCCTAAAGGACGGGTAATATGTAACTTAAGGTCAATTTTATAAAACTTGTTGTTGATGAAAGGATGGTTGATAAAATAGGATGTTTTGAGACAAAAATTCTGAGTTGTGTATGATCTGAAAAATAGGACCTTAAGTGAAATAATGCTGTCCTTAAGATTGGAAATTGACTAACGTAGAAGGTAATTATGAAATTGATGTGTTGTTTTGAGTTATACAAAATCGATGTCGTTAGGTACCGAAATGCGCGTTTTGGCTGGTATTTTTCGCGTTTGGCTGCTGTTCTGAGCTGCTGCAGGTTCAGGAAAAATCTGGCTCGCGCTCATCAACACGGGCCGTGTTGTTTCACACGGGCACCCGTGTTGATCCACTGTGTTGCCAAAAAATGTGTTTCCAGACACATTTCAACACGGGCCGTGTTGATTCACACGGGCACCCGTGTTGATCCCCTGTATTGGCAAAATAACGTGTTTTCTGGGCACATTTCCACACGGGCAGTGTTGATTTACACGGGCACCCGTGTTAAACCTCCTGTGTTGGTTTCTAAACTCTGTTTTCTGTGCATGCTGTTATGTACGGATTGATCCTGTTTTAATGTGCAGTGTTTGACATGTTTTGAATATGTTTGTTATAATATGATGTTGATATTTTCCAGGTGTTAATCCCTGATGATTTTGAAAATATTATAACATTGGTTTTGTTAATTAAATTATTCCGCTGTGTAAACATGTATGAGTTGCTTCTATGTTATGCATGACAGGAACTTGTTTTTATTAAAAGAGAATTGTGACATCCTCGTTAATACATGTACTCTGAAATTATGATTTTAATTATTTGCGAAATTTTATTCGGGGTTTAGAGGGTGTTACAATAGTGGTATCAGAGCATGGTCGGTCTGTCCGGCCAAGTTGTTATGTCAGTGTCATTACCCTTGGTACGCAATAAGTGTTTGAAAACACTGTTGGTACTTCTTTGTTTTGGATCACTTGATTGCAGGGATAAGATTGCGATAAGTGGGGGAGAAGTTGGTACTTCTCCATGGTGCTTCTGGATGCTAAGTAATGGCTCGACGTGAGGAAATGGTAAGAGTATGAGCATGGTATAGACTGCATTGTTCATAGTCCTGAAGAGGATTCAGAGGTAAGAGCATTACTTAGGTGGAATTTATCTCATGGATTTGTGCATCAGTTGTATGCAGTGCTAATGAAGTCAGTAAAGATGGGTTTTTACATTCATTATGTCTTCGGTTGTCTATTGACAAATTGAGGGACTGATCGACCTTAATCTGTTGTTGATAGCAAATAGGAGCATAGTGGATGTGATAGACATGTCTTGCTAGTTTTGTTAGTATGTGTATGAACTTGGTAGAGCGAAGCCAATTGCTTTAAGATGGATATGAGAAGTTGATACGAATTCTGATATCTGAAAGAATACCAATTAAAGGTCTCGATGTATTGATCAAATTGAGATGGTCCGATAAGAGAACGATCAAGTGAAGTTGGAGAGTACTTCTCTAGAAAGTGAAGGTGTAGCGACAGATAGTGTTGTATTAGTGGTTTATGAATTCCTAGTGACACTCTGAAGCTAGCATTAGTTCTGTAAGTGTGAACTAAGGTCCAACAAGAGTAAACGATGATATATTGAGAATGTGGAGTACTTGTGGAATTATGAAGTCTACCTTCGTGTTAAACTGGATTGGTTGGTATTAGTTGGACTTGGTTGTTTTGTGAATATCGTGGGCTAAGAGTGTGATGGATATGCTTCCCTGTAGCGGGGATTCGAGAAGGAAGATTGGTTTTCCATGATTGGAAGTGAGAACTTGTATGGATTCTGACGATACAAGAGTTCTGTTAGGCAAGTAAATAATTCATAAGAAATGAAGTCTAGACTCGAATGTTGTGGCGTATAAGAATATGTGTGACGTTATTGTAAACCTTCTGGTTTATTCAATTCAGGATAAGGACTGATGGAGTAATTACAAATCTCGTGTTGGGAATTGACAGAGATTAGACTTGGTGCTAAGCTAGCAAAGTGTGACTTCGGTTTAAAGAAGCGAGTTATGAGTATGATGTTCCAGATGGTGGTATGTGTGAATCCATCCCAGTAGATGAGATTCTATATGGATGATTACCAGACCGATTATAGTGATTAGAAACTTGTTGAGCTTAGTTGAGCACTGCTGTGTTGTTGAAATGGGGTAAAGTGTTTATCTGAGGTAAGGTTCAGTGCGAAGAATTTTGGTAAGTTGTGGTATTACTGATGGAGGATATTCTGATTTACTTCAAGGATGAAGATGAATAGTTGGAATATCTCGAGAATTGTTTTGAGAATTATTGAAAGAGAAGTGATTTCATATGTATCCTGGTTAAGTAAAGTTAATTCTCGTGGACATGTGATTTCTGTGATGGTATTGTGTTGATCCTAAGTAAGAAAGGGTCCAACGTATATTGGTACTCTAAGTGTGAATAAGGATTTCAAGAGGTGAAGAAGAGGTTAACTAGTGTGCCTATTTTGAGTTGCCAATCCGGCAGAACTTTGTTGTGTATTGTGATGCATCCTTGATGGGATTAGTGCAGAGTGTAATGCAGAATCGGGAAGAAGTGGCTGATGCTCCGAGACAACTGAAAGTGCATGAAAGAAACTATCCTACTCATGACTTAGAATTGGCGGCAGTTGTGTTCGTTTTGAAGTTGTGAAGACATTATCTGTATGGTTCGAGATTAGAGGTGTATAGTGATCATAAGAGTTTGAAATATCTTTTCGATCAGAAAGAGCTTAACATGAGGCAGAGAAGATGGTTAGAATTTCTCAAAGATTATGATTTTTGTTTGGTTTACCATCCTGGTAAGACAAATGTAGTTACAGATGCTTTGAGCAGGAAATCATTGCATGTGTCTATGATGATGGTTCGTGAATTGGATTTAATTGAGCAATTCAGAGAGTTAAGCTTAGTATGTGAAAGTACTCTGAAGGGTGTCAGGTTGGGTATGTTGAAGCTGACTAGTGGTATACTAGAAGAGATCAGGATTGGGTAGAAGTCTGATGTTAATCTAGTTGATAAATTGATATTGATCAATCAAGGTCAAGGAGGTGAATTCCGAATGGATAAGAACAGTATTTTTATGGATTTTGTATCTGGGTTGCCGAGGACTCCTAAGACTTGTGAAGCGATATGGGGTATTTTGGATAGACTAACGAAGTCTGCTCATTTTATACCGGTGCGAATGGATTACCCAATGGAGAGACTAGCACAGTTATACATTGAGAAGATAGTAAGTTTGCATGGAGTTACTTCTAGTATTGTGTCGGATAGAGATCCGAAGTTTACTTCAAAATTTTGGGAAGGATTGCAGAAGGCTTTGGGCACTAAGTTGAGGTTGAGTTCGGCTTATCATCCTCAGACTGATGGACATACTGAGAGGACGATTCAATCATTAGAAGATTTATTGTGTGCTTGTGCATTAGAGAAGGGTGGATCTTGGGATAGTTATTTACCACTGATTGAATTTACTTATAACAACGGTTACCATTCGAGTATTGGTATGGCTCCGTTCAAAGCATGGTATGGTCGGAGATGTAGAACGCCTTTGTGTTGGTATGAATCTGGAGAAAGTTCAGTAATTGGGCCAGAGATTGTTCAGCAAACTACTGAAAAGATCAAATTGATTCAAGAGAATATGAGAGCTTCTCAGAGTCGTCAGAAAAGTTATCATGATAAGAGGAGGAAGAAATTAGAATTCAGTGTTGGAGATCATGTGTTTATGAGAGTTACTCCGATGACGGGTATTGGTCGAGCATTGAAATCTAAGAAGTTGACTCCGCATTTTATTGGTCCGTTTCAGATTACGGAAAGAGTTGAAGGAGTTGCTTATCGTATTTCTTAACCGCCGAGTCTTGCAAATTTGCATGATGTTTTTCATGTTTCTCAGCTGAGGAGATATATTTCAGACCCATCTCATGTGATCCAAGTAGATGATGTTCAGGTGAGGGATAACCTGACGGTGGAAACATTGCCTATGAGGATAGAACATCGGGAATTGAAACAACTTAGAGGTAAAGAGATAGCTTTGGTAAAGGCAGCTTGGGGAGGCCCAGCAGGTGGAAATGTTACATGGGAATTGGAGAGCCAGATGAAAGAGGCGTTTCCGGAACTTTTCGTCTAAGGTATGTTTTTGAGGACGAAAACTCTTTTAGTGGGGGAGAGTTGTAACACCCCAGTTCTACTTATTTGGAATTATCTTAATAAGAGTTATTTTATTTGAAACCAATAAAATTATTTTATTTGGGTTAATATAAAATAAAAGGATTATTATTTATTTTATAAATAATTGTAGAAAAAAAATAAGGATTGAAGGTTATTGGGCTATGATGTTATTGGTAAAAGAGGGGGTGCAAGTGAAGTAAAATGTTATTTGGGACTTATATGTCACTTTTGCTCACTTTCACGTAAAACTGAGATTTTGGGATTTTGGAACTCAGAGAACGTGTAAAGAAGAGAAAGGAGAAGAAGGAGAAGATTGATCGAGGAAGTTGCAGGAGCTGCAGATTATCCAAGGTAAGGGGTTGATCATTCTTTTACTATGAATAAGTTGTGATATATATTCTATATGAGTTAGGGATTTGTAGGGATGATGGATTCTTGATGCCATGGTTGTTGTGATGATGAAACATGAATGAAATTGATTGGTGTTTTGATGTGGTATTGATCCTATTGTATGCCTTAGATCATTGCTATATGGTAGGAATTCGATTTTGATGGTTTTAGGATGTTTGGGAATGATTAGGAATGAGTTGGGGTGATTTTGGGAAGCATAAAAACGTGAAATATGATGTTGCAGAGTCATCAACACGGGCCGTGTTGATGCACACGGGCACCCGTGTTGATCTTCTGTGTTGATGTCCGGGTAGGTTTTTCCCAAAAATCGTTTCGGCCATAACTTTTGAACCGTAACTCCGATTTAGGCGCCGTTTGATGCGTTGGAAAGCTAGTGAAATTTTCTATATGATTATGAGGAATTAAGTAGCTTTAAGAGCTTATTTTAATAAGTGATTATTGGAGAAAGTGTTTATGTTTATAAGTGAATTTGATTGTTATGTATTTTAGTGAAGTGTTTGGAGATATTTGGGATTGGAGCTCTGAAGAACGACGAACAATCGCTCAAGAGTTCGAAGCTGCAATTTGATAAGGTAAGGGGGGCTACTACTCAATTTATATTTGCTTATGGGTTTAGATGCAATTGGTTGGGTAATCGTAGGATAACCCCATTTTCTCTGATGTTCTTAGTGATTGATAACTTTAGGGTCGAATTTCGTTAGGAAGGATTAGGTTCCCTAAAGGTTGTGAATCGATTAAGAAATTAATCCCTATTGTTGATTTAGATCGAAATTGTATGATCGTGAATTTACCTTAGGTGTTCTAGGGATAACCTTGATGTTGTTAGAATTTCCCTAAAGGACGGGTAATATGTAACTTAAGGTCAATTTTATAAAACTTGTTGTTGATGAAAGGATGGTTGATAAAATAGGATGTTTTGAGACAAAAATTCTGAGTTGTGTATGATCTGAAAAATAGGACCTTAAGTGAAATAATGCTGTCCTTAAGATTGGAAATTGACTAACGTAGAAGGTAATTATGAAATTGATGTGTTGTTTTGAGTTATACAAAATCGATGTCGTTAGGTACCGAAATGCGCGTTTTGGCTGGTATTTTTCGCGTTTGGCTGCTGTTCTGAGCTGCTGCAGGTTCAGGAAAAATCTGGCTCGCGCTCATCAACACGGGCCGTGTTGTTTCACACGGGCACCCGTGTTGATCCACTGTGTTGCCAAAAAATGTGTTTCCAGACACATTTCAACACGGGCCGTGTTGATTCACACGGGCACCCGTGTTGATCCCCTGTATTGGCAAAATAACGTGTTTTCTGGGCACATTTCCACACGGGCAGTGTTGATTTACACGGGCACCCGTGTTAAACCTCCTGTGTTGGTTTCTAAACTCTGTTTTCTGTGCATGCTGTTATGTACGGATTGATCCTGTTTTAATGTGCAGTGTTTGACATGTTTTGAATATGTTTGTTATAATATGATGTTGATATTTTCCAGGTGTTAATCCCTGATGATTTTGAAAATATTATAACATTGGTTTTGTTAATTAAATTATTCCGCTGTGTAAACATGTATGAGTTGCTTCTATGTTATGCATGACAGGAACTTGTTTTTATTAAAAGAGAATTGTGACATCCTCGTTAATACATGTACTCTGAAATTATGATTTTAATTATTTGCGAAATTTTATTCGGGGTTTAGAGGGTGTTACAATAGACACTCGTCGTCATAGACACTTGTCGTCATAGACACTCGTCGTTATAGACACTCGTTGTTATAGACACTCGTCGTTATAGACACCCGTCGTTATAGACACCCGTCGTTATAGACACCCGTCGTTATAGACACTCGTCGTTATAGACACCCGTCGTTATAGTCATCCGTCGTTATAGACACTCGTCGTTATAGACACTCCTCGTTATAGAAACTCGTCGTTATAGACACTCGTCGTTATAGACACTCATCGTTATAGACACTCGTCATTATAGACACTCGTCGTCATAGACACTCGTCGTCATAGACACTCGTCGTTATAGACACTCGTCGTTATAGACACTCATCGTTATAGACACTCGTCGTTATAGACACTCGGCGTTATAGACACTCGTCGTTATAGACACTCGTCGTTATAGACACTCGTCGTTATAGACACTCGTCGTTATAGACACCCGTCGATAAAGACCACCCGTCCATGGAAATAACCTGTCAGTAGAGACAACTCACCAACCTTTCTGAATTCCAGACTCGATTCCTGTATCCGGCCAGGGCACGTCTGAAGAGTTCGAAGATTCGATTCCTGTATCTCGCCAGGGTGTATCTGTTGACGACTAACATTACCAAACTCGATTCCTGTATCTTGCCAGGGCACGTCTGAAGAGTTCGAAGATCCGATTCCTGTATCTTGCCAGGGTGTATCTGTTGACGACTAATATTCTCCGGACTCGATTCCTGTATCCTGCTAGGGCACGTCTGAAAAGTTTAAAGATTCGATTCCTGTATCCAGCCAGGGCACATCTACGTAAAGAGTTTGAAGATCAAATCCTGTAACAGGCCAGGTAATTATTTTTCTTTCTCAGGTACGCAAGTTCTCGCTAAGGAATCTCTTACGCGATCGACACCTAGGTGGCGTCTATAAGCCCATTCCCGACAAGGTACTATCATACTTCCAGATGGCATCTATAAGCCCATCTCCACATACCTACAGTCTCCAAATGGCATCTGTAAGCCCATTCCCTGCATCACACTGCTGACATTCTACTATGTGAGTGCAAATTTCTGGGCACTCTAGTGTTCAATCATCTTCCACCTTCAGATTACGAAAGGCACGCCAACCAATCTACATCCTCAGGTCTAAGAAGATTGAACAGGGGCAACTGTTGTACCCCAAAATTTGCCCTCCCATATTTCTCAAAATATTTCAAGAAAAATTCACAAGTCCAACCCGGCGCGTCATATTCAGGTATTCTTTCGCCAAGATATCTCTGATAACGTATTCTCAAATTCAGGTTCGGCTCAAGAGTCAATTCTTTAAAGAAGGTATCCGAATGTGTGAGTTTTCTCGAAGAAATATGGTGAAAAAGTGTGCTGAAAGTGCAGTTTTTACGCGCTAAAAAATTCATAACTTGAAGACCGTGGCTCGTTTTGAACCCGTTCCGGTGGCCAAAATTCCGTCTTGACATTATCTACGTTTTCATCTCTCACGGCTGGAAGCCAATTTCGATCAGAAGGTCTTCAAAAATGTGGATTTATCAAGTATTTTCATACAGAAAATTTGTGACAGAAGTTTATTTGCGTCATGTTCAGAAAATCATAACTTGGTCGATTTTCATCGTATCGATCTGGTTCCAGCGCCAAAATTTCACAAATTGAGTTGGCTACATTTTCACAGAAGGTATTAAGTTCAAACGGTATTCAAAAGGCCTTCGTTTTTTGCTCAGAGTGCGTGACACACCGAAAATCCTGAATGCTGAATATTATTTCATCTGGGCCGAAACTTCGAAAATTCATAACTCGGTCAATTTTTATCGGATTGGACTCATATTTTTACACAAGGTCCCTAACTCATAGATCTACAACTTTGCTTCAAAAGTCGAGACCAAATTATGCACCGATCAATACCAGTTTTTTATTGAAGAACGTGTCAGAGTCGACACTGAAGCCCAAAATAAGTTTGTCTGAACTGAAACTTCAAAAATTCATAACTAATTCACCGTTTATCCGATTGAGCCGATTTTCGGACAGGAGTTAGTTATCGATATCGGCTACATTTTGTTTTCACATTTCAACTTCAAAAATTGCACTTAAGTCCCCACGATTTAGCCTGGAAAGTGATGAACTCAAGTGAACATTGGAGGCCCAATTGCACATTCAAAGCCCATTTTCTTTACCCTAATTTCCATTATATAATCACCTTCTTTTCACACAAACCAGAGAGGAGAAAAAGAGAGAAAAAACCTTGCCACAACACTGTTAGAATATCAAATTCTTTCAAGAACCCTAAAACCTTGAAATCCTTATTACAAATCCCTCTCTCACTACAAATAAGCCATCACAGTTACAAACCAACACCTCACTACTTCTTCAGTAAGGGTAAGGCTGACTTGATCTCCATGATCCAAATGGCATAAAAGCATTCAGGTCACTAATTTTCCAGTAAGGGTAAGATTGATTTGATCTCCAGGATCAAAAGGGTATAATCATTCATAAATATCATATTGTGCATAAACATTAAATTTCTTCATATATTGGCTTTATTTGCATTTTATGATTTTATTTAATGTGTTCATGAGATTCAACACTGCAGATTTAAACAGGATCCCATGCAGGTTCATTAAGGAACGTTGAGGCCAAAACACAAATGGCCAAAAGCCAAATGGCCAAAAAAGAACAACTTATGCATGACACCAATACATGGCGAGACAGACATCCTGAGAAGATTAAGGAACGTTGAGGCCAAAACACAAAAGCCAAAAGCCAAAAGCCAAATGGCCAAAGTAGAACAACTTATGCATGAAACCCAATCCAATGGCCAACGAATGCAGATCACGGTACTCAGGAGTCAATGAACACGCACGTGATGCCAGAAAGTCAAACAAGGCTTTTTGTCTAGTGGGCCAAATTGCTTCCAAGAAACCTCCAAATTGGGTCAGACACCCCCACTGTTTGTATTCTTTTTTTAATTTCCTTTTCTTTTCTTTTAATTATTTTAATTGTCTTCTTTAAATTCCAATAATTAATTTTCACAATATAAAATATAGAAAAATTAAAAAATGTTTAATTATATTTAATTCCTATTAATTTATTTTGTAAATAAATGTTAAATAATTAATTTAGTTAAATTAGGTTTTAAAACTTAAATCTTTTTCTTAACAAATTAAAATATGTAGAAATCAGGGTTTTTAACTTTTCATCATTTTTTTAATAAATAACTTTTTCATCATTATTATTATTATTAATTATTAAATATTTTTGTAAATAAATATGTACATTAAATATTTAGTAAATTAGGTTAAACTTTAACTTTTTTTTTCATTAATAATTAAAAACAACTTAGAATTAGGGTTTCTCTTCAATTTTAATTTCTTTATTTCATTAAATACAAAAACCTAAAAAAACATTCCTTTCCTTTTATTTAAATAATTAATTAACTTTTAATTCAATTTAATTCCTTAAAGGGTCCAACGCCCTCGAACGTTCCAACTTTAATTCTTTCGCACATTTATTTTTCTTTCAAATATTATGTAATTGCTCAAGCCTTGTAATAGTAATTAGGAATTTATTTACTTTCCGCAATTTTACTCAAAACGGGTCTTTGTTAATTTGGCGATGTATAGACCCGCGCCTTGTAATAGCGTAGGATTTTACTTTCCGCACTTTAATTTCCGCACTTTTAAATTATAATTGCATGAAAGAATGTATGGCCTAAATTAAAAACAAGCGTAGATCACCATGATACATGTACAAGATAAAACATAACATGAAAACAACACATAAATTCACACACCACTCTTAGGGTACGCCTCACTGTTGCCTTGCCTTCGAAACGTGGTCGTCAAGTATAGGACGTCTTAGTAAGTCCTTATGTCCATTGATCCCGTGGCCTCAAAACAAGTTGCCTCGAAATGGTTGCCTCAAAACAAGTTGCCTCGAAACGGTTGCCTCGGACTAAAAAAGGATCAATGGCATAAGGGTAGCTTCTAAGGTATCCTACTGTTGCTCTGGTGACCACACTGTCCCTACAAACGAATTGACCCGAACACCTCCAACGGTGGTGCTACCTATCTCTCAATGGTGGGATAGCACTACCTTAAGGACATTTACACAGCCTAATTCCTTAGGGTAGGTAGATGACTCATAGATACTTGCTCTAATTCAAAACAAATCAAAACTCTTTTCACACCGACACTTTCAAAAAGCTTTCAAAACAATTTTTCAAACACTCTTGAGGACTGATACAAGAGTCGATCTGAAATCTTTAAACGAAACTTTTTCAAACTCACTCACAATTGAAAAGCAAACAAACATTTTGAAAACACAAATGAGCAAGTATCTAAGAGCCCATGGATAACCATGGATAGAAAGGGTGATAACACCTTCCCTTTCTATAAATCTACCTCCCGAACCGAGAAACTATCTCATAAGGAATTCTGTTGTGCTTTTGTCCTGTCCATGTTGGAAAAAATAAAAGACGGTGGCGACTCTTGCTTACCGCGACATTTCGCGAACCAGCGTTAAACAGTCAGTTCTAAATCCACCGATCACAGTGAGGCTTTGTCGATTTTAAAATCTAAGCTATATACTTCACTTTGAGATGATGAAAATTCTCCTTTCTCATAATCGTAGGTAGTAAGTATGTTCTTCCTCTCGGATAAGATGATGGTGTCTTGTCTCATAAAATTAACCAATACACATGTGTTTTAAAAGTTTTAAAGGTGAACTACGAGTACCCTGATCCCCTATTGCACAGAAGGTTGTATGTAGGCACTAAAGGTTCGCAACCGCGGCGGGTGAAGAAATCATAAAAAATACTTATTTTCTCATCTCCACAATCTATTTTTTATACGACATTTATAGCCAAATACGCAGATTTTCAAAGAGGGTCCTGTGGAGTACCATTGAAGTTTAGAGTGCTAATAATTTCCCTTTGCATAACCAACCCCAAAACTTAGATTCTCTCTCCCTCTTTTTGGGTTATTCGCTCTTTTCCCATTCCTTTGGAAATAATAAAGCACAATGGCAATTTGTAATTTGATCTATACGAGTTAAGTCAATCCAATGACTTAGTCTCAACATTTCTATCGATACACCCATCTAGATAGAGAGACTACACTTTGTTTAAATCATCAAGAGAATGTGTCCTGTAAGAATGCATCAATGTGAAGTATTGAGAAGATCAATTTAAAACTCCAAAACCTATTTGAGAATATATCGGAGTTGAAAAATATCGATATTGTTAGTTGTATTGGTGTAGTGGTTATAAAACACACGAGTGTATTAACATGAATGTTTTTATCAAATATTTGATTAGGAAGTGAAGGTTATCTAGATTTACTTAGTAGGACAATGTCAGATCCAAGGAGAAGAGGTTGTGGTATGATATCCCATTGAGAAGGAAGAACAAAATAACCCAATTAGCCAAAAAAGAGAAACTAATAATGATGAAGAATAAAATAAGGTAAGAGTCGCTTACATTTTTCTCCAGAGGAACATTCAACGGATGAGAAAGTATGCCTATATTGATGAACATAGAGGAATAGACAGAAAAAATGTGGAAGACACTCCCTATCAATACTCAGACATGCCCAAGGGAAGAAAATGATGGAAGTATCCAACTAAGCAAAATATCCCCAAAGCAAACCACACTAGCCATAATATAGAAGTTTCAGGTGAGTTCCCTCATTTCAAAGAAGCCTCTTGTAACATGATAAAAAGGAAATTCAAATAAATAACGTTAAAGGAACATAAATAACCAAAAGAACCACTTAGAAGAAGTAGACAACCCACCTATTTTCTTGACAAGGAGCTAGTTAACAGGGTTCCAAACTCCCACATCCCGTTATTGACAAGGGCCATTATGGGAAATTTCAAAATATAAAGGTTTTGAGGGACTATAGGAGATCGTGTAACATCATCTATGTCGATCTCTTAGAAAAATTATGCTTGACTCGAGAGAGAGTCTCCTTCCTTAGAGAGGAAGCGACCTCAAAGGATTAAATGGTTTGACAATGAAACCGTGGGGTACCTCGAGCTAATGGTTTCTTTTGGGAGAGAAGAAGCCATGAGAATGGTAAAGACCCAATTCTTGGTAGTCAATTATAGATATGTGTACGAGTGTATTATCGTACACCAAATATTGACTAACTTAGGAGTTATCTCTCTTAAGGTTTACTTTACTTTAAAACATCACACTGATGAAGGCACCATGGCCATCGTGTAGGTAGACTTAGAGGTTAGCCAGTCCAATTAATTAGCGTTCCTCAAACTCCAATTGGAAATGACTAACTATATAAATAAGGAGGGGTAACTGATTAAAGGGAGGAATGGACCTGAATATTAAAAAATCAAGAAGAATAGGAAACAAAAGGAACCACTACAAGCCATTGTCAAGCTATATGGAGTTTGGAAAAGTGTCAAGACTCACATTTCCATATCTAAGAGATAAAGCATAAACATGGAAGAAAAGCCTCACTATATTCAACCATAAGTTCTAGAATTGTTCATAACCACACACTTTGTGTTATTTATGTCCATGTTTCTTAGTTTATACTCTAATATATGAATATAATGAAATGACTTTATCCATCAAGCATAAGCATCTCGTATTCTAAAACGTTAACATTTTGAATATATAAAGCATTATATTTCTTATACGTTAATGTTTTGTCTAATAAGATCCAATTGTTGTCCAAGAGGGAGAACCAACCACCTCAAGAAAAGACACTTAAAAGAATGTTATCCCCAAGGCACAAAAAGAGACACCAAAGCCATAACCGATGGTTAAGGGATCTCACTCTATGATTTTCCATAAGGGAGAAGAAAGGTAACATAAAAAAATACACGCCCGATCTTAAGGCTAAAGAGTGAGGAGGAATCAAGAAAAGGGTATTCATGGGCCATGAATATTCGTAGATTGATATATAAAATCGTCCCTAATAGAAGAAATTCCCAAAGAGGCGAGACTGTGAAATTATAATTATGGATAGGGACCCTCCCTACCGTGGATTAACAAAAAAGAATAAACCGTAACCAAATAAAACTCCCAAATTAGAAAAAAAAATCCAAATTAATAGAAGAATATGAAAGGGAAAACCATTACAAACTCCCATACCTCAAATTTGTCCGCTTTGGTGCTATAGTCGAAATTATTTTCAAACTTGGGTTTTATAAAATTATATTGGTTTATTTACATTAATATTTTGGGGTTTTATAAATATTCGTTTGCTTATTTAAAAATTTACATAATAATTTATTTTAAATTATTTGTTTTTCTTAAAAAGCAAAAACTTACTTACCCTTCATATACTTTCAATAGACTTTTCTATTTCAAATAAGTAACATATTCACAATTGGTAAGGAAGAAATCTTGCAAACATAAGGTCATGGGGTTGAATATCACTTGGTCTACTTTGGATATTTTTTTTGTTTGGGTAATTTCCTTATTTGACAATTTGACCCAATTTCTCAAATTATAAATAGGTCTCTTTTCCGGAATAAAAATTAACCCATAAATTTCCATTTTCAAAAACATTATTCACATATCAACAATCCTCACAATTTTCTAACTTTTTTCTTATTAACAATCATCCACAACTTTCACGATGAACAATACACCAACACTTTCTCACAATTTTGCAATTTCTTATACACACTTCATATTCACAATTTTTCTTTTCAAAATTTATTTTCTAAGCTATTAGTGATATTTTGTTGTTTTGGTCAATGATTGTCGTATGAGGCCACTCCCTTTTTTTTCAATTTTTAAACTTGTGTATTTTTTTTATCAAACTGTTACATATAATATATATGCATCACAATGTTTTGTACAAAGATTTTTGCAGGCCTGCAACAATAGTTAACATAAACAGAAAACATAAAATTAAAAGAAAGCAAGTCACTGAATACCAACACTGAACTATCACGATCAACACGCCTCCCTTTGATTTTCTTCGCATAAGGTTCTCTCTTTTGCTTTCATATTATGTTCTGCAATTTGTTGTTATTGTGTGTTAAGAAGCTTTTAATTGGTATTGTTTTTGAAGGAAAACAAAAGTAATACAGAAGAGATGAAAAAAACAATTTTTAAATTTATAAATGTATTATTTGTCTCTTTGTTTCATGTTATGCCTTATTTTTATTTTTAATTTTAATTTCTTTAATAGGTGCCACGTGTCAGATAATAAGTAATTATTATATTAAATTTAAAACAATTT
The DNA here is from genome assembly GCA_948472305.1 of Vicia faba. Taxonomy (NCBI): domain Eukaryota; kingdom Viridiplantae; phylum Streptophyta; class Magnoliopsida; order Fabales; family Fabaceae; genus Vicia; species Vicia faba. Next base: position 1,233,884,247 of record OX451735.1, read on the forward strand.
TTTCTAAAAAATGGGAAGGGTGGGCAGGTGAAGATAATCATGGAGGTGGCTCCCATCTTTATCTTTCTCCTTTTTTTGTGTATTTATTTATTAATCGACTTTTTATTTTTATTTTTTTATTGTATTATATCAATTAGGGTTTTAGTGTTTTTATTTGGGTTGGGTCCAATTCCCTCTTTTCTATTCACGCCCACATGAATCTTCTCATCCATTTGATTTTAGTTGGTTTTTATTAGTGATTAATTATTAATTTTACTCCTAATTAGTTAATAATTAGAAAAATACAAAATAACAATAAAAATATGATAATACAAAAAATATGTCTTTTAATTATTAGATTCAAATTTATTTGTAATTAATTTAGTCATATAATTGTTAATTCGATTATAATAGACTTCCTTGCAAATACTTGCCACGTGTATATAATTTCAAACTTCTTTTCAAATCAAATTAATTCAAACCGTTTACAAACAATAGGATGTACATCCTCGAGTAATTAATTGGTCGATTTAACGTTTACCAATTAATTATTCAAAATCAAATGATTAAAACTAATCAACAAATCAAATAAATTTTTTCATCTAGCGCGAACTAATTTCAATGAAGATCGACTCTTGTTCAATCCACCGAATAAAAATATCAAAATAGCTAACCAATCCAAATTATTTTTTTCACTAACATAATAAAACTTCATTATCATTTTCCAAAAAAGGATTAAATAGCATTGCTTTCAAATCAAATTTCAAACTGCGTCTACGATCATCCATTTTTCAAACCTAAACAAGGTTCAAGGATAATTCGAAAGTAATTATACGTCATCCTATAAGAAACACCAACCAAACATATGAACTGCGAATTTAGACTCTAATTCTTCGCAAGAAGATACGTAGGTACGCGGTTAAAACCAAGGCGAGTTCATAACTAAAAAAATAAAAGTCTTTTCACAAATATATAGAAACATTAACTACCAAATACGTGTCTTACCCTTAAACTTAAAAGTGAAGCCCCTTGAGAACAAGGGAGATGAAGGGTACCTAATACCTTCCCTTCGTCTAACCGACTCATGAATTTAGAATCTCTAAACAGTTAAGATTATTTGTTATTTCCCCGTCCTTAGGATAAAAATAAATGGTGGCGACTCGTTATTTTTTGTCGGTTATGACACAAGCAATACAATGTTTCCAATAATTAAAAAAATAAAAGAAAAGTTATCCCTAAAAAAGATACACAAAAGTTAAAACCCTAGTAGCATCACTTACACGAGCCCGTATGAAACACCTTGTTAGGATTTTGTGAGTACAACTTTAATACAAGGTGTTTTACATGATATAAAAAATGGGAAAGATGATACGTCGGTAAAATGTATGGCAGCTCTATGTCTTGTGGAACTCCTCTGCATTATAGGTCTTAGGAATCATCAAAAAGTACTTTGAAATTGACCCAATACATTGAAAAAAAGTTTCTGCATGTTTTTGCATTGCATATGTTGACTCATTTGATTTTCAAGTTGACACATGTAACTTAATTTTTAAGCCTGTAAGCTTCTGTAAGTTACAAGTCGACACAAAAACCATCAGTCGACACATACTGAAAGATTTATGAAATTGCATAAATTCTTATTTTATGTGTCGACACATCCATATTTCAGGTCGACAAATTTACTCACTGAAAGTATGGTATGACATTACTCATATGTCCTATGACATTGTTGGAAAATCTGATCCGACATAAACAAACAGGCAAGGTATAAATAATTAAAACAATACTGAAAAGCATAAACAACACACCTGAGTTGTTAACCCAGTTCGGAGCAATTCTCCTACTCTTAGGGAATACCAAGCCAGGGACAAATCCACTATGATAGTATCAATTCATAGCTAAACTGTTTACAACTTCTCACTTAATCACTACCCTTCCTAGATTTCTATCTAAGACTCGCCTAGATATGAGGCCCTCCACAATCCCTCTTCAATCACATAGAGTGATTGGATCAACAAAATTCTTAACAAATAGGAAGACACACTTTCATGACAATCTCTAGCCAAGACTCTTGATTAAGACCACATCTTGGATTTTCTTCAAAGCTTCCCCCAAGAACAATACTCAACATATTACCTACAGGTTTCTCAGTGAGAATACACTGACCATCTCACAACCCGAGTGGTTCAATTACACCAACTCTCCTAGAGAGCGGCAAAAAGACAAAATCCTAGACTTCTACATCTTAAACCTGTGCCTTTCCTAGGTTACAAAAACTTCTATTTATAACCTATACCCAACTGGATTTGGGCCTTCAAAATATAACATATCAATTGTAACAACCAGCAGTAACTTCTTCTACAAACAAGGTCTTCAATGAAATCTTCCTAAATTATCTCCAAATATATAAACTCTATATTCTTCAATATTCTTTTTTATTCTTCTAGAACTTTAAATCATTGCCACATAGGATTGCATAATATTCCCAAAATATTTTGCATCAGTTAAATCATAACATAATCTAACTGTCCACTTCAGCTCAGGCACAATGTCATATGCTCTTTCATAGGACATCTTATTCGACATGTTATTTCAGATGTTGAAACACTTCAACTCAACATGTCCTAACATAAGATAAGACTTCTTGTTCAACCTATTCCTGTTAGCAAGTTAATACTTCCTATCAATTATATTGTTGCTATATTTGTTTACAAAAATTAATGCCAGTTCTTAAATCTAAGGAACTTACAATCCCCCCTTTGGAAATTTTTTGATAAAACAAATACAATAAAGTTACAACTCAATACTACAACAATAAACAAAAACATCCATCAAGAGTAGTCCTCAGAAACTACTGAATATAGTAGTACAACAACACGGAGTCAGTCTTCAGTAAAGATGTTGTGACATCTTTATTTGATATCTTCTTTCCAGCATTTAAAATGAGCTTCATTGCAGTACAAACTTCAACACCAAAGAACAACACCTTCAAGAAAAGGAGTAGAAAATCCTAAATTATGTTGGTGTACATGAAGGAGAAAATAGGAATCAATCCCCCTCAATCCAGGATATCTTTGAAATATCAATGACGGCATAAGAAGGACCAATGGTGGTTGTTTTACCCCAAAATTTTCCCTTTCACTTATCAAGAATTTTCTCACAAGATCTCCCTTGACCCAAGACTGCACTAGGGTTTGATCAGCTCAAGACACCTCTTTAAGCACTGATGACCAAAATTAGGGTTTGAGTTTTCACAAGGAAAATTTAACTTCCAATGCCCCATGTGACTTTCATGGATCATTATGGACCCCCAAGATAACTCATGTCAAATTTCAAGCCTTGGATCACATTTTTGTTCAGTCAATTGAGCAGTTGACCTAACAATCAGTTGTATTGGGGAAAAAGTTAACTTTGGCCAATTTACAATCAAACTTCATAATTTTTGATCCACATCAATATTATAAACTCATATGTATCATTTGATCAAGTTTGGACCACAATTCCTCAAGAATTTGATCAAATCTCCAAAAGGGCAAAATGGTCAAAATTAGGGTTTTGACTAGGAAAGGGCAATTTCTGATTTTTGACCTAGCAAATGATCAATTGGTTTAAGGCATGATATCAAGATTACAATTGCATCATTTTGACCTAATGACATGGTTCAAAACATTTTCAAGTCCATTGGATTGACAAATGAATTTTTCAGTCAATTGATCAAAAGTCAACTGTATACTGAAAAGTCAAACTTTGACTTTTTGGTCAAATTCAAGTGCCAAAGATCATAATTCATAAAAACATGCCAAAATATTAAACTTATTCATGAAGAAATAAAAAATTCAAGATTTCATTTTGAAAAGTCAAAATTTCTAAACTTAGAAATTTTTCTAAGTGTTGGAAATTTCATGTTTTTTCATAACTTTGAACAAAATTTTCACCATGATGCAAGATGATTCAAGAGAAACTTCCAACATGAAAGTTGTATATCTTAATAAAATCTACAACTTTTCTTTAAACAACTCCTTCCAAAAATGCTTGGATCTCAAGTTATAATTTTACGAATATGTGGTCATGAAACTAAACACTTAGTGAAATTTTGCCCTAATTTGGTCAGGATTTTGACCTAACTTCATGGAACTTTTTCATATAGTTCCAAGGGGAATCTTCAAAAGCAATTCAAAGATTGGTTGTAGAGCACATTGTAAACTTTACAAAATTTCCAAGAACTCCTTGAGATCATTCTTAAGTAGGGAGAATCGAAGAGATGAAGTTAGGGTTTTGTCACTTGAATTACAAGTCATTTTTGATGAACACATGAACCAAATCCATGCTAGGCTGCATAATCTTTGCTTTGCAGACCTAAAACTTGTTTGTAACTCCATAATTAAATTTTTACACCGCTGTTAGGGCTTTGATCCAAGCAATTATGCTATTATCCAAGTTGCATTTCCATTAATGGCACAAAGTTAACATTGCCATTCTTGTAAAGCAAGCTTTTTGCATAAAGTTCATTCTTGAGCCTCTAACTTGTTCCCTCTGATCACACTCCATCCACAAAGTTATAAGAAAGCTTGTTTAAAGCATAACCACTCTATCTTAGCAAGTACAAGGCATGGAAACTTGTTTTATCAAAAAATCACATGTTTAACTTAAACATGTAAATTTGAATTCTGATAACCTATAGCACTCTAAACTTGTTGATTATAGATAGAGTCACTATTTGTGAGCTAGAGGACGAGCTTGAACGCCCTGAAACACACAAAAACTCTCTCAAATCAGAAATTGCCCAAAACCTCCATTGCTGCATAATTTCTGACCTTGAACATCAAACTCACATTTCCCCCATGTGTTTCTTGGCCTTTTTGTCTCAAAATCTTCCTCATATCAAATACAAACCATCCCTGTCCCTGTTTGCAAACTGTAACATAATCTTCATCAACTTCTATAGCCAAAAATAGAGCATTACAGTTGGACTTCTCCAGGTCATTTCAGCCATTCTCAACTCCAGTAAACCATTGCATTAGCTTCCTAGGACCTCAAGGAAGCTAACCTGATCAACACCACTGCTTGAAACAAGCTCTAACTCCAAACACGATTTCCAGTTTTGAGGTAAGTTTTCTAAACTTGGAACTCTTCATACATGCATCATCAATAGTTTATTTGTGAATAAAACATGTACATATCATTGCCCTGAAGCTAACCATGTCCTTAGTTTCCGTTAATTTTGCTTGAGCTTAGAGAATTTTGAAACTGAAATTTCTGAATTTTTTAGGGTTCAGATTAGGGCCATTAAAATTCATGCTTATCTTTGATCCATAGTTTTAATACTTTACATTTCTGGAATCGTGAGAAAATTTGCTACAAGTTTCATGCTTACAGTTTTCATTTTTGATGAGAAATGAGCAAGTTACAGTTGGTATGGCTGGAGGTTGAAGATGAAGTCTTCAGGACGTGTTTTTCCTTACATATTTATTGTTTTGGTTGTATTAACGGATGTATAGCCACCCTAGTGGTAGAAGCGCACGCCTATAACCTATGGGACCTGAGTTCGAGCCCCAGTGGTACCCTTTTCATTTCATATTTTCATTTTTCTGATTTTTGTTGTTTTTGGCAGGCGCTGGGCCCCTTTGGGCCTAACTTGTTTTTGTTTTTGCTAGCTGACCTCCCTATTGACTAATGGCACCCCTGACCCAAGTTTGTTCTTTTTTTATTTATTTCATTTTTATTTTCTTAAATATATTTTCTAAATACTAAAAAAAATCATAAAATACAAAAAAATGATATATTTATATTTTGACTAAGTTATTTTATTTTTCTCACAAAAAATATTTTTTATTAATCATATTTATTTATTTTTTACTTATTATTTTATAAATATAAATAAAATTAGGTTATTAGTTATTTTCTTTCATACTAATTTAAATACATTATTTTTTATATAAAAAGCACTAAAAATATTTTATAATACTATAAATATTTTCAAGATAAAAATACTTAGAATACTTTTTCTAAACTTATTTTATTTGAATCAACTAAATAGAATTAGGGTTTTATTCAAAAATCTTTTCTTAATAAAATTTAAACTTAATAAATTATTTTCTTTATTTAATTAGGTTAAGACAAATCTTCTTCATGAAAAAAAAATCAAACAAAGATACATTTTCTTTACATCTTGCATTTTTTGTACATTCATTCATTTTATACTTTGTATTTATTTATTTCCTTATACATTGATATCAATTCAATATGGTTGTAATAGACTAATTAGGTTTAAATTCTTGCAATCCCCATTCATGAATTTGTATACCCCCCCCCCCCCCCCCCCACAAATGTTGTAATAGCGTAGTAACTTTAAATTTCGCAATTTATCGCTTTTATATACCATGCTAGTAATTAGGGTTTGTATGGAAGGACTAAAACCAATACTTAAGAAAACCCTAATTCAAGACAAAAACAAGCATGAAAACAATACACTTGCACACAAGCACCCCTAGGATTATTCCACTTGGTTTCCTTATACAAAATGGCCATATTACGCATGTGAGGTATCTTAGCAAAAACAAGCAAATACAAGATCATAGTCCCTTGATGACGCTATCTAAGTTGCCTTATAAATGATCTTAGTCCCTCAAAAAGAATGCTAAGATACCTTGCAACATTTCTAATCATGGTTATACGATGACCCACGCCCGTCCCATTTACATCCAAAGATAGGGTTGCTTACCAAATCAATGGTAAGACAACAATGTCAAAGGAAAAGAAAATGAACAAGAAAGACATTTGAGTAGGTAGATTGCTCCTAATTACTTACTCCATTTCAAAACAAACATCCTTGCTATTTTCAAAAATAAACACTTACACTTTTAAAACATATTACAAAACTTGAAAACATTTTCAAAATATCAACATCTTTGTATATATTCTTACGAACGAGAATCATTACAAAGATTGCCTAAACAATGGCCTCTTTACAAAATACTTTCAAAAACCACACAAAGCACAAATTCAAACAAAAGCAAGTGATCTAGCAAGTAATTAAGAGCCCATGGATAACCATGGATGAAAAGGATGCTAATACCTTCCCTTTTCATAATCTATCCCCCGAACTCAAGAAATAATTTCAAAGGTTTTTCCTGTGCTTTTTCACCTTTCCTTTTGGATAAAAGAAAAGTGATGGAAACTCTTTCTAACCGTAACATTTGCGATAAAATGCAAAACCTTCAAGTCAGTTCTCCCACCGTATCACAGAGCTGGCGACTCTGCTGGGGACATATTCTAAAAGTGGGGTTACCTTAGGGCTAGATCACATTTATTCACTTTCATTGTTTGATTTGAATGCTTTACATTATTGTTTTTTTTTTGGGTTTGAATCCTCTACCCGGATTTGGGATACCTTATAGGTAAGTAGCAATACATTGTGGAAACTATGCGGGGTATACCGCCATGGTCTAAGCAATAGCTATGTTAGTGCGACATATTTGTGGGTACTGGTAGCCTTTGAGTTAATCAAAGAGAATACGGGGCCGCTGAGTGATGTCATGAAGCACTAATGAACTTCTAGAACCTTTACTTGACCAAATTGGCCTTAAGGATGTAGTGAGATGACCGGCTTTGGTGCAGTACGGAGTTGGTAGATACTCGATACTACACTCATTGAGGTTTGGTTTCTTGGGATATTTCAGTCACCATTAAAGAGGCTTGTGCTGAAACAATGAACAAGGAAACAAACCAGTGATATTAAGCTCCTTAGAACCCGATTACTATTACCAGGACACTGTGATACGGTGGGAGAACTGACTTGAGGTGTTTGCATTTTGTATTATCAAATGTTGCAGTTTAGCAAGAGTCGCCACCGACTTTTCTTTTATCCAAAAAAGGAAAGGTGAAAAAAGCACAAGAAAGACCTTTAGAGATGTTTCTTGAGTTCGGGGGTTAGATTATGAAAAGGGAAGGTATTAGCACCCTTTTCATCCATGGTTTTCCATGGGCTCTTATTTACTTTCTATACCACTTGCTTTTGTTTGAATGTGTTTGTGGTGTGGGTTTTGGAAGTATTTTGAAAATGTGACTTTGTAATGATTCTAGTTTCTATAAGAATGCATACAAAGTTTTGTTTTAAAAATAGTTCAAAGAGGTGTTTGTGGGATGTGTTTTTGAAAGTGTTTTTGAAAAGGGTTTTCTTTGTAATGGCTCTCGTTTCTATAAGAACACATACAAAGTGTTGTCTTTCGAAAATGTTTCAAAGTGAGAGTGTTGGTGTATAAACTGTTTTTGTTGTGAGCAAGCGAGTAACTAAGAGCGAACCTACCTACTCAAAAGGTCTTAGATGTGCTTTTCCTCCTCCTTTAGATGTTGCTATCTTACCATTGATTTGGTAAGAAACCCCATCGTTGGATGTGAAGGGACTGGCGTTGGGTCATCCTATGACCATGATAGAAATGTTATAAGATGACTTAGCATTTTTCTTTAGGGACTAAGATCATTTCTAAAGGCAACTTTGATAGCGTCATCGAGGGACTATGATCTTGTATTTCGATTGTTTTTGCTAAGACACCCCACATGCATAACATGACAATTTTTTAGGCAACAAGTGGAGTTAACCTTAAGGGTGCATGTGTGAATAGTGTGTTTGATTTGCATGCATTTAATCTTTGATTAGGGTTATCTACTTGTTGATTTTATCTCTTGCCATACACACCTAATTACTATATAATATAAGGAAAACAGTAAATTGCAGAAAATGAAATTCTACGCTATTACAATATTTAAGGGATGGGGGTACATATGTACGAATGGGGATTGCAAGTAAAAATAAGCCCTAGGTTATTATTACAACCATATTGAAATGTATAATATAAGAAAGAAATGGAAATGTTCAAAAAAATGTTTTTGTCTTAAGGAAATAAATTAAAAGAAAAATATTTTTATGTTTTTTATATTAATATAAAAAAAGAGTTAATATTAAAAATGATGAAAAAGAAAATAAATGAAAGATAGAAACAGTGCTGCTGCAAGAAAAAATAAACAAGGATCAGAAGTTCCGGAGTCAGGAGCGTTGTGACTCAGCAGGAAACGTCAGTGGGTATCAGAAGTTCTGAGTTGGTACACTCTGAGGTCCTGCAAGACACGTTAGAGGAAAAACACAGAAGTTCTGGATTGCTATGTGCTGAACTTCTGAATGTTAGAACAGTGAGAAAACCTCAGAAGCTCTGTGCGTGTCAAAACAGTAGGAAGAACTCAGAAGTTCTGTATGGTGCTAAGACAGTGAACAAACAATCAGCAGTTCAGCATGTTATCAGCGCATGAAAATCAGAAGTTCAGTGTATTTTACATGTAAGGAGAACTCAGAAGTTCTGTGCTGTGTTAGAACAGTGAGTGAATCATCAGAAGTTCTGAATTATGCTGAGTCAGTGAGTGAATATTAGCAATTCAGTGCATTATCAACATGTAAGAATCAGATGTTCAGTATGTGTTAACAGTGAGAAAAATCATAGAATTTTTGTGTGTTAAAACAATGAAGAGAACTCAGAAGTTCTGTGTGTGTTTAAAAGTGAGAAAAATCATAGAAGTTCTGTGTGTTAAAACTATGAATGAACATCAGAAGTTTTAATGCCATATTTCAACACTCAATCAGCACATCAAAAATTTATTCAGTTCCTAACAATCAGCAAGTCAGAAGGATAATAACACAACAGTTTACAGAAGTTCTAATCCTAAATCTGAGCCTAGCCTTAATCAAGAAGTTCTGATCTACAGTTTTTCTACTTAAGCAATGATATGTACAACATTAATACTATGATATTTACATGTTAATGATGTTCAGGATGAAAAACAAGCAAAGTCAGAAAGACTTACCTTGAACCTGGAACATGGGCTTGGAGCTTTGAGCTACTACCTTTGGATGTTCTGGAATCAGCAAGAGTTACAGAAGAAAAATGCCAAGTCCTTTGATTCAAAGGGAAGGGAAAAAGGTTTGTTTCTATTTGAGATTTCTGGATTTTTATGAAGGTTTCACAAATTCTTCTCTCTTTAAAATCCAGCCTCTCCTTCAAAATCCAGCCCCTTGAACGTGTGATGGAGCCAAGTATTTATAGGCGAATTTGTTGTGGTTTTGGGGGGAAAACAAATGGGAATTGAACCTTTTTCGGCATCCTGTTCCCTTGCTTTTTTTCATCACTGTTTTTGTATGCTAGTTGGTGCAATTATGGGATGCAGACGTAGGCTGACCTAGCTGTTGGTTATAGTCTGCAGCAGGTTGTATAAACAAGGTTTTGGGATTTGGTCATGTTCTGACCAAAGCGTTGAATATAACCTTCATATGCTGAAGCGCTGGCTTGTTTTTGAAGTAAGCATGGTTGTTGTCAGCAAGAATTAAGGAAAAGCAAAAAGCAAAGTATGGGCTTAGTACCAAAGTTGCTATCCCAAGACAATAGAGGTACACGTGGTGAAAATACTTTGGATAAAGACTCAGAAAGTGGTTGTGAGCATTAAAGGATAATGAGACTTATCACAACCAGAAATCCTGCAATGTGAGATTCTACACCAAGGCTTAGCTCTGGAGCAGAAGTTCTGCTTCAGCGTAACATCCAACCTCTGATCTTTGTATCTTCTGGCTCCAGCTTGTTCTGAAGGAGAACATTGCTTCCACATGTTCTGATTAAAGCGTCATGTTCTGAACCGGAGAACATTGCTTCTATATTAAAGCATCATGTTCTGAACCATGTTTGCAACCTCTGACTAAAGCTTTTTGTGAAAACTTGCCCATAATTTCTGACCAAACTCTGCCTTGAGAGTGTCCAGAATTTGCTGAGCGTTATGGTGATAACATGGTCAGAAGTTCTAAAATTGTCATAATTCTTAAACACTTAAAAAAAATCCAAGTATTTAGAAATTTGAATTTTCCAAAGTAAAATTTGACTTCTGAAATTCTTGATGAAACAAACTTCATATTCTCAGTCTACAAATGACCATTTTTCCCTTGTGAGTGATTTTCTTGGAAAATTTGCAGTTCAAGGCTTGGAATTGGATGGAAGCAAACTTGAGGATCCAGGGTGATTCCTTGAGAAATGAGAGGGCAAAGTTTGGGGTACAACAGACAGGTTTGAGCCAACTAAACTTCAAGAGGGTACTTACCTATAAAACTCCATGCAAGCCTAAACCTAGGGACTTGTTTGTATATACATACTTGTACATAACATCATGAACATCATAACATCATACACATTCACTAACCATTTTAAGGATTTTGTGATTCATCTTTGTTCTTGTTTTGTAGGATATGGATTCTCTTCGCAGGAAAACTATTCAAGTCAACCTTGTAAGGATCCCTCCACAACTTAAGGAGCTAACTTCAAGGATTCCTGAAAACTATCCATTCACCGAGAGACATGGTCGCCTACTCAACTTGGTCACCTCCAACACAGATAACGACATGATAAAGGTGTTCTTTCAGTTCTTTGATCCTTTGCACCATTGCCTCACATTTCCCGACTATCAACTTGTGCCTACTTTGGAAGAATTCTCCCGACTCTTGAGAACTACCATTCTCAATCAACTACTTTTCAACGGTACAGAAAGAGACCCAAAGCCAGAAGAGATTGCTCAAGATCTACACTTGCACTCATCTGATGTCACAACTCATTGGGAAACAAGGAGTGGTGTCAAAGGTTTCCTAGCAAAGTTCTTGTTTGAGAAAGCCCAAAACTGTTGGAATTCTTTGGACCTGCAAACCTTTGAGGAAATTGTGGCTCTCCTCATCTATGGGATGGTGTTTCTTCCAAATCCTGATATGATGGGGCATAAAAGTTCCATCCCTCTTGAGCCTTACCTCAAATGGGTACGAACTCATGCTTAGAGTCTTATGATGCCTTACCCCTCGATTCTCTAGTAATCATTGAGCCTGTCATGGAGGGAGATGTTACATACACTATCCTACATCCTGATATGCCCACCTCTCTTGAAGACCTACAAAGAGATTGGATACAACTCAAGGGAGAGCGAGATACTTTTGAAGCCCAATTCTATGCAAGCGAGAAGAAGGTTTTGGAACTCACTAGACTACTTCACGAGGAGCAGACTCTGAACGCCTACATTGCACCAAAGAGGATGCGTACTACCTTTCTATCTTAGAGTTTCTTGTATTTGTTTTTCCCAAGAAGGCATTGATGTACTCAAAGCTTTAATCTATTAATATAACGTGTGTTTCCTTTTTGTCTAAAACAAATTTGAATCTTAAGATCCTTGAAATCATTGCATAAGCATTTACCATTCATCATAACATAAGCAGGTTTCTTGCAACAAGTCTCCTCATCTCTCTACTGTTTATTTCAGTAAGATGGATCTCGAGAAAACAGTGAAGGACCTCCAAGCTCAGAATGCACAGTTTCAACAGTTGTTCTTAACTCTAGCCAAAGGACAAGAAGAGTTAAAGACCTTGCTGGTTGAGGAGAAGAAAATGAAGACGAAGAAAATAACCGGAATTCTTAACATGGGAAGAAGATTCCAAGGGCAGATAAGAAGGTCCTTAGACTTTGCTACGACATCCGGTGAGAAAGACAACCAAGATGGGAAGGGTAAGGAAACATTTGTTCAGTCTAATTCAGAAGAGGAAGAGGAAGAAGAAGATTATTCTAAAGAACAATACCCTCCGGCCGATGACAAGTATAAACATCTAGAAGAGCGGTTGAATGCAATGGAAATCCAAAAAGTGCCTGGCTTGGACTTTGAGGAATTGGAGTTAGTGTCGGGGATTGCCATTCCTCCCAAATTCAAAGCACATGTGTTCGCCAAATATGACGGAGTCTCATGCCTTAAAATGCATCTCCAGTCCTATGTGAGGAAAATCCAACCCCATACCGCTGACAAAGATTTATGGGTACACTTCTTCCAAGACAGTATGTCTGGAACTCAACTTGACTGGTTTTATCATCTAGAAAGAGCCAATGTTCACAACTAGGAAGATATTGCTGCAGCCTTTTACAAACAATACCAATACAATGCCGACCTTGCACCCACTCGTACTCAACTCCAGAGTATGGCCATGGTTTCAAATGAAGGCTTCAAGGACTATGCGCAAAAATGGAGATACTTGGCTGGAAGAGTTCAACCTCCTCTATCTGAAAGAGAGTTGGTAGACATGTTCTTGGGCACCTTGTCTGGTCCCTTTTTCAATCACTTAATTGAGAGTTCATTGGCAGGTTTTACCGAACTGATATTGACCGGAGAAAGGGTAGAAGCCAGGATAAAGAATGGAAAGATTCAAAAAGATGCATCCTCTACTGCTGTAAGGAAGCCATTCATCGGAAAGAAAGAAGTGGTTGCTGTGTATCCTCAGAGAAATTAAGATAGGGCTGAACGCCGTCAAATGGTGGGGGCCATTATGATTCCTAAACATGCGCCTAATCAGCAAAGAAACAATCATCCAAGAATGGAAAGACCAGTCAGACAATTTACCAGAATTAACATGAACCTATCTCAAGTATTGCCACATCTGTTAAGATCAAACCTAGTAACCTTGAAAGAAGCTCCAAAGAACCCTAACACAACATCTCCTCACTATCATCCTAATGCTCAGTGCACATACCATTCTGAGAGTCCCGACCATGACACTAATAACTGTTGGGCTCTAAAGAAAAAGTAAAAGACCTCCTTGAAGCCAAAGATATTGAATTCGATGCGCCAGAAAAGCCCAATGTCATTTCTGCCCCTATGCCCAAACATGGTCATAATGCCAATGCCATTGAAGAAGATATGTTTGTTACTTCAGTTGATGAACTTATGACCCCACTCCTGACCGTAAGAAAGAACTTATTGAATGCCAGTGTTTTCCCGGGTTGTGATAAAAACTGTCATTTTTGTTTGTCCTCACCAACCAGCTGTCCTTGTTGAAAGCAGGCATTCAGTGCCTAATAGATAACAAGGAAATCTTGTTCGAAAAGACTTTTGTCCCACCTGTTTCTTATAAGGATGTTTCCATTGTGACCATTTCCGACAATTCTTCCAAGGTCTCCACCAAAAGACTCGTTAGAATTACATCAGTTCCAAAAGTAGCTCCTTTGATAATTATAATGCCTGGACCAGTCCCGTATTTGTCAGACAAAACCGTACCATGAAATTATGGAGGGGATGTCTACTACCACAGTATCAAGCAAGATTGGCCAGCTATCGAAGATTCCAGTTCCGAGAAGGTTGACTCCGATATCAGTAATATTGCAGGGACTAGCAAGATTACCCGAAGCGGAAGGATATTCTCTCCAGAAATTGCTCCCCCAAAAGTAGTTTCTTGACCCATAATCATTCATGTTGTTGTTCCACCTCTGAAGGCTAATCCCGGTCCTACAATCATCTCCACCAATGCTCCAACCGATAAAGCTGTTAAAGTCCCTGCTATCACTCCTACTAACATTCCTGCTGCCGAGTTAACCGAGACTCAAGGTAAAAGTATTCTGATTGAGCCTGTCCAGACGAAGGCAGAAACATTGTCTATCCCTAAGACCTTCTGGAAAGAGATGGAGGAAATTCTAAAGATCATAGTAAGAAGCGACTAAAATGCAGTCGAGCAACTGGGGCAAACTCCATCTAAAATTTCCATGTTGGCTTTACTACTATGTTCTGAGGCGCATGCAAAGGCCTTGGTGAAATTCTTGAAAACTGCTCATGTACCCCAAGAGACATCTGCCGATCAGTTCCAAGACTGCATAGCCAGCTTGACTGCAGATAATGGTCTAGGTTTTTCGGATGCTGATTTAACACCGAGAGGAAGGAAACATAATGAGGAATTGCATGTCTCAGTTGAATGTAGGGGCACAACCTTGGCTTATGTTTTGGTGGACACTGGCTCATCTCTGAATGTATTGCCTAAAAAGGCTCTTGATAGGCTTGACTGTGAGGGATTGACATTGAAGCCAAGTAACATAGTAGTGAGGGCCTTTGACGGCTTAAAAAGGATGGTGCATGGTGAAATGGATATCCCCATAAAGGTTAGAACCCAAACATTTGATTCAACTTTTTATGTAATGGATATTCGCCCTTCATATTCCTGCTTGCTAGGCAGACTGTGGATTCACAATGTTGGCGCTGTCACTTCTACGTTGCATCAAATGCTGAAGTATCTGATTCAAGGGAAGATTATCACTGTTCATGGAGAAGAAAAGTATATGATCAACCATCTCAATTCCTTCAGATATGTGGAATTAGATGGTAAATTTATTGAAACTCCATTCCAACACTTTGAAGAAGTCCCGTAAGATATGGCAGTAACCAGGGTTGTTCCCAATATCACAAGGCCTCCACTCAGGATGTCATCTTTGAAGGATGCCAAGGCAGTGATAGAAGAAGGTGGGTGCACTATCTGGGGACAACTCCCAGATATCCCATACAAATCTGACAAATTTGGCCTGGGTTTCACTTCAGGTGCTCAGAAGACTGTACGTTGCGCTCGTGCTGGAGGACCACCCCTGAAGATCAGCAACCATGATGTCAATGCTGTAGAGGATGATGAAGATGGCTGCAACCTGGAGGATTGGATCTTCCCAACTATCAGTGGAGGGCTCAGTAACTGGGAGGCTAGAGATTTTTTCCCGATCACTTTTATCCCACAGTAATTTGTCTTTACATTTTGTTGGATCAGTAATATTAAAACAATTCAGACTCTCAAAACCTTGTGTCTTACCCGAGGCACAATGGTCCATTTGTAAGGGTTATCATCTCATTTCTATATGACATCAATGAATCATGGACGTTTTTGCATACAAACTTTGTGCTCATTGTTTTTATTTTTACATTTTTCATTTCTTTCAAAGATAGATATACCCTTACACACACTCACACTCACAATGCAGGTCTACATCCATTCGGGATCCCATGGATAACGGTTCTGCTATGGCTTTCTGTGACTTTGAAAATCTAATCTACCAAGCCGAAGACGAAGGTGAGGAAGATTGTGAAGTACCAGGGAAGCTTGCCAGATTACTACAACAAGTAGAGAGGACCATTCAGCCCCACGAGGAACTTGTGGATACAATCAATCTAGGTATCGAGGAAGACAAAAGAGAGGTCAAGGTGGGTGCCAATCTGGAACACAATGTCAAGGAGCGACTGATTCAGTTGTTACACGAGTATGTTGAGGTCTTTGCCTGGTCGTATAAAGACATGCCAGGACTTGATGCAGATATTGTGGTACATCGTCTACCTACAAAAGAGGATTGCCCACCAGTAAAACAAAAGTTTTGTCGAATACGACCAGATATGTCGGAGAAGATTAAAGCAGAAGTCATGAAACAATTCAATGCTGGATTCTTGGCTGTCACCTCCTATCTGCAATGGGTTGCCAATGTTGTTCCTGTGCCCAAAAAGGACGGCAAGGTACGAATGTGCATGGACTACAGATATTTGAATAGGGCTAGCCCTAAAGATAATTTTCCACTTCCCCACATTGATATCCTAGTTGACAATATGGCTTAGCACAAAGTGTTTTCCTTCATGGATGGTTTCTCAGGCTACAACTAAATCAAAATGGCGCCTGAGGACATGGAGAAGACAACCTTTGTCATACAATGGGGTATATTCTGCTATAAGGTGATGCCATTCGCACTGAAGAATGCTGGGGAAACCTATCAGCGTGCCATGGTAGCTCTATTTCATGACATGATACATCACGAAATAGAGGTCTATGTGGACGACATGATAGCTAGGTCTCAAACAGAAGAAGAGCATCTTGATCATTTACAGAAACTGTTTGAGAGATTAAAGAAGTACAAGCTGAGGTTGAACCCAAATAAGTGCACATTTGGAGTAAGGTCTGGTAAACTCCTAAGCTTTGTCGTCAGCAATAAAGGTATTGAAGTAGATCCTGCCAAGGTGAAAGCTATACAGGAGATGCCTGCTTCTCGTACTGAGAAGGAAGTCAGAGGATTCTTGGGATGTTTGAACTACATTTCCAGATTCATTTCTCACCTGACAGCTACTTATGAACCAATCTTCAAACTACTGAAGAAAGATCAAGTAGTCAAGTGGAATGATGAGTCCCTAACTGCTTTTGACAAGATCAAAGAATACCTGCAAGAGCCTCCTGTGTTGATGCCACCAGTCGAGGAAAGACCATTGATCATGTATCTGACTGTTTTAGAAAATTCAATGGGTGTGTCCTGGGGCAGTATGATGAGCCTGGCCGAAAAGAGCACGCTATTTATTACCTGAGAAAAAAGTTTACCGACTGTGAAACAAGATATTCACTGCTCGAGAAAACTTGCTGCACTCTGGCATGGGCTGCTCGTCGGCTAAGACAATATATGCTGACCCATACTACCTTATTGATATCCAAAGTGGATCCAATAAAATACATCTTCGAGAAACCTGCTCTGTCTGATAGAAGAGAGAGATGGCAGATGATCCTAACAGAATATGACATACGGTACACTACCCAGAAAGCAATAAAGGGCAGTGTACTAGCTGATCACCTTGCTCACCAAGCTGTAGAAGACTACCAGTCCATGAAGTTCGAATTCCTAGATGAAGACATCATGATGGTAAACAACTGTGAAGAATTCAGGCCATATGACGAACCTGAACAAGGATCCCGGTGGACCCTCGTTTTTGATGGGGCATCTAACGCACTCGGTAATGGTATTGGTGTTGTACTCATATCTTATGAAGGATGTCATACTCCTTTTATGGCAAGACTCTGCTTCAATTGTACAAATAACATGGCGAAATACGAAGCGTGCATCTTTGGTCTCAAGGTTGTCATAGATTTGGGGATCAAATATTTGAATGTATTCGGAGATTCAGCTTTGGTCATTAGCCAGATCAAAGGGGAATGAGACACCAAACACCCTAACCTTATCCCCTATAAAGAACATGTTTTGACATTGTTCCCACATTTTTAGAAGATTAGCTTCGAGCATTTCCCGCGAGAAGAAAATCAGCTAGCAGACGCACTAGCCACAATGTCATCTATGTTTAAACTTAAATGGGATAATGAGGCTCCATAGATCACCATTGAACGAATGGATGAACCAACACACTATCACGAGATTAAAACTGAAGAAGTAGTGGACCAGCCTTGGTTTCACGAAGTCAAGAGGTATCTCGAGACTCAAGAATATCCAGAAGAAGCTTCAGTCAATGATAAGAAGTTCTTAAGGAGATTCTCTGCTAAATTCTTCCTCAGTAATGGCATTCTTTACAAACGCAACCATGAATTTGTGTTACTTCGGTGCGTAGACAAGGTTGAAGCTGAAAGGATCATGGCTGAGTTGCATGAAGGCACTTTTGGCACCCATTCCAATGGGCATACGATGGCAAAGAAAATCCTATGGGCAGGCTATTATTGTTCTACCATGGAAGCAGATTGCTATCAACACTCTCGAACCTGCCACAAGTGTTAGATTTATGCTGACAAAGTGCATGTACCTCCGGTTCCTCTGAATGTCTTGACGGCTCCTTGGCCCTTTGCTATGTGGGGGATTGATATGATTGGGTAAATCAAGCCAACCGCCTCCAATGGACACCGCTTCATATTAGTGACCACTTATTATTTTACAAAGTGGGTAGAGGCAGCTTCCTTCGCTTCCGTTACCAAGAATGTTGTCGCCCAGTTCATCAAGAAGAATCTCATTTGTCGTTACGATATCCCAGAGAGGATCATTACAGACAATGGTACAAACTTGAATAATACTATGATCACCGCCCTGTGCGAGCAATTCAAGATCCAGCGTCACAATTCTTCCCCTTACCGTCCGAAGATGAATGGTGATGTCGAAGCCGCATATAAGAATATTAAAAAGATTATACAAAAAATGACGGTCACATACAAAGACTGGCATGAGATACTACCATTTTCTCTCCATGGATATCGTACCATGGCACGCAAATCAACCGGGGCAACACCCTATTCTCTAGTATACGACATGGAGGCTGTCTTGCCTATTGAGGTCTAGATCCCCTCTCTGAGACTTAGAAAGGATGCATGGCTGAATGAAGAAGATTGGATCTAGACTCGACTTGATCAACTAAACTTGATTGATGAGAAAAGGCTTGCTGCTGTCTTCCATGGTCAAATATATCAAAAACGGATGATCAAGGCTTTCAGCAAAAAGGTCAGAAGACAAGTGTATTAAGTTGGGGATCTGGTGATCAAACATATCATACTACCGCAAGGTGGTCCCATGGGAAAATGGACTCCTACATACGAAGGACCGTTTGTAATCAAAAACATATTCTCTGGTGGAGCAATGATCTTGACCACCATGGATGGCGACGACCTGCCGCACCCTGGAAATGCAGACAAAGTCAAAAGATACTATGCATAAGAGACCCGCTAGGTTGACACACCTAGGAAAAACAAGGGCATCCCGGCGAACCAAAAAGGTTCGGGCAAAAATTAGGGATAAAACAAAAAAAATGTACACCCGGCAAGTTGAAAACCCGAAAGGGCGGCTTGGGCAAAAAAGGGTTTCCCGGTGGACTAAAAACCCGAAAGGGCGGTCCAGGAAAAAGTTAGGGAATTAAAGCGTATGACTATGTCCCGTTGGATCAGCTTACGAACAACCTTTGGCTTCAACTGGAAAACTCAGAGGTTCTGATCAATTCATTCATCTTCAGATGAGGCAACAAATAGACAAGATGCTCAGAGATACAAAGGCTATAGCAGAATGGGAACCCCGTGGGATTATTATACATGGCTATCTTTTCTTTGTATCAAAATTTTCATTTTTTACGACGGCATTCTCTTACTAGAATGTTTGTCTCATTGTACAAAAAGACTTACTCAAAGTCAATACAAAGATATCTCTTTGAAAGTGCAAAACTATTTGTTTTTCTTTACTCTTGTTTTGTTTACAAAAACGTCCAATGATTTATTTTTGAACATATGCATTTGAATATAATTACTGTTTATAAATAAATAAAAAATAGAAAGACAATCATTGATGGCTTTAAGAGGTAGGGAAATCTCTCTATGCTATTTCCATAATCCCCAACAGTGTGCAGCTTAATCCCCAGCGGAATAGAGCTTCCAGTTATCAACCCCCACTAGAAGTCGTCAAATTTCTCCGAATTCCCTAGACAGGATTTTTTCAAGCAATACACGACATTTCCCTTACAATAGAGTTTATTTCTCCAGGCAGAAATTCATCAACACTTAGACTTCACAACATGAAGACTTATACTCCATATCCTCAGCAGTATTCAAGGATTTATTTTCCCCAATCCAACAACAGTGCAATAAACTAGCTCACATACGCATACATCACATCCATATATCATAAACATTAATAACGCGAATGCATTATACTATGCATTTCATACAACATAACATTGCATATTAGCTAACATTTTATCTTTTTCAGGATAAGGTTAATCAAACAGCTACCATTAACAATGTTCAAAGTCTTCAGATACATATCAGATACGCTCCAGACACGGATGCCATTCTAATACTCATTCAGATTCAACTTCTCGGATACAGTTCAGATACGCTCCAGACACAGATGTCATTATGATACTCATTTAGATTCAACTTCTCATATACAGTTCAGATACGCTCCAAACACTGATGCCATTCTAATACTCATTCAGTTCTCAACTTCCAGATATAGTTCAGATATGCTCCAGACACGGATGTCATTCTAATACTCATTCAGATTTAACTTCTCAGATACAGTTCAGATACGCTCCAGACACAGATGTCATTATGATACTCATTCAGATTCAACTTCTTAGATACAATTCAGATACGCTCCAGATAGGGATGCCATTCTGATACTCATTCAGACTCAACTTTCAGATACAGTTCAGATATGCTCCAGACACGGATGCCATTCTGATACTCATTCAGACTCAGCTTTTAGATATATTACATATACGCTCCAGACACGGACGACATTCTAATACTCATTCAAAATCAATCTCCAGATGCGGTACAGATACGCTCCAGATACAGATGCCGTTCTGATACTCATTCTTTCAGCTTACAAATTACAATTCAGCAATCACTTTGGATGGCATCTACAAGCCCATATCCAACAACTTTCTATCACCTCTCCAAATGGCACCTTTAAGCCCATTCCCTTTACCATCACATCGCCGAGTGCAAATTTCTGGGCACTCTAGTGTCCAATCATCTTCCACCTTCGAGTCACGAATGGAAAAACTAGCCAATCTAACTCTTCAAGTTTAAGAAGATTGAACAGAGGCAGATATTGTACCCCAAAATTTTCCCTCTCACTTATCAAGAATTTTCTCACAAGATCTTCCTTGACCCAAGACTGCACTAGGGTCTGATCAGCTCAAGACACCTCTTTAAGCATTGATGACCAAAATTAGGGTTTGAGTTTTCACAAGGAAATTTTAACTTCCAATGCCCCATGTGACTTTCATGGATCATTATGGACCCCCGAGATCACTCATGTCAAGTTTCAAGCCTTGGATCACATTTTTGCTCAGTCAATTGAGCAGTTGACCTAAAAATCAATTGTATTGGGGAAAAAGTCAACTTTGGCCAATTTACAGTCAAACTACATAATTTTTTATCCACGTTAATATTATAAACTCATATGTATCATTTGATCAATTTTGTACCACAATTACTCAAGAATTTGATAAAATCTCCAAAAGGGCAAAATGGTCAAAATTAGGGTTTTTACTAGAAAAGGGCAATTTCTGATTTTTGACCTAGCAAATGATCAATTGGTTTAAGGCATGATCTCAAGAGTCCAATTGCATCATTTTGACCTAATGGCATGGTTCAAAACATTTTCAATTATATTGGATTGACAGATGAATTTTACAGTCAACTGATTAAAAGTAAACTGTATACTGAAAAGTCAAACTTTGACTTTTTGGTCAAATTCAAGTGACAAAGATCATAATTCATCAAAACATTTCAAAATATGAAACTTATTCATCAAGAAATCAAAAATTCAAGATTTCATTTTGAAAAGTCAAAATTTCTAAACTTAGAAATTTTTCTAAGTGTTGGAAATTTCATGTTTTTTCATAACTTTGAACAAAATTTTCACCATGATGCAAGATGATTCAAAAGAAACTTCCAACATGAAAGTTGTAGATCTATATAAAATATACAAGTTTTCTTTACACAAATCCTTCCAAAAATTCTTGGATCTCAAGTTATAATTTTATGAACATGTGGTCATGAAACTACACACTTGGTGAAATTTTGCCCTAATTTGGTCAGGATTTTGACCTAACTTAATGGAATTTTTTCATATAGTTACAATGGTAATATTCAAAAGAAATTCAAATATGGATTGTAGAGCACATTTCAAGCTTTCCAAAATGTCCAAGAAGTCCTTGAGATCATTCTTGAGTAGGGAGAATCGAAGAGATGAAGTTAGGGTTTTGTCACTTGAACTACAAGTCATTTTTGATGAACACATGAACCAAATCCATGCTAGGCTGCATAATATTTGCTTTGTAGGCCTCAAACTTGTTTGTCACTCTATAATTAAATGTTTACACAACTGTTAGGGCTTTGATCCAAGCAATTAAGCTATTATCCAAGTTGCATTTCCATTAATGGCACAAAGTTAACATTGCCATTCTTGTAAATCAAGCTTTTTGCATAAAGTTCATTCTTGAGCCTATAACTTGTTCCCTCTGATCACACTCCAATCACAAAGTCATAAGCAAGCTTGTTTAAAGCATAACCACTTTATCTTAGCAAGTACAAGGCTTGGAAACTTGTTTTGTCAAAAAATCACATGTTTAACTTAAACATGTAAATTTGAGTTCTGATCAACTAGAGCACTCCAAGCTTGTTGCTTATAAATAGAGTCACTATTTGTGAGCTAGAGGATGAGCTTGAACACCCTGAAACACACCAAAACTCTCTCAAATCAGAAATTTCCCAAAAACTCCATTGTTGCACAGTTTCTGACCTTGAACATCAAACTCACATTTCCCTCGCGCGTTTCCAGGACTTTTTGTCTCAAAAGCTTCCTCATATCAAATACAAACCATCCCTGTCCCTATTTTCAAACTGTAACATCATCTTCATCAACTTCTATAGCGAAAAACAGAGCATTACAGCTGGACTTCTCCATGTCATTTCAGCCATTCTCAACTCCAGCAAACCATTGCATTAGCTTCCTAGGACCTCAAGGAAGCTAACCTGATCATCACCACTGCTTGAACAAGCTCAAACCCCAAACACGATTTCCAGTTTTGAGGCAAGTTTTATTAACTTGGAACTCTTCATACAGGCATCATCAATAGTTTATTTGTGAATAAAACGTATAGATATCATTGCCCTAAAGCTAACCATGTCCTTAGTTTCCATTAATTTTGCTTGAGCTTAGAGAATTTTGAAACTGAAATTTATGAATTTTTTAGGGTTCAGATTAGGGCCATTAAAATTCATGCTTATCTTTGATCCATAGTTTTAATACTTTACATTTCTGGAATCGTGGGAAAATTTGCTACAAGTTTCATGTTAACAGTTTTCATTTTTGATGAGAAATGAGCAAGTTACAGTTGGTCTGGCTGAAGGTTGAAGATGAAGTATTCAGGGCACGTTTTTCCTTACATATTTATTGTTTTGCTTGTATTAACGCATGTATAGCCACCCCAGTGGTAGAAGTGCGCGCCTGCAACCTATGGAACCTGGGTTCGAGCCCCAGTTGTACCCTTCTCATTTTTCATTTTTTTCATTTTTGTTGTTTTTGGCAGGCGCTGGGCCCCTTTGGGCCTGACTTGTTTTTGTTTTTGCTAGCTGACCTCCCTATTGACTAATGACACCCCTGGCCCAAGTTTTTTATTTATTTATATCATTTTTATTTTCTTAAATATATTTCCTAAATACTAAAAAAAATCATAAAATACAAAAAAATGATATATTTATATTTTGACTTAGTTATTTTATTTTTCTCACAATTTTTTTTTATTAGTTATACTTTATTTATTTTTTACTTATTATCTTATAAATATAAATAAAATTAGGTTATTAGTTATTTTCTTTCATACTAATTTAAATACATTATTTTTGATATAAAAAGGACTAAAAATATTTTATAATACTATAAATATTTTCAAGATAAAAATACTTAAAATACTTTTTCTAAACTTATTTTCTTTTAATCAACTAAATAGAATTAGGGTTTTATTCAAAAATATTTTCTTAATAAAATTTAAACTTAATAAATTAATTTCTTTATTTAATTAGGTTAAGACAAATCTTCTTCATGAAGAAAAAAAAACAAACAAAGATAAATTTTCTTTACATCTTTCATTTTTTGTACATTCATTCATTTTATACTTTGTATTTATTTATTTCCTTGTACATTGATGACAATTCAATATGGTTGTAATAGACTAATTAGGTTTAAATTCTTGCAATCCCCATTCATGAATTTGTATACCCCCCTCCCCACAAATGTTGTAATAGCATAGTAACTTTAAATTTCGCAATTTATCGCTTTTATATAACATGCTAGTAATTAGAGTTTGTATGGAAAGACTAAAACCAATACTTAAGAAAACCCTAATTCAAGACAAAAACAAGCATGAAAATAATACACTTGCACACAAGTACCCCTAGGGTTATTCCACTTGGTTGCCTTATACAAAATGACCATATTACGCATGCGGGGTATCTTAGAAAAAACAAGCAAATACAAGATCATAGTCCCTCGATGATGCTATCTAAGTTGCCTTACAAATGATCTCAGTTCCTCAAAAATAATTCTAAGATACCTTGAAACATTGCTAGTCATGGTTATACGATGACCCACGCCCGTCCTGTTTACATCCAAAGATAGGGTTGCTTACCAAATCAATGGTAAGACAACAATGTCAAACGAGAAGAAAATGAACAAGAAAGACATTTGAGTAGGTAGATTGCTCCTAATTACTTGCTCCATTTCAAAACAAACATCCTTGCTATTTTAAAAAACAAACACTTACACTTTCAAAACATCTTACAAAACTTGAAAACATTTTCAAAAGATCAACATCTTTGTATACATTCTTATAAACGAGAATCATTACAAAGATTGCCTAAACAATGGCCTCTTTACAAAATACTTTCAAAAACCACACAAAGCACAAATTCAAACAAAAGCAAGTGATCTAGCAAGTAACTAAGAGCCCATGGATAACCATGGATGAAAAGGGTGTTAATACCTTCCCTTTTCATAATCTACCCTCCTAACTCAAGAAATAATCTCAAAGGTCTTTCCTGTGCTTTTTCACCTTTCCTTTTGGATAAAAGAAAAGTCTGTGGCGACTCTTGCTAACCGCAACATTTGCGATGAAACACAAAACCTTCAAGTCAGTTCTCCCACCGTATCACAGTGGTATAAGAGGATCCTTAGTTATTTGATGATCAGCGGCCACTAGTAGACCTAGACAAATCAACCATCATCCCTGGTAACTCAGAACACAGGTCACAATTATTTTCATAAATCAGATGACAAGTCACAAAGCAATGCACCATACATAGGATAAAATTTTTTATCTGACATCTCTGAAAGATACTTGTGAGAACAAACTCCAAACTGCCCACCTGAGTAAACCCTTTCTCTCCCTTTTTGGCCAAAAATTGACAAAGAAGGCCTTCACAAAACTAAACCCAAGCACAACTAACCCAAACCCGAACAAAAGCCATAAGAATTATGGATAGAACAAACATTCACTAGGTGAACGAGGAAAGGAGAACCCTCTATAAAAAACTGGTCATTTACTTGGTAAATAAATATCCTTGAATGTAGCAATAATCTTGGTCAAAAGGAAATGTTATTTGAGGAGAAACTGCCACCAAAAACAAAGTGCATTGTCCAACACAGCTTTGAACGTCTTTAATAACTTTAGACTGTTTCTTCTGAGCAAAACAGGTCCCAATGCATGCACATGCACAATTAAAACACGCTTACTGACACGTGTTCGATCAAACTGTCCATAAAACTCCCTTGTTGGCCTCACAGGAAACATGTCCTAAATAATGTTCTGACATCCAGTCAGACATTGTCTTCTTATTCTTGCATATTAACCAACACATCTTCAACCACATTGTCTTCTACTGGATTCTAAGTGTTCTCTGTAACACCCCATTTCTACCCAACAAATTTTATAAATCCAGAGTTACAAAATTTTGACATACAAATTGGATGCTACACTTACTACTTAAAAAACTTCAGTTAATCACATGTAATACATATACATAACACATACAATTCGAATGAACCCATAAAAACCTATTTAGTCTTTGAAAACTAAACAACTTTTATAATTTAGTAGCAGAATCACAATTTTCAACTCAAATGACATAACATCTTTGTCCAACTGAAAACAACTTCAAAACAACAAGTACTTAACAAAAATAACTTAAAATTCAGCAACGAAAGTAAAATCAACAATAAAGCAACAAATGTTCATCCCCCGAGTGTTACGTATCAGAGCAATGACACTGACTCGAACCACTGAAGGTAAATAACCTTCACTCTGGATTACCTGCACGTTACCAACATGGGGTAACATTCAAACATAAGGGTTGATATATCGAACAATATAATAGAACACATGATAAATAGTATATTATAATTAGTTCATACAAAATCACCACTTCGCAGCTCTTCAACAACATTTAACATAATCAGTTCATCAACACAACAACTCAGGATGCAACATGAAATTAGACTTGTTTTTAAGCCAATGCATGTGGTGCCAATAGAGAAAACTCTCAACTTAATGATATGCCAATTAATAGAGGCGTCAACAAGGCATAAGCTTTCAACTTTATATTTGTCAATCCAGGCCAACTTACCGAGCATGAGCTTCAAACTTGATATGCTATGTATGTGACAATATTATGAATATAGTAACCACAACACAATAATTCAACAACACCTCAACATAATTCAACATTGGCCTTAAGCCTACAACTCAATATATGCCAATAATTAGAGGCATCTCAACAAAATTCATCATCACATGCCAAATCTCAAATTATAACAAAGTATACAATACATCGTATTAACCAAAATATACTATGACGTCTTGCGTAATTACTCGAGAAATTCGACTATATATTGCTTGATACTTGTTAATTATATTATCTCTCTTGTTACTAACTTATATTTACTCAAATTCATTAATCATATAGGGATAGAATACCTTAAGAATTGTAATTATTATACTTAGAATGTTAAACTAAATTAAATAACTAATTGCCCTGCACAAGAGCATTAAGGGATGAGAAAAGAGTATGTTCCCTTCAACGTGCACGAGAATAATAGTAGGGAGATTAATAACGACGTGTACCCCTCAACACAGTGACCACACCGCTCGATACCTTCCTTTCATGCCTCTGTATCGGCCAACACACCATGCTTTTTGGCATATTGTGCAGCCTTGTCCCACTCGACACAACTACCTGTTCCCCTTGGCGCACCTTGCAGCCTTGTGTCGCTCAACACCTAGCACCTATACTCCTCGGCACATCTTGCAACCTTATGCCGCTCAACGCAATTACCTGCCCTCCTCGGCACAATGCATCTTCACATTTTTGCACAGAATTCGTCCAGTCTGTGACGAACGTTAACCTAGCCTTACAGTATTCTCTTCGACTATTAATTTTTGACCAACCGCACGGAATAACATAGAGACGGAGCAACTATATCTCCTATTAACAAATTCAGCAATCGTACAAGACAATCATGCATAAAACTCCTAAACGACCATAATATAAAAACGGGCAATTTTCAAGAACAAACCAAGAAAATCAACGCACAACAATTATACCCACGACCACCCCCTACATAATATTCATCGTAAGTCCAATTATAATGTCGAAACCCCACCCTTACCCTGGATTAAAGGTCGCTCGACAACTCTCCGACCAGAACCTTGCATCGCTCTTCTCCTTATTCCTTTCTTTGCACTTCTCATGACCAGCACACCAAGAATTCCTTATTCCAATTAACCTAATTATTTATTTTAAATAGAACCCCACAATATTATTAGTCTTAATGGGATTAATAACACACCTCCTATATTTCTACTTCCAACCATTAAAATTAGGCCCATCATAATTATTCTATTATTCTACTAATTCTAATATTATTACTACTATTAATCAACTAATTAATTAACTAGTAATGATATAGCAACTTATGCCAATAATTCATAACCTCTCACAACAATACAACAAATAATTCAAAAATAATTAATTAAATAATTAATTTAATAACGAGCGCTACAACTCTCCCCCCACTTGGAATATTTTCATCCTCGATAATTTACCTTGTTCAAACAACTCAGGATAAGAGTCCCGCATCTTACTTTCCAACTCCCACGTCATGCTTTCTCCGGCAGCTCCTAACCCGACTACTTTCACCAAAGAAATCTCCATACTTCTTAGAGTCTTTATTTCACGATCTGTGATTCATACAGGCATCGTCTCCATAGTAAGATTTATCCCGTACTTGCACATCATCCATATGAATTACATGACATGGATCTGAAATATACTTCTGGAGTTGTGACACATGGAACACATCATGCAAATTTGAAAGATTAGGCGGCAAGGCCACTCTATAAGCAACATTCTCAACTCTGTCCAAAATCTGATATGTACCAATAAAATGAGGAGTGAGCTTCTTAGACTTCATGCACGCCCAACACCGGTCACAGGTGTAACTCTCAGAAACACATGGTTACCTGCTTGAAATTCTAAATCTTTCCTTCGCTTGTCATGATAACTTTTTTGTCTACTTTTGGAAGTCTTCATCTTTTCTCGAATCAACTTAACCTTCTCCATAGTCTCTCGAACGATTTCAGGTCCAAGTACTACACTTTCTCTAGATTCATGCCAACATAAAGGAGTTCTACATCATCGACCATACAACGCTTCAAAAGGTGACATTCCAATACTAGAATGGTAACTGTTATTATAAGTTAACTTTATTAATGAAAGATAAGTGTCCCACGAACCTCCCTATTCAAGAACACATGCTCTCAACAAATCTTCTAACAACTACATAGTCCTCTCAGTTTGACCATCCGTCTAAGGATGATACGCCGAACTCAACCTTAACTTAGAACCAAACGCCTCTTTCAAACTCTTCCAAAAATCAGAAGTAAACCTCGGGTCTCAACCCGACACAATACACAAAGGAATACCATGTAGTTTTACAATTACACTAGTATAAATCTCTGCCAACTTTGATACTTGAAAACTAATGTTAATAGGAATAAAATGAGCTAACTTCGTAAGTCTATCAACAATCACCCAAATTGAATCATGTCCTCTTGGAGTATTAGGTAATTTTGTCCCAAAGTCTATTGAAATTCTATCCCATTTCCATTCTGGAACTTCTAACGGTTGCATCAACCATGCAGGCTTCTGATGTTCAACTTTCGACTTCTGACAAGTTAAACATGCATACACAAAATGAGCCACATCACTCTTCATTCCAAGCCACCAAAACAAATTCTTCAAATCTTGATACATTTTTGTAGCTCCCGGATGAATGCTCAACTTGCTTCTATGACTTTCCTCGAGAATCACTTTCTTCATCTTTGCAACATCATAAATACAAATTCGATTACAAAATATCAACACACCTTGCGCATATAACTTAAAATCACTATTCTCAGACTGATCGATTCCAACCATTAAATCTACCAATTTCACATCTAACTTCTGAGCTTCTTTGATACTGTCCAGAAATCCATTATTAACTTTCAACATTCCCAACATAACACTCCGCAATGTCACTTTACAAACTAAGCTCATATCTCTGAATTGTTCAATTAATTCCAACTCTTTAACCATCATTGCCGACATATGTAAATTCTTTCAACTTAACGCATCGACCACCATATTCACTTTTCCTGGATGATAATTCAACATGAAATCATAATCCTTTAAGAACTCTAACCATCTTCGTTGTCTCATGTTCAATTCCTTATGATCAAATAAATACCTTAAACTCTTATGGTCGTTAAATACTTCAAATCTAGAACCATAAAGATAATGCCTCCAAATCTTCAACATAAAAACAACTGCAACAAGCTCTAAATCATGCGTAGGATAACTCTTTTCATAGTCCTCAACTGCCTTGACGCATAAGCAACTACCTTTTCATTCTGCATAAGTAATCCTCCTAAACCCATCTTAGAAGCATCACAATATACCACAAAATGTTCTTCTGGATTAGGTAATGTCAAAATCGGAGCCGACGTCAATCTTTTCTTCAATTCTGTAAAACTTTCTTCACATTGAACTTCCCATACAAAAGCTCTACCTTTACAAGTCAACTTAGTCAACGGAAGTGCCAACTTAGAAAAAACTTCAATAAACCTTATATAATAACCAACTAGTCCCAAAAGAAGTAGTCACTGATCCCTTGGCTGGAGTATCAACGACCATCTCTCCATTCATAATAGACAACATAAGACCCAATCTTTCAACATAATTAGCAGCAATAAAGCAATGAGTAGCATCGGTATCAATAATAGTAATTAAAGGAGTACTATTAATGAAACATGTACCTCTGATAAGTCTGTCCTCATTAGCCGTCTGATTCTCCACCAAAGCGAATAATTTTCCACTGGTTTGCACCTTCTTTGGTTTCTAACACTGACTACCAATGTGTCCTTCTTCACTATAATTGAAGAAAATCATCTCTTTATGCTTGCACTCAAATATAGCATGTCCAGTATTACCACAACGAAAACACCTCTTCACCTTAGCAATACACACATTACTCTTATGACCAGGTTTTCCATATTTGTAACAAACTACACCATCAGGAGCATCTCCCCCACTAGTTCTCTGACCCTGAGCAACTTTCTGTTTACCTTTACCAACTGGGGCATCGTAAGGCTTACCACGATTTTGTTGGTGCTTACTCATCTTCTCATTGATAATCTTATAGTGAGCATTATTATCTTCTTCACAGATCCTGCAACTATCAATCAAATCAGCAAAGACACGAATCTTTTAGTATGCAACTGCCTTCTTGATTTCTGGGCGCAACCTGTTCTCAAACTTGATGCACTTTGAAAACTCAACATTTGCCTCGCTGTAGTGTGAGTAAAACTTTCCAACTCAACAAACTTTAGAACATATTCAGTAACCGACATACTCCCTTGCTTCAGCTCAAGAAACTCAATTTCCTTCTTACCACGATCGTCTTCAGGGATGTAATATCAAGCTTCTCAGATGATTCTCAATGCACTTTGTTTTGATGAAGACAAACTATATTGGCAGGAAGGCAAAGAAGTTGATCAAGCTAAAAGCATCAATGGATAAAAGTATTTTGTTCAAGCTCTTGGAAAATTTGATAAGGTATAATAACAATTCTTTCTATGAACTTAAGTCTTAGATGCTCAATGATCAAAAGAAGTGTTTTTATCTTGTCCAAACTTTTTCTCAAGTTTTCTAAGCAAAAATTCAATTTTCACTCGGGTGCAATTGATTTGCATGTTGGTGCAATCGATTGCATGTTTCACATTTTCAAAATGTTAGCTATTGTTTCTAAGTGTAATCGATTTTCATGTTTGTGCAATCGATTGCTCTCTATCAAATTTTTCTATTGTTTTAAAGTGCAGTCAATTTACACACATGTGCAACTGATTGTTCACTGAAAATATTTGAATTTTTTAGCTATTGAAACCTGTGCAATTGATTTACACAAGGGTGAAATCAATTGCGTGCTGAACATTTTGGAAAATCAGCAGCTTTGAACATACATTTTCATAACACCATTTCATAGAAACTTTTCATTGAAACTTGGCAATTGTTCATGATTCATTTGCAAAAATTTATGCTGTTTCAAAGAGGTGCTATGAACATATATACCGAATTTTCAAAATCATTTGGTACCTCTTCCAATCAATAGTTTCTGAATTTTAAAATATTAAAACTCAAGCTTTTTCTTCACTTTCATACACAGTTTTTCTGCACATTTTCATACATTGTTAAACAGAAAACTTTGAGCATTCTATAGTCTTGAGTCATTGTATATTATTGTTATTGGAAGAGACGATCAAGTCATTGATAAAATCACTTAAAGTGATTATTGCTCTACAAACTCACTGAATCAAAATATTGCTATACACTTTCTTATTTTTCAGGATTGTTGAAAATAAGTTCAAGTGGTTTTGTAATCTTGTTTTTCCAGGATTGTTGGATACAAGTAAGGTCACCTTGAGAGGATTGTTCTCAATATTGACATAGTGAAAATCCAAGAGGATTTTTCTTGGTCCAAGAGGATTGTTATTGGTTTTGGTAGTTCTTATTTAAGTTTGCCAACTATAAGGAAAACTCTTTTATGTTGAAAGGGGACTAGAGTACTCTCGGACTGTAAGGGGAACCAAGATATATCGCTTGTGTCTCTTTATTTTTCTGCACTTTACTCTTTCATAAACTCACCATAAACCAGAAAAATAATATCCATCATCACTAAAACCAGGATAAAGGAAATTTTTAAAGTACCTAACTCAACCCCCTCTTAGGCGCACTTCGTACTTACATTTGGTATTAGAGAAGGTTACAGGTAACCTGTTCCTAAAAGATTCAGAATGGATTCCGCAAATCAAAATACCATTTTCAGATATGGTGGTAGTAACAACAAGCTCCTATATTTTGTGGTTAATATTTTGACTTCTAGAAAATACGCATGAAGGCACATCTAGAAGCACAAGGAGAAGAAATATGGGATGTCGTCGAGAATGGTCTATTTGATCCTATAAGCGTAATCAATGGTCCTGGCTCATCAAAGACTAAAACTGCATGGGATAAGATGATAAGAAAAAGGTCCTCTATGATAAAAAGTCAATCAATATTCTTCAAGGTGCACTTAGCATGGATGAATTCTTCCGTGTCTCGGCATGAAAAACGGCGAAAGAAATATGGGATACCTTGGTACAAACTTATAAAGGAATTATTGAAGTTAAAAGATCAAGACTAAATACTTTGAGTCAAGAATACGAGTTATTTCAAATAAAACCCGGAGAAACCATCATTGACTTGCAAAAGTGATTCGTGCACTTGACAAATCATCTAAGTGCTCTTGGTAAGACCTTGACGAATGATGAACTAAATCTGAAAGTACTTAGATCCTTAACTAGGGAATGGCAACCAAAGGTAACGACAATTTCGAAAAAGAAAATTCTTTCTTCAAGGACTTCCGCAACGTTGTTTGGAAAACTTCAAGAATATGAAACGAAACTCGAAATACTTCAAAAGCATGAA
Organism: Vicia faba; assembly: GCA_948472305.1. Taxonomy (NCBI): domain Eukaryota; kingdom Viridiplantae; phylum Streptophyta; class Magnoliopsida; order Fabales; family Fabaceae; genus Vicia; species Vicia faba. Next base: position 1,233,917,440 of record OX451735.1, read on the forward strand.
AATCAAGAGAAGAAATCCAAGAATATTGCCTTAAAGATTGATTCCAAGGAAGTTGAAAAGGAAGACAATCCGGAAGAAGATGAAAATTTCATGCTCCTTGTCAAAAGGCTTGGTAAGTTCTTTGGTAGAAATGACAAATCCCTTTCTCATGCAAAAAGAAATAAACAATTTAAGAAAAGGGAAGCTTCCACATCAACACAAGAAGTCACATGTTATGAATGCGGTAAGCAAGGTCATATCAAGCCGGATTGTCCAAAACCCTCCAAGAAAGGTGGCTACAAAGGCAAAGAGGAATTTAAGAACAAAAAGGCCTATGTTGCATGGTAGGATAATGAAATAAGTTCTTCGTCCGATTCCGATAGTGATGAAAGTGCAAATCTAGCACTGATAGCCTCACACCATTCCGATAATGAAGATGATGAGGTTAGTAATGGATTCTATATTTTTGATAGTGATGCACAAGGTTCTATAGATGAACTATTAAATGAATGCAAAATTCTGTATAAAACTATCTCATCTCAAAAGAAACAAATTTCATCTTTAGAAGAAAAATGTGAAACTATGGAAAAAGATTTAAAAGATGAAAAATAAAAATTAAGTGATGAACAAAAACATAATTTTGTATGCAAAAATTATGAGTCACTCTCTTTCCAAATTGTCCAATTATAAAAAGAGTTATTGAAAGATATGAAAAAGGTCAAATTGGATTGGAAGGTGTTCTTAGCCAACAAAGATATTCCAATGATAAAAGTAGACTTGGATATTCAAATTTTTCAAAACCAAGTTCTAATAAAACTATATTTGTTAAGGCTAGTGATCGTTCATCCAAAGAGAAAGTAAACAAACCTAAAGTGGTTCATCATTATCATAAAAAGAAAACATTTCCTAAGAAGAAATCTTACCCTTTTAGATATAGAAGTAAATTTGAACCTACTTATGTTATTGTGGTATTAAAGGCCACACACCTAATGCTTGCTATGTTAGAAACTTTAGTGTGGAAAGTGGGCATTATGTGTGGGTAAAGAAAGGTACTAATTATGAAGGACCCAAAGCAACTTGGATACCTAACAAAACCTAATATGTTTTGTAGGTATGCTTGAAGACCACATGCAATCTTTGGTATCTTGATAGTGGTTGTTCAAAGCATATGACGAGAGACATAAACCAATTTTCAAATCTAGTGATAAAGGCCAAGGGTTTTTCACATCCATTGAATATGTTATTTATGTTGAAGGACTAAAACACGATCTTCTAAGTATTAGCTAACTTTGTGACAAAGGCTTCAAGATCAAGTTCACCAAAGATGAATGCTTGATAGAAGACAAAATCACACATGAGGTTATACTTAAAGGTAAAAGAATTAATAATATATTTATTATTTCCCTTGATGATCCATCTTTGAAGGTAAAACGTCTCATGACGAACAACGATGATTCATGGCTTTGGCACAAAAGAATTGCTCATATTCATATGGAATACTTGAATAAATTAATTAAGCATGATCTTGTCATTGGGTTTACTAAGACAAATTTTGTCAAATATAGACTTTGTGATGCTTGTCAAAAATGGAAACAAACAAAATCAACTTTCAAATCTAAGAATGTGGTGTCTACTACAAGGCCACTGCAATTGTTACATATGGACTTATTTGCATCAAGAACAAGAAGTTTCGGAGGTAATGTATATGCTTTGGTTATTGTTGACGATTTCTCTAGATATACTTGGAAATTCTTTTTAGTGCATAAAAGTGATGCATTCAAGGCTTTCAAGAAGTATGATAAACAAATTCAAAATGAGAAATCTCTAACAATTGCCTCCATAAGAAGTGATCATGGCGGAGAATTTCAAAATGCTCTCTTTGAAGAATTTTGTGGAGAACATGGAATATCTCACAACTTCTCGGCACCAAGGAATCCTCAACAAAATGGAGTGGTGGAAAGATAGAATAGGTATCTTGTAGAGCTTGCAAAAATGATGCTTAGCGATTCAAATCTTCCAAAATATTTTTGGGCAGATGCGGTGAGCACGGTATGTTTTGTTAGCAATAGAGTTAACATAAGACCAATCTTGAAGAAAACTCCATATGAACTTTTCAAAGGGAGAAAACCAAACATTGTCTTCTTTCACATTTTCGGTTGCAAATGCTTTGTCCTAAACAACGAAAAAGATAACCTTGGTAAGTTTGATGAAAAATCCAATGAAGGTATTTTTCTTGGCTACTCTCTTTCTAGTAAGGCATATAGAATTTATAACAAAATAACTTTAACAATTGAAGAATCAATGCATGTATCTTTTGATGAATCTAACCCCTCCAAGGAGGATAATATTGTTTGTAATGATGATAATGATGAAATATTAGAAGTTCCTCAAGAAAATACTTCCAAAGATGTCAATAAAGATCAACTGATTCAATAAGAATCAAACTTCAATGATCTACCAAAGGAGTGGAGGACTCATAGAGATCATCCTATTGATAAAGTCATCGGTGATATAAGTCAAGGTGTGACAACAAGATTAAATCTTAAATATGCTTGTCTAAACATGGCATTTGTCTCTCAAATTGAACCCTCCAAAATTGATGAAGCCTTAGGTGATGACCAATGGATTATTGCTATGCAAGAAAAGTTAAATCAATTTTAAAGGAATCAAGTTTGGGAACTTGTCCCTAAGCCAAGCAACAAACACATCATTGGAACAAGATGGGTATTTAAGAACAAACTTGAAGAAAATGGTATAATTATTCGGAACAAAGCAAGATTAGTAGCACAAGGCTACAATCAAGAAGAAGGAATAGACTTTGAAGAAACTTTCACTCCGGTTGCAAAGTTAGAAGCTATTAGTCTTTTACTTGCCTATGCTTGTTCATTAAATTTTTAGATTTTCCAAGTGGATGTCAAAAGCGCATTCTTGAATGGATATATCAATGAAGAAGTCTATGTTAAGCAACGCCCAAGGTTCGAAGACTTCAAGAATCCATCTCATGTTTTTAAATTGAGAAAAGATCTCTATGGTTTGAAACAAGCACCAAGGGCATGGTACGATCAGCTAAGTAATTTCTTATGTGAAAAAGGCTTTGAAAAAGGTAAAGTTGACAAGACTTTGTTTATCAAGAAAATCAAAAGTGACACTTTGCTAGTTCAAGTTTATGTTGACGATATCATCTTCGGCTCGTCAAACAAAGAAATGTGTGAAGAATTTTCTGCAATGATGCAAGGGGAATTTGAGACGTCCATGATGGGTAAAATGAATTATTTTCTTGGACTACAAATCAAGCGATTAAAGGATGGAATTTTCATCAACCAATCCAAGTATTGCAAAGAATTTTTGAAAAGATTTAGCATGGATAATTGTAAAGCTATGACTACACCAATGGATTCTGATACATACGTTGATCAAAATGAATCCGATGTCTCCATTGACATTACAAAATATCTAGGTATGATTGGCTCCTTATTATATTTGATGGCAAGCCATCCTGATATAATGTTCAGTGTGTGTCTATGTGCTCGCTTTCAAGAAAATACAAAGGAATCACATCTCATGGAGGTAAAACGGATCATGAAGTATCTCAAAGGAACAACAAATGTTGGATTATGGTATCCTAAAGGTAGTGTTTGCAATTTAGTTGGTTACTCTGACGCGGATTATGTAGGTTGTAAAACTGATAGAAAAAGCACAAGTGGTACTTGTCACATCCTTGGAAATGCATTAGTATCATGGGCTTGCAAGAAACAAGCATGTGTTTCTCTTAGCACGTCCGAAGCAGAATATATTGCAGCTGGTAGTATTTATGCTCAAATATTATAGCTCAAGCAACAACTTCATGACTATGGACTTGATCTAGAATGCATTCCTCTTCGGTGCGACAATAAAAGTGCAATAAATATTACAAAGAATCTGGTCATGCACTCAAGAACCAAACACATCGACATACAACATCACTTTCTTCGTGATCATGTACTTCAAGGAGAAGTTGAGGTCACATTTGTAGATACTCATAATCAACTTGTTGATATCTTCACTAAACCATTGGCAAGAGAAACATTTTACAAGATTCGACGAGAACTTGGCATTCTTGATGAACACGATATATAAGGTTCTTTCTATCATTTTTATGCTTTCACATACTTGTCTTAACTTAGTTATATGTAAAAATTCATGATTATATGATGACTTTAAATGCTATTGTTAAGTGTTGTTAAAATTTAAGAAAAATATGTTTTTGGTCATCTTTTGTTGATGCAAATCGATTGCTCACAGTATGTTTTATTTTCTGACCTTTCTGTTTCTAGTGCAAATAGATTGCACCATAGCGCAAATCGATTGCACTTTGTTCATTTCAATTTTCTGTTGGTTCTATTTTGTGTACAAATGGATTTCACTTGTATGCAAATCGATTGCACCAGCTATAAATTTCTTTTTTACAGGCTTTTATGTTGGTCAGAATTTATCTCTCTCTCATATCCCCAAGTTCACCTCCACTATTGACAAATTAATAAAATATCATTGACTATATTAAAACCCACTCATCACTATCCACTCATAAATCCTATCCAAATTCATCTCATTAAATATCTACTTCTCAAAATATACTAAACCCTAAGTTCAGAAAAACACCTTCCTCGTGGCATCCAGACAAAAATGAAAAGTGTCAGCTACAGATAAAGGAAAGAAGAAAGTTGCTTCATCTTCTGCAGAAAATCCATTAATCTCAACTCTCACTGAAGTTCAAGAAACAAGGTTCAAAAGGGATTTTCAAAGGAAGATAATGTCCACTCCAAACTATTGTATGCTATTATCTTTCCCCAGGAATGCTTTACTTTTCAGAATGATTTGACTGCATATGAATTGGAACCACTGATTTCATCATTTGGTCCATACTACCTGGATCTAGTAAGAGTGTTCTTCAGTAATTTGGCTACTTACAAAGGCAAGTTTGTTACATATGTGTTGGGCACCAGATTTCTCTAACCCCTGAAATTCTTGGTGAGATTATACATATCCCTCATATTAGGAGCTCTTTGTATGATCTTGAAGATGAAGCATGGGATGATTACAAGAAAAAGGATTTTTACTACATCATTGGCAGATTGAAAAAAGCTGAATTTCGTGCTAAAAGAATTCGCAGTCTAGGAGGAGTCATTCGATCTAGAGACTCTTGGAGTGTAGGTAACTTTTTTATCGATGATAAGCCATTTCACTATTTCATGGTCTACATTATGTTTCTGCGGGCTGAAAACCATTGCACTGTGACTGATTTGGAAATGCAATTGTTATACGCAAGGAAAATAGGTATAAGCGTCAATTGGGCAAGGCTTATAATGACTCATATGCTAAGGTTTGATGCAAAGTCAAAATTCCTACCATATGCTTACTTTATTACTCTTATTATTGAAGAATTTGGAATTGATTTTTCCGGTTTTGAAAGAGTTTATATGGATCCAAATGGTCACAAGATCTCAATCAAAAATGTTGATTCGAGAATGGGAGTTCACTACAATTGAGAAACAAAAACAATCACATACATTGGTGAAGATATGGTTGACGAAGGAAACAATCAAGAGGAAGAAGGCAGTGATGTTGAACCTCCTCCACCTACTGCTCCCTCTGGTCCAAGTAATCAAGATGTTATAGATTTTATGACTCAACAATTTGCTTCCATTAACACCAACATCAACCACCAGTGGAATGCCATCAATGACTCCACAACATCTTGGATTAATGATTTTCGCTCAGATGTGAACCAACAATTTTCCTACATCTACTCTCACCTTCACATACCTCCATATGAACCTAATAATCCTGCTTTACCTCCACCACAATACACAAAACCTCCATTACAACAATAATTCCCCAATCAAGGACCCTTCTTCTATAACAACAGTGACATGAATCAACCTTAAAATTCTGTCTAATTTTGTTATTTCTACTGTTTGTATGTTATGTCCTTGTTACTTTACGCTATGTTTTGTTTGTTTCTTTTGAGAATTCTATGTATTTGTTATTCTTCTATGACATGTTTGTCTATGACTATGTTTAATTAGTGCATGTTTTGGTTAACTTTTCAATGTTGTCCATTTTTTATTGCATCTTTCCCTTCTTTTTGATAATGTCAAAGGGAGAGAAGGATGTGGCACTTTATGCTTGTTTATTTCTTGTCTTAAACTTCTAAGTTACTCTTCAACAAGATGAACAATTTCAAGATTTTCCAACCTTCTCATACAAAGGGGGAGTTATACATCTTAGGGGGAGAAGGCTCTTTCCGGAAATAACAAAGCTTCAAGAAAGATTGTTTGTCATCATCAAAAAGTGGGAGAATGTAATATCAAGCTTCTTAGATGATTCTCAACACACTTTGTTTTGATGAAGGCAAACTATATTGGCAAGAAGGAAAATAAGTTGATCAAGCTAAAAGCATCAATGGATAAAAGTCTTTGGTTCAAGATCTTGGCAAATTTCATAAGGTATAATAACAATTCTTGCTATGAACTTAAGTATTAGATGCTCAATGATCAAAAGAAGTGTTTTTATCTTGTCCAAACTTTTTCTCAAGTTTTCTAAGCAAAAATTAAATTTTCACTTGGGTGAAATTGATTTGCGTGTTGGTGCAATCAATTGCATTCTTCACGTTTTCAAAATGGTAGCTACTGTTTCTAAGTGCAATCGATTTGCATGTTTGTGTAATTGATTGTTCGGAAGGTGATAAACTATTAGTCCTTACCTTGTACATAGTACCTTTGACTTTATGCTCGTGACATTGAACCTATGAACCCCCATGTTTGTGATCTTGTGTGTGATTGTTGCATCATACATTTATGCATCCACGAGCATTCTTTAAAAAGTTGATTCAAGGAACTTAAGGTTGACTTTTGCAAATATCTCAGTTACTTTTTTGACCATGGATTTTGGAAGGAGAAAGACTCGGAAGTAAAGTTTCAAGGATCCTAAGATAGAGGAATTGATGAGTTTGATTCCTGAGATTGAGATTTCTACAGATTTCTGGAAGAATTATGGATCCATCGTGCCTCTTATGAAGCTCAACATGAAGGAGTATATTCTTTCTACATTAGTCTAGTTCTATGATATGTTGTTCCGGTGTTTTACTTTTCATGATTATCAGTTGATGCCCATATTGGAGGAGTATTCTTACTTACTTAGTTTACCTATTACTGATTGAGTTCCTTTCACCGGTTTAGAGGAAGAGTGCAAGTCTCATGAGATTGTCATCCTAACTCACTTGAGCAAGTCTGAGATTGAGGCTGACATGACTACCAAAGGAGTAATCAAGGGTTTACTTGCTCAGTTTCTATTGGAGAAAGCTCTTTACTTCGTCAAAATGAAAAGTACCACTACTATCGAGGCTATCTTTTCTTTTCTTTCCAATGGGTTATTCTTGTTTCCTAACATCAACAAATTTATGGATGTCAAAGCCATTAGGATCTTTCTAATTGGGATCATGTCCCTACGCTGCTAGGAGATACTTATTATTCCATCCATCTTCAGAATTTCTATCAAGGAGGGATGGTCATCTGCTGCACACTGTTGTTATATCAGGGATTTATTTTTCACTTACCTCTGTTTGTTTCTGTGATACGGTGGGAAGAACTGACTGTTTTTTGGAATGCTGGTTTGCGTTTTGCGTTTATTTTCGCAAAATGTCGCGGTAAGCAAGAGTTGCCACCGAATTTTATTTTATCCAACAAGGAAAGGAAAAAAGCACATAAAAATTCCTTTTTTCGAGATATTTCTCGGGTTCGGGGGGTAGATTATAGAAAGGGAAGGTGTTAGCACCCTTTCTATCCGTTGTTATCCACGGGCTCTTAGGTACTTGCTCAAATTGTTTTCAAAATATTGCTTTCTTTGTGCTTGTGGGTTTGAAAAAGTTTTTATTTGAAACTTCGATTTAACTCTTGCTTCTGTCCTCAAGAGTGTATGAAGTGTTTTTGAAAACTTTGTTCAAAAAAGTGTAAGTGTGAAGAGTTTTTGTTTTTAAAAGAGCAAGTATCTAAGAACTATCTACCTACTCAAAAAAGGAATCGTTCTATGCAAATTTCCTTTAGACAATGCTATCCTACTATTGATGAGTAGGTAGCACCATCATTGGAGTTTGAGGGTCAATTCGAATGCGGGACTTACGGTCACCAAAGTAATGTTAGGACGCCTTAGCGGTAACCCTAATGTCTTAGATCATTTGTTTGAGGCAATGATATCCGAGGCAACCGTTTCGAGGCAACTATGATCTTTTAGACAAGAGGGAGACCTCTAAAACAACCTATACTCAATGACCGTGTACGAAGGCAACCAAGTGAGGTGTACCCTAAGAGTGCGCATGTGCGAGTGTGTCGTTTTCAGTTTATTTTATCTTTGTACATGTTAAAGGTGATCTAAGTTGATTTTAGGTTAAAACATTCAGTCTTGTCATGCATTCCTATTATCAAACATCTAACAGTTATGATTTGCGGAAATAAAATGCGGAATTTAAATTACAAGGCGTTGGGTATTTACATCGCCAAAGACAAACCCTTTAAAAATAAATAAAGCGATAAAAATTAAATAAAGGTCCTATTTACAATTACAAACCGGAATCAGATACATAATAGGGTAAAGAAAGTAAATTGCATGCCGGAAATTAAATCGAGCGCAAAGTAGGGTTTTGACCCTTTTGGATTAAAGAAAAGATTTTTTTGTTGTTTTTATTTTAAGAAAGAAACTATCCTAAATTAATTATTAAATTAAATTGAATAAACTAATTAATGAAAATAAATTATTTTTGGGTTTTTGATTATTTAAAGAAAGAAAAATAAAATAATTAAGTTAGTAATTAAAACCTAATTATGTCTAGTCAATTTTAATTATTTACAAAAATGTTAAAGTTATTCTAATTAAAACTCTAAATCAATTTAATTAGTATTTATTAATAAAAATAAAAGTTAAAGTTATATTGAATAAAAATATTTTTTGTGATTTTATTTTATAAAAGAAAAGAATTTTTCAATTGTTTAGAAATTAAATAAAACAATAAAAACAACTATTTAAAACAAAATAAGTAAATAAGAGAGAAAAGAGGTTTGGGCCTGAATTTTGTGGTGCATATAGCAATGCTAAGGCCCATTTGCATTGGCCCTGGTTGACTTTTTGGATTCCATGCACGCACGTGGACTTTGCCTATGGTGTACATTTAGATCTTGGCCACCAGATCTGGACTTTAGCCATCTGGCTGTTGGATGTGTGAGGGTGTATGATGAGTTGCACGCTTGGACTATGCATTTGATTACTTGAAGAAAAAATATATTGAGAAATTGGAGGACCTGGGATTCGAACCCAGGTCCTGATGGTGATTGCCAGGTTGCCTTGCCACTACGCCGTTTTGCTTCATTTGTTAATATATTAGAAATAATGCATAATAAAAGAAAGAAAGTCAATGGTCAGAACAAAACAAAAATTCGCGCGTGATTTGAATGGGTCAACCATGGCGTGACACGCCTTCGTCTTCTACCTTTCATCTGTGGCTAAAACATTTCAGACTTATACTAACGGACAAAGACCGTCACTATAAGTCATGCACATTCCAAAATCTGCTGTAAGCCATGAAAATGAATTCTAAGGGCATGGTTATGTTCGTCTCATTATCCCGGTCACAACCATACCCTTCTTGATGGCCAATTTTCCCTGAAAGAGAAACACCCAAAAAAAACCACGAAACCCTAGCTATGGTATTTGGCTTTACAGGTCAGATAAACAAAATTAACTAATGCCAAAAGCTTGGAAATATTATGAAGATCACAAATATATCAATGATTTGTTCAAATGATGCAAGAATAGTGAGTTATGATTTCAAATACAGAGCGAGATAACGTGATACTTACAGCGTGCTAGGTGGTCTGAGAATGCTTGTTCTTGATCCAGGTAGACTGAGTGAACACCCAGGAAATGATTGGGACCGGTCTAAGCTTCTGAAAATGCCTCTAGCTATGGATTCGATTCCACACTTTTTAGTGAATTTTGCAACTTTTGTATTGCCTATTCTTGCAGCCTCCAACCTCTATTTTCGTGCCTTTGCCTTCCTTATGTAATGTATATTGCATTAGGGTAAGAAACTTGGTACAAATCTCTCCACATCAATGCTCATGAATTGGATTTGATTCCACCATTACAACCTTCCAAATTTGGCCTAAATCATATCTTCTTGTAACCAATGCACTTGATGAAAATTTGATTCACATAATAGCTGTATTCAAAGCCTAAAGCAACCAAAAAATCACGAGTTATAAATACTTTTGATTTCATATGATTTTATTTGATTTAAAATGAATAAATTCAATTAAAAATCAAATTAAATAATAAAAATAAGATATGGGCTCATGGCTGAAGCTAGGACACGTGGAAAATGAGGCAAGCTCAAATCAAGTGGAAACAAATGGGCCCATTTGACAAATTTTGAAGTTTTGGGGATAGTTGACTTTTGGCAATTTTGCAAAAATGTCTAACTTCAACAATGCATAACTTCTTGAATTTTGAACTTTTGAAAGTGTTATTGGACTTTTTAGAAAGCTTGATATGACCTATAACCAACCCTTTTGTTCTCATCTCATTTTTATATTCCATTCTCAAGTTATAAGCTTTGGAAAAAAAGGTGTTTTTGTTGACTTTCAAAAATGACCTATAATGTCCAAATTTATAACTTCTTGTGAGTGCATTTTTGGATCTTGGGGTATGAAGATGGATTGTAGGAAATTGCATCCTATTCAAAATGAGATTTGTATGGGTCATTTATCATAAAGTATGAGAAAGTTATGCTTGGTCAAAGTTGAGTTGACTTTTCCTATAAAACCCTAATTTAGCAACTTTTGAGTCTTGATGAATTTTGAGCAATCCTTGATGAATCATGATCAACCCTTGATCAAATGATGAAATATCCTTAAAAATGATAATGTTGACAAAAATTCTTGAGGTTTGACTGCATTTGGATCACAATTGACTTTTGCCCTAGCATAGTCGATTTTTGGACCCTTTGAGCAATTGACTGAGCAAACTTCCTCTGCAAGGCTTGAAATTTGACATGGATGATCTTGAGAACATATTAGGACATTGGGGAACACTTTAGGTCATTTGGACTCAAGGATCTTGATGCAACACAAAACCCTAATTTGGGGTTGTCTGCCTTAGGAGATAGCTTGACTGTCCAACTCTTGAGCAATCTTGAGCCACTTGGAGATTTTCCTTGCAATGTTTTGAGAAATATGAGAGGGAAAATTTTGGGGTACAACAGTTTCATTTTGGGATATCAAGAAGGAACCTCATTGGGCCACGAAGATTATGGCTCTCACTCATTCTGACATTGATTGGTATCATCAAGTTTATTATAATGTGGAGATTATTGATAATTGTGGTAGTTTCCCTAATGTGCCTCTTCTTGGTAAAAAGGGAGGAATTAACTACAATCTTGTTCTTGCACGTAGTCAACTTGGATATCCAATGAGAGACAAGCCAAACAACATTTATCTGATTGGTTTCTTTCTCAAATAAGGAAAAGATCACAAGGCAACTAAGGGAGAGATCGAAAAGGCTTGGCGCCATATTCACATAAAGGGTAAAAAAGATTCAGGACGAAGAGGAGTTGTTTCCTTGGAACATTATCTTCTTTGGGTATAAGCAAGGGAAATTCAATTGAAGATGCCTTATTCTTGTGAAGAACCTGTATCTTATATGTTTTGGAGGACTACTCCTCCTCTCTTAGATGATATGAAAGAACTTCAGCTTCCCTTGGTTAGGATGCAGTAAGAAAAGGAAGCATGGAAGAATAAGTACCAGACTTTGGAGGTGCCCTACTCAACAGAATTGAAAGAGAAATATGACTTGATCGAGATTCTTGAGAGTCATGCTATGGAGATGATGGAGAAGCAAGATGATTTATTTTACTCTAGAGTTCAACCAGGTCCTGATCACCCATTCTTTGATTTTGGTGGATGGAAAGAAGTCACCGACAAGTATGCAGAAGAGAACAAGCAATTGAAGGCTCAGATTGCAAGACTCAGAGGAAAGCGTCAGTGTGTGGAGAGATCTTCATTAGCTTTGGCTCTTTAGGATTTTTTAAATTCTATATTCATTCTCTTGTACTTAGAATTATTGAAACTTGTACTAAAAGTTGTAATCCATTCCAAAGTTATTATTAAAATGAGATTTTTCAGTATTTCCAAATGCGTTAATTACTCAATATTTGCAATTGTTTATAATTATTTGAGTTCCTTTAATAATATAAATAAATCATATGCACTACATATCATGCATTATTTTGCACATATTTTTTCATTCCTATCTTTCACAGGTGTCTTGCTTGTTTCTCTGCTTCAACTGTTAGCAAGTTGTCTCATAGCTACAATACTCGGGCTAATTCTAGAAAGAAGATGGAAAACCTTGAACAAGAGAATCGTGAGATGCACGAAGAAGTTAATTCTTTAAGAGTTGGTATGGCCAACTTGACTGCTTTGGTAGAATCGTTAGTAGTTGCTCAGAATCAGCCACCGCCTCCTCCTCCATCTCCTCATGCTACTCATCCATAACATATAACCGTTATTTTAGAGGTTCTGTCAGTTCCCATCTCTGTTACTCCAGTTACTGCTACTCAATATCGTATTCCTCGCGGTTACCCATGGGGAATACCTGAGAACTTCATGCCAGAAGGTTACAATCTTGCTTCTCAAGTTGCTTCATTCGTTCAAATAGTTGCTACTTCTACACCTCCTATGGTGCATACTACTCCTATTGCTAATAATGAGGTTCATCATGTTCCACCTCCTACGGTGAATGCTATGCATGTTATTAATGATGAAGTTTATCATCCTGCTCCTCCACCAAGTGAAATTTTGGGCTTCTATGACCGATTGGGTGATTTTCAAGATCAATTCAATGAAATACATAAAGAAGTGAAGGCTCTCCGAGGGAAATACTTATTCAGAAAGAACATCAGTGATCTCTGCTTAGTTCCCAATGTAAAAGTGCTAACAAAGTTTAAAGATCCAAAATTTGAGAAGTACAAGGGAAACTCTTTTCCCCGTGATCACCTGGTGATATATATCAGAAGAATGTCCACTCATACTGATGACCAATGTTTTCTTATTCATTTCTTCTAGGATAGTTTAACTGGTGCTGCTTTAAAATGGCATATGAGATTGGATAGTAGCAACATCTTTACATTCAATGACTTAGGTGAAGCTTTTGTGAAACAGTATAAGTACAACATGTTTATAGCATCTGGCCGTGACCAACAGAGAGCGATGGCTCAGAAAGATAAGGAGTCATTTAAGGACTATATGCAGCGTTGGCGTAAAGTTGCTACCCAAGTGGTACCCCCAATTGGAGAACAAGAAATTACTAAGGTCTTCCTAAAAACCCTTGGTTCATTTTACTATGAAAGGATGGTTGCGAGTGCACCAAGTGATTTCAATGAGATGGTAAGTATGGGTGTCTATCTAGAGGAAGCTGTTAGGGAAGGATGATTGACAAAATATGAAGGTTCTAGTGGAACAAGGAAATCATCATATAGGTTTTCTAAGAAGAAAGAAAGTGAAACAAATGTTATTGCTGAAGAAAGAAGGGTAAGACATCTAGGAAGACGTCATCAACATCAATATCAGGTTGCTTCTGTAACTCCAATCGTTAATGACGCTTTGACTGTTGTTTCCTATTAGAGAGCTCCTCGACAAGGTAATCAAAGGAAAGGTCAAAAGAGAGAAGCTTTTGATCCTATTCCAATGAGTTACGTAGAGGTGTTTTCGGATTTGATTCAAAAGAAATTGGTGCAGACTAGGCCTCCCCCTACTATACCCTCAACTTTACCATGATATTGTAAGGCGGATCGGCTTTTTCTTTTCATCAAGGAGCCCCCGGGAACAACATTGAAAACTCTTAACCATTAAAGTGTGAAGTGTAGAAGATGGTAAGGTCTTGTCTCCTATCTTGTATAGATGTTGGTCCCAATGTGTAGGATAACCCACTACCTAAACATGGAGGTGGAAGTGTTGTAAATATGGTTGCTGGTTGTCCCAGGGATTTTAGGATTTTTGATATCAACTTGGTTAGAGGTGATTTAGCGAAGATGCATGTTGATCTCTGTGAGTTTAGATATTACACACATGACCAATCCGCTTGTAGTGTTTGCAGTATGGACGTTCATGGATGTGATAAAGTAAGAGCGGATATGCAAGAGATGACAGATTAATGACTTATCCACATAATCAGACCAAGGGATAAATATGAAGAAGATGTGAATATGGTTTATATATTTCCCGGTGAATTCCAGATTTTTGATGTAAATTACATGAATGATGATCTGGTACAGCTGCACGCCATATTTTGTTACATGGATGGCTGAGAGGTACATCATTATGGGTCCTGTCAGATCTATTATAAGGATTCTCGTGGTTGTTCTGTTATAAGAAGATGTGTCTAATTGCTGTTAGATAATGGTACTATCAGATCACATGCAACAAAGAAGATTATATTGGAGTTAATGCAATTGAAGACTACTCTGTTAAGGCATGTCTGATGATTAGTATGTTTTTACTGATAAGTTCTTTTCTTCTGATGAAGGTATGTTTTCTAATAATGATTCTGCGATTCTTGAGTATTCTCAAGAAGTGGGGGTGAATGTCATTGTGCCGTGTTTTGGTGTTCAACTTCTTACAAGTCAAACATGCATACACAAATAGAGCCACATCAATCTTCATTCCAGGCCACCAAAACAAATTCTTCAAATCCCGATACATCTTTGCAGCTCTCGGATGAATGCTCAACTTGCTTCTTTGACTTTCCTAAAGAATCACTTTCTTCATCTCCTCATCATCAGGAATACAAATCAGATTACAAAATCTCAACACACCTTGCGCATCTAACTTAAAAACATTATTCTCAGACTGATCAATTCCAACCATTGAATCTGCCAGTTTTACATCCAACTTCTGGGCTTCTTTGATATTATCCATAAAATAATTATTAATTTTCAACATCCCCGACATAACACTTTGCGGGGTCACCTCGCAAACTAAGCTCTTATCCCTGAACTATTCAATCAATTCCAACTCTTTAACCATCATTGCTGACATATGTAAAGTCTTTCGACTTAATGCATCAGCTACCACATTCTCTTTTCTTGGATGATAATTCAAACTGAAATCATAATGTTTTAATAACTCTAACCATCTTCGTTGTCTCATATCCAATTCTTCCTGATCAAATAAATACTTTAAACTCTTATGGTTGCTAAATACTTCAAATCTAGAACCATAAAGATAATGCCTCCAAATTTTCAACACAAAAACAATTGCAGCAAGCTCTAAATCATTCGTAGGATAGTTCTTTTCATGAGTCCTCAACTGCCTTGATGCATTAGCAACTAACTTATCATTCTGCATAAGCACACCTCTTAAACCCATCTTAGAAGCATCACAATATACCACAAAAGGTTCTCCTGGATTAGGTCATGTCAAAATTAGAGTCGGCGTCAATATTTTCTTCAATTTTGTAAAACTTTCTTCACATTGAACATCCCACACAAAAGCTCTACCTTTACAAGTCAACTTAGTTAGCGGAAGTGCCAACTTAGAAAAACCTTCGATAAACCTTCTATACTAACCAGCTAATCCCAAAAATCTTCTAATCTCGGTAGCCGACTTTAGAGTTTCCCATTGTAACACAACATCTACATTAGATGGATCTACAACAATGCCACTAGCTGAGATAACATGACCAAGAAAACTAACCTCCTTTAACCAAAATTTACATTTAGACAGCTTTGCATATAACTTCTTCTCTTTCAAAACTTGCAATACTATTCTTAAGTGTTCTGCGTGTTCTTCCTTTGATTTAGAGTAAATCAAAATGTCATCAATGAACACCACTACAAATCGATCTAAATAAGTATGAAAGATACGGTTCATGTACTCCATGAATACTCCTGACGCATTAGTAACACCTAAAGGTATCACCAAATACTCATAATGTCCATATCTCTTTATGAAATCCATCTTTTGGATATCTTCATCCTTCACTTTAATCTGATGATAACCCGACCTTAAATCAATCTTACTAAACACTCGAGCACCCACCAATTGATCCATCAAATCGTTTATTCTCGGAAGCGGATACTTGGCCTTTATCGCCACTTTATTCAATTGTCTATAATCAATACAAAGTCTCATACTTCCATCTTTCTTCTTTACTAGTAACACTGGAGCTCCCCGCGGCGATACACTTGGTCTCACAAACTTCTTCTCAAGTAAGTCTTCCATTTGCTTCTTTATTTCCGACAATTCATATGCAGACATCCTATATGGTGCCATAGAAATAGGTTTGGTACCAAGTACAAGATCAATAGCAAATTCAACTTCTCTCTCTAGTGGTACATCAGGAATTTCATCAGGGAAAACTTCAGGAAATTCATGCACCACCCGCAATTCCTCCATTATATCTTGATTCTAGAAAAATAACGACGCCATCAACGAGAACATTTGATCCTCTTCTTGCATCAACTGCTTCAACTGTCTAGCCAACAACAGACCAGCTTCCTCTTCTTCAAAAGTAGAAAACCTCACTGACTTGTCATAACAGTTAATATGAACATAGTTATGCTCTAACTAGTTCATACCTAAGATCACATCCAACCCACTTAAAAGCAAACAAACCAAATCAACAGCAAAGTCTCTATTGAATATCGACAAATGAAAGTTTTAAAAATACAAGAGATGTAATCACTGATCCCTTGGCTGGAGTATCGACGACCATCTCTCCATTCATAGAAGAAAATATAAGACTTAATCTTTCAACATAATCAGCAACAATAAAGCAATGAGTAGCACTAGTATCAATAATAGTAATTAAAGGAGTACTATTATTGAAACATGTACCTCTGATGAGTTTGTCCTCATTAGTCGTCTGATTCTCAGCTAAAGCGAACACCTTTCCACTAGTTTGTGCCTTCTTTGGTTTCGGACACTGACTACCAATGTGTCCTTCTTCACCATAATTGAAGCAAATCATCTCCTTATTCTTTCACTCATATACAACATGACCAATCTTACCACAATGGAAACATCTCTTCACCTCAGCAGTACACACATTGCTCTTATGACCAGGTTTTCCATATTTGAAACAAACCACACTAGCATGAGCATCTCCCTCACTAGTCCTCTGACCCTGAGCAAATTTATGTTTACCTTTACCAACTGGGGCATCATAAGGCTTACCACGATTCTGTTGGTGCTTACCCCTCTTCTCATTGATGATCTTATAGTGAGCATTATTATCTTCCTCAAAGATCCTGCAACTATCAATCAAGTCAGAAAAGACACAAATCTTATGGTATCCAACTGCCTTCTTGATCTCCGGGTGCAAACCTTTCTCAAACTTGATGGACTTTGAAAACTCAGCATTTACCTCACTATAGTGCGGATAAAACTTAGCCAACTCTGCAAACTTTGCAGCATATTCAACAACTGACATACTTCCTTACTTCAGTTCAAGAAACTCAATTTCCTTCTTGCCACAAACATCTTTATGGAAATACTTCCTCATAAATTCCCTACGAAACACAACCCAAGTGACATTTTCACCTGCAGCTTCTAACCACTGACACGTCTGTAGCCACCAGTCATCAGCTTCGACTGCTAGCATATGAGTACCATAATGAACCTTCTGTGATAGAGTGAAGTCCATCACACGGAATATTCTCTCAATATCTTTCAACCAATCTAACGCTCCGTCAGGGTCATACTTACCCTTGAAGGTAGGCGGATTCTCCCTCTGGAAAGTTGCCAAACTACGAGATCCATCATTCTCGTCAGTGTTCGGCTGATTCTCCATAGCATACACTATTGCTTCTAAAGCAGAAGCGAGTGAAATATCATTACTTCCAACCATACCAACTTCTCACTACAACATAAACAACAATTATAACTCAAATTAAAAATACTCGATTGTTAGACACAACTACGACTCGACAACTTGGTCGGACCGACCGACTTGCTCTGATACCAACTTTGTAACACCCCAATTCTACCCAACAATATATATAAAATTAGAGTTATAAAAATTCAACAACCGAATCATGATGCTACAAATTCAACTTAAAACAACGACATTCATTACAGATACATAACACATTAAACTTGGATGAACCAACAGCAACATAAATTAATCTTTTAAAACCAACAACTTTCATAACCACGGAATAGAATCAAAAATTCAACTTAAAGAATATAACATCTTTATCCAACTAAAACAACTTCAAATAACAGTTATTTAAAGAACAATATCTTAAAGTGCAACAACTGAATAATAACAACAATAAAGTATCAAGCGTTCACCCCCCCCCCCCTGAGTGTTACGTATCAGAGCAATGACACCGACTCGAACTATTGAAGGTAAACCGCATTCACTATGGATTACCTGCACTTTACCAACATAGGGGTAACATTCAAACAGAAGGGGTGAGATATAGAACAATATAATAGAACGTATGATAAATAAAACATTAAAATCAGTTCATGAAAAAATCATTGCTTCATAATTAATAACAACATAAGCATAATCAACTCAACCACACAACGACTCAGAATGTAACACAAAATGCAACTTGTATTTATGCAAATGCATGTGGTACCAATGGAGGGGAACTCCCAACTTAAAAATCTGCCAATAAATAGAAGCATCAACAAGGCATAAGCCTTCAACTTAATATTTTGCCAATCCAGGCCAACTTAACGAGCATCAACTCCAACTTGATATGCAATGTATGCGACACAACATGAATGTAGCAACAACAGCAACAAACAACTTAACATAAATGAACGTTGGCCATAAGCCTACAACATCAGCAACAATTCAACATCAACTCAACATAATTCAACTTTGGCCATAAGCCTACAACATAATATCTGCCAAAATTAGAGGCATCTCAACATAATTCATCAACCTTTAAATTTTCAATTAAGCACAAACTACATAGCACACTGTAACGACCAAATCAACACACACAGGAAAAAGGGATAGGAAGAACTACGCGCCCTTCGACATGCACATCAACAAGACAGGATAACAACTAACTCAATACCCCTCAACACGCACCGACACAAAGAATAATAACAACTACTTATGCTCCTCGACACAACTTGTGGCTTCGTGCAGCTCGGCATCAATATTGTGCTCCTCAGCACGCCTTGCAGCCTAATATCGCTCGACATCCAACATATATATTCTCTGACACACTTTGCAGCCTAAATGCCGCTCAACACCTAACGCCATCAACATCCTCCCCGACCACTAATTTTGGCCAACAACATAGACTAATACAACAACATAATGACCATCACATCATAATCCTTGATTTTCGGCCAACTGCTCAGAATAACACAAAACGGGTAACTATATCTACTTTTAACAGACTCACTAATTGTACAAGACAGTCACGCTGAACCCTTCCTATAATGGCCACAATAACAATCCCTAACTTCCGACCAACCGCTTAGAATATCATAACATCCTAACGACCACTTCAACAGATAAGAATCTATACTACCTTATTCATCGATTATACCGGGAAATTATTCACACAACTCCAAACGCCCACAACATAACAACCAGGCAACTTCCTATAACAGGTTCATTAAACATTCATACAGTAACTCCTTAAACGACCACGACATGAGGAAACGGGTAACTTCAATGACAGATTCAGAAACATCAACGCACAAGTCATATAAACGACCAATTCCCACATAATGCACATCATAAATCCCATTATACGGTCAGAACCCCACCCTACCTGGATTGAAGGTCGCTCTACCAAAATTTCCAGCCGACAACCTTGCTTTTCCCTGCTTGACACCGGGCAGCTTGCTCCTCTCTTCGTGCGGCTTCACACGGTCAGTGCACAAGACTTCTTATTCTCCAAAAACCAAATCCTTGTGCCAGCTTAACCTTATATCATCAATCCTATTGGGCCTAACCTACACACCCCCACTTTACTACTTGCAACCAATAACATAAGTTCAACAACATTATTCCACTAATTCCAACATTATTGTTATTATTAATCAACTAATTAATTAATTAATAATAATCTAACAACTTATACCAACAATTCTTAACATCTCACAAACTTTTCAACAAATAATCAGAAAATAATTCAATTAACAGGTGTTACAATCTACATGTCGTTCTCCAAACAATAATTGTGTAACATTTGTTTTAATTTCATTGGCTTGTCTTTTACGGATTCTATGTGTTTCTCAATAGGGTCCATAACATGCACAACACCCCAGGTCCCTTAGGTCTGCTTACTAACACGTTTGACAATGATCAGATGATCCATATTTTTTTGGTTTATTATTTTATTTTCTGATTTTTGTTTTTGTTGTTTTAAACTTCAAAAATTCATAAAAAGTTCATTTCATCTTCTAAAATTCTGAAAAAAAATTCTCAAAAAACTTTTGATTTTTCTCTTTCTGATTTTTATTTTTTCACAATTTTATTTTGTGATTTGATTTTTTAAATGATTTTCACTTTATTTGACTTGTTTAAATTATTTTAAAAATACTTTTCTTGATTTTTAAATTCTGAAAAATTTTATGGAAGGATCCAATGACCTCTTGACAAAGATTGGTGACCTCATTTTATTTAGGACAAGTTCCTTAACCTCATTGGATATTGGATGTTGATAGGTAGAAAAACCAAATCCACCAAAATGGATGAATGATGTTGATGATATTTGAAACCCTAGTTTCATCTTGACAAATATATGGAAGGATCCAATGACTTCTTGACAAATAATGGTGACCTCATTTTATTTGGGACAAGTTCCTCAATCTCATTGGATCTTGGGTGTTGATAGGTAGAAAAACCAAATCCACCAAAATGGATTAATGATGTTGATGATATTTGAAACTCTAGTTTCATCTGATACATCCCCTTCCCTCTTCATCTTATCCCTTTCTTGTTTTTGGCTTATGCTACATGTATTTGGAGAGTGATCAACATATCATTTCTCATATATATTGGTACATAGATTTCTATTGACTGACCTCAAAATAGGTGTGACTTCTACATAAGTCAACTTACGATTGCATAACATAGCACTAAATTTATCCTGATTCAAAAAATGATCATTCGTGGCCCAAACCTATGTTTGCGAGCCCGTGTATGTTTAATTTGAAACCTTTAATCCAATAACTTTGAAGTTCATTATTAGGAGGCTTTGATTTTATCAATCCTCTAATGAACTTCATGAACTTTGATCTAAGTGAATCATTTGAACATCGTTGATCATATGTGGTTTCCTTGAGTATTTGAAATGAATGATATACTTCACAAAAGCAAATGAGAGTTGTTGTTGAGCAGCTTTGATTTTATCAATCTTCTAATGAGTTCTCAAATGCAAGTTTCAAGATGGTTATTCAACTAACTTCTAACTTCTAATTCACTAACAATTAACTTTACTTTATGCCTTTACTTTACGCATTTACTTTATGCCTTTATTTTGTGCCTTTATTTTTATGTATAATTTATTTTAACATTTACATTCCATACCATTTTTCTTTTGCTCACATGAACATTTATCTTTATGCCATTTTATCTTTGCTCATTAGAGATTTTCTTTTCTTTTAAAGACACTTACTAATCAACTTGAACAATAAAAAATTTTAAGGTTACTTGGACTACTTGGTTACTATCCTTGGCATTGTGGAGTTGTGGATCTCTCGGACTTAGGATTAGAAGCCTTGATACTTGGGACTTTGTGGCTATGTTTTTATTTTTTCTGAAGTTCTTGTTACTCCAAGACACTGGGTTGATTTTTCTTTGTGTGTAGGTTATTCTGATTATATGCTTTGTTTGTGATTGAGAACTCATCTATATACAATTGTTACTCTGTCCAATTTTTGTGAAGACTTAATCCAGCTAAAGCTTGGTATTTCTCAGAGGTTTATTATTTTTCTTGCTTGGTTTCAATCTAAAGGATGAGAATTATACATTGACTTCATATGTTAAGTGTTAGTTCCTTGTTAGTTAGATCATTCTTTTCCTTGGCTTCTACCTTATGCTTTAGGATAGTCCCTTTATCTCCTCATATATTCTTTAATTTCAAAATAAATTTTCTCCCTCCTTTTCAAAACTCTTCTTGTTTTCTAACTTGAACTCCTTTCATAATAAACTTGGACTTAGGTCCATGCATTTTCAAAAATCTTTTTTTTAAATCAAACTTAAATCAATTTAATAATAATTTGACATCTTTCTCAAGACCAAAAGTCAATTAACATCATTTAAATCATTTTGCCACTTGGGCTTTTTACTTTAAAAACTTTTTCTCAAAAGATTAGACTCTTGGCGATTCTTGTAGTGATGTGAGCTACTATACTTCTATGATATATAGTTAAGTGATATATTTTCCACTAGGGTGTTGAGTGAAGCTTTGTTTATTTTAAGATCCAAGCTATATCCTCCACTTTGATATGATGCAAATTCTCCTTTCTCATTATTGTGGGTAGTAAGTATGTTTTCCACTCAGATATTACGATGATGTCTCTTATTAACCAACAGACTTGTGTTTTAAAACTTTTGAGGTGAACTACAAGTACCTTGATCTCCTATTGCACAGAAGGTGGTATGTAGGAACTAAAGTTTCACAACCACGGAGGGTGAAAAAAATTGTAAAAAACACTTCTTTTCTCATCTCCACCGTCAATTTTTTGAATACACCTTTTATAGCCAAAATACACAGATTTTCAAAGAGGTTCTTGCAAAGTGCCGTAGATGTTTAGGGTGTTAATACCTTCCCTTTGCATAACTAACCCCCGTACCTAGATTCTCCCCCCTCTTCTTTAGGTTTATTCGCTCTTTCCCATTTCCTTTAACAATAATAAAGCACGGTGGAGATTTTTATTTAATCTGTGCGAGTCAAAATAATCCAATGGCTTAGTCTCAACATTTCTACCGCTACAAACATCTAGACGAAGAATTATGGATTCCCAATTGATTTGGATTAATATTTATAGGGGTATTCATCTGGGAAAAACCATTGGGTTTCTCCTCCAAAATCATTTGTTGAATTGGGGGTTTTCGTGCAAGATCGTACGAGAAGGAATCATCCATGTGAAAAATCTCTTGTAGTGTTTGAAATATTTTCAAGGAACCTTAGAGCGTTTGAAATCTTTTTAAGGAAGTAGCAAGAATTGGATGATAGAATCAGTGATCTTGTGTTGATAGTGTGCAATCGGATTTTCTCGAGTGAAAAACCCCTTGAAGTGTTTGAAATCTTTGCAAGGAACCTTGGAGTGTTTGAAATCTTTTCAAGGAAGTAGCTTATGCGGCGAATAGGTTGCATCTACCAGTTGATTTGATCTTGCTTAAGATAATAGCTTGGAAGAAGGAGCATCAACACCAAATTGGATAATTTTGTATTATTGTTCTAACTCTTCCTATTGTATTAAACAATTTTTCATATAAGAATTATCCTAATTCATTTGGAATTTGCCGCAGATGTACCCACACGCAAGGACGTCTGTGGGGAACTATGTAGACAAGTTCCTTGTGTGTTTTTACTTTTCCGCTCTTACTTGCTTTCAATTTCATCAATCGTCTTAACAAATAGCATTGTGCTAGTAATTGGATTGTAAGAATTTTCCTCTCAAAATTTGTTTTTGAATTAAGTGTAGATATAGCTTATAACCACTTTTGATTGTAAGTGGTTTTGTATATTAACACCACTCAAGGAGAAATTCTGAAAATTCACTTGCACGCCAAGTGTTTGATAAAATGATCAAGTTAGTTCTTTTATTATTTAGCCTTGAAAATAGCATTGAAAAGTGATTATGTTCAAACAATAAATAAGTGGATTGTTAAATTGAGTTTGTGTTAATCGACTATTCAATTTTGTTTCATAGATTTAATGTTAACAATTTGCATATTCGAGTTTCCAATAAGTTGTATTTTATGTGACTTGTTCCATAAGGGAATTCTTGTAAAAGTACATGGCTAAATGACAGACACATGTATAAACTTGTTTTAAAAGTTATTTGTTTCAATTAACTATTTTAAAAAATTCCTTGAAGTCGTTCCAGATGAGTTAGGAGATGTCTGAAAAGCTCTAGGAGAATTTTTATTTTTTCCAATTAATTGTACCTTATCCCAATCGATTGGGAAATTTAAAAGACAATTCCTAAGAGATTAGGACAACATCTTAATGATGGGTAATAACTAAATATCTTTTCATTCCATGTCTATCTAGTTAATCAATTAGTTTAGGCTAATCAATTAGTTTAGGCTAATCAATTGAATGATGCATATTGCCAATTGATAAAAAGCCTAAAAAAACTATTCATTTTTATGGCAACATATAGCCTGTAAATAAAGGCATCTTTCCACTCTTTTTCACATTAAGAACATGGTTTCATTTCTCACTTCTCACCCTCTTTCTAAAATGTTCTTTTATTTAATTTTATCACTAAATGTTTAGTCATAGTTCTTTTTGAGAAGTCCTTTTGTGAGTGAGGAAACTATAATTCCATAAGGTTAGTTTTGTAATTTCACAAGAGAAGATCTAGTCTCTACCTTGGTTGAAAATTTTATCCATTTAGATTTTTTTGTTTGGGTTCGAAGTTAAACTCGTAAAAATCTTTTGTTTGGGGATTGTGTGATCTAGTCTCCATTTAGGTTTCTGGTAAGCCCGAGATAAAACTAAGTTTACTTTCAAGCTTTACTCGTGATAAAAGCTTGTTTAGGGTCGCGATCAACCCGTGATAAAATCTCATAGGTTCTCAGTTAGCCTAGTATAAAACCAAGGTGAGGTTCGAGAGCTCAGTCCGATATTAAAAGCTCCACAAGGTTCACCTTAGCGCACAATAAAATCTTTTTTTGGAAGCTTGAAGGCTAAATGCTTCAAGTTTCTTATGGAAAGGAGACTAACCTCTTCGATCCATTATTTTGAAACTTGAAGACTAACCGCTCCCAGTTTCTCGTGGAAAAGAGACTAACCGCTTCGATCCACCATTTGGAAGGAAGACTAGCCTCTTCACTCCTTATTTTGCTGTTTGGTTCGAAGTAAGACCTAAACTTCATGTTCCTTATATAAGGGGTTCAATAGTTTAACCTACTAAAATCTCTAAAGTTTATTAGATACTCTCAAGATCAAATCCCAGGGACATGATTGAGTCATTTTTTACTGAACCTGTATAATTTTTTGTGTTCCTCTCTCTTCCCTTAACTCTTTACTTTCTACATTTTATATTCTGCAGTTTTGTTTTTCAGTGGCTTAATTATAAACCTTTTTCTAAAAATATTTTCAAACCCCTGATTTTGATTCAATTGTTTTTTTCAAATCATAGTTTTTCTCAAACATACAATTCATTCTTATCTTGTATGTGAAGTCACGTGCCAAACAATATATTACGCTATCAAGGTCCTTAATGAAAATCAAGTCAATTATTCAATACTTAAAAGTAGTTGTTAGCAGTAGTATTTACTTTAGAAATATTATGATTTTTTTTAAATTGGTTACAAAGTTATTATTTTTATAGATCATGCAACACTTAAGTGTTTACCCAAAAATGGAGATTTTATGCCCTAGTTACTATGATGAATATTGTTTTTGCAAAAGTTTGACTTAGAAATCAAAGAAAAAAATGGAGTTAAGAATATGGTGGATGACCACCTTTAAAGGTTGGAGAACTTGAATTTAATAAGAAAGAGAATAACATAGTCGAGGAGTTCCTCGAGAAGCATTTGTTTGCAGTTACTAGATTTCCATGGTTTGCAGAAATAGAAATATTTTAATCTTGGAATATAGTTTCAAATGAGTTAACATGAAAAGAGAAGAAGAAATTATACAAGGAAGCAAATTTTTATCTGCGGGATGATATGTACTTGTTTAAGGCAAATCTTAATGATTTGATTAGAATATGTGTTTCTTCTGAGGAAGTAAGAAGTATCCTTTGGAACTTCCATAATTCAATTCATGGAGGTCACCATAGTGGAGAAAGAACCGTTTCAAAATTATCCAATGTGGTTTTTAGTGGCCTACTTTATCCAAAGATTGTGTAGAGTTTGTTCGACACTGTTATAAATTTCAAAAGACATGTATTATTGGCAAGAGGAATGAAATTCCACAAAATGGAATATTAGAAGTTTAACCCTTTGATTTTTGGGGAATCAACTTCATGGGTCATTTTCCTTCATCTTATTCTATCTTTTTATTTTAGTTTGTGTTGATTCACTACTACAAAAAAAAACATCTTACGTCGGACGCAAAATGCATTTGACCTCGGTTACGGAAGCGAGGTAACGAAGGGCGACATGAAAAGCTACCACTTTACACCTCGGTTATTGAATAACCTGGGGAAAAAGTGACACTGGTCATTAGTTCAATCCCCAGCAACTGCATTTTTAGCATTTTCAAAATTGTGCTACTTTTTACCTCAATTTTAACAATAATCGAGGGGGTAAAGTCCTGTTTAAAATTTTTTTGATCTGTATATTTTTGTTTTAATCTGCAAAATATAATATTTGTTGATAAATTCTAAATATTCCTATTTAACAACAACAAAAACAAAATCAAGAGAATCCTTAAGCATTAAATCTCAACAACAAAAACAACAATAACAACAACAACAAAGTCCATAGATTCTTTAAACATTAAATCTCAACAACAACAACAACATAACAAAATTAATAGAATTGTTAAATTTGAAATTTCAACAATAACAATAACTACTACTACAATAATAACAACAACAATATTAACCATTTTACTTGATACAACTACAACTAACATTAATAAGTTACTTTCATGATTTCCTCACTAGAGAAAAGATTAAACATTAAGAAACCAACCTTGAAATATTTGACTGCTCTTGCTTTCATTGTCATTATTTTAAATATATTAAGTTGAAATTTCAGCACTTTGCATCCAAGATGAATAGTTGTGGCATTCACGTTTTAATTGGCTAGTGAGAGTTTCATGTGAATCACTAATGTTTCATGCAGATTGATGAGTTGGCAATATCTTGACCATTATTACTTTATAAATGGACGTCAATGATTCATTACTTATTTTTTTTCATCAAACGTGCCATAAATAAATAATAAAAATAAAATAAAAAATTAACCGAGGTAATAGCACAAAATATTATAAAACAAATTTTAAAGAATAAACTGTAGTTGCTGGGATTCGGAGACGTGTCTCTATAGCTAGTTCACCCCTCAATTTTCAGAAAAATTGAGGTAATAGATCATAATTTTTTTAATAAAAAACTAAGGTGATAAAATATAGCTATTGTGATTCAAAAATGTGTCATCTAAATGCTATATTCCTCTATTTTCAGTAAAATCGAGGTAACAAGTCATAAAAAAATTTAAAAAATGAAAAGATGTTAAAATGTAGTTGTTGGGATTCAAAGGTGTGTCCTCTAAATACTTTACCCCTCAATTTTCAGTAAAACCGAGGGAATGTATGGTATTTTTTTAAAATGAAAAAATGTGACGCGTCTATGATTTACACTTCGGTTTTTTTTAAGTGAGGTGAAATTTCTGTCATAAGAAATGTTATGTGTAGTAGTGAATGTCACTTAATAGGTTTAAGTTATAGCTTGTGTGGCTAATGATGCCCGTACTATAATTAATTTTCTATAATTAATTTTTGAAAATATATTATTTTGATATGTTCGTAGTATCCAAAGTCTTGATCAGTGATGGGCAACAACACTTTTGCAATAAATATCTTATAAGTACATTGTAAAAATACACTGAACATAAAGTGTTCACTCCCTATCATCCTTAAACTTGTGGACGTGTTGAAGTTTTCAATTGAAAACTAAAACAAATCATGAAGAAGATTGTTTATACTTCAAGAAAGGATTTACCAAATAAGTTGGGTGTTGTGCTTTGGGCGTATAAGATATCTTTTAAAACTAATTTATGTTTGTCACCAACTCATGTGGTTTATGGGAAAGAATATTTGTTGGATGAGAATATGAACAATGAATGGTCTAGAGGGGGGGGGGAGTGAATAGAACTCCAAAGTTAAAATTCCTTTGAAAAGGTTTTATCAGAGTTTCGAAACCATAGTTTATTTTGCATGGAGGAAGAAAACTTATTGTAAACTAGATTATGCTTATCTATTGGGAGTTACACAAATATACTTAATCAGCTTACAACATAATTAAGTTGGACAATTGAATTACACAAATAAAAAAACTAATTATATTTAATAATTAAACAATTACACGAGAAATATTATTAAATAATTCATAACACGGATAAGATTCTACAACCACATTATTCAGCTTTAATCTACACTAAGACAAGGTTGAATTACCGGTTCTAACAAAACCTATAACTTATGCAATAAACCTCTACCAACATAAAGTCCTATCAACAAACAATTCTAGAAAGCAATAAAAAACCTAATCATGAGATCATCCAATCTTTTTCTTAGTCCAAATTCCAATGGTTGTCCATTGAAAATTCATTGGACTTCCAATATATTTTGTAACAAAATTACAAGAGTTTGTACAATCACTTGTCCAAAATAAATGCTTAAAATTAAATTTATTATTTTTATATCTTGACCTATACACAACTCCATGAATTGAACTCTATGCAAAATATTTACTCAAATTTTCTTCTTGAATCTTCCAGCCTAACAACCTGCTCTAAATTCCTGTTTGCGGCAAGTTCCACACAATTCTGATGGTATCTTGAGTATGGGTTTATCCGAAGATTCAGAAAAAATTACGCAACTACTACAAATAACGTGTCCATATTATTAGTGAGTTCCCCATGAGAATTGATTGGCGTCCTACCCAAGCCTTTCATTCTACTTCCCTTGATGTCGGTTTTTCTACTCCTATCATCACAAATGCATCATTTACTCCATAGAAGGTGTAACAAATTGTTCTCTCTACTCTATCAGCTTTGGGCATTCAGGGTAAGTCTACTAGTGCTTCAACACTTTGTTTTATGGACTTATGGGCTTCTAATCATATGATTGGATCTTTTAAACACTTACATAATGTCCCTGCTAACAAGGGAACCCACCACATTAAAATTGTTGATGGTAACACTCTGCCTATTTCTGATATTGGTGATATCAATCCTTCCTTTAACAATGTACTTGTGTCACCAGGACTTGCCTCTAATTTAATTTTCGTTGTACAATTGGAGCATAATAACTCTAACATTAATTTTTATTGCAATGGCTATTTTGTGTAGGGTTAAGTGTTGGGGAAAGAAATCGCGAAAGGACCTAAAGTAGGCAGATTATTTCTGCTCCAGTTTCATTCCTCTAATTTAGCTTTTGCTTGTATTGATGTCTCACATACATTTGCATGTTTTCATGATAAATTAGGACATCCAAACTCTTTTATGTGTCTCACTTAATAAACATTTATTTATTGGGAAACAAGAATATCATTGTTGACTCGTCTTTTAATTGTTCAGTGTGTAAGCTTTCCAAAAGAAAAACTCTTCCTTTTTCTCTCCATGCTCATCGTGTAAAAAATGTTTTGAAATTATTTACAGTGATGTTTGGGGAATGTCTCCAATTTTTTCTCATGAAAAATATAAATACTTTATGATGTTTATTGATGACTTTAGTCGTTTTACTTTGGTTTATTTTCTTGGTTCTAAAGATGAAGTTTTTGCAATGTTTAAGAAATTTATGGCTATGTTGAAAATCAAATTTACACCAACATTAAGATCTCACGTAAGAACTTCGGTGGGGGATATATTTCTCATACTTTTCAAGAATTTTTGCAACAAAAAGTTATCTTGTCTCGACGTTCATGTCCTTATACGCCTCAACAAAATGGCATCACATAATGCAAATATTGGCATTTACTTCATGTTACACGTTCCTTGCTTCTATCTGCCTCTGTCCCTCCCAAATTTTAGGCTGAAGCATTGTCCACATCTGTCTTTGTCATCAACTGTCTTCCTTCTCAGATTCTTGGGCTTGACTCTCCCTATTTTAGTCACTTTCATGCACATCCTGATTTTACTGATTTTCATCCATTTGATTGTGTATGCTTTGTTCATTTTCCACCCCCTGAATGAAATAAACTTGGTGCCCAATCAACTATGTGGGAATTTTTTGGTTACAATACCATTTATAAAATTTTCTTGTGTTATGACTTCACCTCTCATCACATACTCATATCTAGGAATGGTATTTTCTTTGATCAATAACTTTTTATCCAAGTTATAAACCTTTTTATGTCGGTTATGTTACTCTTGTTAATTTTTCTAATGATTCACCTCATGTATAATACTATAAATAATAAATTTCATGACAAAGCTTTCATCTCACCCACCAAAAACTACCATATATTCCTTCTTTATTTGTTTATAATCGAGGGGAAAACTAATTTAGGACATGCTTCGAATTCCAACAGATGCAATTTATATTTTTATTTCTTTAAAAGTGGTGCATTAATTTTTATTTTATTTTTTATGTTTAAATTAAATAATCTATTCTTTTAGTTTCTTTAATAACCAGAGGGTTAGATAACCATTTTTACTATTAAAAGCACTTGTTAATTAAGTTTCACCGTGAAATTAACACAATTATAGCCGCTCCAAACTCATACACATTAGTCTTTGGGATGGATTATAAGACAGAAAAAGTCTTAAGGTTTTGTGTTGTATGTTGTTCTTCTAACACCAACTTTGAACAAAATATTTTTTTCCTCCTGCAATTTATTTCACATAATAGTGTTGTTGTTGTTGTTTTAACCTCATGCAAGATTATTGTTATATTTTTGAATAACCTTCATATGTTGTCAATCAAAGAAAACACTCCATAATTTTTTTTGTTGACAACATTAAGAAATTTATTCCTAAACATATTGTAAATTGCAAACAATATTGTTGTTTTACAATACAAGTCATTTATTTGAATATTGCAGCACACAGAAAAAGTGGTGAAGGATAAAATGTTGAAAAAAGAAATAATACAAGTTACTTTCAATTTTTGACCATTCACAATTTTTTTGTAAGTAGTATATTGCTTCGGGTCTTTTATAAAATTAGAGGAAACTCCCTATTTTATTTTATTGTTAATTAAAATACAACTTTTCCCTCAGTTTTATTAAAGAACCAAGGAATTTAGTTACTTAGTTAACCAACAACAAATTTATGACCTACCACTACAAGAAAAATTATCATTACAAAGGCAAAATCCTGTTGGAAATCCACCAAAATCTATGATGAATTTCTATCAATTTTGATGAACAAGATTATTATCACCATACAATGAAAATGAAAAGTAAAGAAAAATTAAATAAGAAAAGAGATTTAGGGTTACTGCAGAGTAACTCTCTGCCCACAAACTGTGGAAAATCTTTATTCACTTTACAACTGTAAAATTTTGTGAATACAAGTTATTATGAGTTGATTACAAAAATAGGGGTTACTCCATCTATTTATAGTTTTAGGTTAGCTTTCTCCCTAAGCCAAAAAAGTACAAAACTATAAAAGCCCAAAATACCTATTTTGGATCTAAATCAGAATCTGTGTGTAGCAACCTGCTGACAACATTTTTACAACTTCCTACAACTCGACAGACTAAACTTTTTGAAACACCTTGTGTCGAGCAACAACCTGCTTCGACACGAGGAAATACACTTTCAATACACCACCTAATTCATTGTGTCTAAGCTATTGATATTCATCATAGCTCTTGGTCTTTTGAACACTTTGACCTGCACACCCTTTGTTATTGATGTCTGTAGTTTGATTCTTAGTTTGGCAGTGTTCCAAGTTCATCTTTCCATATTCTACATGCTCTCAAAGATAGTGGAACCTTATTTCCATGTGGTTTCTTCGACCATGTACTATTGGATTTTTCTCCAGATTGAATAGTTAACATGTTGTCAATCTTCATGGTAATCACTCCATGATCTTTTCCTGTGATTTCTTCGACCAAGTTCACCATCCATGTTACTTGACATGCACAAAGAGAAGAAGTTATGTACTTGGCTTTGCACGATGATAATTCCACTACTAATTCCTTTATCGAACTCAAAGCAATTGGTGCACCACCTAGCATAAACACATATCCTGCTGTGGATTTTCGATCCTCAACATCACTACACCAACTTGAATTAGTGTATCCCACTAACTTGCATTCTTTTATTTTATCGGTTATAGAAAACAAAATTTCATAGTAGGAAGTTCCTTTCAGATACCTTAGTATCCTCTTCGCCGCTGCTAGGTATGATACCTTTGGCTTCTACATGAATCTACTTACCATACCTACACTGGATGCTAAGTCAGGCTATATGTGACAAAGGTATCTTAATGATCCAATAAGTCTTCTATATTTGATTGGGTCGACAGTATCTTCATATGTGTCTTTCGACAGTTGTAACCTTGGTTCAGCAAGTGTCGAAGTTGAATTGCATTCTTCCATCTCATATCTCTTGAGAATTTCTTCTGCATGTCTTCTTTGATGCATCATTAAACCTCTACTACTTTTGTAGAATTTTATGCCAAGTAAATATGAAATGTCACCCATATCCGACATTTTGAATTCCTTGTTGAGATCACTTTTGAAGTCTTCGATCTTCTTCTTGCAGCTACATGTTATTAACAAATCATCGACATAGAGATATAGTATATGTAATTCACCATTGCTTCTTCGTACATATACTCTATGTTAAGTTGTGCACTTCACAAATTTCTTCTCTCTTAGAAAACCATCAACTTTCTTATTCGAAGCTCTTGGAACTTATTTCAGTCTATACATGGATTTATGTAGCCTATACACATTTCTCTCTTCGTCCTGCTTCATAAACCCAACTGGTCGTGCACCATAAACTTCTTTGTTTAAGGGTCCATTCAGGAATGCACACTTCATGTCTATCTGACATATATGCCAAATGTTCATTTATGATATACCAACAACCAACCTGATTATTTCGATTCTAGCAACAGGTGCAAAAACCTCATCAAAGTCGATTCCTTCTTTCTGAGGAAATCCATTCGCCACAAGTATTTCCTTGTGTTGAGTTACTTCATCTCTGGGGTTCAACTTCACCTTGTATACCCACTTCACATCGATTTCCTTTTTTACTTGAGGCAATTTGACAAGTTACCAAATGTTGTTGTCTTCGATGGAGTTCGCTTCTTCATTCATTACTTTTACACACTTTGAATCTTTCAATGCTTCAGATGCATTGACTGGTTCAACATCTGCATAGAAAGCATAATGTACCAGCTCACCTTTACCATCTACCATATCATCTGATGTAATCACACAATCTTGTAGCCTTACAAGCATGTGTCTTGTTCTCTGAGGTCTGCTTATACTTGGTAGATATCTAAATTCCTCTTGTAGAACTTCTCTTTTGACTTGAGTTTCTAGTTCTTCAAATAAGGTTCTCACCGAATCTTTCTTGACATTTTCAGTCCAATCTAATTCTTTAAGCTCATCTATAATCACGTCAATGCTGATTACAATCTACTTGTTTACTGGGTTGAACAACTTGTAACCTCCCGTCGAATGATATCCTACTAGGATCATTTGACTCGACTTGTCATCAAGCTTTCTTCTCAACTGATCTAGCACATGTTTATCTGTTATAGATCCAAACACTTTCAAATGACTTAAGCTAGGTTTAACACCAGACCAAAATTCTTCTGGAGTACTTCCTTCTAAATTTTTTGTTAGACATTTGTTCAAAATATATGTTGCAGTCGACAGAGCTTTACCCCAAAACTCTTTAGGTAAATGCTTGCCTTTCAACATACTTCTCACAATATTCACGATGGTTCGATTATTCCTTTTTGTAGTTCCATTTTGTTGTGGAGTTTAGGGTCGCACCACCTCATGCACAGTCCCCTCTTTCTCACATAACATGTCGAAGTCTTTCGACACATAATCTCCAACATCACTAGTTCTCAAAACATTGAGATTTTGACCACTTTGCCTTTCGGACATAGACTTAAACTTGGAAAATACCTCGATCACTTCACTTTTCTTCTTGATCAGATAAGTATGAAATTCTGATATCAGATATGTGATGTCGAATGAGATGTCACAACACAAATATCTGAGGAACAAAGTAAAGTGCAACAATAATAAAAACATTAAAAACACAAGGGATTGTTAACCCAGTTCAGTGTACAACAACACCTACTCTAGGGGCTACCAAGCCAGGGACAAGTTCACTAAATAATATCACTCTCAGTAAATAACCAGTTTACGATCTAATCACTTAATCACTACCCGTGCTATACTTCTACCTAAGACTCACCTAGGTATGAGGCCCTCCTTAAATCCCTTCAATCACTTACAGTGAAGAAACAACAGAAATAATAGGTTTAAAAGACTTCAATCATTCAATGCTTAAAAGCTTATGAATGATACACAATTAACAACCCAATTAACAACACAAGTATTAAATCAATACTAGAGTGTTTAACAATTAAAAGACTTAGACTTCTAAAACAGAAATAAAGTATTATTCTTCAAAAGTTGCAGTCTTTGAATAAGGAAGCAAGTCCTTATATATGTGCAACTGTGGGCTTGGGTTTAAAACCAAATATTCAATTCTTCTTAATATTTCCATAAAAACAGGCTAAGATAAAATCCATGCAATTTGAAAAATATTCCTCCATATTTTTTGTAGCCTGCGAGTCACAAATCCTGAATTATGGCTCGCATGAAAACAAGAAACAGAAAACATAAACTGATGTTGGCTGAGTTTAGTTCAGGAGGCAGATGTCAAGACATCTTCTTTGACATAATTCAAAATAATTTGCTATAAATGTCAATACAATTAGCAAAACATTAACAACACATTATTTAACAAAAATTACTGCCAACAAACACTTACAAACTCCCCCTTTGGCAAATTTTGGCTAAAACATTATCAGAGCAATATCATATTAGCAGCATAAGCAAAGCAAGCAAAACACAAACTCAGTTAGCAGTTAGCTGTTAGTAGGGAAGATGTCAGAACATCTTCATAGACATGAGTTTGCCACTCAAGTATTGAGCTCCCCCTCAATCAGTGGTCAGTCAGTCAGTTTCTTAGAACATCTTCAGAGATGTCAGGCTCCCCCTCAAGTATTGAATTCCCCCTCAATCAGTGGTCAGTCAGTCAGTTTCTCTCCCCCTTTCTAGTTATAATATGCCAAATTTAAATCATGTAATCAAGAGAATATCAATTATATAGGTACAGACCATAGAAACGAAATGTTAAGCACATACAAGTGCCAAAATGAAACAAAGGGTCAAGTAAAGAAACATCAATTAGTCTAACTATCTTCAGGACCAACTGACTAGGCTAAGCCCGAACTTCCTTCCTCACTAGAGTCTTCACCTTCAGAGCTCACTGTATCATCAAGGTTGTTGTCCTTTTGCAGGTCCTTGATCGTATTTTCAAAATTTAGCTTCCTTGCTGAGCTAACTCTGATCACATAATATAATTCCTTGTAGGCTTCCCTTAATTCAGAGATCATATCATCCTTGGTGGAGGTCTTGTTTTCAGTAATTGCAGATGTCAAAACAATGTCTGGGACATGTTTTCTTGGAAAAAGCTTGAAGTGAAGGGTCAAAGAAGACTCCCTCTTGCACACTGCACCATTACCACTTAGAATTCCTGGATGCTGATTAAGAATAATTCCACAGATGAGGGAAGGAAAAGCAATTGGCATCTTAATGGCACAAGTTCCTGCATGATTAATAGTATGATCAAAGATGTAAGTACCATAATCAAAAAGTTTCTGGTTTCCAACAACATAAATAAACTTTCCTAATCCAATGGAGATGGTTGAAGTGTGATTAGTGGGAACCCAATTTGCATCTCCAATCCTATGTAAAATAGCATATTTCACACTTAGCTTGCTGACATGAAGTTTATTTTTCATGGACCACTCACTTACTTGATTAACAGTGATGGCTCTGCACACTTGATTATTTGTTACTTCCAGCTCACAATAGACATCTTCAGACCTATCTAGAAATCTATTTATGATGGCAGGAGAAAATTCTACACACTTTCCTCTAACAAAAACCTTTCTATACTCCTTACTTTATGGTCAGCAAAGTCAACAGGAATATTAACAATAAACTCCTTAACAAGAGTTTCATAGCAATTGGCAAACCTGGTAATTGTTTTCATCAATCCAGCATAAGATATCAGCTCTATGATTTCTTTACATTCCAAAGCACCGACTCCCAGTTCTCTCTCCAGGAAATTCTTCTTTGATATACATACTTCCACTTTTCATCATTCCCAACAGAATGGAAGGAGATGTTGTCAAGTGGGGCATTAGGAACCCTAACAGATAGTTTCTTACTTGTATACTTTTTGATAGGAGAGATGTCCTGGACATCAAGCTCGACATCATACTCAAAGTCAGTCTCTTCAACTAGAATAACTTTCTTCTTACTCTTGGATCTTTTTACAACATCCTCATCATTATCATCTGTGGAGCTAACAGGTCTAGATTTTCTTTTGCTATAGGGAGGGACCATTTTACTTCATGATTTTGGGGTCCATACATGGTTTTATTCTTGATTGTCTTGGCAGGGGGTGTGACACATGCATCCTTCACTTTCCTGGATTTGAGTCTTATTTCAATACCAGACACAACATTAGTAATGAGCTCATTATCAGACAACTCTTCTATATTGACTACTGTGATCGGTGGAAATAGAACTGACTGTTTTTTAAGCTGGTTCGCGAAATGTCGCGGTAAGCAAGAGTCGCCACTGTCTTTTATGTTCTCCAACATGGAAAGGACAAAAGCACAGCAAAATTCCTTATTGAGAATGTTTCTCGGTTCGGGAGGTAGATTTATAGAAAGGGAAGGTGTTAGCACCCTTTCTATCCATGGTTATCCATGGGCTCTTAGGTACTTGCTCTTATGTTTTCAAAATATTTGCTTTTCAGAATGTGAGTGGGTTTGAAAAAGTTTCATTGAAAGATTTCTGAATGACTCTTGTATCTGTCCTCAAGAGTGTTTGAAAAATTTGTTTTGAAAGCTTTTAAAAGTGTCAGTGTGAAAAGATTTTTGATTTGTTTTTTAGAGAGAAAGTACCCATGAGTCATCTACCTACCCTAAGGAATTAGGCTGTGTAAAAGTCCTTAAGGTAGTGCCATCCCACCATTGAGAGGTAGGTAGCACCACCGTTGGAGGTGTTCGGGTCAATTCGATTGTAGGGACAGTGTGGTCACCGAAGCAATAGTAGGACACCTTAGAAGCAACCCTAATGTCCTAGATCCTTTTTAATCCGAGGCAACCGTTTCGAGGCAACTGTTTCGAGGCAACTGGATCTTGGACATAAGAGCGACCGCCAAAACGTCCTA
Source organism: Vicia faba (assembly GCA_948472305.1). Taxonomy (NCBI): domain Eukaryota; kingdom Viridiplantae; phylum Streptophyta; class Magnoliopsida; order Fabales; family Fabaceae; genus Vicia; species Vicia faba. Next base: position 1,233,954,801 of record OX451735.1, read on the forward strand.
TACTTGACGACCACGTTTCAAAGGCAACGAGTGAGGCGTACCCTAGAAGTGGTGTGTGCATTGTGTGTTGTTTTCATGTTAACAGTTATCTTTGATCATGGCATTGTGAGCTACGCGTTGTTTTTTAGTTATCATACATTCTTTCATACAAGTTTAGTAGTTAGGAGTGCGGAAAATTAAAATACGGAAAGGTAAAAGCTACGCTATTACAAGGCGCGGGTCTATACATCGCCAAAATACAAAGACCCGTTTTTGATAAAGATGCGGAAAGTAAAAAGAAAAAACAATAAACCTAATTACTATTACATCCTTGAACAGTTACATAATAATCAAATAAGAAAATAATGATAACGTGCGAAAGCATAAATTAAACTGAACGTCCGAGGGTTTTGGACCCTTTTGCTTGAAATTAAATTAAATTAATACCTAATAATTATTTAATTAAAGAAAAGAAAGTATTTTTTATGTTTTTTGTATTTATTATGGAAATAAAGAAAAGAATTTAAAAGTCAGTAAACAACCCTAATTCTAGATTATTTTAACTATTAAAGAAAATGTCAAAGTTGACCTAATTTATTAATTAATTAATTTACATACTTATGTAAAAAAAAAATAATAATTAATAATGATAATGATAATTAATAATAATAATAATTAATTAAGAAAAAGATAAAAGTGTCAAAACATAATTCTATGTATTTTTTATTTATTAAGAAAAGAGATTAAATTTTAAACTTAAATTAACTAAGTTAATTATTAATATTTATTTACAAAAATAAATTAGTGATGAAATTAATAAATAATTAAATATATTTACAATTTTGATTTTTCTATTTTTATTATGAAAAATTATTTGTGGTGAATTAATTATAATTAAAACAATTAAAAGAAATAAGATAAAAGAATATAAAAATATGAAAAATATTGCAAACCAAGGGGGTGTCTGGCCCATGTGGAGGTGAATTTTGAGAAATTCTGGCCCATTAACACAAGGCCTTGTTGACTTTTTTGGCACCACGTGCTTGCTGGCTGACTAGGGTGTACCATGCTCTTCACTCTGTAGCCACTGGATTGATCATCATGAGCGCTTGGCAAGCTTAGGCGTGAGGACGTATGGTGGACCACTGAATCGTTGCTGCATTGGAATGGATTAAGAAAAATATGAATAATTACGTGGGGGACCTGGGAATCGAACCCAGGTCCCAGTACCTCTTGCCATTATGCCTTTGCCAACTGAGCTATCGAACGCGTTTGTTATATGAATGGACAACAAATATAATAAAAAAAAACAAACATTAATGGTATAGAACAAAAAGAAAACGCGCCAGATTTAAACTCTCTAATCACATGATGCCACGCCCGTCTTCTTCCTCGTTTACCTGCAATAATATGAGCAAGATAGCGGGGGTTTTAAACCCCCACTAACCATAACCACGAAAAATAGCGACTAGAGTTAGGGACCATATAAAAATGGCGCGATGATTCCATTCAGCTCACCTTGAGCTTCTAAGTTTAATGGTATATGTCTCAAGGTCTGATCTTTGCTCAGTAAGAAAGCCCTAATTTTCAAGCTTCTAAACCCTAGATTTTGTCCATGGTGGATTTCGATTCAGGTAGTTTTAGCATAATTAAACTATCTCCAAAGCTTCAGGAAGGTGTCAGCAATATAAATCAACAAGCAAAACATGTTAAGGATGCATGTAAATTAGATTTCGATTAAGAAAATATTTGATCAAACCGTGACTTTGTTTTACCGTTTCCTTGAGCTATGAGGTTGGAAAGTGTTTAGAATACGTTCAGGAAACTCTCAGCAAGGGATTAGAATCAACAAACTTCCTTGAATCGGACTGTAAATCAGAAAACAGTTTTGAGTTTTTTCACTTTTTTTTCAATGTTTCATATGATGTTCTTGCAGCAATTTTTCGTGTAAGGGTTCAGGGTTTCATTCAGCATATGTATGTGATGAGAATTAGGTCAAGAATAAGCCCAAAAGTCCATGGCATTATGACTTGAATATTTGATTGCCAATCATATCTTTTTTCAATCTTTTCTTTCATGAAACCTTGCCAATCATGGATTTTTTTGCCTTGTTGATTGAGAAACGAGTTGCCAGCTTGCCCTAGTCATATTTGCTGCACAAAAAGATCTAAAAAGCACATCTTTTGAATTTTCTTATAATTAAAAACAATTAAATGAATTAATATAAATATAAATTCAATTAATTACTTAAAAATAAGAAAATAAATTATTTTGAGCTCAATGGGTCGTGCATAGGCCTTGGGTAATGATTCAAGAAAGAATTTGAGGCCCATTAGCAAAATTGAAGTGTTTTAGGCAAAGTTGACTTTTGAAAGTTCCCAAAAATTTCCCAACTTCTCCAATGCATATCTTGCTCAACTTTGAAGCTATGAACATGTTCTTGGACATTTTGGAAAGGTCTTGAAGTCCTCTAACCAATTCCTTTGGTCCCATGTCATTTTGATTTACCAATATCAAGTTATGGTCTTTGACTTAAAGTGCCTTTTTGTTGACTTTTGAAAATGACCTATAATGTTGGAATTGATAACTTTTTGTGAGAGCATTTCTTGAACTTGGAGTGTGAAAATGAGTTGTAGGAAATGTCATCCCCTTCAAAATGAGCATTGGATGGGATTTTTCTGATGAACTATGAAAAAGTTATGCCTTGGTCAATTTGCAGTTGACTTTTCAGCTGTCCAAAAATAGAAACTTTTGACATCTTGAGACTTTTTGAGCCATGCCTGTGGAATCATGATCAAGAATTGATCAAATGATGATTGTGGCTTCAAAATAAGATGTTGACCAAAAATTTTGACTTTTGACTGTCAAATGACCATTTTACCCCTGCAGTTGACTGTGAAGCATTTAGGGTTTTTGACTGTGTAACTTGATGTTGTGAGCTATGATACTTGACATATGAATGCTTGACAATGTATATGGGCCCATGGGACTTGATTGGACCCTTAAAAACCTCAATTTCTTTGCAAGAACCAAAACCCTAATCTTGACTGTGTTAGGAGGCAATTGGACTGTGCAACCCTTGAGAGATTTTGAACCATTTGGAGATTGACCTTGACAAATCTTGAAGAATATGGGAGGGAAAATTTTGGGGTACAACAGTTGCCCCTGTTCAATCTTCTTAGACCTGAGGATGTAGATTGGCTGGCGTGCCTTTCGTAATCCGAAGGTGGAAGATGATTGAACACTAAAGTGCCCAAAAATTTGCACTCACATAGTAGAGTGTCAGCAGCGTGATGTCGGGAATGGGCTTACAGATGCCATTTGGAGAGAGGGTGGATAGGAGGATGGGCTTATAGATGCCATCTGGAAGTGTGACAGCACCTTGTCGGGAATGGGCTTATGGATGCCATTTGGAGGCTGTCGGTATGTGGATGGGCTTATAGATGCCATCTAGGTGTCGATCGCGTAAGAGATTCCTTAGCGAGAACTCGCGTACCTGAGAAAGAAAAATAATTACCTGGCCTGTTACAGGGGTTGATCTTCAAACTCTTCATGTAGATATGCCCTGGCTGGATACAGGTATCGAATCTTCAAACTCTTCAGACGTACCCTAGCAGGATACAGGAATCAAGTCTGGAATTAGTCGTCAACAGATACGCTCTGGCTGGATACATGAATCGGATCTTCAAACTCTTCAGACGTGCCCTGGCAGGATACAAGAATCGAGTCCGAAAATAGTCGTCAACAGATACGCCCTGGCTGGATACAGGAATCGGATCTTCAAACTCTTCAGACGTGCCCTGGCAGGATACAGGAATCGAGTCCAGAAATAGTCGTCAACAGATACGCCCTGGCTGGATACAGGAATCGGATCTTCAAACTCTTCAGACGTGCCCTGGCAGGATACAGGAATCGAGTCCGGAAATAGTCGTCAACAGATACGTCCTGGCTGGATACAGGAATCGGATCTTCAAACTCTTCAGACGTGCCCTGGCAGGATACAGGAATCGAGACTGGAAATAGTCGTCAACAGATACGCCCTGGCTGGATACAGGAATCGGATCTTCAAACTCTTCAGACGTGCCCTGGCAGGATACAGGAATCGAGTCCGGAAATAGTCGTCAACAGATACGTCCTGGCTGGATACAGGAATCAGATCTTTAAACTCTTCAGACGTGCCCTGGAAGGATACAGGAATCGAGTCCGGAAATAGTCGTCAACAGATACGCCCTGGCTGGATACAGGAATCGGATCTTCAAACTCTTCAGACGTGCCCTGGCAGGATACAGGAATCGAGTCCGGAAATAGTCATCAACAGATACGCCCTGGCAGGATACAGGAATCGAGTCCGGAAATAGTCATCAACAGATACGCCCTGGCTGGATACAGGAATCGGATCTTCAAACTCTTCAAACGTGCCCTGGCAGGATACAGGAATCGATTCCAGAAATTGTCGTCAACAGATACGCCCTGGCTGGATTCAGGAATCGGATCTTCAAACTCTTCAGACGTGCCCTGGCAGGATACAAGAATCGAGTCCGGAAATAGTCGTCAACAGATACGCCCTGGCTGGATACAGGAATCGGATCTTCAAACTCTTCAGACGTGCCCTGGCAGGATACAGGAATCGAGTCCGGAAATAGTCATCAACAGATATGCCCTGGCTGGATACAGGAATCGGATCTGGAATTGTGACAGTTGATAGTGATCATCTTTGTAATGACCTTTGTCCTGAAAAGACAAAACGTTAGTTGTATGCGCTGTCGTGATGTATGAAATGCGTGATGTTCTCAAAATAAATGAGATTGTATGTTCATGATGCGTATGTGCATACTATAATGTATGAAGATGTGATGTTTATGTATTTTTGTCTAGGAAAATAAATCCTTGACGGATGCCGGGAAGTTTGGTCCTGGGCTGAATTTGAAGAGTAGAGTTCTTCGTTTCCGCTAGGGATGACGGTTGCGAGAATAAACCTGTAGGAGAAGATGACTCCGTTGAGGAATAAACCTTGCTGGAGAGATCACTCTTCGGGGGAATTACTCTGTGGGAAGAGAGGCACTTTGCCGAGATGTTGATGATAACTCCGCTGGGGATACCACTGTTGAGCTATGTTGGAAGATTTGATGAACTCCGCTGGGGATAGGAAGAACTTCGCCGAGGACGATCTTTCCGTGGAAATTGGCTGAGGATAACCCAGTTATATCCTGGTGGGGAAATAACCTGTGAATAAAACCGGGGAGGTGCGTTCGTACTCTGCAGGTGATAAGCTTCCAGAATCTACTGGGGATAAGCTTCCTGAGTCTACTGGGGAGATTGATTGAACTCTCCTGGGGAAGCTTTGGACTGTCCTGGGGAAGTGGTTCCGCTGGGGTGTCCGGTATACCGCCGGGGAACAATCTTATATTAAGACTGCCGGGGATGCTTGTTAGGGATGTCTGTACACTCTGCTGGGGAATGTTGAGGTCTTCGGGGGATAATCCAACTTCTTTGAGGCTGACAGCAAATTAACTCTGCTCGGGGAGAGTGTTGCTGACTTGCTGGAGATACGGTGCCTTGTTAGGGTTGACGAGAGACCAACTGCTTGGGAGAGTATTGCTGAGTCTCATCTTACTCGGCGGGGAGTGAAGGTATCTGGGTTACATTCTTCAGCCGAACTTACCTTGGTACCTTGGTGGACATAGCACTTAGATTGTTTAGACAACTCATTATTTCCCCTATTTCTGATGTTACCTGTAATTAATCCTTCGTTTCGTATTCAAATTTTTATGAGTTAGCAATTAGTGTCAAATGCATATATCACAATTGAACATTGGACGTTCTTTACAAAACAAAAAAGAAAAAAGGAAAAACAATTGGCAATTGGTCTGAAAAGTGAACTTGTATTGATTTTTGAATTTGCCTGTAAATAGGCGTTTATGTACAAGAGGCTGACGTCCTAGTAAGAGAACGCCGCCGAACAACAGAGTTTATACAATTTGTACAAAGAAAACAAAACAGCTATGTGAAAAGAGTAATCCCACTGGGTTCCCACTCTGCTATCGCCTTTATATCTTCGAGCGTCTCATCACTTGGCTGCTTAGTTGAAGATGAAGTTGATTGATCGATGCCGTCTGAACTTGATGTTGATAACGGATTCTGGATGCAAGGTGATCCAATGAGACATAGTATTACGCTTTAATCCCTAACCTTTTCCTGGACCGCCCTTTCGGGTTTTCAGTCCACTGGGATACCCATTTTTGCCCAAGCCGCCTTTTCAGGTTTTCGACTTGCCGGGTGTACAGATTTTTTTTATTTCATCCCTTATTTTTGCCCGAACCCTTTTGGTTCGCCGGGAAGCCCTTATTTTTGCCTAGGTGTGTCAACCTAGCGGGTCTTTTATCATGCGTAGTATCTTTTTACTATGTCTGCATTGGCAGGGTGAGGAAGGTTGTCACCATCCATGGAGGTTAGAATCATGGCTCCTCCTGAGAAGACATGTTTAACCACAAATGGCCCTTCGTACGTAGGGGTCCATTTGCCCCTGGGATCACTTTGAGGAAGAATGATGCGCTTGATTACCAGGTCCCCAACTTGATACTCTTGTGGCCTGACTTTCTTGTTAAATGCCCTGATCATCCTTTTTTGGTACGTTTGACCATGACAAATAGCAGTGAGTCTCTTTTCGTCAATTAGATTTAATTGATCAAGTCGAGTCTGAATCCAGTCATCTTCGCTCAGACCTGCATCCTTCATTATCCGGAGAGAGGGTATCTGGACTTCGATAGGCAAGACTGCCTCCATGCCATAGACCAAGGAAAAGGGAGTTGCCCCGGTTGACGTTCTTGCTGAGGTACGGTACCCATGAAGAGCAAATGGTAACATCTCGTGCCAATCTTTGTACGTCACTGTCATCTTCTGCACAATCTTTTTGATATTATTATTAGCTGCCTCTACAGCCCCATTCATCTTTGGCCGGTAAGGAGAAGAGTTGTGGTGCTGTATCTTGAATTGCTCGTAGAGCTCAGTGATCATCTTGTTGTTAAGATTGGTACCATTGTCTGTAATGATCCTCTCGGGTACACCGTATCGACAGATCAGGTTGTGCCGAATGAACCGTGCCACGACATTCTTGGTTACGGTTGCGTAGGAAGCTGCTTCAACCCACTTTGTAAAGTAATCGATTGCCACCAGGATGAAGCGATGCCCGTTGGATGCTGTAGGTTTAATCTCGCCGATCATATCAATGCCCCACATTGCAAAAGGCCAAGGTGCAGTCAAGACATTCAGAGGAACTGGAGGGATGTGCACCTTATCAGCATAGATCTGGCATTTGTGACATGTCCGAGAATGTTGGTAACAGTCAGCTTCCATTATGGACCAGTAGTATCCTGCCCGAAGGATTTTCTTTGCCATGGTATGCCCACTGGAGTGCGTTCCGAAGGTACCTTCATGTAGTTCTGCCATGATTCTTTCTGCTTCAGTCTTATCCATACAACGCAGTAAAATAGAATCATGGTTTCGCTTGTATAAAATGCCGTTGCTGAGGAAGAACTTTGCTGCGAACCTTCTCAGAAACTTCTTGTCATTGACAGATGCGCCTTCGGGGTATTCTTGAGCTTCCAGGTACCTCTTCACTTCATGATACCAAGGTTTTTTCGTTACCTCTTCAGCCTCAAGATCACAATAATATGCAGGTTCGTCCAACTTCCAGATAATGATTCGGGGAGCCTCGTTATCCCATTTGACTTTGAACATAGAAGACATCATAGCCAACGCGTCCGCCAGCTGATTCTCCTCTCTTGGGAAGTGTTCAAAAGTTATCTCTATGAAATGGGGGATCAACGTCAACACACACTCTTTGTAAGGAATAAGATTTGGGTGTTTCATATCCCACTCGCCTTTGATCTGATTGATCACGAGAGCGGAATCTCCGAAGACACTCATAAACTTGATCCTTAAGTCAATCGCAGCTTGGAGACCCATGATGCATGCCTCATACTCTGCCATGTTGTTGGTGCAGTTGAAACATAGCCGGGCAGTAAGTGGAGTATGAGTGCCTTTTGGGGCTATGATCACAGCGCCGATACCGTTACCCAAAGCGTTTGAGGCTCCGTCAAAGTGCATAGACCATCGGGATCCTTCCTCAGGTCCTTCATCCGGTCCAGGTACTTTACAATCAGTCACTACCATGATGCTCTCGTCTGGAAACTCAAAGTTCATTGACTGGTAGTCATCCACTGCCTGGTGTGCCAAATGGTCTGCCAATACACTTCCTTTGATTGCTTTCTGAGTCGTGTACTGGATGTCGTATTCTGTCAAGATCATCTGCCATCTTGCTATTCTTCCAGACAGAGCAGGCTTTTCGAATATGTACTTTATTGGATCCATTTTTGAAATCAACAGAGTAGTGTGAGTCAGCATATACTGTCTCAACCGGCGAGCAGCCCATACCAAAGCGCAACAAGTTTTCTCTAGCGGTGAGTATCGGGTCTCACAGTCGGTAAACTTTTTGCTAAGGTAATAAATGGCATGCTCTTTTCGGCCAGACTCGTCATGCTGCCCCAGCACACACCCCATTGAGCTGTCAAGTACTGTCAAGTATAGTATTAGAGGTCTCCCTTCAACCGGTGGCATAAGAATGGGTGGTTCTTGGAGATACTCTTTGATTCTGTCGAAAGCGGCCTGACATTCATCGTTCCAACGTACTACTTGATCTTTCTTCAGCAGCTTAAATATTGGTTCACAGGTAGTAGTTAGGTGTGAGATGAATCGGGCAATGTAGTTCAGACGCCCTAGAAAGCCTCTGACTTCTTTCTCTGTCTTGGGAACTGGCATCTCTTGTATGGCTTTAACCTTGGCAGGGTCCACTTGAATACCTTTGTCGCTCACGACGACGCCTAGCAACTTTCCAGATCTTACCCCAAATGTGCACTTGTTTGGGTTCAACCTCAGCTTGTACAACTTCAGACGGTCAAATAGCTTCTGTAGATGGTCAAGGTGTTCCTCCTCAGTTTGGGACCTTGCAATCATATCATCGACGTACACTTCAATCTCATGATGGATCATGTCATGAAATAAAGCAACCATGGCACGTTGGTAGGTTGCCCCAGCATTTTTCAATCCGAACGACATGACCTTGTAACAGAAAGTGCCCCACTGAGTAACAAAGGTAGTCTTTTCCATATCTTCAGGAGCCATTTTAATCTGATTATAACCTGAAAAGTCGTCCATGAAGGAGAACACCTTGTGCTGAGCAGTATTGTCGACCAGAACATCGATGTGAGGCAGAGGGAAGTCATCCTTGGGGCTCGCCCTATTCAAATCCCTGTAATCAACATACATTCAGACCTTACCATCTTTCTTCGGTACCGGAACCACGTTGGCAACCCACTGAGGGTAAGAAGTCACTGCTAGAAACCCGGCATCAAATTGCTTCATAACCTCAGCTTTGATCTTCTCGAACATCTCTGGACGCATACGGCGGACCTTTTGCTTTACCGGAGGGCATTCTTCTTTGGTAGGCAAGTGATGAACCACAATGTCGATGTCTAACCCAGGCATGTCTTCGTAAGACCAGGCAAATATTTCCACATAATCATGCAACATATGAATCAACCATTGTTTCACACTGAGCTCTAGATTGACACTAATCTTGACTTCCTTTCTGTCTGTCTCAGTACCCAGATTTACCGTTTCCACTGGCTCTTCATGTGGCTGAATGGCCCTCTCTTCCTGGAGTAACAGTCTTGCAAGCTCGCCAGGCACTTCACAATCATCTTCACCTTCGTCTTCGGCTAAGTTGATCGGATTTTCGAAGTCATAATTGGCAGTAGCAGAGTCGTTACCAGTGAGATCCAGAGTGGATTGGAACCTGTATAAGTGAGTTTGTGTAAATATAGCTGTTTTGTGATATATAAAGAAAGAAAGGGAGCACAAGATTTGAAATGCGAAAAACGTCCAATGCTTTTATTCATGATATATGAAAATGACAAATAATAAGCCCTCACAAATGAAGCCACGGTGCCCCGGGTAAGACACCGAGCCATAAAGTTTCAAATTATTGTTCGTTTCAAATTTAAAACAAAGGAGTTCATTACTGAGTGACAAAAGTAATAGGTGTGAAGTCTTTGGCAGTCCAGTTGCTTGGTCCACCGTTGGTCATTGGGTAGATCCAGCTGTCAAATTCAGATTCCTCCAGGTTGTCTTCATCCCCAATAGCATTTACTCCATGGTTAGGCATGGGAGCAGTCACCACATTAGGCTTCTCGGGCGCCTCGAACTGTACCTCTTTAGCATTAATAAGGACCTGAACCTTATTCCTCAGAGCCCAACAATCATCAGTAGAATGCCCTGGACTATCAGAGTGATAAGCGCAGCGGGCATTGGGGTTGTACTTTGGAGAGGTTGTGTTCACAATCTTTGGAGCTTCCTTGACAGTTACCAGATTGGTTCACAGCAGTTGCGGCAAGATCTGAGACAAGGTCATACTAAGCCGAGTGTACTCTCTTCTGGGTCTCTCACCCCTAGGTTGGTTGTATTGCTGAGGAGCAGCAGCAGGCTTAGCAATAACCACCGCATTGACAGCTTGGCGGCGTTCCGGTTTGTTTTGCCTTCTGGGCCCATACACAACACTGGCTTCCTTCTTGAAAGGCTTCTTCTCAGAACTTGAGGACGCACCTTTCTGTATCTTCCCTGATTTCATACCAGCCTCTATCCTCTCACCAGTCAGAATGAGGTCTGTAAACCCTGCAGACGAATTGCCAATCAAGTGGTTGAAGAATGGCCCAGATAGGGTCCCTAAGAACATGTCCACGAGTTCACGGTTGTTTAACGGCGGCTGCACCCTGCTAGCCAGGTCCCTCCACTTCTGCGCGTACTCTTTAAAACCTTCTCCCGATCCTAGCGACATACCCTGGAGTTGGGTACGTGTAGGAGCGAGGTCGGCATTGTACGGATACTGCTTATAAAAAGCAGTAGCCAAGTCCTCCCAATTACGAACCTTGGTTCCATCCAGCTGATAGAACCATTCGAGATGAGTCCCTGAAAGACTCTCCTGGAAGAAATGGATCCATAAGTTCTTGTCCACAGTGTATGGTTGGATCTTCCGCACATAAGATCTGAGATGTAGCTTAGGGCAGGACGCCCCGTCATACTTTGGGAAAGATGGTGCTTTGAACTTGTGTGGGATCACCACACCAGAAGATAGACCCAGGTCTCCAAAATCCAACCCAGGCACTTGTTGAATTTCCATGGCATTCAGACGATCCTCTAACTGCTTGTACTTGTCTTCAGCGGGAGGGTACTGCTCTTCATTGAAATCAGTCTCGTTGTCAGAGACCACAGGACTAGGAGCCCTTCCCCCTTGGGGACTGCCTTTCCCTACAGAAGAACCAGCTTGATCAACCTCATTTTGCAGTGTATTGCCAAACCTCCGACCAGTGTTGAATAGTACAGTTCTCTTCTTCTTCTTCTTGACCAGCAGAGCCTTCAATTCCTCTTGGCCTTGGGCTAAACTCATGATCAACTCTTGGAACTTGGCGTTCTGAGCCTGGAGGGCCTTGATGGATTGCTCAGTAGATGATTCAGGATTCATGATGGCTGCTGAAATAAACAGTGAAGAACATTAAGCAACCTGAAAAAAGAGTACATGTGATGCACATGATGAATGGAATGCGTATGATTTTTGTTTTCAAAGACAATCGGGATTCAACTTTGTAAACAAAAAAGAAACGCACTTTATTAGATTCAACTTTGAAATTTAGATTGTTCAACAGATTGCCCTTAGGCGTTACATAAAATGCAACTACTGAAAAGGGAAATAAAAAATGTAAAAGAACATCCAAAGCTCATCAGTGGTCCCAGGGTCTCCTCTTCTCAGTACGGATGTAGTCATTCAAGGCCCGCTCGTTCTCCAACTGCTTTGTCATCTTTTGGATCTTCAATTCCTGCTCATTGAACTTTTCCCGATAAGAGTCCCGTTCTTCTTGTAGTTGCGCCCAAGACCTCTTTAGTGTATCAACATCAGTAGGTATCTGAGGAGGGAGAACAGTTGGAGGAGCCCCATCTCTATCAGGATATTCAAGACTGATGGGTCTGACAGCTTCATATGGCATACCTAAATTCTGAGCACGGATGCGGACCCATCTGTAGTAGGGTTCCATAGGTAGAGAGGTCTTCGGTCCCAACTCATTTGGGTCAGCTTTGTGAATTTTATCCCAAGCCTTGATGAATCTACGACGCAGCTCGTCACTATCTACCTGAAACTCAAAACTGATGTGAGGCACTAACATCTCATGAGGCCCTGCTCTTCTGGCTCTTCCAAATTGGCGGAGAGCTAAACATGGGTTATAAGAGATTCCTCCTTGGGTACCAATCAAAGGAACATTAGGATACTCTCCGCAACGATCAATAACAGCTACCTCATCCAAACCCCTGAAAGTCCAAATGATGTCATGATCAGTGAGAGACATTAACCTATGAGCCCAGCCTCTTCCTTCTTTGTTCTTCAGCACGAACTTAGGGAGGTGCGAAATAAACCACCTCACCAACAAAGGAATACAACACCAAAGAGTTCCTCTTCTTCGGGCAGTACGAGCATAGAGTTGTTGCAGGATATCACCCAAGAGAGTGGGCACAGGGTTCCGAGACATGAAGATCCTTATGGCAGTGACGTTAATGAAGTTATCAGGATTAGGAAACAAAACTAGACCATAGATTAAGAGAGCCAGAATGTCTTCATACGCCCTGAAGTCTAAGTCGTTCCAGAAACTGTTAGCTTTACCGATCAGAAACTTGGCCAAGAAACCCTTAACTCTGCTTCTAGTCACCCAGTTGTCCATTACCTCTTTGTGAGTCAAGGGAAGGGCTGCAGCAATCTCCTCAAGCCTAAGAGTCTTTTCCCAACCAGTGAAGGGAGTCTGATCCAAGATAGGGATGCCAAGCAAATCAGAGAATTCTTCCAGGGTAGGGACCAGCTGGAAGTTTTAAAAGGTGAAGCAATTGTACAAGGGATCATAAAATTGGGTCAGGACACTCATCAGTTGTTGGTCCCACTTTGCAGTGACTAAGCCGAGAAGAGAACCATGCCTCTGGATGAAGGAAGTAGTGTTTGGAATTCTGCTAACCAATTCTTCAAGCAACTCAGGTAGGTGAACAAAGTTGAACCAGATAGTGTTCCTTCGCATAGGCATCATGATATCCTACAAAACAGAGCAAAGATGAAACCCTCTTGTCTTTGAAATGGGTCAGTTCTTATGCAGGATGCATGCAATGTCTATGATGGTATGATGTCATGATAAAGCACACCACAAGTATTCACAAAGGCAGACATGATAAGGCACACAAGTCACACAAGATAGCCCTTAAAGTTTAGGCCAACATGAAGTTCAGGTACTACCCTCTTTCAGTTTGTTGGTTAAGACCTGTCCTATCAAAAGTAACCGGGTTCTAGAGGATCCCAATATCACTGACTACCCTCAATCGGTCATAACTCCAGCATCGCAATCTTTTCTTACGGCCAGAACCATCGCGAGAGTTTAGCCTCAATGGGTGTAGCATACTGCTACTGTTCTATGGCCAAGTTGGGTCAATTTAGGGTTCTAAGGTCGGTTGGTGCTTAATGACTCCTCAGAAGACCCATATTCTCATCATTGCGACACAAGGGATATCGGTACAGACCAAGGTGCCACACCAATGTAGCCACTGCTTCACCCATGTTGGTCTACGCCGGACAGGTCCCTCATAGCTTACGCTACCTAACAGGGTATCCCCAGATCCGGGTTAGGATCTATGAAACTCCAAGGTAATGCCCATAATAATAATGCAAACAAAACAAAGCAATTGAAAACACAAGTATGAGCTATCCTAAGGTACACCTCACTTTATAAATTCCCCAGCAGAGTCGCCAGTTCTGTGATCGGTGGAAATAGAACTAACTATTTTTTAAGCTGGTTCACGAAATGTCGCGGTAAGCAAGAGTCGCCACCGTCTTTTATGTTCTCCAACATGGAAAGAACAAAAGCACAGCAGAATTCCTTATTGAGAATGTTTCTCGGTTCGGGAGGTAGATTTATAGAAAGGGAAGGTGTTAGCACCCTTTCTATCCATGGTTATCCATGGGCTCTTAGGTACTTGCTCTTATGTTTTCAAAATATTTTCTTTTCAAAATGTGAGTGGGTTTGAAAACGTTTCATTGAAAGATTTCTGAATGATTCTTGTATCTCTCCTCAAGAGTGTTTGAAAAATTTGTTTTGAAAGCTTTTGAAAGTGTCAGTGTGAAAAGATTTTTGATTTGTTTTTTAGAGAGCAAGTACCCATGAGTCATCTACCTACCCTAAGGAATTAGGCTGTGTAAAAGTCCTTAAGGTAGTGCCATCCCACCATTGAGAGGTAGGTAGCACCACCGTTGGAGGTGTTCGGGTCAATTCGATTGTAGGGACAGTGTGGTCACCGAAGCAATAGTAGGACACCTTAGAAGCAACCCTAATGTCCTAGATCCTTTTTAATCCGAGGCAATCGTTTCGAGGCAACTGTTTCGAGGCAACTGGATCTTGGACATAAGAGCGACCGCCAAAACGTCCTATACTTGACGACCACGTTTCGAAGGCAACGAGTGAGGCGTACCCTAGAAGTGGTGTGTGCATTGTGTGTTGTTTTCATGTTAACAGTTATCTTTGATCATGGCATTGTGAGCTACGCTTTGTTTTTTAGTTATAATACATTCTTTCATACAAGTTTAATAGTTAGGAGTGCGGAAAATTAAAATACGGAAAGGTAAAAGCTACGCTATTACAAGGCGCGGGTCTATACATCGCCAAAATACAAAGACCCATTTTTGATAAAGATGCGGAAAGTAAAAATAAAAAAATAATAAACCTAATTACTATTACATCCTTGAACAGTTACATCATAATCAAATAAGAAAATAATGATAACGTGCGAAAGCATAAATTAAACTGAACGTCCGAGGGTTTTGAACCCTTTTGCTTGAAATTAAATTAAATTAATACCTAATAATTATTTAATTAAAGAAAAGAAAGTGTTTTTTATGTTTTTTGTATTTATTATGGAAATAAAGAAAAGAATTTAAAAGTCAGTAAACAACCCTAATTCTAGATTATTTTAACTATTAAAGAAAATGTCAAAGTTGACCTAATTTATTAATTAATTAATTTACATACTTATGTACAAACATAATAATAATTAATAATGATAATGATAATTAATAATAATAATAATAATTAATTAAGAAAAAGATAAAAGTGTCAAAACCTAATTCTATGTATTTTTTATTTATTAAGAAAAGAGATTAAATTTTAAACTTAAATTAAGTTAATTATTAATATTTATTTACAAAAATAAATTAGTGATGAAATTAATAAATAATTAAATATATTTACAATTTTGATTTTTCTATTTTTATTATGAAAAATTATTTGTGGTGAATTAATTATAATTAAAACAATTAAAAGAAATAAGATATAAGAATATAAAAATATGAAAAATATTGCAAACCAAGGGGGTGTCTGGCCCATGTGGAGGTGAATTTTGAGAAATTCTGGCCCATTAACACAAGGCCTTGTTGACTTTTTTGGCACCACGTGCTTGCTGGATGACTAGGGTGTACCATGCTCTTCACTCTGTAGCCACTGGATTGATCATCATGAGCGTTTGGCAAGCTTAGGCGTGAGGACGTATGGTGGACCACTGAATCGTTGCTGCATTTGAATGGATTAAGAAAAATATGAATAATTATGTGGGGGGCCTGGGAATCGAACCCAGGTCCCAGTACCTCTTGCCATTATGCCTTTGCCAACTGAGCTATCCAACGCGTTTGTTATATGAATGGACAACAAATATAATAAAAAAACAAACATTAATGGTATAGAACAAAAAGAAAATGCGCCAGATTTAAACTCTCCAATCACATGATGCCATGCCCATCTTCTTCCTCGTTTACCTGCAATAATGTGAACAAGATAGCGGGGGTTTTAAACCCCCACTAACCATAACCACGAAAAATAGCGACTAGAGTTAGGGACCATATAAAAAAGGCGCGATGATTCCATTCAGCTCGCCTTGAGCTTCTGAGTTTAATGGTATATGTCTCAAGGTCTGATCTTTGCTCAGTAAGAAAGCCCTAATTTTCAAGCTTATAAACCCTAGATTTTGTCCATGGTGGATTTCGATTCAGGCAGTTTTAGCACAATTAAACTATCTCCAAAGCTTCAGGAAGGTGTCAGCAATATAAATCAACAAGCAAAACATGTTAAGGATGCAGGTAAATTAGATTTCGATTAAGAAAATATTTGATCAAACTGTGACTTTGTTTTACCGTTTCCTTGAGCTATGAGGTTGGAAAGTGTTTGCAATACGTTCAGGAAACTCTCAGCAAGGGATTAGAATCAACAAACTTCCTTGAATCGGACTGTAAATCAGAAAACAGTTTTGAGTTTTTTCACTTTTTTTTCAATGTTGCATATGATGTTCTTGCAGCAATTTTTCGTGTAAGGGTTCAGGGTTTCATTCAGCATATGTATGTGATGAGAATTAGGTCAAGAATAAGCCCAAAAGTCCATGGCATTATGACTTGAATATTTGATTTCCAATCATATCTTTTTTCAATCTTTTCTTTCATGAAACCTTGCCAATCATGGATTTTTTTGCCTTGTTGATTGAGAAACGAGTTGCCAGCTTGCCCTAGTCATATTTGCTGCACAAAAAGATCTAAAAAGCACATCTTTTGAATTTTCTTATAATTAAAAACAATTAAATGAATTAATATAAATATAAATTCCATTAATTAGTTAAAAATAAGAAAATAAATTATTTTGAGCTCAATGGGTCATGCATAGGCCTTGGGTAATGATTCAAGAAAGAATTTGAGGCCCATTAGCAAAATTGAAGTGTTTTAGGCAAAGTTGACTTTTGAAAGTTCCCAAAAATTTCCCAACTTATCCAATGCATATCTTGCTCAATTTTAAAGCTATGAACATTTTCTTGGACATTTTGGAAAGTTCTTGAAGTCCTCTAACCAATGCCTTTGGTCCCATGTCATTTTGATTTACCAATCTCAAGTTATGGTCTTTGACTTAAAGTGCCTTTTTGTTGACTTTTGAAAATGACCTATAATGTTGGAATTGATAACTTTTTGTGAGAGCATTTATTGGACTTGGAGTATGAAGATGAGTTGTAGGAAATTTCATCCCCTTAAAAATGAGCATTGGATGGGATTTTTCTGATGAACCATGAAAAAGTTATGCCTTGGTCAATTTGTAGTTGACTTTTCAGCTGTCCAAAAATAGAAACTTTTGATATCTTGAGACTTTTTGAGCCAAGCCTGTGGAATCATGATCAAGAATTGATCAAATGATGATTGTGGCTTCAAAATAAGATGTTGACCAAAATTTTTGACTTTTGACTGTCGAATGACCATTTTACCCCTGCAGTTGACTGTGAAGCAATTAGGGTTTTGACTGTGTAACTTGATGTTGTGAGCTATGATACTTGACATATGAATGCTTGACAATGTATATGGGCCCATGGGACTTGATTGGACGCTTAAAAACCTCAATTTCTTTGCAAGAACCAAAACCCTAATCTTGACTGTGTTAGGAGGCAATTGGACTGGGCAACCCTTGAGAGATTTTGAACCATTTGGAGATTGACCTTGACAAATCTTGAAGAATATGGGAGGGAAAATTTTGGGGTACAACAACTACATTCTCAGCATTTTGACCTTCTACATCCTTGGAGGCATTAGCATCTTGTTCAACATTTTCCTCAGCGTCTTGTTCAACATTTTCTTCTTCCACTTATTTTAGAGAAGAGGTAGAAAGCTTCTCAAGTTTGCTTTCAGTAGCATCTTTCTTGAAGGTGGATGATCCAGCAGCAGCACTTTTAGGATTATTTCTTTTGTCAGCAGGAGGAGGCGTACGAGCAAGAGGGGTAGAAATCCCAGGAACAACAAAGCCTTCATTTAACACTCTGTCTACTAGCCTTCTAATGTTTCTATCAACATTAACAATTTCTTCTTCGGTCCTATTTTCAGTAGCAGTATGAGAATTACCTTTATCATCTTTGGATTTCTTAGCAGGTGATGATCTAGGTTTCTTGACCTTCTTATTAAGAGGTGGGATAGTTTCTAGAGGAGTAACATTAAGTACTCTGTCAAGATAGAGATTCTAATTGGAAGATTTTGAGGAAGACGATGTATGATGTTGAGACACCTTTGAAGATTTTTGAGCAAAAGGATGAGGAATGACTAGGGTTCTTTTTCTGTAGAGGAGAATGAAAAGTTTGTGAAAGTATAAGGATGTAATTTCTTAGCGTGTGGGAAACACTTTGAGGCAGTCCTATAATGATTGCTTTCGAAATTTTATTTGTTGGAAACACAAATAATATAATATCACTTTAATGATATTCCCACACGCCCTTAATTTCTACAAACCCTCATATAGGCAAATCCCTAATTTTCCTCTTAAGTTCTCAAACTGATTAGCATCTAAAGCCTTAGTGAAAATGTAAGCCATTTGCAATTCAATGGCTACATGTTCTAAGGCAACAATCTTTTCTTCAACAAGCTCTCTTGTGAAGTGATGATGGATATTAATATGTTTGGTCCTGTTGTGTTTAATGGGATTCTTTGATATGTTTATGGCACTTAGATTGTCACAAAATAATGTCATGACATCTTGTTTAACATTGTATTCTGTTAACATTTATTTCATCCAAACCAATTGAGAATAACTGCTTCCTGCAGCAATATACTCAGCCTCTGCAGTGGACAGAGACACATCATTTTACTTCTTACTGAACCAAGATATGAGATTATTTCCCAGAAAGAAGCATCCTCCTGATGTAATTTTTCTATCATCAACACTTCCTTCCCAATCAGCATCACAATAACCAGTTAAGGCAAAATAGGATCCATGAGAGTATAGCATACCATAGTCAGTTGTCCCATTCACATATTTAAGTATTCTCTTCACATGGTTGGCATGTCTAACTTTAGGATCAACTTGATATATTACACACACTCCTACAGTAAAGGCAATGTCGGGTCTGCTAGCCGTGAGATATAGAAGACTGCCTATCATACTTCTTTAAAGACTTTGATCCACACTTACTCATTTTTCATCTTTAGATAACTTCAGATGTGTGGGAGAAGGAGTTCTTTTGTGACTAGAATTTTCCATCCCAAACTTCTTTACTATATTCTTAGCATACTTGCTCGGAGAGAAAAATATGGAGTCTTCCATTTGTTTAACTTGTAAACTAATAAAATAGGTTAATTCACCAACAAGGCTCATCTCAAATTCTGACTGCATTGGCTTGACAAAATGTTGAACCATCTCATTTGACATCCCACCAAACACAATATCATCAACATAAATTTGTGAAATCATGATCTTCCCTTCTTCTTCCTTGACAAAAAGGGTTTTGTCTACGCCACCTTTCCTGTATCCATTCTCGCCAAGAAATTCTGTCAACCTATCATACCAAGCTCTTGGAGCTTGCTTTAATCCATACAAAGCTTTCTTCAGTTTGTAAACATGTTTAGGGAAACTTGGATCAACAAATCCATTTGGTTGTTCCACATAGACTTCTTCATTCAGATAGCCATTTAAGAAGGCACTCTTTATATCCATTTGAAACAATTTAAATTTCAGTATGAATGCAACTCCCAAGAGAAGTCTGATTGATTCATGTCTGGCCACAGGAGAAAAGGTTTCACCAAAGTCAACTCCTTCAATTTGAGTGTACCCTTGTGCAACTAATATTTCCTTGTTTCTAGTGACCACCCCTTTTTCATCAGTTTTATTCTTGTACACCCATTTAGTGCCAATCACATTTGTCCCTTCTGGTCATGGAACTAGATCCCAAACATCATTTCTACTTAATAGTTCTAGCTCTTCCTACATAGAATTAATCCAGAACTCATCAGTTAAGGCCTCTTTGACATTATTAGGCTCAATTTTTGACACAAAGCAAGAGTTTGATATCCCATCTCTTGATCTGGTAGTAACTCCTTTATTTAGATCTCCTATGATGAGCTCCTTAGGATGATATCTCTGGGGATTTAAGGTCTTTTATTGAGATGACTAGGCACGAGATCTTCTTGAGGTGGATTAGAATCAATACTTATGTCATTTGATTATGTTAGAATATTAGACAAAGATGTTCCAACATCTTCTGAGACATCTTCTTCATTATTCCATCCTCTATCATCCACAATAAAATTTATTAACTCCATCATAACTTTGGTTCTGGAGTTAAAGACTCTGTAAGCTCTGCTATTTATAGAGTAACCCAGAAATATTCCTTCATCACTCTTGGGATCCATCTTCCTCCTTTATTCACGATCATCTAAGATGTAACATTTACTTCCAAAAACATGAAAGTATTTAAAAGTTGGTTTTCTTCCCTTCCTTATTTCATACAAGGTGGCTGAAGTGCCTTTCCTTAGAGCGACTCTGTTATGGATATAGCATGCAGTATTCATAGCTTCAGCCCAAAAATGGTAGGGTAACTTCTTAGCATGAATCATGGCTCTGGCATATTCTTGAAGGGTTTTATTCTTGCGTTCCACAATCCCATTTTGTTGAGAAGTAATGAGAGAAGAGAATTCATGGTTGATTCCTTAAGAAGAGTAAAAGTCAGCAAATTTGTTGTTCTCAAATTCCTTTCCATGATCACTTCTAATTCTGACGACATGACTATCTTTTTCCCTTTGAAGTTATTGACAGAGATCTTAAAACACTTCAAAAGTTTCTGATTTTTCTCTAATAAAACTTATCCATGTGTATCTAGAGAAGTCATCCACAACAATATAGGCATACTTCTTTCCACCAAGACTTTCAACCAGCATAGGTCCCATTAAGTCCATGTGAAGAAGTTCTAAAACTTTTAATGTAGTGAGATGTTGGATCTTTTGATGTGACATCTTAATTTGCTTTCCAATCTGGCATTCACCACATACTCTTCCTTCTTCTATCTTGAGCTTAGGAATCCCTCTCACTTCTTCTTCAGATATAATTCTTTTCATACCTTTCAGATGCAAGTGTCCTAATTTTTGATGCCATATGTTGTATCCCAAAATTTACCCTCTTTATTTCGACCTTTTTGGCTTACATTTCATTATTACATACACGCATATCATTGGTTCTATGGTTATGGGATCAAGGTATATTTAGCAAGCTTCGTCAGGTTACAAGTGACATTTATTTCGCCAATGAATGTTCTTAGAGTATTTTTCGTGCTGAAGATCGGTTCGTCGTTTCGCAATGATTCGGGCTTCAAATATTCACAACTCCAACCCGGCGCATCATATTCAGGTGTTCTTTCGCCAAGATATCTCTGATAACATATTCTCAAATTCAGGTTCGGCTCGAGAGCCAATTCTTTAAAGAAGGTCTCCGAATGTGCGATTTTTTCTCGAAGAAATATGGTGAAAATGTGTGCTGAAAGTGCAGTTTTTACACACTAAAAAATTCATAACTTGAAGATCGTGGCTCATTTTGAACTTGTTCTAGTGGCCAAAATTCCGTCTTTATGTCATCTATGTTTTCATCTCTCACAGTTGGAAACCAATTTCGATCAGAAGGTCTTCAAAAATGCGGATTTATCAAGTATTTCTGTACAGAAAATTTGTGACAGAAGTTTATTTGCGTCATGTTCAGAAAATCATAACTTGGTCGATTTTCATCGTATTTAGTTGGTTCCCGCGCCAAAATTTAAAAAATTGAATTGGCTACATTTTCACAGGAGGTATTGAGTTCGAACATGTGATCGGTGGAAATAGAACTGACTGTTTTTGAAATGCTGGTTCGCGAAATGTCGCGGTAAGCAAGAGTCGCCACCGTCTTTTATTTTCTCCAACAAGGAAAGGACAAAAGCACAGCAAAATTCCTTTTCGAGATGTTTCTCGGGTTCGGGAGGTAGATTATAGAAAGGGAAGGTGTTAGCACCCTTTCTATCCGTGGTTATCCACGGGCTCTTAGGTACTTGCTCACTATGTTTTCAAAAATGTTTGCTTTTGTTGTGTTTGTGGGTTTTGAAAAAGTTTGTTCGAAAACTTCGTTTAACTCTTGTATCAGTCCTCAAGAGTGTATGAAGTGTTTGTTTGAAAACTTTTTGAAAGTGTAAGTGCGAAAAGTTGCTTTTGTTTTTTGAAAGAGCAAGTACCCGGAGAAATCTACCTACTCTAAGGAATTAAGCTGTGTAAGATTCCTTTAGACAGCACTATCTCACTATTGAGAAGTAGGTAGTACCGTCGTTGGAGTTATTCGGGTCAATTCGATTATAGGGACATGTGTGGTCACCAAAGCAATAGTAGGACGCCTTAGCGGTAACCCTAATGTCCTAGATCATTTTTTATCCAAGGCTTCCGTTTCGAGGCAGCTGGATCTTTAGACAGAAGGGCGACCTCTAAAACACCCTATACTTAATGACCACCTCGAGGCAACCAAGTGAGGCGTACCCTAGGAGTGGCATGTGCATGTGTGTCAAGTTCAGTTTATATTATCTTTGCACAAGTATTATGGTGAGCTACGAGTTGGTTTTATTTTTCAGGCAAGTCTTGCATGCATAATTAACAGTTAATAATTTGCGGGAAATAAATTGCGGAAAGTGAATATACGCTATTACAAGGCGTCGGGTATTTACATCGCCAAAAACATAACCCTTGAAAATAAATGCGAGAAAATAAAGAAAGCGATAAAGGTCCTAATTATCTATTACATTCTCGGAGCAGATACATAAATATAATCAAATTAATGAATTAAAAATAAATATGCGCGCGAAAGAATTGAATCGGGACGTCCTTAGGGTTTTGACCCTTTTTGAGAAAATAAAGAAGTTTGGTCCTTTTTGCAATTAATTAAATATTAAATCTAATTTACTAATTAATTAATTATTTACAAGAAAAAGTATTTTTTATGTTTTTTAGGTTTTAATGAAAATAAAATATAAAAAAAAGATTAAAATTGTCAAAAGAAAAACCTAATTCTAAGTTTGTTTTATTTATTGTAAAAAAGATTAAAGTTAACCTAATTTAAAACAACTAAATTAATTAATTACATTTATTTACAAAATAATAATTAATAGTGAAATTAATAAATAATAAAAATAATAAAAATATTTACATTTTTTAGTTGTCTGAATTTGTTGTGAAAAATTAATTTATGAGTTAATTAAATAGTAATAATAATAATTATAATCAAATAATTAAAAGAAAACAAAAATATAAAAGGAGAAAAGAAATAATTAAACCAGGGGGGTGATGGCCCAATAGGAGGTTTGTTTGGCAATTTGGCCCACTAAGCTCAAGCCTTTGTTGACTTTCTTGAATTGTCCAGAGCGTGCCTTGACTGGGAGTATGGTGTTCTTCATCTTTTGCCTTTAGATTTGTGCTTAAGGTCACATGGCGCATTGCTGATTGAATGGCATGGTGGGACGCCTTGGATAGCCTGCATAGGAACACGTTATGAAAAATAATAGAAACATTTGGGTGGACCTGGGAATCGAACCCAGGTCCCAATGATACACAGCCAACGCATCTACCATTCCACCATTCGCTTGCTTTTGTTATTATAGTAATGAACAAATATAATATAAAAAACATAACAATTATGATGGAAACAAAATCACGCGCGCTTTTATTTGAACGCTCCAACCATATATTCCCACGTCATCATCGTCTTCCCTGTGTACCTGCAAATAACAAAGAGATAGCGGGAGTTTTTAACCCCCACAACCTGCATCCACGAATAATAGTGATTAGGCGTACGCTAAATATAAATATGGCGCGATGGTGTCAATGTGTTCGTCTGATTCTCATGAGTTCAGTCATGTGCATTAGGGGTTCCAATTTTTCCTGAATAATAAATCCCCAATTTGGAAGCTTGGAAACCCTAAGATTCGTTCATGGTGATTTGTGATTCAGGGCGTTTCAGTCCAATTAACCTATGCCAAAAGCTTCACCCGAGTTCTAGCAATGTAAAGCACACAAAAAATCACGTTAATGATGCATGAATAACGAGTTACAATTATAGAAAAAATCACCAAACCGTGAGTCTGTTCTGGGTGATTCCTGTAGCTTTAATGCTTGTTTTTGATTGCTACACGCTTTTGGGAATCCCTGCAATAGATTAGAATCAATAGAAAGCTTTGAATCGTGTTGGAATACCAAAAACAGTTTTCACTTTTTCTTGGATTTTTCAATGTTGTTATGGCTTTGTATGCATCAATCTCTCGTTCCATGCATTAGGGTTAGGTTCTGTATATATAATGGACTGAATTTAGGTTAAATCTTTGACCAAAAATCCATTGCATTGATGTTTCAATATTTGATTGAAAATCAAATATTTTTCAATATTTTTGATTGAAGAAAGTTGCTAAATTTGGAGTTTTTGATATCCTTGATTGACACACGAAATCTCCAGCATATATTGGTCATCTTTGCCTCACCAAAAGATTGAGAAATCATATCTTTGAATTTCCTACATTTTAAATTAATTAAAAATCAATTAAAAATCCAATTAATTAATAAAAATAAGAAAATAATTCAATTTAATCTCAATGGGTCGTGCATAAGCTTTGGATAAAGTTTCAAGATGAAATTTGGGGCCCATTAGCAAAAACAAAGTATTTTGACCAAAGTTGACTTTTGCAAATTCACAAAAATTTCCCAACTTCTCCAATGCATATCTTGCTCAATTTTGATCCTATGAACATGTTCTTGGACATTTTTGAAAGGCCTTGAAGTCCTCTAACCAATTACTTTGGTCCCATGTCATTTGGATTTACCAATCTCAAGTTATGGTCTTTGACTTAAAGTGCATTTTTGTTGACTTTTGAAATTGACCTATAATGGAGAAATTGATAACTGTTTATGAGAGCATTTCTTGGGCTTGGAGTGTGAAGATGAGTTGTAGGAAATGTCATCCCCTTCAAAATGAGCATTGGATGGGATTTTTCGGATGAAACATGCAAAAGTTATGCCCTGGTCAAGATACAGTTGACTTTTCTACTGTCCAAAAATAGTAACTTTTTGCATCTTGATGATTTTTGAGCCATGCTTGTGGAATCATGATCAAGACTTGATCAAATGATGATTGTGAGCTCAAAATAAGATGTTGACCAAAATTTTTGACTTCTGACTATAAAATGACCATTTTACCCCTGCTGTTGATTGTAGGTCAAATAGGACTTTTGACTGTGCAAATTGGCATTATGAGTCTTGCAACTTGACATGTAGATGCTTGGTAATGTATATAGGCCTATGAGACTTGATTGAGCCATTGAAACCCTCAAATTCCTTGAAAGAAACCAAACCCTAATTTTGACTGGCTTAGGAGGCATTTGGACTATGCAACCCTTGAGAAATCTTGAACCATTTGAAGATGATTCTTGATAAATCTTGAAGAATATGGGAGGGCAAATTTTGGGGTACAACAGTTTCCCCTGTTCAATCTTCTTAGACCTGAGGATGTAGATTGGCTTGCGTGCCTTTCGTGATCCGAAGATGGAAGAGGATTGAACACTAGAGTGCCTAGAAATTTGCACTCGCATGGTGTAGTATCAGCAATGTGATGTCGGGAATGGGCTTACAGATGCCATTTGGAGAGATGATGGATAGGAGGATGGGCTTATAGATGCCACCTGGAGATCGTTGGTAGAAGGATGGGCTTATAGATGCCATCTGGAGATTGTCCGTTGGATTGTAATTGTGTAAGTTGAAAGAAGGAACCTGTGTAGGGTTGCCTGACGATGAGTCCATGTAAACTGCATCTTTGAAGGAAGGAAACCTGTGTAGGGTTGACTGATGATGAGCCTGTGTAAAACTGCATCTTTGAAGGAAGGAAACCTGTGTAGGGTTGACTGATGATGAGTTCGTGTAAAAACTGCATCTGGAATTGAGAAGGAAACCTGTGTAGGGTTTCTTGATGACGAGTCCGTGTAAAACTGCATCCGGAATTGAGAAGGAAACCTGTGTAGGGTTTCTCGATGACGAGTCCGTGTAAAACTTCGTCTTTGGAAAGAGAGAACCTGTGTGGGGTTTCTTTGATGACGAGTCCGTGTAAAACTACGTCTGGAGTTGAGAAGGAAACCTGTGTAGGGTTTACTGATGACGAGTCCGTGTAAAACTACGTCTGGAGTTTGAGAAGGAAATATGTGTAAGGTTTACTGATGACGAGTCTGTGTAAAACTACGTCTGGAGTTTGAGAAGGAAACCTGTGTAGGGTTTACTGATGACGAGTCCGTGTAAAACTATGTCTGGAGTTTGAGAAGGAAACCTGTGTAGGGTTTACTGCTGACGAGTCTGTGTAAAACTACGTCTTTGGAAATAGAGAACCTGTATAGGGTTTCTTTGATGACGAGTCCGTGTAAAACTTCATCTGGAGTGGAGAAGGAACCGGTGTAAGGTTACTTCGGGACGAGTTCGTGTAAAACTTTTGGATGAACCGGGGTAAGGTTACTTTGAGATAAGCCCGTGTAAGACTTCAGGAGAAACCGGGGTAAGGTTACTTTGAGATAAGTCTGTGTAAAACTTCAGGAGGAACCGGGGTAAGGTTACTCTGAGATAAGTTCGTGTAAGACTTCGTCTTGGAACTGAGGAGGAACCGGTGTAGGGTTGCCTGAGGACGAGTCCGTGTAAAACTTCGTCTTGGAAGGGAGGAGGAACCTGTGTAGGATTACCTTGATGATGAGTCTGTGTAAAACTTCATCTTGGAATTGAGAAGGAACTGGTGTGGGGTTGCCTCATGATGAGTCCGTGTAAAACTTCATCTGAAATTGAGAAGGAACCGGTGTAGGGTTTCCTGATGATGAGTCCGTGTAAAACTTCATCTTGGAATTGAGAAGGAACCGGTGTAGGGTTGCCTCGTGATGATCAAGTAGATAATTGTCCTGTCTAGTTTCAGGTATTAACGCACGATCAGTCGTCCTCAGAATTTTCCTGGCTTGTTACAGGTGTTAATCTGGAACTGCAAAGGTAGATGGTAATCATCTTTTGATTGACCTTTTCCTGAAAAGGAAAAACGTTAGCTGTCATGATGCATGAACTGCATGATGCCATGATGTTCTCAAGAATAAATGAGATTTGTGGTGTATGATGCGTATGCATGTCATAATGTATGAAGATGTGATGTTTTTGAATGTATTTTTGTCTGGGAAAATAAATCCTTGACGAATGCCGGGAGCTTGCTAAATCCTGGGCTGATGTTTGAAGAGTAGAGTTCTTCGTTTCTGCTGGGGATGATGATTACATGATGTAAACCGGTAGGAGAAGATGATTCCATTGAGGAATAAACCTGGTGAAGATATTACTCTGTGGGGAATTACTATATGGGAAGAGATACTTCGCTGAGATTTTGATGATAACTCCGCTGGGGATTCCGTTGATAAGTTTTGTTGAGGAATTTGATGAACTCCGCTGGGGATAGGAAGAACTTAGCCGAGGAAGATCTTTCCGTTGTAATTGCTAAGGATAACCCAGTTAGACTTTGGTGGGGAATAACCCTTGAACATGGTCGGGGAGAGATGCATTCTGCAGGGGATAAGCTTCCGGGATCTACTGGGGAGGATAAGCTTCCAGAATCTACTGGGGGATAAGCTTCCAGAATCCACTGGGGAGGATGATTCAACTCTCCTGGGGGAAACCTTTGAGACTGCATTGGGGAAATGGCTCCACTATGGTGTATGGTATTCCGCCGGGGAACAATCTTATATTAAGACTTCCAGGGATGCTTGCTTGAGGAATATATGTATACTCTGTTAGGGAATATTGAGATCTTCTGGGGATACCCAACTTGCTTAGGGCTGACAGTAGCCTAACTCTGCTTGGGGAGAGTGTTGCTGACTTGCTAGGGATACTGTGCCTTTTCGGGCTAATGAGAGACCAACTCTGCTCGGGGAGAGTATTGTTGAACCTTGTCTTACTCTGCTGGGAGTGAAGGTATCTTGGTTACATTCTTCAGCCGAACCTACCTTTGTACCTGGTGAGTAAAGCAGCTTGTACAGTTCGAACAGTTCTTGTTGCCCCAGCTTCCGTGGGAGAAGGTACCTGTGGAGGTGTTTGATGACTGCCGATTGACAAATCTTCTTCTGGTAGACAAGTGACGAGATGACAGGACATAGTCGTACGCTTTGATCCCTAATTTTTGCCTGGACCGCCCTTTCGGGTTTTCAGTCCACCGGGATACCCATTTTTGCCCAAGCCGCCTTTTCAGGTTTTCAACTTGTCGGGTGTACAAGTTTCATTTTCATCTCTCATTTTTGCCCGAACCCTTTTGGTTCGCCGGGAAGCCCTTATTTTTGCCTAGGCCAATCGACCTAGCGGGTCTTTGATTGTGCGTAGCATTTTTTCGACTATGTCCACGTTCTCAGAATGCAGGGAGTTGTCACTGTCGGTAGCAATGTGTTGCTATACCACCCGGAGACGTTTGATCATGCAAGACTCGTTGCTGGAATTCACGTCCAATGCCCCAAGTGACTCAGATGGAGGTCTGCCCCTGGCTGTTTGGCATTTGAGAGATTCTCTGAATCTTGACTGGACTGCCCCAGATGACGGACCATGATCATGTCTGCCCCTTGGTTGGAAGTGTTTTTGTTCATTAGATATTCTTCGTGTGAACTTCTATGCTGTTTGAACAAATAGTCATATGCAAACCACGTTATTTAAAAATGCAAAGCTTATGTCTTTCTTGAAGTTTTTGAAAATGCAGTTTTCAATAAAACAAGTGAATTTTTGTAAAATGTGATGTCAACTCAAGATTTTACAGCGAGCCCTACATGAATCAGGATACCTTTGGTAACAGTATGCTTTCGAACTAACCCATGCTTCAGCTAGGACTTTTAAGGGTTATAACGTGGCCTATTTCACGGTTTAAGAAACAAAGGATAAAGGCTCAAAGTATATTTGTACCCACCCGCTCTTCGTGATGTTCTTCGATCCTAAACTCAACTAATCGTGCGTTAGACCTTGTTTGAGTCTTTGCTCTGATATTCCAGTGATGGTTCGGATGTTGACAATTTATTTTGACCAGGCAGCCATTTCCTTTTTTGTTGAGGGTTTGTAGGACCTCTTTATTTTTATTTTTATTATCCCTGTTTTTTGCCTGAACTGTTTCTTTTTGTAATTACAGTCAGCGGGATGCCCCAGTTTTTGTAAGTCTCCTTCATAGGTTTTGACTTAATGGGCTTTTAGTTCCGAGAGATAATGATTGCATGTCTTTATGATTATTCGGAACCATCATCGTTCTTGTTTCAGAAGGACTTCTTTGATGTCATTCATTGTGCACCTGGATCAACTGAGAAAACTACCCTGCCCCAGGTTATGATTAAGGGTTTTAATTTTTGTGAAAAGAAAAACTCCAACTTCTTTGGCTCAAAGGGGTTGACTAGGGATTATCTTCCTTATAACTCCACTGTTTAGGATTTGAAACAATTCTTGTACTTCATCAGCGGGGTCTGTTCAAAAGCATACTGTAAAGATTGTGGTATCGTTTTCGTCATCCTCCCTCAAAGGCTTAGAAATTTTTAATCGAGCGTTGAATATCAAAAAATATGAAATCAATTTTAAGCATAATGAACACAAATGGATTAATTCAAAACAGACATATGCGATGCATTAATGAAAGTAATAAAGTTTGCTATGTCAATAATTGTTTGTATAAGCAAAGAAAAATACAACTTGAACATTCGAATGAACAAAAGTCTTCTCGTCTCAGGACTTATCACTTCAAAGGGTGAACCTTGGAGGGATGGTAGAAGAACTCAGCCTGACCACCTTGGGTGAATTCCAATGCTCCTTCGTCAATCAGGTCCTGGATCTTGTTCTTCAGAGTCCAACAGTCGTCGGTGTCATGTCCAGGACTGTCAGAATGGTAGGCACATCTCACACTCGGGTTATACCTGGAAGAGGAAGTGTTGGGATTCTTAGGAGGGTCCCTTAGCATTACCAGATTCAGTCTCAACAGACGTTGTAAAGCTTGAGTCGGCGACATGTTGAGCTTGGTGAATTGCCTCCTAGGCTTGTCTGGCTTGCTCTGATCAACCCGTTGTTCTTGGCGAGGTCGTTGTTGGACCTGTGAAGTAGTAACAGCTTGGAGAGGTCTATTCATTGAACCAAACCTTTGACTTCTTGGAAGTTGATTAATGACTTGATCCTCAGCCTTGACTATTTGCTTCATGTCGTTGTCTTGACGAAGCTGGTTGATAATGGTTCTCAGCTCTTCTTGCTCCCGGGCTAAGCCTTGGATGAGAGACATCTGTCCTAGCGTTTGGGTCCTCATTGCTTCTACCTCAGCTTGCAGATGTTTCAGCCGTTCATCCTTACTGTCTTCTGGACTGTTCTTGACCAAATTCCCCATGAGGAGTGTTCTCAACTCTTCCTGCCCCTTGGATAGGCTTAGGAAGATTTCCCTGAACTGAGTCTCTTGAGCATGGAGATCTTGGTTGTCTTGTTGGAGAGTCATTGCTGAAATAAACAGCGAGAACGTGAGAGACCTGTAAAGCGTGACCTGTTATGCAATGATATGTATGATATATGTATGCAATGTTTTCAAGGATCTCCCGGGGTAAACCAAGAA
Source organism: Vicia faba (assembly GCA_948472305.1). NCBI lineage: Eukaryota > Viridiplantae > Streptophyta > Magnoliopsida > Fabales > Fabaceae > Vicia > Vicia faba. The sequence continues at coordinate 1,233,985,355 of OX451735.1, forward strand.
ACTTGTTAGAATTTGAATTTGGGTAGCTTGATTGAAGGAACTTCGTGTTGTTGAGAGTCCTTCTTCAAGAGTCAAAGCTCACCATATCGAGTGGGTCATAGCCCCTGACTCGAGCTGTCATGTCTTGATCTCCAAGCAACCTTGGCTAGAGGAAAATAAATCCCCTTTGCCTCTTGCTAGATATTTGGTCCATCATGACCTGCATCACAGACCCTTGAGATCCTTGAAATGGGTTAGTCCTTATGCAGGATGTATGCAATGGTATGATGGTATGATGCTATGCTATGCGTGGAGTGTTATAAGTAAACCCTGTTATAAGTCCCGATCAAGGACTGTAAACAAAACCTGCAAGAAACTCGTGTGTCAGATAACAAGAATGTGCAAGTAGTTCAAGTTTGAAGGCACACAAGTCACACAAGACAACCCTTAGAGTTTAGGCCAACATGATGTTTAGGTACTACCCTCTTGAAGTTTCAGTTGGTTAAAACCTGTCCTAGAAATAGTAACCGGGTTCTAGAGGATCTCAATATCACTGACTACCCTCAATCGGTCATAACTCCAGCTTCACAATCTTTTCTTGCGGCCAGAACCATCGCGAGAGTTTAGCCTCAATGAGTGTAGCATATTGCTACTGTTCTATGGCCATGTTGGGTCAATTTAAGGTTCTAAGGTCGGTTGGTGCTTAATGACTCCTCATAAGACCCATATTCTCCTCGTTCCAACACAAGGGATATCGGTACAGACCAAGGTGTCACACCAACGTAGCTACTGCTTCACCCGTGTCGGTCTACGCCGGACAGGTCCCTCACAGGTTATAGCTACCTAAAGGGTTTTCCCCAGATCCGGGTTAGGATCTATGAAACTCTGATGCAAGCCCACAAATATAAAATCAATCAAGACATACAATTGAAAACATAAGAGTGGTCTAATCCTAAGGTACACCTCACTTATAAGTTTCCCCAGCAGAGTCGCCAGTTCTGTGATCGGTGGAAATAGAACTGATTGTTTTTGAAATGCTGGTTCCCGAAATGTCGCGGTAAGCAAGAGTCGCCACTGTCTTTTATTTTCTCCAACAAGGAAAGGACAAAAGCACAACAAAATTCCTTTTCGAGATGTTTCTCGGGTTCGGGAGGTAGATTATAGAAAGGGAAGGTGTTAGCACCCTTTCTATCCGTGGTTATCCACGGGCTCTTAGGTACTTGCTCACTATGTTTTCAAAAATGTTTGCTTTTCTTGTGTTTGTGGGTTTTGAAAAAGTTTGTTCGAAAACTTCGTTTAACTCTTGTATCAGTCCTCAAGAGTGTATGAAGTGTTTGTTTGAAAACTTTTTGAAAGTGTAAGTGCGAAAAGTTGCTTTTGTTTTTTGAAAGAGCAAGTATCCAGGAGAAATCTACCTACTCTAAGGAATTAAGCTGTGTAAGATTCCTTTAGACAGCATTATCCCACTATTGAGAAGTAGGTAGTACCGTCGTTGGAGTTATTCGGGTCAATTCAATTATAGGGACATGTGTGGTCACCAAAGCAATAGTAGGACGCCTTAGCGGTAACCCTAATGTCCTAGATCCTTTTTTTATCCGAGGCAACCGTTTCGAGGCAACTGGATCTTTAGACAGAAGGGCGACCTCTAAAACACCCTATACTTAATGACCACCTCGAGGCAACCAAGTGAGGCGTACCCTAGGAGTGGCATGTGCATGTGTGTCAAGTTCAGTTTATATTATCTTTGCACAAGTATTATGGTGAGCTACAAGTTGGTTTTATTTTTAAGGCAAGTCTTGCATGCATAATTAACAGTTAATAATTTGCGGGAAATAAATTGCGGAAAGTGAATATACGCTATTACAAGGCGTCGGGTATTTACATCGCCAAAAACATAACCCTTGAAAATAAATTTGAGAAAATAAAGAAAGCGATAAAGGTCCTAATTATCTATTACATTCTCGGAGCAGATACATAAATATAATCAAAATAATGAATTAAAAATAAATATGCGCGCGAAAGAATTGAATCGGGACGTCCTTAGGGTTTTGACCCTTTTTGAGAAAAGAAAGAAGTTTGGTCCTTTTTGCAATTAATTAAATATTAAATCTAATTTACTAATTAATTAATTATTTACAAGAAAAAGTATTTTTTATGTTTTTTAGGTTTTAATGAAAATAAAAAAAAAAGATTAAAATTGTCAAAAGAAAAACCTAATTCTAAGTTTGTTTTATTTATTGTAAAAAAGATTAAAGTTAACCTAATTTAAAACAACTAAATTAATTAATTACATTTATTTACAAAATAATAATTAATAGTGAAATTAATAAATAATAATAATAATAAAAATATTTACATTTTTTAGTTGTCTGAATTTGTTGTGAAAAATTAATTTATGAGTTAATTAAATAGTAATAATAATAATTATAATCAAATAATTAAAAGAAAACAAAAATATAAAAGGAGAAAAGAAATAATTAAACCAGGGGGGTGATGGCCCAATAGGAGGTTTGTTTGGCAATTTGGCCCACTAAGCTCAAGCCTTTGTTGACTTTCTTGAATTGTCCAGAGCGTGCCTTGACTGGGAGTATGGTGTTCTTCATCTTTTGCCTTTAGATCTGTGCTTAAGGACACATGGCGCATTGCTGATTGAAGCGCATGGTGGGACGCCTTGGATAGCCTGCATAGGAACACGTTATGAAAAATAATAGAAACATTTGGGTGGACCTGGGAATCGAACCCAGGTCCCAATGATACACAGCCAACGCATCTACCATTCCACCATTCGCTTGCTTTTGTTATTATAGTAATGAACAAATATAATATAAAAAACATAACAATTATGATGGAAACAAAATCACGCGCGCTTTTATTTGAACGCTCCAACCATATATTCCCACGTCATCATCGTCTTCGCTGTGTACTTGCAAATAACAAAGAGATAGCGAGGGTTTTTAACCCCCACAACCTGCATCCACGAATAATAGCGATTAGGCGTACGCTAAATATAAATATGGAGCGATGGTGTCAATGTGTTCGTCTGATTCTCACGAGTTCAGTCATGTGCATTAGGGGTTCCAATTTTTCTTGAATAATAAAGCCCCAATTTGGAAGCTTGGAAACCCTAAGATTCGTTCATGGTGATTTGTGATTCAGGGCGTTTCAGTCCAATTAACCTATGCCAAAAGCTTCACCTGAGTTCTAGCAATGTAAAGCACACAAAAAATCACGTTAATGATGCATGAATAACGAGTTACGATTATAGAAAAAATCCCCAAACCGTGAGTCTGTTCTGGGTGATTCCTGTAGCTTTAATGCTTGTTTTTTATTGCTACACGCTTCTGGGAATCCCTTGAATAGATTAGAATCAATAGAAAGCTTTGAATCGTGCTGGAATGCCAAAAACAGTTTTCACTTTTTCTTGGATTTTTCAATGTTGTTATGGCTTTGTATGCAACAATCTCTCGTTCCATGCATTAGGGTTAGGTTCTGTATATATAATGGACTGAATTTAGGTTAAATCTTTGACCAAAAATCCATTGCATTGATGTTTCAATATTTGATTGAAAATCAAATATTTTTCAATCTTTTTGATTGAATAAAGTTTCTAAATTTGGAGTTTTTGATATCCTTGATTGGCACACGAAATCTCCAGCATATATTGGTCATCTTTGCTTCACCAAAAGATTGAGAAATCATATCTTTGAATTTCCTACATTTTAAATTAATTAAATGAATTAAAAATCAATTAAAAATCCAATTAATTAATAAAAATAAGAAAATAATTAAATTTAATCTCAATGGGTCGTGCATAAGCTTTGGATAAAGTTTCAAGAAGAAATTTGAGGCCCATTAGCAAAAACAAAGTATTTTGACCAAAGTTGACTTTTGCAAATTCACAAAAATTTCCCAACTTCTCCAATGCATATCTTGCTCAATTTTGATCCTATGAACATGTTCTTGGACATTTTGGAAAGGCCTTGAAGTCCTTTAACCAATGCCTTTGGTCCCATGTCATTTGGATTTAACAATCTCAAGTTATGGTCTTTGACTTAAAGTGCATTTTTGTTGACTTTTGAAATTGACCTATAATGTAGAAATTGATAACTTTTTATGAGAGCATTTCTTGGGCTTGGAGTGTGAAGATGAGTTGTAGGAAATGTCATCCCCTTCAAAATGAGCATTGGATGCGATTTTTCTGATGAAACATGCAAAAGTTATGCCCTGGTCAAGATACAGTTGACTTTTCTACTGTCCAAAAATAGTAACTTTTTGCATCTTGATGATTTTTGAGCCATGCTTGTGGAATCATGATCAAGACTTGATAAAATGATGATTGTGAGCTCAAAATAAGATGTTGACAAAATTTTTTGACTTTTGACTGTAAAATGACCATTTTACCCCTGTAGTTGATTGTAGGTCAAATAGGACTTTTGACTGTGCAAATTGGCATTATGAGTCTTGCAACTTGACATGTAGATGCTTGGCAATGTATATAGGCCTATGAGACTTGATTGAGCCATTGAAACCCTCAAATTCCTTGAAAGAAACCAAACCCTAATTTTGACTGGCTTAGGAGGCATTTGGACTGTGCAACCCTTGAGAAATCTTGAACCATTTGAAGATGATTCTTGATAAATCTTGAAGAATATGGGAGGGCAAATTTTGGGGTACAACAGAACAGTATCCAAAAGGCCTTCTTTTTAAGCCCAGAGTGCGCGTGACGCGTCGAAAATCCTGAATGCTGAATATTATTTCATCTAGGTCAAAACTTCGAAAATTCATAACTCGGCAATTTTTATCGGATTGGGCCCATCTTTTTACACAAGGTCACTGACTCAGATATCTAAAACTTTGCTTCCAAAGTAGAGACCGAATTCTGATCCGATCAATAGCAGTTTTTATTGAAGAATGTGTCAGAGTTGACACTGGAGCCTAAAATAAGTTTATCTGAGTCAAAACTTCAAAAATTCATAACTAATTCACCATTTATCCGATTGAGCTTATTTTCGGAAAGGAGTTAGTTCTATATGTCGGCTACATTTTGTTTTCACACTTCAACTTCAAAAATTTCACTTAAGTCCCTGTGATTTAGCCTGAAGTGTGTCAGACTCAAGTGAATAAAAATCTGCACTATTGATTGTGGTTATTGGAGACCCAATTGCACATTCAAAGCCCATATCTTTGCTCTAATTTCTATTATATAATCTCACTCTTTTCACACAAACAGAAGACGGAAAAAAACATTTGCCACAACCTTGTCAAAATATCGAATCCTTTCAAGAATCCTAGAAATCTTGAAATCCTTGTTACAAACTCTCATCTCACTACAAACAAGCCATCTCATTCTCCAATAAGGGTAAGGCTGGTTTGATCTCCATGATCAAAAGGGTGTAGAAGCATTCTTACATGCCATATCGGTTTAAACATTACAAAATTTCATATATTTATTTTCTTTGTATTTTATGGTATACTAATTTGTTTAATGTGTTCATGAGATTCAACACTACAGGTTTGGACCATATAATGGTCCCATGCAGGTTTATTACAAAACGCTGAGGCCAAAATAGAACAATAACCAATGCATGGCTTAGTGGCAAGGCAGACATCCTGAGGAGGCTAAGGGCGTGGGTTCAACAACCACCTCAATTGGTTTTGGTTTTCTTCCATTCTATTTATCCTTTTACCTATTTTCATTATTTCTATTTAATTTTTTTTCATAAAACCTAACATTTTTCACAAACATTTGATTTGTCATAATAAACTCGAATAATTAATTTTAGATTTTTTTAATTTTATTTTAGGTTTTAAATTAATTTTTGATTCAACACCCACTCTTGACATTTGCATTATTTTTATTTTCTAACCATATTTTCTATTGATGCTTCTTCCCCTATCTATTTTTTTGCAAACTTAATTCTTTTTTTTAATCATTAAACATAAGCTTTTTTTAAAACCCTTTTTTAACTAAAATTAATTAGGTTTTTAGGTTTTTTTAATTAACTTTTTTTCTTTTCAAAATTAACCTTTTTTTTTAATTCGAATTAATTAGGTTTTAGGTATTTTAATTAACTTTCTTTCAAAATTAACATTTTTATTAATTAAAATTAATTAGGTTTTTTAGGTTTATTTAATTAATAATCATAAATCATTTTTTTCATAAAAAATCACCAAAATATTTTCTTTGCTATTTTCATCTTATTTTTATTTTCCTATATAAAGTGTATAGGGCGGCGCATTCAATTGTAATAGCGTAGCTTTATTTTTCCCATTTTTTATCATTATCATGTAATTGCTTCTGGGATGTAATAGTTTTAGGATTTCCTTTCCGCACTCTTCACTATTATGTAACTTCCCCAAAGCTCTGTAATAGCCTAGGTTTACATTTTCATCTTTACCTTCAGCTACTATATTTTATGCAATGCTTAGATTAATAAGATTGTATAGAAAGATAAAAATGAACAATAGAAAACCCTAATTGCAAGATAAATAACTGAACTGAATCATTTGCACACTCGCACCTCTAGGGTAACCTCACTTATTGTCTTCGGAAAAACAATGGTCATGTCCCTCGAACATAGGGATACTCTTAGCAAAAACCCTCGGTTAAAGTCATCATAAGGATCATAGTCCCTCAATGTCCCTCGAGTTACCTACGAGAAATGATCTTGTCCCTCGATGTTGCCTACGAATATATGATGCCAGTCCCTTCGAACTGCTAAGGTATCCCTATATGTTGCCTTCTATGACCATAACGATGACTCGCGCCTGTCCCTCATACACCCAACGATAGGGCTACCTACTCAATAATAGTAGGATAGTATTGTCTAAAGGATAGAGATAAAAGAATGACCATTTCGAGTATAAGTAGATAAGTTCTAAAATGTTTGCTCAAAACAACTTTTTGGACCTACACAAAAATATTTCAAATCACTTTCAAAAACATTCGCCTTATCAACACTCTTGAGGACTGATACAAGAGTTATCACAAAGAGAATCGCCGCACTAAAGCATTTTTAAAACAATTTTCAAAACACACAAAGCACAAGCAATTTTCAAAACATGAGATAAGCATCTAAGAGCCCGTAGATAACTACGGATTAAAAGGGTGCTAACACCTTCCATTTTCATAATCTACCCCCCTTACTCAGAAAACTCTCGAAAGGTCTTTTTTCTGTTCTTGTCACCCTTTCCTTTGTTGGATAAAAGAAAAGTCGATGGCGACTCTTGCTATCCGCAACATTTGCGAATAAAAACGTAAAACCAGTATAACAGTCGGTTTTGCCACCGTATCACAGAACTGGCGACTCTGCTGGGGAGTTATAAAAAGTGGGGTTACCTTAGAGTTAGTTCATTTTAAAACTATTTTAATTGCTTGCTTTGTATGCTTTATCCTTGGAGGGTTTGTTTGGGTTTTTACTGTAGATCCTACACCCGGATCTAGGGCACCTTTTAGGTAAGTAGCAATAGATCGTGGGGGTTGTGTGGGGTATACCAACATGGTTAAAGCGATAGCTACGTTGATGTGACACTTTGGTTGGTACTGGTAGCCCTTGAGTAGTCAAGGAGAATACCGGGCCGCTGCATGGTGTCATGAAGCATCAACTGACCTTAGAATATTTAATTGAACGACTTGGCCATTAGGAAGTAGTGAGATAGCTGTCTTTGTTGTACTCCTAAGTCGGTTGATGCTCGATATTACACTCATTGAGATTTGACTCCCGATTTTTGTTTGGTGGGAAGCCAGTTGTCGATCGAAACAAAACTTGTGGGAAAAATCAGTGATATTGATATTCCCTAGAACCTGTTTACTATTGATAGGACAGATTGAGACCACTAAACTTCAAGAGGGTACTTACCTATGGACCTCATGCAAGCCTGAACCTAAGGATATTTGTGTGACTTGCTTACTTTCACTATCTAACGACTTGAACTCTTTGCAGAGTTTTGTTTATTATCTGATGATACGAGTCATTGTTCAATAACCTGGATTTCTAGCAAGACATACTTATCTTCATCACCCTACATTTTTGTTTGACGCATAACATACACATTATAACATCATACCATAGCATTTCCTTAACCATTTCAAGGATCTCGAGGGCTTGTGGTGCAGGTTATGATGAACCATACATCTAGCAAGGGGAAAAGGAATTTATTTTCCTCTAGTCAATGCCGTCAAATAATCAAAACACAATAACTTGAGTCAGAGGCTATGACCCACTCGATATGGTGAGCTTGATTCTCATAGAAGGACATTCAACAATATGAAGTTCTTCAATCAAAGTTGCTGTCAACTCCTAACATTTTCTTGTGTTTACCCCGCGATATCCTTGAAAACATTTACACACCATGCATGTCATTACATAACAGGTCTTCCATTACAGGTCTCTCATGTTCTCATTGTTTATTTCAATAAAAGAAATGGATCTCAAATAAACAGTAAGATATCTCCAAACTCAAGAGGCTCAGTTCATGAAAATGTTCTTCAACCTATCCAAGGGGCATGAAGAATTGAAAACACTCCTCAACGGAAACTTGACGAAGAAACATCATGGAAACAATAAGGATGACCTGTTGGAACAACTGCGAGCTGAGATAGAAGAAATGAGAATCCAGATGCTGGGGCAGATGGCTCTTATCCAAAGCCTAGCCCGGGGACAAAAAGAGCTGAGAGCCCTTATCAGCAAACTTCATCAAGACGGATGTAACCGTATGAAGCAAACAGTTGAGACTGGGGATCAAGTCATTAATCATCCCCTGATGAGACAATAAGTGGGTTTGGTGGAGAGTGGATCTTTCCAAATTGATGCTACATCACAGATCCAACCACAACCTCGCCAACCACAATGGGGTAATCAGCAAAGGCAAGACAAGCCTAATAGGCAGTTTACCAAAATCAACATACCATTGTCTCAGGCATTATAACATATGTCGAGGATGAATTTGGTTACGTTGATAAGACCTCATCCAAACCCCAAAACTTCTTCCCCTAACTATAATCCTGATGCAATATGCGTCTACCATTCTAATAGTCCTGGACATGATACGAATGACTGTTGGGCATTGAAAAATAAGATTCGGGACTTGATCAACGAAGGAGTGCTGGAGTTTACAGAAGATGGCCAGACTGAATTCTTCTGCCATCTCTTAGAGGTATATCATCTGAAGTGACAAGTTCAGACAAAGAGGCTTTTGTTCATTAGAATTTTCAATTTGTAATTTTGTTTTTATTGTTCAAACATTTATTTATGTCAAACCTTGTTATTTCATCAATGCATATCATATGTTTGTCTTGAATTATTTCATTTGTTTTCACTATGCTGAAGCTATGATTTTACTTCCTTTTTGTGATATTCAACTCTCGATTGAAAGTCATAAGCTTTTAGAGGGAGGATGACGAAAAAGATACCATAATCTCTACAGTATGATTTTGAACAGACCCTGTTGATGATGTACATGCGTTGTTTCAAATTCTAAACAGTAGAGTTATAAGGAAGATAATACCTAGTCAACCCCTTTGAGCCTAAGAAGTAGGATTTTTTTTCTTTTCATACAAATTAAAACCCTTAATCATAACCCGGGGAAGGGTAGCTTTCTGAGTTAATTCAGAGGTGCATTCAGTCGCAAGCTCATCCTTCATACACGACAGATAGTGTAGAAGAGGCCTTCCAAAAGATGGTGATGGTTCCGCATAATCGTCAAGACAGACAATCATTATCTCTCAAAATAAAAGCCCGTTAAGTCAAAAACCTATGAAGGAGACTTAAGAAAAGCCGGGGCATCCCGCTGACTGTAAACACAAAAGAAACAGTTCAGGAAAAAGTAGGGATAACAAAATATTAAAAAAAAGAGGTCCTACAAATCGTCCACAAAAGAAAATGTTACAAAAAAGATTGCCTTCTCAAACAAACGTTCAATTTTTGAACCATCACCAAGTATCAGAGCAAAGATTCCAGACTCAATTAGGATCTAAACGCACAATTAACTGAGCATAAGACTGAAGAATATCATGAAGAGTTGGTTGGGTACAAATAAAATTTGAGCCTTTATCCTTTTTTCTTGAACCGTGAACCAGGCCATATTATAACCCTTAAAAGTCCTAGCTGAAGCATGGGTTATTTTGAAAGCATACTGTTACAAAAGGTATCCTGACTCCTGTAGGGTTCGCTATAAATCCTGAGCTGACATCACACTTTTACAAAATTTGTTTGTTTTACTAAAAAATGAATTTTCAAACTTCAAGACAGACATAAGCTTTGCATTCTTAAAATACCATTATTTGCATATGACTATTTGTTCAACAACAGAGAAGTTCGCACGGCGGATATTCGATGAACAGAAATATTCTCAGTGGACAGAATCACCTCAGATGGAAAGACATTCCAGTGATAGACCTTTCATAATCAAAGGGCATAGCATGATGTCCAGCTGATCTGGGGCAGTCAAGTTAAGGTTCAAGAAATCTCTCAAAAATGCCAAATAGCCAGGGGAAGATCTCCATCTAAATCACTTGGGGCATTGGACATGAATTCCAGCAATGAATCATGTACGATCAAACAAACACCTTCTGGCAGTGTGAAAACACTTACTACTAAGGACAGTGGCAATTCTCTGCACCCGATGAATGTGGACATAGTAGGAAAATACTACGCATGAACAAAGACCCGCTAGGCTGGCTGGTCTAGGCAAAAATAAGGGCATCCCAGCGAGTAGGGAACCTGAAAAGGCAGCTTGGGCAAAAAAGCGTATCCCGATGGAATGAAAAACTGAAAAGATAGTCTAGGCAAAAGTTAAGGATTAAAGCGTAGGACTATGTCTCGTCATCTCGTCACTTGTCTAATTAGTAGAAGGTTTATTACCATGATCTACATTCACCAAGGACTCCAAGAGTTAGGATAATAGTCAAACCATCTACAAAATCCCCAGTTGATATTTTCTACAATAGGTATCGAGACAATGGCATTCTACTACAAGGTCGCCACCATATTCTCAGCATGCAGCCTAATGGTGTCAAGTGTTCTCATACCCCGGCAGAGCAAGGATTTCCAACTACTGCTCCGACATCTAAGAAAAATTCCCCAGTGAACTCACCAAACTTCTATGGATTCCCCAACGGAAAAATTGTAAATAAAGTAGATTTTCATCTAGAAACAGTTCAGGTACGATCCAGAGACGGATGTCATCTTGACACTTACTCAAGATTCTCATCTAGAAACGGTTCAGGTACGATCCAAATACGGATGTCATCCTGACACTTATTCCAGATTCTCATCTAGAAATGGTTTGGGTACGATCCAGAGACGGATATCATCCTGATACTTATTCAGATCATCTTCTAGAAACGATTCAGGTGCGATCCAGAGATGGATATCATCCTGATACTTATTCCAGTCTATCTTCTAGCAACAGTTTAGTTCACAAAGTTTACCTTCCCCAACAGAGTTTATTTCTCTAACAATGGAAGTTCATCTCCTAACGTTTTAACTTCAACATATTTGAGGACCCACATTCTTCACCCCAGCAACAATCAGAGATTTATTTTCCCTGGTTCAACAATACTGCAATAGAACAGATGATACATTCATACATTGCATTCATGCATCATTCTACAAACGTCATAGCATGTGCAATACAAATGTATACATCCCAATGTCATTTATTTTGAGAACACCAGTACACAATGCATTTCATACAACATGACATTGCATACAGCTAATGCTTTACCTTTTCAGGAAAGATCAATCAATAAATATTTATCATCAACAATTTTCAACAGGTCCAGGATTAGCTCCTGAAACAAAACAGAGTAATTATCCGTGCGGCCAAATTCAGCTTTACACGGGCTCATCATGAAGAAATCTTACACGGGTTTCTTCTGGCTTCCAAATACAGCTTTACATGGGCTCATCATGAAGCAATCTTAAACGGGTTTCTTCTGACTTCCAAATACAGCTTTACACGAGCTCATCATGAAACAATCTTACACGGGTTTCTTCTGACTTCCAAATACAGCTTTACACGGGCTCTTCATGAAGCAATCTTACATGGGTTCCTTCTCCTTCTGAAATACAGTTTTACACAGACTCTTCATGAAGAAATCTTACAAGGGTTCCTTCTCCTTCCTTTTGAAGTTTTACATGGACTAATCCCGAAGCAGCCCTACCCAGGCTCCTTCTGAAGTTTTACACGGACTTATCCCGAAGCACACCTACCCAGGCTCCTTCTGAAGTTTTACACGAGCTTATCCCAATGCAACCCTACCCAGGTTTCTCCTGAAGTTTTACATGGACTTATCCCGAAGCAGCCCTACCCAGGCTCCTTCCAATACATTTTTAGGTAACGGTTAATTCCATTATCCCCGGAAAATTACTGCAAAGCCTGGATTTTAACCAGAAAACAACAAACTTTCATCTCTCCAATATAGAGATAACTCCTCAATAGAGCCATGGACAACTAAAGCTTCTAGACTCTATTCCCCACAGAGTTCTCCTCAAGCAAGAGAACAATAGAAATCAACATTCTCCAGCGAATTCCTCCTCAGACAACAGGAACATGAATCCACAAAAAGAGACCTCTTATGAAGTCAGCATCTACTTTGGATGGCATCTTTAAGCCCATCTCCAACAACTCTCAATCATCTTCTCCAAATGGAATCTGTAAGCCCATTCCTGATATCATCAACCAACAGAGTTACATCATGCGAGTGCAAAATTTTGGGCACTCTAGTGTTCAATCATCTTCCACCTTCATATCACGAAAGGCAGACAAGCCAATCTAAATCTTCAGGTTTAAGAAGATTGAACAGGGGCAGCTGTTATACCCCAAAATTTACCCTCTTTATTTCGACCTTTTTGGCTAACATTTCATTATTACATACACGTATATCATTGGTTCTATGGTTATGAGATCAAGGTATATTTAGAAAGCTTCGTCAGGTTACAAGTGACATTTGTTTCGCCAATGGATGTTCTTAGAGTATTTTTCGTGTTGAAGATCAGTTCGTCGTTTCGCAACGATTCGGGGTTCCAAGATTCACAAGTCTAACCCGGTGCGTCATATTCAGGTGTTCTTTCGCCAAGATATCCATGATAACATATTCTCAAATTTAGATTCGGCTCGAGAGCCAATTCTTTATAGAAGGTCTTCGAATTTGCGATTTTTTCAAGAAGAAATATGGTGAAAAAGTGTGCTGAAAGTGCAGTTTTTACGCACTAAAAAATTCATAACTTGAAGATCGTGGCTCATTTTGAACCCATTCCGGTGGCCAAAATTCCTTCTGGAAGTCATCTACGTTTTCATCTCTCACGGATGGAAGCAAATTTCAATCAGAAGATCTTCAAAAGTACGGATTTATCAAGTATTTTCATACAGAAAACTTGTGACCGAAGTTTATTTATGTCATGTTCAGAAAATCATAACTTGGTCGATTTTCATTATATTGAGCTGGTTCCGGCGCCAAAATTTCAAAAATTGAGTTGGCTAAGTTTTCATAGGAGGTATCGAGTTTGAACAGTATCCAAAAGGCCTTCATTTTTTCCCCAGAGTGCGTATAACGCGTCGAAAATCCTGAATGCTGAATATTATTTCATTTGGGTTAAAACTTAGAAAATTCATAACTCGGTCAATTAATATCGGATCGGGCCCATATTTTTATACAAGGTCACTGACTCAGAGATTTACAACTTTGCTTCCAAATTCAAGCCCAGTTTCTGCTCCGATCAATACCCGTTTTTTATTGAAGAACGTGTCAGAGTTGACACTGAAGCTCAAAATAAGTTTGTTTGAGTTAAAACTTCAAAAATTCATAACTAATTCACCGTTTATCCGATTGAGCCCATTTTCGGACAAGAGTTAGTTATCTATGTCAGCTATATTTTGTTTCACATTTCAACTTCAAAAAGTTTACTTAAGTCCCTGTGATTTAGCCTGGAACGTGTCAGACTCAAGTGAATAAAAATTTGCACTATTGTTTATGGTTATTAGAGGCCTAATTGCACATTTAAAGCCCATATCTTTGCTCTAATTTCCATTATATAATCTCATTCTTTTCACAGAAATAGGAGACGGAAAATTTTTTTTGCCACAACCTTGTCAAAATATCAAATCCTTTCAAGAATCCTAAAAATCTTGAAATCCTTGTTACAAACCTCCATCTCACTACAAACAAGTCATCTCATTCTCCAGTAAGGGTAAGGCTGGTTTGATCTCCATGATTAAAAGGGTGTAGAAGCATTCATACATGCCATATCAGTTTTAACATTATAAAATTTCATATATTTATTTTCTTTGTATTTCATGGTATACTAATTTGTTTAATGTGTTCATGAGATTCAACACTACAGGTTTGGACCATCTAATGGTTTCATGCAGGTTTTTTACAAAACACTGAGGCCAAAACAGAACAACAACCAATGCATGACTTAGTGGCAAGGCAGACATCCTGAGGAGGCTAAGGGCGTGGGTTTAACACCCATCCCTATTGGTTTTGGTTTTATTCCATTCTATTTATCCTTTTTACCTATTTTCATTCTTTCTATTTAAAACCTTTTTCATAAAACCTAACATTTTTCACAAACCTTTGATTTGTCATAATAAACTCGAATAATTAATTTTAGATTTTAAATTAATTTTTGGTTCAACACCCACCTTTGACATTTGTATTATTTTTATTTTCTAACCCTATTTTCCATTGATGTTTCTTCTCCTATCTATTTTTTGGAAAACTTAATTCTTTTTTGTTAATCATTAAACATAAGCTTTTTTTAAAACCTTTTTTTTAACTAAAATTAATTAGGTTTTTAGGTTTTTTTAATTAACCTTTTTTTCAAAATTAATTTTTTTTTTAATTCGAATTAATTAAGTTTTAGGTATTTTAATTAACATTTTTTCAAAATTAACATTTTTTATTAATTAAAATTAATTAGGTTTTTTAGGTTTATTTAATTAATTATCATAAATTATTTTTTTCATAAAAAATCACCAAAACATTTTCTTAGCTATTTTCATCTTATTTTTATTTTCCTAGATAAAGTATATAGGGCGCATTCAACTATAATAGCGTAGCTTTATTTTTTCCGATTTTTTTATCATTATCATGTAATTGCTTCCGGGATGTAATAGCTTTAGGATTTCTTTGTCGCACTCTTCACTATTATGTAACTGCCCCAAAGCTCTATAATAGCCTAGGTTTACATTTTCGCCTTTACCTTCAGCTATTATATTTTATGCAATGCCTAGATTAATAGGATTGTATGGAAAGATAAAAATGAGCGATAGAAAATCCTAATTGCAAGATAAATAACTGAACTGAATCATTTTCACACTCGCACCTCTTGGGTAACCTCACTTGTTGCCTTCGGAAAAACAATGGTCATGTCCCACGAATGTAGGGATACCCTTAGCAAAGACTCTCGGTTGAAGTCATCATAAAGATCGTAGTCCCTCAATGTCCCTCGAGTTGCCTACGAGAAATGATCTTGTCCCTCGATGTTGCCTACGAATATATGATGAAAGTCCCTTCGAACTACTAAGGTATCCCTATATGTTACCTTCTATGACCATAACAATGACCTGCGCATGTCCCTCATACATCCAACGATAGGGTTACCTACTCACTAATAGTAGGATAACATTGCCTAAAGGATAGGGAGAAAAGAACGACCTTTTCGAGTATAAGTAGATAAGTTCTTAAATGCTTGCTCAAAACAACTTTTTACACCTACACAAAAATATTTCAAAACACTTTCAAAAACATTCACCTTGTCAACACTCTTGAGGACTGATACAAGAGTTATCACAAAGCAAATCGCCGCACTAAGGCATTTTCAAAATAATTTTCAAAACACATAATGCACAAGCAATTTTTAAAACATGAGCTAAGCATCTAAGAGCCCGTAGATAACTACGGATAAAAAGGGTGCTAACACCTTCCCTTTTCATAATCTACCCCATTTACTCAGAAAACTCTCGAACGATCTTTTTTCTGTTCTTTTCACCATTTCCTTTGTTGGATAAAAGAAAATTTGGTGGCGACTCTTGCTATCCGCAACATTTGCAAATAAAAACGTAAAACCAGTATAACAATCGGTTATGCCACCGTATCACACCTTAGTTTAACTTGATTCTCTTTGGCTAAAACACATGTTGAGGAGAAGTTCAACTCTTGAGGAACCCATAAATAACAATTGTCTTTAGATCTGATTCCTTTCATAATAACTTCATTATTTTCATTACAAACAAGACATTCTTCCTTAGTGAAGTTAACTTTGAATCCTTGATCACACAATTGGCTTATACTTATCAGGTTAGTTGTTAACCCTTTAACAAGTAACACATCATTAAGGTTGTGAACTCCTGAACATTCCAGCTTGCCAACTCCTTTTATTTCACATTTGGCTCCATCCCCAAAAGTCACATAACTGGTGGAGTGAGATTTGATATCTGTGAACAGATTCTTGACACCTGTCATGTGTCTAGAACATCCACTGTCAAAATACCAGTCATCTTTGGTTGATACTCTTAGAGAGGTATGAGCTATGAAACTAACATTATTAGACTTGGGAACCCACTGTTTCTTCTTTTTGCTTTTTTGGGAATTTTGATCAGTTTTGGGAAGAGGGGTAGTCTTAGGGTACCCATACAACTTGAAACAGAAGGGCCTTATATGACCAAGCCTTTCATAATGATGACATCTCCAGGGCTGGGAATTCTCTCTGGTGTGATTAAACTTTTTCTTGCCATGATGTTTGCCATGATTTCCTTTCTTGCCATGATGTTTAGACATTTGATTCAACATTCTTGGTTTAGACTTGGCATGAGTGGAATCTAATGAAGATTCTTCTGAATTAGGTTCCTTTTTAACATTAAACCCTAGACCACTCTTGTCTCCTGTCACTCTCCCCACTTGAAGAATTTCATCTAATGTGTCAGACCCATTATTCAGCATCTTGAGAGATTTGACCATTCTATCAAGATTTGAATTCAGAGAAGTCACTTCACTTTCCATATTAGAAATAGTTTTTAGATGCTCTTCCCTTTCTACCTTCAGCTGAGTTATGAGGGCTTTCTATTTCTCCCCTTTAAGACATACTTCTGCACTTCTAAGACATAATTCTTGGTATGAAGCAATTAACTCATCAAAGGTTAGTTCCCCCATCACTAGACTCTTCATCAGATACATATTTCCCTGTTATTGTTTGAACATACTTGGTAGATTCTTCAAGATCACTCTCTGAGTCCTCTTCAGACCAATTAACATATAGATTCTTCTTTTGTTTCTTAATATATGTAGGACATTCAACTCTAATGTGACCAAAGCCTTCACATTCATGACATTGTACTCCCTTCCCTTGAGTGGATTTTTCTTCATCCCTTTTTATTCCAAACTCATTTGACTTATGGATGTCAGATGAGATATTATTGGCATTTGATCGTTGGTTCCTTTCCATTCTTTTTATCACTTTGTTAAACTTTCTTCCAAGCATAGCTAAGGAATTTGATATTCCTCCATTTGTATCCAGATCATAGTTTTCCTCTTCATCTTCAGTATTTAATACAAAGGTTATGCTTTTGTTCTTCTTTTCAGATCTTTCATTGATGCTTAATTCAAATGTCAGAAGGGATGCAACAAGTTCATCCACTTTCATTTTGGCAATGTCTTGAGCTTCTTCTATATCAGTCACTTTCATATCAAATCTCTTGGGAAGAGACTTGAGCATCTTTCTCACCAATTTGTCTTCAGGTATTTTCTCTCCTAAAGCACTGGATGCATTAGAAATTTCAAGAATGTTCATATGGAAGTCATTAATAATTTCATCATCCTTCATTCTCAAATTTTATGGAGATCCACTGAAGTCTTGACATCTTAACTTTCGATGTGCCTTCATGAGTAGATTGAAGAATTTCCCATTCATCCTTAGCTACTTCACATGTGTGCACTAATCTGAAAATGTTCTTGTCAATTCCATTGAATATAGAATTCAAGGCTTTATAATTTCCAAGAGCAATTTCATCTTCTTCTTTAGACCAATCTTCTTCTAGTTTTAACTCAGAAGTAGGTTCTCCATTTTCTCCCAGTTTGACAGGGTGTTTCCATCCTTTTAAAACAGATTTCTGAGCCCTGTTGTCCAAGGACTTTAAAAAGGCAACCATACGTGGTTTCCAGTAGTCATAATTACTTCCATCCAGAATGGGTAGTCTGATCACAAATCCTACTTTCTTGTCCATAGTACTAGAAAGTATCTTCCTTAGATCTCACCCAGATAAAGAGCAAGATTCCTGCTCTGATACCAATTGAAATTATGGTATCAGATATGTGATGTCGAATGAGATGTCATGACACAAATATCTTAGGAACAAAGTAAAGTGCAACAATAATAAAAAACAGTAAAAACACAAGGGATTCTTAACCCAGTTCAGTGTACAACCACACCTACTCTGGGGGCTACCAAGCCAGGGACAAGTCCACTAAATAGTATCAATTCATAGACCCTCAGTAAACAACCAGTTTACGATCTAATCACTTAATCACTACCTGTGCTATACTTCTACCTAAGACTCACCTAGGTATGAGGCCCTCCTCAAATCCCTTCAATCGCTTATAGTGAAGAAACAACAGAAATAATAGGTTTAAAAGACTTCAATCATTCAATGCTTAAAATCTTATGAATGATACACAATTAACAACCCAAATAACAACACAAGTATTACATTAATACTAGAGTGTTTGACAATTAAAAGACATAGACTTCTAAGACAAAAAGAAAGTATTCTTCCTAAAAAGTTGCAGTCTTTGAATAAGGAAGCAAGTCCATATATATGCGTAGCTGTGGGCTTGGGCTTAAAACCAAATATTCAATTCTTTTGAATATTTCCATAAAAACAGGCCAAGATAAAATCCATGCAATTTTAAAAATATTCCTCCATATTTTTCGCAGCCTGTGAGTCACAAATCCTGAATTATGGCTCGCATGAAAACAGGCAACAGAAAACATAAACTGATGTTAGCTGAGTTCATTTCAAGAGGCAGATGTCAAGACATCTGCTTTGACATCATTCAAAACAGCTTGCTACAAATGTCAAGACATTTAGCAAAACATTAACAATACATTGTTTTACCAAAATTGCTGCCAACAAACACTTACAAAGTCCACAATTTTCGACTTAAATCATCTATGAATTTGACAAAGTATTTGTTACCTCCATTCGGATCCACTTGGATTGGTCCACATACATCAGAGTATGTGATTTAGAGATTAGCCTTCGACTTGCTTTCTGCATCCTTGCTAAAGCTATTCTTGTGTTGCTTCCCTTACACACATTCCGCACACACCTTATTTGGAATGTCAGTTTCTAGCAATCTTGAAACCATATTTCTTCTTTTCAAGTATCTGGTGTCTTTGAAGTTGAGATGGCCAAGTCAAAAATTCCATATCAACTCATATATGCTAGGCGCAGTTGCTAGGCATTTGTGCTCCATAACATTTAGTTCAATCTTAAAAGTCCTATTTTGAGACATAGGAATCTTCAAGATTAACCTTCCTCTTGCATCGACGACTCTCATCATCTTGTCTTTGATTGGAAGTTTATAATTCTTTTCGACCAACTTCCCTATGTTGAGCAAATTACTCTTCGTTCCTAGTATGTACGACACATTGAAAATTACTGACCTCTTGCCATATTTCCTCAGAGTCAGAACATTTATAATACCTTCAGCTTCTAGAGTATTTTCATTTTCAAATTTTACCATATTCTTCATTGAGAGTTTTAGGTTGACAAACCAATATTTTTTTCCAGACATGTGTGATGAACATCATGAATCCAAGTACCATTGATTCTTGAATTTCTCTTCATCTCTTGTTGTGACCATCAACATCATCTCTTCTCCTGCATACTTTGCAAACTTTGCATCACTTTCTTGATTTATTCACTTTTCTGAACAATCATTAGAATAATGACCATACTTCTGACAATTGTAACACTCAGTATGACTCTTGTCAGGTTTTCGACCCCCACCTCTTCCTCTACCTCCAGCTCCAACTATTTGGTTTCCTTGGTATGGAGGTCTTCTCTGATTCGACAAAATTCCTTCATGCTGGTCTCCTCTACCAATAAAATTTTTGTAGCCTCCTCTACCTTTATTGTTGAACCACTTTCCTTTTCCTTTCTTGTCTCTTATTGATTGCGTCTGCAAATCCACCTAACTGTTCAAATTTCATGTAGCTCTTTCAAGCATTCTTTGTTCATGAGATTCAAGCTTCCCTTGAAGCTCTTCCTTCGAAAAAGTTACACGTCCTTCGACTCTTCTATGGCAACTACGACACGGTCTAACTTTGGAGCCAAAGATCTCAAGATCTTTGAAACAACGACTCTTGTTGTTAATGTCTCTCCATAAACGTTGATTTGATTCACTAGTTTTGTAACTGTTGTACCCAAAAAAATTTCCTCTCTATTCTCAAAACATTTCTCACAAAAGATCTCAAATGCTCAAGAAATTCCAAGAGTTTGGTCAGATAAGCGCACCTCCTAAGCACTGAGCCTCCAAATTAGGGTTTTATTTTTCTCAAGGACAATTGGACTTTTGATGCCTCAAATTACTTTCATGGTTCATTATAGGTCTCTAATATTGCTCATACCAAGTTTCAAGTCTCGCACCACAAATTTGCTCAATCAATTGCTCAGATGACTGAAAATCAATTGTATTGTGTAAAAAGTAAATTGTGGTCAATATACAATCAAACTTCATAATTTTTGGCCAACATCAATATTTTTAAGTCATATCCATCATTGATTAATTGTTGGTCACAATTCCTCAAGAAATACCCTCAAATCATCAAAGGGGCAAAATTATCAAAATTAGGGTTTTGATTGAGAATTGATCATTGACTTTTGACCTAGTACATGACCTAATGGCTTGAGGCATAATATTAAGGACTCAAACATAACATGTTGACCTAATTTCATGTCTCAAATCATTTCTCAATATCATAGGATTGATAGTTGAATTTAAGATCAACTGATGAAAAGTCAATTGATACACAAAAAGTCAAACTTTGACTTTTTTGTCAATATTGAATTTCAAAGGTCAAGATTCATCAAGATACTCAAAAACATAAAAATTGATCATCAAGAATCAAGAAAGTCAAGAAATTCCACAAAAAAGTCAAAGTTTTCAATACTTAGAAATTTTCTAGGTGTTTTTATACTTGATAAATTCATTACTTCATGAAAAATTTTCACCAAGATGCAAGATGATTCAAGGGAAACTTTGAAGATGAAAGTTGTAGATCTTTATGAACTCTCAACTTTTTATTAGAGGGTTTATGTCCAAAAAATGCTTATATTTGAAGATATAATCCCATGAAGTCATGACATTTTTCATAAAACACTTAGTGAAAATTTCAACAAGTTTAGGCATATTTTTGACCTAACTTCTTGACCAATTTTCACCTAGTTCCAATTTGATTTTGTCAAAATGGTCAACATGAAGGTTGTAGACAATGTTTAAATATTTCTAAAATTTCCAATAACTTGAAGAGATCCTACTTGAGCTAATATAATCGAAGACAAGAAGTTAGGCATCCATTCTTGAATTACAAGTCATTTTCTTGATAAACACTTGATCAAATCTCAAACCTATGTTGTACAATCTTGCTTTGAAGGCTTCTAACTTGTAAGTCACTCCATAATTATTTGTTTACACAATTAATTAAGGTATGATCCAAGTGATTGAGCCAGTGTCCACATGATTTTTCAATTTATGGCACAAAGGCACCATTGACATTCTTGAAAAGTTGCTTTTATCACAAAGTCAACTTGTCTTGAGCTTCCAACTTCTTTCTTCTACAAATAGTAAACCTACAAGATCAAAAGAAGCGTGTTTAAAATTTTCAACCACTCTACAAGACTTGTACTTCACATTGGAACAAGATGTTTCAAGCTTGCTTCAAAGACAAGTCAAAAAACCAGAACATGTGATCTTGTGATTCTGATTACCTCAAGTCTCCAAACCTTTACCTATAAATAGAGGCACTACTTTGCAACATAACACAAATTCACAAGCCTTGAAACTCCATCAAACTCCCTCAAACCATAAATTGCTCTAAAAACACCATTGTTGTATCATTTCTGACTTTGAACATCCATCTCACAATCCCCTCGTGTGTTTTCCATTTTCATCAATCACCAAGCTTCTAATACACATATATAGACAATCCAAACACCTGCAACACAACTATAACACCTCCTTCACCATCTCAGCTCAAGCTAAGCATTGCATTATCTTCCTAGGAGTCCACTGAAGCTATTAAAATCATCACAACACTTCCAGGAGTGCTCAAACTCAAAACACGATTTCCATTTTCAAGGTGAGTTTTCTGAACTTTCAAATCTTTATACAAGCATCATTTGTCTCTGATTTCAAAAGATAAAATATAGGTATCATAGCGCTGAAGCTAACCATGACCTTAGATTTCATTTATATTTCCTGAGTGATGTGAATTTTGAGTTGGAACTTTCTAAAAAATTAGGTCAGAATTTTGTACCAAGCAAAAATCGTGTTCATCTTTAATCCATAGCTTAAGTTATTTACATATTTGAAATCGTGATGAAATTACTAACAAGTTTGATGTTCACACTTTTGAGAATGGTTGATGTTGTACCCCAATTTTTTCCCCTAAGATCCCCTCATCATACCATGTTGATTCCATCACAACAAGATCACATTAGGATTCTTGGTTCCCCTCCTTATCTTTAGCTTTGCTCTTTGAGGAATCACCAAGCACCTTGACTTGTGTTCTTTTGTGATCATCAATATTTTTATATTTATTTCTTATTTTAATTAATAAAATGCGATGTTGGTTTGTCTTGTTTGTTACTTATGTAGGTAAAGGCAATGAGATTTAGCAAGTTGCTCCATGGGTTCATGAGTTTATTTCCATGCCCTAGTCAATAAAGATTGAGAAGTTAAAACCTCACCATTGGATTTGTTTTGAAATAAATGGCATGGAAAGGTTATTTTGGTTCACTACATTCCAAGATATCAAGATTGATCCAAAAGTGCAAGGGATTGATTGAAGAAGTTGTCATAGTTGGACAAAGCCTTGTTCCCATTGGTCACAAGTGCATATTTCTCTCTCAATTCTCAAGATATGGAAGTGGTTTTGGTGGATATAATCTCTTATTATCATCCTCAATAACTTCTATTTACAAATAAAAAGTGTTTGTACAAGAAGGTTATTCAAAATTGTCAAGGTTCCTCAAAGCATGTTCTTGATCTAGGAGGTAGGGTTTTGAACTTCAAAGAAGTATATCTTGCTAATATTTTGGTATTTTTTAGTGATTCCAAAAACATCCTTCTCTTCAAAGGTTTATTAACAAATCACTTCAAAGGTTTCAAGGATTTTTCATATGGAAGAAACTTGATGATGAAGAAAGATTACAAGTCCTCGAGATGAACCCCCAATTTCTCATGTGGGAATTCAAATGGTCATAACTTGGCAAATTTTTATCACCTTGAACCCATTATTTTTCCATAATGATCTTGAGGAGGTGAAATTTATTCCTTATTTTATGTGCAAAGTGAGAAAATGGATGGAAGATGCCCTAAGGATACAAAAGATTATAGGTCATTTCATGAGTTTTTGCCAACTTCAACAATTCACAACTCTCTCAATTTTTGGAGATTATGAATTGTTCAAGTTTCAAAATTTCATTCAAGAGGTCTATTTCATGCCATCTTTTTTGGTCAAGAGAAAATTCCAAGTGGAAGGCCATGTTTGGATGCAAAACATTATATGTCCCTTTTGAAAAAAACGTTGAAATATTTCTAAGTATGGAAAGTCAACCTTTTTTTATCCAACATTGACTCCATGTAACTTTCAGCTCAAGCATCCATTTGATTCCATTATTTTTCCATTGCAAATTTTGTAACCTCATATTTCTAAAGCATCAAGAATCATTCCCTATGACCTCTTGAGCTGAGAATGCCATCGATTTGAACTTGGTAACTTGGAATTGAAGTTTCTTCAAAAGTTAGAATTTGAAATCATCGGTTTAGCTTCTAAACACTTTGATTCTGCACATTTTTGCTTCTAAACATGTTTAGTGAACCTCCAGAAGTGATTAGCATAGCAAAACGCACGTTTTGGATGAGTTTTAATCAAAGTAGAGGTCACACTTTTCTTGTTTGAAACTTCACACGATTTCCCTCCAAACTTCATAATTTCACACGCTTGAACATTCCATTTGATTCCCTATAAATAGAGTGTCATTCTCCATTCATTTCCTCAAGCTTGGATAGCCAGAATCACCCTGGCAAACTTGCTCTATAACTCAAAATTCTGCTACTTCGAAATCTGCTTTCAAGCCTTTTTCAATCCAATTTTTCCATCAATTCACCTTCCTTGATCTTCCCTGAAGTTAAACATATAATTACATTCAAGAATCTTGCCCTATATTGCTCCATAGAAGTCCAGTTTCAGAGCTCTGAAACTCAACTTCAATAGGTAGATTCCTTCATCAATTCTTCAAAACTTTGATATCATTGTGACACTCTCATTGTCCTGGTTCTAGTCGCAACACTTATTTTCATCTGGAAACTTATTTTGACCACGAAATTTCAAATCCCTTTTCAAAACTTTCCTTCCCAATTGCTTGAGCTACAGTTTATATAAATTTGTCGCGAAGGTGTGGTTGTCTTCGTCTTGAAGAGACGAAGCGAATGGCATAGGTCTGAGCTTCTTATTTTACAGTTTGAGAGACCTGCAATTCACGTTGGATGGAGGTTGAAGATGACCATCGTGTCATCTTCCAAACAATGATGGCACGCCACTTGTTTTTTTTTTGAAATCTAATTTAATTAATGATTCAATGCATTGTCCACTAAAGTCCATAACATGCACAGCGCGCCAGGCCCACTTGATCTGTTTACTAACGTGTTTTGACATTGATCAGATGGCCCATATTTTTTTGGTTTTTATTTTCTTTTCTTATTTTTATATTTAATTTTTTTAAATTTCAAAAAATCATAGAAAATTCATTTTTAGTCCAAAAAATCTGAAAAAATTATGAAAAATATTTTTGATTTTTCTCTTTTTGATTTTAATTTTTTCATAATTTTATTTTGTGTTTTGGTATTTTTTTATAAATTTTCACTTTATTTGATTTTTTTTAAAAGTTTAAAAATACTTTCATGCATTTTTAAATTTTAAAAAAAAATATGGAATGATCCAATAATATTGTGACAAATATTGATGACCTCACTTATTTTTTATTTCTGACTTTAGTATTTTTTTATCATTTTTGGTTTATTTTACTCATTTCTTTTAATTTTAAAAATAGTTTCTGACCTTAAAAAATTACCAAAAATTTCATAAAAATATTTGAGCCCATTTTTTATTTTGCTATGGTCTTACTTTTTATTTCTTGATTAATTTGAAAATAGTTGATATTTTTATCCCTTATTTCTATTTTAAATATTTCTAAAACCTATTTTTAATGTATATATTAAATGCAATATTATTTTGTGATTATTTTCTGGCTGATCTTGGGTTGGATTTTTTATCATGAACTTTATTAATATCATTGGATCCATGATGTTGAGTCTAACTCTACAAAAATGGATGAATGATTTTAATAATAGTTTGATTAAATTTTAATTCAAATGTGGTTTATATTCTTTCCCACCCCTCTTCATCTTATCCCTTTCTTATTGCACTAAATGTTGTTGGAGCATGATCTCTATATCATGTCTCAAAATAAATGGTGCATGGATTTCTATTGACCGGCCTCAAAATAGGTGCGACTTCTATATAAGTCCACTTACGATTGCTTAACATAGGGATAAATTTTGTCCCGATTCGAATAAATGATTATTCATGGCCCAAACCTATGTTTGCAAGCCTAAGTATGTTAATTTGATCTCTTTGATCCAATAACCTTGAGATTCA
This sequence comes from Vicia faba, assembly GCA_948472305.1. Taxonomy (NCBI): domain Eukaryota; kingdom Viridiplantae; phylum Streptophyta; class Magnoliopsida; order Fabales; family Fabaceae; genus Vicia; species Vicia faba. Next base: position 1,234,011,283 of record OX451735.1, read on the forward strand.
TTGGGTGGAGGCTTTGGTTCTACCAATCCTCTAATGGATCTACTACACTTTTGGTCAACGCGGATCACTTAAACATCATTGATCATTAAATGGTACTTTTGATGATTCCAAATGGATTATATACTTGACAAAAAGCAAATGCAACTTGTTGTGTGGAGGTTTTGGTTCTACCAATACTCTAATGAGTTCCAAATACAAGTTTCAAGATGGTCATCCAACTAACCACTAATTATTAAATTGTTTTTACTTTATGCCCTTTTATTTTTTTATGCTTTATGCACCATTTACTTTAAGCATTACATTTCATGTCATTTTTATTTTTCTCACTTGAGCCTTTTCTTTTCTCTTCTAAGACATCTAATAATCAACATGAACCATAAAAAACATTAATGATACTTAGACTATTTGGTTACTATCCTTGGCATTATGGAGTATTGGACTTATTGGACTTAGGATTAGAAACCTTGGCCTATGTTGGAGACCTTGTGACCTTAATTGATATTTTGTCTGGAGTTCTTAAGGTTTATCTCAAGACATTGGGTTGTTTATTTGTTTTGTGTGCATGTTATTGTGATTACATTATTTTTTTGTAGTCTGGAATTCACCCGTATACAGCCATTACTCTGCCCAATTTTTGTGAAGACTTAATACATTTGAAGTTTGGTTCTCTCAAGAGGTCTAGTATCTCTGCTTGCTTGGTTTCAATCCAAAGAATGGGAATTCTATCTTGACTCATAATGTCAAGTATTGGCTTCTTGTTGGTTAGATGATTCTTATCCATAGCTTTTACCTTATTCTTTAAGATAGTCCCTTCTTCTCCTCCCATCTTCTTTAATTTCAAAAATCCTCTCCCTCCTTTTGAAAACTCTTCTTGTTTCTAAACTTGAACCACTTTCATAATAAACTTGGAATTAGGTCCATGCATTTTCAAAACCTTTTCATAAATAAACTTCAATCAACTTAATAATACCTTGACATTTTTTTTTGAGAAGACTAAAAGTCAATCAATCTCATTTAAAACCATTTTTGCCACTTTGGCTTTTACTTTAAACTTTTCTCAAAAGATTCGACTCTTGCCAATCATTGTAGTGATGCAAACAACTATACTTCTAATATATGTAGTGAAGTGAGATATTTTCCACTTGGATGTTGAGTGAGGCATTGTTGATTTTAAAATCCAAGTCATATCCTCCACTTTGAGATGATGGAAATTCTCCTTTCTCATGATTGTGTGTAGTAAGTATGTTTTTCCACACAGACAATGACGATGATGTCTTATCTCATAAAATTAATCAACACACTTGTGTTTTAAAATTTTTAAAGAGGAACTACGTGTACCCTGATCCCATATTGCACTGAAGGTGGTACGTAGGCACTAAAGGTTCGCAACTGCGGCGGGTGCAAAAATCATAAAAAATATTTATTTTCTCACCTCCACCATCCATTTTTATACAACATTTTATAGTCAAAATATATAGATTTTACAAAGAGGTTCCTACAGAGTACCATAGATGTTTAGGGTGCTAATACCTTCCCTTTTGCATAACCAACCCCTTACCTTGAATCTTTCCCCCTCTTTTTTGGGTTACTCGCTCTTTTCCCATTCCTTTGGAAATAATAAAGCGCGGTAGCGATTTTTATTTTTGATTTGTATAAGTCTAGTCAATCCAATGGCTCAGTCTTAAACATTTCTACCGCTATAGAAAAAATGGCGACTTCACTGGGGAAATATTGACCTCTTGCTGGTCCATCCCTAAGTGGGTTGAACCTATCTTTGTCATATTTGTATATGTGCTATTGTTTTTTATGTGTTATATGTTATATATATGTTGGTCTGGATTTTCCTGGTTTTCAGGGTTCTTGGTGATTACTTATAAGTCCTATACCCGTACTTGGGCAAACTTTAAGATAGAACGGGTGGTATAGTCATAATAACTTTGAGGGAGTAATCCCAAAAAAGGAGACATGAGATCCCCCACTCAATGGAGGCCCCTTTGACTGTAGTGTCATTTACCGAGTAATTGGGAAGACGTACTTCTTTCGACCTGGGAGCCTGCTGAAGCTGAGGACCGTAGAATACCAAACCCATCTTGTCCTTTTAGGTGTAGTGCGGAAGATAAGATGGAGTAATCTAGAAATAGTTGTCACGTGATACTACGCTCAGACGAGTTTTTCTTGAGAATATTACTAATTACCGAGTTAATCGGGAAGTTGGTAATATCTGAAGGAAGGATGTAGACTCTAGGAACATCTAAAACCTTGTTCGGCCGGTAATAACTTTTAGACCAACACCTTATGGGTAGTACCTTTGACCTCATGCTCGTGACGTTGAACCTATGAACCCTATATGTGTGATCTTGTTTGTGATTGTTGCATCATGAATCCATGCACTCATAAGCATCTTTTGAAGAAATATTATTTCAAGGGACTTAAAAGTTGACCACTTGTAAAAATCTCAGGTACTTTTTAACCATGGATTCTGGAAAAAGAAAGACCGGGAAGTACAGTTTCAAGGATCCCAAGATAGATGAGTTGATCAGTCTAATTCTCGAGATCGAGTGTTCTGCATATTTTTGGAAGAAGTATGGATCCATCATTCCTCTTATGAAGCTTAGGATGAAGGAGGGTTTTCTCTCGACCTTTGTCCAGTTCTACAATCCGATGTATCATTTCTTTACTTTTCCTAACTATCAGTTGATGCCTACACTAGAGGAGTATTCTTATCTGTTGAATTTACCTGTTACCAATCGTGTTCCTTTTACTGGTTTGGAGGGTGAGCCAAAACCACATGAGATTGCTGCTTTGATCCATTTGGGGAAGTCTGAGGTTGAATCCCATATGACTACTAAAGGAGGGATTATAGGATTACCGCCCTAGTTCTTATTGGAGAAAGATCGTTACTTTGCCAGGATGAAGAGCACAGTCGCTTTTGAGGCCATTTTTGCTCTACTTGCTTACGGGTTGTTCTTATTTCCTAATGTGGACAAGTTTGTTGACGTTAATGCTATCAGGATCTTCATGATTGGAAACCCAATTCCTACATTGTTGGGTGATGCTTATTACTCTATTCAATTTTGGAATTCTTATCATGTGGGGATGATTATTTGTTGCATGCCTTTGTTGTACCAGTGGTTTATCTCTCATATGCCTCAGTCTGATGCTTTTTGGGATGTTAAGAAGGAACCTCGTTGGGCTCCTAAGATCATGGCACTTACTCACTAGGACATTGATTGGTATTATCGAGCTTACCAAGATATAGAGATTGTTGACAGAGTTGGTAGTTTCCCCAGTGTACCTCTTCTCGGAACAAAGGGAGGAATTAACTACAACCCTACTCTTGCACGACGACAGCTTGGTTATCCGATGAGGGATAAACCAAATAGTATTCATTTGAGTATTTTCTTTCTGAAGGAGGGAGAAGACCATAAGGAAGCTAGGGAGCAGATTGTGAAGGCCTGGCGTCACATCCACAAGAAGAGTAGGAAAGATGTGGGACCTAGGGGTGTTGTTTCTTTGGAGCCATATTGTTGTACCCCAAAATTTGCCCTCCCATATTCTTCAAGAATTGCAAAGAGCATGCTTCAAAATCTCCCCAAGGGTTGCATTGTTCAAGGGCCTCCTAACAGTCAAAAACTAGGGTTTTGGTTCTGGAAAAGTAATTGAAGTTTCCAAGGGTCCAAACAAGTCCCACATGCCTACAAACATGGTCAAGCATCTTCATTCCAAGTTTCAAGACTTACAGCACAAAATTGCACAGTCAAAAACTCTAATTGCACTACAGTCAACTGCAGGGGCAAAATGGTCATTTGACAGTCAAAAGTTCAAATTTTTGGTCAACATCTCATTTTGAATCCACAAACATCATTTTATCAATTCTTGATCATGATTTTCAAGGCATGGCTCAAAAGGTCTCAAGATGCAAAAGTTTCCATATTTGGACAGTTGAAAAAGTCAACTGTAACTTGACCAAGGCATAACTTCCACATGGATTATCAGAAAAATTCCATCCAAATCTCATTTTTAAGAGAAAGACATTTCCTACAACTCCTCTTCACACTTCAAGTCCAAGAAATGCTCTCACAAAAAGTTATCAATTTCAACATTATAGGTCATTTTCAAAAGTCAACAAAAAGGGACTTTAAGTCAAAGGCCATAACTTGAGATTGGTAAATCAAAATGACATGGGACCAAAGGCATTGGTTATAGGACTTCAAGACCTTTCCAAAATGTCCAAGAACATGAGCAAATCTTAAAAATTGAGCAAGATATGCCTTGTGGAAGTTGGGAAATTTTTGGGTATTTTGAAAAGTCAACTTTGCTTCAAATGCCTTAAAATTGCTATTGGGCCACATTTTCTTCCAAGATTCATCATCCAAAGCATATGCACGACCATTTGGCCCAAAGGGGATTTATTCATCATTTTTATTTATTTATTTGAATTTTTAATTGCTATTAATTCATTTAATAAAATAAAATATGTGAAAAATACTAAAACAAGCTTTTCAAATCTTTTTATGCATGGAATACTTTCAAGATTTCGTGCATTATCTGATATGGAAAGAATCAAGGTGATTGGCCATGATTGAAATCAAAAACATGTGAAAAAGATTTGAAAAAATATGCATGAAAATCAAATATTCATTCCATTAATGCAAAAGGTTTTGGACATATTTTTCAACCCTAATCCATCACTCATATAAGTGTGATCAAAACCTAATGCCAAGGGACCTCTAAGCTGCGCCAGAATTCAAGAACAACTTTTACAATTTTTGGTGGAAAAGTGAAAACTGAAAACTATATTCTAGCACGATTCAAAGCAAAATACCAATTGCAAAAGCTTCCTAAGGCATTACTGAACCTAACTGGATACTTTTTCAATCCTCACACGCCCAGAATTGGTATATAGCAGTCCAACTGTTTCATCTTTGTTGCATAATCGTATTTCATCATCCATGCCATAATTTTGAGATCTAATGCTTGTTTTGTACTAGTCGTATCATTCTGAAGCTAACCATATTGTTTAATTGAGTTTTCCTTGCCCATACGCGAAATCACCATTGGAGCGTTTTAGGGTTGCAGAGGTCCAAATTTGGGGTTTCTCTGTTATGGAAAAATTGAGACATGATACTTAGACCATTAAAATCAGGAGCTTCAGATGAATTCAATGGATAACTCGCGATCAATTTATGATCAAAGGATTTCTATTCGCTATTTTTTCATACATCATATAGTGGGGGTTTAAAACCCCCGCAATCTTGTTTCTTTTTTCAGGTAAAACGCAGAGCAATTGGAGAAGACGCTTAGTTGTCATAACATGAGTGGGCAATTCAAACTTCAGCGCGCGTTTTTTGTTTCTAGGCCACTAACGCTGATTTTCGTTTATATCATTTATTTGTTATTTTAGATACAACGCGCATGACTGGTTCAGTTGGTGGAGGATAACATTGGTAAGCCCTGGGACCTGGGTTCGAACCCCAGGTCCCCCTTCTTATTTCCATATTTTCTTCTAAACATGTTTCTATGTAGCTCGTTCCCTGAGGTATACCATGCAGCCTCATGATCTGCCATGCCACACGTCCCACTGCATCCATCCAGTGGCCAGGATTCAAAACCTATGATATGTCTCAGTCAACGAAGCCACACGCCAGCATGAAAAGTCAACAAGGCCAAGGGACTATTGGGCCTAATTGCTGGGACAAAACCTCCAGTTTTGGGGTCAACACCCCCTTGGTTTGTCTTCTTTCATTATTTTTTCTTTCTATTTTTATTTATTTATTTAGTTTCAACATAATTCTTTAAATCAATATTTTCATAATATAAAAAATAATAAAAAAATCAGAAAAGGAAAAATTAAAATATATTTCATTTAATGTTATTTTTTGTAAAAAAGGTCTTATTAATTAATTAGTTTTTATTCTAGGATTAATTTTAATATTTTCTTAATAAACTTAAAATTTGTAGAATTAGGTTTTAATTACTTTTATCTTTTTCTTTTCTTTTATCATTATTAATTATTAATTATTATTTTTGTAAATAAAATTGTATTAAATAATTAGGTTAATTCTAGGTTTAACTTTAACATGTTTTTTTTTAATAAATTAAAAATAACTAAGATTAGGTTTTAAATTCCATAATCTTCTCATTAAAAAACCTTTAAATACAAAAAACTCCAAAAAAAAATCTTTTCTTTTTATTTTAATTTAATTAATTTGTTAATCGTAATTTAATTTCATTAAAAAGGGGGTTCAACGCCCTCGCTTTCGATTATTAGTTCGTTTCGCGCATTTATTTCATTTTCTATAACATTCATGTAATTCTCCCAAAGCTGTGTAAATCAGACATTTATCTTTCTCGCACTCTTTATTTCTTTATTCAAATCGGGTCCTGGATTAAATTTGGCGATGTGGACCTGCGCCTTTGTAATAGCGTAGTACTTTTAAATTCCGCACTTTTTTAACTGTTAATAAATTTGCATGCAAGAATGAATGTTAAAATAAAAACAAAAGTGTAGATCACCCATTACATGAACAAGACAAAATATCTGAAAACGACACACAAATCACACACCACCCCTAGGGTACGCCTCACTGTTGCCTTGCCCTCGAAAGGTGATCGTCGAGTAGAAGATGTTTTAGTAAGTCCTGATGATCCGGGAACCTGGCATGAGGGTAGCTTCTAAGGTGTCTTCCTATTGCTCCGATGATCACCATGTCCCGAACCTTCGAATTGACCCGAACACCTCCAACGGTGGTGCTACCCACCTCTCAATGGTGGGATGGCACTACTTTAAGGACATTTACACAGACGAATTCCTTAGGGTAGGTAGACGACTCTAGGTACTTGCTCTAATTTCAAAAACAAATTAAAAATACTTTACACACAGACACCTTTTCAAAAGCTTTCGAAAGCAATTTTTCAAACACTCTTGAGGACCGATACAAGAGTCAAACTGGAATTTTCAAAGAAACTTTTTAAACCCACAGTTGAAAAGCAAACACTTTTGAAAACACAATGAGCAAGTATCTAAGAGCCCATGGATAACCATGGATAGAAAGGGTGCTAACACCTTCCCTTTCTATAATCTACCTCCCGAACCGAGAGCAATCTCTATAAGGAATTTTTCTGTGCTTTTGTCCTTTCCATTTGGAGAAAATAAAATACGGTGGCGACTCTTGCTTCCGCGACATTTTGCGAACCAGCGTTAAACAGTCAAATCCAGATCCACCGATCACAGAACTGGCGACTCTGCTGGGGACTTACTCTTAAAGTGAGGTGTACCTTAGGGTTAGTTCATAACTGTGTTTTCAATTGTATTGACTTGCTTGCTTTATTATTGTGGGACTGTCTTGGGAGTTCTATAGATCCTAACCCGGATCTGGGGGATACCTTCTTAGCAAGTAGCAACAAGGCTGTGAGGGAACTGTGCGGGGTATACCGACATGGTTGAAGCAGTCTGCTACGTTGATGTGGCACTTTGGTGTGTACCGGTAACCCTTGAGTTCAGTCAAGGAGAGTACGGGGCCTCCGCGTGGTGTCGTGAAGCATCAACAGACCTTATGAACCTTAATTGAACTATCTTGGCCTCTTTAGGGTAGTGAGATAACTGACTTTGGTGCAGTCCGAGGTTGGTTGATACTCGATACTACACTCAATTGAGGGTTGCTTTCCTGGAATATTTCGGTCGCCAGTTCAGTGGCTAAATCGAAATGATGAACAATGAAAGCAATCCAGTGATATTGGGACCCTTAGAACCCGGTTACTTCTAATAGGACAGGTTGAACCCACCAACTTCAAGAGGGTAATATCCAGACCCCATGCTGGCCTAAACTCTAAGGGTTTGTCTTGCGTGACTTGTGTGCCTTACATGTTTGCCTTTGTAAATATTTGTGGTGTGTTTAATCATAGCATCATGACATCATCCAGCATTATATGCATTGGCTAACCATTTCAGGGGTTCGAATCTTCATCTTTGTTTTTGTTTTGTAGGACATGGAAACTGTTCGCAGAAAGACAATTCAAATCAGCCTTGTAAGGGTCCCTCCTCAGCTTAAGGAACTTATATCTAGGATTCCTGAGAGCTCTTCATTCCATGAAAGACATGGAAGACTCATCAGCTTGGTCAATACCAACATTGAGGAAGATATGATAAAGGTTCTGTTCCAGTTCTTTGACCCTCTGCATCACTGTTTCACCTTCTTGGACTATCAGCTGGTACCTACATTGGAGGAGTTCTCCCGGCTCCTGAAGATCCCTATCCTTGATCAACTACCCTACAACGGTACAGAAAAGGAACCCAAGCTTGAAGAGATTGCTAAAGCCTTACACCTACAATCATCTAACCTCAAGGGACATTGGGAAGTTAGAAGTGGTATCAAAGGGTTCTTAGCCAGGTTTCTGTTTGAAAAGGCCCATGAATGTTGGAACTCCCTTGATTTACAAGCTTTTGAAGAAGTTGTTGCCCTCCTTGTCTATGGTTTGGTGTTGTTCCCTAACCCAGATCATCTTATAGATATCAGTGTTGTCCAGATCTTCATGTCCAGGAATCCTATACCTACGTTGCTGGGGGACATCCTTCACTCATGTTACAATCGAACCATGAGAAAAAGAGGTGTCCTTATGTGTTGCACTCCTCTCCTGGGAAGGTGGTTTATTTCGCACCTTCCACAATCAGTTTTGAAGAACGAGCGGGGTTTGAGGTGGTCACAACGGTTGATGACTCTTACACATGCAGATATACATTGGTGCCCTCGGTCCAGAGAGGATGTCACTATCATTGATCGTTGCGGGGAGTACCCTAATGTTCCTTTACTTGGAATCAGAGGAGGTATTACTTACAACCCATGTCTGGCTTGGAGACAGTTTGGTTATGCTCGGAGGGATGGTCCTCATGACATGTTAATTCCCGACATAGTTTTTGACTTCGACAACGATACACAAAGACTTCGCCAGAGATTTATCAGAGCTTGGAGGATGCCAAGTAGGATAGACAGCAAGACACTGGGGCACAGGAACTCCATCCTGTTGGAACCTTATCTCAAGTGGGTACGGGCCCGCTCCCAGAAGTTAGTAATGCCTTATCCTCATGTGCTCCCTGTGATCAAAGAGACAGTCTTGGAAGAAGAGGTGTCCTACACCATTCAACATCCTGACATGCCCACGTCCTGGGAAGAGTTGTAGAAGAGCTGGATCCAGCTTAAGGAAGAACGGAATTCTCTTGAGACCAGCCTACATGCTAGTGAAAAGAAGGTCTTGGAGCTCACCCGCCTATTGCATGTGGAGAGGAATCTCGACACCTACATAGCTCCAAAGAGGATGCGTAGTGTCTTTTGGGATTCATTTGCTTTGTAATATGTGCCCATGAGGCTTCGATGTACTGAACAATTATTTCCTTAATGATAACGTGTGTTCATTTGTGTCTATAACAAATTTGGACTTTCGAACCCTTGAATGCATTGCATAAACACATATCATTCATCATGTGCATGGCAGGTTTTCTTCTTTTCAGGTTGCTTACCGTTCTTCGCTGTTTATTTCAGCATCATGAATCCTGACTCATCATCAACCGAGATGTCCATCAAGGCTCTTCAGGCGCAGAATGCGCAATTTCAGGAACTAATCATGGGTTTGGCTCAGGGCCAAGAAGAGCTGAAGGCTCTGCTCCTGAAGAAGGAGAAGAAGAAGAAGAAGAGAACTGTTCTTTTCAACTCGGGCCGAAGGTTTGGCAACACTCTGCAGAATGAAGAGGCTGGTTCTTCTATAGGCAAGAGTAGTCCCCAAGGGGGAAAAGGTCCTAGTCCGGTAGTCTCTGACAACGAGACTGATTTTGATGAGGAACAGTATCCTCCTGCAGAAGACCGGTATAAGCAGTTGGAAGACAGACTGAATGCTATGGAGATCCAACAAGTGCCTGGGCTGGATTTTGGAGACTTGGGTTTGTCCACTGGTGTGATCATTCCTTATAAGTTCAAAGCACCATCTTTTACCAAGTATGACGGGGCGTCTTGTCCCAAGCTACACCTCAGGTCTTATGTGCGCAAGATTCAGCCGTACTCAGTGGATAAGAATTTGTGGATCCACTTCTTCCAGGAGAGTCTTTCAGGGACTCATCTCGAATGGTTCTATCAGCTGGATGGGACCAAGGTTCGTAACTGGGAGGAGTTGGCTACTGCTTTCTATAAGCAGTATCAATATAATGCCGACCTTGCCCCTACACGTACCCAACTCCAGGGTATGTCGCTAGGGTCAAGCGAAGGTTTTAAAGAGTACGCACAGAAGTAGAGGGATCTGGCTGGCAGGGTGCAGCCTCCGTTGACTGACCGGGAGTTGGTAGACATGTTCTTAGGGACCCTCTCTGGGCCGTTTTTCAACCATCTTATCGGTAACTCATCTGCAGGGTTCACTGATCTTATTCTGACTGGAGAGAGAATAGAGGTTGGGATGAAGTCTGGTAAAATTCAGAAGGGTGCGTCTGCAAGTTCTGAGAAGAAGCCCTTTAAAAAGGAGGCCAGTGCTGTATATGGGTCTAGAAGACAAGAGAAACCTGAGCGCCGCCAATCTGTCAACGTGGTGATGATTGCTAAGCCTGCTGCTGCTCCTCGGCAAACCAATCCTCAAAGGGCTGAAAGACCTAGAAGGGAGTTTACCCGTTTGAGTATGACTTTATCGCAAATCTTGTCGCAGTTACTATCCACCAACTTAGTGACTGTCAGGGAGGCCCCGAAAGTTGTGAACACTGCCTCCCCCAAATACAATCCAAATGCCTGTTGTGCTTATCACTCCGATAGCCCGGGGCATTCCACTGATGACTATTGGGCCTTAAGGAATAAGGTGCAAGACCTTATTGACGCAAAAGAGATACAGTTTGAAGCGCCTGAGAGGCCAAATGTGGTGACTGCTCCTATGCCCCAGCATGGAGTAAATGCCGTTGATGAAGATGTATACGCTGTTTCTGTGAATGATGTGGCTACTCCTCTGATGACTGTTAAGAGGAACCTACTGATGGCCGGTTTATTTCCGGGTTGTAGTGAAGGTTGCCTTTTCTGTGTTGTTTCCCTATCTGGTTGTCCTTTGCTGAAGTGGGGCATCCAAAGCCTAATGGACAGCAAAGAGATTCTGTTCAAGAAGACTGCTATTCAGTTTGTTCCGGTAGAAGAAGTTTCTGTTGTTACAATCTTTAATAATCCAATCAAGGCTCTCCCAAGAAAGTCTGTTCAAATCATGACTGTCGCACCTGTTGTTATTACTGTTCCGGGGCCTCTCCCCTACGAATCTGATAAGGCTGTCCCCTGGCACTATGGGGCAGACGTGTATGTGCATGGAATCAAGAAAGAGTTCAACACTGGCACCAGCATCAACAATATCACTGGTCCAGCCAAAGTTACCCGCAGTGGCAGGCTCTTCTCGCCTGACATTGCACCACCAACTATTCGAAGACCCCTCACTATAACACCTACAAATGTACCTGTTACCAGTTCTGATCAAGTTGTGTCCCCCGTTGCCGAGTCATCTATTACTCGGGGCAAAGGGATTGAAGATGAGCCTGCCCGGATGGAGGCACCAAAAGCTGTGACTGCTGAGGCCTCCCAACAAGAGATGGAGGAAATTCTAGAAATAATCAAGAAGAGTGACTTTAATGTTGTCGAGCAGCTGGGGCATACGCCCTCCAAGATCTCCATGCTCTCCTTGCTCCTGTGCTCAGAGGCCCATGCTAAGGCCTTGATTTCATTTCTTAAGACGGCCCATCTGCCACAGGAGACATCTGCTGTCCAGTTTACTGATTGCGTAGCAAATCTGACGGCGGACAATGGTTTGGGCTTCTCGGATGCTGACCTTACTGCTAAGGGAAGGGACCACAATGATGCCCTGCATGTATCTATTGAATGCAGGTGCACTACTCTGGCGCACGTGTTGGTGGACACTGGCTCTTCCCTAAATGTGCTACCCAAGAAAGCCCTAGACCGTTTGGATTGTGAAGGCCTGGAGCTGAAACCTAGCAATATTATCGTCAGAGCCTTTGACGGTTCCAAGAGGATGGTTCATGGAGAGGTAGATATTCCTATCCGGGTGGGTTCTCAGGTGTTCGACTCTACTTTCTATGTGATGGATATCCGTCCATCGTATTCTTGTCTACTGGGTCGGCCTTGGATCCACAAAGATGGGGCAGTGACCTCTACCTTGCACCAGAAGCTAAAATACCCTGTCAGAGGGAAGATTGTCACTGTGCAGGGAGAGGAGGAGTATATGGTGAGCCATTTGAATTCCTTCAGGTATATTGAGATGGACGGGGAGTTTATTGAAACCCCCTTTCAGCATTTCGAAGAGGTACCTCCAACTTTAGCAGCAGCAGAAACAGTGGTCGAAGAGGATGTTCCTTTGAAGATGGCTTCCTTGAAGGATGCCCGGGTTGTGGTCAAGAAAGGTGAATATGCTAACTGGGGCAGGCTCCCTGATTTTACACAGAAAACTGACAAGTTCGGACTGGGTTTTACTGCAGAGGGTCAGAAGGCTATGCGGAAGGCAAAGATCAGAAGACCTCCTGTGCTCATTACCAATCCAGGGGTGAATGCTGTTGGGGACGAAGATGAAGTGGGAGAGTCAGAGTTCAATAGCTGGATCTACCCGACGGCTGATGGCGGATTGACCAATTGGATTGCTAAGGACCATACTCCTGTTACTTTTGTTACGCAGTAATAAACTTCTTTGTTTTGTTATTTGTAATAAACAATAAATTGAACTCTATGACCCGGTGTCTTACCCGGGGCACCGTGGCTTCATTTGTGAGGGCATATAAATTGTCATTTCATATATCATGAATAAAGATCTTGGACGTTTTCTCGCATTTCAAATCTTATGCTCCTTTTCTTTCTTTCCTTCCTTTATATATTTCAAAACAGCTGTATTTACACACACTCACTCATACAGGTTTCAATCCACTCTGGATCTCACTGGTAACGACTCTGCTACTGCCAGTTATGACTTCGAAAATCCGATCAACTTAGCCGAAGACGAAGGTGAAGATGATTGCGAAGTGCCTGGCAAGCTTGCAAGACTGTTACTTCAGGAAGAGAGGGCAATTCAACCACACGAAGAGCCAGTGGAAACAATAAATCTGGGTACTGAGACGGATAGGAAGGAGGTAAAGATTGGTGCCAACCTAGAGCTCAGTGTGAAGCAACGGTTGACTCGGATGCTACATGATTATGTGGAGATATTTGTCTGGTCCTACGAAGACATGCCCGGGTTGGATACCGACATTGTGGTACATCATTTGCCTACTAAGGAAGACTGCCCTCCGGTTAAGCAAAAGGTCTGCCGTATGCGTCCAGAGATGTCTGAGAAGATCAAAGCCGAGGTTATGAAACAGTTTGATGCCGGGTTCCTTGCAGTGACTTCTTACCCTCAGTGGGTTTCTAATGTGGTGCCGGTACCAAAGAAAGACGGTAAGGTCAGAATGTGTGTCGATTATAGGGATCTGAACAGGGCCAACCCCAAAGATGACTTCCCTCTGCCTCACATTGATGTCCTTGTTGACAATATTGCTCAGCATAAGGTGTTTTCTTTCATGGATGGCTTTTCAGGCTATAATCAGATCAAGATGGCACCTGAAGACATGGAAAAGACTACCTTTGTTACACAGTGGGGCACCTTCTGCTACAAGGTCATGCCTTTTGGACTGAAGAACGCTGGGGCAACCTACCAACGTGCCATGGTTGCTCTGTTTCATGACATGATCCATCATGAGATAGAAGTGTATGTTGACGACATGATTGCAAGGTCTCAGACTGAGGAGGAACACCTTGATCATCTGCAGAAACTATTTGACCGGTTGAAATTGTACAAGCTAAGGTTGAACCTGAACAAGTGCACCTTCGGGGTAAGATCTGGAAAGTTGCTAGGCTTCGTCGTAAGTGATAAGGGTATTCAAGTGGACCCTGCCAAGGTTAAAGCTATTCAAGAGATGCCAGTTCCTAAAACAGAGAAAGAGGTCAGAGGCTTTTTAGGACGCCTGAATTACATTGCTCGGTTCATCTCACACCTAACTGCTACCTGTGAGCCAATCTTCAAGCTGCTGAAGAAAGATCAGGTAGTACGTTGGAATGATGAATGTCAGGCTGCTTTTGACAGAATCAAGGAGTATCTCCAAGAACCACCCATCCTTATGCCACCGGTTGAAGGGAGACCTCTGATATTATACCTGACAGTACTTGACAACTCAATGGGGTGTGTGTTGGGGCAGCATAACGAGTCTGGCCGAAAAGAGCATGCCATTTATTACCTTAGCAAAAAGTTTACCGACTGTGAGACCCGATACTCACTGCTTGAGAAAACTTGCTGCGCTTTGGTATGGGCTGCTCGCCGGCTGAGACAGTATATGCTGACTCACACTACCTTGTTGATCTCAAAAAAGGATCCTATAAAGTACATATTCGAAAAGCCTGCTCTGTCTGGGAGAATAGAAAGATGGCAAATGATCTTAACGGAATATGACATCCAGTACACAACCAAGAAAGCCATCAAAGGAAGTGTATTGGCAGACCACTTGGCACATCAGGCAGTAGACGACTATCAGTCAATGAACTTCGAGTTTCCAGACGAGAGCATCATGATTGTGACTGATTGTGAAGTACCTGGACCGGATGAAGGACCTGAGGAAGGATCCCGATGGTCTATGCACTTTGACGGAGCCTCCAACGCTTTGGGTAACGGTATTGGCGCTATAATCATATCCCCTCAAGGCACTCATACTCCACTTACTGCCCGACTATGTTTCAACTGCACCAACAATATGGCGGAATATGAGGCATGCATCATGGGTCTCCAAGCTGCGATCGACTTAAGGATCAAGTTTCTGAGTGTCTTCGGAGATTCCGCTCTCGTGATCAATCAGATCAAAGGAGAGTGGGATATGAAACATCCGAATCTTATTCCTTACAAAGAATGTGTGTTGACATTGATCCCTCACTTCACCGAGATAACCTTTGAACACTTCCCGAGAGAGGAGAATCAGCTGGCGGACGCGTTAGCTACAATGTCTTCTATGTTCAAGGTCAAATGGGATAATGAGGCTCCCCAGATCATCATCTGGAAACTGGACGAACCGGCATACTGTTGTAACCTCGAGGCTGAATTGGTGATTGAGAAGCCTTGGTACCATGAGGTGAAGAGATATTTGGAAGCTCAGGAATACCCTGAAGGTGCATCTGTCAACGATAAGAAGTTTCTGAGAAGGTTCGCAGCGAAGTTCTTCCTTAGCAACGGCATCCTGTATAAGCGAAACCATGATTCGACCTTACTGCGTTGTGTGGATAAGACTGAAGCAGAAAGGATCATGGAAGAGCTACATGAAGGGACCTTTGGAACACATTCCAGTGGACACACTATGGCGAAGAAAATCCTTCGGGCAGGGTATTTCTGGTCCACAATGGAAGCAGACTGCTACCAACATTCTCGGACATGCCATAAATGCTAGATATATGCAGACAAGGTGCATGTTCCTCCAGTTCCTCTGAATGTTCTAACTGCGCCTTGGCCGTTTGCAATGTGGGGCATAGACATGATCGGTGAGATTAAACCTACAGCGTCTAACGGGCATCGCTTCATCCTGGTAGCGATTGATTACTTCATGAAGTGGGTCGAAGCAGCTTCCTATGCTACGGTAACCAAGACTGTTGTGGCACGGTTCATTCGGCATAACCTGATCTGTCGATACGGCGTCCCAGAAAGAATTATTACAGACAACGGTACCAATCTCAATAACAAGATGATCACTGAGCTCTGCGAGCAGTTTAAGATACAGCACCACAACTCTTCTCCTTACAGACCGAAGATGAATGGGGCTGTAGAAGCAGCAAATAAAAATATCAAGAAAATTGTGCAGAAGATGATAGTGACCTATAAAGATTGGCACGAGATGTTACCGTTCGCTCTACATGGGTACCGTACCTCAGCCAGGACGTCAACCGGGGCAACTCCTTTCTCCTTGGTGTACGGTATGGAGGCAGTCTTACCGATTGAAGTGCAAATACCCTCTCTCCGGATAATGAAGGATGCAGATCTGAGCGAAGATGATTGGATCCAGACACGACTTGATCAATTAAACCTTATTGATGAAAAGAGGCTTGCTGCTATCTGTCATGGTCAGACGTATCAGAAACGGATGATCAGGGCATTTAACAAAAAGGTCAGACCACAAGAATATCAAGTTGGGGATTTGGTAATCAAGCGTATCATCCTTCCTCAGAGTGATCCAAGGGGCAAATGGACCCCTACGTACGAAAGGCCATTTGTGGTTAAACATGTGTTCTCAGGAGGAGCCATGATTCTAACCACCATGGACGGTGACGACCTTCCTCACCCCGCCAATGCAGACATAGTAAAAATATACTACGCATGAAAAAGACCCGCTAGGTTGACATACCTAGGCAAAAATTAGGGCTTCCCGGCGAACCAAAAGGGTTCGGGCAAAATGAAGGGATGAAATGAAAAAATCTATACACCCGGCAAGTCGAAAACCTGAAAAGGCGGCTTGGGCAAAAATGGGTATCCCGGTGGACTGAAAACCCGAAAGGGAGGTCCAGGCAAAAGTTAGGGATAAAGCGTAATACTATGTCTCATTGGTCACTTTGCATCCATAATCCGGTATCTACATCGAGTTCAGACGGCATCGATCAGTCAGCTTCATCTTCAACTAAGGTCATCAAGTGATGAGACGCTCGGAGATATAAGGGCGATAGCAGAGTTGAAACCCAGTGGATCATTCATTTCACACAGCTGTTTTATTTTCTCTTGTACAAATTTGTATAAACTCTTTTGTTCGGCGACGTTCTCTTACTAGGACGTTAGCCTCTTGTACATAAACGCCTATTTTACAGGCAAATTCAAAAAATCAATACAAATATACTTTTCAGTTAAAATTGCCAATTGTTTTTCCTTTTCTGTTTTGTTTTGCGAAGAACGTCCAAGGTTCAATTTGTGATATATGCATTGACAATAATTTGCTAACTCATGAATATTTGCATACGAAACAAAGGATTAATTACAGGTAACATTAGAAACAGGGGCAATAAAGAGTTGTCTAAGCAATCTAATTGTTCTATCCTCCAAGGTACCAAGGTAGGTTCAGCTAAAGAACATAACCAGATATCTTAATTCCCCAGGGAGTGAGCCAGCAAGTCAGTGCACTCTCCCCAAGCAAAGCTATTATCAAACCTAAGGAAGTTGGGTATCCTCCCGCAGATCTCAACATTCCCCAGCAGTATATATGTATTCTTAACAAGCATCCCCGGCAGTCTTGGTCTAAAGATCGTTCCCCGGCGGTATATCAAACATTCAGTGGAGTTACTTCCAATAAAATTCAAAACTTCCCCAGGAGAGTCCAATCTAGTTCCCCAGGAAAGTTGGAATTCATCTCCCCAAGCAGTAAGCTTATCCCCAATAGATTCTGGAAGCTTATCCTCGCAGAGCACGAACGCGTCCCCCGGCTTTATTCAAAAAGTTATTTCCTTACCAGGATATAACTGGGTTATCCTCAGCCAAAAGCCACGGAAAGATCGTCCTCGGCAAAGTCTTCTTACCCCCAGCGAAGTCTATTAACACTTCCAACACAACATTGGTATCCCCAGCGAAGCTACCATCAACATTTCAGCAAAGTATCTCTCTCCCCACAGAGTGTTGCTTCCCAGCAAGATCGTTAGAGTACTTTTCTCCCCGCAGAGTAATCCATTCGCCAAGTTTATTCCCCAGCGGAGTCATCTTCTCCTACCGGTATTCTTGCAACTATCATCCCCAGCGGAAGCAAAAATCTATTCTTCAAACATCAGCCCAGGATATGATTTCCCGGCACCCGTCAAGGATTTACTTTCCTAGGCGAAAAAACATACGTTCATAAACATCACATCTCCATACATTATAGCATGCATATACACATCATATCTTACAAATCTCATTTATGTTGAGAACATCATTGCTTGATCCATATCATGCATTGCATATGACTGACCTTTACCTTTCAGGAAAGATCCAGTTAAGTTCTCAGCTATTTCAAGGCCTTCTCTGGTTCAGTCAGATCGACCCTAAGATCTCCCTGTTTCTTATCCAGTTGAAGATTTCAAGACCTAGACCAGTTCAGATCGACCCTAAGATCTCCCTGTTTCTTATCCAGCCAAAGGCCTTCTCTGGTTCAGTCAGCTCGACCCTAAGATCTCCCTGTTTCTTATCCAGTTGAAGATTTCAAGACCTAGACCGGTTCAGTTAGATCGACCCTAAGATCTCCCTGTTTCTTATCCAGTCAAAGGCCTTCTCTGGTTCAGTCAGATCGACCCTAAGATCTCCCTGTTTCTTATCCAGTTGAAGATTTCAAGACCTAGACCGGTTCAGTAAATCGACCCTAAGATCTCCCTGTTTCTTATCCAGTCAAAGGCCTTCTCTGGTTCAGTCAGATCGACCCTAAGATCTCCCTGTTTCTTATCCAGTTGAAGATTTCGAGACCTAGACCGGTTCAGTTAGATCGACCCTAAGATCTCCCTGTTTCTTATCCAGTCAAAGGCCTTCTCTGGTTCAGTCAGATCGACCCTAAGATCTCCCTGTTTCTTATCCAGTTGAAGATTTCAAGACCTAGACCGGTTCAGTAAATCGACCCTAAGATTTTTCTGTTTCTTATCCAGTCAAAGGCCTTCTCTGGTTCAGTCAGATCGACCCTAAGATCTCCCTGTTTCTTATCCAGTTGAAGATTTCAAGACCTTGTCCGGTTCAGTTAAATCGACCCTAAGATTTTCCTGTTTCTTATCCAGTCAAAGGCCTTCTCTAGTCCAGTTAAATCGATCCCTAACATATTTTCCTGATGAAGACTCAGTAGAAGACATCCAAGATTCTCTCCGCGTTACTGTTGAGGTAGTAATCGTCCCCAGATTCTCTCAGCGTTACTGTTGAGGTAGTAATCGTCCCAGATTCTCTCAGCGTTCCTGTTGAGGTAGTAATCATCCGAGGTTCTCTCACCGTACCAGTTGAGGTAGTAACCATCCCTGGTTCATTCATCACCTTTTGAAGCTCCAGATCCAGCTCCTGTAACCAGTCAGGACACATCTACACAAAGAATTTGAAGACCAGCTCCTGTAACAGGTCAGGTAATCATTTTTCTTTTTCAGGTACGCAAACTATCGCTAAGGAATCTCTTACGCGATCAACATCCAGATGGAATCTATAAGCCCATCCATCTATCCATCACTTCTTAGCATGGCATCTGTAAGCCCATCATCCTATCCATCAATCTCCAAATGGCATCTATAAGCCCATTCCACCATCACACTACTATGTGAGCGCAAATTTCTGGGCACTCTAGTGTTCAATCATCTTCCACCTTCGGATTACGAAAGGCACGTCAGCCAATCTGCATCCTCAGGTCTAAGAAGATTGAACAGGGGCAATTGTTGTACCCCAAAATTTGCCCTCCCATATTCTTCAAGAATTGCAAAGAGCATGCTTCAAAATCTCCCCAAGGGTTGCATAGTTCAAGGGCCTCCTAACAGTCAAAAACTAGGGTTTTGGTTCTGGCAAAGTAATTGAAGTTTCCAAGGGTCCAAACAAGTCCCACATGCCTACAAACATGGTCAAGCATCTTCATGCCAAGTTTCAAGACTTACAGCACAAAATTGCACAGTCAAAAACTCTAATTGCACTACAGTCAACTGCAGGGGCAAAATGGTCATTTAACAGTCAAAAGTTCAAATTTTTGGTCAACATCTCATTTTGAAGCCACAAACATCATTTGATCAATTCTTGATCAAGATTTTCAAGGCATGGCTCAAAAGGTCTCAAGATGCAAAAGTTTCCATATTTGGACAGTTGAAAAAGTCAACTGTAACTTGACCAAGGCATAACTTCCACATGGATTATCAGAAAAATTCCATCCAAATCTCATTTTTAAGAGAAAGACATTTCCTACAACTCCTCTTCACACTTCAAGTCCAAGAAATGCTCTCACAAAAAGATATCAATTTCAACATTATAGGTCATTTTCAAAAGTCAACAAAAAGGGACTTTAAGTCAAAGGCCATAACTTGATATTGGTAAATAAAAATGACATGGGACCAAAGGCATTGGTTAGAGGACTTCAAGACCTTTCCAAAATGTCCAAGAACATGAGCAAATCTTAAAAATTGAGCAAGATATGCCTTGTGGAAGTTGGGAAAGTTTTGGGTATTTTGAAAAGTCAACTTTGCTTCAAATGCCTTAAAATTGCTATTGGGCCACATTTTCTTCCAAGATTCATCATCCAAAGCATATGCACGACCATTTGGCCCAAAGGGGATTTATTCATCATTTTTATTTATTTATTTGAATTTTTAATTGCTATTAATTCATTTAATAAAATAAAATATGTGAAAAATACTAAAACAAGCTTTTCAAATCTTTTTATGCATGGAATACTTTCAAGATTTCGTGCATTATCTGATATGGAAAGAATCAAGGTGATTGGCCATGATTGAAATCAAAAACATGTGAAAAAGATTTGAAAAAATATGCATGAAAATCAAATATTCATTCCATCAATGCAAAAGGTTTTGGACATATTTTTCAACCCTAATCCATCACTCATATAAGTGTGATCAAAACCTAATGCCAAGGGACCTCTAAGCTGCGCCAGAATTCAAGAACAACTTTTGCAATTTTTGGTGGAAAACTGAAAACTGAAAACTATATTCTAGCACGATTCAAAGCAAAATACCAATTGCAAAAGCTTCCTAAGGCATTACTGAACCTAACTGGATACTTTTTCAATCCTCACACGCCCAGAATTGGTATATAGCAGTTCAACTGTTTCATCTTTGTTGCATAATCGTATTTCATTATCCATGCCATAATTTTGAATTCTAATGCTTGTTTTGTACTAGTCGTATCATTCTGAAGCTAACCATATTGTTTAATTGAGTTTTCCTTGCCCATACGCGAAATCACCATTGGAGTGTTTTAGGGTTGCAGAGGTCCAAATTTGGGGTTTCTCTGTTATGGAAAAATTGAGACATGATACTTAGGCCATTAAAATCAGGAGCTTCAGACGAATTCAATGGATAACTCGCGATCAATTTATGATCAAAGGATTTCTATTCGCTATTTTTTCATACATCATATAGTGGGGGTTTAAAACCCCCGCAATCTTGTTTCTTTTTTCAGGTAAAACGCAGAGCAATTGGAGAAGACGCTTAGTTGTCATAACATGAGTGGGCAATTCAAACTTCAGCGCGCGTTTTTTGTTTCTAGGCCACTAACGCTGATTTTCGTTTATATCATTTATTTGTTATTTTAGATACAACGCGCATGACTGGTTCAGTTGGTGGAGGATAACATTGGTAAGCCATGGGACCTGGGTTCGAACCCCAGGTCCCCCTTCTTATTTCCATATTTTTCTTCTAAACGTGTTTCTATGTAGCTCGTTCCCTGAGGTATACCATGCAGCCTCATGATCTGCCATGCCACACGTCCCACTGCATCCATCCAGTGGCCAGGATTCAAAACCTATGATATGTCTCAGTCAACGAAGCCACACGCCAGCATGAAAAGTCAACAAGGCCAAGGGACTATTGGGCCTAATTGCTGGGACAAAACCTCCAGTTTTGGGGTCAACACCCCCTTGGTTTGTCTTCTTTCATTATTTTTTCTTTCTATTTTTATTTATTTATTTAGTTTCAACATAATTCTTTAAATCAATATTTTCATAATATAAAAAATAATAAAAAAATCAGAAAAGGCAAAATTAAAATATATTTCATTTAATGTTATTTTTTGTAAAAAAGGTCTTATTAATTAATTAGTTTTTATTCTAGGATTAATTTTAATATTTTCTTAATAAACTTAAAATTTGTAGAATTAGGTTTTAATTACTTTTATCTTTTTCTTTTCTTTTATCATTATTAATTATTAATTATTATTTTTGTAAATAAAATTGTATTAAATAATTAGGTTAATTCTAGGTTTAACTTTAACATGTTTTTTTTAATAAATTAAATATAACTAAGATTAGGTTTTAAATTCCATAATCTTCTCATTAAAAAACCTTTAAATACAAAAAACTCCAAAAAATAATCTTTTCTTTTTATTTTAATTTAATTAATTTGTTAATCGTAATTTAATTTCATTAAAAAAGGGGTCCAACGCCCTCGCTTTCGATTATTAGTTCGTTTCGCGCATTTATTTCATTTTCTATAACATTCATGTAATTCTCCCAAAGCCGTGTAAATCAGACATTTATCTTTCTCGCACTCTTTATTTCTTTATTCAAACCGGGTCCTGGATTAAATTTGGCGATGTGGACCCGCGCCTTTGTAATAGCGTAGAACTTTTAAATTCCGCACTTTTTTAACTGTTAATAAATTTGCATGCAAGAATGAATGTTAAAATAAAAACAAAAGCGTAGATCACCCATTACATGAACAAGACAAAATATCTGAAAACGACACACAAATTACACACCACCCCTAGGGTACGCCTCACTGTTGCCTTGCCCTCGAAAGGTGATCGTCGAGTAGAAGATGTTTTAGTAAGTCCTCATGATCCGGGAACCTGGCATGAGGGTAGCTTCTAAGGTGTCTTCCTATTGCTCCAGTGATCACCATGTCCCGAACCTTCGAATTGACCCGAACACCTCCAACGGTGGTGCTACCCACCTCTCAATGGTGGGATGGCACTACTTTAAGGACATTTACACAGACGAATTCCTTAGGGTAGGTAGACGAATCTAGGTACTTGCTCTAATTTCAAAAACAAATTAAAAATACTTTACACACAGACACCTTTTCAAAAGCTTTCGAAAGCAATTTTTCAAACACTCTTGAGGACCGATACTAGAGTCGAACTGGAATTTTCAAAGAAACTTTTTAAACCCACAGTTGAAAAGCAAACACTTTTGAAAACACAATGAGCAAGTATCTAAGAGCCCATGGATAACCATGGATAGAAAGGGTGCTAACACCTTCCCTTTCTATAATCTACCTCCCGAACCGAGAGCAATCTCTATAAGGAATTTTTCTGTGCTTTTGTCCTTTCCATTTGGAGAAAATAAAAGACGGTGGCGACTCTTGCTTCCGCGACATTTCGCGAACCAGCGTTAAACAGTCAGTTCCAGATCCACCGATCACACATATCTTCAGTGGGTTCAAGCGAGAGCTATTCAGTTGAAGATTTTGTATTCCCAGGAAACACCTATGCCTGATTTGTTTGTGAAAACCACTCCTCCCTTTTTGGATGATCTAGAAGAGCTGCAGCTTGCTTTGGTCAAGATGCGGAAGGGAAAAGGATGCTTGGAAGAATAAGTACCATACTTTAGAGATTTCCTTCATAGCAGACTTGAAGGAGAAAGATGACTTGATTGAGATCCTTGAGAGTCGAGCGGTAGAGACTATGGAGAGGCAAGGGGATTTATTTTCTCCCAAGCCTCAATCAGATGCCGATTACTCACTTCCCAATTCAGGTGATTGGGAGGAGGTTGCCACCAGGTATGCGGAAGAAAACCAGAGGTTGAAGGCTCAGATTTCCAGGCTTACGGGGAAGCGCCAGCGTATAGAGTGATCTTCGACAGCTTTACTTCTCAGGGTTTTTAGACTTATTTTCATCTTGTACTTGGGATTGTTGAGACTTGTAACCTATTTTGAAGTTATTACAATAAAAAATTCAGTATTTCAAATGCGTTATTATTTTGATATTTGCAATGTGTCTATAAAACTTTAAATCCCTTGAAATATTAAATAATGTAATAAAATCATGTGCATTGCACATCATGCATCATATTGCACATATGTCTTGCATTTGTTATGCATATCCAAGCGTCTTACCAAGCTTCTTTACTTTGTTCAATAAGCTGACTCACCACTACAACACTCGGGCTAATTTCAGAAGAAAGATGGACAACTTAGAACAAGAGAATCGCGAGCTGCGCGAGGAAGTTTCTGCTTTGAAGGCCGGCATGGCCAATCTTACTGCTCTGATGGAATCTCTGGTGGCTGCTCATAATCAACCACCGAGTGTTCAACCTCAACCAACAAGGGTTACTGCTAAGGATCCGGTTATTCATGTGTCTTCTACTCTAGCTGTTGTTTAAAATCGCATGCCTCAAGGTTATCCCTGGGGAATGCCAGAGAACTTTGCACCTGAAGTTTTCAATCTTAGTCCTCAAGAAGCTCTAGTTGTTGAGATTACTGTTACTCCTGCACCTCCTGTGGTGCATGTTCCTGCTGCACCTTCTTAGGTGAATTTGGTTCCATTTGTTAACGATGATGTGTGTCATCCTTTTCCTTCACCAAGTGAAGACTTTGGTCTTTATGAAAGAATGGATGATTTTCAAGAGCAGTTTGACCAAATGCAGAGCGAGATGAAGGTCCTCGGGGGAAAAGAGTTATTCGGGCAGAATGTGAATGAATTATGCTTGGTCCCAAATGTTAAGATACCTGCAAAGTTTAAGGTCCCGGAGTTTGATAAGTACAAGGGAAACACTTGCCCTCGTGCTCATCTAGTAATGTATGTAAGGAAAATGTCTACCCACACTGATGATCAGCGTCTGCTGATTCACTTTTTTCATCATAGTTTGACTGGTACTGCACTGAAGTGGTATATGAGTTTGGACAGCGTCAATATCCATACTTTCAATGACTTGGGAGAAGCATTTATCAGATAATACAAATATAACATGGACATGGCGCCTGACCGTGATCAACTCAGGGCCATGTTTTAGAAAGACAGGGAATCATTCAAAGAATATGCGCAGAGATGGCGTGAGGTAGCTTCCCAAGTGATTCCTCCTATGGAAGAGAAGGAGATGACTAAAATTTTCTTGAAGACTATGGGTTCTTTCTACTATGAAAGGATGGTAGCAAGTGCGCCAAGTGATTTTACTGAAATGGTAAGCATGGGTATCCGTCTAGAAGAGGCTGTAAGAGAGGGTCGTTTAACAAAGAGTGAAGGATCTGGAGGTGCGAAGAAGTCATCTTATGGGTTTACCAAGAGGAAGGAAGGAGATATAAACATTGTTATGCAAGAAAGGAGGGCCAATCCTCCTAGAAGAAATTATCAGCGTCATCAGCAAGTCGCCTCAGTTACTCCAGTTATTGGTGTAGCTCCAACCACCGTTGCTTATCAGAAACCATCCCAGCAGGGGAATCAAGGGTATAATCATAGAAGAGAGAGTTATGACCATATTCCTATGAGTTATACAGAGTTACTACCGGTATTGATTCAAAAGAAGTTGCTTCAGACCCAACCACAGCCCGCTGTACCATCACCATTGCCTTGGTATTACAAAGCAGACTAAACATGTGCTTTTCATCAGGGAGCACCAGGGAATAATGTTGAGAATTGCTATCCTTTGAAGACTGAGGTGCAGAAATTGGTGAAGTCTGGTATTCTATCTTTCAAGGATGTGGGCCCTAATGTGAAAGACAATCCTCTTCCCAAGCATGGAGGAGCGAACATTGTGAACATGGTGGCTGGTTGGCCAGGCGACTTCCGAATTTTTGATATTAATCTGGTTAGAGGAAATTTGGTGAAAATGCATACAGACCTCTGTGAATTTAGCTACTATACGCATGACCATTATGGTTGTGCTATTTGCAGTACAGGCATACAGGGTTGTGACGAGATAAAGGCTGATTTGCAGGAGATGATGAATGAGGGCCTCATCCATATAATCAGGCCTAGGGAAGAGTATGAAGAGGAGGTGAATATGGTTTCAGGATGTCCCGAAGAGTCCAGAATTTTTAATATGGAGTATATGAATGAAGACCTTGTTCAACTGCGTGATACTTTCTGCCATATGGCTGGTCAGGAGGAACATCAGTATGGATCTTACCGAATTTGCTGTTGAGACTCTCGGGGATGTTCAATCGTGAATAAAGGTGTTCAGTTGTTGTTGGATAATGGAACTATCAAGGTTACAGGTCAAAGGGATGATTACCATGAAGTTGATATGATTGGGGTTTGTTTGGCTAAAGAAGAGTCGGAAGATGATTATACCTCTGCAGATAAGTATTTCTCCTCAGATGAGGATTTGTTTTTCAGAGGTGACTTAATACTGACTGATTATGTTGAAGAAGGAGTAAACGTCATTGTTCCTTGTTTCGGGGCACCCGTCTATTTTGAAGTTGAGTATTATAGTAATCCAGCTGTTACCCCATTGGTGATTAGTTTGCCGGGTCCTGTCCCCTGCAAATCAGATAAGGCTGTACCCTACAAATATAACGCTACAATCTTGGAGGATGGTGTGGAAGTTCCCATCCAGTCAATGCCTGATGTTGGAAATATTGTTGAGACTAACAGAGTGACCCGCAGCGGTCATGTATTTGCACCAGTTGTTCGTGGAGATGTTAGCGCTGGAAAGAAAATTGATGAGAATGTTGAACCCAAGAAGATTACGGGTGAATCTAGTGGAGCTACGTTAGAGAAAGAAGTGGATGACATTTTGAAGATAATCAAGATGAGTGACTACAAAATTGTAGATCGGCTACTGCAGACTCCTCCAAAAATATCTATCTTGGCTTTATTAATGAACTCCTCTTCTCACAGAGAATCTTTGATGAGGGTATTGGACCAAGCTTTTGTGGAAAGTGACATGCATGTAGACCAGTTCAGAAGCGTAGTAGGTAACATTACGTCATGTAATAACCTGAGTTTCTACGACGATGAATTTCCGGATGAAGGAAGGAATCACAACCTCTCCCTCCACATCTCTATGAAATGCAAGAATGATTCACTATCCACTGTGTTGATTGATAATGGATCCGCGTTGAATGTTATACCAAGGAGCACGCTTGTGAAGTTGAAATATCAAGGAACGCCCATGCGCCCAAGTGGCATTATTGTGAAAGCGTTTGATGGATCAAGGAAATCTGTTATTGGTGAACTAGACTTGCCTATTCATATAGGCCCATATTTGTTTTAGATTACTTTCTAGGTCATGGATATTGTACCTGCTTATAGTTTCTTGCTAGGAAGGTCGTGGATACATGAGGTAGGGGTTGTCACTTCAACTTTACACCAGAAACTGAAGTTTGTACGCGAAGGGAATGTTGTGATCATAAATGGAGAACAAGCATTATTGATATCTCATTTGTCCTCTTTCAGCATTGTGGAGGTGGATGAAGCTGCAGTTGGAACCCAGTTCCAAGATTTATCCATTGAGAACATAAGAGGAAATGAGAATTCTATGGTTTCGCTCAAGGATGCGAAACAGGTTGTGCGTAAGGGTCATAGCAAAGTATGGGGACAGATTATGGACCCACCTGTGAACAAGAACAGAGCCGACTTAGGGTTCTCTTTAAAGAATGACAGAGGTAAGAGCATGAAGCCAAAGTCTGCTGCAGGAAAGTATCAAGACATATTCCATAGTGGGGGTTATCTTCATCCGACTGTTTCCGAGATTAATGCCATTATGGAGGATGAAGCAGAGCAGGAAACTCCAAATTACGTGATACAAGGAGTTAGGGTTCAGAACTGGATCACCATTGATGTTCCCTCTTGCATACATGTTTCAAAGTAATTTGATTTATTAATCCTTTTGAAAAGCTTTCACTCTGCCTAAGGTGGAAGTATTAATATTGTAGGGCTTATCTGTTTGTTGTGACTTTTAAAATCAATAATAAAAGTTGTCTTTGTTTCCCAAATTGTGTCTTTATTTTCTACTTTTTCTTGGAAAATGGTAATCAGAAAAAAAATCTTTCAAAATAAATAATAATTGAAATATAATCTGCATTATCACTTGTTATATGTGTCAGTTTCTAAATGAAATCATAAATCATATGTGCAGATTAATTAAAAAACTCGTTGAATACAATGACCCTGCACCCTCTCCCAATTTTGAATGTCCTGTGTATGGGGCCGAAGAAGAAGACTATGATGAGATTCCAAAAGAGGTCTCACGGTTGCTTGAGTACGAGGAAAATACCATTCAGCCATATGAAGAGCCATTGGAAGTGATCAACTTGGGTTCAGAAGAAGATCTGAAAGAAGTCAAGATTGGAGCATTGTTGCATCCTGATGTGAAGAGTAGGTTGATTGAGCTGTTGAAAGAGTATGTGGATATCTTTTCTTGGTCTTATCAAGATATGTCTGGTGTTGTACCCCAAAATTTGCCCTCTCCTGTCTCAAGGATTCTTAGAATCACTTCAGTCAAGTTTCAAGCCTCAGACCATATTTTCTAAGAAGAATCATTCAAATTATCAAAAGGGGGCAAAATGAGCAAAATTAGAGTTTCTGCTGGAAAAGTCAACCGGACACTAAAAAACTCAAACTTTGACTTTTGGATCAAATTTGAGTCCCAAAAATCACATTATGTCAAGACATCCAAAAAAATAAAGATTGATTATCAAAAGTCAAGAGAATCAAAAATCCAACTTTGCAAGACTTTGAGATTTTTCTAAGTATTCTCTATACTTGGTTAATTTCATTTGCTTCATGGCATTTTACTACAACTCCAAATAATTCAAGATGATGCAAGTAATTCAAGTTATTACAAAGTGACATTTTGCAAAATTACAAATTCTAAAACTATGTCTTGATTAAAACCTTGTCACAATATTTTTACCTTTGACATAATGTGCACAAGACCAAATTTGTGACATGCTACAAACTATGCTGTTCAAAGTTGAATAAAATGTGATATGCCACAACACCCCAGGCTGCCCTACAAGAAAGCTTGTGCAATTCTGCATCCCAAGTATACATGCTGCCCAATACAGTCCAAAACTGCTCTATGCAGTTTGCCCAAACCAGCACCACAACATTCCCAAAATTGCACCAAAATGGCAAAGAAAAATTGTGTGCAGAAAGTATCAAAGCAGTAGGCAAAAACAATTCAAAATGACTTATTTGTTTTCCCCCCTAAACCACAGTCAAGGGGTCTATAAAAGAGGACTGTCTCATAAGACAAAGAGGTTAGAGGCTGGATTTTGAGGAGAGCAAAAATTTTCTAGATAAAAGATAGAGAGTTTTGTTGAGCAGAAAAACAATATTATGTGCAACTTTGACTCATTTTCAAAACCAAAACTGCTCTTGTTCAAAACAGAAACCCAACTCATTGCTCCACCATACAAACTCTTCCTCAAAGACTGCCCAAACATAACCAAAAAACAGTCCCTGTAGAGCTGTTCATCCCTATCCTCAAAATACCAAAAACATTACAATACAGTCCAACTTAGTTTCAACAGTCCGGAGTAGCTTTCAGGAGATTCATTGAGATCCTCATCACATTTGGAAAAACATTCAGATTCAAAACAGACAGTGCAGTCCAGAGGTAAGTCTTCTTAACTCGATATCTCATCATACATCAATAATGATTTGATTATTTTGAAGACAAGATGTAGCACTTTAATATCTTTTTGAACTAGCCATATGCACCTTGTTTAGGCTTATTCAATCATTTGTTGTTCATGCTTATTCATTATATGCAATAAACTAACCTGTACAATCAGTAAAACAATGTTTAAGGCAGGAAAATGTAGCTTGCATCGACACATACCATCATGTATCGACCCATCCTAGTGAAAAAATAGGGTATGAGTCGACACATAACCCTCATGCGTTGATCCATACTGAGTTCAGGTCACAGAGTAGAAGCTAGAAGGGCTTATGAGTCGATACATACGCGTTTCGCATCGACACAAGAAGGGTGCATGAGTCGACACATCCCAATATGTTTCGACTCATACTGAGTCATTTTTGTTTTACAGGAGCAGGGAAAAGCTATGTGTCGATGCATAGCAGCATGGGTCGACACATAGTGGTTCAAAATGCATTTCTTCCTATATTTTGCACTGTTTTTACTTTATCTTCGTTATTGTTTGATATGGTTGTAATATTTTAGTTTCTACCTTATCCCTATTGTTAATTTGTACCCCTCATCCCTCTAAAATTATGTAATAGCTTAGATTTTATTTTCCTCATTTTTAATTGCTTTTCATATATGGTTAGTAAAATAAGATGTATGACAAGATAAAAAAACTAACAAGAAGCTCACAAAAAATCAAAGACAAATGCATGCAAACTAACACACTCGCAAACTAACACCTCTAGGGTAATCTCACTTTGTCCCCTTTCGGAAAATAGTCATGTTCCTCGAACATGGACGTTTTAGCAAAGACCCTCAATAAAAGATCGTAGTCCTTCGATGACCCTCGATGTTGCCTTCGGTAAACGATCTAGTCCCTAAACGACATTGCTAAAACGTTCCATGAGTTGCCTTCTATGACTACACAAACGTTCCTACACCCGTCCCTTCACATCCAATGATGGGACTTCTTACCAAATCAATGGTAAGATAGCCACATCTAAAGGAGAAGGAAAAGCACATTTAAGACCTTTTGAGTAGGTAGTTTCTCTCTTAGTTACTCGTTTGCTTGCAACTACAAAAAACACTTTTATACATCAACACTCTTATTTCAAAACATTTCCAAAAGATAAAACATTTTGTATACGTTCTTATAGAGACGAGAACCATTGCAAAATATCTTTCTGAAAACCACTTTCCAAATCACAATCCACGAGTACACCTTTGAACTATCTTTCGAAACAAAACTTTGTATATGTTCTCATAGAGACGAGAACCATTACAAGGATATTTTCAAAATACTTTCAAAGCTCACACCACAAAACACGTTCAAACGAAAGCAAGTTGATCTAGCGAGTATCTAAGAGCCCATGGAAAACCATGGATGAAAAGGGCGCTAACACCTTCCCTTTTCATAATATACCCCCCAAACTCAAGAAAACATATCTAAAGGTCTTTCCTGTGCTTTTTCACCTTTCCTTTTTGGATAAAAGAAAAGTCGGTGGCGACTCTTGCTAAACCGCAACATTTGCGATAAAACGCAAAACCTCAAGTCAGTTCTCCCACCGTATCACAGAACTGGCGACTCTGCTGGGGATTTAATTAAAAGTGGGGTTACCTTAGGGCTAGATCACATTTATTTGCTTACATTATTTGATTTGTTTGCTTTACATTATGGTTCTTTGTTTGGGTTTGAATCCTCCACCCGGATTTGGGAAACATTATAGGTAAATAGCAATACGTTTTGGAAACTGTGCGGGGTATACCGACATGGTCTAAGAAATAACTATGTTAGTGTGACATATTTGTGGGTACCGGTAGCCTTTGAGTCAATCAAAGATAATACGGGACCGCTGAGTGATGTCATGAAGCACTAATGAACTTCTAGAACCCTTTACTTGACCAACTTGGCCTTTTAGGATGTAGTGAGATGACCGGCTTTGGTGCAGTCCAAAGTTGGTAGATACTCGATACTACACTCATTGAGGTTTAGTTTATTGAGATATCTCGGTCGCCATTAAAGAGGCTTGAGCTAAAACAATGAACAAGGAAATAATCCAGTGATATTGAGCTCCTTAGAACCCAGTTACTATTATTAGGACAGGTTGAGCCAACCAAACTTCAAGAGGGTACTTACCTATGAAACCCTATGCAAGGCTAAACTAAGAACTTGTTTGATTTGCTTGTATATACATACTTGTGCATAACATCATGAACATCATATGCATTCACTAACCATTTTAAGGATTTTAGAAATTCATCTTTGTTCCTGTTTTGTAGGATATGGATTCACTTCGCAGGAAAACTATCCAAGTCAACCTTGTAAGAATTCCTCCAAAACTCAAGGAGCTAGCTTCAAGGATCCCTGAGAACTCTCCATTCACCGAGAGGCATGGTCGTCTACTCAACTTGGTCACCTCCAACATAGAGGAGGACATGATGAAGGTGCTCTTCCAGTTCTTTGACCCTTTGCATCATTGCTTCACATTTCCCGACTATCAGCTTGTGCCCACTCTGGAAGAATTCTATCAACTCTTGAGGATTCCCATTCTCAATCAACTACCTTTCAATGGTACGGAAAGAGATCCAAAGCCAGAAGAGATTTCTCAAGCTCTACACTTGCACTCATCTGATGTCACAACCCATTGGGAAACTAGAAGTGGTGTCAAAGGCTTCTTAGCAAAGTTTCTGTTTGAGAAGGCCCAAGGTTGTTGGAATTCCTTGGACTTGCAAGAATTTGAGGAAATTGTGGCTCTCCTTATCTATTGGATGGTCTTGTTCCCCAATCCTGACCAAATCATAGATGTGAATGCCGTCAAAATCTTCATGTCACGTAACCCGATGCCTACATTGCTTGGAGATATCTTACACACTTTTCACACTCGTACAATGAGGAAAATAGGTGTACTTATGTGTTGCACTCCTCTCATGGCAAGATGGTTTATTTCTCATCTTCCCCAATCATTCTTAAAAAATGAGCAAGGTTTGAGGTGGTCACAAAAGTTAATGACGCTCAAACATTCAGATATTCATTGGTGCTCTCGATCCAAAGAGAATGTTATCATTGTTGACCGTTGTGGGGAATTTCCTAATGTCCTGTTACTTGGAATTAGGGGAGGCATCACCTACAACCCATGCTTGGCTCTAAGACAGTTTGGTTATGCCCGAAGGGATGGCCCACATGAGATGCTGATTCAAGGCTTGGTACTCGACTACGACAACGACGATCAAGGTCTTCGCCAGAGATTCATCCGAGCATGGAGGATGCTAAACAAGGTGGATATCAAGACTTTGAGACACAAGAATTCCATCCCTCTTGAGCCTTACCTCAATTGGGTATGAACCCGCGCTCAAAGTCTTATGATGCCTTATCCTTCCATTCTCCCAGTGATCATTAAGCCTGTTAAGAAAGGAGAAGTTCCATACACTATCCTACATCCTGACATTCCCACATCTCTTGAAGACCTACAAAGGGATTGGATA
This sequence comes from Vicia faba, assembly GCA_948472305.1. Classification (NCBI taxonomy): domain Eukaryota; kingdom Viridiplantae; phylum Streptophyta; class Magnoliopsida; order Fabales; family Fabaceae; genus Vicia; species Vicia faba. The sequence continues at coordinate 1,234,044,068 of OX451735.1, forward strand.
CAACTCAAAGGAGAGCGTGATACTTTCGAAGCCCAATTCTACGCAAGTGAGAAGAAGGTTTTGGAACTCACTAGGATACTTCATAAGGAGCAGACTCTAAATGCCTACATTGCGCCAAAGAGGATGCACACTACTTTTTTATCTTAAAGTATTGTATTATTTTGCCCAAGGGGCATTGATGTACTCAAACTCTATCTTATTAATATAATGTGTGCTTCTCTTTTGTTTTAAACAAATTTGAATCTTTTAAAATCCTTGAAAACATTACATATGCACATATCATTCATCATAACATAAACAGGTCTTTGCAACAAGTTTCCTCATCTCTCTACTGTTTATTAGAGTAAGATGGATCTCGAACAGACGATCAAAGATCTTCAAGCTCAAAACATGCAGTTTCAACAGTTACTCATAACCCTGGCCAAAGGGAAAGAGGAGCTGAAGACTCTGTTGGCAAAAGAGAAGAAGAAGGAAGAGAAGAAACCAACCGGTGTTGTAATCATGGGGAGAAGATTTCAAGGACAAACTAGAAGAACCTTGGATTTTCCAGCAACATCTGATGAAGGAGAAAGAAAAGGAAAAGAAACAGTTGTTCCGTCAGAATCTGAAGAGGAGGAGGAAGAGGAAGATTACTCCGAGGAACAATATCATCCAGCGAATGATAAATACCGACATCTTGAAGAGCGTCTGAATGATATGGAAATACAGAGGGTACCAGGTCTAGACTTTGAATAATTGGGGCTAGTGTCGGGAATTGTGATCCCACCAAAGTTCAAAGTGCCGTTATTTGCAAAATATGATGGGGTGTCATGTCCTAAAATGCACCTCCGATCATATGTGAGAAAGATTCAGTCGCACTCCGCTGACAAAGACCTATGGGTGCATTTTTTCCAAGATAGTTTATCCGGAACACAACTCGATTGGTTTTACCAATTAGAAAGGGCCGACGTCCACAACTGGGAAGATCTTGCCGCAACTTTCTATAAACAATACCAGTATAATGCAGATTTGGCGCCCACCCGTACTCAACTTCAGAGTATGGCTATGGCTTCAAATGAGGGTTTCAAAGATTACACGTAGAAATGGAGGAGATCCTGAGAATAATAAAGAAGAGTGATTATGACGTGGTTTAACAGTTAGGGAAAACTCCCTCCAAGATCTCCATGCTTGCATTGCTGCTGTGTTTTGAGGCACATGCGAAAGCTCTGGTGAAGTTTATGAAGACAACCCATGTGCCACAAGAGACATCCGCTGACCAATTCCAAGATTGTGTGGCCAGCTTGACAGCTGATAAAGGCTTAGGCTTCTCTGATGCTGACCTAAAACCAAGAGGGAGAAAACACAACGAGGCATTACATGTCTCTGTGGAGTGTAGAGGAACAACTCTGGCCCATGTCTTAGTGGACACTGGCTCATCTTTGAAAGTTTTACCGAAGAAAGCTCTCGACAGATTGGATTGCGAAGGACTAACGTTGAAACCCAGTAACATAGTCGTGATAGCATTTTATGGTTCAAAGAGGATGGTTGTGATGCGGTGGGAGAACTGACTTGGGATTTTGCGTTTGTATTCGCAAATGTTTCAGTTTAGCAAGAGTCGCCACCGACTTTTTATTTTATCCTAAGGAAAGGTCAAAAAGCACAGGAAAGACCTTTGAGATGTTTTCTTGGGTTCGGGGAGTATATTATAGAAAGGGAAGGTATTATCACCCTTTCTATCCATGGTTATCCATGGGCTCTTAGTTACTTGCTTAGATCACTTGCTTTGCTTTTCAATTGTTTGAAATGGTGCTTTGTGTGTGGTTTTGAAAGATGTTTTAAAAAGAGGTCATCGTTGTGGCAACCTTTGTAATGATTCTTGTTTGAATGTATACAAAGGTGTTTTTGTCTTATGAAAAAGTTTTTCAATGTTTGAAAGTAGGGTTTTGAAATTGTGTTTGAAGTGTATTTTGAAGATAGCAAGGATGTTTTTGCAAGTTTTGATCAAGTAACTAAGAGTCGTCTACCCTATTTTACTCAAAGATCTTTCTTATGTTTTTAACCCTTTTAACAATGTTGTTTCACCATTGTATTTGGTGAACAACCTTGTGTTAGGATGTTAAACGGGACAGGCGCGAGTCATCGTATAGATCATGATAGCAATAGTGTCAAATATTTTTGGCAATTTTCTTGAGGGACTTGATCATTTTGTTTAGGCAAATCAGATAGCGTCATCGAGGGACTATGATCTTTTGTTTTGTTTTTGTTTTGCCAAAGTACTTGACATGCATACCATGGCCCATTTTTGAAGGCAACAAGTGGATTGGAACCCTAGGGGTGCAAGTGTGCATTGTGTTTATTTTTTTTTCATGCATTGTTATCTTGGATTAGATCAAACTACTGGTTGATTTTATTTTGCATACAAACCCTAGGTCTAATCATGGCATAATTAAAAGCTTTTAAAGGTGCAAGAATTTAAATTCTACACTATTACAACATGATATAGGGAGGGGGGTACGAATTTGAATTGGGGATTATTTGACAAGAAATTAAATTCTAAATTATTACAACCAAATTGAATGGGTAAGGTATAATACAATATTTAAATAAATACAATTAAATAAATATCAAATAAAATGTACTATGCAAAAAAAGGTTTTTATGTATGTAAAAAGTATTTTTTATGTGAAATATAAATAAATAAAAGGTCAATTTTAATCATTTTTGTCTTTTAGGGCAAAAACCCTAATTTATTAAATAAATAGTATTATTTATTATTTATATACAATAATGTATTAATTTGTACAAAAATAAAAGTATATTTAAAAAATAGTATTTTTAGTATAAAATATTAATAAAAATAAAAATGTATTATTTTTGTATTTTTTGTCCTAATTATTTAATAAAATATGTATGTATATGTATTAAATATATTAAATATACTAAGTGTGTATAAAAATAAAATAAATTATTTACAAAATGTATATATTTCAAGAAAATATTTTCAAATGTGAATAAAAATAATAAATGAAAATAAAACATATTTTTGCATTATTTTCTTAAGTTTTAATAAAAGAATATAAAGTATTTAAACATTTTTATACTAATAAAATAAAAATAAATATCAAATAAATATGAAAAAAATATAAAAATAATTTTTTTGGCATTTTTTATATATGGACATAAAATAATAAAGTCAGAATTAAAATAAAAATACAAAAATCACAAATATACAAAGAAATGGGTCAGGGGGTGTAAACTGAAAAGGTAGGTGTTAGAAGTAAAAACAACCAGGCCCAGCCCAATAAACTTCATCTTCTTCCTCAGTTCAAACCAAAACGTGCGCTTTGTACACAAAATGCTATCTCTTGATTCTTTTCTTTTTTAACAAAACTCATAACATGAAACTTGTAGAGCATCAAACAACGAATTAAACCATATAAAAAAACTTAAGCTAACTCTCAAAGACCAGAGAGAATTTATCCGGCCCTAATTCTTAACCTAGTTTTTTCAGAAAGTTCATGAACAAAATTCTCCTAGCACGATTAATATAAATGAAAACTAAGCACATGTATGGTTTCAGGGCTATGAATACAACATCTTTCATTCACAAACCTAAGTCTAACTATTCCTAAATAGAGAGATAGAAGTTCATGAAATACCTGTTTCAGTTGACTTTGAGTTGGACAATGCAGCAACTTCCAAGGGTGCTTGAGGTTCTTTTGAGCTTTCCTGAGGTCCACTGAAGCTTTCCCAATGCTTGGATTGTTTTGAAGTAGCCTGAATCGTGCTACAGAACTCAACCTGCAAAGCTTTGAAACAAAAATGGCAATGTATGTTAATGGTGTTACAGCTAGCAATAGAGGTCTGGGATAGTTCAGGTGAGTTGAGTGGAAGGTATTGGAACAAGTTTGAGGCAAAACGCACGAGGGAAAGTAGAGATGGAGGTGGTTCTGCAGGGCTTGCCCTGTTTTGCAGAAAAATGGGGTTTCAGAGTATGAGGGTGCTTTAGGTGTGAAAGGCTCGTGCTTATGACTTGTGAGGATATGCAAAACTTGTTTGACAACTTTGTTTTAGTTGGTTTTATCATATATGAGAGATACAAGCTTTTGGCCCTTTTACTTGTTTTGAAAGCAAAGTTGGAAGTGAAGTGAGATAGGCCTGTACAGGCTATCTCCAAGCATGCACCAACTCCTGGTACCTTTTCCTAAGTTTGTGGAACTTGTTTGCTGCAAAGAAAGAAGTTCAAGGCTCAAGAAAGACAACTTTGCAAAAGTTCATGCTTTATGAAAATGGAAGTGTGGCCTTTATGCTTAAAATGGCAATGTTCATTGTACAAAGCTCTCTTGATCAGAACAATGTCAATATCCAATGTATTTGCATTCAATTTTGGAGTGTAAATTGGTTTAGAGGCCTGTAATCATGTACTAAGCTAGTTTGGTTTGAAAATGCAAGTTGTATGAACATGTATTGGCCATGGATCAAAGTGAGTTTTTGCCAACTTCAAGCATTCGATTCTCTCTAACCACAAAGGTGTTTGAGGAGTTCTTGGACAATTTGGAAATCTTGGAACATGTACTATAATCCATATTTGAAATTCAACTTAAGACTCCAAGTGGAACTATGTGAAAAATGGCCAAGAAGATGGGTCAAAATCCTGCCTAAACTAGGGCAAAATTTCTCTAAGTTAAAAGTCTTAGGTACCCTTGTTCCAAAAATCATAACTTAAGATACAAGCTTATTTTGAGAAAACTTTGTGAATCAAAGTTGTAGACTTTGTGATGGACTACAACTTTCATGTTGCAAGTTTTGTTTTAATCCATTTGCATCTTGGTGAAAAAATGGGACAAAGTTAGGAAAAAATAAGAAAATTTTATAACTTAGAAATTTTTCTAAGTTATGAAATTTTCCCATTTTAAACCCTAATTTGAATTTTTGGGTTTCTTGATGAACAAGTTTCATAATTTGACATGTCTTGATGAAAAATGACCCTTGGAACTTGATTTTGACCAAAAAGTCAAAGTTTGACTTTTCAGTGTACAATCAAATTTTGATCAGTTAACTGAAAAATTCATCTGTCAATCTTATGCATTTGAGATCTTTTGAACTTGTTGAATGGATAAAGATAATTTAATTTAGTCCTTGAGTGCATGGTTGAGCTTGATTTGCCATTGGCTAGGTCAAACAGTCAAAAATTGCCTTTGTACAGTCAAAACCCTAAAATGACCATTTTTCCCTTTTGGTGATCTGATCAAATTTCTTGTGGAATTATGATCCAAACTTGATCAAATGGTTCATATGAGTTCATAATGTTGATGTGGGTCAAATTTCATGAGGTTTGACTGTCAATTGGCCACAATTGACTTTTTCCCCAATACAGCTGATTTCTAGGTCAACTGTCCAATTGGCTGGGCAAAAATTTGAATCAAAGCTTGAAATTTGGTATGGAAAAACTTGTGAGTCCAACATGAAGTATGAAAGTAATTTTGGGCATTGTAGGTAAAAACATCCCTGTGCAAACTCAAACCCTAATTTAGGTCAACAGTGCAAGGAGGTGTCTTGAGCAGAGCAAACCCTAGCTTGATCTTGAATTCCAAGAGTCTTGTGATGAGAAATGTTGATGAAATAAGAGGGAAAATTTTGGGGTACAACAGTTGCCCCTGTTCAAACTTCTTGAACCTGAAGAGTTAGATTGACAAGTTTTCCTTTCGTGACACGAAGGTAAAAGAGGATTGGACACTAGAGTGCCCGTAAATTTGCACTCTCCAAAATATAGATGCGGGAATGGGCTTAAAGATGCCATTTGGAGATGGTAGAATCTTGCTGGAGATGGGCTTAAAGATGCCATCCAAGAATGTTTGTTGAATTGCAATGTGGTAGGTCAAAAGAATGAGCATTAAAATGGTATCCGCGTCTGGAATGCTTTTGAACTGTATCTGGAGACTAAGTTTGTATGAGCAAAAGAATGGTGTCCGCGTCTGGAGCTTATCTAAGCTGTAACTGTATTTGAACTTTGAATGAATATCAGAATGACTGCCGTGTCTAGAGTGTATCTGTATTGTATCTGAATTCTGAATGGGCGACAGAGAAACATCTGTGTATGGAGCATCTCTGGACTGAGGGTAAATTCCAAATGAGTGACAGAATGGAAACCGTGTCTAGAGTGTATCTGGACTGTATCTGAAGTTGAGATCTGTATGAGTAGCAGAATTACTTCCGTGGCAACTGCACTGGGGAGAAACAAACTGCTGGGGTAAAGGCCAGAATGGCATCCGTGTTTGGAGCGTATCCGAACTTGAAGTTGATAGTTGAATCTGAATGAGAGATAGAATGGCCGCCGTGTCTGGAGCGTATCTAGTCTGTATCGGATTGCTGAAGTCTGAATGAGTAGTAGAATGACCTCCGTGTCTGGGGTGTATCTGTATTGTATTTGACTTGAAATTCTGAATGAGTAATAGAATGACTGCCGTGTCTGGGGTGTATCCATGCTGTATCTGAATAATTGTTAACGATAGCCTTTTAATCTTATCCTGAAAAGGGTAAAATGTTTGCTAAAACACAAAGTTATGTTGCATGATATGTATGATGCAATGAACTGTATTTCATGATATATGAATGTAATGGATGCACATGTAAGCTGAATAGCTGTCTTGCTGAGGAAAATAAATCCTTGATAATGGAATATTTGACTGCTGTGGGGGAAACTAAATCCTTGATCGATGTTGAGGCTTCCAAAATCTTGGATTATTGAAGATGAGAAATCCTTGCTGACTGCTTGGGGATTAAAGATCTATGATTGTTGAGAATGAGAAATCCTGGGACCACTGCTGGAGATTGAAAATCCTCGGCGATTTGTGGGGAGTCACAAGGCTTTTGACAATTTCTGCAGGGAATGAAAATCCTTCATGACTTTCCTGGGATGTAGGGAAAACTCTGAAAATCTCTACTGGGGAGTTAAGACCTAGGAGGCTTCTGCTTGGAGAAATGAGACCGAGAATCTTCGATCTTGCTGGGAGATAACTCTGTGGGGGAAATGTTCACTATTCTGGCTCCGCTGAGGATAGGATTTTCAGGGTTTTCGGGCTCCACTGGGGATCTCGAAGCTTAACTCTGATGGGAATTTTGAAACTTAACTCAACTTGGGAATCAAGTTTTAGACTGCATTGGCTCCGCTGCGGATCTTGAAGCTTAACTTCGCTGGGGAAATATACTCCAAATTTAGCCTTGTTGAGGATCTGAATGATGTATCGTAGGGGGTTTCTTCTGGAATGACATAAATATTTCTTCCTACTCCTTCAACCTATCAGTAATTATTCTTTTTCAATTTTGTTTTATTTGTAAGTAGTGATTATATTCAAATGCATATGCCTATTTAACAAAACATTGGACGTTTTAAAATAAAACAATAAGTGTAAAAAGAAAAGAAAGGCAAGCAAATTTCTGCACTTTGAAGTATCTTTATATTTAACTTTCGTGAGTATCTTTGTACAAAGGAGACAGACACCCTAGTAAGAGAATTTTGTCGTAAAAATTGAAAAAATTTATACAAAAGAAAGATGGCTGGCTATGTGTAACAATTCCATGGGATTCCCATTCTGCTATAGCCTTCACAACTCTGAATATCTTGTCCATTCACTGCTTCGTCCGCCGATGACTGGATTGATCAGAAGCCTGGAGCTTGTTGGTGAAGAGATTGTTCTTAAAGTGATCCGACGAGACATAGTCATACGCTTTAATTCCCTAACTTTTTCCTGGACCGCCCTTTCGGGTTTTCGATCCACTGGGAAACCTTTTTTTGCCCAAGTCGCCCTTTCGGGTTTTCAATTTGCCGGGTGTACAAATTTTTTGTTTTATCCCTAATTTTTGCCTGAACCGCCCTTTCGGGTTTTCGATTCACCGGGATGCCCATTTTTTCCCAAGTCACCCTTTCGGGTTTTCAACTTGTCGGGTCATTTCATGCGTAGTATCTTTTGACTATGTCTGTGTTCGCAGGGTGCAGAAAATCATTATCGTCCATGGTGGTCAGAATCATTGCCCCACCAGAAAAGATGCTCTTAATCACAAATGGTCCTTCGTAAGTAGGAGTCCACTTGCCCCTGGGATCACTTTGCGGTAAGATGATCCGCTTGATTACAAGATCTCTGACTTGGTATACCTGACGTCTGACTTTCTTGTTAAAAGCCTTGATCATCCGTTTTTGATACGTCTGACCATGACAAACAGCAGTAAGTCGCTTCTCGTTGATCAAATTAAGTTGATCAAGCCGGGTCTGAATCCAATCGTCTTCACTCAAACCGGCATCCTTCATAATCCTTAAGGAAGGAATCTGAACTTCCATAGGTAAAACAGCTTCCATGCCATACACCAAAGAAAATGGGGTTGCCCCTGTTGAAGTACGTGTCGTGGTACGATATCCATGCAGAGCAAACGGTAACATCTCATGCCAGTCTTTGTAGGTGATTGTCATCTTTTGAATCATCTTCTTGATATTTTTGTTCGCGGCTTCAACAACACCGTTCATCTTCGGCCGATAGGGAGATGAATTGTGATGATAAATCTTGAACTGCTCGCATAGGGCGGTGATCATAGTGTTGTTCAAATTTATACCGTTGTCTGTGATGATCCTGTCGGGGACACCATACCGGCATATGAGGTTCTGCTTGATGAAGCGGGCAACCACATTCTGTCTAACTGAGGCATAGGAAGCTGCCTCGACCCATTTGGTAAAATAGTCAATAGCCACTAGGATGAAGCGATGTCCATTGGATGTTGTAGGCTTGATCTCTCCAATCATGTCAATGCCCCACATTGCGAATGGCCAAGGAGCTGTCAGAATGTTGAGAGGAACAGGAGGAGTATGTACCTTGTCAGCATAGACTTGGCATTTGTGGCAAGTACAGGAATGTTGATGGCAATCAGCTTCCATGGTAGACCAGTAGTAGCCTGCCCTTAGAATCTTCTTAGCCATCGTATGTCCGCTTAAGTGGGTGCCAAACGTGCCACTGTGTATCTCTGTCATGATCAACTCTGCTTCAGCTTTGTCCACACAACGAAGTAGAACACAATCATGGTTGCGCTTATAAAGGATGTCATTGCTTAAGAAGAACTTGGCAACAAATCTCCTTAAGAACTTTTTGTCATTGACGGAAGCTCCTTCAGGATATTCTCTAGTCTGGAGATACCTTTTGATTTCATGGAACCAGGGTTGTTCGACTACTTCTTCGGTATTAATCTCATGATAGTGCGCAGGTTCGTCCATTCGCTAGATGGTAATTTGGGGAGCCTCGTTATCCCAGTTGAGTTTAAATATGGAAGACATCGTAGCCAGGGCATCTGCTAGCTGATTTTCTTCTCGCGGGAAATGCTCGAAAGTAATCTGCTCGAAATGAGGAAACAACGTCAAGACATGCTCCTTGTATGGGATAAGATTAGGATGCTTGGTGTCCCACTCTCCTTTGAATTGACTGATAACCAAAGCCGGGTCCCCAAATACGACCAAAGATTTGATTCCCAAGTTTATAGCAGCCTTGAGACCAAAGATGCAAGCTTCATATTCAGCCATGTTGTTGGTACATCTGAAGCAGAGTCGGGCAGTGAAGGGTGTATGACAGCCTTCCGGAGAAATGAGTACCGCACCGATACCGTTGCCAAGTGCATTTGAAGCACCATCAAAGTACAGGGTCCATCGGGATCCTTGTTCAGGTCCATCATACGGTCCGTTACCTTCAATGTTGTCCAATGTCATGATGTCCTCGTCAGGGAATTCAAATCTCATAGATTGGTAATCTTCGACGACTTGATGAGCTAGATGGTCAGCTAGTACACTCCCCATTATAGATTTTTGGGTAGTATACTGGATATCATACTCAGTCAGGATCATTTTCCATCTAGCGATTCTTCCAGATAAAGCAGGCTTCTCGAAGATATACTTGATCGGATCCATTTTGGAAATCAACAAAGTGGTATGAGTCAACATATACTGCCTTAGCCGGCGAGCAGCCCATACCAAAGCGCAACAAGTTTTCTCGAGCAATGAGTAGCGAGTCTCACAGTCGGTAAACATTTTGCTAAGGTAATAAATGCCATGCTCTTTTCGGCCAGACTCGTCATGTTAGCCCAATACGCACCCCCATTGAGTTATCCAAAATAGTCAGATACATGATTAACGACCTTCCTTCGACGTGTGGCATCAAAATAGGAGGTTCTAGTAAATACTCCTTGATCTTATCAAAAGCAACTTGACAATCATTGTTCCATTCAACCACCTGATCTTTCTTCAACAGCTTGAAGATTGGCTCACAGGTAGATGTCAGGTGAGAGATGAACCTCGCAATATAGTTCAAGCGTCCCAAGAATCCTCTAACCTCCTTTTCAGTACGGGGGGCAGGAATTTCTTGTATAGCCTTTACTTTAGCTGGATCAACCTCAATGCCTTTGTTGTTGACAATAAATCCTAAAAGTTTACCAGACCTAACCCCAAAAGTGCACTTGCTTGGGTTCAGTCTGAGCTTATACTCCTTCAACCTGGCAAACAGCTTTTGCAAATGACCAAGGTGTTCTTCTTCTGTCTGTGAGCTATCATGTCGTCTACGTAAAGTTCGATCTCATGATGTATCATATCATGAAACAGAGCTACCATGGCGCGTTGATAGGTTGCCCCTACATTCTTCAGTCTGAATGGCATCACTTTGTAGCAGAAGGTACCCCATTGCGTGACAAAAGTAGTTTTCTCCATGTCCTCGGCGGCCATTTTGATCTGGTTGTATCCCGAGAATCCATCCATGAAGGAAAATACCTTGTGTTGAGCTGTGTTGTCAACCAAGATTTCAATATGTGGCAGCGAAAAATCATCTTTAGGGCTAGCCCTGTTTAAATCCCGATAGTCCACGCACATTTTGACTTTGCCGTCCTTCTTAGGCACGGGCACAATGTTAGCAACCCATTATGGATAGGAAGTAACAGCCAGAAAGCCAGCTTTGAATTGCTTCATTACCTCAGCTTTAATCTTATCAGACATGTCAGGCCTCATTCAGTGGACCTTTTGCTTAACCGGTGGAGAGTCTTCTCTTGTAGGGAGACGGTGAACCACGATATCTGTGTCTAACCCTAGCATGTCTTCATAAGACCAGGCGAAGATTTCAACATATTCGTTCAACAACTGCACTAAGCGCTCTTTGACACTTGGTTCCAGGTTGGCACCCACTTTTACTTCTTTCTTGTCTTCCTCTGTCCCCAAGTTGATGGTTTCTAGCAACTCTTCATGAGGCAGAATAGCCCTCTCTTCTTGTTTCAAAAGTATGGATAACTCTCCCGGCACTTCACAATCTTCGTCAACTTCGTACTCAGCATGATTGACCAAATCTTCAGAGTTATCGAAGGCTAAAGCAGAATATTCACCCATGGAATCCGGAGTGGATGGGTACCTGCATTTGTGAGTGTGGGTGTGTGTAAGGGATAGCCATCCTTAAACAAACAAAATGCAAAAGGAAAGAAAATGAACACAACAGTTTATAGATGAAAAACGTGCAATGATTCATTAAAACATGGCATATGATAATGAAGAAAATCAAGCCCTTACAAATGGACCTACATGCCCCGGGAAAGACATGAGGTGAAAATAGTGTGCGAATTGTTTAGTTATTACAGACCATAAATGGGAAACTGTTCAAAGATAAAATTACTGGTTGATAAAGGTGATGGGAATAAAATCCTTTGCTTCCCAGTTGCTTAAACCCCCTTCGACGGTCGGAAAGATCCAATCTTCAAAGTGGCTCTCTTCATCTTCATCTTCTACAACATTGATTCCATGGTGAGAGATCTTGACGGGTGGCCCTCCAGCTTTGGAGCGACGCATAGCCTTTTGTCCTGCAGCAGTGAATCCTAACCCAAACTTGTCCGTCTTATGGGGAAAGTCAGGCAATTGCCCCCATACTGTACTCTTCCCTTCTTTAATTATAGCCTCTGCGTCCTTGAGATATTCCATCCTAGATACATGCTTGGGACCGACAGGCACCTCAACCATTGTCTTCGCAACTGCTACCTCAGGAGAAACTTCCTCAAAATGTTAGAAAGGCGTTTCGATGAACTCGCCATCCAACTCCCCATAGCGGAAGGAATTGAGATGACTTATCATGTACTCTTCCTCGCCGTGCACTGTTATAATCTTACCCTTAACAGGATATTTCAGCATTTGGTGCAAAGAGGAGGTAATTGCCCCGGCATAATGGATCCACGGTCTTCCTAACAAACACGAATATGACGGACGAATGTCCATCACATAAAAGGTGGAGTTGAAAACTTTTGTGCCTACTTTGATAGGAATATCAACCTCTCCATGAACCATTCTTTTGGACCCATCAAAGGCCCTAACAACGATGTTACTAGGTTTGAGGGTCAATCCTTCGCAATCCAAACGGTCTAAGGCTTTCTTCGGCAACACATTCAAGGAAGAACCAGTATCAACTAAGACATGGACGAGGGTGATTCCCCTGCATTCAACTGAGACATGTAGCGCGTCGTTGTGTTTCCTAACTTTGGAGGTCAAGTCAGCATCGGAAAAGCCAAGGCCATTAGCAGTAAGACTGGCCACACACTCCTGAAACTGGTCAGCCGAAGTCTCTTGGGGTACATGTGTCGCCTTCAAGAATTTTATTAGGGCCTTAGCATGGGCCTCAGAACAGAGCAGGAGAGCTAACATTGAAATTTTAGAAGGGGTCTGCCCTAGCTGTTCCACAACGTCGTAGTCACTTTTTCTGATTATTTTCAAGATTTCATCCATTTCTTTGAGTGGTTTTGGGGATAACCACAGCATGAGCCTTCATCCTGACAGGCACTTCTAGTATCCCCTTACCCTTGTTGGTAGCATCAACAGATGGTCTTACTTCAGGAGTATCTAATTCTTCAATCATTGGGCCTTGCACAAATGGCCTAACAGGTACAGAAGCTTTCAAGGATCCAAAAACTGCTCGAGGGGGAGCAATCTCCGGAGAAATGATCCGGCCGCTGCGGGTTATCTTGCTTGTACCCGTAATGTTCCCTATATCAGGGTTTTCTTCTTCAGAATTTTCTTGGACTGCCTCAATTTGTTTGATACCATGGTAGAAGATTTCTCCCCCATAATTCCATGGTATCGTTTTGCTGGATTGGTACGGGACAGGTCCCGGCATGGTGATCTTTAATGGTACACATTTAGAGTTGGGTGTAATCTTGACAGGCCTTTTGCAAGCCTTGGGAGAATTGTAGGAAATGGTTATGATTGCAATATCGTTGGTTGAAAGTAGCAAAAGTAACAGGAGTAACATGATTGAAGGTATCAACAGGGGTTTTCTGGAAAAGTATCTCTTGGGTATCCATCAGGCGTTGGACACCTGATTTCAACATTGGGCAGTCAGCTCGTATGTTCAAACAAAAATAACAGTCCTTCCCGCAGCCTGGGAATATCCCGACTCTCATCAACTTCTCTTTAATCACTAACAATGGAGTCAAAAGATCGGCAACATCAGTAACATGGAGGTCTTCTATAATGGCATGAACATTACGGCCGTGCTTGGGCATCGGAGCAGATATCACATTGGGCTTCTCAAGCGCATCAAATTCTACTTCTTTGGCATCAATCAAGTCCTGGATTTTGTTCTTAAGCGCCCAGTAATTATTGGTATCGTGCCCAACACTGTCGGAATGGTAAGCACATTTGGCATTGGAGTGGTAGTATGGAGAGGAGGTGTTAGGGTTCTTTGGTGCTTCCTTCAAACTGGTAAGATTCAGTTTCAACAAATGAGGAAGTACCTGAGCGGGTGTCATGTTGATTCGGGTGAACTGCCGTTGTGGCCTTTCTACCCGTTGTTGATTAGGTCTCGACTGATTGTTACGAGGTTGATCATTTGACGAGTTTTGAATCATCACATCCCCTACAGTCGGTCGGTGCTCGGTTCTTCCCTAACCCTTTTAAGAATACACAGCAGATGCTTCCTTCTTAGCTTGGAAGGGTTTCCTAACAGCTGTGGATGCGGAAGCATCCTTTTGAATCTTTCCACTCTTAATACCGGCCTCGACCCTTTCACCGGTCAAAATTAGTTCAGTAAATCCTGCGGAAGAACTCCCGATTAGATGATTGAAGAAAGGGCCAGACAGGGTCCCCAGAAACATGTCAACTAACTCCCTATCTGACAATGGTGGCCGCACCCTTCCATCCAGATCACGCCACTTCTGGGCATACTCTTTAAACCCTTCATTGGAAGTCATCCCCATACTTTGTAACTGAGTACGAGTGGGCGCCAAATCAGAGTTGTATTGATATTGACGATAAAAAGCGGCAGCTAAGTCTTCCCAATTGTGAACCTCTGATCTCTCGAGCTGATAGAACCAATCCAACTGTGTGCCAGACAAACTGTCCTGGAAAAAGTGTACCCAGAGGTCTTTATCAGATGAGTGAGGTTGGATTTTTCTGACATACGATCTCAGGTGCATCTTTGGGCAAGAGAGACCGTCGTACTTGGAAAATGTTGGCACCTTGAACTTGGGAGGGATAACAATCCCAGCTACCAACCCTAGTTCTTCAAAATCCAAACCAGGGACCCTCTGCAACTCCATGGCTGCCAGTCTATCCTCAAGATTCTTATATTTATCATCCGCTGGAGGATACTGTTGTTCGGAGTAGTCTTTGTCTTCTTCCTCTTCCTCCTCTTCAACCTCAGATTCAGAAGGTACAGCAGTCCCTTTCCTTTACCAGCCCCTTCGTCAGACGTTGAGGGGAATTCAAGAACCTTCCTAGCATTGCTCTCAAACCTTCTTCCAAAAGTGTCTACTCCAAGTCTCTTTTTCTTTTTCTCTTTATTCTTCTCCAACAAAGCTTTGAGGTCCTCTTGACCCTTTGCCAAGGTCACGAGGAGTTGCAGGAATTGTGAATTTTGTGCCTGCAGATCCTTTACCGTCTGCTCCAAATCCATCTGGCTGAAATAAACAGCAAAAAGATAAGGAAACCTGGTGTGAAGACCTGTTTATGCATATGATGAATGGTATGTTATTCATCTAATGCATTCAAGGATTCAGAAATTCAAATTTGTTGCAAACAAAAAGGAACACACGTCATATTAAGAAGAAATTGTTAGTACATAAGTGCCCCATGGGAAAAATATTACAAAATTCTTAATGTAAAAAGACATTGCGCATCCTCTTTGGTGCGATGTAAGTGTTGAGAGTTTCCTCCTCATGAAGTTGGAGGGTAAGATCCAAAACCTTCTACTCACCGGCATAGAAGTTGGCTTCAAAAGTATTCCGTTCTTCCTTGAGTTGGATCCAACTCTTTTGCATTTCTTCCCATGATGTTGGCATGTCAGGATGTAGGATGGTGTATGGAACCTCTCTTTCCGTAACAGGCTCTTTGATCACGGGGAGAATGTGAGGATATGGCATCATAAGATTCTGGGAGCGGGTTCGTACCCACTTGAGATAAGGCTCAAGGGGATGGAATTCTTATGCCCCAGTGTCTTACTATCCACTTTGTTGGGCATCCTCCAAGCTCTGATGAACCTTTGTCGAAGTCCTTGCGCATCGTTGTCGAAGTCAAAAACTAGGTCAGGAATCAGCATGTCATGAGGGTCATCCCTCCGAGCATATCCAAACTGCCTCAAACCTAAACAAGGGTTGTAGGTAATGCCTACCCTAATGCCAAGTAGTGGGACATTAGGGAATTCCCCACTACGATCAATGATGATCACATTTTCTCTGGACTGAGAACACCAATGTACATCAGAATGTGTGAGGGTCATCAACCGTTGTGACCACCTCAAACCCTGCTCATTCTTCAAAACTGACTGTGGAAGGTGAGAAATAAACCACCTTGCTAGGAGAGGAGTACAACACATGAGAACACCTCTTTTCCTCATTGTTCGTGTGTAAAATGAGTGTAGGATGTCCCCATGCAATGTAGGTATAGGATTCCTGGATATGAAAACCTTGACAACATTCACATCTATAAGTTGGTAAGGGTTTAGGAACAAGACCAACCCATAGATAAGGAGTGCCAAAATCTCTTCAAAGGCTTGTAGATCAAGAGAATTCCAACAATCTTGTGCCTTCTCAAACAGAAACTTTGCCAAGAAACCCTTGACACCACTTCTGGTTTCCCAATGCCCCTTGATGTCAGATGGTTGCAAGTGTAATGCTTGAGAAACATCTTCAGGCTTTGGTTCTTTTTCCGTACCATTGTAGGGTAGTTGATTAAGAATAGGAATTCTCAAGAGTTGAGAAAATTCCTCCAAAGTAGGCACCAGTTGGTAATCAGGGAATGTGAAACAGTGATGCAAGGGGTCAAAGAACTGGAAAAGAACTTTCACCATGTCTTCTTCAATGTTGGTGTTGACCAAGTTGAGGAGTCTACCATGTCTTTTACTGAAGAGAGAATTCTCTGGAATCCTATATGTAAGCTCCTTGAGTTTAGGAGGTATTCTCACAAGGTTGACTTGAATTTTTTTCCTGCGAAGAGATACCATGACCTACAAAACAAGAACAAAGATGAAGATCCAAACCCTTGAAATGGTTAGTGGATGCATATGATGCTTTATGATGTTCATGATGTATGCACAAGCACATGTACAAGCAAGTCACACAAAACCCTAGTTTCAGGCTTGCATGAGGTTTCATAGGTAAGTACCCTCTTGAATTTAGTTGGCTCAAAACCTGTCCTATAAATAGTAATCGGGTTCTAAGGAGCTCAATATCACTGGATTGTTTTCTATGTTCATTGTTTTGGTTTAGCCACTTTACTAGTGACCAAAATATTCCAAGAAAATAACCCTCAATGAGTGTAGTATCGAGTATCTACCAACTTCGGACTGCACCAAAGCCGGTCATCTCACTACCCCTAATAAAAGGCAAAGATGGTCAAGTAAGGTTCTAAGAGTTCATTAGTGCTTCATGACATCACTCAGTGGCCCCGTATTCTCTTTGATTGACTCAAAGGCTACCGGTACTCACAAATATGTTGCACTAATATAGCTATTGCTTTAACCGTGTCGGTATACCCCGCACAGTTTCCACAACGTATTGCTATTTACCTATGAATGTTTCCCAAATTGGGGTAGAGGATTTCAAGCCCAAACAAGAGAACCAAATGTAAAGAAATCAAAGCAAATAATATAATCATGCAAAGGGTGATCTAAGCCCTAAGGTTACTCCACTTTAAATTACTCCCCAGCAGAGTCGCCAGTTTTATGATGCGGTGGAAGAACTGACTTGGGATTTTGTGTTTGTATTCACAAATGTTTCGGTTTAGCAAGAGTCGCCACCGACTTTTTATTTTATCCTAAGGAAAGGTCAAAAAGCACAGGAAATACCTTTGAGATGTTTTCTTGGGTTCGGGGAGTAGATTATAGAAAGGGAAGGTATTATCACCCTTTCTATCCATGGTTATCCATGGGCTCTTAGTTACTTGCTTAGATCACTTGCTTTGCTTTTCAATTGTTTGAAATGGTGCTTTGTGTGTGGTTTTGAAAGATGTTTTAAAAAGAGCCCATCGTTGTGGAAACCTTTGTAATGATTCTTGTTTGAATGTATACAAAGGTGTTTTTGTCTTTTGAAAAAGTTTTTCAATGTTTGAAAGTAGGGTTTTAAAATTTGTTGTGAAGTGTGTTTTGAAGATAGCAAGGATGTTTTTGCAAGTTTTGATCAAGTAACTAAGAGTCGTCTACCCTATTTTACTCAAAGATCTTTCTTATGTTTTTAACCCTTTTAACAGTGTTGTTTCACCATTATATTTGGTGAACAACCTTGTGTTAGGATGTTAAACGGGACAGGCGCGGGTCATCGTATAGACCATGATAGCAATAGGGTCAAATATTTTTGGCAATTTTCTTGAGGGACTTGATCATTTGGTTTAGGAAACTCAGATAGCGTCATCGAGGGACTATGATCTTTTGTTTTGTTTTTGTTTTGCCAAAGTACTTGACATGCATACCATGGCCCATTTTTGAAGGCAACAAGTGGATTGGAACCCTAGGGGTGCAAGTGTGCATTGTGTTTGTTTTTTTCATGCATGGTTATCTTGGATTAGGTCAAACTACTGGTTGATTTTATTTTGCATACAAACCCTGGGTCTAATCATGGCATAATTAAAAGCTTTTAAAGGTGCGAGAATTTAAATTCTACACTATTACAACATGATATAGGGAGGGGGGTACAAATTTGAATTGGGGATTATTTGACAAGAAATTAAATTCTAAATTATTACAACCAAATTGAATGGGTAAGGTATAATACAATATTTAAATAAATACAATTAAATAAATATCAAATAAAATGTACTATGCAAAAAAAGATTTTTATGTATGTAAAAAGTATTTTTTATGTGAAATATAAATAAATAAAAGGTCAATTTTAATCATTTTTGTCTTTTAGGGCAAAAACCCTAATTTATTAAATAAATAGTATTATTTATTATTTATATACAATAATTTATTAATTTGTACAAAAATATAAGTATATTGAAAAAATGGTATTTTTAGTATAAAATATTAATAAAAATAAAAATGTATTATTTTTGTATTTTTTGTCCTAATTATTTAATAAAATATGTATGTATATGTATTAAATATATTAAATATACTAAGTGTGTATAAAAATAAAATAAATTATTTACAAAATGTATATATTTCAAGAAAATATTTTCAAATGTGAATAAAAATAATAAATGAAAATAAAACATATTTTTGCATTATTTTCTTAAGTTTTAATAAAAGAATATAAAGTATTTAAACATTTTTATACTAATAAAATAAAAAGAAATATCAAATAAATATGAAAAAAATATAAAAATAATTTTTTGGCATTTTTTATATATGGACATAAAATAATAAAGTCAGAATTAAAATAAAAATACAAAAATGACAAATATACAAAGAAATGGGCCAGGGGGGTTTAAACTGAAAAGGCAGATGTTAGAAGTAAAAACAACCAGGCCCAGCCCAATCAACTTCATCTTCTTCCTCAGTTCAAACCAAAACGCGCGCTTTGTACACAAAATGCTATCTCCTGATTCTTTGCTTTTTTGACAAAACTCATAACATGAAACTTGTAGAGCATCAAACAACGAATCTAACCATATAAAAAACTTAAGCTAACTCTCAAAGACCAGAGAGAATTTCTCTGGACCTAATTCTTAACCTAGTTTTTTCAGAAAGTTCATGAACAAAATTCTCCTAGCACGATTAATATAAATGAAAACTAAGCACACGTATGGTTTCAGGGCTATGAATACAACGTCTTTCATTCACAAACCTAAGTCTAACTATTCCTAAATAGAGAGATAGAAGTTCATGAAATACCTGTTTCAGTTGACTTCGAGCTGGACAATGCAGCAACTTCCAAGGGTGCTTGAGGTTCTTTTGAGCTTGCCTGAGGTCCACTGAAGCTTTCCCAATGCTTGGCTTGTTTTGTAGTAGCCTGAATCGTGCTACAGAACTCAACCTGCAAAGCTTTGAAACAAAAATGGAAATGTATGTTAATGGTGTTACAACTAGCAATAGAGGTCTGGGATAGTTCAGGTGAGTTGAGTGGAAGGTATTGGAACAAGTTTGAGGCAAAACACACGAGGGAAAGTAGAGATGGAGGTGGTTCTGCAGGGCTTGCCCTGTTTTGCAGAAAAATGGGGTTTTGGAGTATGAGGGTGCTTTAGGGGTGAAAGGCTTGTGCTTCTGACTTGTGAGGATATGCAAAACTTGTTTGACAACTTTGTTTTAGTTGGTTTTATCAGATATGAGAGATACAAGCTTTTGGCCCTTTTACTTGTTTTGAAAGCAAAGTTGGAAGTGAAGTGAGATAGGCTTGTACAGGCTATCTCCAAGCATGCACCAACTCCTGGTACCTTTGCCTGAGTTTGTGGAACCTGTTTGCTGCAAAGAAAGAAGTTCACGGCTCAAGAAAGACAACTTTGCAAAAGTTCATGCTTTATGAAAATGGAAGTGTGGCCTTTATGCTTAAAATGGCAATGTTCATTGTACAGAGCTCTCTTGATTAGAAAAATGCTAATATCCAATGTATTTGCATTCAATTTTGGAGTGTAAATTGTTTTAGAGGCCTGTAATCATGTACTAAGCTAGTTTGGTTTGAAAATGCAAGTTGTATGAATATGTATTGGCCATGGATCAAAGTGAGTTTTTGCCAACTTCAAGCATTCGATTCTCTCTAACCACAAAGGTGTTTGAGGAGTTCTTGGACAATTTGGAAAGCTTGCAACATTTAATATAATCCATATTTGAAATGCAACTTAAGACTCCAAGTGGAACTATGTGAAAAATGGCCAAGAAGATGGGTCAAAATCCTGCCTAAACTAGGGCAAAATTTCTCTAAGTTAAATGTTTTAGGTACCCTTGTTCCAAAAATCATAACTTGAGATACAAGCTTCTTTTGAGAAAACTATGTGAATAAAAGTTGTAGAATTTGTGATGGAATACAACTTTCATGTTGAAAGTTTTGTTTGAATCCATTTTCATCTTGGTGAAAAAATGGGACAAAGTTAGGAAAAAATAAGAAAATTTTATAACTTAGATATTTTCTAAGTTATGAAATTTTCCCATTTTAAACCCTAATTTGCATTTTTGGGTTTCTTGATGAACAAGTTTCATAATTTTACATGTCTTGATGAAAAATGACCATTGGCACTTGATTTTGACCAAAAAGTCAAAGTTTGACTTTTCAGTGTACAGTCAAATTTTGATCAGTTGACTGAAAAATTCATCTGTCAATCCTATGCATTTGAGATCTTTTAAACTTGTTGAATAGATCAATATAATGTAATTGACTCCCTGAGTCCATGGTTGAGCTTGATTTGCCATTGTCTAGGTCAAACAGTCAAAAATTGCCTTTGTACAGTCAAAACCCTAAAAATGACCATTTTGCCCTTTTGGTGATCTGATCAAATTTTTTGTGGAATTGTGATCCAAACTTGATAAAATGGTTCATATGAGTTCATAATGTTGATGTGGGTCAAAATTCATGAGGTTTGACTGTCAATTGGCCACAGTTGACTTTTTCCCCAATACAGCTGATTTCTAGGTCAACTGTCCAATTGGCTGGGCAAAAATTTGAATCAAAGCTTGAAACTTGGTATGGACAAACTTGTGAGTCCAACATGAAGTATGAAAGTCATTTTAGGCATTTTAGGCATTGTAGGTCAAAACATCCCTGTGCAAACTCAAACCCTAATTTAGGTCAATAGTGCAAGGAGGTGTCTTGAGCAGAGCAAACCCTAGCTTGATCTTGAATTCCAAGAGTCTTGTGATGAGAAATGTTGATGAAATGAGAGGGCAAATTTTGGGGTACAACAATGGTCCACGGGGAGGTGGACATCCCCATAAAAGTGGGAACTCATACTTTCAACTCAACTTTCTATGTGATGGACATCCGCCCCTCTTACTCCTGTTTACTAGGAGGGTCCTGGATCCATAATGCTGGTGCTGTCACCTCTACACTACACCAGATGCTGAAATAACCAGTCCATAGAAAGATTATAATTGTCCACGGAGAAGAAGAGTACATGATTAGACACCTAAATTCTTTCCGGTATGTGGAATTGGATGGCGAGTTCATTGAAACCCCTTTTCAACATTTCGAAGAAGTCTCTCAAGAAGTAGCAGTAACCAAGACGGTATCCTCGATCCCTAAGATCACAAGACCTCCGCTTCGGATGTTGTTGTACCCCTAAATTTTACCTCCCATATTTCTCAACACACTTTAAGAAAATTCTCAAGTTGCTCAAGGAAGTCCATGGGTTGACCAGACAAGCTCCCTCCTAAGGCAGTCTACCCAAAATTAGGGTTTCATATTGCATCAATATACTTGAGTCCAAGGGATCCCAAATTCTCACCATTTTCCTAATATGTTCTCAAGATCATCCATGCCAAGTTTCAAGCCTTGTAGAGGAAGTTTGCTCAGTCAATTGCTTAAAGGCCTGAAAATCGACTGTGTTAGGGCAAAAGTCAATTGTGGCCCACATACAGTCAAACTTCAAAATTTTTGGTCGACATCTCATTTTGAAGTATATTTCATCATTTGATCAAGGGTTGATCATGATTCATCAATGATTGCTCACAATTCATCAAGAATCAAAAGTTGTTAAATTAGGGTTTTGCAGGAAAAGTGAACTCAACTTTGACCAAGCATAACTTTCTCATACTTTATGCGAAATGACCCATCCAAAGCTCATTTTGAAGAGGATTCCGTACTCTACAATCCATATTCATCTCCCAAGTTCAAAATATGCACTCACAAGAAGTTATGAATTTGGACATTATAGGTCATTTTGAAAAGTCAACAAAAACACATTTTTTGTCAAAGCTTCATACATGAGCATGGAATATCAAATTGAGATGATACAACAAGGGTTGCTTAGAGGTCATCTCAAGCTATCTAAAAAGTCCAATAACACCTCCAAATAATAAAAATTGAGGAAGTTATGCACTGGTGAAGTTGACCTTTTTTGCAAAATTATCAAAAGTCAACTATGCCTAAAACTTCAATTTTTGCCAAATGGGCCCAATCTTTTGCACTTGTTTTGAGTTGGCATCATGGTCCACAAGCCCTAGCCTTTGACACTTGTCATTATCTTGTTTTCATTATTAATTTTGATTTTTATTTGAATTAAATCATTTTAAATCAAAACAAATCATAGAAAATCCAAAATATTGAAAACTCAAGATTTTTTTACATGCTTCAGGTCTTAAATTCCAGCTAGCATGAGATCAAATTCGCGTAAAGGCATGGAGTGCACAAAAAGATTGGATTTAGGCTATTTTTGGAAATATATTCGAGTGTATCAAATCAAAATCAAATTCATTGGTGGAGGAAGATTGAGATCAGTTTTGGAACCCTAATTCAGTCCTTGATACATATAGAACGTATGCAGACCCAAAGGAAGGTTAGAAGGAGGCGCAGCATCAAGAACAAAACTTGGAAAAAACAAGAAAAAGTGGTGAATCGAATTCCTAGTTACAGGAAATTTCAAGATCCTTTGACCATCCCAATCGCTTCCTGGGATCACTAGCAAGCAGAACCAATCCAGAACAAGCACTTTCAAGCCCTATATCCCGCTGTAAGTCAGCCACGACATGGCTTCTTTCTTCAATTCGAATTTCATGATTTAGACATTGATAGCATGAATTAATCATATATTATTGATCCTTAGAACATTTGAAAGCTTTCTGTAAATTTTAATTGCATTTATATGGCTTGTATAAGATTTCACCATGGCTAGGGTTTGTAGCTTCAATTTAGGAGTTTTGTTTACAGGAAAAATTGGGCCATGAAAGAGCCATCATTGAACTCAACAGGTCCAGACGAAGCCATTCATGGCTTTAGTTTTGATTTATCTTGCCTATAATTGATTTTGAGAATGTGAAGACTTGTAGCAACGGACAAACGTCCGTAGATAAAAGTCTTGGACTTTTTACCAACGGACCAGGGACAGGGATGATGGTGTGGCTTCATCTAATTCGCCCATTTGAATTTCCGCGCGCTGAATTGATATATATGGCCTTTTAATATTTGATTATTATTTTGTATTATTATAACAACTAACACAAATGGCCCAGTGGTAGCCAGGCAAGCGTTAAGGCGTTGGGGAGCTTGAGGTCAGGGGTTCGACCCCTGCCTCCAACATTTGCATTTTTCTTGAATTCTTTCTACAGATTCCATGCGCTTACAAAGCCAAAGGACCATCATGCGTCCTTATCATCCAGCCTGCCAGATGGCCAAATGGCCAGATCCAAGGGCCATCAATGAGGGAGCACCAAACGCCTAGTCAAACGCATGGCATGTGATCCAGCAGGTCAACACGGGGCTTCTCTTTTGGGCCCAAAATCTGATTCTTGCACCCCCTCAAGCTACTAATTGCAGGCCCAAGTTTCTATTTCTTTTCTTTTTTATATTTAATTTAATTAATTTATTTTATTTTACTAACCAATTAACTATTTTCTTTTTATCAAAAAAATCACAAAAAATATTTTTCATCCAATTAGGCTTAGGTTTATTTTTTACCAATTAATTAATTAATTTAATTAGATTTTAATATTAGATAACTTTAATTGTTTTGTAAATAAATTAAAATTAATTAGAACAATTAGGTTTTATTTATAACTTAATTGTATTTTCCTTTTCTTAAAATAACCAAAAACAAAAAAAATAGGAAATTTAATTATTTTCATTAATTAATTTAATTACTAATTAATTTTGGTATTTAATTTAGAAAACCTGATTCTTTTCTTAAAAATAATTAAAAAGAACAAAAACAATTTTTTTCTTTTAATTAGGTTAGAGGGGTCAAAACCCTAATTTCTTCCCGATCTTAATTTGATCGCGCGCGCTTTATTATTTTATTATTTACCATATTGATGTAATTGCCTACAAGTTGTAATAGTTAATTAGGACCTTTTATTTTAATTTATCGCCTTATTTTTTAAGGGTTTGTTTTTTTCTATATAAATACCTGAAGCCTTGTAATAGCGTAGTTTAACTTCCGCATTTTAAATTTCGCAAAATATTAACTGTTAGATGTATGATTAGGGTTGCATGACAGGAATGTATGGTTAACTTTAAAACAGTTAGTTAACCTTAAAATGTGCAAAGATAATAATCTGAAATTGAATCACTCGCACATGCGCACTCCTAGGGTACACCCCCACTTGGTTTCCTTCGGTAAACGGTCATTGAGTATAGGATGCTTTAGTGGTCGTCCTTTTGTCCAAAGATCAAAGTTGCCTCGGAAAGGTTGCATCGGATATTGTTGCCTCGGATAATTGATCTAAGACATTAGGGTTACTACTAAGACGTCCTAACATTGCTTTAGTGATCGTACGTCCCTTTCGATTTGACCCTCAAAACTCCAACAACGATGCTACCTACTCACTAATAGTGGGATAGCGCTGTCTAAAGGAAACGAACATAAAACGATTCTTTTTTCGAGTAGGTAGATTAGTTCTTAAGTACTTTCTCAATCAAAACAAATGTTTTTCACACTTAACTCCTTTACAAACAAAGTTTTCAAAAACACTTCATTACACTCTTGAAGACAGAAGCAAGAGTTAAATCGAAGTTAAAACAAAAACTTTTCAAATCACACAAACACAGAGAAGCAATTTTGAAAATGATGAGCAAGTACCTAAGAGCCCGTAGATAACTACAGATAGAAAGGGTGCTAATACCTTCCCTTTCTATAATCTACCCCCCGTACTCAGAAATATCTCAAAAAAGGAATTTTTATGTGCTTTTTCCTTTCCTTGTTGGATAAAATAAAATTTGGTGGCGAATCTTGCTTACCACGACATTTTGCAAACACAAACGCAAAACGCAAACCAACATCCTAAAAAACAGTCCCGGTTCTGGCCACCGTATCATAAAACTGGCGACTCTGCTGGGGACTTAATAAGTGGGGTATACCTTAGGATTAGTTCATCATATTGCTTCTATTGTTTGATTTGATTGCTTTATTTTTGTGGGCTTTGTATTGGAGTTACTATAGATCCTAACTCGGATCTGGGGACACCTTTTAGGTAAGTAGCAATAGGCTGTGAGGGAACTGTACAGCGTAGACCGATACGGTTGAAGCAGTAGATACATTGATGTGGCATATTAGTTGGTACTGATATCCCTTGTGGAGAAACAAGGAGAATATGGGGCTGCTATATGGGTCATTAAGCATTAGAACCTATAATTGACCAACTTGGCCATAGGAAGTAGCAAGATGCTACACTCATTGAGACCATACTCTCGCGATGGTTCCAGCCGCAAGAAAATATTGCGTGAGCTGAAACTATGACCGATGAAGGATGATCAGTGATATTGAGAACCTCTAGAACCCGGTTACTATTATTAGGACAGGTTGAACCAACTAAACTACAAGAGGGTAGTACCTAAACTCCATGCCAGCCTGAAATTTAAGGGCTATTGTGTGACTTGTTTTCCCTTACCATGTTTGCTATCTGTAATACCTGTGGTGTGTTTTTATCATAGCATCATGCATTATGACATATCATGCATATTTCATTAGACTAACCATTTCAAAGACCGGGGGGATTCATCTTTGTTCTGTTTGCAGATCATGGCCTCTATGCGCAGAAATACCATTCGATTCAACTTTGTGCAAATCCCTGCTCAGCTTAGAGAGTTGGTTTCAAAAGTTCCTGATACTTCTTCCTTTGTTAGAAGACATGGTCACCTCTTTAGCTTGGTCACTTCAAAGTTGGATGAGCAAATGATGAGTGTGTTGTTCCAGTTCTTTGACACGTTGCATCATTGTTTTACCTTCCCGGACTATCAGTTGGTCCCTACTTTAGAGGAGTTTTCTGATTTAATTGGCATATCTATTCTAGAGAAGACACCCTTTACATGTTTGGAGATAGCTCCTAGGCTAGAGGATATTGCTTCTGCCCTACATCTAAAAATGGCTGATGTAGTATCTAACTGGGAGATTCGGAGTGGGGTTAAAGGTTTCTTGGCTAAGTTTTTGATTGATCAAGCTCAACAGTTCTGGGATAGTTTGGAATTTCAAGCATTTGTAGACATCCTGGCTCTCCTCATCTACGGCTTGGTTCTGTTCCCGAATCTAGATTCTTTCGTCGATGTGAACGCAGTCAAGATCTTCATGTCTCGTAACCCAGTGCCTACTCTTCTAGGTGACATTTTACATGCTCTCTATACCCGTACTATGCGGAGAAGGGGAACTCTCATGTGTTGTACACCGCTGCTGGCGAGGTGGTTTATTTCGCATCTCCCCAAATCTGTATTGAAGAATGAGGAAGGTGTAGGTTGGGCTTACAGAATCATGTCCCTTGCTCATACGGACATCCTTTGGAGTTCTAAAGATATGGAAAGAGTAGCTGTCATTGATCGATGTGGGGAATACCCTAATGTTCCTTTGCTTGGAATTCGAGGGGGGATAACCTACAATACTTGTTTGGCTTTACGACAGTTTGGACGAGCTCGGAGAGACGATCCTCATGAGCTGCTGCTTACAGACATTGTCTTTGACTACAAGGGGATATTGAGGGACATCGCCGCAGGTTTAAACGAGCTTGGGGCATGGTGAACAGGTCTAACCCACATGAGCTAGGATTAAAGACTTCCCTCCCGATGCAACCTTATCTCCAGTGGGTTCGAGCCCGTGCTTAAAAGCTGGGGATGCCATATGAAGCTGTTTTGCCGGTGATTGTAGAGCATACTAATGAAGAAGGGGTTCCTTATACAGTCCTCCATCCATATATGCCTACTGATCTGGGTGCATTGAAGAGATCTTGGATCCAGTTGAAGGAAGAAAGGGATACCTACAGAGACAAGTATCATGAGCTGGAACGGAAGATCCTGAAGCTTACAAGGCAGCTGGAGAATGAGAGGACAATCAACGATTATGTCAGCACGAAGGGAAAATAACCATGGGACTTCTTATGTCTTTTATTATTTCTAGTTTAGATTTGCTTTTCAGTTCATTTCTCTTGTAACGCCTTAAAGGCATTTGTTAAACATTGTTTCAAGTTTTAATCTAATAAAGTGTGTTTTATTTTGGTTTACAAATTTGAATCTCCCTAAGTCTTTGAAATCATTTCATATGCATTCCATTACCATGCACCTCATTACAGGTACCCTTACAGGTTTCTTATCTTCTTTGCTGTTTATTTCAGCACAACATGTCTTCTGAAACACCTACCGATCAAGATATTAAGGCTCTTCAAGCTCAGAATGCTCAGTTCCAGGAAATGTTCTTGAACTTGGCCAAGAGTCAACAAGATTCGAAGACTCTCATCTTGAAGGACAAGAAGAAGAAGGTGGTTCTGCTGAATATGGGTCACAGATTTGGGAATAGGTTGCGAGAGGAAGTTGATTTGTCTCATTCATCTGGAGGAGGAGAGAATCAAGAAGAAAGGAAGGCTCCTAGCCCTGTGGTTTCTAACAATGACACTGATTTTGATGAAGACCAGTACCCTCCTGCTGAGGATAGGTACAAGCAACTCGAAGACCGTATGAGTGCCATGGAGGTTCAGAAGGTTCCCAGCTTGGATTTTAGAGATTTGGGGCTGGAATATGGGGTGGTGATCCCCACACAAGTTTAAAGAACTTGTCTTTGCTAAGTATGACGGGGTATCCTGCCCGAAGCTACACCTCCGCTCATACGTCAAAAAGATTCAACCATACACTGCTGATACAAACCTCTGGGTTCATTTCTTTCAAGACAGTATGTCAGGGACTCAACTTGAATGGTTCTATCAATTGGAGGGAGTTAATGTCCGCAATTGGGAGGACCTTGTTGCTGCTTTTTACAAGCAATACCAATATAATGCCGACCTTGCTCCCACGCGTATCCAACTCCAGGGTATGTCTATAGGTGTGAGCGAAGGTTTTAAGGACTATGCTCAGAAGTGGAGAGATCTGGCTGGAAGAGTGCAACCCCCTCTGTCTGATAGAGAATTGGTGGATATGTTTCTTGGGACTTTGTCTGGTCCGTATTTCAATTATTTTATCGGAAGTTCATCGTCTGGGTTCACTGAATTGATTATGACTGGGGAGAGAGTGGAAGTTGGTATTAGAAGTGGCAAAATACAGAAAGGTGCTTCGTCAAGTACAGAGAAGAAGCCTTTCAAGAAGGAATCTAGTGCAGTGTACAGCTCGAGGAGCCAAAATCGACCTGAGCGCCACCAAGCAGTTAATGCGGTAGTAATATCAAGACCTACTGTTACCCCATAACGCAACAATCAGCAAAGAGTAGAAAGACCGCAAAGACAGTATACTCGGCTCAGTATGACTTTATCTCATATCTTACCGCAATTGCTGAAGACTAACCTGGTAACTCTGAGGGAAGCTCCGAAGAATCCAAGTACCACCTCTCTGCTTTCTAATCCAAACGCCCGCTGTGCCTATCACTCTGATAGCCCAGGGCATGATACAAACAGCTGCTAGGCCTTGAGGAATAAGGTGCAAGATTTGATTGAAGCTAAGGAAATTGAGTTTGATACACCAGAAAAAGCCTAACGTCATAACAGCTCATATGCCAAAACATGACGCGGGAGTGAATGCAATTGAAGATGATGATGAAGAGTCAAATTTCGACAACTGGATTTACCTGACTACCGACGGTGGCCTGAACATATGGACAGCGAAGGGCTTCGTGCCCGTTTCTTTTATTACACAGTAATAGACTTTTGTTTTGAAACTTGTAACAGACAATTTGAAACTTTTACGGCCCGGTGCCTTGCCCGAGACACCGTGGCTTTGTTTATGAGGGCTTATTATGTGTCATTTCCATATATCATCAATAAAGCATTGGACGTTTTTCTTGCATTACAAATTTTACGCTCCTTGTTTTTCCTTTCTATCTCGCACTTTATCAAAATAGCTATTGCCTTACACACACTCACATATCATAACACAGGTCCACATCCACCCTGGATCCCACTGATAACGACTCTGCTACTGCCAGTTATGACTTCGAAAGTCCGATCAACCAAGCCGAGGACGAAGTGAGGATGATTGTGAAGTTCCTGGGGAACTTTCTAGACTCTTACTTCAGAAAGAGAGGGCCATACAAGCGCATGAAGAGCCAGTGGAAACAGTGAATCTGGGTAAAGAGGAAGACAAGAAAGAGGTCAAGATCGGCACAAATCTGAAGTCTAGTGTCAAGTAACGGTTGATTCAGATACTACGTGACTATGTTGAGATCTTTTCTTGGTCTTATAAAGATATGACTGGGTTGGATACTGATATCGTGGTTCACCGCTTGCCAACCAAAGAAGACAGTCCTGCAGTGAAGCAAAAGGTTCGCCGAATGCGCCCAGAGATGTTTTAGAAAATCAAGGTTGAGGTTATGAAACAGTTTGATGCCGGTTTTCTAGCTGTTACTTCTTACCCGCAGTGGGTTGCCAACGTGGTTCCGGTGCCGAAGAAAGATGGTAAAGTCCGTATGTGTGTAGACTATAGGGATCTGAACAGGGCGAGTCCCAAGGATGATTTCCATCTGCCTCATATCGATGTTCTGGTTGACAACACCGTACAACATAAGGTCTTCTCCTTTATGGATGGTTTTTCTGGTTACAATCAGATTAAGATGGCTCCCGAAGACATCGAGAAGACAACTTTTGTTATGCAATGGGGTACCTTTTGCTACAAAGTCATGTCTTTCAGATTGAAGAATGCTGGGGCAACTTATCAGCGCGCCATGGTCGCTTTGTTCCACGACATAATTCATCATGAGATTGAGGTATACGTTGATGACATGATTGCAAGATCCCATACTGAAGAAGAACACCTTGACCATCTTCAGAAGCTATTTGACAGGTTGAAGTTGTACAAGCTGAGGTTAAACCCGAACAAGTGCACCTTCAGAGTGAGGTCTCGTAAGTTATTGGGTTTCGTCGTTAGTGATAAAGGTATTCAAGTGGATCCTGCAAAGGTGAAAGCTATACAGGAGATGCCAGCTCCCCAAACAGAAAAAGAATTCAGAGGCTTTTTGGGACGGTTGAATTACATTGCCCGGTTCATTTCACATATGACCGCTACTTGTGACCCAATCTTCAAACTGCTGAAGAAAGATCAAGTGGTAAGATGGAATGATGAGTGTCAGACCGCTTTCGAAAGG
The DNA here is from genome assembly GCA_948472305.1 of Vicia faba. Classification (NCBI taxonomy): domain Eukaryota; kingdom Viridiplantae; phylum Streptophyta; class Magnoliopsida; order Fabales; family Fabaceae; genus Vicia; species Vicia faba. The sequence continues at coordinate 1,234,074,654 of OX451735.1, forward strand.
ATCAAAGAATATCTCCAAGAGCCTCCTATTTTGATGCCTCCAGTTGAAGGGAGACCTTTGATCTTATACTTGACAGTACTCGATAATCCAATGGGGTGCGTGATAGGGAAGCATGATGAGTCTGGCCGAAAAGAGAGTGCTATTTATTACCTTAGCAAAAAGTTTACCGACTGTGATAACCGATACTCACTGCTTGAGAAAACTTGCTGCTCTTTGGCATGGGCTGCTCGCCGGCTGAGACAGTATATGCTGACTCACACTACTCTATTGATATTAAAGATGGATCATATCAAGTATATCTTCAAAAAGCCCGCCTTGTCCGGAAGAATAGCGAGATGGCAGATGATCTTGACTGAGTATGACATCTGTGATCGGTGGATCTGGAACTGACTGTTTAACGCTGGTTCGCGAAATGTCGCGGAAGCAAGAGTCGCCACCGTCTTTTATTTTCTCCAAATGGAAAGGACAAAAGCACAGAAAAATTCCTTATAGAGATTGCTCTCGGTTCGGGAGGTAGATTATAGAAAGGGAAGGTGTTAGCACCCTTTCTATCCATGGTTATCCATGGGCTCTTAGATACTTGCTCATTTGTGTTTTCAAAAATGGTTTGTTTGCTTTTCAACTGTGGGTTTTAAAAAGTTTCTTTGAAAATTCCAGTTCGACTCTTGTATCGGTCCTCAAGAGTGTTTGAAAAATTGCTTTCGAAAGCTTTTTGAAAAGGTGTCGGTGTGAAAAGTATTTTTGATTTGTTTTGAAATTAGAGCAAGTATCTAGAGTCGTCTACCTACCCTAAGGAATTCGTCTGTGTAAATGTCCTTTAAAGTAGTGCCGTCCCACCATTGAGAGGTAGGTAGAACCACCGTTGGAGGTGTTCGGGTCAATTCGAGGTTCGGGACATGGTGATCACCAGAGCAATGGGAAGACACCTTAGAAGCTACCCTCATGCCAGGTTCCCGGATCATGAGGACTTACTAAGACATCCTCTACTCGACGATCACCCTTCGAGGCAAGGCAACAGTGAGGCGTACCCTAGGGGTGGTGTGTGATTTGTGTGTCATGTTCAGTTATTTTGTCTTATTCATGTCAAGGTGATATATGCGTTTGTTTTTATTTTAGGCCATTCATTCTTGCATGCATTTAATTAACAGTTAAAATATTTGCGGGAAAAGTAAATTCTAAGCTATTACAAAAGGCGCGGGTCCACATCGCCAAAATTAACCAGGACCCGATTTGACAGAAAATAAATAAACAAAGTAAATAAAGAATTGAAAAGTGCGAGAAGTAATTTACATGGCTTCGGGAGAGGTACATAATTATTTAAATGAAAATAAAATAAATACGCGAATTAATAATTAAATCGAAACAAGGGCGTTGGACCCTTTTGCAAAAAAGAATTAACGATGAATTAATTAATTAAAATTAAAAAGAAAGCAAGAATTTGTTTTTTTTTTGGTATTTTATGTTTTTTAAGATTTTTATGAGAAAGGGGAATTAATTAAAATTAAAATAAAGTGCTAAACCTAATTCTAATCGTTTTTAATTTATTAAGAAAAATGTTGAAGTTTTTTAACCTAAAATTAAACCTAATTTTTTACATGCAATTTAATTGATGAAAATAAATATTTAGTTATTTAATTATGAAAGAAAAATAAAGGGATGAAAATTAATTAAACCTAATTCTACTTCTTTTTAGATTTTTTTTATTAAAAGTATTAAAATTAAACCCTAATTTATACTAAATTCAATTATATACAATTTGTTTATGAAAATAATTAAAATAAAATACTTATTATATTTTGCTCTTTTTCTGATTTTTATTGATATTTTGTGAAAATAATAAATTAATTAAACAAGTAATAATTAAAATAAAAATAGAATTAAAAATAAAGAAAGCAAAAATTATGCAAACCTAGGGGGTGGTAGTCCCCAAAGTGGAGGTATGATTATGGAAATTCTGGCCCAACAACCCATTGATCCGTTTGACTTTCCAGGTAGTATGCTGTAGCGTTGACTGGACCTTATGCTGTTCCTCCAATCTGCACCCTTGATCTGATGAACCTGGACAGATGGCCGTTGATTTTTGAGCGTGCATGATGTGCTTCAGTGCTGAATCTGCACGTGAATTTTTATGGAAAAATATTATGGAAATAACAAAGACCTGGGGCTCGAACCCAGGTCAGGACTATTGCTACCACTATGCCTTGCCAACTGAGCCAATTCACATATGTTAATATATAATAACTAACAAATATAATAAATGAGAACAAGCGCTAGTGGGGTTTCTGCGCGCGAAATTTAAAAGGACCAACCAACGCACGCCACGAATTCATCTTCCTCGCGTGTTTTATTTTTTTTCTGAAACAAGAACGCATTGGCCACGGTTTTTCATGCGTTCTCTTAGGCAGCTTATGGGAAAATAACGATTAGCCCTCTGACGCTCATAAATTGAGCGCGAGGGTTCCATTGCCTTCGTCCAAATGCGCTGGTTTGAATGGTGGTAGTCTTGAGTCTCAATTTTTCCTTGTTTCAAAATCCCCAATTCAAAACTCTGCAAACCCTAAAACTCAAACATGGCATAATCGCGTGTAGCTCATAAAAAGACAATTAAATGTATTGGTTAGCTTCAGAATCATTCAAGGAATAAGAATTAATGAATAACATGTTATGAAAATGCATAAATTTCAAAGTACGATTATGAATTTTCCATGAAATATCTTGAATGCTGTATACCAATTCCTTGCGTTTTGATGGTTGTTTTTGATTGGAATATGTCTAGTGACCTTCAAGGAAGCTAATGGAACAAGAATTAGGTCTTGAATCGCCCTGGAAGTGAACTTTCAGTTTTGACTTTTTTAGAGAAAATTTCAAGTTCTCTTGATGCCTTTCTGCGCAGCTCTGTGTGTGTTTTGATTAGGGTTTCCTTTAGGCTTATGTACTGAATGGATTAGGTCAGAAAACTTGTTCAAAATCTCTTGCAATCATGGTTTTGAAGATTGGATTTTCAAGCTTTGTTTTTTCAATCTTTTCCATACAACTTTGTATCAATTAGGATCCAATCAAACCAAATCTTCCCATATTTGAATGTGCACGAATTATTGAGTAGATTACATGTGCAAAAAGATTTGTTAGGTTAAATTAAGTATTTTTTCATATATTTAAATGATTTAAGTGAATTAATATAAATAAAAATTCAAATAAATAAATAAAAAATGAAGAAATACTTCCCTTTGGGCCAAGTGGTCGTGCACATGTCATGGATGATGAATTATGGAAGAAAAATGGGCCCATTAGCAATTTTAGGTCATTTGAAGTAATGTTGACTTTTCAAAATATCCAAAAATTTCCCAACTTCCACAAGGCATAACTTGCTCAATTTTTAAGCTTTTCTCATGTTCTTGGACATTTTGGAAAGGTCTTTGAGTCCTCTAACCAATGCCTTTGGTCCCATGTCATTTGGATTTACCAATTTCAAGTTATGGCCTTTGACTTAAAGTCCCTTTTTGTTGACTTTTGAATATGACCTATAATGTTGAAATTGATAACTTTTTGTGAGAGCATTTCTTGGACTTGAAGTATGAAGATGAGTTGTAGGAAATGTCTTTCTCTTCAAAATGAGCTTTGGATGGAATTTTTCTGATAATCCATGTGAAAGTTATGCCCTGGTCAATTTCAGTTGACTTTTTCAGCTGTCCAAATAAGGAAACTTTTGCAATTTGATGATTCTTGAGCCAAATTTTGAGAATCATGATCAAGCATTGATCAAATGATGTTTGTGGCTTCAAAATGATATGTTGACCAAAAATTTGAACTTCTGACTGTCAAATGACCATTTTGCCCCTACAGTTGACTATAGTGCAATTAGGGTTTTTGACTGTGCAATTTTGTGCTGAATGCCTTGAAACTTGATATGAGGATACTTGACCATATTTGTAGGCATATGAGACTTGATTGGACCTTTGAAAACTTCATTTTCTTGATCAGAACACAAACCCTAATTTTGACTGTATAGGAGACCTTTGCACTGTGCAACCCTTGGGGAATTTTGAAGCATGGCTTGGCAATTTCCTGAAGAATATGGGAGGGCAAATTTTGGGGTACAACAGTTGCCCCTGTTCAATCTTCTTAGACCTGAGGATGCAGATTGGCTGATGTGCCTTTCGTAATCCGAGGGTAGAAGATGATTGGACACTAGAGTGCCCAGAAATTTGCGCTCACATAGTAGCAGTGTGGTGGGAATGGGCTTATAGATGCCATTTAGAGGTGGATGAAATAGGATGATGGGTTTATAGATGCCATCTGGATGTTGATCGCGTAAGAGATTCCCTAGCGAGAACCTGCATACCTGCAAAAGAAAAAAGAGTACCTGACACGTTGCAAGAACTGGTTTTCAGATGCTTGGCATAGATATGCCCTGACTGGTTACAGGAGCTAAGTCTGGAGCTTCACACGATGATGGATGAACCAGGGATGGTTACTACCTTAGCATGAATGCTGAGAGAACCTCGGGTGACTTTAACTTCAACAACGCTCGTTGAGAAAATCTTGGTGGGAATTACCATCTTTGCAGTATCGGGAAGAGAACCATAGGCAATTATAATCGGAAAGGGAATTGTCACCTCACTCACCGTCAGAGAGGGAATCATAAGAAAAGGAATTATCACCTCACTCACCGTCGGAGAGGGAACCATCTGAAAAGGAATTATCGCCTCACTCACCGTCGGAGAGGGAACCATCTGAAAAGGAATTATCACCTCACTCACCGTCGGAGAGGGAACCATAGGAGATTATCACCTCACTCACCGTCGGAGAGGGAACCATCTGAAAAGGAATTATCACCTCACTCACCGTCGGAGAGGGAACCATAGGAGATTATCACATCACTCACCGTCGGAGAGGGAACCATCTGAAAAGGAATTATCACCTCACTCACCGTCGGAGAGGGAACCATCTGAAAAGGAATTATCACCTCACTCACCGTCGGAGAGGGAACCATAGGAGATTATCACCTCACTCACCATCGGAGAGGGAACCATCTGAAAAGGAATTATCACCTCACTCACCGTCGGAGAGGGAACCATCTGAAAAGGAATTATCACCTCACTCACCGTCGGAGAGGGAACCATAGGAGATTATCACCTCACTCATCGTCGGAGAGGGAACCATCTGAAAAGGAATTATCACCTCACTCACCGTCGGAGAGGGAACCATCTGAAAAGGAATTATCACCTCACTCACCGTCGGAGAGGGAACCATAGGAGATTATCACCTCACTCACCGTCGGAGAGGGAACCATCTGAAAAGGGATTATCACCTCACTCACCGTCGGAGAGGGAACCATAGGAGATTATCACCTCACTCACCGTCGGAGAGGGAACCATCTGAAAAGGAATTATCACCTCACTCACCGTCAGAGAGGGAACCATAGGAGATTATCACCTCACTCACCGTCGGAGAGGGAACCATCTGAAAAGGAATTACCACCTCACTCACCGTCGGAGAGGGAACCATCTGAAAAGGAATTATCACCTCACTCACCGTCGGAGAGGGAACCATAGGAGATTATCACCTCACTCACCGTCGGAGAGGGAACCATCTGAAAAGGAATTACCACCTCACTCACCGTCGGAGAGGGAACCATCGGAGATTATAATCTGAAAGAAAAACCTACAATGGAAATCTCATGCACCGTCGGAGAGAGAACCAATAGGAAATTATAACCTGGGATAACTTCTACTGAGTCTTTATCAGAAAAATCTGTTGGGAGTCGATTTATCTGGACTAGAGAAGGCCTTGGATTGGATAAGAAATCTTTTGAGTCGATTAACTGAACCGGTCTAGGTCTTGAAATGTGATTTGAGAATTTAACTGCATCTTTCCTGAAAGGTAAAGGTCAGTCATATGCAATGCATGATATGGATCAAGCAATGATGTTCTCAACATAAATGAGATTTGTATGATATAATGCGTCTATGATGTATGTGATATTTTATGAATGTATGTTTTCGTCTAGGAAAGTAAATCCTTGACGGGTGCCGGGAAGTCATATCCTGGGCTGATGTTGAAGAATAGATTTTGCTTCCGCTGGGGATGATAGTTGCAAGAATACCGGTAGGAGAAGATGACTCCGTTGCGGAATAAACTTGGCAAATGGAAGATTCTGCGGGGAGAAAAGATACTCTAGCGACCATGCTGGGAAGCAATACTCTGTGGGAAGAGGGATGCCTTGCCGAGTGTTGATAATAATTTGCTGATGATATCTTTGCTGTATTGGAAGTGTTGATAGACTTCGCTGGGGATAAGAAGGAACTGTGTTGACGACGACCTTTCCGTGGCTCTTGGCTGAGGATAACCCAGTTATATCCTGTTAAGGAAATAACTCTTTGAATAAAGCCGGACGACGCGTTCGTGCTTTGCGAGGGTAAGCTTCCAGAATCTACTGGGGACAGGCTTGCTGCTTGGGGATATGTGGATTCCAACTTTCCTGGGGGAGCTGGATTGGACTCTCCTGGGGAGATTTTGAACTGTAATTTTGTAAGTTGAAAGAGGGAACCTATGTAGGGTTGCCTGCTGATGAGCTCATGTAAAAACCGCATCTGAAATGGAGAAGGAACCTGTGTAGGGTTACTTTGATGATGAGTTCGTGTAAAAACTTCGTTTTTAGGAAAGGGAGAACCTGTGTAGGGTTTCTGGGTGACAAGTCCATGTAAAACTGCATCTTGAAGAGAGGGAACCGGTGTAGGGTTGCTTGATGTCGAGTTCGTGTAAAACTATGTCCGGAGGAGGAGAACCTGTGTAGGGTTGCCTGGTGAGGTAAGTTCGTGTAAAACTTCTTGATGAACCGGGGTGAGGTTATCTTGAGCTAAATCCATGTAAGACTTCTAGGGGAACCGGGGTTATGTTGCCGCAGGATAAGTTCGTGTAAAACTTCTTGACGAACCGAGGTAAGGTCATCTTGAGATAGGTCCATGTAAGACTTCTGGAGGAACCGGGGTTAGGTTACTGCAGGATAAGTTCGTGTAAAACTTCTTGATGAACCGGGGTTAGGTCATCTTGAGATAGGTCCATGTGAGACTCTGGAGGAACCGGGGTTAGGTTACTTGGATAAGTTTGTGTAAAAACTTCTTGATGAACCGGGGTTAGGTCATCTTGAGATAGGTCCATGTGAGACTCTGGAGGAACCGGGGTTTGGTTACTTGGATAAGTTTGTGTAAAACTTCTTGATGAACCGGGGTAGGGTTATTTGTGAAAAATCCATGTAAGATTTCTAGAGGAACCGGGGTTAGGTTACCTTGGATAAATCCATGTAAGATTTCTGGAGGAACCGGGGTTAGGTTACCTTCGGGATAAGTTCGTGTAAGATTTCTGGAGGAACCGGGGTTAGGTTACCTTCGGGATAAGTTCGTGTAAGATTTCTGGAGGAACCGGGGTTAGGTTGCCTTTGGATAAATCCATGTAAGATTTCTGGAGGAACCGGGGTTAGGTTACCTTGGGATAAATCCATGTAAGATTTCTGGAGGAACCGGGGTTAGGTTGCCTTGTGGAGAGTGAGTCCGTGTAAGACTTCGTTTGAAAATTGAGAAGGAACCGGTGTAGGGTTACATGATTTTGATTAAGTGGATGATTGTCCTGTTTGGTTTCGGATGTTAACCCACGATCGGGAATTGGTAAAGGTAGATGGTAATCATCCCTATGTTGATCTTTCCTTTGTACTTTGGTTGACAGAGCAATTAGATCGCCTGGATAACTCATTATTGCCCATGTTTCGGAGGTGAGGGACGAGGATACCTGTGGGGGTACTTTGACAAATCTTCGGGTAGACAAGTGATGAGATACCGGCACATAGTCGTACGCTTTGATCCCTAACTTTTGCCTGGACCGCCCTTTCGGGTTTTCAGTCCACCGGGATACCCATTTTTGCCCAAGCCGCCTTTTCAGGTTTTCGACTTGCCGGGTGTACATATTTTTCCATTTTCATCCCTTATTTTTGCCCGAACCCTTTTGGTTCGCCGGGAAGCCCTTATTTTTTCCTAGGTGTGTCAACCTAGCGGGTCTTTGATTATGCGTAGTATCTTTCCGACTATGTCCATGCTTTCAGAATGTAGGGAGTTGCCCCTGTTAGAAGTATCTTGTCATGCCCCAGATAATGGGCAATGCTCCTACTGTGCCCCTTGATTGGAGGTACTTCTGTTCACAAGGTGTTCATCGTGCGAATTTCCATGTTGTTCAAACAAATAGTTATATGCAAACAAGGTTATTTTAAGAATGCAAAAGCCTATGTCTGTCTTTGAATTTTGAAAATGTATTTTTTTGTAATACAGTGCGGTGTCAACTCAAGATTTTACGGCAAACCTTCAGGAGTCAGGATACCTTTGTAACAGTATGCTTTCGAATTAACCCATGCTTCAGCTAGGACTTTTAAGGGTTATAACGTGGCCTGGTTTACAGTTTATGAAACAAAGGATAAAGGCTCAAATTATTTGTACCCACCCGCTCTTCATGATGTTCTTCAAACCTATACTCAGTTGATCATACGTTAGACCTTATTTGAGTTTTGGTCCTGATATTCCCATGATGGTTCGGATGTTGATAGTTTATTTTGACTAGGCAGTCATTTTTTTGCTGAGGGTTTGTAAAACCTCTTTCTTTTTGATTTCATTATCCCTATTTTTTGCCTGAGCTGTTTCTTTTTTGGAATTACAGTCAGCGGGATGCCCCAGTTTTGTAAGTCTCCTTCATGGGTTCTGACTTAACGGGTTCTTTATTTTTTGAGATAATGACTGCCTTTCTTTATTGATTATTCGGAACCATCACTGTCTTTCTTTGTTTTGTAAGGATCTTTTTGGTGCCATTCGTTATGCACTTGGATCAACTGAGAGAACTACCCTGCCCCAGGTTATGATGAAGGATTTTGAATTTCGAAAAGAAAAACTCCTACTTCTTTGGCTCAGAGGGGTTGACGAGGGATTATCATCCTTATAACTCCAGTGTTTAGGGATTGAAACAATGCATGTACCTCATCAGCGGGGTCTGTTCAAAAGCATACTGTAGATCGCGGTATCGTTTTCATCATCCTCCCTCAAGAGGCTTAGCATTATAGATCAAGAGTTGACATATGAAGATAATTTGCATTTAGTGAATACGAATATATTGTTTCAGAACAGACATATGCGATGCATTAATGAAATAACAATGTTTAACAATGAGTAAATGTTTGAACAAAAGAAAACTGCAATTTGAACATTCGAATGAACAAAAGTTTTCCAGTCTCAGGATTTGTCACTTCAAATGGTGAGTCTTGCAGGGGTAGTAGAAGAACTCGGCCTGACCATCTTGTGCGAACTCTAATGCCCCTTCATCAATCAGGTCCTGGATCTTTTTCTTCAGAGCCTAACATTCATTTGTATCATGCCCCGGGCTATCAGAATGATAAGCGCAGCGAGCGTTGGGGTTATACTTTGGTGACGTTGTATTTTGAAACTTCGGAGCCTCTTTTAGAGTTACCAGCTTGGTCTCCAGCAACTGTGGCAATATCTGGGATAAGGTCATGTTGAGCCGAGTGAACTGCCTCCTCTCGCTCTTTTGTTGGTTGTGATGTTGAATTTGTGACACTGGAGCCATCTGAAGAGCTCTCCCCTTACCTCCTTGTCTCAAAGGTGGTTGAACGATGACTGGCTTTTTGCCCTTAGACTTGTGCCCCAGTTGGTTGCCCTGAAGCAGTTGGTTGACAAGAAACCAGAGCTCGTCTTGTCTTTGAGCTAACCCTTGAATGATAGTCACCTGCCCCAGCATCTGGATTTTCAATGTGTCTACCTCAGCTTGTAGACGTTTCAGCTATTCGTCCTTGTTATCTTCAGGACTCTTTCTGATCAGATTCCCCATGAGGAGTGTCCTCAACTCTTCCTGCCTCTTGGATAGGCCTAGGAAGATTTCCCTGAACTGAGTCTCTTGAGCGTGAAGGTCCTGGTTATCTTGTTGTGAAGCCATTTCTGAAATAAGCAGCGAGAAAGGTAAGTGACCTGCAACAAGGATACCTGTTATGCAATGATGAGTATGACATGCATGCAATGATTTCAAGGACCTCGCGGGATAAACAGAGAAACTTGTTAGAGCTGAAAACTGGTAACTTGATTGAAGGTACTTCATGTTGTTGAGAGTCCTTCTTCAAGGGTCAAAGGCTCACCATATCCAGTGGGTCATAGCCCCTGACAACCTTGGCTAGAGGAAAATAAATCTTCTTTGCCCCTTGCTGGGATAGTTTGATTAATCATGACCTGCAACACAAGCCCTTGAGATCCTTGAAATGGGTTAGGATGTATGCAGGATGCATGAAATGGTATGATGTTATGCTATGCATGGGGTAATGTGAGTAACCCTGTTATGAGTCCTTATTAAGGACTGCAAACCAAAACCTGCAAGAAACTCAAGTAAAACCTGTCATGAGTCCCAACTAAGGACTATAAACAAAACCTGCAAGAAACTTGGTAAACTTTGTTATGAGTCCTAATTAAGGACTATGGACCAGACCTGCAAGTAATTCATGTGTCAGTTTAACAAGCATGCAAGTAGGCAAGTACGAAGGCACACAAGTCACGCAAAAGAGCCCTTAGAGTTTAGGCCAGCATGAGGTCTAGGTATTACCCTCTTTCAGTTTGTCGGTTCATACCTGTCCTATCAAAGTAACCGGGTTCTTAGAGGATCCCAATATCATTGACTACCCTCAATCAGTCATAACTCCAGCATCGCAATCTTTTCTTGCGGCCAGAACCATCACGAGAGTTTAGCCTCAATGGGCGTAGCATACTGCTACTGTTCTATTGGCCAAGTTGGGTCAATTTAGGGTTCTAAAGTCGGTTGGTGCTTAATGACTCCTTGGAAGACCCATATTCTCCCCGTTTCAACACGAGGGATATCGGTACAGACCAAGGCGCCACACCAACGTAGCCACTGCTTCACCCATGTCGGTATATGCCGGACAGGTCCCTCACAGCTTATGCTACCTAAGCAGGGTATCCCCAGATCCGGGTTAGGATCTATGTAACTCCCATGCAACCCACAAATTTAAAGCAGACAAGTCAATACAATTGAAAACACAGTTATGAACTAACCCTAAGGTATACCTCACTTTAAGTTTAAGTCCCCAGCAGAGTCGCAAGTTCTGTGATCGGTGGATCTGGAACTGACTGTTTAACGCTGGTTCACGAAATGTCGCGGAAGCAAGAGTCGCCACCGTCTTTTATTTTCTCCAAATGGAAAGGACAAAAGCACAGAAAAATTCCTTATAGAGATTGCTCTCGGTTCGGGAGGTAGATTATAGAAAGGGAAGGTGTTAGCACCCTTTCTATCCATGGTTATCCATGGGCTCTTAGATACTTTCTCATTTGTGTTTTCAAAAATGGTTTGTTTGCTTTTCAACTGTGGGTTTTAAAAAGTTTCTTTGAAAATTCCAGTTCGACTCTTGTATCGGTCCTCAAGAGTGTTTGAAAAATTGCTTTCGAAAGCTTTTTGAAAAGGTGTCGGTGTGAAAAGTATTTTTGATTTGTTTTGAAATTAGAGCAAGTATCTAGAGTCGTCTACCTACCCTAAGGAATTCGTCTGTGTAAATGTCCTTTAAAGTAGTGTCGTCCCACCATTGAGAGGTAGGTAGCACCACCGTTGGAGGTGTTCGGGTCAATTCGAGGTTCGGGACATGGTGATCACCAGAGCAATGGGAAGACACCTTAGAAGCTACCCTCATTCCAGGTTCCCGGATCATGAGGACTTACTAAGACATCCTCTACTCGACGATCACCCTTCGAGGCAAGGCAACAGTGAGGTGTACCCTAGGGGTGGTGTGTGATTTGTGTGTCATGTTCAGTTATTTTGTCTTATTCATGTCAAGGTGATCTATGCGTTTGTTTTTATTTTAGGCCATTCATTCTTGCATGCATTTAATTAACAGTTAAAATATTTGCGGGAAAAGTAAATTCTAAGCTATTACAAAAGGCGCGGGTCCACATCGCCAAAATTAACCAGGACCCGATTTGACAGAAAATAAATAAACAAAGTAAATAAAGAATTGAAAAGTGCGAGAAGTAATTTACATGGCTTCGGGAGAGGTACATAATTATTTAAATGAAAATAAAATAAATACGCGAATTAATAATTAAATCGAAACAAGGGCGTTGGACCCTTTTGCAAAAAAGAATTAACGATGAATTAATTAATTAAAATTAAAAAGAAAGCAAGAATTTGTTTTTTTTTTGGTATTTTATGTTTTTTAAGATTTTTATGAGAAAGGGGAATTAATTAAAATTAAAATAAAGTGCTAAACCTAATTCTAATCGTTTTTAATTTATTAAGAAAAATGTTGAAGTTTTTTAACCTAAAATTAAACCTAATTTTTTACATGCAATTTAATTGATGAAAATAAATATTTAGTTATTTAATTATGAAAGAAAAATAAAGGGATGAAAATTAATTAAACCTAATTCTACTTCTTTTTAGATTTTTTTTATTAAAAGTATTAAAATTAAACCCTAATTTATACTAAATTCAATTATATACAATTTGTTTATGAAAATAATTAAAATAAAATACTTATTATATTTTGCTCTTTTTCTGATTTTTATTGATATTTTGTGAAAATAATAAATTAATTAAACAAGTAATAATTAAAATAAAAATAGAATTAAAAATAAAGAAAGCAAAAATTATGCAAACCTAGGGGGTGGTAGTCCCCAAAGTGGAGGTATGATTATGGAAATTCTGGCCCAACAACCCATTGATCCGTTTGACTTTCCAGGTAGTATGCTGTAGCGTTGACTGGACCTTATGCTGTTCCTCCAATCTGCACCCTTGATCTGATGAACCTGGACAGATGGCCGTTGATTTTTGAGCGTGCATGATGTGCTTCAGTGCTGAATCTGCACGTGAATTTTTATGGAAAAATATTATGGAAATAACAAAGACCTGGGGCTCGAACCCAGGTCAGGACTATTGCTACCACTATGCCTTGCCAACTGAGCCAATTCACATATGTTAATATATAATAACTAACAAATATAATAAATGAGAACAAGCGCTAGTGGGGTTTCTGCGCGCGAAATTTAAAAGGACCAACCAACGCACGCCACGAATTCATCTTCCTCGCGTGTTTTATTTTTTTTCTGAAACAAGAACGCATTGGCCACGGTTTTTCATGCGTTCTCTTAGGCAGCTTATGGGAAAATAACGATTAGCCCTCTGACGCTCATAAATTGAGCGCGAGGGTTCCATTGCCTTCGTCCAAATGTGCTGGTTTGAATGGTGGTAGTCTTGAGTCTCAATTTTTCCTTGTTTCAAAATCCCCAATTCAAAACTCTGCAAACCCTAAAACTCAAACATGGCATAATCGCGTGTAGCTCATAAAAAGACAATTAAATGTATTGGTTAGCTTCAGAATCATTCAAGGAATAAGAATTAATGAATAACATGTTATGAAAATGCATAAATTTCAAAGTACGATTATGAATTTTCCATGAAATATCTTGAATGATGTATACCAATTCCTTGCGTTTTGATGGTTGTTTTTGATTGGAATATGTCTAGTGACCTTCAAGGAAGCTAATGGAACAAGAATTAGGTCTTGAATCGCCCTGGAAGTGAACTTTCAGTTTTGACTTTTTTAGAGAAAATTTCAAGTTCTCTTGATGCCTTTCTGCGCAGCTCTGTGTGTGTTTTGATTAGGGTTTCCTTTAGGCTTATGTACTGAATGGATTAGGTCAGAAAACTTGTTCAAAATCTCTTGCAATCATGGTTTTGAAGATTGGATTTTCAAGCTTTGTTTTTTCAATCTTTTCCATACAACTTTGTATCAATTAGGATCCAATCAAACCAAATCTTCCCATATTTGAATGTGCACGAATTATTGAGTAGATTACATGTGCAAAAAGATTTGTTAGGTTAAATTAAGTATTTTTTCATATATTTAAATGATTTAAGTGAATTAATATAAATAAAAATTCAAATAAATAAATAAAAAATGAAGAAATACTTCCCTTTGGGCCAAGTGGTCGTGCACATGTCATGGATGATGAATTATGGAAGAAAAATGGGCCCATTAGCAAGTTTAGGTCATTTGAAGTAATGTTGACTTTTCAAAATATCCAAACATTTCCCAACTTCCACAAGGCATAACTTGCTCAATTTTTAAGCTTTTCTCATGTTCTTGGACATTTTGGAAAGTTCTTTGAGTCCTCTAACCAATGCTCTTGGTCCCATGTCATTTTGATTTACCAATTTCAAGTTATGGCCTTTGACTTAAAGTCCCTTTTTGTTGACTTTTGAAAATGACCTATAATGTTGAAATTGATAACTTTTTGTGAGAGCATTTCTTGGACTTGAAGTATGAAGATGAGTTGTAGGAAATGTCTTTCTCTTCAAAATGAGCTTTGGATGGAATTTTGCTGATAATCCATGTGAAAGTTATGCCCTGGTCAATTTCAGTTGACTTTTTCAACTGTCCAAATAAGGAAACTTTTGCAATTTGATGATTCTTGAGCCAAATTTTGAGAATCATGATCAAGCATTGATCAAATGATGTTTGTGGCTTCAAAATGATATGTTGACCAAAAATTTGAACTTCTGACTGTCAAATGACCATTTTGCCCCTACAGTTGACTATAGTGCAATTAGGGTTTTTGACTGTGCAATTTTGTGTTGAATGCCTTGAAACTTGATATGAGGATACTTGACCATATTTGTAGGCATATGAGACTTGATTGGACCTTTGAAAACTTCATTTTCTTGATCAGAACACAAACCCTAATTTTGACTGTATAGGAGACCTTTGCACTGTGCAACCCTTGGGGAATTTTGAAGCATGGCTTGGCAATTTCCTGAAGAATATGGGAGGGCAAATTTTGGGGTACAACAACATCCAATACACAACCAAAAAGGAAATCAAAGGGAGTGTGTTAGCAGATCATTTGGCGCATCAGGCAGTGGATGATTACCAGTCTATGAACTTCGAATTCCCGAACGAGAACATCATGTTGGTGACCGACTGTGAGAAACCTGGACCAGATGAAGGACCTGAGGAGGGATCCCGATGGTCTATGTACTTTGATGGAGCTTCAAATGCTTTGGATAATGGCATTGGCAATATGATCATATCTCCTGAAGGTTGTCATACTCCGTTCACCACCCGATTATGTTTTAACTGCACCAATAATATGGCGGATTATAAAGCATGCATCATGGGCCTTCGAGCAGCTATTAACCTAAGGATTAAGTTCTTGAGTGTGTTCGGAGATTCCGCTCTCGTGATTAGTCAGTTCAAAGGCGAGTGGGATACGAAACACCCAAATCTTATTCCTTACAAGGAGTATGTATTGACGTTGCTTCCACACTTCGAGGAGATAACCTTTGAACACTTCCCCAGAGTGGAGAATCAGTTAGCGGACGCGCTAGCTACTATGTCTTCTATGTTCAAGGTCAGGTGGGACAATGAGGCTCCCCGGATTACCATCGAGAGGTTGGACGAACCCGCACATTGCTATGACATTGAGACTGAAGAGGTAACAGATAAACCCTGGTTTCATGAGGTAAAGAGGTATCTTGAGGCTCAAGAATACCCCGAGGGTACATCTGCTAAAGATAAGAAGTTTCTGAGGAGGTTCGCAGCGAAGTTCTTCATCAGCAATGGTATTCTTTACACGCGTAACCATGATTCAACCTTACTGCGATGTGTGGATAAGAACGAGGCAGAAAGGATTATGTCGGAGTTACATGAAGGTACTTTCGGAACTCATTCCAGTGGACACACCATGGCGAATAAAATCCTACGGGTAGGATATTTTTGGTCTATTATGGAAGTCGATTGTTATCAGCATTCTTGGATCTGTCATAAGGGCCAAGTTTATGCTGAAAGGTGCATATACCTCCAGTTCCTCTGAACGTCTTGACGGCACCTTGGCCTTTTGCAATGTGGAGTATCGATATGATTGGTGAGATCAGACCTACTGCATCCAACGAGCACCGTTTCATCCTGGTAGCTATTGACTATTTCACGAAGTGGGTTGAGGCAGCTTATTTTGCTATAGTAACCAAGAACGTCATGGCGCGGTTTATTCATCACAATTTGATCTGTCGATATGGTGTACCAGAGAGGATCATTACGGAAAATGGTACAAATATCAACAATACGATGATCACCGAGCTCTGCAAGCAGTTCAAGATACAACATCACAATTCTTCTCCTTACCAACCGAAGATGAATGGGGCTGTTGAAGCAGCTAATAAGAACATCAAGAAGATTGTGCAGAAGATGACGGTGACATACAAAGATTGGCACGAGATGTTACCGTTTGCTCTTCATGGGTACCGTACCTCAGCACGGACGTCAACATGGGCAACCCCATATTCCTTGGTATATGGCATGGAGGCAGTCTTGCCCATTGAAGTCCAGATACCCTCTCTTCAGATTATGAAAGATGTAGGTTTGAGCGAAGACGACTGGATCCAGACTCGGCTTGATCAGCTGAACTTAATCAATGAGAAAAGACTTACTGCTATTTGTCATGGTCAGACGTATCCAAAGCGAATGATCAAGGCATTTAACAAGAAGGTTAGACGAGAAGAGTATCAAGTCGGGGATTTGGTGATCAAGCGCATCATACTGCCGTAAGGAGATCCCAGGGGAAAATGGACCCCTATGTACGAAGGGCCATTTGTGGTTAAGAACATTTTCTCGGGAGGATCTATGATTCTAACCACCATGGATGGTGACGACCTTCCTCACCCCATCAATGCAGACATAGTGAAAAGATACTACACATAAATCAAAGACCCGCTAGGTTGACTGTCCTAGGCAAAAATAAGGGCTTCCCGACGAACCAAAAGGGTTCGGGCAAAAATAAGGGATAAAAATGAAAAAATATTTACACCCGGCAAGTCGAAAACCTGAAAAGGCGGCTTGGGCAAAAAAGGGTATCCCGGTGGACTGAAAACCCAAAAGGGCGATCCAGGCAAAAATTAGGGATCAAAGAGTAACACTATATCTCATTGGATCACCTTGCAACCAGACTTCAGTATCGACTATCAAGCTCGGACGACACTAATCAATCTGATCTACCTTCAACCAAGTAGCAAAGTGATGAGACGCTCAAAGACATAAAGGCAATAGCAGAGTTGGAACCCAGTGGGATTGTTCACATAGCTGTTTTTGTTTATTTGTCACAAAATTGTGTAAATTCTATCGTTCGGCAGCGTTCTCTTACTAGGACGTCAGCCTCTTGTACAAAAACGCCTATTTACAGGCCAACTTCAAAGTCAATGCAATTCATTTTCATAAAGAAATTTCAAATTATTTTCCTTTTTCTGTTTTATTTTGCAAGAACGTCCAATATTCATTTTTGATATATGCATTTGACAATAATTGCTGCTCATAAATATTTAAATGCGAAACAAAAGACGATTACTCGTAATTTTAGAAACAGGGGCAAACAAGAAATGTCCAAGACTTACAGTTGCTCTATTCACAAGGTACATGAATAAAACTAGCTGAAGAGTATGACTAAGGTACATTCACTTCTCGTAGAGTAAGAGAAGGACAGTGGTGTTAATTCTCCCCAGCTGAGGCTCGCAACCGCGAATGAGTCGGTAAGAATCTCCCCAAGCAGAGTTTATCTGGCAGTAGCGCTAGAAGACCATCCCCAATGGAGTCCAGAGGATTATCCCCAGTAGAGTCTGGAAGATTATCCCCAGTGAAGTCGCCACTAGAAGATTATCCCCAGCAGAGTTCATTTCTTTCACAAACAGGAAATTCATCCCCAACAGAGTTTATTATCGCCAGCAACGGTAATTCATCCACAGCCGAGAGTATTTCTCTAAAATCAGTAAATCCTCAGTAGAGCATTTCTTCCCCACAGAGTCATTCTCTCACCAATATATTCTCCAACAGGGTTATTCTCCCAATCGTCTTCGGTCGTTATCCTCAGCGAGCGAAACTCTTTCATTCTCCAGCATGCAATCCGGGATTTATATTCCCCAGCTAGAGAACATCATAAAAACATCGCATGTCTATACATCATGACATGTACATACGCATCATACAAAATAATCTCATTTATTTTGAGAACATCATTGCCTGATGCATATCATGCATTACATACAACTAACCTTTACCTTTTAGGAAAGGATACAATCAAATTCTCACAAAGTTCAAGCTATGAAGCCCGGGTACGACCGGATAATATCTTGATTTCTACAGCATATTGTGAAGCCCGAAGAACGACCGGATAACAGTATCAGAATTCCGCGAAGCCTGGATTACGACCAGATAATGGTATCTCTTAAAAGCAAGCTATGAAGCCCGGATTCGACCGAATAATAGTTTAATCCCCTACAAGCCGTGAAGCCCGGATTACAACCGGATAACAGCTCAGCAAGTACCATGAAGCCTGGATTCGACCAGATAGTGGTATATTATAAAACACCAGCTGTGAAGCCCGGATTCGACCGGATAACAGCTCAGCAACTTATTGTGAAGCCTGGATTACGACCAGATAGCAATACAAGACCATGAAGCCTGGATTACGACCATATAATGGTAGAAGACATTGTGAAGTCTGGATTACGACCAAATAGCAACCAAGGACACCGCGAAGCCTGGATTACGACCAGATAGTGGTATATCTTTAATACAAGTTATGAAGCCCAGATTCGACCGAATAGTTTCTTGATTTCTCCGAACACCATGAAGCTTGGATTTCGACCAGATAGTGGTATGAGACATCGCGAAGCCTGGATTACGACCAGATAGCAGTAAGAGACACTGTGAAGCCTGGATTACGACCAGACAACAGTAAGGGACACTGTGAAGCTTGGATTTAGACCAAATAGCAGTTTACCCAGCCAATTACTATGAAGCCCGGATTCGACCGAATAATAGTAGGCCCAACAGTTAAAGGGAAGCCCAGATGCGACCGAATAACCACTTGATTTTCTTCTGAAGCCTGGATTTCGACCAGATAAGAAGTGAGGTATTGTGAAGACTAGATTCGACCAGATAGAAGTACAAAACACCATGAAGTCTGGATTCGACCAGATAATGTTATAACACATCGTGAAGCTTGGATTACGACCAGATAGCGGTATAAGACATCGTGAAGCCTGGATTACGACCAGATAGCGGTATAAGACATTGTGAAGCTTGGATTGCGACCAAATAGCAATTTCACCTGGACAATTACTAAGAAGCCCGGAGTCGACCAGATATTAGTGTGCCCTAAATCCAAGTTGAAGCCCGGATGCAACCGAATAACAACTGAATTTCTTCTGAAGCCTGGATTACGACCAGATAAGAATCGAGAAATTGTGAAGCCCAGATTACAACCGGATAGCAAGTTTAATCTCATCTCCCTAGTAAGTCACTGTAAATCCTGGATTACGACCAGATAGCAGTCGATCTTATCACTATGAAGCCTAGATCACGACCAGATAGTAGTTCATTTTCACCTCTTCGACTAAGAGACGGTTCCTCAGTAGAATAACGGACGACCGAAGCTCCTAAAATTCAGCTTTTCTCAAGAAACATAGACGATTCACCAGTAGAATAACGGACGACCGAAGCTCCTAAAATTCTATTTCTCTCAGCAAAGACCAACATTCCCCAGTGGAATCTTCCTCAACAACAAGTATACAAGCTCTCGCTAAGGAATCTCTTATGTGATCGACACTCCTTCGGATGGCATCTTTAAGCCCATATCCCGTCATCAATCTCCAAATGGAATCTGTAAGCCCATTCCTGACATCACAAGACAAGTACCACTTCATGCGAGTGCAAATTTCTGGGCACTCTAGTGTTCAATCATCTTCCACCTTCGGATCACGAAAGGCAAAGCAATCCAATCTACATCCTCAGGTTTAAGAAGATTGAACAGGGGCAGCTGTTGTACCCCAAAATTTTCCCTCCCATATTTCTCAACACACTTCAAGAAAATTCTCAAGTTGCTTAAGGAAGTCCAAGGGTTGACCAGACAAGCTCCCTCCTAAGGCAGTCTACCCAATATTAGGGTTTCATATTGCATCAAGATACTTGAGTCCAAGGGATCCCAAATTCTCACCATTGTCCTAATATGTTCTCAAGATCACCCATTCCAATTTTCAAGCCTTGCAGAGGAAGTTTGCTCAGTCAATTGCTCAATGGCCTGAAAATCGACTGTGCTAGGGCAAAAGTCAATTGTGGCCCATATACAGTCAAACTTCAATATTTTTGGTCAACATCCTCATTTTGAAGTATATTTCGTCATTTGATCAAGGGTTGATCATGATTTATCAAGGATTGCTCACAATTCATCAAGAATCAAAAGTTTCTAAATTAGGGTTTTGTAGGAAAAGTCAACTCAACTTTGACCATGCATAACTTTCTCATACTTTATGAGAAATGACCCATCCAAAGCTCATTTTAAAGAGGATTCCATTCTCTACAATCCATCTTCAGCTCCCAAGTTCAAAATATGCACTCACAAGAAGTTATGAATTTGGACATTATAGGTCATTTTGAAAAGTCAACAAAAACACATTTTTTGTTAAAGCTTCATACATGAGCATGGAATATCAAATTGAGATGAGACAAAAAGTGTTGCTTAGAGGACATCTCAAGATTTCTAAAAAGTCTAATAACACCTCCAAAGAGTCAAAATTGAGGAAGTTATGCATTGGTGAAGTTGACCTTTTTTGCAAAATTGTCAAAAGTCAACTATGCCTAAAACTTCAATTTTTGCCAAATGGGCCCAATCTTTTGCACTTGTTTTGAGTTGGCATCATGGTCCACGAGCCCTAGCCTTTGCCACTTGTCACTATCTTGTTTTTATTATTTATTTTGATTTTTATTTAAATTAAATCATTTTAAATCAAAACAAATCATAGAAAATCCAAAATATTGAAAAATCAAGATTTTTTTACATGTTTCAGGTCTTAAGTTCCAGCTAGCATGAGATCAAATTCGTGTAAAGGCATGGAGTGCATAAAAAGATTGGATTTAGGCTATTTTTGGAATGATATTCAAGTGTTTCAAATCAAAATCAAATTCATTGATGGAGGAAGGTTGAGATCAGTTTTGGAACCCTAATTCAGTCCTTGATACATATAGAACGTATGCAGACCCAAAGGAAGGTTAGAAGGAGGCGCAACATCAAGAACAAAACTTGGAAAAAACAAGAAAAAGTGGTGAATCGAATTCCTAGTTGTAGGCAATTTCATGATCCTTTGACCATCTGAATCGCTTCCTGGGATCATTAGCAAGCAGAACCAATCCAGAACAAGCACTTTCAGGCCCTATATCCCGCTGTAAGTCAGTCACGACATGGCTTCTTTCTTGAATTTGAATTTCTTGATTTAGACATTGATAGAATGAATTAATCATATATTATTGATCCTTAGAACATTTGTAAGCTTTCTGTAAAGTTTAATTGCATTTATATGGCTTGTATAAGATTTCACCATGGTTAGGGTTTGTAGCTTCGATTTAGGAGTTTTGTTTAAAGGAAAAATTGGGCCATGAAAGGGCCATCATTGAACTCAGCAGGTCCAGACGAAGCCATTCATGGCTTTAGTTTTGATTTATCTTGCCTATAATTTATTTTGAGAATGTGCAGACTTGTAGCGACGGACAAACGTCCGTAGGTAAAAGTCTAGGACTTTTTACCAACGGACCAGGGACAGGGATGTTGGCGTCGCTTCATCTAATTCGCCCATTTGAATTTCCGCGCGCTGAATTGATATATATATATATGGCCTTTTAATATTTGATTATTATTTTGTATTATTATAACAACTAACACAAATGGCCCAGTGGTAGCCAGGCAAGCGTTAAGGCGTTGGGGAGCTTGAGGTCAGGGGTTCGACCCCTGCCTCCAACGTTTGCATTTTTCTTGAATTCTTTCTACAGATTCCACGCGCTTACAAATCCAAAGGACCATCATGCGTCCTCATCATCCAGCCTGCTAGATGGCCAAATCCAAGGGCCTTTAATGAGGGAGCACCAAACGCCTAGTCAAACGCATGGCATGTGATCCAGCAGGTCAACGTGGGGCTTCTCTTTTGGGCCCAGAATTGTATTCTTGCACCCCCTCAAGCTACTAATTGCAGGCCCAAGTTTCTATTTCTTTTCTTTTTTATATTTAATTTAATTTATTTATTTTATTTTACTAACCAATTAACTATTTTCTTTTTATCAAAAAAATCACAAAAAATATTTTTCATCCAATTAGGCTTAGGTTTATTTTTTACCAATTAATTAATTAATTTAATTAGATTTTAATATTAGATAACTTTAATTTTTTTGTAAATAAATTAAAATTAATTAGAACAATTAGGTTTTATTTATAACTTAATTGTATTTTCCTTTTCTTAAAATAACCAAAAACATAAAAAATAGGCCATTTAATTATTTTCATTAATTAATTTAATTACTAATTAATTTTGGTATTTAATTTAGAAAACCTAATTCTTTTCTTAAAAGTAATTAAAAACAACAAAAACAATTTTTTTCTTTTAATTAGGTTAGAGGGGTCAAAACCCTAATTTCTTCCCGATCTTAATTTCATCGCGCACGCTTTATTGTTTTATTATTACCATATTGATGTAATTGCCTACAAGTTGTAATAGTTAATTAGGACCTTTTATTTTCATTTATCGCTTTATTTTTTAAGGGTTTGTTTTTGGCTATATAAATACCCGAAGCCTTGTAATAGAGTAGTTTAACTTCCGCATTTTAAATTCCGCAAAATATTAACTGTTAGATGTATGATTAGGGTTGCATGACAAGAATGTATGGTTAACTTTAAAACAGTTAGATAACCTTAAAATGTGCAAAAATAATAATTTGAAATTGAATCACTCGCACATGCGCACTCCTAGGGTACACCCCCACTTGGTTGCCTTTGGTAAACAGTCATTGAGTATAGGATGCTTTAGTGGTCGTCCTTTTGTCCAAAGATCAAAGTTGCCTCGGAAATGTTGCCTCGGATATTGTTGCCTCGGATAATTGATCTAAGACATTAGGGTTACTACTAAGACGTCCTAACATTGCTTTAGTGACCGTACGTCCCTTTTGAATTGACCCTCAAAACTCCAACGACGATGCTACCTACTCACTAATAGTGGGATAGCGTTGTCTAAAGGAAACGAACATAGAACGATTCTTTTTTCGAGTAGGTAGATTAGTTCTTAAGTACTTGCTCAATCAAAACAAACTTTTTTCACACTTACACTCCTTTACAAACAAAGTTTTCAAAAACACTTCATTACACTCTTGAAGACAGAAGCAAGAGTTAAATCGAAGTCAAAACAAAAACTTTTCAAATCACACAAACACAGAGAAGCAATTTTGAAAATGATGAGCAAGTACCTAAGAGCCCGTAGATAACTACGGATAGAAAGGGAGCTAATACCTTCCCTTTCTATAATCTACCCCCCGTACTCAGAAATATCTCGAAAAAGGAATTTTTCTGTGCTTTTTTCCTTTCCTTGTTGGATAAAATAAAAGTCGGTGGCGACTCTTGCTTACCGCGACATTTTGCAAACACAAGCGCAAAACGCAAACCAGCATCCTAAAAAACAGTCCTGGTTCTGGCCACCGTATCACATATGTCATCTCTAAAAGTCGCCAAGGCAGTAGTAGAGGAGGGTGGATGCACCATCTGGGGGAAGCTTCTAGACATTCTGTATAAATCTGACAGGTTTGGCTTAGGGTTTACTTCAAGTGCTCAGAAGGCTGTGCATCGTGCCCATGCTGGAGGGCCACCTTTAAAGATTAGCAACCAAGAGGTCAACGCAGTGGAAGACAGTGAAGAAGATGGAAGCTTGGAGGATTAGATATTTCCTACTGTCAACAGAGGACTTCGCAATTGGGAAGCCAAAGACTTTGTTCCGATAACTTTCATCTCTCAGTAATTTATCTTTTACATTTCTATTGGACTTGTAATATTCACAAACAATTCGTACATTTTCAACCTTGTGTCTTACCCAAGGCGCAATGGTCCATTTGTAAGGGTTTTTATTTCATCTTCATATGACATTCAATGAATCATGGACGTTTTTCACATACAAACTTTTTATGCTCATTGTCTTTCTTTTACATTTTATTGTTTAAAGATGGCTATACCCTTACACACACCCACACTCATAAATGCAGGTACCCGTCCATTCCGGATCCCATGGGTAACGATACTGCTATGGCATTTAGTGACTCTGAAGATCTAATCTACCAAGCCGAATACGAAGGTGAGGAAGATTGTCAAGTACCAGGGGAATTAGCTAGACTACTACAACAAGAGGAAAGAGCTATTCAGCCTCATGGGGAACCATTGGATACAATCAACTTGGGTACCAAGGAAGATAGAAAGGAAATCAAAGTGGGTGCCAATCTAGAGCCGAGTGTCAAGGAGCGTCTAATTCAGCTATTGCATGATTATGTTGAGATCTTTGTCTGGTCATACGAAGACATGCCAGGACTTGATACAAACATTGTGGTACATCGTCTGCCAACAAGAGAAGACTGTCCACCAGTGAAACAAAAACTTCGCCGCATGAGAACTGACTTGTCGGAGAAGATCAAAGCGGAAGTTATGAAACAATTCAATGATGGGTTCTTAGCTGTCACTTCCTATCCTCAATGGGTTGCCAACATTGTTCCCGTGCCTAAAAAGGACGGCAAAGCACGAATGTTTGTGGATTATAGAGATTTAAACAGGGCCATCCCTAAAGATGATTTTCCACTTCCCCACATCGATATCCTGGTTGACAATACGGCCCAACACAAAGTATTTTCCTTCATGGATGGATTCTCAGGTTATAACCAAATCAAAATGGCACCTGAGGACATGGAGAAAACTACATTTGTCACACAGTGGGGCACATTCTGTTACAAAGTGATGCCATTCAAACTGAAGAATGCTGGGGCGACCTATCAACGTGCAATGGTAGCTTTATTCCATGATATGATACATCGTGAGATAGATGTCTATGTAGATGACATGATAGCCCGATCACAAACTGAAGAGGAGCACCTTGAGCACTTGCAAAAGTTGTTTGATAGGTTGAAGGAGTACAAGCTAAGGTTGAATCCAAACAAATGCACATTCGGAGTCCGGTCCGGTAAACTCTTAGGTTTTGTTGTCAGCAACAAAGGCGTCGAAGTTGATCCTGCCAAGGTTAAAGCGATACAAGAAATTTCTGCTCCTCGTACTGAGAAGGAAGTCATAGGATTCTTGGGACGCCTGAACTATATTGCCTGATTCATTTCTCACCTAACAGCTACTTGTGAACCAATCTTCAAATTGTTGAAGAAAGATAAAGTAGTCAGATGGAATGATGAATGTCAGATTGCTTTTGACAAGATCAAAGAATACTTACAAGAGCCTCCTGTTTTGATACCACCAGTCGAGGGAAGGCCATTGATCTTATATTTGACTGTTTTAGAAAACTCAATGGGGTGTGTGTTGGGGCAGCATGATGAGTCTGGCCGAAAAGAGCACGCTATTTACTACCTGAGCAAAAAGTTTACCGACTGTGAAACCAGATATTCACTGCTCGAGAAAACTTGTTGTGCTCTAGAATGGGCTGCTCGCCGACTAAGACAGTATATGTTGACTCATACTACTTTGTTGATATTTAAAATGGATCTGATAAAGTACATCTTCGAAAAGCCTGCTCTGTCTGGGAGGATAGCTAGATGGAAGATGATCCTAACAGAATATGACATACAGTACACTACCCAGAAAGCTATAAAGGGCAGTGTGCTAGCTGATCATCTTGCCCATCAAGCTGTAGAAGATTATCAGTCCATGAAGTTTGAATTCCCGGATGAAGACATCATGACATTAGATAAATGTGAAGAAATTAGACCATATGACGGACCTGAACAAGGATCCCGATGGACCCTGTTCTTTGATGGGGCATCCAATGCACTTGGTAATGGTATCGGTGTTGTACTCATATCTCCGAAAGGGTGTCACACTCCCTTTACTGCCAGACTTTGCTTCAACTTTACAAACAACATGGCAGAATACGAAGCATGCATCTTTGGTCTCAAGGCTGCCATCGACTTGGGAATCAAGTCTTTAGATGTGTTCGAAGATTCAACTTTGGTCGTCAGTCAGATCAAAGGAGAATGGGACACTAAGCACCCAAACCTTATCCCTTACAAAGAATATGTTTTGACATTGTTACCAAATTTCGAGAAGATTACCTTCGAGCATTTCTCGCGAGAAGAAAATCAGCTAGCAGATGCTCTAGCCACAATGTCATCTATGTTTAAACTTAATTGGGATAACGAGGCTCCCTAAATCACCATTGAACGAATGGATGAACCAACATACTGTCACGAGATTAATACTGAAAAGATAGTGGACCAGCCTTGGTTTCATGGAGTCAAGAGGTATCTCGAGGCTCAAGAATATCCCGAAGGAGCTTCAATCAATGATAAAAAGTTCTTAAGGAGATTCTCTACTAATTTCTTCCTAAGTAATGGCATCCTGTACAAACGAAATCACGACTCCATTTTACTTCGGTGTGTGGATAAGATTGAGGCTGAAAAGATCATGGCTGAATTACATGAAGGTGCTTTTGGCACTCACTCCAACGGGCATACGATGGCGAAGAAAATCCTATGGGCAGGCTATTATTGGTCTACTATGGAAGGAGATTGCTATCAACACTCCCGGACCTGTCATAAGCGTCAAATTTATGCTGGCAAGGTCCACGTACCTTCGGTTCCTCTGAATGTCTTAATAGCTCCTTGGCCCTTTGCTATGTGGGGAATCGACATGATTGGAGAGATCAAGCCAACAGCCTCTAATGGACACCGCTTCATTCTAGTGGCCATTGACTATTTTACAAAATGGGTCAAAGCAGCTTCCTTCGCATCCGTTACTAAGAATGTTATTGCCCGCTTCATCAAGCAGAATCTTATTTGCCGGTATGGTATCCTAGAAAGGATCATCACTGACAACGGTACAAACCTTAACAATACTATAATTACCGCCTTGCGCGAGCAGTTCAAGATTCAGCATCACAATTCATCCCCTTATCGGCCAAAGATGAATGGTGTTGTTGAAGCCGCAAATAAAAACATTAAAAAGATCATACAAAAAATGACAGTCACCTACAAGGACAGGCATGAGATTCTACCATTTGCTCTCCACAGTTATCGTACCACGGCTCGCACGTCAACTGGGGAAACACCCTATTCTTTAGTTTATGGAATGGAGGATGTCTTGCCTATTGAGGTTCAGATCCCCTCTTTGAGGATTATGAAGGATGCAGGTTTGAATGAGGACGATTGGATCCAAACTCGACTTGATCAACTAAACTTAATTGATGAAAAGAGACTTACTGTTGTTTTCCATGGTCAGATGTATCAAAAACGGATGATCAAGGCTTTCAACAAGAAAGTCAGATGCCAAGCATATCAAGTTGGAGATCTAGTGATCAAGCGCATCATCTTGCCACAAAGTGATCCCAGGGGAAAATGGACTCATACCTATGAAGGACCATTTGTAATCAAGAACATATTCTCCGGTGGGGCAATGATCTTAACTACCATGGACGGTGACGACCTGCCACACCCTGCGAACGCAGACATAGTCAAAAGATACTACGCCTAAGAGACCCGGTAGGTTGACACACCTAGGCAAAACAAGGGCATCCCGGAGAACCAAAAGGTTCAGGCAAAAATTAGGAATAAAATATAAAAAATATGTACACCCGGCAAGTTGAAAACCCGAAAGGGCGACTTGGGCAAAAAAGGGTTTCTCGGTGGACTGAAAACCCGAAAGGGCGGTCCAGGAAAAAGTTAGGGAATTAAAGCGTACGACTATGTCTCGTCGGATCACTTTGAGGACAACCTCTTGACTTCCCCTGACAAACTCAGAGTTTCTGATCAATTCAATCATCTTCAGACGAAGCAACAAATAGACAAGATATTCGGAGATACGAAGGCTATAGCAAAATGGAAACCCCATGGGATTATTACACATAGCTATCTTTCTTTGTATAAAGTTTTTCTTGCTCTTTATGGCGCCATTCTCTTACTAGAATGTTTGTCTCCCTTGTACAAAATACTAATTCAAAGTCAATACAAAGATATCTCTTTGAAAGTACAGAAAACTATTTGTCTTTTTCCTTTACACTTGTGTTTTATTTGCAAAAACGTCCAAAGATTCATTAATGAACATATGCATTTGAACATAATTACTGTTTACAAATAAACAAAGTGAGAAAGAATATTACCGATAAGTTGAAAGAGCCGGAAAAAAGTCTCTAGGATATTTCATAAGCAATCCCCACAATACGTCATCTAGATCCCCAATGGAACTAAAACTTCAAATTATTAATCCCTAGTAGAGATCGTCAATTTTCTCAGGACTCCTCAAAGCAATATGTGGCATTGCCCTCACAGGCCAATTTTTGACAGTACTTCAAACTTCAAGACATGAAGAATCCATATATCCCCAGCAGCTTTCAAGGATCCATTCTCCTCAATCAAACAGAAATACAGCAAATCAGCTCACATACGCATACATTGCATACATATATCATAAGCATTGATAAAGCAAATACATTGCATCATACATTTCATACGACATGACTTGGTATTTAACTAACATTTTACCCTTTTCAGGATAAGACTAAACAGTTACCATTGATGATATGCAATCATGATGTAGTACAGATACGCTCCAAACACGGAGGCCATTCTGTTACTCATTCAGATTCATCTTCCAGACACCGTACAAATACGCTCCATACACGGAAGCCATTCTGATACTCATTCAAATTTCAAGTTCAGATACAGTTCAGATACGCTCCAGATACGGATGCCATCCTGATACTCATTCAGATTCAGACTTTACATACAGTACAGATACGCTCCAAACACGGAAGCTATTCTGATACCCATTCAGACACAGTACATATACGCTCCAGACACGGAAGTTATTCTGATACTTATTCAGATTTCAAGTTCAGATACAGTACGGATACGCTCCAAACACGGAAGCCATTCTGATACTCATTCAGATTTCAAGTTTAGATACAGTTCAGATACGCTCCAAACACGGAAGCCATTTTGATACTCATTCAGATTTCAAGTTCAGATACAGTTCAGATACACTCCCGATACGAATGCCATCCTGATACTCATTCAGATTCAGATTTCAGATACAGTTCAGATACACTCCAGACATGGACGCCATTTTGATACTCATTCAGTTCCAGCTTACAGACACAATTCAACAATAATTCCTGGATGGCATCTTTAAGCCCATCTCCTACAACTTTCTATCACCTCTCCAAATGGCATCTTTAATCCTATTCCCTTAACCATCACATCACCAAGAGCAAATTTCTGGGCACTCTAGTGTTCAATCATCTTCCACCTTCGAGTCACGATTGGCAAAACATGCCAATCTAACTATTCAGGTTTAAGAAGATTGAACAGGGGCAGTTGTTGTACCCCAAAATTTTCCCTCTCCTGTCTCAAGGATTCTTAGAATTACTTCAGTCAAGTTTCAAGCCTCAAACCACGTTTTCTAAGAAGAATCATTCAAATTATCAAAAGTGGGCAAAATGAGCAAAATTGGAGTTTCTGCTGGAAAAGTCAACCAGACACTAAAAAAGTCAAAATTTGACTTTTGGATCAAATTTGAGTCCCAAAAATCACATTATGTCAAGACATCCAAAAAAATGAAGTTTGATCATCAAAAGTCAAGAGATCAAAAATCCAACTTTGCAAGACTTTGAGATTTTTCTAAGTATTCTCTATACTTGGTTAATTTCATTTGCTTCATGGCATTTTACTACAACTCCAAATAATTCAAGATGATGCAAGTAATTCAAGTTATTACAAAGTGACATTTTGAAAAATTACAAATTCTAAAACTATGTCTTAATTAAAACCTTGTCACAATATTTTTGCTTTTGACATAATATGCACAAGACCAAATTTATGACATGCTACAAACTATGTTGTCCAAAGTTGAATAAAATGTGATATGCCACAACACCCCAGGCTGCCCTACAAGAAAGCTTGTGCAATGCTGCATCCCAAGTATACATGCTGCCCAATACAGTCCAAAACTGCTCTATGCAGTCTGCCCAAACCAGCACCACAACAGCCCCAAAATTGCACCAAAATGGCAAAGGAAAATTGTGTGCATAAAGTATCAAAGCAATAGGCAAAAACAATTCAAAATGACTTATTTGTTTTCCCCCATAAACCACAGTCAAGGGGTCTACAAAAGAGGACTGTCTCATAAGACAAAGAGGTTAGAGGCTGGATTTTGAGGAGAGGAAAAATTTTCTAGAGAAAAGATAGAGAGTTTTATTGAGCAGAAAAACAATATTCTGCGCAACTTTGACTCATTTTCAAAACCAAAACTGCTCTTGTTCAAAACAGAAACCCAGCTCATTGCTCCACCATACAAACTCTTCCCCAAAGACTGTCCAAACATAACCAAAAAACAATCCATGTAGTGCTGTTCATCCCTATCCTCAAAACACCAAAAACATAACAGTACAATCCAGCTTAGTTTCAACAGTCCGGAGTAGAATTCTGGAGATTCATTGAGATCCTCATCACATTTGGAAAAACATTCACATTCAAAACAGACAGTGCAGTCCAGAGGTAAGTCTTCTTAACTTGATATCTCATCATACATCAATAATGATTTGTTTATTTTGAAGACAAGATGTAGCACCTTAATATCTTTTTGAACTAGCCATATGCACCTTGTTTAGTCTTATTCAATCATTTGCTATTCATGCTTATTCATTATATGCCATAAACTAACCTGTTCAATCAGTAAAACAATGTTTAAGGCAGGAAAATGCAACTTGCACCGACACATACCATCATGTATCGACCCGTTCTAGTGAAAAAACAGGGTATGAGTCGACACATAACCCTCATGCGTCAATCCATACTGAGTTCAGGTCACGGAGTAGAAGCTAGAAGGGCTTATGAGTCGATACATACGCGTTTCGCGTCGACACAAGAAGGGTGCATGAGTCGACACATCCCATTATGTGTCGACTCATACTGAGTCATTTTTGTTTTACAAGAGCAGGGAAAAGCTATGTGTCGATGCATAGCAGCATGGGTCGACACATAGTGGTTCGAAATGCATTTCTTCCTATATTTTGCACTATTTTTACATTATCTTCGTTATTGTTCGTTATGGTTGTAATATTTTAGTTTCTACCTCATCCCTATTGTTAATTTGTACCCCCCATCCCTCTAAAATGATGTAATAGCTTAGATTTTATTTTCCTCATATGGTTAGTAAAATAAGATGTATGACAAGATAAAAAAACTAACAAGTAGCTCACCAAAAATCAAAGACAAATGCATGCAAACTAACACACTCGCACACTAACACCTCTAGGGTAATCTTACTTTGTCCCCTTTCGGAAAATAGTCATGTTCCTCGAACATGGACGTTTTAGCAAAGACCCTCGATAAAAGATCGTAGTCCCTCGATGACCCTCGATGTTGCCTTTGGTAAACGATCTAGTCCCTAAACGACATTGCTAAAATGTTCCATGAGTTGCCTTCTATGACTATGCAAAAGTCCCTACACCCGTCCCTTCACATCCAATGATGGAACTTCTTACCAAAACAATGGTAAGATAGCCACATCTAAAGGAGAAGGAAAAGCACATTTAAGACCTTTTGAGTAGGTAGTTTCGCTCTTAGTTACTCGTTTGCTTGCAAAACACTTTTATACATCAACACTCTTATTTCAAAACATTTCCAAAAGATAAAACATTTTGTATACGTTCTTATAGAGACGAGAACCATTGCAAAATATCTTTCCGAAAACCACTTTCCAAATCACAATCCATGATTACACCTTTGAACTATCTTTTGAAACAAAACTTTATATACGTTCTCATAGAGACGAGAACCATTACAAGGATATTTTCAAAATACTTTCAAAGCTCACACCACAAAACACGTTCAAACGAAAGCAAGTTAATCTAGCGAGTAACTAACACCTTCCCTTTTCATAATCTACCCCCCGAACTCAAGAAAATATCTCTACAGGTATTTCCTGTGCTTTTTCACCTTTCCTTTTTGGATAAAAGAAAATTCAGTGGCGACTCTTGCTAAACCGCAACATTTGCGATAAAACGCAAAACCTCAAGTCAGTTCTCCCACCGTATCACACCTGGTCTAGATACATATATTGTAGAGCACTGTTTGCCATTGAAGCCAGAGTGTCCGCCAATCAAACAGAAGTTGAGAAGAACTCACCCAGATATGGCAGTAAAGATCAAAGAGGAGATTCCAAAGCAAATTAATGCCGGTTTTCTTGTGACGTCAGTGTATCCTCAGTGGATTGCCAATATTGCCCCAGTACCAAAAAAAAGACGGAAAAGTCCGCATGTGCGTAGATTATAGAGATCTAAATAAAGCTAGTCCAAAAGATGATTTTCCATTGCCACACATTGATATGTTAGTGGATAGCATAGAAAAATTCAAAGTATTCTCGTTCATGGACAGATTTTCTGGGTATAATCAAATAAGAATGGCTCCAGAGGACATGGAAAAAACAACGTTTATCACACCCTGGGGAACATTATGTTATAGAGTGATGCCCTTCGGGTTGAAGAATGCTGGTGCAACGTACCAGAGGGCTATGACAAACCTATTCCATTATCTAATGCACAAGGAAATTGAGGTATATGTTGATGATATGATTTCTAAATCCCAGACAAAAGAAGGGTATGTAGAAGATTTGTTGAAGTTGTTTCAGCATTTGAGGAAGTATTGCTCTGCTTGAATATAAATAAATGTACCTTCAGTGTTCGATCGGGGAAATTATTGGGTTTCATTGTTAGCCAAAAAGTAATTGAAGTTAACCCTGATAAAGTCAAAGCAATTCAAGAGATGCCAGCATCGAGAACTGAAAAGCAAGTCATAGGGTTCCTCGGATGTTTGAATTATATTTCCAGATTCATTTCCCACATGACTGTAACATGTGAACCGATCTTTAAGTTATTAAAGAAATATCAAGGTTGTGTGTGGACGGATGACTGCCAAAGGGCATTTGAGAGTATTAAAGAATATCTACTTGAACCTCCTATCTTGCTCCCGCCTGTCGAAGAAAGATCGTTGATTATGTATCAAACAATGTTAGATAATTCCATGGGCTGTATTCTGGGACAACAAGATGAAACATGGAAGAAAGAGTATGCCATTTATTATCTCCGTAAAAAGTTTACTGATTGTGAGTCACGGTATTCCATGCTGGAAAAGACATGTTGTGCTCTGGCCTGGGTAGATAAATGTTTGCGGCAGTATATGTTGTATCACACTACTTGGTTGATCTCCAAAATGGATCCAATCAAGTAAATTTTTGAAAAGCCTGCTCTTACCCGGAGAATTTCCCGTTGGCAGATGTTGTTATCTGAATATGACACCGAATACCACACTCAAAAGGCTATTAAAAGCAACGTGTTGGCAGACTACCTTGCTCACCAACCAGTTGATGATCATCAGTCTGTGAAGTATAACTTTCCCGATGAGGATGTGATGTTTTTGAAAGTGGAAGATTGTGATGAACCATTGCCTGAGCAAGGTCCTTATCCTGAATCTCGCTGGAGTATGATATTTGATGGAGCTGTGAATGCTTATGGTAAAGTAATTGGTTCCATGATTGTCACTCCCCACAGATCGCACACTCCTTTCACTACAAGGTTGACATTTTATTGTACTAATAATATGGAAGAATATGAGGCTTGCATCATGGGTCTCTAGGAAGCTATTGATCTCAGAATTAAAATCCTAGATGTGTATGGTGATTCAGCTTTGGTAATAAACCAGATTAAAGGAGAATGGGATACTCTTCACCCCAGTTTGATCCCTTACAAAGATTATGCTAGAAGGTTGTCACCCTTCTTTAATAAAGTTGAATCCCATCACATTCCTAGAGATGAAAATCAAATGGTGGATGATCTGGAAACTCTGGCTTCTATGTATCAAGTGAATACTTGGAATGATGTACCTTGAATTGTGGTTCAACGACTGGATAGGCCCGCTCATGTGTTTACAACAGAAGAGGTAGCAGATGAAAAACCTTAGTATTATGATATAAAGCATTTTCTCCAAACTCAGGAATACCCAATTGGTGCATCGAATAAAGATAGAAAGACATTTAGAAGATTGGCTGGCAGTTTCTTCCTCAGTGAAAATGTGTTGTACAAGAGAAATTATGACATGGTCTTGCTTAGATGCATGGATAGACATGAAGCATACATGTTGATGCATGAGATTCACGAAGGTTCATTTGGCACTCATGCCAATGGACATTCGATGACTAAAAAGATGCTAAGGGCAGGTTACTATTGGCTGACAATGGAATCTGATTGTTACAAATTTGCAAAGAAGTGTCATAAATGTCAGATTTATGCGGACAAGGTTCATGTGCCTCTGAAAGTTCTTAATGTGATCTCTTCCCCTTGGCCTTTCTCTATGTGGGGTATTGACATGATTGGAATAATAGAGCCCAAAGCTTCTAGTGGACACCACTTTATCTTGGTAGCAATTGATTACTTCACCAAGTGGGTGGAGGTTGCTTCATATGCTAATGTTACCAAGCAGGTGGTTGTGCGCTTCATTAAGAATAATCTGATATGTCGGTATGGTGTGCCGAGCAGAATTATCACTGACAATGGCTCAAATATGATAAACAAGATGATGACAGAACTTTGTAAGGAATTCAAGTTTGTCCATCATAATTCATCTCCGTACAGGCCGAAGATGAATGTGGCTGTTGAAGCTGCTAATAAGAATATCAAGAAAATTATCCAGAAAATGGTTGTTACTTATAGGGATTGGAATGAAATGCTCCATTTTGCTTTGCATGGATATCGAACATATGTCCGCACTTCAACAAGAGCAACCCCATTCTCTCTTGTGTATGGAATGGAAGTTGTGCTCCCAATCGAGGTTGAGATTCCCTTCTTGTGTGTGATAATGGAAACCAAGTTGTCAGAGGCTGAATGGGTCCAGAACAGGTTTGATCAATTGAATTTGATTGAAGAGAAGAGGATGAAGGCTTTGTATCATGGCCAGTTATATCAGAAAAGGATGAAGAAATCTTTTGATAAGAAGGTCAAACCTCATGAATTCAGAGAAGGCGACCTCGTGCTCAGGAAGATCATGTCCTTTAATGCTGATTCGAGGGGCAAGTGGACTCCCAATTTTGAAGGCCCATGTGTTGTCAAGAAAGCCTTCTCTGGCGGTGCATTAATTATTTAAACTATGGATAGAGAGGAGTTCCCACGTCCCATGAATGATAATGCAGTCAAGAAATACTTCGCCTAAAGAAATAAAAGAACAGCTCGCTAAGTTGAAAACTCGAAATGGAGGCTTAGGCAAAAAAGAGCATCTCGGTAGGCCGAAAACCCAAAAGGGCAGTCTAGGCAAAAATTAGATACATAAACAGAATAAATTTCCCGCTAAGTTGAAAACCTGAAAGGGCGGCTTAGGTAAAAGTTAGGTACTTTCTTGGCAAGTAACTACATCAGACAGGACTTGATCATTGGAGCAACAATCTTCTCAGATCCTCATCATACTTCAACAAAAGTTGTTGCTCAGGATTTCAAAATTTGTTAGTGGGGATAGCAGTCATTGTATCTCAATGTATCTATTCCATTATATATTACCGTTTTCTAAACTTTGTAATTATCCATGGAGTCTCGCCATTCGCAAACTACCATTCTATTAATGAAATTTAAGCTTTTACCCAATTCTTGGTATTTCTTATTTTATTTAGCATGCAAAGACTCCATTTATTATTGATAATAACTTTCAAAGCGAAAAGATTGAATAACAAAATTGATTTTCAAAAAGAATTTACAATGTGTTTTTACTTTAAAATTTGTGACGCAAGAGAAACAACCAAAGTGGTGATCCCAGGAATGAACGAACTCCAGTTGCTTTTAAGAAGTCTTGTTTCCCGAAGAAGTTTTGCTCAAGATGTTTCGTCGTATAGGGTTCGTAAATCCAGTATCCCCGGTCAAGTTTTGGTTCATTTCTCCTCTTTTTTGAGTTTGCATGATATGAAGATCCAATCCAAGATTTTTTCTAGTGAAGATTTCGTTTGTTTAAAAGAAGTTCTTTCTTCCCAGAGAAGTTAGTACAATGATTACTCTCGAAGAACACAGACCTCTATTTTCCCCAGTAAAGAACATATATTGATTTTCCCTTTGTGAAGGTGGTGTTGACCTCCCCAATAAAGTCGGCACGAATTCCCCAGTGAATGTTTTGATGATTTGATGTCCGTCTGCTATACTTGAAATTGATTTTCAAAATCCCCTGTACTGTTTGGTCGCTATGTTTAGTTTACTTCCGAATTGTGTTTCTCCCCAATAAAGTTAAACCAGGAAGTAGGTTTTGTTTCCTCAGTTGGCTCTTACTTTTTCTTGGATTGTTCATCTTGGATGTAATTTGGCCGAGTGTTGATTGTGCCCGAGTTGGTTTTTCCTGTTTACTCCCAGTGTTATATATCTATTTTGTCAGCATGTGCGCGATAAACACTCATACATTCATACACACATCATGCATAACTAAAATTGGCAAATCATCTCTCATTCACATTCGTTAATATTTTGTTGACATATTATCCTATTTTGCAGATGTTATGTTGTCCTCTCTCCAACAGGGTGTTGTCCTTAAGCATAAAGCATATATTCTTTCAATTTCCCCACTGAGTTATCCCTCGTGGAATATTTTTTCTTCATCCTTCTTGTACAGCTCTTTGACTAGATGATTTAGGTCTCCCTCTTGAGTTTATTTCTCAAAGGAAGTGTTTCGGACGACTTTCTCATTCCAGTTTATTTCTGGTTTGAATTTTTGATTCTCAGCAATATTATTACTTTGGATTTCCGCAAGCTTCGAGCATTGGTTTGAGAATGTGTATTTATTTTGCACGAGAATACTTTTATCTCCTCAAGCTGGAATATATTTCCATTTGCCCAGAAAGTCGTATTTCTTTCCCCAGAAAGTCTTTTTTTTTACAATCCTCCATAACAGCAAGTGGCAGGTCTCTTTATTTGAGCAACCTATACTTCCCTGTAAAAGTCGACGTAACTGTTTTTCGCTATCTTCTCTATGAGTGGGTGTTATACCCTAATTTTTGCCCCTAAGATCCCTTCATCATACCATGTTGATTCCATCACAACAAGATCACATTAGGATTCTTGGTTCCCCTCCCTATATTTAGCTTTGCTCTTTAAGGAATCACCAAGCACCTTGACTTGTGTTCTTTTATGATCAGGAATACTTTGTCTTGATTTCTTCTTTTAATTAATAAAATGCAATGTTGGTTTGTCTTGCTTGTTATCCATGTAGGTAAAGGCAATGAGATTTAACCAGTTGCCCCATGGGTTCATGAGTTTATTTCCATGCCCTAGTCAATAAAGCTTGAGAAGTTCAAGTCTCACCATTCAAGATGTTTTGGAGCAAATGGCATGGCAGTCTTATTTTGGGTCACCATATTTCAATATTATCAAATTTGATCCAAAAAGTACAAGGGGTTGATTGGAAAAAATAGTCATGTTTGGACAAGATTTTGTTCCATTTGGTCATAAGTGCATGTTTCTCTCAATTATCAAGATATGGAAGTGGTTGTGGTTTCTATGAGTTCTCATTGTCATCCT
Organism: Vicia faba; assembly: GCA_948472305.1. NCBI lineage: Eukaryota > Viridiplantae > Streptophyta > Magnoliopsida > Fabales > Fabaceae > Vicia > Vicia faba. Next base: position 1,234,112,346 of record OX451735.1, read on the forward strand.
CAACAACTTATATTTACAAAGCATTTTTTTTGGTACAAGAAGTTTGTTCAAAATTGTCAAAGTTCCTCAAGGCATGTTTCTTAATCTAGGAGCTAGGGTTTTGAACTTCAAATGAGTATATCTTGCTCATCTTTTGGTATTTTTGAGTTATTCCAAAGACATCATTATCTTAAAAGGGTTATTAACAAATCACTTCAAAAGTTCCAAGGAGTTTTCATGTGGAAGAAACTTGATGAAGAAGAAAGATTACAAGTCCTCCAGATGAATCCCTAATTTTTCATGTGTGACTTCAAATGATCATAACTTGGTCAATTTTTATCACCTTGAGCCCATTATTTTTCCAAAATGATATTGAGGATGTGAACTTTATGCCTTCTTTTATGTGAAACGTGATAAAATGGATGGAAGTTGCCTTAAGGATACAAAAGATTATAGGTCATTTCATGATTTTTTGCTAACTTCAACAATTCATAACTCTCTAAATTTTTGGAGATTTTGAATGGTTCAAGTTTCAAAATGTCATTAAAGAGTTCTATTTCATTCCATCTTTTTTGGTCAAGAGAAAATTCCAAGTGGAAGGCTATGTTTGGATGCAAGACATTATAGGTCTCTTTTGAAGAAAAATTTGAAATATTTCTAAGTATGGAAAGTCAACCCTTTTTCTCCAACTTTGACTCAATCCAACTTTCAGCTCAAGCATCCATTTGATCCAATTATTCTTCCATTGCAAAGCTTGTAACCTCATCTTTCTAAAGAATCACGAATCATGCCCTAAGACCCCTTGAGCTGAGAATGCCATTGGTCAAAAGTTGGCAATTTTAAACTGAATTTTTCACCAAGTCCGAAGTTTTAAATCCTTGATTTGGCTTCTAAACACTTTGTTTCTGCACGTTTTTGCTTTTGAACGTGTTTAGTGAACTTCCAGAACTGATTAGCACAACAAAATGCGCATTTTGGATGAGTTTTGATCAAATTGGAAGTCACACTTTTCTTATTTGCAACTTCACACGATTTCCCTCCAAACTTCATCATTTCTCACGCTTGGACATTCCATTTGATTCCCTATAAATAGAGGGTCATTTCCCATTCATTTCCTCAAGCTTGGATATCCAGAATCACCCTACCAAACTTGTTCCATAACTCAGAATTCAGCAACTTCGAAATCTATTCCCAAGCCTTTTTCAATCCAATTTCTCCATCAATTAACCTTCCTTGATCTTCCCTGAAGCCAACCATATAATTACATTCAAGAATCATTCCTTATATTGCTCCATAAAAGTCCAGTTTTAGAGCTCTGCAACTCAACTTCAATAGGTAGATTCCTTCATCAATTCTTCAAAACTTTGATATCATTGTGATGCTCTCATTGCCCTGGTTCTAGTCGCAACACTTGCTTTTTACTAGAAACGCGTTTTAACCATGAAATTTCAAATCTCTTTTCAAAACTTTCCTTCCAAATTGCTTGAGCTATAGTTTATATAAATTTGGCGTGAGGGTGTGGTTGTCTTCGTCTTGAAGAGACAAAGTGAATGGCATGGGTTTGAGCTTCTGATTTTACTGTTTGAGAGATCTGCAATTCACGTTGGCTGGAGGTTGAAGATGACCAACGTGTCATCTTCCAACCAATGATGGCGTGCCACTTGTTTTTTTTTTTAAATTTTGATTTTATTTTTGATTCTAGGCTTTATTCACTAATGACCATGATATGCAAAGCGTGCCAGATCCTTTGGATCTGATTACTAACGTGTTTTGACTCTCATCGAATGGTCCACATATTTTTGACTTTTCTTTTCTTTTCTGATTTTTATATTTAATTATTTTAAACTTCAAAAAATCTAAGAAAATTCATTTTAAGTCCAAAAAATCGAAAAAAATTATGAAAAATATTTTTGATTATTCTCTTTCTGATTTTCATTTTTTCACAATTTAATTTTGTGTTTTGCGATTTTTTACAAATTTTTACTTTATTTGAATTATTTTAAATGTTTAAAAATACTTTATGCATTTTTAAATTCTGAAAGAATTATGGAATGATTCAATGATATTGTGACAAATATTGATGACCTTATTTTATTTTTGTTTCTGACTTTGCTATTTTTTTTTAATCATTTTTGGTTTATTTTACCCCTTTCTTTTAATTTTAAAAATAGTTTCTGACTTTAAAAAATTACCAAAAAATTTATAAAATCATTTGAGTCCTTTTCTGATTTTTCTAGGTCTTACTTTTCATTTCTTGATTAATTTGAACATAGTTGATATTTTTCTCTTTTATTTCTATTTTAAAACTTTTTTTTAAACCTTTTTTTGTATATATTAAATGTAATATTATTTTGTGACTATTTTCTGGATGATCTTGGATTAAATTTTTTATCATGAAATTTATTAACATTATTGGATCCATGGTGTTGAGTCTAACTCCACAAAAATGGATGAATAATTTTAATAATAGTTTGATTAAATTTAATTCAAAAGTGGTTTGTATATTCTCTCCCACCCCTCTTCATCTCATCCCTTTCTTATTGCACTAAGTGTTATTGGAGCATGATCTCTATATTATGTCTCAAAACAAATGGTGCATAGATTGTTATTGACCGACCTCAAAATAGGTGCGACTTCTATATAAGTCCACTTATGATTGCTTAACATAGCGCAAAATTTTGTCCTGATTCGAATAAATGATCATTCGTAGCCCAAACTTATGTTTGCAAGCCCAAGTATGTTAATTTGATCTCTTTCATCCAATAACCTTGAGATTCATTGTGTGGAGGCTTTGGTTCTACCAATCCTCTAATGGATCTACAACATCTTTGGTTAACGCGGATCACTGAAACATCGTTGATCATTAAATGGTACTCATGAGGATTCCAAATGGATGATATACTTGACAAAAAGCAAATGCAACTTGTTGTATGGAGGCTTTGGTTCTACCAATCCTCTAATGAGTTCCAAATGCAAGTTTCAAGATGATCATCCGACTAACCACTAATCACTAATAATTGACTTTATCCTTTATTTTTATTATATGCCCTTTTATTTTTATGCACTATTTACTTTTAGCATTTAAATTTCATGCCATTTTCATCTTTGCTCATTTGAGCATTTACTTTCTTGTCATTTTTATTTTTCTCACTTCAGCTTTTCTTTTCTTTTCTTAAGATACCTAATAATCAACATAAACCCTAAAAATATTTAATGATACTTGGACTATTTGGTTACTATCCTTGGCATTATGGAGCATTAGACTTTTTGGACTTATGATTAGAAACCTTGGTTTATGATTGGAGACCTTGTGATCTTATCTGATTATTTTGTCTAGAGTTCTTGAGGTTTACCTCAAGACATTGGGTTATTTGTTTGTTTTGTATGCAGGTTATTGTGATTACATTCTTTGTTTATAATCTGGAATTCACTCGTACACAATCGTTACTCTGCCCAATTTTTGTGAAGACTTAATACACTTGAAGTTTGGTTCTCTCAAGAGGTCTAGTATTTTTGCTTTCTTGGTTTCAATCCAAAGAATGGGAATTATATCTTGACTCATAATGTCAATTATTGGCTTCTTGTTGGTTAGATGGTTCTTATCCCTAGGTTTTACTTTATGCTTTAGGATAGCCTCTTCTTCTCCTCCCATCTTCTTTAATTTCAAAAATCTTCTCCCTCCTTTTGAAAACTCTTCTTGCTTTAAACTTGAACCACTTTCATAATAAACTTGGACTTAGGTCCATGTATTTTTAAACATTTTCATAAATAAACTCTAATAAACTTAATAATACTTTGACCTCCTTTTTGTGAGAAAACTAAAAGTCAATCAATCTAATACAAACCATTTTTCCACTTTGGCTTTCATCTTTAAAATTTTCTAAAAAAGATTAGACTCTTGTCAATCCTTGTAGTGATACAAACAACTATACTTCTACAATATGTAGTGAAGAGAGATATTTTCCACTTAGGTGTTGAGTGAGCCATTGTTGATTTTAAAATCCAAACCATATACTCCACTTTGAGATGATGTAAATTCTCCTTTCTCATGATTGTGGGTAGTAAGTATGTTTTTCCACACGGACAATGACAGTGACGTCTTATCTCATAAAATTAACCAACACACTTGTGTTTTTAAAAAAAAAATTAAAATAGGAACTACGTGTACCCTGATCCCCTATTTCATGAAAGGTGGTACGTAGGCACTAAAGGTTCGCAACCGCGGCGGATGAAAAAATCATAAAAATATATATTTCTTTTCTCACCTCCACCATCTATTTTATACAACATTTTTTATAGCCAAAATATACAGATTTTACAAAGAGGTTCTTGCGGAGTACCATAGATATTTAGGGTGCTAAAACCTCCCCTTTGCATAACCAACCCCCTTACCTTGAATCTTTCCCCCTCTTTTTGGGTTATTCGATCTTTTCCCATTCCTTTGGAAACAATAAAGCGCGGTGGCGATTTTTATTTTGATTTGTATAAGTCTAGTAAATCCAATGGCTTAGTCTTAAACATTTCTACCACTACAGAAAAATGGCGACTTCGTTGGGGAAAGATTGACCTCTTGCTGGTCCATCCCTAAATGGGTTGAGTATATCTTTATTTATATCTGTGTATATGCTATTGTTGTTTATGTGTTATATGTTGTATATATGTTTGTTTGGATTTTCCTAGTTTTCAGGGTTCTTGGTGATTACTTATAAGGCATATACCCGGACTTGGGCAAACTTTAAGATAGGACGGGCGATATAGTCATAATAACTTTGAGGGAGTAATCCCAAAAAAGGAGGCATGAGATCCCCCACTCAGTGGAGGCCCCTTTGACTATAGTGTCGTTTACCGAGTAATCGGGAAGACGTACTGCTTTCGACCTGGGAGCCTGCTGAAGTTGAGGACCATAGAATACCTAACCCATCTTGGCCTTTTATGTGTAGTGCGGAAGCTATGATGGAGTAATCCAGAAATAGTTGTCACACGATACTACGCTCGGACGAGTTTTTCTTAAGAATATTACTAATTACCGAGTTAATCAGGAAGTTGGTAATATCCGAAGGAAGGATGTAGACTCTGGGAACCTCTAGAACCTTGTTCGGCAGGTGATAACTTTTAGACCAACACCTTATGGGTAGTAACTTCGACCTCATGCTCGTGACAATGAACCTATGAACCCTATATGTCTGATCTTGTGTGTGATTGTTGCATCATGCATCCATGCACTCATAAGCATCTTTTGGAGAGATCTTATTTCAAGGGATTTAAAAGTTAACCATTTGTGAATATCTCAGGTACTTTTTAACCATGGATTCTGGAAAGAGAAATACCTAGAAGTACAGTTTCAAGGATCCCAAGATAGAAGAGTTGATCAGTCTAATTCTTGAGATCGAGTGTTCCACAGACTTTTGAAAGAAGTATGGATCCACCATTCCTCTCATGAAGCTGAAGATGAAGGAGGGTATTCTCTCGACCTTGGTCTAGTTCTATGATCCGATGTATCATTGCTTTACTTTTCCCGACTATCAATTGATGCCTACACTGGAGGAGTATTCTTATCTATTGTATTTACCTGTTACCGATCATGTTCCTTTTACTGGTTTGGAGCGTGAGCCAAAACCACATGAGATTGCTGCTTTGATTCATCTGGGGAAGTCTATGGTGGAAGCCCATTTGACTACTTAAGGAGGAATTGGAGGATTACCGGCTCAGTTCTTATTGGAGAAAGCTCGTTACTTTGCCAGGATGAAGAGTACAGTCGCTTTTGTGGACATCTTTGCTCTACTTGCTTACGGGTTGTTCTTATTTCCTAATGTAGACAAGTTTGTTGACATTAATGCTATCAGGATCTTCATAATTGGAAACCCAGTTCCCACCTTGTTGGGTGATGCTTATTACTCTATTCATCTTCAGAATTCTTATCATGGGGGGACGATTATCTGTTGCACGCCCGTATTGTACCGGGGGTTTATCTCTCATATGCCTCAGTCTGATGCTTTTTGGGATGTCAAGAAGGAACCTCGTTGGGCTCCTAAGATCATGGCACTTACTCACTTGGATATTGATTGGTATCATCGAGCTTACCAGGATATAGAGATTATTGACAGTTGTGGTAGTTTCCCCAATGTACCTCTTCTTGGTACAAAGGAAGGAATTAACTATAACCTTGTTCTTGCACGACGATAGTTTGGTTATTCAATGAGGGATAAACCAAATAGTATTCATTTGAGTAGTTTCTTTTTGAAGGAGGGAGAAAACCATAGGGAAGCTAGGGAGCAAATTGCGAAGGCCTGGCGTCACATTCATAAGAAAAGTAGGAAGAATTTGGGACCTAGGGGTGCTGTTTCTTTGGAGCCATGTCTTCAGTGGGTCCAAATGAGAGCTATTCAGTTGAAGATGTCGTATTCCCGGGAAACACCTATGCCTTATTTATTTGTAAAAACCCCTTCTCCCTTATTGGATGATCTAGAAGAGTTGCAGCTTTCTTTGGTCAAGATGCAACAGGAAAAGGATGGTTGGAAGAACAAGTGTCAAACTTTAGAGATTTCCTATATAGTAGACTTGAAAGAGAAAGACGACTTGATTGAGATCCTTGAGAGTCGAGTGGTAGAGACTATGGAGAGGCAACGGGAATTATTTTCTTCTAAGCCTTAATCAGATGCTGATTACTCAGGTGATTGGAAGAAGGTTTCCATTAGATATGCGGAAGAAAAACAGAGGTTGAAAGCTCAGATTACCAGGCTCACGGGGAAGCGCCAGCGTATAGAGTGATCTTCATCAGTTTTACTTCTCAGGGTTTTTAATTTTATTTTCATCTTGTACTTGGGATCATTGAAACTTGTAATCCATCTTGGAGTTGTTATAATGGAATTTTCAGTATTTTCAAATACGTTATTACCTTGATATTTGCAATATGTCCATAAATTTTAAATCCCTTGAAATATTAAATAAAATAAAATCATGTGCATTACATATCATGCATCATATTGCACATATTTCTTGAATTTTTTATGCATATCCAGGTGTCTTACCAAGCTTCTTTACTTCGTTCAGCAAGCTGACTCACCACTACAACACTCGGGATAATTTCAGAAAGAAGATGGACAACTTAGAACAAGAGAATCGCGAGCTGCGCAAGGAGGTTTCTGCTTTAAAGGCCGACATGGCCAATCTTACTGCTCTGATGGAATCTCTGGTGGATGCTCAGAATCAGCCACTGAGTGTCCAACCTCAACCAATAAGGGCAACTACTGAAGCTCCAACTATTCCCGTATCTTCTACTCCAGCTGTTATTCAGAATCGCATGCCTCAAGGTTATCCATGGGGAATGCCAGATAATTTTGTGCCCGAAGGTTTCAATCTTAGTCCTCAAGATACTCCAGTTGTTCAGACTATTGTTACTCCGGCACCTCCTGTGGTGCATGCTGCTCCTGTTACGCCTCCTTCAGTGAATATGGTTCTATTTGTTAATGATGATGTGTGTCGTCCTTTCCCTCTACCGAGTGAAGACGTGGGTCTTTATGACAGAATGGATGATTTTCAAGAGAAGTTTGACAAGATGCAAAGAGAGATGAAGGCCCTCAGGGGAAAAGACCTATTTGGGCATAATGTGAATGAGTTATGCTTGGTCATGAATGTTAAGATACCTGCTAAGTTTAAGGTCCCAGAGTTTGAGAAGTACAAGGGCAACACTTGCCCCGGTTCTCATTTGGTGATGTACGTGAGGATAATGTCTAACCATACTGATGATCAGCGTCTTCTGATTCACTTTTTTCAGGATAGTTTGACAGGTGTTGCACCGAAGTGGTATATGAGTTTGGACAACGCCAATATCCATACTTTCAATGATTTGGGAGAAGCATTCATCAAACAATACAGGTATAACATGGACATGGCGCCTGACCGTGATCAACTCAGGGCCATGGTTCAGAAAGACAGGGAATCATTCAAAGAATATGCACAGAGATGGCGTGAGGTAGCCGCCCAAATGATTCCTCCCATGGAAGAGAATGAGATGACTAAGATTTTCTTGAAAACATTGGGTGCTTTCTACTATGAGAGGATGGTAGCAAGTGCACCAAGTGACTTTACAGAAATGGTAGGAATGGGTATCCGCTTAGAAGAGGCTGTAAGAGAGGGTCGTTTAACAAATAGTGAAAGTTCTGGAGGTGTGAAGAAACCATCTTATGGGTTTACCAAGAAGAAGGAAGGGGATTCAAATGCTGTTATACAAGATAGGAGGGTTAATACTCCTAGAAGGAATTATCAGCGTCATCAGCAAGTCGCCTCAGTTACTCCAGTTGTGGGTACAACTCCAACTATCGTTGCTTACCATCCCAGCAGGGGAATCAAGGGTATAATCAGAGAAGGGAGAGTTATGAACCTATTCCTATGATCTATACAGAGTTACTACCGACATTGATTTAGAAGAAGCTAGTTCAGACCTGACCCCCTCCCGCTGTGCCATCACCATTGCCTTGGTATTACAAGGCAGACCAAACATGTGCTTTTCATCAGGGAGCACCAGGGCATAATGTTGAGAATTGTTATCCTTTGAAGACTAAGGTGCGGAAGTTGGTGAAGTCTGGTATTCTATCTTTCAAGGATCTGGGACCTAATGTGAAAGACAATCCTCTATCCAAGCATAGAGGAGTAAATGTTGTGAATATGGTGGTCGGTTGTCTATGCGACTTCCAAATTTTTTATATTAATCTGGTTAGAGGAGATTTGGTGAAAATGCATGCAGACCTTTGTGAATTTAGATAATATACGCATGACCATTTCGGTTGTGCTATTTGCAGTACAGACATACAGGGTTGCGATAAGATAAAGGCTGATTTACAAGAGATGATGGATGAGGGCCTCATCCATATAAGCAGGCCTAGGGAAGAGTATGAAGAGGAGGTGAATATGGTTTTTGGATGTCTTGGAGAATTCGGAATTTTTGATGTAGAGTATATGAATGAGGACCTTGTGCAATTGCATGCTACTTTCTGCAATATGGCTGGTCAGGTGGAACACCAATATGGATCTTGCCGAGTTTGCTTTCGAGATTCCTGAGGATGTTCAATCGTGAAGAAGGGTGTTCAATTGCTGTTAGATAATGGAATTATCAAGGTTACAGGTCAAAGGAATGATTACAATGAAGTTGATATGGTTGAGGTTTGTTTGACTGAAGAAGAGTCAGATGAGGATTTGTTTTCCAGAAATGAGTCAATAATGAATGATTGTGTTGAAAAAGGGGTAAACGTCATTGTACCTTGTTTTGGGGAACCCGCCCATCTTGAAGTTGAGTATTATAGCAAGCCATTTGTTACCCTATTGGTGATTAGTTTGCCAGGTCCTATCCCATACAAGTCAGATAAGGTTGTGCCTTAAAAATAAGACGCTACAATCTTAGAGGATGGAGTGGAAGTTCTCATCCAGCCAATGCCTGATGTCGAAAATATTACTGAGAATAGCAGGGTGACCCGCAGCGGTCGTGTGTTTGCACCAGTTGTTCGAAGAGATGTTAGAACCAGTTGGATTCTTGCCAAAAATATTGCCCTAAAGGGATTTTGTAATACGGTGGGAGAACTGACTTGGGTATTTTGCGTTTGATCACAAATATTGCGGTCATCAAGAGTCGCCACCGACTTTTCTTTTATCCAAAAGGAAAGGTGAAAAAGCACAGGAAAGACCTTTGAGATTATTTCTTGAGTTCGGGGGTAGATTATGAAAAGGGAAGGTATTATCACCCTTTTCATCCATGGTTTTCCAAGGGCTCTTAGTTACTTGCTAGATCACTTGATTTTGTTTGAAATTGTGCTTTATGTGGTTTTTTGAAAGTATTTTGTAAAGAGGCCATTGTTTAGGCAATCTTTGTAATGATTCTCGTTCGTAAGAATGTATACAAAGTGATTGATCTTTTGAAAATGTTTTCAAGTTTGTAAGATATTTTGAAAGTGTGGGTGTTTGTTTTTAAAATAGCAAGGATGTTTTTTTTTAAAATGGAGCAAGTAATTAGGAGCATTCTACCTACTCAAAAGTCTTTCATGTTCATTTCCTTTTCCTTTGACATTGTTATCTTACCATTGATTTGGTAAGTAACCCTATCTTTGGATGTAAATGGGACGGGCGTGGGTCATCGTATAACCATGATTAGCAATGTTGTAAGGTATCCTAGCATTCTCTTTTAGGGACCAAGATCATTTGAAAGGAAACTTAGATAGCGTCATAAAGGGACCATGATCTCATACTTTGCTTGTTTTTGCTAAGATACCTCACATGCGTAATATGGCCATTTTCTAAAGGCAACCAAGTGGATTTACCCTAGGGGTGTTTGTGTGCAAGTGTATTGTTTTTCATGCTTGATTTTGTCTTTGATTAGGGTTTTCTATTTGATTGATTTTAGACTTTCCATACAAATTCTAATTACTAGAAATTGTATATAAAGCAATATATTGCTGAATTTAAAATTTACTACGCTATTACAATATTTGTGGGAGGGGTGTACAAATTATAAATGGGATTGCAAGAAAATAAACCTAATTAATCTATTACAACCATATTGAATTTGTACAAAAATTGAAATAAATAATGTACATAATGAATAAATATACAAGAATGCAAATGTGAAGAAAATGAATGTTTTTGTTTGGATTTTTTAGGAAAAGGGAATTTGTTTTAACCTAATTAACCAAGAAAATAATTAATTAAAATAACAAAGAATAAACCTAAATTTACTAGGAAAAGAAATTGAATAAAACCCTAATCTATTAATTGATTAAAAGAAATTAACTTTATAAGAAAAGTATTTTGTTTGGTATCTTTGTCTTGAAAATAATTTATAGTATTATAAAATATTTTTGGCCTTTTTATAATATATTTTAATTGGTGTAAAAGAAAACAAATAAAAAAAACTAGTTTTATTTTAAATTTACAAAAACAATTAGTCAAAATAAACAAAGTATGATTAAATGAAATAATTTTTGTGTGAAAAAATAAATAAACTTTATCAAAATATTAATCTAATATTTTTATATTTTTTATTATTTTTTTAGTATTAGAAAAATAATTAAGCAAATAAATAAAATGAAAATAAGAAAATAAAATAAAAATTGGGCCAGGGGTGTTGATAGCCTGCAAGGGGGGTTAGAGATGAGAAAAAAACAAAAAAGCCTAAAGGAGGCCCAGCGCTGCCAAAAAAGGAAGTCAGAATGCAAAACAATGTAAAAAAATCAAAAGGGTACCACTGGGGCTTGAACCTAGGTCCCTCTGGTTACAGGCGCGCGCTTCTATCACTGGGGTGGCTATACATCCGTTTATATAAATCAAACAATAAATACATATGGTAAACACGTTCCTGAGCCCAACTTCATCTTCAACCTCACGCCCAACCAGAAGCTCTGTATCCCATTCAAATCTCAACAATAATGAAAACTGTAAATATGAAACTTGTAGCAAATTTCCTCACGATTTCATAAATGCAAAGCAAAATAATTATAGATCAAAGATAAGCATGAATTTTAATGGCCCTAATCTGAACCCTAAAAATCTTAGAAATTTCAATCTTAAAATTCTCTAAGCTCAAACAAAATTAATGGAAACTATGAACATGGTTAGCTTTAGGGCAATGATATCTACATGTTTCATTCACAAATAAATCATTGATGATGCATGTATGAAAAGTTCCAAAGTTATAAAACTTACCTTGTAAGAGGGTATCAGGTTTGAAGTTTGAGAAGCTTTCAGTGAGTTCCAGTGATTGGGTTAGCTTCCTCAAGTTCCCGGGAAGCTAATGGGATGCTTAGCTTGAGAAGAAAGTGCCTGAGGAGTTCTGGAGAAGTCCAAGTGCAAAGCTCTGTTTTTGAAAATGGTGGATGATGATGGAGGTGTTACAGTGGTGTTGCAGGTGTTGGGATTGTTTGTTTATTTTGTTTAGAAGCTTTTGAAAGTAGAATGCCAAGAAACGCACGAGTAGATTTGAAGATTGGCTTCAAAACTCAGAAATGACAAGTTTCGAAGTTTTTTTGGTGATTCGGTGTTCTAGGTGTTTTCAGGGCTTAAGCATGCGTGTGTTTTGTGGAAAATGGTTTGTGTATGTATAAGCAAAAGGATTGGAGTGATTTTGAAAGTCAGAAGTACAAGTTACAAGCTATTTGCTAGGTTACTTGATTTTGAAGAAAAGTGGGAAAACAAGTTTCAAGAGGAGGTACAAGCATGGGCTGAGTGATTGTAAGTGTATAAACCATTTCTCTTGTGTTATGAGACATGTATGATCAGAAGAGAACAAGTGCAAGGCTCAAGAACAAGTTTTGTGCAAAAAGTCACTTTATCAAAATGGCAATGTGCACTTTCTTCCCAAAATGGATATAAAGCATGACCTTGCATTGAAAGCTTGAAATGAGACCTCTAACAGTTGTGCAAGCAATTAATTATGGAGTGCCTAACAAGTTTTAGGCCTGCAAAGTAGAGGTTATGCAACACAACTTTGAATTTTGAATTTGTTCATCACAAAATGTCTTGTAATTCAAGTGATAAAACCCTAACTTCATCTCTTTGATTCTCCCTACTCAAAAATGATCTCAAGGAGTTCTTGGACATTTTGGAAAGCTTGAAATGTTCTACATAACCCATATTTGAATTACTTTTGAATATTACCCTTGGAACTATATGAAAAAGTTCCATGAAGTTGGGTTAAAATCCTGACCAAATTAGGGAAAATTTTCACGAAGTGTTTTGTTTCATGACCATGTATTCTTAAAATTATAACTTGAGATCCAAGCACTTTTGGAAGGAGTTGTGTAAAGCAAAGTTGTAGATTTCATGGATATCTACAACTTTTATTTTGGAAGTTTCCTTTAAATTAGCTTGCATCATGATGAAAATTTTGCTCAAAGTTATGAAAAAATAAGAAATTTCCAATACTTAGAAAAATTTCTAAGTTTAGAAATTTTAACTTTTCAAAATGAAATCTTGAATTTTGGATTTCTTGATGAATAAGTTTCATATTTTGACATTTTTTGATGAATTGTGATTTTTGACATTGAATTTTAACCAAAAAGTCAAAGTTTGACTTTTCAATGTACAATTGACTTTTGATCAATTGACTGAAAATTCATCTGTCAATCCATTGGACTTGAGCAATGTTTTGAGCCATGTTATTAGGTCAAAATGATGCAATTGGAATCTTGAGATCATGCCTTAAACCAATTGATCATTTTGAAGAAGTGAAAAATACAAGAAGGGGGGTTGAATTGTAAAAACTGGAAATCAATTGCAATCAACACGATAGTTTTATCCTGGTTCGTTTGATCTCAAACTACTCCAGTCCACCCGTCAAGGTGATTTCTCCTCTCTCCAACGAGGTCTTAATCCACTATATTCAACTGAATATTACAATCTGCTTTAACAACTGCTAAATCCTTCTTGATGCAAACCACAAACCGGTTTCTCAAGGAATTACTTTCTTACAAAGAATTGAAATCTAGGTGTGTGAATGTTTTCTACAAAAACTGTTTATCACAACTGTGATACTACACAACTTAAGCTTATGAGAACTAGATTGCTAAAATAATTGAGTAAGGAATTGAGAGTTTCTAGCAAACTGAAAGTAAGGAAGATGATGAATAGCTTTTGGCGTGTAGATTGTTGTAGAGCATTAGCCAATTCAATCTTCATTGACTTGTTTATATAGCATTGGAAATAGTGTACGTTGGAGTAATAATTTTGTTTCAATGCCAATAACAATCTTTCCTTATTAAGCAGATCTGGTCTGGAATGATGTCGTTGGTAATAACTCATCTTGAATGCACAGTACCGTTGCCACTTAAGCGTGTTCTGGCTTTGGCTCATTCTGACGCTGCTTAGGTGCTGATGAACTGTTGTTGTCTTTATCAGAGTTCAGAGTGTTGAGCGCAGATCTGTTCATCAAGCTTCAGCATAAGCGCAAGTTGATCTTCTGATTCTGGTATCTGATATAACATCTTCTGATGTTGATGTTGATATCCAATTTTCTGATGCTGATGAGGATGTTCTCTTGCTGGTACCCATCAGAGTTTCTGTAAAACAGAGTGTAATTTTTAGGTAGAAAATAGTTCTTACATGAATCATACAATTAATATATCTTTGCATTTTGTTATCATCAAAACTTAAACTTAGGGTAGTAGATTCAAACTTTGTTCTAACAATCTCCCCCTTTTTGATGATGACAAAAACTAGATATTTTTTAATTGAAAATTAGCGTGAAAAGTATCAGAGATAACTAAATAATAAGTTGTATCAGAATTAATTAGGAAGTTATAAAAGATAAGGGATAAAGAGATATCGGAGTTTAGATCGGAGATACTCCTCCTGAATTTATTGCTTCCCTTTTTAATTCCAAGAGTTCTTCATGATCAGATCTTTATTGCCTTTCTTTGAACATCAGAATATCAGAGCTTCAGATCAGAATATCAGAGCTTCGAGCTTCAGTGTATCAGAGGTGATTAACTTTTTGTACCTGTAGACTTATGCAAAAACAGAAAACATTCAAGTATATCAGAGTGTTAGAATGTTTGAGACTTTTTGTCTCAGTAATCCGTTATTGAAAAATATCATTCTTGTTCTCCCCCTTTTTGTCAGCAATCAAAAAGTGTAAGTTATGTAAGCTAAAACGACCAGAGCAGAAAAACTTGTTATATTAAATTCAGAGCCAGACAAAACAGTATAGATAATTATGCAAAGAAAACATTGAAAATATCATGAATGAAAAAACTAAGGTTGGGGTGGAAAGCGTGTGAACAGAGTCTCCAGCATTGACTTAATCTGATCAGCAGTTTCATTCTGCTTGTGCACCATGCTGACTACTGTATCTATCTTGCTGTCTTGCACATCCATCCTTTCCTTCATCTTCTGATCATGTTCATCCATTCTTTGTTGCAGACGGATATCATTCAACTTCAGCTCTTCCAGGGTCTGCCTGTCCAAGGCAGCTTGAGAAACATCAGAAGCAGGAAGCTTCTGAGAGCTCTCTGCAACATCTTCAGCCTGACTAACCTCTTCAGCTTGAGTTGTCTGATCTTCTGCTTGCTGAACTTTTGAAGCTGGACGCTTCTCAGACCATGGCTCACTATCCAGAAGGAGCACTTCTTCCTTCAGCAGCTGACTTCCAACTTCCTTCAGCAGCTTGCTGAAGTTCTGTTGTGCCTGCTCATAATTGATTTCTTGAAACTTGAGGGCTTCAGCGCGTACCCATATTCTGAAACGTGTCCAGAGTTGGTTTGAGGCAGCAGGATCAATCATTCCAGGACAAACTTGCTTTAGAGAAGCAATCCATTGCTGCAAGCCTGTTTCAAAATTCATAATGCCAGAGCCAACATCTAGCTGTTTTGGTTTTGGAATGGCTATTTTATTTTTGAGATCAGCAAGACGGTCAAGGATTGTTAAATCGATGAAGGTCCTGCTGTGGTCTTCAGTAGTTTGTTTGGGAGATGGAGTGGGAGAATCAGAAATAATAATTGGACTGTTTGGAGTATTTGGAGGGGTAGTTTCCGGTGAGGATGGCAGTTGGGGTATGTTTATGGTTGTACCACATGGCAGCTGAATTGCCAAGGGTTGTGGCTCAGAGGATTGAGGAGAATGAGGTTCAGGTGATGGAGTTTCAGAAGGATGAAACTGAGGTTGTGGAGGTGATGGTGGATGAATTTCTGGTTGAGGAGAGGGAGGAGGAATTGCTGGTTGTGGAGAAGGAGGAGGAATTTCTGGTTGTTCAGGAATTTGTGGTTCTTCTAGTATGGGTGAAAGAGTATGTTCTGGTTAAGGAGAGTGGGCATTTTCTGGTTGAGTGTTTAGATTATTTGAGAGGTGAGCGAAAACACGTTGATCAATTTCAGACAGAACTTTGTCAAGTTCTGATGCTGTTGATGTTGAGGGTTTTGGAGTTTGGGATTTGGTGCGGGGTCTCCTGAGAGTCAGTGACTCAGAAGGGTCATCTTCTGGTTCGGTTTCATCAAAAGATGGTATGGGGATTGGAAGTTCATGTGAAGCTGGGGTTGGGATTGATGTTGGAATAGCAGAAGAATTTAAAACAGTAGCAGCAGATAGATTACCTCTTTTCTTAGGGGTCTGCTGGGATGGTCCTTCTGAGGAGGCCTTTCTTTTCTTCGTCTTCTTCATAGTAACTTCTGGTTGTTGTTGGTGCAGATCTTTAATATTCAGTTTGGGATCTGTACCATCAGCCTTGCAAGCGTCCAAGTATCTGAGAACCACAACTAGTTTTGATTCAATCTCAGAGAATAGTGGAAAGTCGTTCAGTGGGACTCTTCTGCTGGTGATGTCAGCAAGAGGAGTAACGTTGGGCTCCTTTCTGATATTCTCTATCAGTTTCATTTTCTTCAGATTCTTGGTGTTCAGAGGCTTGCCAACAGTAGGTTCAATAGAACTTAATTCCTGAGCTTCTGTAAGGTGTTCTATCAGCCTATTCTCAGTCAGAATATCTGATATTAACCTGCCAAAGGGTATCCAATCCCTCTTTGTCCTTTCTTCTTCCCTTGTCTCCTTGACGCTGGTCCTGAGGTGATTAAACAGAAGATGAGCCAAGTTAATCTTTACCTTCTGATTAATAAAATAGATCAGAAACTGCTGATCTATATTTATATAATCAGGAGAGCTTGTTGGCTTCCTGTGATTAAAGCACTCCAGAATAATCTTCGTCCATATTCTGTCCTGATCCTTTAAGTCTCTGATTTTGCTGCTGGGAACCCCATGGGTGAAAATTTGCCTTGCAATGACAGCAACAATAGAGCATCTTTCAGCTATGTCGATACAGCGGATACCACCACCACTGTATCCAATCAATCTTTCTATATGATCCTCAGTGATCACAATCTTCTTTCACATTATGTAGGAGGTAACTTGATGTGTTGATGAGTACGCATTAATCCAGAACTCCTTGACCAAGACTGGGAACGTTGGTCCCACCAACCTATCAAAATATCTCTCCCATCCATGTGCCCTAACTTCTTCTGTCAAATCGAATCCATTTTCTTTCAGACTGGAGAAGTCAACAATTAGTTCAGACATCACTTCCAAATTCTTCACTGGTGTAAGGAGTGTTCTGAAGGGAACTTGGTATTGTTCAGAAGAAGCCTCCTTCTGAGAACCTGAAGAAATATTGCTGGAGGTTGCCATGTTCCCACTTAGGGTTTTCTGAGAAAAACTTGAAAAATGGGTTTCTTTTGAGAGAGATGAACACACAAGGAAAATGCAGAAAATATTTGTAAGATTGTAAGAAACAGTAAAAGATTAATGAAAGATGTTAATGTGCTTAAATAGATTTCAAAATATGTTTTGAAAGTGTAAACCGTTTCAAGAAAGAGAAATAATTCATGATTACATTTTAAAACATGATTACGTGCATTTAATGCTTGCTGATTTTGGGGGATTTGAGAAAGATACTTGAAACGGTTACCAGACATGTGTCTCAATTCACCCAATCAACGTTTTGCCTTCTCAGAAGCATGCACGCGTTCTGCTTCAGAGATTTGCTGATGATTGGATGACACTTTTTTGATTTAGTGAGCAGCACGTCTATCCTTGAGCTGAAATGCTCAGATCTTTAAGAATAGAATCTGATGCAATCTGCATGTCTATCTTTCTGAATAGAGATTAATCAGAAGTTCACAGTAAAACAAATACATTATGAAAGTTAATATATGAAATTAAAACATTTTCACTCTGGGCAGAGTTTCATGCTGAGATGTTTCAGAATGAAATTGAACCTATCTTCAGAAAGAGGTTTAGTGAAGATATCAGCCCATTGATGGTCTGTATCAATAAATTTTAAGTTCAAAATTCCTTTCTGAATATAGTCCCTAATGAAGTGATGTTTTATTTCTATATGCTTAGCCCTAGAATGTAAAATAGGATTTTTACTTAAGCAAATAGCAGAAGTATTGTCACAGAGTATAGGGATGTTACTCTCAAAAATCTGGAAGTCTTCAAGCTGACTTTTCATCCAGAGCATTTGTGTGCTACATCCTGCTGCTGCTATGTACTCAGCTTCTGCTGTTGATAGCGCAATTGTGGATTGCCTTTTGCTGGACCAAGAGATCAGATTTTCACCCAGAAACTGACAGCTTCCAGAAGTACTTTTACGCTCTACTCTGTCTCCAGCAAAGTCAGCATCGCAGTAGCCTACTAAGCTGTAATCACTAGATTTTCTATAAAATAAACCTAGATTAGTAGTACCTTTCAGATACTTGAAAATTCGCTTAACAGCTGTTAAGTGAGATTCTCTAGGATCTGATTGGAATCTAGCACAAATACATACGCTGTATAAGATATCAGGCCTTGAAGCTGTCAGATAAAAGAGAGAACCAATCATACCTCTGTAGACCTTCTGTTCTACCTTTTTGCTTACCTCTTCTCTTTCCAGAATGCACGTGGGATGCATTGGAATCTTTGATGGCTTACATTCTGAGAGGTCAAATTTCTTCAGAAGATCTCTGACATATTTGCTCTGATGAATGTAAGTTCCCTCTGGAGTTTGATTGATCTGAATTCCTAGAAAGAATTTCAGTTCCCCCATGAGGCTCATCTCAAATTCTGCCTGCATACACTTAGCAAATTTTCTTCCAAGAGAAGGATTAGTAGATCCAAAAATAATATCATCAACATAAATTTGACAGACTAAGATGTCATTCTTAACTGACTTACAGAATAAGGTAGTGTCCACCTTCCCTCTGGTGAATTCATTTTCTAATAGAAAGTTACTTAGTCTTTCATACCAAGCTCTAGGAGCTTGTTTCAGACCATATAGTGACTTCTTTAGTTTGAAAACATATTCTGGGTTTTTTGTACTTTCAAAACCAGGGGGTTGGTGCACATAGACCTCTTCTTCTATATAACCATTTAAGAGTGCACTCTTGACATCCATCTGATACAGAGTGATGCCTCTATTAACAGCAAATGAAATTAAAAGTTTGATAGATTCTAACCTGGCGACTGGAGCAAAGGTTTTTGTATAGTCTATCCCCTCTTGCTGACTATAACCTTGTGCTACCAGTCGTGCTTTGTTTCTGATAACCTCACCTTGTTCATTTAGCTTGTTTCTGAACACCCATCTTGTTCCAATGACGTTGAATCCTTTTGGTCTGGAAACAAGTTCCCATACGTCATTTCTGGTGAATTGATTCAGCTCTTCTTGCATTGCTAGAATCCAGTCGTTGTCCAGAAGCGCTTCATCAATAGAAGAAGGTTCAATCAGAGACACAAGTCCCATGAGGGATTCTTCAGAGTTTCTGAAGCTGGCTCTTGTTCTGATTGGATCTTCCTTTCTTCCTAAGATAGTTTCTTCTGGGTGATCCAAGCTGCTTCTGGGTAATCTCTTCTGAGGTTGATCAGCAGCTGTTGTAGGATTGCTAGCAGTGCTCCTTTCAGATGTTGAAGGAGTGTCTTTGTTGAGAGCTTCTGATGACTTGTCTTCAGAACCTGTAAATTCAATTTCCATACCTGCAAAAACTTCATTCTGCTTTGACTTTTCAGAGTCAAGCTTATCATCAAAACGAACACTGATTGATTCTTCCACAATCTGTGTTTCTGTATTGTATACTCTATACCCTCTTGAGCGTTCAGAGTAACCTAACATAATACACTTCTGTGCTTTAGAGTCAAACTTGTTCAAATAATTTTTTGTATTTAACATAAAACAAGTACATCCAAATGGATGGAAATATGAAATGTTGGGCTTTCTGTTCTTCCACAATTCATATGGAGTCTTTTCCAGAATAGGTCTTATTGAGATTCTATTCTGAATGTAGCACGCTGTGTTTATTGCCTCTGCCCAGAAGATCTTAGCAATGTTTGTCTCATTGATCATGGTTCGGGCCATTTCTTGCAATGTTCTGTTCTTTCGTTCTACAACTCCATTTTGTTCGGGAGTTCTAGGACAAGAGAAATCATGAAGAATGCCTCTGTCATTAAAGAATGACTCAAAATCTTTGTTTTCAAACTCTCCACCATGATCACTTCTGACTTTAACGATTCTAAGATCCTTTTCATTCTGAACTTGGTTACAGAAGGTAACAAACACAGAGTGTGACTCGTCCTTGTGTCTTAAGAACTTTACCCATGTCCATCTGCTATAGTCATCTACGATTACTAACCCATACTTCTTGCCACTGACTGAAGCAATTTTAACTGGTCCAAATAAGTCAATGTGCAGAAGTTCTAATGGCTTAGAGGTAGAAACAACATTTTTATCTTTGAAAGAAGGTTTTGCAAACTTACCTTTCTGACATGCTTCACATAGAGCATCTGAATGGAACTTCAAATTAGGAAGTCCTCTGACCAGATTGAGTTTGTTAATTTGAGATATTCTTCTCATACTAACATGCCCCAATCTTCTGTGCCAGATCCACTGCTCGTTGTTAACATACAGAAGACACTTTACATTCTGACTTTTCAGTTCAGAAAGTTTGATTTTATAGATGTTGTTTTTCCTCTTTCCATTAAACAGGATAGTCCCATCTTTCTGACTAACAACTTTACATGATTTTTGATTAAATATTATATCATAACCATTATCACTTAATTGACTTATGGATAACAGATTATGCATTAATCCATCTACTAGCAGAACATTATTTATAGAGGGAAGATTTCCATTACCTACAGTTCCAGAGCCAATTATCTTTCCCCTCCGATTGCCTCCAAAGCCAACGTGGCCTCCAGGCTTAAGTTCCAGGATTTGGAACATATGCCTTCTTCCTGTCATGTGTCGCGAGTAGCCAGAGTCTAGGCACCATGACTGGTGTTTCTGGTTTGCTGCTAAAGATATATGCAACATGTATTATTTTATCCTTAGGTACCCAGATTTTATTGGGTCCTGATTTGTTAGATTTACCAAAACTCTGGTTGAATTTTGGTTTCACAGAATACTTACTGCTAGTGTATTTAATATCATGTGTGTGACCATACACAAAATGTGAGTTCAGAGGAGTGTGTTTAATGGTTAAGTCCATGACATTCTTTGGTGTAGGAACCTTACCTTGGTATCCTATTCCCTTCCTGCCGTTTCTGCTAACTCCATAGATCATTGAAGCCATTTTGCTTCTATCTATGTTTTTAGCAAGGAACTTCTGGAAACTGTGATCATACTCCTTGATGATCTCATCAGCGCTGCTGGGAGTTTCAGAAATTGGTTCATTCTGAGAGTTTTGTAAAACATTTTCTAATTTTGAAATTTTATTTCTCAGCTCAGAATTTTCCAATTTAAGACTCTCAGTCTTATCAGAGTCAGATTCAAGATTCATTTTCAGGTTTCTGAATTTAACTCTAATCTGCTGGTACCTTTCCAGAATTTCATTAAGGCTTTCAGCAAGTTCAGCCTTAGTAAAATTAATTGCAAAGTCAGGAAATACCTCTTCAGTATCTGATTCTGAGTCTGATTCAGAAGCTTCTCTGTCTTCTGAAATGTTGGCCATGAGAGCTATGTTAGCTCTCTCATCATCTGATTCTGAGTCAGCTTCAGACGAGTCAGAGTCATCCCATGTAGCCATGAGACTTTTCTTCTTTTCTCTTCCAAACTTCTTTTTGGGCTATTCCCTCTGAAGCTTTGGGCATTCACTCTTGTAGTGTCCTTGCTCATTGCACTCATAGCAGATGATGTCCTTGGTGTTTGGCTTTCTGCTTCCTGAGGAGCCTACAGATCTTCTGTATCCAGAGGAAGAATCTGTCCTTCTGTATCTAGAAGAAGACTCGTTCTGATCAGATCTTCTGGGATTCCTGAACTTCCTTTGCCTCTGCTTCCACAGCTGGTTCACTCTTCTGGAGAGGAGAGAAAGTTCGTCTTCTTCTGATGAGGATCCATCAGATGTTTCTTCAACTGCCTGCAAAACTTTAGACTCAGATTTTTTGTTAGATTTTAATGCTAAAGGCTCACCTTGCTTCTGAGGTTCATCAGCTTCTAGCTCTATCTCATGACTTCTGAGGGAGCTGATAAGTTCCTCCAGAGAAATTTTGTTGAGATCTTTTGCTAGCTTCAGAGCTGTAACCATTGGCCTCCACTGCTTTGGTAAGCTTCTGATGATCTTCTTGACGTGATCAGCAGTAGAGTATCCTTTGTCCAGAACCTTGAGACCAGCCACTAGAATTTGGAATCTTGAGAACATTGTTTCAATGGATTCACTTTCTTCCATTTTGAATGCCTCATACTTCTGAATGAGTGCAAGAGCTTTAGTTTCTTTGACCTGAATGTTGCCTTCATGCGTCATTCTGAGTGAGTCAAACATGTTCTTTGTTGTGTCTCTGTTAGAGATCTTTTCATATTCAGCATAAGAGATGGCGCTGAGAAGAATGGTTTTGGCCTTGTGGTGATTTTTGAAGTCACGCTTTTGTTGGTCAGACATTACTTTCCTGTCAATCTTCTGACCGCTTGCATTCACTGGGTGCGTGTATCCATCTGTCACCATGTCCCACAGATCAGCATCATGTGCCAGAAAGAAGCTTTCAATTCTGTCTTTCCAATAATCAAAATTTTCTCCATCAAAGACTGGAGGTTTGCCGCTGAATCTGTCTCTGTCTTCATTGTTGTCATTGCTGGTGTGTTGATAAGTTCCTGCCATTGTGTTTTTCTGACGCTGGATCTTGTACTGACACGGTTAAGTGTTTTAGCTCAGAACCAGGCGCTCTGATGCCAATTGAAGAAGTGAAAAACACAAGAAGGGGGGTTTAATTGTAAAAACTGGAAATCAATTGCAATCAACACGATAGTTTTATCCTGGTTCGTTTGATCTCAAACTACTCCAGTCCACCCGTCAAGGTGATTTCGCCTCTCTCCAACGAGGTCTTAATCCACTATATTCAACTGAATATTACAATCTACTTTAACAACTGCTAAAGCCTTCTTGATGCAAACCACAAACCGGTTTCTCAAGGAATTACTTTCTTACAAAGAATTGAAATCTAGGTGTGTGAATGTTTTCTACAAAAACTGTTTATCACAACTGTGATACTACACAACTTAAGCTTATGAGAACTAGATTGCTAAAATAATTGAGTAAGGAATTGAGAGTTTCTAGAAAACTGAAAGTAAGGAAGATGATGAATAGCTTTTGGCGTGTAGATTGTTGTAGAGCATTAGCCAATTCAATCTCCATTGACTTGTTTATATAGCATTGGAAATAGTGTATGTTGGAGTAATAATTCTGTTTCAATGCCAATAACAATCTTTCCTCATTAAGAAGATCTTGTCTGGAATGATGTCGTTGGTAATAACTCATCTTGAATGCACAGTACCGTTGCCACTTAAGTGTGTTCTGGCTTTGGCTCATTCTGACGCTGCTTAGGTGCTGATGAACTGTTGTTGTATTTATCAGAGTTCAGAGTGTTGAGCGCAGATCTGTTCATCAAGCTTCAGCATAAGCGCAAGTTGATCTTCTGATTCTGGTATCTGATATAACATCTTCTGATGCTGATGTTGATATCCAATTTTCTGATGTTGATGAGGATGTTCTCTTGCTGGTACCCATCAGAGTTTCTGTAAAACAGAGTGTAATTTTTAGGTAGCAAATAGTTCTTACTTGAATCATACAATTAATATATCTTTGCATTTTGTTATCATCAAAACTTAAACTTAGGGTAGTAGATTCAAACTTTGTTCTAACACATTTTCTAGGTCAAAAATCAGAAATTGCCCTTTCCCAATCAAAACCCTAATTTTGAACATTTTGCCCTTTTGAAGATTTGATCAAATTTCTTGAGGAATTGTGAACCAAAATTGATCAAATGATACATATGAGTTTAAAATGTTGATGTGGATAAAAAATTATGAAGTTTGACTTTAAATTGGCCATAGTTGACTTTTCCCCCAATACAATTGGTTTTTAGGTCAACTGCTCAATTGACTGAGCAAAAGTGTGATCCAAAACTTGAAACTTGACATGAGCAATCTGGAGGGTCCATAATGATCCATGAAAGTCATATGGGGCATTGAAAGTTCAAATATCCTTGTGAAATCTCAAACCCTAATTTTGGTCATCAGTGCTTAAGGAGGTGTCTTGAGCTGATCAACCCTAGTGCAGTCTTGAGCCAAAGGATATCTTGTGAGCAAATCTTGATAAGTGAGAGGGAACATTTTGGGGTACAACACCTACATTTCACCAAAGAGGATGCGCCTGTGGGAGACTTGAGTCTTTTGTTTTAGGAGTCTATTATGTTGTCTCTTTGAGACCTTTTTGCTTTTTTTTATTGTAAGCCCAATGAGCATTTGTAATCTTTGAACTCATTAATACAATTGTTATGTTTGTTTCCTTTTTGGCTAGCAAATTTAAATTCCTTAAGATCCTTGAAAACATCGCATCCGCATAGCATACATCATATCATAAGCATGTTTTTTGATACAGGTTTCCTCATCTTTTACTATTTATTTCAGTATAAGATGGCTCTAGAG
Organism: Vicia faba; assembly: GCA_948472305.1. Lineage (NCBI taxonomy): Eukaryota > Viridiplantae > Streptophyta > Magnoliopsida > Fabales > Fabaceae > Vicia > Vicia faba. The sequence continues at coordinate 1,234,136,734 of OX451735.1, forward strand.
AAAACTGTTAAAGATCTGTAAACTCAACACGCAAAGTTCCAAGAGACTCTCCTCAACCTAGCTAAAGGTCAGCAAGAAATGATGGCACTCCTTACAACCAAAAATAAGACTAAGAAACGGGTTGTTATTCTCAACATGGGAAGAAGGTTCAAGGGGCCCGCCCGACTGGCTCAAACAAAAGAGGCTTCTTCTGAGGAAGAAGACAATCAAGAAGAGGAAGTTAGAAGCACCAGAGTTGGGGATGGTAATAACCAGATTACTGAGGATGAAGACTATTACAAAGAGCAGTATCCACCACGGCTCAGAAATACAAACAGCTATAAGACCGACTTAAGGTTGTAGAGATCAAAATAGTGCCTGGTTTGGACTTTGGAGAATTGGGTCTGGTCCATGGGGTGGTCATTCCCCACAAATTTAAGGTTCATGTCTTCACCAAATACAATGGGGTCTCTTATCCCAAGATGCATCTGAGGTCTTATGTTTTCAAGATTCAACCACACACCGCCAATAGGAAGTTATGGGTTCATTTCTTCCAATAGAGTTTATCTGGGACACAGTTGGAATGGTTTATCAACTAGAAGGGACTAATATTCACACCTGGGAGGATCTAGCTACTGCCTTCTACAAGCAATACCAATATAATGTTGATCTTGCACCAACTCGCGTGCAGTTGCATAATATGACTATGGGTTGAAATAAAGGCTTCAAAGAGTGTGCTCAAAAGTGGAGGGACCTGGCTTGGAAGAGTGTAACCCCCGTTGACTGACCGAGAATTTATGGGCATGTTCATGGGCACCTTGACTTGTCAATTCTTTAATTTATTTATTGGGAATTCTTCATTGGGGTTTAATTTGTTAATTATAACCGGTGAGCAAGTTGAGAGTGGAATCAAAAGCGGAAAGATCCCTATGGCGTCAACTTCTAATGTTGTAAAGAAACCATTTATTGGAAAGAAAAAGACTAATGTTGTTTATATACAAAGGAGACATATCAAGAATGATCGTCACCAGTCGGTAGGAGTTGTATTAATTTCAAACCCGACCCCAGTTCAATAACCACAATGATCAAACAATCAACAAAGTCCTGATGCCCCAAGGAGGAAGTTCACTAGAATCAGCATGCCACTGTCTCAAGCTTTATAACATCTGTTGAAGGTAGATTTGGTAATTGAGGAATCCTCCTCAAAACCCCAATACTTCATCTCTGAAATACAACCCAAATGCAAAATATTCCTATCATTCCAATAGCTTTGGGCACGATACCAATGATTGTTGGGCCTTAAAGAGCAAGATCCAAGATTTGATTGATAACAAGTTGATTGGGTATGACCCTCCACAAACCCCTAATGTCATTACTGCCCCCATGCCCAGTCATGGTAAAGGTGTCAATGCCATTGATGATCTCTTATTTATCTTCACCATCGATGATTTGACTACTCCATTATTGACCATTAAGAAGAATCTACTGAGAGTCAGTTTATTTCCTGGCTTCTCTGAAAATTGTTGCCATTGTGCTTCCTAACCAATGGTTGTATGTGGCTGAAGAAAGGTATCCAATGTCTGATTGATAGTCATGAAATTTTGTTCGAGAAAGCTCCATTTGTGAAATGTTTACCTAAGATGTTTCCATAATCACAATATCCAACATTCCTATTAGGATCACCTCTAAAGGCCCTATAAGGATCCCTGTTGAGCCAAGAGTGGCTCCCTTAATCATCACTACACTGGGGCCAATCCCCTATTCATCTGACAAAACAGTTCCTTGGAACTATGAGGAGAATTTTATTATCATGGTGTCAAGCAAGATCCATGGATTACTGAAAACGAAGAGCTTGAAATTAGAAACATTGTTGCTACTAGTAAGATCACTAGAACGGGAAGGATCTTCTCTCCAGAGATATCTCCTCCAACTACTACTACAACACATGTCCGCATTCCTTCTGCTAGACCAGATGTTGACAACCGAGGTAAAGAGAAAGTTATTGAGCCTGCCCTAACAGAGGCACCCTCAAAAGAGGTGACAATTGAAGACCCATCTAGACAAGAGATGGAAAAGATTCTAAAGATCATTCGGAAAAGTGATTATAAAATAGTTGAGAAACTGGGACGGACACCCTCAAAGATATCCATGTTGTCCTTGTTGTTATGCCCTAAGGTACATGCCCAAGCCTTGTTGAAGTTCTTGAAAAATGCCCATATACCTCAAGAAACCACTGCTGATCAATTTGAGAATTGTGTTGCGAGCCCAACTGCTAATAATGGCTTGGGATTTTCTAATGCATATTTAAATCCAGTGGGGAAGAATCACAATAAGTCTCTCCACATCTCTATTGAATACAAATTCACAACTCTGGCATATGTGTTAGTAGATACGGGGTCCTCCCTCAATGTTTTACCCAAAGGTGCTTTGGAAAGATTAGACTGTGAAGGGCTGGTGCTGAAACCCAGTGATATTGTGGTGAGAGCCTTCGATGGTTCAAAAAGGATGGTCCATGGAGAGATTGATCTCCCGATCAAGGTGGGATCTCAAGTTTTCAATTTAACTTTTATGTAATGGATATCCGTCCAGCCTATCCATGCTTGCTCGGATGCCTATGGATTCATGGGGCAGGTGTGGTTACCTCTACATTACATCAAATGCTGAAGTACCCAATTAGAGGAAAGGTTGTCACAGTTTGTGAAGAGGAAGAATATATGGTCAGTCATTTGAATTATTTCAAATACGTTTAGATGGATGGTGAATTCATTGAAACCCGATGTCAAGCATTTGAGGTAATCCCTCCAACGATTGTTGTTTATAAAGCTATTATTCCTAAGGTCTCTAAAGACACACCAAGGATGGCTTCCTTGAAGGATGCTAGGGTTGTGGTAGAAGATGGAAGTTGCACTATCCGGGGACAACTTCTTGACATCCCCTACAAATCTGACAAATTTGGGTTGGGTTTTACTTCAAAGGCTCAGAAAGAGGTCTTACATGCTCGTGCTGGTAGAGCACCTCTTTGTATTATCAACAATAAAGTCAATGCTCTGGAGGACACTGGTAGTGATGGTGACTTGGACAATTGGATATTCCCAACTGCTGACGATGGGCTCAACAACTAGAAGGCCAAAGACTTCATCTCAATCTCTTTCAACCAGGAGTAATTACTATTTCCTGTTTTTATTGCTTTAAAATAACTTTGTCAGTATAATTTCCTTCAAAACAATTACTTTAAACCATGTGCCTTGCCCAGGACAAAATGGTCCATTTGTTAAGGGTTTGTTATTTCATATATCATATGCTCATTTAATGAAAACATTGGACGATTTTGCATTAAAATTTTGTGGTCCTTGTCTTTCTTTTATTTTACTGCATTTTCAAAATAGCCATGTGACCTTACATGTGCACACACACATTTGCAGATCCACATCCACTTCGGATCTCATTAACAATAATTCTGTTATTGCCACCTATGACTTTGAGAATCGAATCTATCAAGCTGAAGACGAAGGTGAAGAAGATTGTGAGACACCCAGAGAACTCGCCAGACTCTTGATACAAGAGGAAAAGGCCATCCAACCGCACGAAGAACCGGTAGAAGTGGTAAAATTGGGTACTGAGACAGATAAGAAAGAAGTCAAGATCGACGCTAACTTGGAAGAATGTGTTAAGAGAAAATTGGTCCAGATGTTGCATGATTATGTTGAGATATTCGTTTGGTCATATAAAGACATGTCAGGGCTCAATACTGATATCGTGGTTCATGCCTACCAATGAAAGAGGGTTGTTCTCCGATCAAACAAAATGTTCATCACATGCGTCCTGATATGTATGAAAAGATCAAGGTTGAGGTAATGAAACTATTCAAAGCATATTTCTTGGCAGTAACGTCGTATCCCCAATGGGTTGCAAATGTTACTCCAGTGCTAAAGAAAGACGGTAAGGTCCGTATGTGTGTAGACTACAGAGATCTGAATAGATTAAGCCCCAAAGATGACTTCCCACCACCGCATTTCGATGTCTTAGTTGACAACACTGCTCAACACAAGGTGTTTTCCTTCATGGATGGCTTCTCGGGTTACAACCAAATCAAAATGACACCCAAAGACATAGAGAAGACTACTTTTGTCACACAGTGGGGCACCTTCTGTTATAAAGTCATGCCTTTTGGGATGAAGAATGCAGGCGCAAATTATCAACGGGTTATGGTGGCTTTATTTCATGATATGATCATTATGAGATAGAAGTTTATGCTGATGACATGATAGCAAGGTCCCAAACTAAGAAAGATCACCTTGATCATTTGCATAAGCTGTTTGAGAGGCTGAAGAAATATAAGCTGAGGTTGAATCTCAGTAAGTGCATCTTCGGGGTAAGGTCTGGAAATCTCATAGGCTTCATCGTTAGTGACAAAGGAATTCAAGTTGATCCTGCCAAAGTCAAAGCTATCCAAGAAATGCCAACTCCTCGCACTGAGAAGGAGGTTAAAGGTTTTCTTGGACGACTCAATTACATTGCCCGACTCATCTCTCACTTGATTGCTACTTGTGAACCACTCTTCAAGCTGCTGAAGAAAGATCAAGTGGTAAGATGGAATGACGAATTCCAAATAGCTTTTGACAAAATCAAGTAGTACTTGCAAGAATCACTAGTTATCATGCCACCAGTTGAAGGAAGACCTCTGATTATGTACTTAACTGTTTTAGAGAATTCAATGGGGTGTGTGTTAGGGCAACATGACGAGTCTGGTCGAAAAGAGCATGCAATATACTACCTTAGCAAAAAGTTTACTGACTGTGAAACAAGATATTCACTGCTCAAAAAAACTTGTTGTGCTTTGGAATGGGCTGATCGCTGACTAAGACAGTATATGTTGACTCATACCACTATATTGATATCTAAGATGGATCTTATCAAGTATATATTTGAGAAGCCAACTCTCTCCGGAAGGATAGCCTGATGGAAAATGATCTTAATTGAATACGATATCCAGTACACTACATAAAAAGCAATAAAAGGAAGTTTACTAGTAGATCATTTGGCACATCAAGTTGTGGATGATTACCAATCTATGAACTTTGAATTCCTGGACGAGAATATCATGCCGATTGTGAATTGTGAAAAGCCTGGTGTAATATGGTGGGAGAACTGACTTGGGTGTTGTGCATTTTATCGCAATTGTTGCGGATAGCAAGAATTTCCACTGAATTTTATTTTATCCAATAAAGGAAAGGGTGAAAAGAACAAGAAAAACCTTTTGAGAATTTTTCTTGAGTTTGGGGGGTAGGTTATGAAAAGGGAAGGTGTTAGCACCCTTTTAATTTGTAGTTATACGGGATCTTAGTTGCTAGCTCACTTTGAAATACTTTGTTTGAACTGCTTTATGTTTGTTTGAAAGTATATTTTGAAAAGTGTCTTCGTTTAGGCGAACTTTGTAATGATTCTCGTCTCTATAAGAGTGTATACAAAGTGTTGACTTTTGAAAATATTTCATGGAAAGTGTTGGTGTGTTTGAAAGATGTTTTGAAATGTTTGTGAGAAAACAACTATGAACATTCTACCTACTCAAAAAGTCTTTGTTCTTTTACTCCTCCTTTAGATAGTGTTATCTTACCATTAGTTAGTAAGCAACCATATCATTGGATGCGAAGGGACAGGCGTGGGTCGTCGTACAGTCATAGAGGGTAACATTGTAGGATACCTTAGTAATATGTTGTAAGGGCCTATGATTGTTTTCCAAAGGCAACATCAAAGGGTCATCGAGGGACTACGATCTTGTATTCAAGGGTCATTGCTAAAGTATCCCACGTTCGAGGGACATGATTGCTTATTCTAAGGAAACAAGTGTGGGTTAACCCTAGAGGTGCAAGTGTGCAACGTGTTATGATTTCATGGATTTTTTGTCTTTGAATTAGGGTTTTCTACTTGTTGATTTTTTGTCTTGCCATACAAACCCTAATTACTAGCATTTATATTGAAAGCGATAAATTGCGAAAATTTAAAGTTCTACGCTATTATATCATTTGGGGATGGGGATACAAATTACAAATGGGTAAATAAAATCAATTAAACCCTAATTTACTATTACAACCATATAGAATAAATACGAAATAGAATGTACAAGAATGTAAAGTGAAACTATGAAGAAGATTGTTTTTATATTTTTTTGTATAAAAAATTGTTCTAATTAGACTTAGTAAAGAGAAAAAATAATTAATTAAATTCCTAGATTCTAAGTTAAAAGAAAATTAAAATAAAACTAAGTCTAATATTAATTCAATTAAATTTTAGAAAAGAAAAAGAAATTAAATTTGTTAGAAAAAATATTTTTTGTTCTTTTTTTTTAAAAGAAAAGAAATAAAAATAAACTAAATATCTAATAATAATATAATATTTTGTTGGTATTTTTCACTTAATAAGAATAATAATAATAATAGAAGTAACAATAAAAGTAATAAAGAAAATAAAATAAAATAAAATATGAAATTAAAGTCAAGAAGGTGTAAAGGTAAAAAGGAGGTTTGATAGAAAAAAATATTTTGTTTGTTAGGCCCAAAGCCTGTTTTTTGTAATCAGAAATTAAAAAGAACAATAAAAAATGTCGGGCTGCGTGTTCATAGCAAACTGGGGGTGATGCTGAAGTAAAGTCAAGCAGACACAACTGTTGGAAGGCCCTAAACGCTGCAAACAAAAATTAAGAAAAATGGAAAATATGAAAAAGGCAAAAGGTCTCGCTGGGGCTTGAACCCAGGACCTCCTATAACAATGTCTTACGCGCACGCTTGCTGCCACTGGGGTGGCCTGTACATCTGGTATAGAAACAACAACCAATAAAATTAACATAAAACAAGTTCATGAGGCTAACGTCATCTACTTCCTCGTGCTAGCCAGAACTTCTGCAACTTATTCATTTCTCATTCATTCTTAAAAGTATGAACATCAAACTTATTAGAAATTTCATCACGGTCACAAAAATGTAAATAACTTAAGCAATGGATCAAATATGAGCACGAATTTTAAATAGTACCAAATCCTGACCTAATTTTTTTAGGAAGTTCAAGTTCAAAATTCTCACTACTCAGGCAACATAAATGAATTCTAAGGGCATGGTAGTTTCAGGGCTATGATGCCTACATTTATCTTCACAAATGGAAACCAAATGATGCCTATATGAAAAGTTCAAAATTCAGAAAATTCACCTTAAAATGGAATTCGTGTTTTGAGTTTGAGCTTTCCTCAAGATACTGCAATGATCGGGTTAGCTTCCTTGGACCTCTAGGAAGCTAATGCAATGCTTAACTTAAGTTGAGAGTGGATGAAATGGTCTGGAGAAGTCCAACTACAATGCTCTATTTTTGAGTTTGGACAATGGTGAAAATGGAGTTACAATTAGAAAATAGGGATTGGGATGAGTTGTATTTGATGTATGGAAGCTTTTAGAATGATTTTAAGGGAAAACGCACGAGTAGATTTTGTGTTTGGATTTCAAAGTCTGAAATGACAAGTTTTTGTGCTTGTGTTGTAATTTCTGATTTTAGAGAGAATGAGGGTGTTTGAGGGATTATAAACTCGTGTCTTAGGTTGTAAATGACCTTTTTATTTATAGAGGAAAGTTTTGAGGGTTTTAAATAAGCAGAAACAAGAAATCACATGTTATGGTATTGAAACTTGTTTTTGAAGCAAAGTTGAAATTCATGGTTTCAAAGTGAAGTACAAGAGTTTGTAGGTTTGCTTACAGGTTATAGATATGTTGCTTCTTGCTTTGAAATGTTTTGGAGTCAGAAGCAACAATGTATGGGATCAAGAAGGGTTGAATTGTGATTAAAGTCACTTTTCCAAAATGGAAGTGGTGACTTTGTGCCAAAAATGGAAAATCAACTTGGACAAAGCTTCAAACACTTGGATAATGGATCCAACAGCTGTGTAAACATTTAATTATTGAGTTATTATTAATTTAGAAGCCTACAAAGCAAGATTTATGCAACATGTTTGAGATTTGCTCAAGTGTTCATCAAGAAAATGACCTATAATTCAAGTTTATGAGGCCATCTTCATCTCTTCGAAACTTCTAGCTCAAGCATGATCTCTTCAACTTCTTGGACATTTTGGAAAGCTTGAAACATCCTTTACAACCTTCATGTTGACCCTTTTGACAAAATCATCTTGGAGCTTGGTGAAATTGGCAAAGAAGTTAGGTCAAGAATCTGCCTAAACTAGGTCAAATTTTCACTAAGTGTTTTTAGAATAAGTACATGACTTCATGAATTTATAACTTAAAATGTAAGCACTTATAGGACTTGATCAGTAAATCAAAGTTGTATATCTAATTAATATCTATAACTTTCATGTTGAAAGTTTTCTTTGAATCATCTTGCATCTTGGTGAAAAAGGGCATGAAATAATGAAATTATCATGTATAAAACACTTAGAAAAATTTCTAAGTCTTGAGAAGTTTGACTTTTCACATTGAATTTTGACTTTCTTGATTTATTGATTATCAAGCTTCATATTTTTGAATGTCTTGATGGATTGTGATCTTTGAAATCAAATCTTGATCAAAAAGTCAAAGTTTGACTTTTTGTGCATCAGTTGACTTTTCATCAGTTGATCAAATTTCTAGTATCAATTCAATAATATTGAGAAATGTTTTGAGCCATGAGATTAGGTAAACATGTTGTATTAGAATCCTTGAGACTGTGCTTCAAGCCATTGGAGTATTAGGTCAAAAGTCAATGATCAGTCAATTACAGTCAAAACCCTATTTTTGACCATTTTGCCCTTTTGGTAAATTGAACATTTTTCTTGAGGAATTGTGATCCAAATTTGATGAATTGATGAATTTGCCTTCAAAATGTTGATGTGGACCAAAAATATTGAAGTTTGACAGTAGTTTGACCAAAGTTGACTTTTACCCAATACAGTTGATTTTTAGTCATCTGAGCAATTGACTGAGCAATTTTGAGATTCAAGACTTGAAACTTGACATGAGTATTCTTGGAGGTCTATAATGATCCATGAATGTTATTTGAGGATTTAGAAGTCCAATTATCCTTTTGAAAATTAAAACTATAATTTGAGGCATTAGTGTTTAGGAAATGGTTTGACCTAGTCAATACTTGTGCAAACTTGAGCTTATAGAGATCTTATGAGAAATGTCTTGAGCAAGGAGAAGGCAAATTTTGGGGTACAACAGCTGCCCATGTTCAATCTTCTTAAACCATAAGAGTTAGATTGGCGGGTACGCCATTCGTAACTTGAAGGTGGAAGGTGATTGAACACTAGAGTGTCCAAAAATTTTCACTCACACGAAATAATGTTGTTGGTTGATTGTGTCAGGAATGGGCTTAAAGATGTCATTTGGAGAGTGATGGTATGTTGCCGGAGATAGGCCTATAGATGGCATCCAAAGTGATTGTTGATTGGAATAAGTATTAGAATAAATCTTTGGTCGATTTATACTGAACCGAGTAGAAGTCTTAAATAATCTTTAACTAGATAATGAATCAGTATAAATCTTCGGAGCGATTTAATTGAACCAGGGAAAGTATCTACCGAAACGGAATCAGGATAAATCATTGGTCGACTTAAACTGAAACAACAGAGGTTTTGAATAATCTTTAACTGGATAATGAATCAATATAAATCTTCTGAGCAATTTAACTGAACCAGAGAAAGTATCTACCAGAACAGAATAAGGATAAGTCATTGGTTGATTTAAACTGAAACAATAGAGGTTTTAAATAATCTTTAACTGGATAACGAATCAGTATAAATATTTGGAGCGATTTAACTGAACCAGAGAAAGTATCTACCGAAACGGAATCAGGATAAGTTATTAGTCGATTTAAACTGAACCAACATAGGTTTTGAATAATGTTTAACTTGATAGCGAATCAGTATAAATCTTCAGAGTGGTTTAACTGAACCAGAGAAAGTATCTACCAGAACGGAATCATGATAAGTCATTGGTCGATTTTAAACTGAACCAGCAGATGTTTTGAATAACAAATCAGTATAAATCTTCGGAGCAATTTAACTGAACCAAAGAAAGTGTCTACCGGAATAGAATCAGGATAAATCATTGGTCGATTTAAACTGAACCAGTAGATAAAATGTTTATCGCTGATGGTATTCATCTGGTGACTGTTCTTTCTTGAAAAGGTAAAGAATTGGTTGTTATGCAATGTCATGATGCATGCATTGTGTAATGATGTTCTCAAAATGAATGAGATTATGCTATATGCATTTTGTATGCATATGTCATGATGTATGAATATGAACTGTTATTTGAAGTGTATCTTTGTCTTGAAAACAAATCCTTGAGAACTACTGAGGAGTTCTTGGGAAACTAAATCCCAGACTACTATTGGAGATAAAGAGTATGCATCTCTTCAGCCTTGTTTATAATGTCTATGCTGGGAATTCAAGTTTGTTGTTTGAGGAAACTTTGCAGGGAGTGATGATTTATGTTTGGGGAGTAGAGTTTTAGGAACGTTGGTTATCCATTGCTCTACTGTGGAATTTAATTCTCATATGCACTGACTAGGGATAAAAGAGATGATAATACTTCTGGTCATCTGGGGAAGATGAAGTTAAATGGTATCTGGTCGGGTTCCAGGTTTTGCAGCAACTTTGTGGTGATGGTATCAACTCTGCTGGGGACAGGGGTGTTGTCCATTGAGAAGCAAACTCAAGCTAGAGATATTGTAATCCGTTGGGGAAATAAACCATGTCGAGGAAGGTATTCTGAAGACCGTACTGGAGAAATGTATTCATCTGAGGAAGAACTTTTGCAGGGGAAGAGAACTTCCAGGAAACATGTCGATTGGAACTCTGGATATATGAATTCACTCTGTGGGGATAACCTCATTAAAGTAACTTTGTGGGGATACTCCAAATCCTTGAGTAAAGGCTTATTACTGTTCTCGTGTGTACATTTATTAAAATTTAATCATGTTCGTATGCATATGTTCATTCAATTTTAGTCATTGGACGTTTTTGCAATCAAAACAGAAGAAAAAAAGTTTGCACTTCGAAATATATTTGTATTTATAATCTGCCTATAAACAGGTTTTTTTTATAGAGAGACAGAAATCCTAGTAAGAGGAAGTCGTTGAAAAATGAAAAGAATACAAAGTGAAAAAAAAAATTTATAGCCATGTGGAAGTGATCTCATTGGGTTCCAACTCCGCTATTGCCCCTATGTCTTCGAACATCATCTCTTTTCATTGAAAGAAGTTAATTGAATTGATCTCGTACCATTTGAACTTTTGACCTTGGTAAATAAGATGGTTGTAATGATTCAACGAGACATAGTCGTACGCTTTTTATCCTTAACTTTTGTGTGGACCGCCCTTTTGAGTTTTCAGTCCACCAGGATACCCTTTTTTGCCCAAGCCTCCCTTTTAGGTTTTCGACTTGCCGGGTGTATAATATTTTGTATATATCCCTAATTTTTGCCCGAACCCTTTTGGTTTATCGGGATGCCCTTATTTTGATTATGTGTATCAACCTAGCGGGTCATTTTTTGACTATGTCCGCATTCACAAGATGTGGGAAATCTCCGTCGTCCATAGTGGTTATCATCACAGCTCCGCCAGAGAATACTTTCTTGACAACAAATGGAACTTCATAAGTGGGAGTCCATTTTCCCCTGGGATCACATTATGGTAGAATGATGCGCTTTATTACTAATTCGTCAGCCTGGTATACCCGAGGTTTGATCTTCTTATTGAATTCCTTGATCATACGCTTTTGATACATTTGACCATGATAGACAGCAGCCAGTCTCTTCTCATAAATTAAATTCAAATGATTCAATCTTGTCTGAACCCATTCATCTTCGCCTAAGACCGCTTCTTTCATGATCCTCAGAGAAGGAATTTGAACTTCGATAGGAAGAACAACTTCCATGCCATAGACTAAAGAGAAAGGGGTTTCCCCTGTAATACGGTGGCAGAACTGACTGTTGTACTGGTTTTGCATTTGTGTTCACAAATGTTGCGGTAAGCAAGAGTCGCCACCGACTTTTCTTTTATCCAACAAAGGAAAGGGTGAAAAGAACAGAAAAAGATCTTTCGAGATGTTTTCTGAGTAAGGGGGTAGATTATGGAAAGGGAAGGTGTTAGCACCCTTTCCATCCGTAGTTTTCTATGGGCTCTTAGATGCTAGCTCATTTTGAAATACCTTGTGCTTTGTGTGTTTTGAAAAGTATTTTTGAAAGTGCCTTAGTGCGGCGAACTTTGTAATGTTTCTCGGAATGATAAAGAACGTATACAAAGTGTTTGAAAATGTTTTTGAAAGGAGTTTTGTGTAAGTGTAAAAAAATTTTGAGAAAGCATCTAACAGCTATCTACTTTACTCGAAAGGTTGTTCTTTTCCTCTTTTCCTTTAGACAGTGTTATCCTACTATTAGTGAGTAGGTAGCCCTAGTCGTTGGATGTTTGAGGGACATTCGAAGGGACGTTTATATAGTCACAAAGGCAAATGGGCAAGAAACTTTAGTAACTACCCTAGGGTTTTTAAGATCATACCGAGGCAACGTCGAGAGGGTCATCGAGGGACTTATGATCTTTAAACCAGAGGGTAGCCACTAAAATCTCTCACGTTTTGAGAGATGTGACTGTTTTTCCGAAGGCAACCAAAGTGGGGGTACCTTAGAGGTGCACATGTGAAATTGTGTTGTATTCAATTATTTTTGTCTTTGCAATAGGTTTGCTAGCATTTTGTTTTATTCTTGCCATACAATCCTAGTTAGCATGCATCTAAACAGTTCATAATTTACAGTAATAAAAAGTACGGAAATGTAAATCTAGCTATTACAAGGCTTCGGGGAGGGGGATTATTACAAGTCCTAAACTTGGGGGGGAAATAAAGAAAACAGAGAAGTAAAGAGTCCTAATTAATTCTATTACATCCCAGTAGGCAGTTACAAAAAATATGAAAGTAAAATGCGAAAGGTAAAAACAAGCGCGAATTGAAAATACGTCTAAAATCCTAAGGTATATAAAAAAAATCTTTTTTGTTTGTTTTTATTTTATTTGAGAAAATGTTTAAATAAAAATTAGATTAATTAACCTAAATCTAGATTTAAAGAAAAATATAAATAATTAAAGAAAATTAGAACTATTAAAAGGAGTTAATTCTAATTTTTTTGTATTTTTATTGTGAAAAGAAAATAAATTAAAATCCTACGTTCTAATTAATTTTAATTAAGAAAGGAGGTTAAAATAATTTATTAATTAATGTAGGAAATTAATTTAATTAATAAAAAAACCTAAAACTATATTTTTATGACTTTAATATTTTTTTTGATTAAACATATTAAAACAAATTTAAAAGAAATAAATAATAAAGATAAAACAAAACTAAAAAATGGGCCTGGGTAGTGAGGACAAAAGCTGGGGGTGCAAGTTCAAGAAACACGCTAGGCCCAAGTTTGTTGAAGCCCAAGTTTCCAGTTGATCCAGTGAGGAATGCTTTAGAGAGTGCATGGTGGTCTGTGCGTTGGAGGCGCTGGATCTGGATCAAGTGGTGATATGATGGCTTGGATTGATGGTTTATGATGCACACGTTTGGATTTGAAGCATCAGATTTGTGGATAATATGTTAGAAAAAAATGAAAATGCATGATCTGAGACTCGAACCCAGGTCCTCTCTCTCACACATGCATTCCTTTGCCAACTGAGTTGTCTGATCATTCGTTATTACGAATGCAATGATAACATTATATTAGAAAATGAAACAAATCAATATTTTAAAAATAAAACACGCGCTGATGGGCCCTGCTACATTCAAATGGACCAATCAGGGCACGCTTCTTTGCCAAGCATCACACGCCAGAGTCAAACGACCGGAGGGATGCCAGAGTCAAACCCCGATCGTCTTCTCTAGTGCATCAAAACATGGATCCTGAGAAATTGTTAGTTTTAAGACAAAACAAATATACTATCTTGCTTAAAATTCCACCCTGATCACGAATCTGGCTTTAGATTTCCCAGAAAACTCCTATATCCTGAGTTACGAATCCAAAACCCTAATACGGTTTGAACATGGCATCTCACAATCTAGACGTCATGCATTCCATGTAATGCTCTTAGCTTGTTCTAAGGATGCCCAGAAACTTATACACACATGTTAAAACATTCAACAATTCATAAAAATAAATATTTGAATTTGAGATTATACCAAAATGGTGATGGCTTGGATCTCATGATCTGGGACGTTTAAAGCTTTGAGAATGGTTGGAACAGGTCCCTGGGAACCTCATGAGCAATGTATGATCACTAGTTTGAATTGAGGGCGCCTGCAAAACGTGTTTAAATTTTGACAACTTTGGTTGAAATTTTAGAATTTTGTGGATCTCTTGTGGGGAAATGTATCTATGTCCAATGCTTGCAAGAGTGTTACATATTTATAGGAGATTAAGGAGGTAAGGCAACATGGAAAGAAATCATGCCATAACCATTCTTTTTAAAACATGATTCCCTTTTGAAAATTTGCCAAAAATGTGAGATTTCATGCCTTTTTCATCCTTGAATGTATCTGGACATATATGCACGAAAAATGGGCCTAAAGGCTGCCCCAAAACACTAACCCACATGTCCAAAACATTAACCTATTATTTTATGCACTTATTTTGTATTTTTTTTAATTTTAAATTAAACAAAAATCAAAATAAATGCAAATAAAATCAAAGGCATGAAAAAATGGATTTAGACGTCCTTCATAAAGTCATGAGAGTGTTTGAACCTCAAAAAGTTAGGTCATTGACCTAAAAGCTTAAATTTGCTCAATGCACAATCTTTGAATTTTTCACAAATTTCCCAACTTGGGAAATCCATAACTTGCTCAATTTTCATCTCATGATGATGATCTTGGACTTTTTGGAAATCCCAAGATGTCTACTTCAAACCCTCTTTTGATCAACTTTGCATTTGAAGAATTTATCTTGACGTAAATGGTCTTGACAAAAAGTGTCTTTTGTTGACCTTTTAAAAATGACCTGTAATGTATGAGATTGTATATTTCAAATGGTGCATTTATTTTACTTGAGGGAAAAAGAGAAGTTGTAGGGGAATTAATTCTCTTCAAAATGAGCTTTTGTTGGGGAAAAATGGATGAAGTATGAGAAAGTTATGCCTGGTCAAAGTTCAGTTGAATTTTCCTATAAAAACCTTAATTTTGCAATTCTTCATTTTTGATGAATTAATGTCATTCCTTTAGTGTTGGGCCCCAAAATATTCCCTCCCATTTTCACACAAAAACATACTCCTATAGTTCCTCAATTGCTCAAGTTGACTAAGGATTGACCAGACAAATACTCCTCTTAAGACAATAAGCCTCAAACTAGGGTTTCAATCCTCATAAAGATGATTGAGCTCCAAGGGTCCAAAATGATCTTTATTGTCCTAATATGTCCTCAAGATCATCCGTGCCAAATTTCATGCCTTGAACAGCAAGTTTGCCCAGTCAACTGCTCAAATGCCTGGAAATCAACTATACTAGGTCAAAAGTCAATTGTGGTCCAAATACATTCAAACTTCAAGATTTTTGGTCAATATCAACATTTTGAAGTAATATCCATCATTTGATCAAGGGTTGATCATGATTCCTCCTGAAATGCTCCTAACTCATCAAAAGTCAAAAATGGCAAATTAGGGTTTCTATAGGAAAAGACAACCAAACTTTCACCAGGCATAACTTTCTCATACTTTATCAGAAATTTTCAAACCAAGGCTTATTTTGAATAGAATCCAATTCCCTACAACTTCTCTTCAGCCCTCAAGGTCAAGAAATGCCTCAATCAAAAGATATAAGCTCATACATTATAGGTCATTTCAAAAAGTCAATAAAAACACCTTTTGGGTCAAAGCTCTTTACATGAAAATTGAAGATCCAATTGAGATTAAACCAAAAAGGTTGTTTATAGGACATCCTAAGCTTTCTAAAAAGTCTAAGAACACCCTCTTAGGGTCAAAAATGAGAGAGATATGTATTGCTAAAGTTGACCAAATTTTGGAAATGTGCATAAAGTCAACATTGATCAAAATTGATTTTTTTTCCAAATGGACCCATGTTTTCTTGTTTGAAACTTGTTCCTAAGAGGACCCACAACCCCTGAGATTATCCACCTATTATTTTATTATTTTTATTATTTGTTTTGATTTTTTATTCATTAAAATAAAAATAAAATCAAATAAAATAGTGGAATAGTAAAATAAAATCAAAGATTGGATTTTATGAGCACATTATGAGTCTATAATCAGCTGCAAAATCATAGAATTCGTGCAAGGACTAATTGGATTGGAAAAGATCATGATTTGGCCAAATTTAGAAATCAAAAATACAAATTGCAAATCAAATCTTTTTCTCACAAATCTTCAAGATTGCATCCATTTTTGGTAACCTAATACGTTCTCATATATATGTGTAACATTCCTAGACCCAAAAAAGGAGGATTGGTCATGTGAATTGGAAGAACAAAACTCAAAATTTTGACAAGAAAGTGGTGACCTATTTTTTGTCCACAAGGAGATTCAAAGCATTCTAAAGCTTACAATCAGTTCCAGGGCATGTTTGGAAGCTGTTTGGACCATTACCACGGATTAAAGCACCCAGAAACGCCCCATACGGGTTTTTCATTGCAGGTGAAATTAAGCCAAAAGAAGAGTACCGTTGTACTCACGAGATAAAACCCAGTTGGTCTGCGTTCTTAGATTTCATTTTAATGTGTGGTTGTGATTTTTGAAATACACAGGTCCTATAGTTACAACCATGTCCGTAGGTAAAAGTCTTTGGGCTAAAACGACATCCATTGGGGAAGACGACTGCGTGGCAAGATCTGGTTGGCTAGTTTGAATGGCGCGCGTGTTTAGTTATAATTACTGACCATTGTTCAATATATTATATTATGTTTGTTTTGTATAATGAATGATAAGCTGGCTCATATGGCAAAGGGGAAGGGTTTAAGGCATATGCCTCAAATTCATCACCATCAGATCAAGCAGCGCCAGATCTAACTCCTTGGGGAAGCAACCACTTGATTCACCTCCCAGCTCGTTCCACACTGGATCTCACGTTTGCATTGAGCTTACAGGATCTTGGGCCTTGACAAATTCAGCATGCAAACCTCCAAATTGGGTTCTCACCCACCCCCCCCCCCCAGGCCCATTTTTCTAACTTCTCTATTCTTTTTATTTAATTTATATTTTATTTGTTTATTCTTTTTTTAATTATAAAATCATAAAATCATTACAAAAAAATAGGACTTAGTTTTTTTTAATAAATTAATTTTTGCAAATTAATTAATTTCATCAATTTTAATTTGTTTTATTAATTAAAATTAATTATAAAAATTAGTTTAAATTTCAAACCTTTTCATAAAAAAATCCCAAAAATATTTTCAATGAGCAAATTATATTTTTAGGGTTTAAAACTTTTTTCCAGTTAATTCTCGCGCGTAATTATTTTTCCGTACGATTACTTTTTTTATCATTAATGTAACTGTGCCCGGTTTGTAATAGCTTAATTAGGGTTTACAATTTCCGCATCTTATTTTTCGTTCATTATTTATGTATCTAGACCAAAGCCCTATAATAGCGTAGGACCCTTTATTTCTCGCTTCTATATTCTGTATATGCTTGTACATATAACTGTTAGTAATTTAGGCGTGTATGACAAGATAAATCAATTAACCATTAGACCACTAACTTCAAGATAATATATCTGAAAAAAGCACGGTTGTACACTTGCACCCTTAGGGTATACCTCACTTGGTTGCCTCAGAAAATAACGGTAACAATTCTCGAATTGTGAGAATTCTTAGTGGATGTCCTTAAGTCTAGAGATCACTAGTCCCTCAATGACCCTCTCGATTGTTGCCTTGGTATAAAAGTGATCTTAGGGCTTTAGGACAGTTACTAAGAGATCTTGCCATATTGCCTTAGTGACCGTACGTCCCTTTCGATAGTCCCTCAAAAATCAAACGACTAGGGTTACCAACTCACTAATAGTAGGATAACACGGTCTAAAGGATAGGAGGAAAAGAACACCTTTTTTCGAGTAGGTAGATAACTGTTAGGTACTTGCTCAAATAAACCTTTTTACACACTTTCAAACATACTTTTCAAACAAAAGTTTTAAAGAAAACTTTATCACACTCTTGAGGACTGATACAAGAGTTATCATAAAGTGAATCGCAGTACTAAGGCAATTTTCAAAGCTTTTCAAAACACAGAAACACAAGCAATTTCAAAAATGAGCAAGTACCTAAGAGCCCATGGAAAACCATGGATGGAAAGGGTGATAACACCTTCCGTTTCCATAATCTACCCCTCGTACTAAGAAATCTCGAAAAAAGGTCATTTTCTGTTCTTTTCACCCTTTCCTTGTTGGATAAAAGAAAAGTCGGTGGCGACTCTTGCTTACCGCGACATTTGCAAACAAAAAACGCAAACCAGTATTAACAGTCAGTTCTGCCACCGTATCACATTGAGGAATCATGATCAACCTTTGATAAAATGATGAATATCACTTCAAGATGTTGATTTTAACTAAAATTTTTGAAGTTTAACTGTATATGGGCCACAGTTGACTTTTGACCTAGTATAGTTGATTTTCAAACATTTGAGCAATTGACTGAGCAAACTTGTAGTGTAAGGCATGAAATTTGTCATGGATAAACTTGAAGACATATTAGGACTGTGGAAAAAATTTGATACCTTTGGAGCTCACACATCTTGGTGAAAAGTGAAACCCTAATTAGAGGTTCATTGCTTAGGAGGAGAATTTGTCTGATTAATTCTTGGTCAACCTTGAGCAATTTAAGACCTCAATGAGAATGTCTTGAGTAAAATGGGAGGGAAAATTTTGCGGTACAATAGCTGCCCCTGTTAAATCTTCTTAAGTTTGAGGATTTAGATTGGCTCATCTGCCTTTCGTAATCTGAAGGTGGAAGATGATTGAACACTAGAGTGCCCAGAAATTTGCACTCGTATGAAATAACATCGTTGGTTAATGATATCGAGAATGGGCTTACAGATGCCATTTAGAGAGGATGATTGAGAGTTGTCAGAGATGGGCTTAAAGATGCCATCCAAAGTAGATGTTGACTTTATAAGAGATCTCTTTGTGGGGATTCCTGATCCTGTTGTTTGAGGAGGACTCTGTTGGGGGTGTTAGTTTCTGTTTGGGGAATAGAGTCTAGGAGCTTTAGTTGTCCATTACTATACTGGGGAGTTATCTCTTGACTAGAGAGATGAAAGTTAACTGCTATCTGGTCGAAACCCATGCTTCACAGTAACTTGCTAAGGGTAATAAAGTTGACGGTTATTTGGTCGTATTCCAGGCTTCACAACGACTTACTATGGAATATGAAATTAACTGTTATCTGGTCAATCTCCAGGCTTCGCAGTAAAAATAAAATTGAACTCTTATCTAGTCGGAATCCAGGCTTCAGTGACTTAAATTGTTATCTATTCGTGTTCAGGCTTCAGTGATTTGAAGAAATTAAGTTGTTATTTGGTCGGATTCAGGCTTCAACTTGGTTTTGAGGTATACTATCATTTGGTCGGGTCCAGGCTTCATAGTAACTAACAGAGTTGCACTGTTATCCGATCAGGTTCCGGGCTTCATCAATGATGTTGACTGCTATCTAGTCGGATTCCAGGCTTCAAAATATGGTAGATTATAATGTCATCTTGTCGGTTCCAAGCTTCATGGTAATTGACAGATCAAACTGCTATTTAGTCGGACTTCATGCTTTGCAGTAATTTGACAAAGTAAATTGTTATCTCATCGTATTCCAGGCTTCGCAGCAACTTATACTATTATCTGGTCGGGTCTAGGTTTTAGTGTCTTAAATTGTAGATTGATTGTTATCTAGTTGGATTTTTGGCTTCAGCAATGATGTTGTGATACGGTGGGAGAACTGACTTGATTGTTTTGCGTTTGTGTTTGCAAATGTTGTGGTTTAGCAAGAGTCACCACCAACTTTTCTTTTATCCAAAAGGAAAGGTGAAAAAGCATAGGAAAGGCCTTTAGAGATGTTTTCTTGATTTCGGGGGGTAGGTTATGAAAAGGGAAGGTATTAGCACCCTTTTCATCCATGGTTTTCCATGGGCTCTTAGTTACTTGCTAGATCATTTTCTTTTGTTTGAATGTGCTTCTGGTGTGGTTTTTGAAAGTATTTTGAAAATGTAACTTTGTAATGATTCTCGTTTTTATAAGAACGCATGCAAAGTGTTTGTTTCGAAAATAGTTCAAAGATGTGTTTGTGAGATGTGTTTTTGAAAGTATTTTGAAAATGTAACTATGTAATGATTCTCATTTCTATAAGAACGCATACAAAGTGTTTGTTTCGAAAATAGTTCAAAGATGAGAGTGTGGGTGTATAAAATGTTTTTGTTGTGAGAAAGCGAATAACTGAGAGAGAACCTACCTACTCAAAAGGTCTTAGATGTGCTTTTCCTCCTCCTTTAGATGTTTCTATCTTACCATTGATTTGGTAAGAATCCCCATCATTGGATGTGAAGGGACGGATGTTAGGATGTCGTATGACCATGATAGCAATGTTGTGAGATGACTTAGAATTTTTTATTTAGGGACTAAGATCATTTCGAAAGGTAACTTTGATAGCGTCATTGAGGGACTATGATCTTATATTTTTGTTTGTGCTAAGACATCCCACATGCATAACATGGCCATTTTGTAAGGCAACAAGTGGAATTACCCTAAGGGTGTAAGTGTGCAAGTGTATTTGATTGCATGCGTTTTAGTCTTTGATTAGGGTGATCTATTTATCAATTTCATGTCTTGCCATACACACCCTAATTACTAGCATTTACATTAGAAAGCGATAAATTGCAGAAATGTAAAGCCCTACGCTATTACAATATTTTAGGGATAGGGGTACATATTTATGAATAGGGGTTGCAAGTAAAATTAAGTTCTAAGTTACTATTACAACCATATTGAAATAGATAAGAATGTACAGGAAATGTAAAATGCTTATTTATTTAAGAAAAGAAATAAGTTTTGTTTAAGAAATTATTTTTAGTCTTTTATGTTAATATTAAAAATGTTGAAAAGGAAAATAAATGAAGGATAGAAGCAGCATGCTACTGCAAACAAAACAAACAGGGATCATAAGTTCTAAAGCCAGGCGCGTGATGACTCAGAAAGGAGCGTTGATGGAATGAGAGGTTCTGGATTGGAAAACTCTGAGGTCCTGCAAGACACGTTAGAGGGAAAACACAGAAGTTCTGGGTGGTATTCAGACAGTGGGCCACAAGTCAGAAGTTATGTATTACGCTAAAACAATGAGCAAACGTCAACAGTTCAGTGCGTTATCAGCATGTAAAAATCAGAAACTCTGAGTGTTAAAACAGTGAATAAACAATCAGTAGTTCAACATGTTATCAGCGTATAAAAATCAGAAGTTCTAAGTATTAAAACAGTGAGTGAACATCAGAAGTTCAGTGTGCATTAACAGTGAGTAGAACTCAGAAGTTTTGTGTTGTGCTAAAGTTGTGAGTGAACATCAGAAGTTCAGTGTTATGCTAAAGCTGTGAGTGAACATCAGAAGTTCTATACCATATTTCAACTCTTAATCAGCATATCAACAATTTATTCAGTTCTTAATAAATAGAAAATCAGAAGGATAATAGCACAATAGTTTATAGAAGTTCTAATCCTAAATCTGAGTCTAGCCCTAATCAAGAAGTTCTGATCCACAGTTTTCCTATTCATGCAATGATATGTACAACATTAATACTATGATATTTACATCTTAATGATGTTCAGAATGAAAGACAAGCAAAGTCAGAAAGACTTACCTTGAACCTGGAGCGTGCTTGGAACTTTGAGTTGCTGCCTCTGGGTGTTCTGGAATCAGCAAGAGTAACGTAAGAGAAAATGCCAAGTTCTTTGATTCAAAGGGAAGAACAAAGGTTTGGTTTTCTGTTTGGGAAATCAGGATTTTTATGAAGGTTTCACAACTTCCTTTTCTCTCTTTTGGCCAATCTCTCTCTCTCTAAAAGCCAGCCTCTCCTTCAAAGCCCAACCCCTTTGCAAGTGTGATGGAGCAACTTATTTATAGGTGAATTTGTTATGATTTTCGGGGGAAAGACAAATGGGATTTTAAATCAATTTGGCATCCTGCTCCCTTGATTTTTCATCATTGTTTTCGTATGCTTGTTTGGTGCAATTATGGGATGCATGTGTAGGCTGACCTAGCTGTTGGTTATAGGTCTGCAGCAGGTTGTGTAAACAAGGTTTTTGGATTTGGTCAAGTTCTGACCAAAGCATTGAATATAACCTTCATATGCTAAAGTGTTGCCTTGTTCTTAAAGCAAGCATGGTGGTTGTCAGCGGGAATTAAGGAAAAGCAAAAAGCAAAGTATGGGCTTAATACTAAAGTTGCTATCCCAAGACAGTAGAGGTACACGTGGTGGAAATCCTTTGGATAAAGACTCAAAAGTGGTTGTGAGCATTAAATGATGATGAGACTTATCACAACCAGAAATCTTGCAACGTGAGATTCTACACCATGGCTTAGTTCTGGATCAGAAGTTCTGCTTCAGCATAGCATCCAACCTCTGATCTTTGTATCTTCTAGCTCCAGCAAGTTCTGAAGGAGAACATTGCTTCCACATGTTGAACCATGTTTGCAACCTCTGACTGAAGCTTTTTGTGAAAACTTTCCCAAAAGTTCTGACCAAACTCTGCCTTAAGAGTATCCAGAATTTGCTGAGCATTATGGTGATAACCTGGTCAGAAGTTCTGAAATTGTCATAATTCTTAAATACTTAGAAAAAATTCTAAGTATTTAGAATTTTGACTTTTTGGATTTTGATGAAACAAAACTTCATATTTCAACGTGTCTTGATGAAATATGATTCTTGAAGCTTGATTTTGATCCAAAAGTCAAAGTTTGACTTTTAGTGTGCAAATGACCATTTTGCCCTTGTGAGTGATTTTCTTGGGAAATTTGTAGTTCAAGGCTTGGAATTGGATGGAAGAAAACTTGGGATCCAGGGTGATTCCTTGAGAAATGAGAGGGAAAATTTTGGGGTACAACAACTGCCCATGTTCAATCTTCTTACACCTGAAGAGTTAGATTGGTAAATTTGTCATTCGTGACTTGAAGGTGACAGATGATTGAACACTAGAGTGCCCAGAAATTTGCACTCAGTGATGGTTAATGGTAGAGGGAATAGGCTTAAAGATGCCATTTGGAGAGACAATAGATATTTGTTGGAGATGGGCTTAAAGATGCCATCCAGAAATGATTGATGGGATGTATCTGTAAGCTGGAACTGAATGATTATCAGAATGGCGTCCGTGGGATGAGTACCATAATAATATCCATAAATGAATTGTATCTGACTCGTATATGTGAAATGTACTAAATGAGCGTCAGAATGACATCCGAATATGGATTGTATCTGGATTGTATTTGAATGAGTGACAGAATGACATCCGAATCTGGATCGTATCTGGACTGTATTTTGAATGAGTGACAGAATGACATCCGAATCTGGATCGTATCTAGACTGTATTTGAATGAGTGACAGAATGACATCTGAATCTAGATCGTATCTGGACTCTATTTGAGTGAGTGACAGAATGAAATCCGAATCTGGATCATATATGGACTGTATTTGAATGAGTGACAGAATGACATTCGAATCTGGATTTTATTTGGACAGTATTTGAATGAGTGACAAAATGACATCCGAATCTAGATCGTATCTGAACTGTATTTGAAAGAGTGACAAAATGACATCCGAATCTGGATCGTATCTGGATTGTATTTGAATGAGTAAACGAATGACATCCGAATCTGGATCGTATCTGGATTGTACTTGAATGAGTGACAGAATAACATTCGAATCTGGATCGTATCTGGACTATATTTGAATGAGTGACAAAATGACATCCGAATCTTGATCGTATCTGGACTGTATTTGAATGAGTGACAGAATGACATCTGAATCTGGATCGTATCTAGACTGTATTTGAATGAGTGACAGAATGACATCCGAATCTGGATCGTATCTGGAATCTATTTGAATGAGTGACAAAATGACATCCGAATCTGGATCATATTTGGACTGTATTTTAATGAGTGACATAATGACATCTGAATCTGGATCGTATCTGGACCGTATTTTAATGAGTGACAGAATTACATATGAATCTGGATCGTATATGGACTGTATTTGAAGGAATCTAGAGTAAGTATCAGAATGTCAGCCATATCTGGATTACATCGAAACTGTCTCTAGAAGGAATCTGGAATAAGTATCAGAATGCCAGCCATATCTAGATCGCATCTGAATTGTTTCTAGAAGGAATCTGGAATAAGTATCAGAATGTCATCCATATCTGGATTGCATCTGAACTATTTCTAGAAGGAATCTGGAATAAGTATCAGAATGTCATCCATATCTGGTATCGCATCTGAACTGTCTCTAGAAGGAATCTGGAATAAGTATCAGAATGTCAGCCATATCTGGTATCACATCTGAACTGTCTCTAGAAGGAATCTGGAATAAGTATCAGAATGTCAGCCATATTTGGATCGTATCTGAACTGTCTCTAGAAGGAATCTGGAATAAGTATCAGAATGTCAACCGTATCTGGATCGCATCTGAACTGTCTCTAGAAGGAATCTGGAATAAGTATCAGAATGTCAGCCATATCTGGATCGCATCTGAACTGTTTCTAGAAGGAATCTGGAATAAGTATCAGAATGTCAACCATATCTCGTATCACATCTGAACTCTCTCTATAAGGATTCTGGAATAAGTATCAGAATGTCAACCATATCTCGATCTCATCTGAACTGTCTCTAGAATGAATCTGGAATACATATCAGAATGTCAGCCATATCTGGATCGCATATGAAACTGTCTCTAGATGGAATCTGGAATAAGTATCAGAATGTCAGCCATATCTGGATCGCATCTGAACTGTCTCTAGAAGGAATCTGGAATAAGTATCAGAATGTCAGCCAATACTGGATCGCATCTGAACTGTCTCTAGAAGGAATCTGGAATAAGTATCAGAATGTCAGCCATATCTGGATCGCATCTGAACTGTTTCTAGAAGGGAATCTGGAATAAGTATCAGAATGTCAGCCATATCTGGATCGCATCTGAACTGTTTCTAGAAGGAATCTAGAATAAGTATCAGAATGCCAGCCATATCTAGATCGCATTTGAACTGTCTCTAGAAGGAATCTAGAATAAGTATCAGAATGTCAGCCATATCTGGATCGCATCTAAACTGTTTCTAGAAGGGAATCTGGAATAAGTATCAGAATGTTAGCCATATCTGGATCGTATCTGAACTGTCTCTAGAAGAGAATCTTTGGTTGCCTCAGCAGGCTGATGAAGGAATCTTAGACGATTACTACTCTAAAAGACCTTTATCTGTTGATTGATCTTTCCTGAAAAGTTAAAGAGTTAGTTGTATGCAATATCATGATGTATACATTGTGTAACGATGTTCTCAAAATAAATTAGATTTGTGTTATATGTATTTTGTATGCATATGCTATGAATTTTATTGAGATGTAAGTGTGTCTTCAAACTTTTCTCAGAATGTTTCCACCGGGGATTCTTGTTTTTTTTGTTTGAGGAGAAATCCACTGGGGGATGTCGAAAGCTCTGTATAGAGCGTTGATTCCTGCTTAGGGAAAAGAGTTCAGGAGTCTTAGTCGTTCGTTGCTCTACTGGGGAGTCCAAGTTGAACTGATATTTGGTCGGGTCCAGGTTTCACAGTAACTTTTCGGGGATTATAGAGTAGTCTACTGGGGAAGAGGAGTTGTGGTCCTTTGATTTGTAGTAGTCAAGGAGGCAAACTAAAGTTGGGGAATCCTACCTCTTGTTAGGGAAATAAACCCTGTTGCCGGTCTGCTTGAGAGGTGACGACTTCACTGGCAGAGAAATCCTCGAGGATTCTTGAAGTCGATTCAGTTGGGGAAAGGTTTTCAGAGATTAAACTCTTGTTGGGAGTCATCCTTTGATAAGGATTTTAGGGAGATTTGTCACTGCCCCTAGTAGAAAATGTTTGTGGTATTGCCAAAAATGTTTGATTGTACGTAACCCTTTGTTGAGATTGGCGTTCAATGCCCCAAGTAACGGAGATGGAGACCTGCCCCTGGTTACTCTGCAATTCTTGAGAGATTTCTTGGAATCTTGACTGGACTTCCCCAGGTGTGCTGGATAGTGACATTTCATGTCCCCCTTGTTAATAGGATATTTGTCAATGGGAGTGTCATCCTACTTGAAGTGATTTTGTTCACTAAGAGAGCTTTCGTTCACTGGATATTCGTTGTGTGAATTTCTCCGCTGTCAAACAAATAGCCATATGCAAACAATGATATTCAAGTAATTCAAAGTTTATGTTTGTCTTGAAGTTTTTTTTTTTGAAAATGCGTTTTAGCAAGTAAAGAAATTTCGTAAGAAAAAATCAACTCAGGTTTTTGAGTAAAGCCTTACAGGAGTCAGGATACCTTTTGTAACAGTATGCTTTCAAACTAACCCATGCTTCAATTAGGACTTTTGAAGGGTTGTAACGTGGCTTGGTTCACGGTTTAAGAAACAAAGGATAAAGGCTCAAAGTGTATTTGTACCCACCCGCTCTTCGTGATGTTCTTCAGTCCTAATCTCAGTTAATTGTATGTTTGGATTCCAATTGAGTCTTGGAATGACATTTAGTGATGGTTCAAACAAGTTAAGTTTGTTGGAAGGCAGTCATTTTTGCAACATTTTTCGTGTTGTTGAGGATTTGTAGTGACCTCTTTTTGATTTGTTATCCCTGATTTTTGCCTGATTGTTCTTGTTTTGAGATTACAGTCAGCGGGATGCCCCAGTTTTCTTAAGTCTCCTTTGTAGGTTCTGACTTAGTGGGCCTTTCTTTTTTGAGAGATAATGACTGCCTATGTGATAGGGAACCATCACCGTCTTTTTATTCCAGAGGAATGTTTCTTGACATCATTCGTTGTATTACAAGATGAGATTTTGCGGCTTAATGCGCGTTTGAATTAACTAAGAGACTACCCTGCCCCAGGTTTTGTTTAAAGGTTTTAATTTTATGAAAAAGAAAAACTTCTACTTCTTTGGCTCGAAGGGATTGTGTTGTACCCCAAAATTTTCCCTCTCATATTCCTCAATACATTGCAAGAAAAATCTCCAAGTTGCTCAAGAGTTGGTCACACAAGCTATATCCTAAGGCAGTCTACCCTAAATTAGGGTTTTGTGTTGCATCAAGATCCTTGAGTCCAAATGACCTCAATTTCTCACCAATGTCCTTATATTCTCTCAAGATCATCCATGTCAAATTTCAAGCCTTGCAGAGGAAGTTTGCTCAGTCAATTGCTCAAAGGGTCCAAAAATCGATTGTGCTAGGGCAAAAGTCAACTGTGACCTATAAACAGTCAAACTTCAATATTTTTTGTCAACATTCTCATTTTGAAGGATATTTCATCATTTGATCAAGGGTTGATCATGATTCATCAAGGATTTCTCAAAATTCATCAAGGCTCAAAAGTTGCTAAATTAGGGTTTTGTAGGAAAAGTCAACTCAACTTTGACCAAACATATATTTCTCATACTTTATGATAAATGACCCATCCAAATCTCATTTTGAATCGGATTCAATTTCCTACAATCCATCTTCATACCCCAAGATCAAAATATGCACTCACAAGAAGTTATGAATTTGGACTTTATAGGTCATTTTTGAAAGTCAACAAAAACACTTTTTTTGTCAAAAAGCTTATAACTTAAGCATGGAATATCAAAATGAGATTAGAACAAAAGGGTTGGTTAGAGGACATCTCAAGCTTTCTAAAACGTCCAAGAACACCTTCAAAAGTTCAAAATTGAAGAAGTTATGCATTGTTGAAGTTGGACTTTTTTTTGCAAAATTGCCAAAAGTCAACTATCCCCAAAACTTAAAATTTTGTCAAATGGGCCCATTCTTTTCCACTTGATTTGAGTTTGCATAGTTTCCCACGTGTCCTAGCTTCAGCCATGAGCCCACATTTCATTTTTATTATTTAATTTGATTTTTAATTGAATTTATTTATTTTAAATCAAATAAAATCATAAAAAATCCAAAGCATTGATAATTCATGATCTCTTGGCTATTTCGGGCTCCACATTCAATCATTATCATCATCAAATTCGAATAAAAAAAAATCATGTGCAAAAAGATTGAAATGAATCAAATTTGGAAGGTTTTTCATGGAGAATCAAATCAAATTTGCAATCATTATTGGAGCAAGATTTGAACCAAATTTGTTACCCTAATACACTGAGCATTACATAAGCAAGCATAAGGGACGAAAATCAAGGTTGGAAGCTGCAGAGAGAGGCAGAACAAGAATTGAAAATTTCACAAAAAAGTGAGAGATCAAAGTCCAAGCTAGAGGCCGTTTCAGGACACGAGAGTAGTCTCAATCGCTTCCTGACCATTCACACAAGCTACCTGGATCCAGAGCAAGAATTTTCAGACGTCCAAATGCACTGTAAGTCTCACATAACCCAACTCTGTTCTTGAAATCGAAACTCACCATTCTTACATCCATTGAATGAAATACTGCATATTTCTAATCCTCACATCATTTGTAAACTTTTGGCATCATTTAATTTCGTTTATCTAACCTGTATTGCAAACCACCATTGTTGCCTCAAACAAATGATCTAAGACATTAGGGTTACCGCTAAGGTGTCCTAACATTGCTTTAATGATCGCATGTCCCTCATTCGAATTGACCCTCAAACTCCAGCGATGGTGCTACCCACTCACTAATAGTGGGATAGCATTGTCTAAAGGAAACTAGCATAGAATGATTCCTTTTTTTCGAGTAGGTAGATGGTTCTTAGATACTTGATCTTTCAAAAAAAACAAAATTTGTTTCGCACTTGCACTCCTTTTCGAACAAAGTTTTCAAAAACACTTCATACGCTCTTGAGGACAGAAGCAAGAGTTAAATCGAAGTCTTTCAAACAAAAACTTTTTTTAAACCCACAAGCACAAAGAAATAAATTTTGAAAACAATGAGCAAGTACCTAAGAGCCCGTGTATAACCACGGATAGAAAGGGTGCTAATACCTTCCCTTTCTATAATCTACCCCCCGAACCCGAGAAATATCTCGAAAAAGGAATTTTTATGTGCTTTTTTCCTTTCCTTGTTGGATAAAATAAAAGTCGGTGGCGACTCTTGCTTACCGCGACATTTTGCGAAAACAAACGCAAAACGCAAACCAGTATTCCAAAAACAGTCAGTTCTTCCCACCGTATCACAGAACTGGCGACTCTACTGGGGACGCTTATAAGTGGGGTGTACCTTAGGAATAGTTCATGATGTTTTCAATTGCTTGATTTATTTGTTTTATTCTTTATGGGATTGAATCGGAGTTACTATAGATCCTAACCTGGATATGGGATAATGAGGCTCCCCGAATTACCATTGAAAGGTTGAACGAACCTGCACATTGCTGTGACATTGAGACTGAAGAAGTAGCAGATAAACCCTGGTTTCATGAGGTGAAGAGGTATCTTGAGGCTCAGGAATACCCCGAGGGTGCATTTGTCAATGACAAGAAGTTTCTGAGGAGGTTCGCGGCAAAGTTCTTCATCAGCAATGGTATTCTTTACAAGCATAACCATGATTCAACCTTATTGCGATGTGTGGATAAAAACGAGGCACAAAGGATCATGGCAGATTTACATGAAGGTACCTTCGGAACTCATTCCAGCGGACACACCATGGCAAAGAAAATCCTACGGGCAGGATATTATTCGTCCACAATGGAAGCCGACTGTTATCAGCATTCTCGGACCTGTCACAAGTGGCAAGTCTATGCTGATAAGGTGCACATACCTCCAGTACCTCTAAACGTCTTGACAGCTCCATGGCCTTTTGCAATGTGGCGCATTGATATGATCGGCGAGATCAGACCTACAGCGTCCAACGGGCATCGTTTCATCCTGGTAGCAATTGATTACTTTACAAAGTGGGTTGAAGCAGCTTCCTTTGCTACTGTAACCAAGAACGTCGTAGCAAGGTTCATTCGGCACAATCTGATCTGTTGATATGGTGTACCAGATAGGATCATTACGGACAATGGTATAAATCTCAACAATAAGATGATCACCGAGCTCTGCAAGCAGTTCAAGATACAGCATCACAGCTCTTCTCCCTACCGGCCGAAGATGAATGGGGTTGTTGAAGTGGCTAATAAGAACATTAAGAAGATTGTGCAAAAGATGACAGTGACATACAAATATTGGAACGAGATGTTACCATTTTCTCTTCATGGGTATCGTACCTCAGCATGGACGTCAACAGGGGAAACACCCTATTCCTTGGTATATGGCATGGAGGCCGTCTTTCCCATTGAAGTTCAGATACCCTCTCTTCGGATTATGAAGGATGCAGGTTTAAGCGAAGATGATTGGATTCAGACCCGGCTTGATCAGCTGAACCTGATCAACAAAAAGAGACTTACTGCTATTTGTCATGGTCAGACGTATCAAAAACAGATGATCAAGGCATTTAACAAGAAAGTTAGACGACAAGAGTATCAAGTTGGGGATCTGGTGATCAAGCACATTATCTTACCTCAAGGTGATCCCAGGGGCAAATGGACTCATACTTACGAAGGGCCATTTGTGGTTAAGAACATCTTCTCAGGAGGAGCTATGATTCTAACCACCATGGATGGTGACGACCTTCCTCACCCCGTCAATGCAGACATAGTGAAAATATACTACGCATAATCAACGACACGCTAGGTTGACTGGCCTAGGCAAAAATAAGGGCTTCCCGGCGAACCAAAAGGGTTCGGGCAAAAATAAGGGATGAAAATGAAAAAATCTAAACACCCGGCAAGTCAAAAACCTGAAAAGGCGGCTTGGGAAAAAAAGGGTATCCTGGTGGACTGAAAACCCGAAAGGGCGGTCCAGGCAAAAATTAGGGATCAAAGCGTAACACTATGTCTCATTGGATCACCTTGCAACCAGACTTCGGTATCGACTATCAAGCTCGGACGACACTAATCAATTTGATCTACCTTCAACCAAGTAGCAAAGTGATGAGATGCTCGAGGATATAAAGGAAATAGCAGATTTGGAACCCAGTGGGATTATTCACGTAGCTGTTTTGTTTAGATTTTCACAAATTGTGTAAATTCTATTTTTTCAGCGGCGTTCTCTTACTAGGACGTCAGCCTCTTGTACAAAAAACTCCTATTTACAGGCCAAACTTCAAAATGAATACAATTCATTTTCAGAGAAATTTCAAACTGTTTTTCCTTTATCTGTTTTGTTTTGCAAAGAACGTCCAATGTTCATTTTTATATATGCATTTGACGTTAATTTCTACTCATAAATATATACATACAAAACAGAAGACGATTATTGGTAACATCAGAAACAGGGGAAAATAAGAATTGTCCAAGCTTTACAGTTGCTCTATCCACCAGGTACAAGGTAGATTCAGCTGAAGAATATGGGTAAAGTGCATTCACTCCCCGCAGAGTAAGAAAAAGATAGTAATGATAGCTCTCCCCAACTGAGACTCGCAACTATAAATGAATCGGTAATATTCTCCCCAAGCAGAGCTTATCTACCATCAGCACTGAAAAGTCTTAATATTCCCCTACGGAGTATAAGAATATTCCCCGGCAGAGTACAAGATATCCCCAGTGGAGTTTGAAATTTTTCCTAGCGCAGTCTGAAAAATCTTCCTCAGTGGAACTTGGAGAATCATATCTGGTAGACTT
Source organism: Vicia faba (assembly GCA_948472305.1). NCBI lineage: Eukaryota > Viridiplantae > Streptophyta > Magnoliopsida > Fabales > Fabaceae > Vicia > Vicia faba. The sequence goes on from OX451735.1 coordinate 1,234,168,518, forward strand.
TGGAAGATTGTCCCCAGCAGAGCTCAAAGGATTATCCCCATAAGAGTCCAAAAGGTTATCCCCAGTGAAGTCGCAACTGAAGATCATCCCCGACGAAGTTCTTTCCTTTCACAAAACAAGAAGTCGATCCCCAACAGGATTCAGTATCACCAGCAACGGTAATTCATCCCCAGTGGAATTTATCAGTGGAATCCTCTACAGAACATCCCTTCCCCATAGACTGATCTCCTCATCAGTTTATTCCCCGAAGGAGTTATCCCCTCCTGCAGGTTTATTCTCTCAATCATCTTCATTCGCTATCCCCGACGGAAACTAAGAATTCAGCCCTTTTCTCTAACAGTTATCCGAGATTTATTTTCCCCAGCTAAAAACATTACATTTCCATACATCATGACACATGCATATACGCATCATACAACACAATCTCATTTATTTTGAGAACATCATTGCTTGATATATATCATGCATTACATACGACTGACCTTCACGTTTCAGGAAGGATGCAGTTAAGTTCTCAGCTATGAAGCTTTTACCCAAGTCGAAGTACTGATCGGTTCTTAAATCTCAACTGAATTATCCTCGATTGAATTATAGATAAGGTTCTAAATCTCGGCAATTATCCTCCGTCGAAGTACTGACAGTTCTTAAATCTCAACAGAATTATCCTCCGTTGAATTACAGATAAGTCCTAAATCTCGATGAAGATGTTTCCCTCAGTCGAAGTACTGACCGGTTCTTAAATCTCAACTGAATTATCCTCGTTTGAGTTACAAATAAGGTTCTAAATCTCGGCAATTCTCCTCAGTCGAAGTACTGACCGGTTCTTAAATCTCAACTGAATTATCCTCGGTTGAATTACAGATAAGGTTCTAAATCTCGGCAATTCTCCTCCGTTGAAGTACTGACAGTTCTTAAATCTCAACAGAATTATCATCCGTTGAATTACAGACAAGTCCTAAGTCTCGATGAAGATGTTTCCCTCAGTCGAAGTACTGACCGGTTCTTAAATCTCAACTGAATTATCCTCGGTTGAATTACAGATAAGGTTCTAAATCTCGACATTTCTCCTCCGTCGAAGTACTGGCCGGTTCTTAAATCTCAACTGAATTATCCTCAATTGAATTACAGATAAGGTTCTAAATCTCGGTAATTCTCCTCAGTCGAAGTACTGACCGGTTCTTAAATCTCAACTGAATTATCCTCGGTTGAATTACAGATAAGGTTCTAAATCTCGGCAATTCTCCTCCGTCGAAGTACTGACAAATCTTAAATCTCAACAGAATTATCCTCAATTGAATTACAGACAAGTCCTAAGTCTCGATGAAGATGTTTCCCTCAGTCGAAGTACTGACCGGTTCTTAAATCTCAACTGAATTATCCTCGGTTGAATTACAGATAAGGTTTTAAATCTCGGCAATTCTCCTCCGTCGAAGTACTGACAGTTCTTAAATCTCAACTGAATTATCCTCCGTTGAATTACAGACAAGTCCTAAATCTCGATGAAGATATTTCCCTCAGTCGAAGTACTGACCGGTTCTTAAATCTCAACTGAATTATCCTCGATTTAATTACATATAAGGTTCTAAATCTCGGCAATTCTCCTCAGTCGAAGTACTGACCGGTTCTTAAATCTCAACTGAATTATCCTCGGTTGAATTACAGATAAGGTTCTAAATCTCGACAAAGTTCCTCCGTCGAAGTACTGAAAGTTCTTAAATCTCAACAGAATTATCCTCCGTTGAATTACAAACAAGTCCTAAATCTCAATGAAGATGTTTCCCCCCCAGTTGAAATACAGGCAAGTTCCTAAATCTCAACAAAGATCAGACTTCCCCAAGCGGAATCTTCCACAACAACAGGTATGCAAGTTCTCGCTAAGGAATCTCTTATGCGATCGACACTCCTGAAGATGGCATCTTTAAGCCCATCCTCCCTCCAGAAATCTCCAAATGGCATCTGTAAGCCCATTCCCGACATCACCAGGCTGATACCACTTCATGCGAGTGCAAATTTCTAGGCACTCTAGTGTTCAATCATCTTCCACCTTCGGATCACGAAAGCCAATCTACATCCTCAGGTTTAAGAATATTGAACATGGGTATCTGTTGTACCCCAAAATTTTCCCTCTCATATTCCTCAAGACATTGCAAGAAAAATCTCCAAGTTGCTCAAGAGTTGGTCAAAAAAGCTATCTCCTAAGGCAGTCTACCCCAAATTAGGGTTTTGTGTTGCATCAAGATCCTTGAGTACAAATGACCTCAAGTGCTCACCAATGTCCTTATATGCTCTCAAGATCATCCATGTCAAATTTCAAGCCTTGCAGAGGAAGTTTGCTCAGACAATTGCTCAAAGGGTCCAAAAATCGATTATGCTAGGGCAAAAGTCAACTGTGACCTATAAACAGTCAAACTTCAAGATTTTTTGTCAACATTCTCATTTTTAAGGATATTTAATCATTTGATCAAGGGTTGATCATGATTCATCAAGGATTGCTCAAAATTCATCAAGACTCAAAAGTTGCTAAATTAGGGTTTTATAGGAAAAGTCAACTCAACTTTGACCAAACATAACTTTCTCATACTTTATGAGAAATGACACATCCAAAACTAATTTTGAATAGGATGCAATTTCCTAAAATCCATATTCATACCCCAAGATAAAAATATTCACTCACAAGAAGTTATGAATTTGGACATTATAGGTCATTTTTGTAAGTCAACAAAAACACCTTTTTTGCCAAAGCTTATAACTTGAGCATGGAATATCAACATGAGATAAGACCAAAAGGATTGGTTAAAGGACATACCAAGATTTCTAAAAAGTCCCAAAACACCTCCAAAAGTTCAAAATTGAAGAAGTTATGCATTGTTGAAGTTGGACTCTTTTTTGCAAAATTGCCAAAAGTCAACTATCCCCAAAACTTCAAATTTTGTCAAATGGGCCCATTCTTTTCCACTTGATTTGAGTTTTCATAGTTTCCCACGTGTCCTAGCTTCAGCCATGAGCCCGTATTTCATTTTTATTATTTAATTTTATTTTTAATTGAATTTATTTATTTTAAATCAAATAAAATCATAAAAAAATCCAAAGCATTGATAATTCATGATCTCTTGGCTATTTCGGGCTCCACATTCAATCATTATCATCATCAAATTCGAATCAAACCAAATCATGTGCAAAAAGATTGAAATGAATCAAATTTGGAAGGTTTTTCATGGAGAATCAAATCAAATTTGCAATCATTATTGGAGCAAGATTTGAACCAAATTTGTTACCCTAATACACTGAGCATTACATAAGCAAGCATAAGGGACGAAAATCAGGGTTGGAAGCTACAGAGAGAGGCAGAACAAGAATTGAAAAATTCACAAAAAAGTGAGAGATCAAAGTCCAAGCTAAAGGCCGTTTCAGGACACGAGAGTAGTCTCAATCGCTTCCTGACCATTCACACAAGCTACCTGGATCCAGAGTAAGCATTTTCAGACGTCCAAACACACTGTAAGTCTCACGAAACCCAGCTCTGTTCTTGAAATTGAAACTCACCATTCTTGCATCCATTGAATGAAATAACTGCATATTTGTAATCCTCACATCATTTGTAACGTTTGGCATCATTTAATTTCGTTTATCTAACCTGTATTGCAAACCACCATAGTTAGGGTTTCTTAGACGTTTTTGGGGGTTTTCTTTTCAGGTGAAATTAAGCTACAAGATGGACATGGTTGTGTCCAGGGGGTTGAGACGAACTCAACCCTAGCCTTAGATATTATTTTCAAAGCCTGAGGAGGATTTTTGAATGATACTGCGCTTTTGGATGCGGACAAAAATCCGCATGTAATGTTTACAGGTTTTGGAGGAAGGAGACGATGAGCTGTCGTCCTCCCATAAGTCCATTCAAAATCGCGCGCATTTTTTTTTGTTTTTTTGGCATCTGATTTGATTTTTCTATATAATATATTATTTGCATTATTGTTAACAAATAACAACGTGCCCCAGCGGTTTCCAGGTCAGCTTCAAAGTGTTCCAACGCTAGAGGTCTGGGGTTCAATCCCTGCCTCCAGCACTTTGTATTTTCTCATTGTTTTTCAGATAATCATATGCATACTCAAGCGTGCAGTCTACCATGTGCCATCATCCATCTAAGTGCCAGATGGCTAAGAGCCAAATCTGGTGGCCAGGGTCTGAAGGTCCATAGAAGCGTTGGTCAATGCACATGTACTAGATCAGAGAAAGTCAAAAAAAGGCTAGCAATATTGGGCTTCAGAATTGCTCCTCACACCCCTTGATTCAGGCCCAATACTCCTCTCTTATAATCTTTTTTTTATTTATTTACTTATTTTAATTGTTTTATTTAATTTCTAATCAATCACAAAATTCCTCTTTTATTAAATAAAATCACCAAAAAATGTTTTTTTTATTTCAATCAAACTTTTAAATTTTATTTTTCTTAATAAATTTATTAATTAACTAGGTTTTTAATTAGAAAACTTTAATTTATTTTTGGTAAATAGTTAAAATTGATTAGATTTAATTAGGTTTTAACCACTAATTCAATAATTTTATTTTCTTTCTTAAAATAACAAAAATCCAAAAATATATCATTAATTTATTTTCTTCATTAATTAATTTATTTTATAATTAATTTAGTAATTAATTTAGGATTTATTTATTTCTTAAAATAAAAACAACAAAAAGATATTTTCTTTAACCAAAAGGGTCAAAACCCTAAAATTCGCATTCAATCTAATTTCTCGCGCGTTATTTATTTTTATCCAATGATGTACCTGCTTCCGGATTGTAATAGTAAATAGGACTTTTAATCATTTTTATTGCTTTATTTTATTTTTCAAAGGCTTTGTCTTTGGCGATGTAAATACCCGATGCCTTGTAATTTAAATCCCACATTTTTATTTCTGCAAGATATAACTGTTAGATGTTTGATAATAGGGTTTGCATGACAAGACTGAATGCTTAAACTAAAATCAAATTAGATCACCCTTAACATGTACAAAGATAAAAATAACTGAAATCAACACACTCGCACATGCGCACTCTTAGGGTACACCACACTTGGTTGCCTTCGTACGCGGTCATTGAGTATAGGTCACTTTAGAGGTCGCCCTCTTGTCTAAAGATCATAGTTGCCTCGAAATGGTTGCCCGGATATTGTTGCCTCAAACAAATGATCTAAGACATTAGGGTTACCGCTAAGGCGTCCTAACATTGATTTAATGATCGTATGTCCCTCATTCGAATTGACCCTCAAACTCCAACGATGGTGCTACCCACTCACTAATAGTGGGATAGCATTGTCTAACAGAAATTAGCATAGAACAATTCCTTTTTTTTTGAGTAGGTAGATTGTTCTTAGATACTTGCTCTTTAAAAAAAAAAAAATCTTTTTCGCACTTACACTCCTTTTCGAACAAAGTTTTCAAAAACACTTCATACAGTCTTGAGGACAGAAGCAAGAGTTAAATCGAAGTCTTTCAAACAAAAACTTTTTTCAAACCCACAAGCACAAAGAAAGCAATTTTGAAAACAATGAGCAAGTACCTAAGAGCCCGTGGATGACCACGGATAGAAAGGGTGCTAATACCTTCCCTTTCTATAATCTACCCCCCGAACCCGAGAAATATCTCGAAAAAGGAATTTTTCTGTGCTTTTTTCCTTTCCTTGTTGGATAAAATAAAAGTCAGTGGCGACTCTTGCTTACCGCAACATTTTGCGAAAACAAACGCAAAACGCAAACCAGCATTCCAAAAACAATCAGTTCTTCCCACTGTATCATAGGTTGACTAGGGATTATCTTCCTTATAACTCTAGTGTTTAGGATTTGAAAGAATTCTTGTACATCGTCAGCAAGGTCTGTCCAAAAGCATACTGTATGAGATTATGGCATTGTTTTCGTTATCCTCCCTCTAAAGGCTTGTAACTTTTAGCAAGAGTTGAATGTCATAAAGAGAGTAAAAAGCATAGTTTAAATGTAATGAAAATGAGTGGATCAAATTAAAACAAACATATGCAATGCATTAATGAAACAAAGTTTGACATTAATAGATAATTGTTTGAATAACCAAAAGAAATTACAATTGAAAATTCAAAATGAACAAGACGCTCTCAATGACTTGGCATAGGAGTAGTGATCACGTTTGGAGTCTCTGGAGGGTCAAACTCGATCTCCTTGGTGCCAATCTTATTTTGGACCTTATTCTTCAGAGCCCAACAGTTGTTTGTGTCATGTCCCGGACTATCATAGTGGTATGCACACCTTTCATTGGGATGATAGGTAGGAGCAGAAGTATTTGGGTTTCGGAGAGGAGCCTTTAACGTAATCAGCTCTACCTTCAACATGTGTTGTAGCACTTAAGCTAGTGACATGTTGATCTTAGTAAATTGTCTTTTAGGCGCGACTTCCTTATGATGATGCCCCTGTCTTTGTTGAGCAGGCGTAGAATTAGAGATCGAGATTGCTCCTACGTGTTGTTCAAGATGACTCTTTTGACCATACACAACATTAGACTCTTTCTTCCCATTGTATGGCTTTTTCTGAGCATCAAAAGGTGTAGCTCCTTAGATCTTTCCACTTTTGATGCCAGCTTCGACTCTTTCTTCAGTCAGTATTAGCTTGGTGAACCCGGCCGAGGAACTTCCGATTAGGTGTTTGAAGAAAGGTCCTGTCAAAGTTCCCATGAAGATGACAATCAACTCCCTGTCAGTTAAAGGGGGCTGCACCCTACCAGCCAGATCTCTCCACTTTTGGGAGTATCCTTTGAAGCTTTCATTGGGACCCATGGTCATGTTCTGCAATTGCACACGAGTTGGTGCAAGATCAGCATTATACTGATACTGCTTATAGAAAGCAGCAGCTAAATCCTCCCAGGTGTGGATGCGAGAACTCTCTAATTGATAAAACCATTCGAGTTGAGTCCCTACTAGGACTTCTTGGAAGAAATGGATCCAAAGCTTTGGATCAGTTGTGTACGGTTGAATCTTCCTGACATAAGACTTTAAGTGCATCTTAGGGCAAGAGACTCCATCGTACAGGGAAAAAGCAAGGATTTTGAACTTTGGCGGGATGACCACCCCAGAAACCAAACCCATGTCTCCTAAATCCAAGCCAAGTATCTGCTGAATTTCCATAGCACTGAGGCGATCCTCCAACTGTTTGTACTTGCCAATAGTGGGAGGAGATTGTTCTTCAAAGTAATCAGCTTTGGCTTCATCAATCTCCAAATTGTGGTCTTCTTCCAAACTATCCCCCGTTTTGGACGGAGTTGAAAGATCTAGAGCTCCCTTGACTGGTCCTCTAGGTCTTCTTCCCAAGTTCAGGAAGCCTATTGACTTCTTGGACTTTTTCTTCTTGTCTTTGAGAAGAGTCTTCAGGTCCTCTTGCCCCTTAGCCATAGCCAGGAACATTTGTTGGAATTGAGCGTTTTGAGCTTGGAGATCTTTCATTATTTGTTCCATATCCATCTTACTGAAATAAACAGTAGGAAGATAAGGAGACCTGAATGGGAGAAACCTGTCATGATATGATGCATGGTATGTGGATGCATGTTTTCAAGGATCTCGTAGGGTAAACACAAGAAAAAGTTAGAAATTGAACTTTGATCAACATCTTTGATTGGATAACTTTGTATCGGTGGATGTCCTTCCACGAGAATCAAGCTCACCATGTCAAGTGGGTCATAGCCCTTGACTCAAATTGTTGTACTTGATCTTTGACGGCGTTTGGTTAGAGGAAAATAAATCCTCTTACCCCTTGGTAGACGTCTGGTTCAACGTGACCCTGTATAAAAGACCCTTGAGATCCTTGAAATGCTATGGTTCAATGTTATTGAAAATGCTATAGTATGATGTTATGATGTTATGTACAAATATACGAGGTAAGCAAGTTTATATACAAATAACCATATTCACATAAAGCAGACAAGTCCTTAGGTTTAGGCTTGTATGGATTTTGTAGGTAAGTACCCTCTTGAAATTTAGTTGGCTCAACCTGTCCTAGTTAATAGTAACTGGGTTCTAAGGGATCTTAATATCATCGATCTTTCTCCCAACTTCGTTCAATAGGTGATCCGCTGTCGCGCGCGGATCAAAACGAGTATTTTTCAAAACTGTAGTATTTAACGACAACTGTAACTCGGATATTGTTCTCACAAGGATTATTGATTTTATTATTACTAATAGAAATTGAATGAGGGGTTGGTTTTAGGATCGATTTATAACACGAAATAAGTGATTATCAAAATAAGTTGAAAAGTTAATCTGCTGATTCAGTTCCTACCTATCATCGGCTATCGTAATCCCAATTCCCTAAGCGGATTATTTATTCCTATTCGAGTACAAACTCAATGGCAAGCGCAATGAGAATAGTATGATGTTAGTTCCTATTATCCGAATTAAGCAAATGGAATTAAGCCTCGTGAATTAAGCAAACATGAATTAATCAGACACGGTAATGAATTAAGCAAATGTTGACGTGACTATGGTTAGGATCATACAATCAATCGAATTAAATCAATATACTCTATGCAATTTTAATTAAGCATACAAGAACATAGATTAATATTGAACGAAATAAAAGATGAATTAGAATTATTATAACCTCAAGGTGCCAGAACCTGAATACAGCAGATTGTCAAGATGAATTAGTTCTCCATGAAAATTCGTACAAAAGCCAAAAGTAATTTTTCTCAATAATCAAAGGTCAACACTAAATTACTACAGTGGCTGCTAGGTATAGCAAAGACAAGGATTCAGTTCATAACCCAACTGGGTTGAAAACATAACCCATGCCCAAAACAAATGACCCAAAACTTAAATATAAAATGCTGCAACTTCAACGAATTTTATGGCCCTTCTACAGTTCGATTCATCTCTCGACTTCTGAATGAAAATTATAGCTCTTTCATTTAGCTTTCCAACGACTGGTAGCACACCTCATTCCGACACCCGTAGCTTAAGTTATGAAATTATTTGTGCAGACTGCTAATGCTGAAAATAAAGTGCGAAAATCAAATAAGAGTAGAAATAAACTAAAATAGAAAAACACTATAAAATACAAAAATAAGCTAAACAAACCATGGAAGTGCATAAGTACAATCATGGAAAAATGTGCATCAAAATGCACTGATCAAATTCCCCCACACTTGAACTTTTGCACGCCGAGCAAAATAAAATCAAAAGAAACACAACAACATCATCAGCTAATCATTCTAGGCTACAAACTCTTCTTCGGTTAAGATTGCATCAATAGGTACTAATCTTGCATACTAAGGATATCGTAGGAACACTAATCTTGTCTCTTGAATATACAAACCAATTTGAATCATATTATTATGCCAAAGCCTAACTTACTCATCCTCCTTTTTGCTCTTTTTCATTCAGGCGCAATCACATTAAGCCCGTTATCTCCATACACTCATAGTAAGGCGACCGGTTAGTGACTCTGATCCTTTTTCCATGGGGTTCTGGTACTTACGTGGCATAACCCTTTGCTTACTCAGTTGTAGTTGCGGGGGATCGGACCGTAATCCGCCCTACCAAGTTCAGCACCAGAAACCGCTGAACCAACTAACAACGAGTCTTATTATCAACTTTTTTTTTAGGTTTTATGACCGTTGGGTTAAGTGACCGGGTGAGGGTCACCGAACTTAGAAGGCGCATTCCTTTTTCTTTCCTTTTTTTTCAAATAAAACTTGAATCACTCACTTATTTTCATCGGCTTCCCTGTGTAGAGTGCGTGTGAGATGGTGCTGACTGCTGAAATAAACTACTCAAGAGCTATTAAAAGATGAGAATTCAAGGCTACATCATAATAAAAATTCAAATTAACTTCCATATGCATGAGACTTACAGTGTTAAGACGATACCGATCTTGTGAACTTTTCCCAAGTCTCCACAACTAACCTCATATTAATCTATAACCCAAAACTTTCAAAAAGATGCATATTTTTTATTTTTTTTATAACTGAAAATAAAACAATGAACAAAAGCAAAGAAAACAAAGGATTCTCTCCCTCACACTTAAAGCAAGCATTGTCCTCAATGAAAGAAACAAGCATAAAATTAGGGAGAGGAGAGAGAGAAAAGAACACACCCAAGGAGTCAAGGCGGATAGATGATCGCATAAGTAGCCTTTCCCAACGAGAGATCTTCTACATTCTCTTCTTCCAAAGTGGGGCTCTCATAGAGTAGCTTTGGGTAATGTCCATTGAACTTGAAATTTTTATTAGTGCCTTCGTCTTTTATTCCAGGATCAAAGAAGAATCTTTGATAAGTAAAAGTGTTGAACATGCACGTGATCATGACCTCATCTTTCACAATATCAAGGATCAAAAGGTTATGGGGTTGCCTCACTGCTTTTGCTACATCTTCAAGTGAGATCCTATGCATGCACATGGACAGACTAATATCATAAATATCATCTAAGGTCCATTCAATTCCATTCTTATGCTTCTTCAAAATGAAATAAGCGTATTTCAGGTTTTCAGGGAGTTGTTTCAGCTCTAAGGATGGGAGCTGCTCTATGGGTGGAGTGTCTGGGGCAGCAAGGATGTCAAGGGCTTCAGCTGCAAAAACAGATTCATCAATAACAACTTCACCTATAGGAAACACATCAGCTTGCAAGGCATCATCAATCTCAGCACACATAACACACAAGTTATTGTCAGTATAATCAAAACATACATAAACATCATCAAATCCAGATAAAGACAGAAAATGGAAAATAATTCAGAACAAGTGTCATCAGCCAATCTAGAGATCAACTCAATGTGAAAAATGGAATTCTCCTCTAAGGGATGTTTCATGGCATAAAAAATGTTGAATTTTGCGATAATGTCACCAAATTCTATGGACATGGTTCCATCGTCAACATCAATTTTTGTTTTTGCCGTTTTTATGAACGGTCTTCCTAAAATGATGGGAGCTCTGCTGGATTTTGTTTCTCCTTCCATGTCTAGAATATAAAAATCAGCAGCAAAAATCAAATCTTTAACTTGAACAAGGACATCTTCGACTACGTCGGCGGGGCGAGTGTTGCTCTTGTTCGCCAATTGAAAGATTAAACTTGTATGCTACAAAGGACCAAGACAAAGGTTATTATAAACAGAAGTAGGCATCACATTAATGCCCGCTCCCAAATCAAGTATGCAATTCTCAAATTTATTGTTCCCGATGGTGCAAGGAATAATAATTGTTCCTGGATCCTTCTGCTTTTGTGGGAGAACCTGAGTAGTGAGGGCTGAAACATTTTGCTCGCCTACAACCTTTTCGGATGAAGGTTTAGGCTGAATAAAAGCAGAAATATTTCTTCCTAAGTTGACTCTTTCACTTCCCTTAATCCTCCTCTTGTTGGTACATAAATCCTTCAGAAACTTAGCATACTTAGGAACCTGCTTAATTACATCAAGAAGCGGAATGTTTACCGCAAATTTTCGAAAAACATCCAATATCTCTCTTTCTTTCTCTCCCTCCTCAATTCTTTTATTTTTCATAACTCTATGTGGGAAGGGAACTGGTGGAACATACTCCTTTTCTTTAATTTTTTCAGTTTCCACCGCAACAGAAGAAGGTGAGGAAAGTTCAGGTGAAACAGATTCAGAAGGAGAAGGTTCAGATGTTACCTCAATAAATTTTTTAGTTTTTTCAGGGGATGGTTCTATAACCTTTCCAGATCTCAAAGAAATTGCACTGACATTAGCATTAGGACCATTCGTATTGACAACTGTTTAGGCTGGAAGTTGGTTTGACCCTTGGGATTGCATGGCGTTTATTTGAGTAACAAGCTGTCCCATATGTGTGTGCAAGGTCTGAATGCTAGAATCGGTCATTTGTTGGAACTGAAGGTTATTGACAGCCATTTGTTTGACAAGATCCTCTAAGGATGGTCCCGAAGGTGCAGGGACAGCCAATTGGGGTGGGTTCTGTTGTTGGCTAGTTTGTGGATTTCCATATCAAAGGTTGGGATGGTTCCTCCAATTGGGATGGTATTTGTTGGTGGACAGGTCAGGAGTATTGTCGTACCTGTTTTGATTGTAAAGGTTGGCTGCATAAGCTTGAGGCAACTCAGCAATGGACTCGTCTCTCATAATAGGATAAGTATCGGTCGGATGCTCATGAGAATTACGAATACCACCCACATTTATTGTTTGAGGTTTTGCTACTGCCAGCTGTTTGACTAAGGCAATGAGCTCGTCAATTCTGGTCTCTAAAGCTTTGTTGGAAGAAACCTGAATTTGATCCACGCCTTTGCTTTGAACATAATTGTCTCTAGTGGTAAACTGTTGAGAATTAAGAGACATATTTTCAATAAGGGCTTTGGCAGCAGCTGGAGTTTTATCGACAAGTGCTCCACCACTAGCAGCATCAAGAATGTTCCTATCCATCGGTAACAAACCTTCATAAAAGTACTGGATAAGTAGTTGCTTGGTAATATGGTGTTGAGGGCAGCTAGATACCAAGTGTTTGAATCTCTCCCAATACTCAGTCAATGACTCATTTCCTTGTCTAATACCATAAATCTCCTTTCTTATTGAGGCAGCTCTAGAGGCAGGAAAATATCTCTCCAAGAACACTTTTTTCAGAGCATTCCAGCTTGCGATTGAATTTGGCTCAAGATAGTATATCCAATACTTTGCGGCACCCTGTAATGAAAAAGGAAAAGCTCGAAGTTTGATGTGATCTTCAGTGATCCCTTCAGGCTTCAATGGTGTAGAACACACGACCTGAAATTCTTTCAAATGTTTGTGTGGATCCTCACCTGCAAGACCACTAAACTTGGGCAACAAGTGTATTAAACCTGATTTTAATTCAAAAGGAACAGCAACATTATCATATTCAATACACATGTCATTATAATTCACATCAGGGGAAGCCAATTGCCTTAAGGTTCTTTGGTCAGCCATATCAAAAACAAATTCAGAATTCGAAGCAAACAAGTTATGCAAATAGTTAGACTCAGAATCAGACTCAATTATGGGTGGTGAACTAGTGGTAGCCTGGACTTTTCTACGCCGTGTGTGCAAGGTTTTCTCTACTTCAGGATCAAAAGCAACAAATTCAGAACAACAAGACTTAGTGGCCAGGACTAATACACAGCAATGCAGCAACAATGTTCAAAATGCCAACAATGTCCCTAATAATAAAAAAACAAACACAATGAAGGAAATTGATTAAATAAAATTCAGAAAAATAAAATAACACCAAATTTAATCTAATTAGGAAAAATAACAATTTTGAGAATTTTTTCGATTTTTTTCGACTCTATGAAAACAGTATAAAATTCGTTTAAAATAGAAAAAAAAAAGATGAATTTGCGATTTTGAGGGCCAAAATCTTTTAGAATTTTATTCTAAAGGAGTACTATTCGTCGATTTTTTTTCGGAACTTCATGAAAAAATTCAGAGCAAATCGAAACAGTAGGTTTCAACCTTATCTGGTAGACTGAAAAACTATACTGCAACCGAAATTACAACCCTGAAAATCAACAAACACAACAAAACAACAAAAAAAACCAATTAAAAAAATAACAAGAACACTAAACCTATGACTATAATATCAGTTAATAAAAACAAGAATCCCCGGCAACGACGCCAATTTGATCCGCTGTTGCGCGCGGATCAAAACGAGTATTTTTCAAAATTGTAGTATTTAACGACAACTGTAACTCGGATATCGTTCTCACAAGGATTATTGATTTTATAATTACTAATAGAAATCGAATTGGGGGTTGGTTTTAGGATCGATTTATAACACGAAATAAGTGATTATCAAAATAAGTTGAAAAGTCAATCTGTTGATTCGGTTCCTACCTATCATCGGCTATCGTAATTCCAATTCCCTAAGCAGATTATTTATTCCTATTCGAGTACAAACTCAATGGCAAGCGCAATGAGAATAGTATGATGTTAGTTCCTATTATCCAAATTAAGCAAACGGAATTAAGCCTCATAAATTAAGCAAACATGAATTAATCAGACACGGTAACGAATTAAGCAAACGTTGACGTGACTACGGTTAGGATCATACAATCAATCAAATTAAATCAATATACTCTATGCAATTTTAATTAAGCATACAAGAACATAGATTAATATTGAATGAAATAAAAGATGAATTAGAATTATTATAACCTCAAGGTGTCAGAACCTGAATACAGCAGATTGTCAAGATGAATTAGTTCTCCATGAAAATTCGTACAAAAGCCAAAAGTAATTTTTCTCAATAATCAAAGGTCAAAACTAAATTACTACAGCGTCTGCTAGGAATAGCAAAGACAAGGATTCGGTCCATAACCCAACTGGGTCGAAAACATAACCCATGCCCAAAACAAATGACCCAAAACTTAAATATAAAATGCTGCAACTTCAAAGAATTTTATGGCCCTTCTACAGTTCGATTCAGCTCTTGACTTCTGAATGAAAATTGTAGCTCTTTCTCTTAGCTTTCCAACGACTGGTAGCATGCCTCATTCTGACTCCCGTAGCTCAAGTTATGAAATTATTTGTGCAGACTGCTAATGCTGAAAATAAAGTGCGAAAATCAAATAAGAGTAGAAATAAACTAAAATAGAAAAACACTATAAAATACAAAAATAAGCTAAACAAACCATGGAAGTACATAAGTACAATCATGGAAAAATATGCATCAAAATGCACTGATCAATAGACGATTGACTCGTAACCAAACAAAGCTCAAGAGTCCAACCTCAATGAGTGTAGCATCGAGTATCTACCAACTTCGGACTACACCAAAGCCGGTCATCTCACTATGTCCTAATGGCCAAGTTGGTCAAGTAAGGTTCTAAGGTCAGTTGATGCTTCACGACACCACGCAGCGGCCCCGTACTCTCCTTGATTGACTCAAGGTTTATCGGTACCAACTAAAGTGCCACATCAACGTAGCTACTGCTTCAACAGTGTCGGTATACCCCACACAGTTCTCTCACAGTTTATTGCTACTTACCTAAAAGATGTCCCCAAATCCGGGTGTAGGATTTAAAACAAACCCAAACAAGGAACCAAAATGTAAAGCAAACAAATCAAACAATGTAAGCAAGTAAATATGATCTAACCCTAAGGTAACCCCACTTTCAATATTCCCAAGCAGAGTCGCCGGTTCTGTGATACAGTGGGAGAACTGACTTGATTGTTTTGCATTTGTGTTTTCAAATGTTGCGGTTTAGCAAGAGTCGCCACCGACTTTTCTTTTATCCAAAAGGAAAGGTGAAAAAGCATAAGAAAGACCTTTAGAGATGTTTTCTTGAATTCGGGGGGTAGATTGTGAAAAGGGAAGATATTAGCACCCTTTTCATCCATGGTTTTCCATGGGCTATTAGTTATTTGGTAGATCACTTGCTTTTGTTTGAATGTGCTTGTGGTGTGGTTTTTGAAAGTATTTTGAAAATGTAACTTTGTAATGATTCTCGTTTTTATAAGAACGCATACAAAGTGTTTGTTTCGAAAATAGTTCAAATATGTGTTTGTGAGATGTGTTTTTGAAAGAATTTTGAAAATGTAACTTTGTAATGATTCTCGTTTCTATAAGAATGCATACAAAGTGTTTGTTTCTAAAATAGTTCAAAGATGAGAGTGTGGGTGTATAAAATGTTTTTATTGTGAGCAAGCGAATAACTGAGAGCGAACCTACCTACTCAAAAGGTCTTATATATGCTTTTCCTCCTCCTTTAGATGTTGCTATCTTACCATTGATTTGGTAAGAAGCCCCATCATTGGATGTGAAGGGACATATGTTGGGACATCGTATGACCATGATAGCAATGTTGTGAGATGACTTAGCATTTTTTCTTTAGGGACTAAGATCATTTCGAAAGGAAACTTTGATAGCATCATTGAGGGACTATGATCTTATATTTTTGTTTGTGCTAAGACATCCCACATGCATAACATGGCCATTTTGTAAGACAACAAGTGGAATTACCCTAAGGGTGTAATTGTGCAAGTGTGTTTGATTGCATGCATTTTAGTCTTTGATTAGGGTGATCTATTTATCAATTTCATGTCTTGCCATACACACCCTAATTACTAGCATTTACATTCGAAAGCGATAAATTGCAGAAAGGTAAAGTCCTATGCTATTACAATATTTTAGGGATAGGGGTACATATTTATGAATGAGGGTTGCAAGTAAAAATAAGTTCTAAGTTACTATTACAACCATATTGAAATAGATAAGAATGTAAAGGAAATGTAAAATGCTTATTTATTTAAGAAAAGAAATAAGTTTTGTTTAAGAAAGTATTTTTTTTGTCTTTTATGTTAATATTAAAAATGATGAAAAGGAAAATAAATGAAGGATAGAAGCAGCGTGCTACTGCAAACAAAACAAACAGGGATCAAAAGTTCTGAAGCCAAGCGCGTGATGAATCAGAAAGGAGCATTGATGGAATCAGAGGTTCTGGATTGGTAAACTTTGAGGTCCTGCAAGACACGTTAGAGGGAAAACACAAGTTCTGGGTGGTATTCAGACAGTGGGCCACAAGTCAGAAGTTTTGTATTACGCTAAAACAGTGAGCAAACGTCAGCAGTTCAGTGCGTTATCAACATGTAAAAATCAGAAACTCTGAGAGTTAAAACAGTGAATGAACAATCAGTAGTTCAGCATGTTATCAGCATATGAAAATCAGAAGTTCTAAGTGTTAAATCAGTGAGTGAACATCAGAAGTTCAGTGTGCATTAACAGTGAGAGAACTCAGAAGTTCTGTGTTGTGCTAAAGCTGTGAGTGAACATCAGAAATTCAGTGTTGTGCTAAAGCTGTAAGTGAACATCAGAAGTTCTATACCATATTTCAACTCTTAATTAGGACATCAACAATTTATTCAGTTCTTAATAAACAGCAAATCAGAAGGATAATAGCACAACAGTTTATAGAAGTTCTAATCCTAAATCTGAGTCTAGCCCTAATCAAGAAGTTCTGATCCACAGTTTTCCTATTCATGCAATGATATGTACAACATTAATACTATGATATTTACATGTTAATAATGTTCAGAATGAAAAACTTGCAAAGTCAAAAAGACTTACCTTGAACCTGGAGCGTACTTGGAGCTTTGAGTTGCTGCCTTTGGATGTTCTGGAATCAACAAGAGTAACGGAAGAGAAAATGCCAAGTTCTTTGATTCAAAGGGAAGAACAAAGGTTTGGTTTTCTGTTTGGGAAATCTGGATTTTTATGAAGGTTTCACAACTTCCTTTACTCTCTTTTGGCCAATCTCTCTCTCTCCAAAAGCCAGCCTCTCCTTCAAAGCCCAACCCATTTGCAAGTGTGATGGAGCAACTTATTTATCGGTGAATTTCTTATGATTTTGGGGGGAAAGACAAATGGGATTTTAAATAAATTTGGCATCCTGCTCCCTTGCTTTTTCATCACTATTTTCATATGCTAGTTTGGTGCAATTATGGGATGCATGCATAGGCTGACCTAGCTGTTGGTTATAGGTCTGCAACAGGTTGTATAAACAAGGTTTTGGGATTTGGTCAAGTTCTAACCAAAGAGTTGAATATAACCTTCATATGCTAAAGCGATGCCTTATTCTTGAAACAAGCATGGTGGTTGTCAGCAGGAATTAAGGAAAAGCAAAAAGCAAAGTATGGGATTAGTACCAAAGTTACTATCCCAAGACAGTAGAGGTACATGTGGTTGAAATCCTTTGGATAAAGACTCAAAAGTGGTTGTGAGCATTAAATGATGATGAGACTTATCACAACCAGAAATCCTGCAACGTGAGATTTTACACCATGGCTTAGTTGCGGATCAGAAGTTCTGCTTCAGTGTAGCATCCAACCTCTGATCTTTGTATCTTCTGGCTCCAGCATGTTCTGAAGGAGAACATAGCTTCCACATGTTGAACCATGTTTGCAACCTCTGACTGAAGCTTTTTGTGAAAACTTGCCCAGAAGTTCTGACCAAACTCTGCCTTGAGAGTGTCCAGAATTTGCTGAGTGTTATGGTGATAATCTGGTCAGAAGTTCTGAAATTGTCATAATTCTTAAACACTTAGAAAAAATTCGAAGTATTTAGAATTTTGACTTTTTGGATTTTGATGAAACAAAACTTCATATTTCAACGTGTCTTAATAAAATATGATTCTTGAAGCTTGATTTTGATCCAAAAGTCAAAGTTTGAATTTTTAGTGTGCAAATGACCATTTTGCCCTTGTGAGTGATTTTCTTGGGAAATTTGTAGTTCAAGGCTTGGAATTGGATGGAAGCAAACTTTGGATCCAGGGTGATTCCTCGAGAAATGAGAGGGCAAATTTTAGGGTATAACAGATGTTGACTGCTATATGGTCGAATCCAGGCCTCACAGTGTTGTAAACTGCTATCGGGTCAGCTTTCAGGCTTCATAGTGTTGTAAAATTCTATTTGGTCGGATTCCATACTTCAGTGTTGTAAACTGTTATCTAGTGAGATTCTAGGCTTCACAGTGAATTGTATTTGATGTTAACTTTTATCTGGTCGTATTCCAGGCTTTGTAGTGACTGGTGAGTTGTTGCTTCAGATAGTTGCCCTGTCTTGTTTCAGGAATTAATCTGGAACTTATTGAAAATTGATGATGATGTTTGTTTGCTGATCTTTCCTGAGAAGGTAAATAATTAGTTGTATGCAATGTCATGATGCATGGCGCACATTGTGTGATGATGTTTTCAAAATACATGGGACTATTTTGCATGCATGTTTGTAAAATTATGTATGAATGCAAGATATGAACTGATTTTTTCTTTGCAGCGTCATTGAATTGAGGGAAAATAAGTGTCTGGCTGCTGTTGCAGATGAGGAATATGATTCTTCATTATTTGTTGAAGTTGAATTGTTGGGAGATGGATTTCCATGGCTAAATAAATAAACTCTACTGGGAAAGAAAACTCCATAAACTATTTGGGGATTTTTATGAAGCCTTGTTGGGGAACCCAAGAAGTTTATGAACCATATTGAGGAATTCTTCAAGATGATAGGGAGATGATTGGAGACTCTTGCTCTGTAAGGGATACCAGAACCCCTGACGTTACTAGGTTGTATGCCGAGGATATGGCATTAACTTCATAGGAGGACATCTTTGTTCTCTGTACCTGCAGGAGAAAGTATCTGTGGGGACTTGCCGTTGGTTTTTTATATAAAATCAAGCTTCTCAAATGCACTTTTGTTTTGATGAAGACAACCCATTTTGACAAAAAGGAAAAGATTATTGATCAAGCTAAAAGCATTTGTGGATAAAGTCTTTAAGTCAATCACTTAGCAAATTTCAAGGTATAATAATAATACTTACTTTGAACTTAAGACATAGATGATCAATGGTCAAAAGAAATATTTTATCTTGTACAAAATTTTACTCAATTTTATAAGAAAAAATTCAATTTTTACTTGGGTGCAATCAATTTGCATATTGGTGCAATCGATTGCATGCTTCATGTTTTCAAAGCATTAGCTATTGTTTCTAAGTGCAATCGATTTGTATGTTTGTGCAATCGATTGCTCTCAATCAATTTTTGCTACTGACTTCATGTGCAATCGATTTACAAACTTGTGCAATCGATTGCTCACTCAAAATATTTGAATTTCTAGCTGTTGAAACACCGTGCAATCGATTTACACAAGGGTGCAATTGATTGCACGATGAATGATTTCGAAAAATAACAGCTTTACTCATGCCTGTTCATAACACCATTTCATGGAAACCTTTCACTCGATCTAGGCAATTGTTCATGATTCATTTGCAGAATTATATGTTGTTTCAAAAGGGTGCTATGAACAGATAAATACTCATTTTCAAAATAATTTGAAGTACCTCTTCCAATCATATTTTCTGAATTTTCAAAAATCAAACTCAAGCTTTTATACACTTTCATACACAAGTTTTATGCACACTTTCACATATTGTCAACCAAAAAACTTATAGTATTATATATCTTGAGTCATTGTATACTATTGTCATTGGAAGAGAAGATCAATTCATTGATAAAATCACTCAAAGTGATCATTGCTACACAATCTCACTCAAATCAAATATTGTTATATACTTGCTTATTTTTCAGGATTGTTGAAAATAAGTTCAAGTGGTTTTGTAATCTTGTTTTTCCAGGATTGTTGGATACAAGTAAACTCACTTTGAGAGGATTATTCTCATTGTTGACATAGTGAAAATCCAAGAGGATTTTTCTTGGTCCAAGAGGATTGTTCTTGGTTTTGGGTAGTTCTTGTTTAAGTTTGCCACAATAAGGAAATCTCTTTCATGTTAAAAGGGGACCGGAGTACTCTCGGACTGTGAGGGGAACCAGGATATATCGCTTGTATCTCTTTATTTTCTGCACTTTACTCTTTCATAAACTCAACATAAACCAAAAAATATTATCCATTATCACTAAAACGAAAAAAAATGTTAAAGTACCTAATTCACCCCCCTCTTAGGCGCACTACATACTTACAATTGGCATTAGAGCAGGTTATAGGTAACCTGTTCCTAGAGATCCAAAATGGCTTCCGCAATTCAAAATCATGTTTTCAGAGATGGTTGTAGTAACAATAAGACTCCTCTATTCTGTGGTGAATAGTTTGACTTCTGAAAAATACGCATGAAGGCACATCTAGAAGCACAAGGAGAAGAAATATGGGATGTCGTCGAATATGGTCCATTTATTCCTATAACGGTGATCAACGGTGCTGGTTCATCAAAGTCTAAAACTGCATGGGATGAAGATGATAAGAAAAAGGTCCTCTATGATAAATAGGCAATCAATCTTCTTTAAGGTGCCCTTAGCATGGATGAATTCTTCTGTGTCTCGGCATGTAAAACGGTGAAAGAAATATGGGATACCTTGGTAGAAACTCATGAAGGAACCACTGAAGTTAAAAGGTCGAGATTAAATACATTTAGTCAAGAATATGAGCTATTCATAATGTAGCCCCGAGAATCAATCCTCAACTTGCAGAAAAGATTTGTGCACTTGAAAAATCATTTGAAAGCACTCGGTAAGACTTTAACTAATGATGAACTTAATCTTAAAGTGCTTAGATCTTTATCCAGGGAATGGAAACCAAAAGTAATGGCAATTTCGGAAAAGAAAAGTCTTTCTGTAATGACTTCCGCAATGTTGTTCAGAAAACTTCAAGATTATGAGACGGAACTTGCAAGACTTGAAAATAATGAAATCCAAGTAAAAGATTCAAAAGACATTGCTTTAAATAAAAGGATAAAAAATAATAATAGCAATCAAGAGGATGAATCCACTAGTGGTTAAGATGATGATCTCATCAGGAAGACTGAAAAGGTTCTACGAAAAGAAAGAAAAAGGGAAGCACCAACAAGGAAGGTTAGATGCTTTTAATATGGAGAAAAGGGACGTGTTAAAAAGGAATGTCCTACACTTGAAAAGAAAAAGAAATATTTCAAGAGAAATAAATATAAGAAGTCAAAGAAAGCATATATAGAATGGGAAAGTTCATCTTTCGATTCCGAAAACAATAAACGTGTTAATCTTGCATTGATGGCCTCACACCATTCCGATAGTGAAGATGACGAGGTAAGTAATGAATTTTATCTTTATGATAATGATGTACAAGGTTCAATAGATGAACTATTAAATAAATGCAAAATTCTGTATAAAACTATTTCATCTCAAAAGAAACAAATTTCATCTTTAGACTTTATGTGTAAACTTTAGTGTAGCAAGTGGGCATTATGTGTGGGTTAAGAAGGGAACTAACTATGATGGACCCAAATCATATTGGGCACCAAATCAAACTTAATTTTTTTTGTAGGTTTGCTTGAGGACCACTTTAAATCTATGATATTTTGATAAGTGGTGGCTCTAAGCATTTGATGGAAGACATACACTAACTTTTAAATCTAGTTCAAGTCCAAGGATTATTTCACATATGGGAAATACCTCAAAGGAAGAATTCTTGGCATTGACAAAGTTCATACACTAACTTTCATATCCATTGAAGATGTACTTTATGTTGAAGAACAAAAGACAACTTCTAAGTAAAAGACAACTTTGTTGAAAAGGATTCAAATTCATCAAGGATGAATGGTTTATGAAGTCACTCTTGAGGTAAAACTCATAGGTAAAAATTGTTTTTATGTTTATAATTTCATTATATATTTTAAGTCTTTCTCCATTCTTTTTTTCTAATGACAAAGGTGGAGAAGGTTTAGTATATGTATGTATGTATATTTGTTTATGCATCTTTCCCTTCTTTTTGATAATGTCAAAGGGGGAGAAGGATGTTACACTTTATGCTTGTGTATTTCCTTGTCTTAAACTTTTAAGGTACAAAGAATCCTTCAAGATGAGCAAATCCAAATCATTTCAAAGCTTCTCATACAAAGGGGGAGTTATACATCTTAGGGGGAGAAGTCTCTTTTCGGAAATAACAAAGCTTTAAGAAATATTGTTTGTCATCATCAAGAAGGGGGAGAATGTAAAATCAAGCTTCTCAAATGCACTTTTGTTTTGATGAAGACAAACCATTTTGACAAGAAGGCAAATATTATTGATCAAGCTAAAAGCATCTGTGGATAATGTCTTTGGTTCAAGCACTTAGCAAATTTCAAGGTATAATGATAATACTTACTTTGAACTTAAGACATAGATGCTCAATGGTCAAAAGAAATATTTTATGTTGTCCCAACTTTTACTCATGTTTTCTAAGCAAAAATTCAATTTTTACTTGGGTGAAATCGATTTGCATATTGGTGCAATCGATTGCATGCTTCATGTTTTCAAAGCATTAGCTATTGTTTCTAAGTGCAATCAATTTGCATGTTTGTGTACTCGATTGCTCTCAATCAATTTTTGCTACTGACTTCAAGTGCAATCAATTTACACACTTGTGCAATCAATTGCTCACTCAAAATATTTGAATTTATAGCTGTTGAAACCCCGTGCAATCGATTTACACAAGGGTGCAATCGATTGCATGTTGAACGATTTTGAAAAATAGTAGCTTTACTCATGCTTGTTCATAACACCATTTCATGGAAACCTTTCACTCAATCTTGGCAATTGTTCATGATTCATTTGCAGAATTATATGTTGTTTCAAAAGGGTGCTACGAACATATAAATACTCATTCTCAAAATCATTTTAAGTACCTCTTCCAATCATATTTTCTGAATTTTCAAAAATCAAACTCAAGCTTTTATACACTTTCATACACAAGTTTTATGCACACTTTCACATATTGTCAATCAGAAAACTTATAATATTATATATCTTGAGTAATTTTATACTATTGTCATTGGATGAGAAGATCAATTCATTGATAAAATCACTCAAAGTGATCATTGCTACACAATCTCACTCAAATCAAATTTTTCTATATACTTGCTTATTTTTCAGGATTGTTGAAAATAAGTTCAAGTGGTTTTGTAATCTTGTTTTTCCAGAATTATTGGATACAAGTAAAGTCACTTTGATATGATTGTTCTCATTGTTGACATAGTGAAAATCCAAGAGGATTGTTCTTGGTCCAAGAGGATTGTTCTTTGTTTTGGGTAGTTCTTGTTTAAGTTTGTCACAATAAGGAAATCTCTTTCATGTTAATAAGGGACTGGAATACTCTCGGACTTTTGAAGGGAACCAGGAATACACTTTTGAGTAATTGTATACTATTGTCATTGGAAGAGAAGATCAATTCATTAATAAAATCACTCAAAGTGATCATTGCTACACAATCTCGCTCAAATCATATTTTTCTATATACTTGCTTATTCTTCAAGATTGTTGAAAATAAGTTCAAGTGGTTTTGTAATCTTGTATGTCCAGAACTGATTGATACAAGTAAAGTCACTATAAGAGGATTGTTCTCATTGTTTACATAGTGAAAATCAAGGAGGATTGTTCTTGGTCCAAGAGGATTGTTCTTGGTTTTGGATAGTTCTTGTTTAAGTTTGCCACAATAAGGAAATCTCTTTCATGTTAATAGGGGACTGGAGTGCCCTCGGACTTTTGAAGGGAACCAGGATATATCGTTTGTGTCTCTTTATTTTTCTGCACTTTACTCTTTCATAAACTCACCATAAACCAGAAAATAATATCCATCATCACTAAAACCAAAAAAAATGTTAGAGTACCTAATTCACCCCCCCCCCCACCCCCCCCCCCCCCCCTCTTAGGAGCACTTCGTACTTACAATTGGCATTAGAGCAGGTTATAGGTAAGTTGTTCCTAGAGATCCAGAATGGCTTCCGCAAATCAAAATCATGTTTTCATAGATGGTGGTAGTCACAATAAGCCTCCTCTATTCTATGGTGAATATTTTGACTTCTGGAAAATATGCATGAAGGCACATATAGAAGCACAAGGAGAACAAGAATGGGATACCGTCGAAAGTGGTCCATTTATTCCTATAGCGGTGATCAACGATGCTGGTTCATCAAATTCTAAAACTGCAAGGGATGAAGATGATAAGAAAAAGGTCATCTATGATAAAAAGGCAATCAATCTTCTTCAAGGTGCCCTTAGCATAGATGAATTCTTCCATGTCTCGGCATGCAAAACAGCAAAGGAAATATGGGATACCTTGGTAGAAACTCATGAAGGAACCACTGAAGTTAAAAGGTCGAGATTAAATACATTGAGTCAAGAATATGAACTATTCAGAATGCAGCCCCGAGAATCAATCCTCGACTTGTAGAAAAGATTCGTGCACTTGACAAATCATTTTAAAGCACTCAGTAAGACTTTAACTAATGATTAACTTAATCTTAAAGTGCTTAGATCTTTATCCAGGGAATGGCGACAAAAAGTAACGGCAATTTCGGAAAAGAAAAGTCTTTCTTCAATGACTTCCGCAACGTTGTTCGGAAAACTTCAAGAATATGAGACGGAACTTGCAAGACTTAAAAAGAATGAAATCCAAGTAAAAGATTCAAAAGAGATTGCTTTAAATAAAAGGATAAAAAATAATGATAGAGATCAAGAGGATGAATCTACTAGTGGTGAAGATGATGATGATCTCATCAGGAAGACTGAAAAGGTTCTAAGAAAAGAAAGAAAAAGGAAAGCACCAACAAGGAAGGATATATGCTTTTAATATGGAGAAAAGGGACGTGTTAAAAGTGAATGTCCTACACTTGAAAAGAAGAAGAAATATTTCAAGAGAAATAAAGATAAGAAGTCAAAGAAAGCATATATAGCATGGGAAAGTTCATGTTTCGATTCCGAAAACAATCAACGTGTTAATCTTGCATTGATGGCCTCACACCATTCCGATAGTGAAGATGACGGTGTTAGTAATGAATTTTTTCTTTATGATAATGATGTACAAGGTGCAATAGATGAACTATTAAATGAATGCAAAATTCTGTATAAAACTATTTCATCTCAAAAGACACAAATTTCATCTTTAGAAGAAAAATGTGAGTCTATGGAAAAAGATCTCAAAGATGAAAAACAAAAATTTAGTGAGCAAAAGCAGAATTTTGTATGCAAAAATTGTGAATCACTCTCTTTCCAAATTGTCCAACTAAAAAGAGTTATTGAGAGATATGAAAAATGTCAAATTGGATTGGAAGGTGTTCTTAGCCAACAAAGATATTCCAATGATAAAAGTGGACTTGGATATTCAAAGTTTTTAAATCCAAGTTCTAATAAAACTATCTTTGTTAAGGCTAGTGATCAATCATACAAAGAGAAAGTGAACAAACCTAAGGTAGTTCATCAATATCCTAAAAAGAAAAAATTTGTTAAGAATAAATCTTATCCTCCTAGGTATAGAAGTAACTGTGAACCTACTTTTTTTTATTGTGGTATTGTTGGCCATACACCTAATGCTTGCTATGTAAGAAACTTTAGTGTAGCAAGTGGGCATTATGTGTGGGTTAAGAAGGGAACCCACTATGATGGATCCAAAGAACATTGGGCACCAAATCAAACTTAATTTTTTTGTAGGTTTGCTTGAGGACCACTTTAAATCTATGATGTTTTGATAAGTGGTGGCTCTAAGCATTTGATGGAAGACATACACTAACTCTCAAATTTAATTCAAGTCCAAGGATTATTTCACATATGGGAAATACCTTAAAGGAAGAATTCTTGGCATTTGCAAAGTTCATACACTAACTTTCATATCCATTGAAGATATATTTTATGTTGAAGAACAAAAGACAACTTCTAAGTAAAACACAACTTTGTTGAAAAGGCTTCAAATTCATCAAGGATGAATGGTTTATGAAGTCATTCTTGAGGTAAAACTCATAGGTAAATTTTTTTTTTATGTTTATAATTTCATTATATATTTTAAGTCTTTCTCCATTCTTTTTTGCTAATGATAAAGGGGGAGAAGGTTTAGTATATGTATGTATGTATGTATGTATATTTTTTTATGCATCTTTTCCTTCTTTTTGATAATGTCAAAGGGGTAGAAGGATGTTACACTTTATGCTTGTGTATTTCCTTGTTATAAACTTTTAAGGTACAAAGAATCCTCCAAGATGATCAAATCCAAATGATTTCAAAGCTTCTAATACAAAGGGGGAGTTATACATCTTAGGGGGAGAAGTCTCTTTTTGGAAATAATAAAGCTTCAAGAAAGATTGTTTGTCATCATCAAAAATGGGGAGAATGTAAAATCAAGCTTCTCAAATGCACTTTTGTTTTGATGAAGACAAACCATTTTGACAAGAAGGCAAAGATTATTGATCAAGCTAAAAGCATTTGTGGATAAAGTCTTTGGTTCAAGCACTTATCAAATTTCAAGGTAATATGATAATACTTACTTTGAACTTAAGACATGGATACTCAATGGTCAAAATAAATATTTTATCTTGTCCAAACTTTTAGTCAAGTTTTCTAAGCAAAAATTCAATTTTTACTTGGGTGCAATCGATTTGCATATTGGTTCAATCGATTTCATGGTTCATGTTTTCAAAGCATTAGCTACTGTTTCTAAGTGCAATCGATTTACATGTTTGTGTAATCGATTGCTCTCAATCAATTTTTGCTACTGACTTCAACTGCAATCGATTTACACACTTGTGCAATCGGTTGCTCACTCATAATATTTGAATTTCTAGCTGTTGAAACCCCGTGCAATCAATTTACACAAGGGTGCAATCGATTGCATGTTGAACGATTTGGAAAAATAGCAGCTTTACTCATGCTTGTTCATAACACCATTTCATGGAAACCTTAAACTGAATCTTGGAAATTGTTCATGATTCATTTGCAGAATTATATGTTGTTTCAAAAGGGTGCTACGAACATATAAATACTCATTTTAAAAATCATTTTAAGTACCTCTTCCAATCATATTTTCTGAATTTTCAAAAATCAAACTCAAGCTTTTATACACTTTCATACACAAGTTTTATGCACATTTTCACATATTATCAACCATAAAACTTATAGTATTATATATCTTGAGTAATTGTATACTATTGTCATTGAAAGAGAATATCAATTCATTGATAAAATCACTCAAAGTGATCATTGCTACACAATCTCACTCAAATCAAATATTGCTATATACTTGCTTATTTTTCAGGATTGATGAAAATAAGTACAAGTGGTTTTGTAATCTTGTTTTTCCAGGATTATTGGATACAAGTAAAGTCACTTTGAGAGGATTATTCTCATTGTTGACATAGTGAAAATCCAATAGGATTGTTCTTGGTTTTGGGTAGTTCTTGTTTAAGTTTTCCACAATAAGGAAATCTATTTCATGTTAATAGGGGACTGGAGTACTCTCGGACTTTTGAGGGGAACCATGATATATCGCTTGTGTCTCTTTATTTTTCTGCACTTTACTCTTTCATAAACTCACCTTAGACCAGAAAATAATATCCATCATCACTAAAACCAAAAAAATGTTAAAGTACCTAATTCACCCCCCCCCCCCCCCTCTTAGGCGCACTTCATACTTACAATTGGCATTAGAGAAGGTTATAGGTAACCTGTTCCTAGAGATCCATAATGGCTTCCGCAAATTAAAATCCTGTTTTCAGATATGGTGGTAGTAACAATAAGCCTCCTCTATTCTGTGGTGAATATTTTGACTTCTGAAAAATACGTATGTAGCCACATCTAGAAGCACAAGGAGAAGAAATATGGGATGTCGTCGAAAATGGTCCATTTATTCCTATAACGGTGATCAACGGTGCTGGTTCATCAAATCCTAAAACTGCATGGGATGAAGATGATAAGAAAAAGGTTATCTATGATAAAAAGGCAATCAATCTTCTTCAAGGTGCCCTTAGCATGGATGAATTATTCCATGTCTCGGCATGCAAAACAGAGAAAGAAATATGGGATACCTTGGTAGAAATTCATGAAGGAACCACTGAAGTTAAAAGGTCGAGATTAAATACATTGAGTCAAGAGTATGAACTATTCAGAATGCAGCCCCGAGAATCAATCCTCGACTTGTAGA
This sequence comes from Vicia faba, assembly GCA_948472305.1. Taxonomy (NCBI): domain Eukaryota; kingdom Viridiplantae; phylum Streptophyta; class Magnoliopsida; order Fabales; family Fabaceae; genus Vicia; species Vicia faba. Next base: position 1,234,196,918 of record OX451735.1, read on the forward strand.
AAAGATTTGTGCACTTGACAAATCATTTTAAAGCACTCAGTACAACATCCACTAATGATTAACTTAATGTTAAAGTTATTATATCTTTATCCAGGGAATGGAGACCAAAAGTAACGGAAATTTCGAAAAAGAAAAGTCTTTCTTCAATGACTTCCGCAACGTTGTTCGAAAAACTTCAAGAATATGAGACAGAACTTGCAAAACTTGAAAAGAATAAAATCCAAGTAAAAGAATCAAAAGACATTGCTTTAAATAAAAGGATAAAAAATAATGATAGCAATCAAGAGTATGAATCTACTAGTGGTGAAGATGATGATCTCATCGGGAAGACTGAAAAGGTTCTAAGAAAAGAAAGAAAAAGAAAGCCCCAACAAGGAAGGATATATGCTTTTAATGTGGAGAAAAGGCACGTGTTAAAAGTGAATGTCCTACACTTGAAAAGAAGAAGAAATATTTCAAGAGAAATAAAGATAAGAAGTCAAAGAAAGCATATATAACATGGGAATTTTCATCTTTCTATTTCGAAAATAATCAATGTGTTAATCTTGCATTGATGGCCTCACACTATTTCGATAGTGAAGATGACGAGGTTAGTAATGAATTTTATCTTTATGATAATGATGTACAAGGTGAAATATATTAACTATTAAATGAATGCAAAGTTTTGTATAAAACTATTTCATCTCAAAAGAAACAAATTTCATCTTTAGAAGAAAAATGTGAGTCTATGGAAAAATATCTCAAAGATGAAAAACAAAAATTTAGTGAGCAAAATTATAATTTTGTATGCAAAAATTGTGAATAACTCTCTTTCCAAATTGTCAAACTAAAAAGAGTTATTGAGAGATATGAAAAATGTCAAATTGGATTGGAAGGTGTTCTTAGCCAACAAAGATATTCCAATGATAAAAGTGGACTTGGATATTCAAAGTTTTCAAAACCAAGTTCTAATAAAACTATCTTTATTAAGGCTAGTGATCAATCATCCAAAGAGAAAGTGAACAAACCTAAAGTAGTTCGTCAATATCCTAAAAAGAAAAGATTTGTTAAGAATAAATTTTATTCTCCTAGGTATAGAAGTAACTTTGAACCTACTTGTTTTTATTGTGGTATTGTTGGCCATACACCTAATGCTTGCTATGTTAGAAACTTTAGTGTAGCAAGTAGGTATTATGTGTAGGTTAAGAAGGGAACTAACTATGATAGACCCAAAACACATTTGGCACCAAATCAAACTTATATTTTTTTGTAGGTTTGCTTGAGGACCACTTTAAATCTATGATGTTTTGATAAGTGGTGGCTCTAAGCATTTGATGGAAGACATACACTAACTTTCAAATCTAGTTCAAGTCCAAGGATTATTTCACATATGGGAAATACCTTAAAGGAATAATTATTGGCATTGGCAAAGTTCATACACTAACTTTCATATCCATTGAAGATGTACTTTATATTGAAGAACAAAAGACAACTTCTAAGTAAAAGACAACTTTGTTGAAAAGACTTCAAATTCATCAAGGATGAATGGTTTATGAAGTCACTCTTGAGGTAAAACTCATAGGTAAAAATTATTTTTATATTTATAATTTCATTATATATTTTAAGTCTTTCTACATTCTTTTTTGCTAATGACAAAGGGGGAGAAGGTTTAGTATATGTATGTATGTATATTTGTTTATGCATATTTCCCTTATTTTTGATAATGTCAAATGGGGAGAAGGATGTTACACTTTATGCTTGTGTATTTCCTTGTTATAAACTTTTAAGGTACAAATAATCCTTCAAGATGAGCAAATCCAAATGATTTAAAAGCTTCTAATACAAAGGGGGAGTTATACATCTTATGGGGAGAAGTCTCTTTTCGGAAATAACAAAGCTTCAAGAAAGATTGTTTGTCATCATCAAAAAGGGGGAGAATGTAAAATTAAGCTTCTCAAATGCACTTTTGTTTTGATGAAGACAAACCATTTTGACAAGAAGGCAAAGATTATTGATCAAGCTAAAAGAATCTATGGATAAAGTCTTTGGTTCAAGCACTTATCAAATTTCAAGGTATAATGATAATACTTACTTTGAACTTAAGACATGGATGCTCAATGGTCAAAGGAAATATTTTATCTTGTCCAAACTTTTACTCAAGTTTTCTAAGCAAAAATTCAATTTTTACTTGGGTGCAATCGATTTGCATATTGGTGAAATCGATTGCATGCTTCATGTTTTCAAAGCATTAGCTACTGTTTCTAAGTGCAATCGATTTGCATGTTTGTGCAATCGATTGCTCTCAATCAATTGCTCTCAATCAATTTTTGCTACTGACTTCAAAGTGCAATCGATTTACACACTTGTGCAATCGATTTCTCACTCAAATTATTTGAATTTCTAACTGTTGAAACCCCGTGCAATCGATTTACACAAGGGTGCAATCGATTGCATGCTGAACGGTTTTGAAAAACAGCAGCTTTACTCATGTCTGTTCATACCACCATTTCATGGAAACCTTTCACCCAAACTTGGAAATTGTTCATGATTAATTTATAAAATTATATGTTGTCTCACAAGGGTGCTATGAACATATAAATACTTATTTTAAAAATCATTTTAAGTACCTCTTCCAATCATATTTTCTGAATTTTCAAAAATCAAACTCAAGCTTTTATACACTTTCATACATAAGTTTTCTGCACACTTTCACATATTGTCAACCAGAAAACTTTGAGCATTATATATCTTGATTCATTATATACTATTGTCATTGGAAGAGAAGATAAATTCATTGATAAAATCACTCAAAGTGATCATTGCTACACAAACTCTCTCAAATCAAATATTGCTATATACTTGCTTATTTTTCAGGATTGTTGAAAATAAGTTCAAGTGGTTTTGTAATCTTGTTTTTCCAGGATTGTTGGATACAAGTAAAGTCATTTTAAGAGGATTATTCTCATTGTTGACATAGTGAAAATCCAAGAGGATTGTTCTTGGTCCAAGAGGATTATTTTTGGTTTTGGGTAGTTCTTGTTTAAGTTTGCCACGATAAGGAAATCTCTTTCATGTTGAAAGGGGACTAGAGTACTCTCGGACTTTTAACGGGAACCAGGATAAATCGCTTGTGTCTCTTTATTTTTATGAACTTTACTTTTTCATAAACTCACCATAAACCAGAAAATAATATCCATCATCACTAAAACCAAAAAAAAATTTAAAGTACCTAATTCACCCCCCCCCCCCTCTTAGGCGCACTTCGTACTTACAATTGGCATTAGAGTGGGTTATAGGTAACCTTTTCCTAAAGATCCAGAACGGCTTCCGCAAATCAAAATATTATTTTCAAAGATGGTTGTAGTAACAATAAGCCTCCTCTATTTTGTGGTGAATATTTTGACTTCTGAAAAATACGCATGAAGGCACATCTAGAAGCACAAGGAGAAGAAATATGGGATGTCGTCGAAAATGGTCCATTTATTCCTATAACGGTGATTAATGGTGTTGGTTCATAAAATCTTAAAACTTCATGGATAAAGATGATAAGAAAAAGGTCCTCTATAATAAAAAGGCAATCAATCTTCTTCAAGGTGCCCTTAGCATGGATGAATTCTTCCGTGTCTCGGCATGCAAAATGGAGAAGGAAATATGGGATACCTTGATAAAAACTCATGAAGGAACCACTGAAGTTAAAATGTCGAGATTAAATACATTGAGTCAAGAATATGAACTATTCAGAATGCAGCCCCGAGAATCAATCCTCGACTAGTAGAAAAGATTTGTGCACTTGACAAATCATTTGAAAGCACTCGGTAAGACTTTAACTAATGATGAACTTAATCTTAAAGTTCTTAGATATTTATCCAGGGAATGGCAACCAAAATTAACATCTATTTCAGAAAATAAAAGTCTTTCTTCAATGACTTTCGCAACGTTGTTCGGAATACTTCAATAATATGAGACGGAACTTGCAAGACTTGAAAAGAATGAAATCCAAGTAAAAGATTCAAAAGACATTGCTTTAAATAGAAGGATAAAAAATAATTATAGCAATCAAGAGGATGAATCCACTAGTGGTGAAGATGATGATCTCATCAGGAAGATTGAAAAGGTTCTACGAAAAGAAAGAAAAAGGGAAGCACCAACAAGGAAGGTTATATGCTTTTAATATGGAAAAAAAGGACGTGTTAAAAGTGAATTTCCTACACTTGAAAAGAAGAATAAATATTTCAATATAAACAAAGATAATAAGTCAAAGAAAGCATATATAGCATGGGAAAGTTCATCTTTCGAGTCGGAAAATAATCAACGTGTTAATCTTACATTGATGGCCTCACACCATTCCGATAGTGAAGTTGACGAGGTTAGTAATGAATTTTATCTTTATGATAAAGATGTACAAGGTGCAATAGATAAACTATTAACTGAATGCAAAATTATGTACAAAACTATTTCATCTCAAAAGAAATAAAATTTTATCTTTAGAATAAAAATGTGAGTCTATGGAAAAAGATCTCAAAGTTGAAAAACAAATATTTAGTGAGCAAAAGCAGAATTTTGTATGCAAAAATTGTGAATCACTTTATTTCCAAATTGTCCAACTAAAAAGAGTTATTGAGAGATATGAAAAATGTAAAATTGGATTGGAAGGTGTTCTTAGACAACAAAGATATTCCAATGATAAAAGTGGACTTGGACATTTAAAGTTTTCAAAACCAAGTTCTAAGAAAACTATCTTTGTTAAGGCTAACGAGAAATCATCCAAAGAGAAAGTGAACAAATCTAAAGTAGTTCATCAATATCCTAAAAAGAAAATATTTGTTAAGAATAAATCTTATCCTCCTAGGTATAGAAGTAACTTTGAATTTACTTGTTTTTATTGTGGTATTGTTGGCCATACACCTAATGCTTTCTATGTTAGAAACTTTAGTGTAGCAAGTGGGCATTATGTGTGGGTTAAGAAGGGAACTAACTATGATGGATCCAAATCATATTGGGCACCAAATTAAACTTAATGTTTTTTGTAGGTTTGCTTGAGGACCACTTTAAATCTATGATGTTTTGATAAGTGGTGGCTCTAAGCATTTGATGGAAGACATACACTAACTTTCAAATCTAGTTCAAGTCCAAGGATTATTTCACATATGGGAAATACCTAAAAGGAAGAATTCTTGGAATTGGCAAAGTTCATACACTAACTTTCATATCCATTGAAGATGTACTTTATGTTGAAGAACAAAAGACAACTTCTAAGTAAAAGACAACTTTGTTGAAAAGGATTCAAATTCATCAAGGATGAATGGTTTATGAAGTCACTCTTGAGGTAAAACTCATAGGTAAATATTTTTTTTATGTTTATAATTTCATTATATATTTTAAGTCTTTCTCCATTATTTTTTACTAATGACAAAGGGGGAGAAGGTTTAGTATATGTATGTATGTATGTATGTATGTATATTTGTTTATGCATCTTTCCCTTCTTTTTGATAATGTCAAAGGGGGAGAAGGGTGTTACACTTTATGCTTGTGTATTTCCTTATCTTAAACTTTTAAGGTACAAAGAATCCTTCAAGATGAGCAAATCCAAATGATTTCAAAGCTTCTCATACAAAGGGGGAGTTATACATCTTAGGGGGAGATATCTCTTTTCTGAAATAATAAAGTTTCAAGAAAGATTGTTTGTCATCATCAAAAAGGGGGAGAATGTAAAATCAAGCTTCTCAAATGCAATTTTGTTTTGATGAAGACAAACCGTTTTGACAAGAAGGAAAAGATTATTTATCAAGCTAAAATCATTTGTAGATAAAGTCTTTGGTTCAAGCACTTAGCAAATTTCAAGGTATAATGATAATACTTACTTTGAACTTAAGACATGGATGCTCAATGGTCAAAAGAAATATTTTATATTGTCCAAAATTTTACTCAAGTTTTCTAAGAAAAAATTCAATTTTTACTTGAGTGCAACCGATTTGCATATTGGTGCAATCAATTGCATGCTTCATGTTTTCAAAGCATTAGCTATTGTTTCTAAGTCAGACGATTTGCATGTTTATGCAATCGATTGCTCTCAATCAATTTTTGCTACTGACTTCAAGTACAATTGATTTCTCACTCAAAGTATTTAAGTTTATAACTGTTGAAACCCCGTGCAATCGATTTACACAAGGGTCCAATCAATTGCATGCAGAACGATTTTGAAAAATAACAGCTTTACTCATGCCTGTTCATAACCCCATTTCATGGAAACCTTTCACCCAATCTTGGCAATTGTTCATGATTCATTTGTAGAATTATATGTTGTTTCAAAAGGGTGCTATGAACATATAAATACTCATTTTCAAAATCATTTTAAGTACCCTTCCAATCATATTTTCTGAATTTTCAAAAATCAAACTCAAGCTTTTATGCACTTTCATACACAAGTTTTCTGCACACTTTCACATATTGTCAACCAGAAAACTTTAAGCATTATATATCTTGAGTCATTGTATACTATTGTCATTGGAAGAGAAGATCAGTTCATTGATAAAATCACTCAAAGTGATCATTGCTACACAAACTCACTCAAATCAAATATTGCTATATACTTGCTTATTTTCAGGATTATTGAAAATAAGTTCAAGTGGTTTTATAATCTTGTTTTTCCAGGATTGTTGGATACAAGTAAAGTCACTTTGAGAGGATTGTTCTCATTGTTGACATAGTGAAAATCCAAGAGGATTGTTCTTGGTCCAAGAGGATTGTTCTTGGTTTTGGGTAGTTCTTGTTTAAGTTTTCCACAATAAGGAAATCTCTTTCATGTTAAAAGGGGACTGGAGTACTCTCGGATTGTGAGGGGAACCAGGATATATCGCTTGTGTCTCTTTATTTTTCTGCACTTTACTCTTTCATAAACTCACCATAAACCAGAAAATAATATCCATCATCATTAAAACCAGAAAAAATTTAAAGTACCTAATTCACCCCCCTTTTAGGCGCACTTCGTAATTACATTTTAGAAATTGTCATGTTTCTTAAAGCCATTAGTAACTATCTTTCTGTTTTTTATGCAGATATTTATAAACGGTGATCACATTCAAAGGCGTATGTTCAAAAATAATCACTGGACGTTTTTGCAAAACAAAACAGAAAAATAAAACAAATAGTTTTGAACTTTCAAAAGATGATTTTGTATTGATTTGAAGAAGTTTACCTATAACAGGCGTTTTTGTACAAGGAGACGGACATCCTAGTAGGAGAATGTCATCGTAAGAATTAAAACTATACAAAATAGTATACAAAGAAAAACAACTATGTGAAATGAACCTATTGGGTTCCTATTTTGCTATTGCCTGTATATCTTTGAGCGTCTAATCACTTTGCTGCTAAGCGAAGCTGACTGGATTGATTAGTACCATTTGAATTTGATAGTTGACAATGAAGGTCGTCTGGAAAGTAATCCAACGGGACATAGTTGTAGGCTTTTAAATCCCTAAATTTTGCCTGGACCGCCCTTTCGGGTTTCCAGGCCTCCGGGATACCCTTTTTTGCCCAAGCTGCCTTTTCAGGTTTTCAACTTGCCGGGTGTACAAAGTTTTCATATATATCCCTAACTTTTTCCCGAACCCTTTTGGTTCGCCGGGATGCCCTTATTTTTGCCTAGGCCAGTCAACCCAGCGGGTCTTTGTTCATGCATAGTATCTTTTAACTATGTCTACTCTTACAGGGTGCGGAAGGTCGTCACTATCCATAGTGGTTAATATCATGGCTCCACCATAAAATATGTTCTTGATCACAAATGGTCCTTCATACGTAGGAGTCCACTTGCCCCTGGGATCACCTTGTGGTAGGATGATGTGCTTGATTACTAGGTCACCAACCTGATACACCTAACGTCTGAACTTCTTGTTAAAAGCTTTGATCATACGTTTCTAGTACATCTGACCATGACAAATAGCCGCGAGCCTCTTCTCGTCAATCAGGTTCAGTTGGTCAAGTCGAGTCTGAACCCATTCATCTTCCTTCAAACTTGCATCCTTCATGATTCTTAAGGAAGAGATCTAGACTTTGATGGGTAGGACAGCTTCCATACTGTATACTAGAGAGAAAGGAGTTATCCTCATTGACGTGCGTGTTGAGGTATGGTAACCATGAAGAGCAAATGGTAACATTTCGTGCCAGTCTTTGTATGTCACCGTCATCTTCTGTATAATCTTCTTGATGTTCTTATTGGCAGCCTCTATAGCGCCATTCATCTTCAGTCGATAAGGGGAATAGTTATGATGTTGAATCTTGAATTGCATGCAGAGCTTGGTGATCATAGTATTATTGAGATTGGTACCATTATCTGTAATGATTCTCTCTAGAATACCATAATGACAGATAAGGTTATGCTTGATAAACTGTGCCACGACATTCTTGGTAACGGAAGCAAATGAGGCTGCCTTGACCCACTTTATGAAGTAATCAATGGAAACAAGGATGAAGTGGTGCCCATTGGAAGTGGTAGGTCTAATATCTCCAATCATATCAATGCCCCGCATTGCGAATAGCCAGGGAGCAGTCAAGACGTTTAAGGGAACTAGAGGCACATGTCTTTTATCAGCATAGATCTGGAATTTGTGACAAGTTCGAGAATGTTGATAACAATCTGCTTCCATAGTGGACCAGTAGTATCCAGCCCATATGATCTTTTTAGCCATTCTGTGCCCACTAGAATGGGTGCCAAAGGTACCTTCGTGTATGTCCTGCATGATCTTCTCTGCTTCACTCTTATCCACACATCTAAGCAAAGTTGAATCGTGATTGCGCTTGTAGAGGATTCCGTTACTGAGGAAGAACTTGGCAAAGAGCCTTCTTAGGAACTTCTTATCATTGACTGAAGCTCTCTTAGGATACACTTTAGCCTCGAGGTATCTTTTCACTTCGCAGAACCAAGGTTGTCCACTATTTATTCAGTATCAATCTCATAACAGTATGCCGGTTCGTCCAATCTCTCAATAGTGATATGAGGAGCTTCATTATCCCACATGACCTTGAACATGGATGACATAGTAGCTAGCGCGTTCGCTAACTGATTTTTCTCTCGTGGAAAATTATCAAAGGTAACTTCTTCAAAGTCTGTAATCAGTGTCAACACATGCTCTCAGTAAGGGATGAGATTAGGGTGCTTCGTGTCCCAATCTCCTTTGATTTGAATGACTACCAGGGCCAAATCTCCAAATACACTCAAGAATTTGATTCTCAAGTCAATAGCAGCTTTAAGACCCATAATACATGCCTCATATTCAGCAATATTGTTGGTACAGTTGAAACATAACCAGGCGGTGAAGGGAGTATGATAGCCTTCGGGAGATATGATCACATCATCGATTCCATTACCAAGTGCGTTGAAAGCTCCGTCAAAAACCATAATCCATAGGGATCTTTTTTCAGGTCCTTCATCCGGTCCAGGTTCTTCACAATCAGTCACTGACATGATGTTCTCGTCCGAGAAATCAAAATTCATGGAATGGTAGTCATCCACAGCCTAATGAGCCAAATGATCAACTAATATACTTCCCTTGATTTCTTTCTGGGTTGTATACTGAATATCATATTCGGTTAGGACCATCTGCCATCTTGCTATTCTTCCAGAGAGAGTTTGCTTTCTCAAAGATGTATTTGATAGGATCCATTTTAGATATCAACAACGTAGTGTGAGTCAACATATACTGCCTCAGTCAACGAGCAGCCCATGCCAAAGCACAACAAGTTTTCTCGAGCAGTGAGTATCTTGTTTCACAGTCGGTAAACTTTTTGCTAAGGTAGTATGTTGCATTCTCTTTTCGATCAGACTCGTCATGTTGTCCCAACATACACCACATTGAATTCTCTAATACTGTTAAGTACATGATTAGAGGTCTTCCTTCAACCAGCGACATCAAGATTGAAGGCTCTTGAAGATATTCCTTGAATTTGTCAAAGGCAGTCTGGCAGTCGTCATTCCACTTCACTACTTGATCTTTCTTCAGCAATTTGAAGATTGGATCACAAGTAGCGGTTAGATGGGAGACGAATCTGGAAATGTAGTTTAGATGCCCCAAGAATCCCCTAACCTCCTTCTCAGTGCAGGGAGTTGGCATTTCTTGTATAGCTTTAACCTTTGTAGGGTCTACTTCAATACCTTTTCCGATGACAACGAATCCTAAGAGCTTACCGGATCTTACTCCAAAGGTGCACTTGTTCAGATTCAGTCTTAGCTTGTACTTCTTTAGCCTCTCAAACAGCTTTTTCAGGTGATCGAGGTGCTCTTCTTCAGTCTGAGACCTGGCTATCATATCATCTACGTAGACCTCTATCTCTTGATGGATCATATCGTGAAACAAAGCTACCATAGCACGTTGATAGGTTGCCTCGGCGTTCTTCAACCCAAATAGCATAACCTTGTAGTAGAAAGTGCCCCACTGTGCGACGAAGGTTGTTTTCTCCATATCTTCAAGTGCCTTTTTAATCTGATCATACCCGGAGAATCCACCCATGAAGTAGAATACCTTATGTTGCGCGGTGTTGTCGACCAGAACGTCAATATGGGGAAGAGGAAAGTCATCCTTGGGGCTTTCCCTACTCAAGTCTCTGTAATCCACACATATACGTACCTTACCATCCTTCTTAGGTACCGGAACAACATTAGCAACCCATTATGGATAGGAAGTAACAACTAAGAATCTGATGTTAAACTGTTTCATAACTTCAGCCTTGATCTTTTCTGACATCTCAGGATGCATACGACGAACCTTTTGCTTCACTGGAGGGCAATCTTATTTTGTTGGTAAACAATGAACCACAATATCAGTGTCCATCCCTGGCATGTCTTCATATGACCAGGCAAAGATCTCAACGTAGTCATGTAACATCTGAATTAACCGTTCTTTGACAGTATGCTCCAAGTTGGCACTTATGTTGACTTCCTTTTTATCCTCTTTAGTACCCAAGTTTACTGTCTCAACCGGCTCTTCATGAGGTTGTATTTCTCTTTCCTCATATTGTAACAGTGTAGCAAGCTCTCCTGGTACTTCACAGTCTTACTCACCTTCATCCTTGTCTTGGTAGATCGGATTTTCAAAGTCATAATTGGAAATAGAAGAACCATTATCAATGGGATCCAGAGTGGATGTGGATCTGCAGTTTGATATGTGAGTGTGTGTAAGAGAGCACATCTATTTTGATAAAGTAAAAGTAGAAAAGAAAGACAGAGAGCGTAAAATATGCATGAAAAATTTCCAATGATTTATTAATGACATATGAAGATGAAGTAATAACCCTCACAAATAGACCATTGTGCCTCGAGTAAAACACAAGGTTTTAAAGTTTAAATTGTTTAAATATTACATATCCCAAAAAAAAGACAATTACTGCTGGATAAAAGTAATGGGAACAAAATCCTTGGCCTCCCAAATGTTGAGTCCATCGTTGATAGTTGGGAAGATCCATTTGTCCATGTCGCGGTCACTATCACTATCCTCCAAAGCATTGATTCCATGGTTACTGATGCATAGTAGTTGTCCTCCGGCGCGAGTGCGGTGAACAACTTTTTGGGCTCCTGAAGTAAAACCCAGACCAAACTTGTCACATTTGTAGGGGATATCAGGGAGTTGGCCCCAAATGGTATACCCACCTTCTTCGACTACTGCTTTGGCGTCCTTCAGAGAAGCCATCTTCAATGGAGGTCTAGTAATCTTTGGAACATTGATAACAGTCTTGGTTGCAACAATTGTCTAAGGAACCTCTTCAAAATTTTGGCAGGGGGTCTCAATGAACTCGTCGTACATCTCAACATACCTGAAAGAGTTCAGGTGGTTCACCATATATTCTTCCTTGCCATGGACTGTAACAATCTTTCCATTAACCGAATACTTCAACATTTGATGTAGAGTAGAAGTAACAGCACCGGCCCCATGGATCTAAGGGTGACCCAAAAAACAAGAGTAAGATGGGCGGATGTCCATTATGTAAAAAGTAGAGTCAAAGGCCTGAGAACCAACTTTAACAGGAATGTCTACCTCCCCGTGCACCATTCTTTTTGAACCATCAAAAGCCCTCACCACAATATTGTTGGGATTCAGTGTGAGTCTTTCACAATCTAATCTGTCCAAAGAATTCTTAGGTAAGACATCCAATGATAAACCTGTATCCAACAGAACATGAGTTAGGTTAGTGCCCCTACACTCAATAGAGACATGCAGAGCATCATTATGCTTTCTTCCTTTGGACGTCAAATCAGCATCAGAGAAACCAAGTCCATTCTCAGCTGTCAAACTAGCAACACAGTTCTCGAATTGGTCGACAGAAGTCTCTTGAGGCACATGCGCATACTTCAGGAACTTCAACAAAGCCTTAGCATGGGCTTTAGAGCATAACAGTAAGGCCACCATGGAAAATTTTGATGGGTCTGCCCCAATTGTTCCATAATATTATAGTCACTTTTTTGTATGATTTTTAGTATCTCTTCCATTTCTTTTTTAGAAGCTTCCGGAATGGCTTCTTTATGTGCCTCCATCCAGGAAGGCTCAACCACTACCTCTTTGCCCCAAGTCTCAGTTGAATCAGTAGCAGGAATAACCAAAGACAATATTCTTTGGAGAGATCTCAGGAGAGAAGATCCTTCTACTTCTGGTAATTTTATTGGTCCCAACAATGTTGTTGATGTTAGGATCAGTATCTTTAACAACTTCATCTTTGACACCTAATAGGTCTTGCTTGACGCCATGGTAGTAGACGTCAGCTCCATAGTTCCAAGGAACAGCCTTATCGGAGGAATATGGTATCGGCCCAGGAAAATTGATAATTAAAGGAGCAACCTTAGGAGTGGATGTAATCCTGATGGGTGTTTTGGAGGAGACCCTGGGAGGATTGTTGGAAATGGTAATTATTGATATATCTTTGCACAAACTTCTTAAAGAGGGGGTCTTCTCAAACATAATTTATTTGTTGTTCATCAGGCGCTGGACACCTTTCTTTAACAATAAGCAACCATTGGATAGAGACGCACACAAGTGGTAACCTTCACCACAACCCGAAAATAAACCGGCTCGCAAAATATTCTTCTTAAAAATCGGAAGAGGAGTAATTAGTTCATCAATAGAAGAAACAAACAGGTCACCATCAACAACATTAACACCCTGGCCATGCTTGGGCATTGGTGTTGTTATCACATTGGGGGTTTCCAGAGGGTCAAATTTAATCTCCTTTGCCTCATTGAGATCTTGCACTTTGTTCTTTAGAGCCCAGCAATCATTCGTATCGTGCCCCGGACTCTTGGAGTGGAAGGCACATCGAGCATTTGGGTTGTAATGGGGAGATGCAGTATTTGGATTTTTAGGAGCCTCCCTCAGAGTGACCAGATTGGACTTCAACAAATGTGGCAAAACCTAAGATAAGGACATGTTAAGCCAGGTGAACTATCTTTTGGGTGCATCCTGTTTGCGCTGATTGTTTTGTTGTTGATTTGGCGCAGGGTTGGAGATCATCACAGCTCCTACTGTTGGACGGCTTTCAGCTTTTCTTTGATTCCTCTGGTCATAGGCCGCACTTACTTCCTTCTTCCCAGAGAATGGTTTCTTCTTTGTTCCTGAATATGCATCTCTCTTAATATTACCTCTCTTGATACCAGCTTCTATTTTTTCACCAGTCAAATATCAGCTCAGTAAACCCGGCTGAAGAGCTTCCAATCAAGTGATTGAAAAATGGACCAGACAAAGTACCCAAGAACATATCTACCAGCTCTCTATCAGACAGAGGAGGTTGGACTCTTCCTGTAAGATCTCTCCACTTCCAGACGTAATCTTTGAAGCCCTCGCTAGAACCCATAGACATGCTTTGAAGTTGAGTACGGGTTGGAGCGAGGTCAGCATTGTATTGGTACTTCTTGTAGAAAGCAACAACCAGATCCTCCCAGTTGCGGATGTTGGTTCCCTCTAGCTGATAGAACCATTCCAACTGAGTCCCTGATAAGCTCTCCTAGAAGAAATGCACCCACAAATTCCTATCAGTGGTGTGAGGTTAGATCTTCCTGACATAAGACCTTAGATGCAGCTTAGGACATGAAATCCCATCATATTTAGCAAATGCGGGAACCTTGAACTTATGTGGAATGACCACTCCAGAAACCAGCCCTAACTCTTCAAAATCCAGACCATGTACCCTCTGAATTTCCATTGCATTTAGCCAATCTTCCAATTGTTTGTATTTTTCATCAACAAGAGGATATTGCTACTCAGAGTAATCAGCTTCTTCTTCATCAGTCCCCGGGTTGTTGTCTTCTTCTTTTGTTTTCTCTTCCTGATTATCCCCCTCATTTGACGGAGTTAAAGTCTAGATATCGCTTTGTTGGTCCTATGAATCTCCTTACCGTATTCAGGACACCCACTGGTTTCTTTGTCTTCTTCTTCTTCTTGTTGTCTTTGAGAATCAGAGCCTTCAGGTCTTCTTGTCCCTTAGCCAGAGCTAGGAACATTTGCTGGAATTGAGCATTTTGAGATTGAAGGTCTTTAATGTTTTGTTCGAGAGCCATTTCTTTTTGCTGAAATAAACAGTGAAAAGATAAGAAGCATGTTTTGGAATACCTGCTTATGTAGTGATATGCATGATATGCTTATGCAATGTTTTCAAGGACTTTTAAGATTTAAATTTGTTTAGATAAGGAGAAAACAAACATTAATTGCATTAATAAGTTTGAACGGTTACAACGATACCTATTGGGCTTACAATGGAAGAAACAAAGATAATATAAAATAAAACTCTTAAAACAAAAAGGACTCAAGCTTCCCATGAGCGCGTCCTCTTCAGTGCAATGTAGGCATTCAAACTCTGCTCTTCATGAAGCTGTCTTGTGAGCTCCAAAACCTTCTTCTCGCTTGCGTAGAACTGGGTTTCAAAGGTGTCTCGTTCCTCTTTGAGTTGAATCCAGGATCTTTGCAACTCCTTGAGAGTAGTCGGCATGTCAGAATAGAGAATAATGTAAGGAACATCTTTCTCGGTAGGCTCCATGATGATAGGTAAGATGGCCTCATAAGGCATCATGAGATTTTGAGCGCGTGCTCGTACCCACTTAAGATAAGTCTCCAAAGGAATGGATTTCTTATGCCCCAATGTCTTGCTATCAACTTTGTTCACCATGCCCAAAGCTCGTATGAACCTCTGACGGTAACCTTGGACATCATTCTCATAGTAGAATGAAATTCCTCGGACAAGTGTATCATGAGGACCATCCCTCCTAGCATACCCAAATTGTTGCAATGCCAAACAAGGGTTATAGGTAATTCCCACCCTAATGCCTAGGAGAGGGACATTAGGGAATTCCCTGCAGCGATCAATGATGGTAACATCCTCCAAAGATCGAGGACACCGGTGAATATCCGAATGCGTGAGGGACATCAACCTATCAGACCATCTCATGCCTTGCTCATTCTTAAAAAAAATCAAGGTAGGTGTGAAATAAACCACCTAGCCAACAGAGGAGTGCAACACATAAGGGTACCTCTTCTTTTCACGGTGTGGGTGTGAAGAGAGTGCAAAATGTCCCCAAGTAAAGTAGGCACCGGGTTACGAGACAGAAAAACTTTGACCGCATTCACATCTATGAGTTAGTCCATATTAGGAAATAGTACCATCCCATAGATGAGGAGGGCCAACACTTCTTCAAAGGCTTGTAAATCCAGATTATCCCAAAAATAGTGAGCCTTATCGAACAAAAACTTGGCTAGAAACCCTTTGATACCACTTCTTGTTTCCCAATTTACCACAACGTCGGAACATTGTAAGTACAGAGCTCGAGCAATCTCCTCAAGCTTTAGGTCTAACTTGCATCCAAAAGGAGCAAGCACATCCTAAGGGAACATAGTATGTACAAGGATAAAGCAAACAAGCTCGAAGAAGCACACACATAAAAGAGTGAGGAAAAGAAGAGAAATGCGTTAGCCAAGGGGAGCGTATCACCCGAGACAAATAAGCGGGAGTGGGATGAAAAAATAAAATATGATTTCCAAAGCGACTGAACACCTAACCAAGATATAGGAGATCGAGGTAGGCGACAGAAGACAATATGAACGATCACAGAGTATCGATATCGGCCAATGCGAACTCCTGACAAAGCGTGGGGGTTCAATTGCGGATCCCTTCCCCACTTGACGACTCTATATATAAGAGCGGGCACAACTCCGAAGCTTCATGGTGCGTCACGAGCTAAGGATGACACAGACGAAATTGCGGGGGTTGATTTCTAAACCTACCCGCTCGCCTATTTTTGAGGACTTATAATCTGTACATATGCGGGCACAAATATAAACACACGTGCGGAATACCTACTCAAAGGTAGGGTTTTAAACAACCATAAATAGCATACAAAATGTACACAATGTGGAATTGCCCTATACGGGTCTTTAAATAAACCAGAGGGGTTCCTGACATGATCAACAATGGAGACCCCTATCATACATCTCTACCCTACTTCTCATGGCATTAGAAAGCATTAAAACCCTACTTCTCATGATATCTAGAAAAGCGATAAAGTGCATAAATGAGGAATAAAATGAATTTGCGATGATACCTAACAGAGAAGGTTTGTTGCCTCTTCATAATTATGCAAGCAATAAGAAAACTCTACTAAAAGCTTCCTCGAATTCTCTTGATGAAAATTAGGCTCTTAGCTAGCTTCAAAACAAAGTCTCTTTTATTCAACAACATCATACAAAATTGGTACTAAAATTGACCAAAGAGTCGTGATAACAGTAGTAACTAAAATTAATTATGAAATGAAGAAAAATAATGACAAACCTTCAATTAAGTTCCAAGAGACAGACCCTAAAATTAATTAATAAAATCCTACAGTTTTTATTATGTTAATCATGACATCCTTATCACAATTTGTATTATCAAAAGTAATGAAAATAAAAATTGAAATAACCTATTGAAAAGAAATCAAAATAACCAATATAGGGGGTGTAAGCTTTACACTAGTGCGCAACTAGCAAGCCCAAGTGGATAGCCCAGACTAGAGTCCATGCTTCATCATTTTTTGTTCAATGCTTAATCTTCATAAAATCGGGCCCAATGCATGGCAATCTCGGCCCATGATCCTTGTAGTTTTCAATCAAAATCAACATCCTAATCAGCTCCAACATTATCTACTAATTGTTATTAGAAATAACTAAAAAGTGGAAAATGAACAGATTAACAAGATAAGAGTAGAAACAGTGAACGCGCTTTGGCTTGTTAGGTAAAATGATGACCATTGAGGTTCCACGCATTGAGTCATCTTCTTCTCTCAAACCAAATCGGCGCATGCTTCTTCCGATCCCGATTCTGCTTCACTCACCACTGTTTCAGTCCTCTTTGACCCGCTTCCCACCATCGTGACGAAATCGCGAAATAAGACCATAGATTCCTCTTTTACTTTCTCCGATTTCTTCCTCGTCGAATCCTTTTAACCTAAACTCACAGCAAACCCTAAAAACCGATGAAAATGGAGACGGTGACGACTTAAGCTTCGATTGTTAGGTATATCCATTTCTGTTTCTCGCCCCTTCTTCTTCTAATTCAGGTTTCTCTTCTATGTGTGACTTGTGTTGGTGTTGTTCTTGAATTGTTGATGCAGATGATGAAAATTTGTTGTTGTTTGATGCAGGGAGATGCTGGTTTTGCGGATTCGAAGCAACTGAAGTGATGAAAGGATATTGTGCGTTCATGTTGTTGTTGCGGATGTGGAATTACAGATTTGAGAAGTCTTGCCTATTTGCGATGCAGAAAGGTTTGCAAAAACATGATGATGATCGAAACTATGATGAAGAATGAGGAAGATGCAGGTTGATGTCGTAGGTTAGGTAGTGATGGAGATTGAAATTGCAAATGTTGCTGAATTGTTTGATGAAGGAAGCAGTGGAAAGATTTTGTGATGATGACGATTGGAAGATTGAAGGAGTGGTAGTTATTGATGCTGATTGAAGGTGATGATAAAGCTCAGTTTCAGATGAAGGTGGTATTGAAGGTTCCAAGAAGATGAAGGTGAAGCCAGTTCCGGGAGAAAGATTGAAGAGGGATAATGAAGATTGAAGGTAGGTTTTTCAGTAATTCATCTCAGAAATTGAAGAATTAATCGTGAGGGTGATGAAGAGAATGAAAGGTAATATTTTGAGCTTTTCTCCATTGAATCTTATATCCTCCTTCTTCTCTTGTATTCGGTTACATCTTTTATATTTTCTATGAATCGTGCCTCTCCTTCTCCTCCTTTCAATATGTTAGGAAATCTCCCCCTCTGTAGAAAGTTGGTTGGGAATTATATTTTGTTAGGAGTTTGTTACAGAATTGGTTAGAAGATAGAAGCCTGTTAGAAGTTGGTTAGGAAGTTAGAGAGCTGTTAGAGGATATTTCTTGTATAACTGGTTCGGGTTCTGCTGGAAATTTTCCACTCCATCATGTTTTCTATTATATGAGTTTCCTGTTATAGACAATTAGGTTTTTGGTTAGGAGATATTTACAGGATATGGACAGTTAAAAGGGTTAGAGGTTGGAAAGTTAGGATACTATTTAGTTATTAGAAGGTTGGTTACAGATAGGTTAGTTTGAGTTGGCGGTTAAATGGGAGGTTAGAAGAAGTTCTGTTATAAACAGTTATGGAATTGGTTTTGCTGTTATTTCGTTAGAGAGTGACAGTTAGTAATTAGAATGAATGAGTTTTTTAGAGGGGTGTTTTTTTGCTGATCTATGAATGAGAGTCTATTCCTTCTATACTTTCTTGATTTTTTGATTTTGTGTTATATCCTTGTGCAGGTTTTAAGAGGGGGTTATGTTTATGTGCGAGGCTACTTACGTTCTAACTTTATTCCAGTGGTTTTCTTCTGGAACTTTCTGATATCCTGAAGCATAAGTAGCTAAACTATTCAGATGCTTAGCTAGATAGACGAAATCCTCCCTGTAAATTTTTTATAGACAATGCATTCATTCTTTTGTTTGATGAACACATATTTTCCACTCCTGGATATTTTTCATTTTGCCTTTGAATTATGTTTCGGCAGTTTTGATGTTTCAAAAGTAGGCTATTTGATTCTTTACTGCCATCATTTTCTTCCATCTTTCATTCGTTATACGATTGAAGTGCTAAAACGCAACTCATTATCCTTGAACATTGATTTTGTGTTTTTGAATGAATCTTGACATTTTTTGGATTGATGCCTTGACGAAACTCGAACTTGTACTTTAGATCCTCCTTGAATAATACTTGAATGATCATGGCCCTTGTAATGCCTTGGAAACTGGAAGGAAGTTGTTTTAAAAACCTTTGATGGGCATTTAAACAGTTATTTAATCTTACAAGCTTGCTTTAGAATTGTGGATGACTTTTAAATAAACCTTGTTTGACTACAACCATCTTAAATTCAATCTTGACTCTAGCTTAATATCATGACCATACTTTGTTAATGTTTTTAAAACTTCACTTGTTCTTCAAGAAATCCAAATGCACTTCTTACTTTACGAACTTCAAACAAATTTAGTCCATGACATTAGGTAACACCCCAAATGATGTTGAATCCATAAGAACCAAACCAAATCGATCCTGTCTCCTTACTAAAATCCTTAGTTTCTATCTTAAATCTACCTCTTGTAATTGAGGCGACTAATAATAACAATTCCTTGATCATATTACGCATTCACAACATCACCTTTATACCATGATTTAAATCTCGCAATTCACTTTGCAAAGGCACCTCATTTTGATGACTAATGATCTCGAAGTAAATGTTTTGAGGAAAACCTTGTAGATAGGAGAAATTAGAAGAATATGAACAATGATGGTGATCACAAAACCCTAAGCTTCAAACAAATTTTGATTTATGAAAGGATCAGCTGGTTTAAGCTTGAAAGAAGATAAGAACCTTAAAGCCATACAGAATACCCTAACTTCAAGATCTTTGTCCCCATACCAAGTTTATTGATACATGACGTGTTAGCTGACCTAATGAAGGTTATATACATGAGAAAAGTGTGAGATGCATAAGCCAGATAAAAGTGAAAGGGTAGGACAAATTTGGGGTATTACACATGATACCATGGCTTCTCTTCATCAGTGTCGATCTTATAACAGTATGCAGGTTCGTCAAATATTTCGATAGTAATTCTAGGGGCTTCTTTATCCCAATTTAATTTGAACATAGACGGCATAGTTTCTAAGTGTGATACGGTGGGAGAACTGACTTGAGGTTTTGCGTTTGTGTTCGCAAATGTTTCGATTTAGCAAGAGTCGCCACCGACTTTTTATTTTATCCAAAGGAAAGGTCAAAAAGCACAGGAAAGACCTTTGAGATGTTTTTTTGGGTTCAGGAGGTAGATTATGAAAAGAGAAGGTGCCAGAACCCTTTTCATCCATGGTTTTCCATGGGCTCTTAGTTACTTGTTTAGATCACTTGCTTTGCTTTTCCAATTGTTTGAAATGGTGCTTTGTGTGGTTTTGAAAGTATTTTGAAAATAGGCCATCATTTTGGCAATCTTTATAATGATTCTTGTTTGAAGAATGTATATAAAGATGTTTGTCTTTTGAAAAATGTTTCAATGTTTGAAAGTTGTTTGGAAATTGTTTTGGAATTGTGTGTGATTGTTTGAAAATAGCAAGGATGTTTGCAAATTGATCAAGTAACTAGGAGTTGTCTACCCTAATCAAAAGTCTTTCCTACACATTTTTAACCCTTTAACATTGTTGTTTTACCATTGTATTTGGTAAACAACCCTATCTTTGGATGTTTAAACGGGACGGGTGTGGGTCATCGTATGACCATGATAACAATATTTCCAAGTATCTTAGCAAGTTTTGAGGGACTTAATATCATTTGTATTTAGGCAACCAAGATAGCATCATCGAGGGACTATGATCTTTTTGTTTTGTTTTGCCAAGATACCTAGCATGCATACCATGACCATTTTAAGGCAACGAAGTGGATGAAACCCTAGGGGTGCTTGTGTGCAAGGTGTTGTCATTTTTCATGCATTTATGTCTTGTGTTAAGTCATGCTATTTGTTTGATTTTTGGTCTTTGCATACAAAACCCTAATTTACTATCATGGTATATGAAAGCGATAAAATGCGTAAAGTAAATCTAGACTATTACAACAATATTATCGGGAGGGGGTACAAGTTTGGATAAAGGGGATATTACTCAAAAATAAAATCCTAATTTACTATTACAACCCAATTGAATTTATACAATAAATAAATGAACAATTATTTAAATGTACAATAAAAATGTAAATATGCACAAATGTTTTTGTATTTGTTTTATGTATGTAAAAAATAAGTTTATTTAATGTCTTAAAAATAAGAAAAATATAATGATTATTTTTGAAAGGATGAAAACCCTAATTTTTGTTTTAAAAGAAAATAATCTATATTATTTATTTCATTTATGTACAAGAAAATAAATAAAAATATATACAAAAATGTTAAAAAATAAAATATGTGTGAAAATATTATTTTAAGTGTATAAATAATAAAAATATATAATATATAATATTTTTATATTATTTACAAGTTTTTTATTTAAGAAAATAAAGTATGTTATTATTAATAAACTATTTTTATGTCCAAAAAAAAAAATGCAAAAAATTAAGAAATTTTTTTTTAGATTTTTAAATGTTTAGAAAAAATAAATAAAGTCAGAAAATATAAAAGAAATGAAAAATATACAAAAATATAGAAAATGGGCCAAGGGGGTGCAGAAAGAAACAAGCCCAAGTGCGCCAGGCCCACTTCACTTCATCCATGTCCTCTGAACAAAATGCGCGTGCCCTGTACATCAAAATCAGTTCTCTCTATTGCTTGCATGAAATTAAAATTTTACAACATGAAAGTTATAGCATTTTCAATCACAATTCCAACCATATAAAAAACTTGACCTAACTCTCAAAGACCAGAGAGAATTTTAGTGGCCCTAAATTCTAACCTAGTTTTTTCAGGATGTTCATCATCCAAATTCTCCTAGCTCAGTTAATATAAATGGAAGCTATGCATATGTATAGTTCAAGCACATTACAGACTACATTTTTGCTTCACAAACCTAAGCCTAATGATGCCTAAATAAGGAGTTAGAATCTTGACAAATACCTGTTTCAGTTATGTTTGGATATGGCAATGTAGGAGCTATGAGTGAGGCCTGAAGGTCGTGTTAGCTTGCCTGAAGTTGTCTCAACCTTTCCCAATGCTTAGCTTGCTTTGAACTTGCCTGAATGTCCCTGTAGAAGTCAACCTGCAAAGCTTCAAAATGAAAATGGTGAAGTGTGAAAGTGAAGTTACAGTTGCTGGACGGGTGCTTGGATAGTTCAGGTGGGTTGTAGGGAATGTGTTTGAAGTGGTTCAAGGCAAAACGCACGAGTGGAATATGTTTTGGAAGTGGTTCTGCAGAAGATGCCCTATTTTGGAAAGAACTTGTGATTTTGTGTTTTAGGGTGTTTGGGAGCTTGGAAAATCGTGTTTCTGGCTTGAGACAATATGTTGAACTTGTTTGAAATGATCTTAAGACTTGGTTTTAACAGATACTCAAGTTATGGACTTTTTGCAAGCTTACTTGCTTTTTGAAGCAAAAGTGAGTTGATAAAGCTCAAAGCCTGTACAGGCTAGCTCAAGGTCTGCACATAGTCGGTGAGCTTTTTCTAATGTTTATGGATCTTGTTTGTAGCCAAAGATCAGGTTCAATGCTCAAGGAATACAAAATTGCAAAAAGCAAGCTTTATGAAAATGGCATTGTTACCTTTATGCCATAGATGGATTAATTCATTATGTAATGCTCCATAACTCAGAATAAGACCAATATCCATTGTATTTGCATTAAATTAAGGAGTTTGGAAAGGTTTAAGACCTGTAAAACAAGTACAAGCATGCTTAGGACAGATTTGCAACTTGTAACCTTGTGCAAAATGCCTTGGACAAAAGTGAGAAATGTCCATTTTCATTCCTTCGATTCTCCCTAACCATAAATGATCTTGGAGAGTTCCTAGACATTTTGGAAATCTTGTAACATTCTCTACAATCCATATTTGAAATTCATTTAGAGATTCCTCTTGGAACTAGGTGAAAATTTGCCATGAAGTTAGGTCAAAAATTTGCCTAAACTAGGGCAAAATTTCACTAAGTTAAAAGTTTCATGGATCCCTATTCACAAAATCATAACTTGAGATCTAAGCATCTTTTAGGAAAACTTTGTGAATAAAATTTATAGATTTTTTGCAGGACTACAACTTTCATGTTGGAAGTTTTCTTTGAATCCAATTGCATCATGGTGAAAAAGTTGGGAAAAGTTGGGGAAAAAAAAGAAATTTTCATAACTTAAAAAAATTCGAAGTTATGAAAATTTTCAAACTTAAACCCTAATTTTCAAAATTAGTTTTCTTGATGAACAAGTTTCATGTTTTGACACATCTTGATGAAAAATGACCCTTGTCACTTGATTTTGACCAAAAAGTCAAAGTTTGACTTTTCAGTGTACAGTTGACTTTTGATCAGTTGGCTGGAAAATTCATCTGTCAATCCAATGCATTTGAGATCTTTTGAACCTTTTGATTATGTCAAGATGATGCCATTAAGTCCTTGAAACCATGCTTGAACCCAATTTTCCATTAGCTAGGTTAAAAATCAGAAATTGCCCTTCTACAATCAAAACTTAAAAATGACCATTTTGCCCTTTTGATGATCTGATCAAATTTCTTGAGGAGTTGTGGTCCAAACTTGATCAAATGGTTCATATGAGTCTATAATGTTGATGTGGATCAAAAATTATGAGGTTTGACTGTAAATTGGCCAAAGTTGACTTTTTCCCCAATACAGTTGATTTTTAGGCCAACTGTCCAATTGACTGGGCAAAAATTTGATTCAAGGCTTGAAACTTGGTATGAGTAATCTTAGGAGTCCAACATGAAGTATGAAAGTCACATGAGGCATTGGAAGTCCAAAAATCCTTGTGCAAACTCAAACCCTAATTTCAGGTCATCAGTGCAAGGAGATGTCTTGAGTTGAGCGAACCCTAATCTGGTCTTGAGTCCAAAGAGTCTTGTGAGGGGAAATCTTGATAAAATGAGAGGGAAAATTTTGGGGTACAACAGCTGTCCCTGTTCAATCTTCTTGAACCTGAAGAGTTAGATTGGCGAGTTAGTCGTTCGTGACTCGAAGGTAAAAGAATGATTGGACACTAGAGTACCCGTAAATTTGCACTCATCAAAGTATAGTTGAGGGAATGGGCTTAAAGATGCCATTTGGAGAGGTGACATAATCTTGTCAGAGATGGGCTTAAAGATTCCATCCAAGAATGTTTGTTGAATTGTAAGTTGTAAGTCAAAAGAATGAGTATTAGAATGGTATCCGCGTCTAGAACGTATTTGAACTGTATCTGGAGACTGAATCTGAATGAGAAAGGGAATGGCGTCCGTGTCTGGAGCGTATCCGAGTTGTATCTGTACTTGAATCGTAATGAATAACAGAATGACTTTCGCGTCTGGAGTGTATCTGTATTGTATCTGAATCTGAAATCTGAATAAGCGACAGAATGGTGTCCGTGTCTGGAGCATCTCTAGGCTGGGGAAAAAGTCAGAATAAGTGACATAATGGCTTCCGTGTATGGAGAGTATCTGGACTGTATCTGAAGTTAAGATATGTATGAGTAGCAGAATGACTTCCGTGTCTAGAGCGTATCCGAGCTGTATCTGTACTTGAATTGGAATGAATAACAGAATGACTTTCGCGTCTAGAGTGTATCTGTATTGTATCTGGATTTGAAATTTGAATAAGCGACAGAAAGGCGTCTGTGTCTGGAGCATCACTAGGCTGTAGAAAAAGTCAGAATAAGTGACAGAATGGCAACCATGTCTAGAGCGTATCTGGACTGTATCTGAAGTTGAGATCTGTATGAGTAGTAGAATAACTTCCGTGTCTGGAGTGTATCTGAACTATAACTGGGATCTGAATAAGTGACAGAATGACTTCCGTGTCTGGAGTGTATCTGAAGTTGAAATTGATAGTTGATTCTGAATGAGAAATAGAATGGCTTTCGTGTCTGGAGCGTATCTAATATGTATCTGATTGTTGAAGTCTGAATGAGTGACAGAATGGCATCCGTGTCTGGAGCGTATCTGAACTGTATCTTGACTTGAAATTCTGAATGATTAATAGAATGACCTCCGTGTCTGGAGTGTATCTTTACTGTATCTGAATAAGAGATCTGAATAAGTAACAGAATGACTTCTGTGTCTGTAGTGTATCCGTACTGTATCTGAAATCTTTGAATATTTGTTAAAGATAGCTTTTAATCTTATCCTGAAAAGGGTAAAATGTTAGCTGAAACACAAAGTTATGTATGATGCAATAAAATGTGTTTTATCAATGTTTGTGATATATGAATGTAATGTATGCGCATGTAAGCTGATTTGCTGTATTGCTGAGGAAAATAAATCCTTGATAGCTGGAGATAATAAAATCCTTGACCGCTGCCGGGGAAAATAAATCCTTGATTGCTACTGGAGATTCAAAATCTTTGATGGCTGAGGATGAGAAATCCTTGCTGACTGCTTGGGGATGGGAAATTCCTGACAACCTCTGTGGGGATGTGAGAATTCTTCATGTCTTGAAGTTGGAGTATTAACAAAAATTCTACTTGGGGAAGTAATGCCATGTACTGCCTGAGAAATCTGCTTGGAGAATCCAGAGAACTTTGAAGACTTCTACTGGGGGTTAAATAATGGGAATCCTTACTCGGCTGAGGAATAGGGAAAATTCTGATGATTTCTGCGGGGAACTAAGAATGAGAATCTTCAATCTTCTGGGGAATTTGAATCCTTGGGGACTTCATGTTGGGGAGTCAAGAATGAGAATCTTCGATCTGCATGGGATTAAAAATTCTGACAAATCCATGATGGGGAGTAATGAAGACTCTGGCAACTTCACTGGGGAATCAAGAATGAGAATCTTCATTCTGCTGGGGGATGAAAAATTCTGTGGGGAGTAGCTATACTGTTGGGGAATAGTTATCCTGCTGGAGAGTAAGTTCAGGACTCTGGGGGAAAAAGCTTATTCCTGTTTGAAAAAAGTTCCAGAGTTTGGGTTGTATGCCACTCTACTGGGGAATTATCCTAGTTTAGGGATAAGACAAAAGTTAACTGTTATCTGGTTGATCCTCAGATTTTAAGACAACTTACTGGGGAAATTGGGGAAAACTGGATGGTTCCCGCTGGGGATTGGTAGTTGGAAATTTTGACTTGACTAGAGAAGAAGGTTTCATCTCCGCTGAGGGTCTGTAGTTCAAAGTTTTTGCTCCGCCGGGGATTGGGAGTTTGAAATTTTAACTCTGACGAGAACTAAGGGTTTGAAATTATAACTCTGTTGGGGATATGTATTTCAAGATTTTAGCTCCGTTGGGGATCTAGATGATGTACTGCAGGGGATTTCTCTTGAAATAGCCTAAAGACGTTTTCCTATACTTTCAACCTGTCAGTAACTATTCTTTCCCATTTCGTTTATTTGTAAACAATGATTATATTCAAATGCATATGCTCATTAATAAATCATTGGACGTTTTCAAATAAAACACAAGTGTAAAAAAGAAGAAAAGACAAATAGTTTTCTGCACTTTGAAGTATCTTTGTATTAACTTTGTGTAAGTATTTTGTACAAAGGGGACAAACATCCTAGTAAGAGGATATTGTCATAAAAATGAGAAAATTTTATACAAAGAAAGATGGCTATGTGTAAAAATTCCATGGGGTTCCCACTCTGCTATAGCCTTCGTAACTCCGAATATCTTGTCCATTCGTTGCTTCGTCCGAAGATGATTGAATTGATCAGAAACCTGGAGCTTGTCTGTGAAGAGATTGTCCTTGAAGTGATCCGACGAGACATAGTCATACGCTTTAATTCCCTAACTTTTGCCTGGACCGCCCTTTCGAGTTTTTGATCCACCGGGAAACCCTTTTTTGCCTAAGTCGCCCTTTCGGGTTTTCAACTTGCCGGGTGTACAGATTTTTTTGTTTATCCCTAACTTTTTCCTGAACCGCCCTTTCGGGTTTTCGATTCACCGGGATGCCTTTTTTTTTTGCCTAGGTGTGTCAACCTAGCGGGTCATTTATGCGTAGTATCTTTTGACTATGTCTACGTTTGCAGGATGCGGCAGGTCATCGCCATCCATGGTGGTTAAGATCATTGCCCCACCAGAAAAGATGTTTTTGATCACAAGTGGTCCTTCGTAGGTAGGAGTCCATTTTACCCTAGGATCACTTTGCGGCAAGATAATCCGCTTGATTACAAGATCCCCAACTTGATATGTTTGGAGCCTGACTTTCTTGTTGAAAGCCTTGATCATCCATTTTTGATACGCCTGACCATGGCAAACAGCAGTAAGTCGCTTTTCGTCAATCAAGTTAAGTTGATCAAGCCGGGTTTGAATCCAATCGTCTTCACTCAAACCAGCATCTTTCATGATTCTCAAGGAGGGAATCTGAACCTCGATAGGCAAAACAGCTTCCATGCCTTATACCAAAGAATAGGGTGTTGCCTCAGTTGATGTACGTGTCATGGTACGGTACCCGTGGAGAGCAAACGGTAACATCTCATGCCAGTCCTTGTAGGTGACTGTCATCTTTTGTATGATCTTATTGATATTTTTGTTCGCAGCTTCGATGGCACCGTTCATCTTTGGCCGATAGGGAGATGAATTGTGATGTTGAATCTGGAACTGCTCGCACAAAGCGGTGATCATAGTGTTGTTAAGGTTTGTACCGTTGTCAGTGATGATCCTTTCGGGGATGCCGTACTGGCAAATGAGGTTCTGCTTGAGGAAGCGGGCAACAACATTCTTTGTGACGGATGTGAAGGATGCTGCTTCGACCCATTTGGTGAAGTAATCAATGGCCACCAGGATGAAGCGGTGTCCATTGGATGATGTAGGCTTGATCTCTCCGATCATGTCGATTCCCTACATAGCGAATGGCCAAGGAGCTGTTAAGACATTGAGAGGAACTGGAGGTATATGTACCTTGTCCGCATAGATTTGACATTTATGACAAGTCCTGGAATGTTGATAGCAGTCAGCTTCCATGGTAGACCAGTAATAGCCTGCCCGTAGAATCTTCTTAGCCATCATATGCCCACTAGAGTGAGTGCCAAAGGTACCATTATGCAGTTCAGCCATGATCTGTCCAGCTTCAATCTTGTCCGCACAATGGAGCAGACTGCAATCATGATTGCACTTGTATAGGATACCATTGCTCAGGAAGAACTTTGCAGAGAATCTCCGCAAGAACTTTTTTTCGTTGACTGAAGCTCCTTCAGGATATTCTTGAGCCACGAGATACCTTTTGACTTCATGAAACCAAGGTCGGTCCACTACTTCTTCGGTATTAATCTCGTGACAATGTGCAGGTTCTTCCATCCGCTCAATGGTGATCTGGGGAGCCTCATTATCCCAGTTAAGTTTAAACATGGATGACATTGTAGCTAGAGCATCTGCTAGCTGATTTTCTTCTCGCGGGAAGTGCTCGAAGGTAATCTGCTCGAAATGAGGTAGCAATGTCAAGACATGTTCTTTGTAAGGGATGAGGTTGGGATGTTTAGTGTCCCACTCTCCTTTGATCTGACTGATGACCAAAGCTGAGTCTCCAAACACAATCAAGGATTTGATTCCCAAGTCTATGGAAGCCTTGAGACCAAAGATGCAAGCTTCATACTCGGCCATGTTGTTGGTGCAGTTAAAGCAAAGTCTGGCTGTGAAAGGTGTATGGAAACCTTCTGGGGAGATGAGTACCGCGCTGATACCGTTCCCAAGTGCATTGGAGGCACCATTAAAGTACAGGGTCCATCGGGATCCTTATTCAGGTCTGTCATACGGTATGTTCTCTTCAATGTTGTCCAAAGTCATAATGTCTTCGTTGGGGAAATCGAACTTCATGGATTGGTAATCTTCGACAGCTTGATGAGCCAGATGGTCAGCTAGCACACTCCCCTTTATAGCTTTTTGGGTCGTGTACTGGATATCATATTCTGTCAAGATCATCTGCCATCTAGCTATTCTTCCAGATAAAGCAGGCTTCTCAAAGATGTACTTGATCGAATCCATCTTAGATATCAGCAGAGTGGTATGAGTCAACATATACTGCCTTAGCCGGTGAGCAGCCCATACCAAAGCGCGGCAAGTTTTCTCGAGCAGTGAGTATCGGGTCTCACAGTCGGTAAACTTTTTGCTAAGGTAATAAATGGCATGCTCTTTTCGGTCAGACTCGTCATGTTGGCCCAGTACGCACCCTATTGAATTTTCTAGGACAGTCAGATACATGATTAGTGGTCTTCCTTCGACGGGAGGCATCAATATAGGAGGTTCTAGCAAATACTCCTTGATTTTATAGAAAGCAATTTAACAGTCATCATTCTATTTAACCACCTGATCTTTCTTCAACAGATTGAAGATTGGCTCACAGGTAGATGTTAGGTGAGAAATAAACCTAGCAATGTAGTTTAGGCGTCCCAAGAAACCTCTGACCTCCTTCTCAGTGCGAGGAGTAGGCATTTCTTGTATAGCTTTGAATTTGGCAGGATCAACCTCGATGCCTTTGTTGCTGACAATGAAACCCAAGAGTTTACCGGACCTGACTCCGAAAGTGCACTTGTTAGGGTTTAATCTGAGCTTGTACTCCTTCAACCTGACAAACAGCTTTTACAAGTGGTCGAGGTGTTCTTCTTCTGTTTGTGAACGGGCTATCATGTCATCTACATAGAATCTAATCTCATGATGTATCATATCATGAAACAAAGCTACCATGGCGCGCTGATAGGTTTCCCTGGCATTCTTCAGTCTGAATGGCATCACTTTATAGCAGAACGTAACCCACTGTGTAACAAAAGTAGTTTTCTCCATGTCTTCAGGTGCCATTTTGATCTGGTTATAACCTGAAAATATGTCCATGAAAGAAAATAGCTTGTGCTGAGCTGTATTATCAACCAAGATGTCAATGTGAAGTAGTGGAAAATCATCTTTAGGGCTAGCCCTGTTTAAGTCTCTGTAATCCACGCACATTCTCACTTTTCCGTCCTTTTTAGGCACGGGCACAATGTTAGCAACCCATTATGGATAGGAAGTAACAGCAAGAAACCCAGCATTGAACTCCTTCATAACTTCGGCTTTGATCTTTTTGGACATGTCGGGCCTCATGCGGCGGACTTTTTGTTTAACTGGTGGACAGTCTTCTCTTGTAGGGAGACGGTGAACCACAATATCTGTATCGAGTACCGGCATGTCTTCGTATGACCAGGCGAAGATCTCAACATATTCATTCAACAGCTGAACTAAGTGCTCTTTGACATTTGGCTCTAGGTTGGCACCCACTCTGACTTCTTTTCTGTCTTCCTCAGTACCCAAGTTAATTGTCTCTAACAGCTCCTCGTGAGGTAGAATAGCCTTTTCTTCTTGTTGTAGAATCCTAGCCAATTCTCCCGGCACTTCACAGTCTTCATCACCTTCGTATTCGGCGTGGTAGACCAGATCTTTAGAGTCACTGAAGGCCATAGCAGAATTGTTACCCATGGAATCCAGAATGGAAGGGTACCTGCATTTGTGAGTGTGGGTGTGTGTAAGGGATAGCCACATTTAAACAAATAAAATGTAAAAAAAGAAAGACAATGAACACAAAAGTTTATATGTGAAAACGTCCATGATTCATTAAAATGGCATATGAAGATGAAAAATCAAACCCTTACAAATGGACCTATGTACCTCGGGTAAGGCACAAGGTTAAAAGTGTACGAATTGTTTAAGAATTATTACAAACCAACAGAAATGTTTGAAAGATAAATTACTGCGGTATGAAAGTAATCAGAAAAAAGTCTTTTGACTCCCAATTGCACAGTCCTCCGTCAACAGTAGGGAAAATCCAGTCTTCCAAGTTGCTCTCCTTTTCACTATCCTCCAAAGCATTGACTCCATGATGGGTGATCTTCACTGGTGGCCCCCCAGCCCGAGCGCGGTGTACAACCTTTTGAGCATAAGCAGTGAACCCCAAGCCGAATTTATCTGATTTGTGAGGAAAGTCTGGAAGTTGCCCCCAAATTGTGCTTCCTTCTTCTTCAATCACAGCCTTTGCATCTTTGAGAGATGACATCCGAGGCACAGGTTTGGTAATCAAGGGTACAGGAGACACCATTTTGGTTGCCGCAATCTTTGGAGCTACCTCCTCAAAATTCTGAAAAAGGGTCTCGATGAATTCACCATCCCATTCTACATAACGGAAAGAATTTATATGGCTTATCATGTATTCCTCTTCGCCATGAACAGTTATAATTTCCCCTAGACAGGGTACTTGAGCATTTGATGCAGAGAAGAAGTGATGGCTCCAGCATTATGAATCCAGGGTCTTCCCAACAAGCAAGAATAGGAAGGACGGGTGTCAATCACATAGAATGTGGAGTTGAAGGTTTCAATTCCCACTTTAATCGGGATGTCCACCTCCCCGTGAACCATTCTTTTAGAACCATCAAAGGCTCTGAAAATTATATTGTTGGGCTTCAGGATTAGGCCTTCACAGTCCAATCTATGCAAGGCTTTCTTCGGAAAGACATTTAAAGACGAACCAGTGTTTACCATAATGTGTGCTAGGGTAGTCCCTCTGCATTCCACCGAGACATGCAAAGCGTCATTATGTTTTCTCCCTTTAGATGTCAAATCTGCATCAGAGAATCCTAGACCATTGTCAGCTGTTAAGTTAGCTACACATTCCTGGAATTGATCCATGGAGGTTTCCTGTGGCACGTGGGCCGTCTTCAAAAATCTTATCAGAGCTTTAGCATGAGCTTCTGAATAAAGCAGCAGGGCCAACATAGAGATCTTTGAGGGGGTTTGCCCCAGTTGTTCCACAACATCATAATCGCCTTTCTTGATTATTTTCAAAATCTCTTCCATTTCTTTTTGAGAGGTCTCAGGGACGACCAATGGCTGAGCCTTCGTCCTGACGGGAACTTCTTGGATCCCTTTCCCTCTATCATCAGCAGCAGCAGAGGGGATAACCACAGGAGTGACAATTTCTTCAATAATTGGAGTTCTCGCAGATATGTTGACCGGCACAAGGGTAACCTTAGGAGCATTCGAAGGTCCAAAGATTGCCTTTGGGGGAAATCTCTGGAGAGAAAATCCTTCCACTGCGGGTGATTTTGCTCGTTCCAGCAATATTTCCAATGTCAGAAGTCTCTTCATCAAAACTCTCTTCAGTTGGTTCAATTTGTTTAATACCGTGGTAGTAGATCTCTCCACCATAGTTCCACGGTATTGATTTGTCGGACTTGTACGGGATGGGCCCCGACATGGTTATCTTCAAAGGTGCAATCTTCGGATCGGATGTAATCTTAACAGGTCTTTTGGAGACCTTGGAAAGATTGGCGGATATGGTAATTATAGAAACATCATTGACAGGATTCGGTGTAACAGGAGTCTTTTCAAAAAGGATTTCTTGGTTATCCATTAGGCGTTGGATGCCTAACTTCAACAATGGACAGTCGGTTGGTAAGGATGAACAAAGGCAACAATCTTCTTCACAACCTGGGAAAATCCCAGCCTTCAACAAATTCAGCTTGATTATCGGTAGCGGAGTCATCAAATCATCAACAGTAGCAACAAAAATATCCTCTCAATAGCATGGGCATTATGGCCATGTCTTGGCATTGGAGCAGAGATCACATTCGGCTTTTTAGGGGCGTCGAATTCAACTTCTTTAGCATCTATCAAATCCTGAATCTTATTCTTCAGGGCCCAACAATTGTTGGTGTCGTGCCCTATACTCCCTGAATGATAAGGACATTTGGCATTTCAATGGTAGAAAGGAGAAGATGTATTCGGATTCTTCGGGGCCTCTTTCAGACTGGCAAGGTTTAACTTCAAGAGATGGGGTAGAACCTGAGCAGGAGTCATGTTTATCTGGGTGAATTGCCGTACACGCCTTTCCACCCTTGCTTGGTTGGTTCTGGGTTGATTGTTTCTGGACTAATCAGCTGCAGACTTCTGAATCATTACGGCCCCCACCGCTGGCCGACGCTCAACTATTCCTTGACCTCTTTGGGAGTAGACAGCTGATACTTCTTTCTTTGCTGGAAAAGGCTTTTTGATGGCAGCGAAAGCAGATGCATCTTTTTGAATTTTCCCGCTTTTAATGTCGGCTTCAACTCTCTCACCAGTTAGAATCAACTCAGTGAACCCCATAGACGAACTTCCAATCAGGTGATTGAAAAAGGGACCTGACAGTGTACCCAAGAACATTCCTACTAGCTCTCTCTCAGATAGAGGTGGTTGTACTCGTCCCGCCAAGTCTCTCCATTTCTGGGCATACTCTTTAAAGCCTTCATTTGAGACCATGCCCATACTCTGTAATTGAGTACGGGTTGGTGCTAAGTCCGCATTGTATTGATACTTCTTGTAGAAGGCAGCAGCCAAATTTTCCCAATTGTTCACATCAGACCTATCTAGCTGGTAGAACCAATCTAACTGCGTCCCCGACAAACTATCCTAGAAGAAGTGTACCCACAGGTATTTGTCAGAAGAATATGGTTGAATTTTCCTGACATAAGACCGTAAGTGCATCTTTGGGAAAGACACCCCATCGTACTTAGCAAACAGTGGCACCTTGAATTTAGGAGGGATTACAATTCCAGAAACCAACCCTAATTCTTCAAAATCCAGCCCAGGCACTCTCTGAATCTCCATAGCTGCCAGACGCTCTTCCAGATTTTTGTACTTTTCATCTGCAGGAGGATACTGTTGTTCTAAATAATCCTTATCTTCCTCTTCTTCAGCTTCAAAATCAGAAGGCATTGCAGCTCCTTTACCCTTTCCTTCACCCTCTTCAGATGTCGATGGGAAATCTAGGACCCTTTTGGCTTGACCTTCAAATCTTCTGCCCAAGGTAGCCACACCAACTCTCTTCTTCTTATTTTTCTCTTTTTCCTTATCTAACAGAGTTTTGAGCTCCTCCTGACCCTTAGCAAAAGTCATGAGTAGCTGTTGGAATTGTGAATTCTGAACTTGTAAGTCTTTGACCGTTTGTTCAATATCCATCTTGCTGAAATAAACGGCAGAGAGATGAGGAAACTTGGTGTGAAGACCTGTTTATGCATATGATGAATGATATGTATTCATGTAATGCATTCAAGGATTCAGAAATTCAAATTTGTTTTAAACAAAAAAGAAACACACGTCATATTAATAAGATATAATTGTTAGTACATCAATGCCCCATGGGCAAAATAATACAAAATTCTAAGGTAAAAATATGTTGCGCATCCTTTTTGGTGCAATGTAGGTGTTGAGAGTCTGCTCTTCATGAAGTTGACGAGTAAGTTCCAAAACCTTCTTCTCGCTGGCGTAGAATTGGGCTTCAAAAGTATCGCGTTCTCCCTTGAGCTGTATCCAACTCCTTTGCAGATCTTCGAGTGATGTTGGCATGTCAGGATGTAGGAGGGTGTATGGAACCTCTCCTTCCATAACAGGCTCTCTAATCACAGGGAGAATAGAAGGGTAAGGCATCATAAGACTTTGGGCGCGGGTTCGTACCCACTTGAGGTAAGGCTCAAGAGGGATGGAATTCTTGTATCCCAAGGTCTTACTGTCTACCTTGTTTGGCATCCTCCAAGCTCGGATGAACCTTTGTCGAAGTCCTTGATCGTCGTTGTCGAAGTCAAAAACCAAGTTTGGAATCAGCATGTCATGTGGGCCATCCCTTCGGGCATACCCAAACTGTCTCAGAGCCAAGCAGGGGTTGTAGGTAATGCCTCCCCTAATGCCAAGTAGAGGGACATTAGGGAATTCTCCACAACGGTCGATGATGATAACATTTTCTCTGGATCGAGAACACCAATGAACATCTGAATGTGTAAGAGTCATCAATCATTGTGACCAACTCAAACCTTTCTCATTCTTCAAGACTGATTGGGGAAGATGAGAAATAAACCATCTTGCCAGTAGAGGAGTGCAACACATGAGAACACCTCTTTTCCTCATTGTTCGAGTGTGAAAAGAGTGGAGGATGTCCCCAAGTAATGTAGGCACCAGGTTGTGAGCCATGAAGATTTTGTTAGCATTGACATCTATAAGTTGGTCAGGGTTTGGGAACAAGACCAACCCATAGATGAGAAGAGTTACAATCTCCTCAAAAGCTTGCAGGTCTAGAGAATTCTGACATTCTTGAGCTTTCTCAAACAGGAACTTTGCCAAGAAACCCTTGACACCACTTCTGGTTTCCCAATGACCTTTGACATCTGATGGTTGCAAGTTCAGGGCTTGAGCAACATCTTCAGGCTTTGGATCTCTTTCCGTACCGTTGAAAGGTAGTTGATGGAGAATAGGAATCCTCAAGAGTTGAGAAAATTCCTCCAAAGTAGGCACCAGC
This sequence comes from Vicia faba, assembly GCA_948472305.1. NCBI lineage: Eukaryota > Viridiplantae > Streptophyta > Magnoliopsida > Fabales > Fabaceae > Vicia > Vicia faba. The sequence goes on from OX451735.1 coordinate 1,234,232,296, forward strand.
TAGTAATCAGCAAATGTGAAGCAGTGGTGTAGGGGGTCAAAGAACTGGAAGAGAACTTTCACCATGTCTTCCTCTGTGTTGGAGTTGACCAAGTTGAGAAGTCGACCATGTCTCTCAGTGAATGGAGAATACTCTGGAATCTTGGAAGCAAGCTCCTTTAGTTAAGGAGGGATTCTCACAAGATTGACCTGAATAGTTTTCCTACGAAGTGAATCCATGACCTACAAAACAGGGACAAAGATGAAGATCCAAAATCCTTGAAATGGTTAGTGGATGCAAATGATGCTTCATGATGTTCATGATGTTATGCACAAGTATATGTACAAGCAAATCACACAAGTTCCTAGTTTAGTCTTGCATGGGGTTTCATAGGTAAGTACCCTCTTGAATTTTAGTTGGCTCAACCTGTCCTATAAATAGTAACCGGGTTCTAAGGAGCTCAATATCACTAGATTATTTTCTGTGTTCATTGTTTCAGTTTAGCCACTTTACTGGCGACCGGAATATTCCAAGAAAACAACCCTCAATGAGTGTAGTATCGAGTATCTACCAACTTCGGACTGCACCAAAGTCGATCATCTCACTACATCCTAAAAGGCCAAGTTGGTCAAGTAAAGGTTCTAAAAGTCCATTAGTGCTTCATGACATTACTCAACGGCCCCGTATTCTCTTTGATTGACTCAAAGGCTACCGGTACCTACAAATATGTCGCACTAATATATCTATTGCTTAGACCATGTCGGTATACCCCGCACAGTTTCCATAACGTATTTTTATTTACCTATGAATGTTTCCCAAATCCGGGTAGAGGATTTCAAACCCAAACAATAGAACCAAAGTGTAAAGCATATAAGTAAAACAAGATAAGCATGTAAAGGTGATCTAAACCCTAAGGTAACCCCACTTTTAGACCATTTCCCCAGCAGAGTCGCCAGTTCTGTGATACTGTGGGAGAACTGACTTGAGGTTTTGCGTTTGTGTTTGCAAATTTTTCGGTTTAGCAAGAGTCACCACCGACTTTTTATTTTATCCAAAGGAAAGGTAAAAAAGCACAGGAAAGACCTTTGAGATGTTTTCTTGGGTTCGGGGGGTAGATTATGAAAAGGGAAGGTGCTAGCACCCTTTTCATCCATGGTTTTCCATGGGCTCTTAGTTACTTGTTTAGATCACTTGCTTTGCTTTTCCAATTGTTTGAAATGGTGCTTTGTATGGTTTTGAAAGTATTTTGAAAAGAGGCCATTGTTTTGGCAATCTTTATAATGATTCTTGTTTGAAGAATGTATATAAAGATGTTTGTATTTTGAAAAATGTTTCAATGTTTGAAAGTTGTTTGGAAATTGTTTTGGAATTGTTTGTGATTGTTTGAAAATAGCAAGGATGTTTGCAAATTGATCAAGTAACTAGGATTTGTCTACCCTAATCAAAAGTCTTTCCTACACATTTTTAACCCTTTGACATTGTTGTTTTACCATTGTATTTGGTAAACAACCCTATCTTTGGATGTTTAAACGGGACAGGCGTGGGTCATCGTATGACCATGATAACAATATTGCCAAGTATCTTAGCAAGTTTTGAGGGACTTAAGATCATTTGTTTTTAGGCAACCAAGATAGCGTCATCGAGGGACTATGATCTTTTTGTTTTGTTTTGCCAACATACTTAGCATGCATACCATGGCCATTTTAAGGCAACAAAGTGGATGAAACCCTAGGGGTGCTTGTGTGCAAGGTGTTGTCATTTTTCATGCATTTATGTCTTGTGTTAAGTCATGCTATTTTTTTGATTTTTGGTCTTTGCATACAAATCCCTAATTTACTATCATGGTATATGAAAGCGATAAAATGCGTAAAGTAAATCTAGACTATTACAACAATATTATGGGGAGAGGGTACAAGTTTGAATAAAGGGGATATTACTCAAAAATAAAACCCTAATTTACTATTACAACCCAATTAAATTTATACAATAAATAAATGAACAATTATTTAAATGTACAATAAAAATGTAAATATGCACAAATGTTTTTGTATTTGTTTTATGTATGTAAAAAATAAGTTTATTTAATGTCTTAAAAATAAGAAAAATATAATGATTATTTTTGAAAGGGTGAAAACCCTTATTTTTGTTTTAAAAGAAAATAATCTATATCATTTATTTTATTTATGTACAAGAAAATAAATAAAAATATACACAAAAATGTTAAAAAATAAAATATGTGTGAAAAAATTATTTTAAGTGTATAAATAATAAAAATAAAAATATATAATATTTTTATATTATTTACAAGTTTTTTATTTAAGAAAATAAAGTATGTTATTATTAATAAACTATTTTTATGTCCAAAAAAAATAATAAAAATAATAAAATAAAATGCAAAAAATTAAGAAAATATTTTTGAGATTTTTAAATGTTTAGAAAAAATAAATAAAGTCAGAAAATATAAAAGAAGTGAAAAATATACAAAAATATAGAAATTGGGCCTAGGGGGTGCAAAAAGCAAAAGGGGGTGCAGAAAGAAACAAGCCCAAGCGCGCCAGGCCCACTTCACTTCATCCTTGTCCTCTGAATAAAACGCGTACGCCGTGTACTTCAAAATCTGTTCTCTCTATTGCTTGCATGAAATTAAAAATTTACAACGTGAAAGTTATAGCATTTTCAATCACGATTCCAACCATATAAAAAACTTGACCTAACTCTCAAAGACCAGAGAGAATTTTAGTGGCCCTAAATTCTAACCTATTTTTTTCAGCATGTTCATCATCCAAATTCTCCTAGCTCAGTTAATATAAATGGAAGCTATGCATATGTATAGTTCAAGCACATTACAGACTACATTTTTGCTTCACAAACCTAAGCCTAATGATGCCTAAATAAGGAGTTAGAATCTTGACAAATACCTGTTTCAGTTATGTTTGGATATGGAAATGTAGGAGTTGTGAGTGAGGCCTGAAGGTCGTGTTAGCTTGCCTGAAGTTGTCTCAGCCTTTCCCAGTGCTTAGCTTGCTTTGAACTTGCCTGAATGTCCCTGTAGAAGTCAACCTGCAAAGCTTCAAAATGAAAATGGTGAAGTGTGAAAATGAAGTTACAGTTACTGGACAGGTGCTTGGATAGTTCAGGTGGGTTATAGGGAATGTGTTTGAATTTGTTCAAGGCAAAACGCACGAGTGGAATATGTTTTGGAAGTGGTTCTGCAGAAGATGCCCTGTTTTGGCAAGAACTTGTGATTTTGTGTTTTAGGGTGTTTGGGAGCTTGGAAAATCGTGTTTCTGGCTTGATACAATATGTTGAACTTGTTTGAAATGATCTTAATACTTGGTTTTAACAGATACTCAAGTTATGGACTTTTTGCAAGCTTACTTGCTTTTGAAGCAAAAGTGAGTTGACAAAGCTCAAAGCCTATACAGGCTAGCTCAAGGTATGCACATAGTTGGTGAGATTTTTCTGATGTTTATGGATCTTGTTTGTATCCAAAGATCAGGTTCAATGCTCAAGGAATACAAAATTGCAAAAAGCAAGCTTTATGGAAATGGCATTGTTACCTTTATGCCATAAATGGATTAATTCATTGTGTAATGCTCCGTATCTCAGAATAAGACCAATATCCATTGTATTTGCATTAAATTAAGGAGTGTGGAAAATTTTAAGACCTGTAAAACAAGTACAAGCATGCTTAGGACAGATTTGCAACTTGTAACCTTGTGCAAAATGCCTTGGACAAAAGTGAGAAATGTCCATTTTCATTCCTTCGATTCTCCCTAACCATAAATGATATTGGAGAGTTCTTTGATATTTTGAAAATCTTGTAACATTTCTACAATCCATATTTGAAATGAATTTTGAGATTCCTATTGGAACTAGGTGAAAAGTTGCCATGAAGTTAGGTCAAAAATCTGCCTAAACTAGGGCAAAATTTCACTAAGTTAAAAGTTTCATGGACCCCTATTCACAAAATCATAACTTGAGATCCAAGAATATTTTGGGAAAACTTTGTGAATAAAAGTTGTAGATTTTGTGGAGGAATACAACTTTCATGTTGGAAGTTTTCTTTGAATCCAATTGCATCATGGTGAAAAAGTTTGGAAAAGTTGGGAAAAAATAAGAAATTTTCATAACTTAGAAAAATTCTAAGTTATGAAAATTTTCAAACTTAAACCCTAATTTTCAAAATTAGTTTTCTTGATGAAAAAGTTTCTTGTTTTGACACATCTTGATGAAAAATTACCCTTGTCACTTGATTTTGACCAAAAAGTCAAAGTTTGACTTTTTAGTGTACAGTTGATTTTTGATAAGTTGACTGGCAAATTCATATGTCAATCCAATGCATTTGAGATCTTTTGAACATTGTGATTAGGTCAAGATGATTCCATTGAGTCCTTGAAACCATGCTTGAACCCAATTTGCCATTGGCTAGGTTAAAAATCAGAAATTGTCATTCTGCAGTCAAAACCCTAAAAATGACCATTTTACCCTTTTGATGATCTGATCAAATTTCTTGAGGAGTTATGGTCCAAACTTGATCAAATGGTTCATATGAGTCTATAATGTTGATGTGGATCAAAAATTATGAGGTTTGACTGTAAATTGGTCATAGTTGACTTTTTTCCCAATACAGTTGATTTTTAGGTCAACTATCCTATTGACTGTGCAAAAATTTGATTCAAGGCTTGAAACTTGGTATGAGAAATCTTAGGAGTACAACATGAAGTATTAAAGTCACATGAGGCATTGGAAGTCCAAAAATCCTTGTGCGAACTCAAACCCTAATTTCAGGTCATCAGTGCAAGGAGATGTCTTGAGCTGAGCAAACCCTAATCTGGTCTTGAGTCCAAAGAGTCTTGTGAGGGGAAATCTTGATAAAATGAGAGGGAAAATTTTGGGGTACAACACTAAGGCATATGCCAACTGATTTTATTCTCTTGGAAAGTGTTCAAAAGTGACTTCTTCAAAGTATGGGATCAAGGTTAGCACAAACTCTTTATAGGGGATCAGATTTGGATGTTTAGTATCCCACTCTCCTTTAACTTGACTGATCACCAGAGCTGAGTCTCTGTACACACTTAAAAATTTGATTCTTAAGTCAATGGCAACCTTTAGACCTAAGATACATGCTTCACACTCGGTCATGTTGTTTGTACAGTCGAAACAAAGTTTGGCAGTGAAAGGTGTATGGCAACCTTCGGGAGAAATGATCACAACACCAATTCTGTTACCCAATGCATTGGAAGCTCCATCAAAAACCATAGTCCATCGGGATCCTTGTTCAGGTCCTTCATACGGTCCAAGCTTTTCATAGTCAGTTATCAGCATGATATTCTCGTCCAAGAATTCAAAGTTCATGGATTGGTAGTCCTCAATAGCTTGATGGGCCAAATTATCCGCCAATACACTTCCCTTTATTTATTTTTATGTAGTGTACTGGATATTGTATTCAGTTAATATCATTTGCCATCTAGCTATTCGTCAAGAGAGAGCTGGCTTCTCGAAGATATACTTGATGGGAACCATCTTAGAAATCAATAAAGTGGTGTGAGTCAACATATACAGCCTTAACAGGCGAGCAGTCCATGCCAAAGCGTAGCAAGTTTTCTCGAGCGGTGAATATCTGGTTTCACAGTCGATAAAATTTTTTCTAAGGTAGTATATTGCATGCTCTTTTCGGCCATACTCGTTATGTTGGCCCAACACACACCCCATTGAATTCTCTAATATAGTCAAGTAAATAATCAGGGGTCTTCCTTCAACTAGAGGCATCTGGATTGGAGGTTCTTATAGATACTCCTTGATCTTGTCAAAAGCTGCTTGGAAATCGTTGTTCCATCTGACTACTTGATCTTTCTTCAACAGTTTGAAGATTGGCTCACAAGTAGCAGTTAAGTGAGATATGAACCGGGCAATATAGTTGAGTCGACCTAAGAAACCTTTGACCTCCTTCTCAGTATAAGGAGTTGGTATTTCTTGGATGGATTTAACTTTTGTGGGGTCGACTTAAATACCTTTTCCCTTGACGGTGAAGCCTAGGAGTTTTCCATACCTCACTCTGAACATGCACTTTTTGGGATTCAACCTCAACTTGTATTTCTTCAACCTCTCAAATAGCTTGTGGAGATGATCAATGTGTTCTTCATCAGTTTATGATCTTGCAATCATATCATCAACATAGACTTCTATTTCATGATGAATCATACCATGAAATAAAGCTACCATCGCTCGTTGATAGGTTACGCCTGGATTCTTCAAACCGAAAGGCATGACCTTATAATAGAAGGCGCCCCACTGTGTAAAAAAAGTGGTTTTCTCCATATCTTCGGGTGCCATTTTGATTTGATTGTAACCGGAGAACCCATCCATGAAGGAGAAAACTTTGTGTTGAGCAGTATTGTCGACCAAGACATCAATATGAGGTAATGGGAAATCATATTTGGGGCTTGCCCTATTCAAATCCCTTTAGCCTACGCACATACGGACTTTACCGTCTTTATTTGGTACTGGAACAACATTTTCCACCCATTGAGGGTATGACGTCGTTGCCAAGAAACCTGCATCGAACTATTTCATTTCCACAACTTTTATTTTCTCAGACATATCTGACCGCATGCGATAAACATTTTTCTTGACTGAAGGACAATCTTCCTTTATTGGCAGGCGATGAACTATGATATTAGTATCAAGCCCTGGCATATCTCCATATGACCAAGTGAACACTTCAACATAGTCGTGTAACATCTGGACCAATCTTCTCTTGATACAGTCTTTCAAGTTGGCGTCGATCTTGACCTTCTTCTTATCTGCCTCAGTACCTAGGTTTATCACTTCAACTGACTCCTCGTGTGGTTGAATGGATTTTTCCTCTTGTAACAGAAGTTTGGCGAGTTCTCCAGGTATTTCACAATATTCATCACCTTCGTCTTTGGCTTGATAGGTTGGATTTTCAAAGTCATAGATGGAAATAACAGAGTTGTTGTCAATGAGATTCAAAGTGGATGTGGATCTGCAAATGTGTGTGTGTGTGCATGTAAGGTCACATGGCTATTTTTTGAAAATGCAGTAAAGTAAAGAAAGGCAAAGAACGCAAAATTTGAATGCAAAATAGTCCAATGTTTTTCATTAAAATGAGCATATGGCATATGAAAATGATAAACCCTTAACAAATGAACCATTGTGCCTCGGGCAAGGCACATGGCTTAAAGTCATTGTTTTAATGGTAATTACAGACAAAGTTCTCAAAGTAATAAAAACAGTAAATGGAAATTACTCCTATTTGAAGGAGATTGGAATGAAGTCCTTGGTCTGCCAATTGTTGAGCCCTTCGTCAGTAGTCGGGTAGTTACAATCAGCATCAGAGTCTTCAAGGGCATTAATCTCATGGTTACTAATGCGGAGAGGTGGTTTCCCTGCACGAGCATGTCGAACCTCCGTTTGAGCTTTGGAATTGAAGCCCAATCCTAATTTGTATGGCTTGAAAGGGAAATCAGGAAGTTGTCCCTAAATGGTGAAACCTCCTTCTTCAACAACAACATGAGCATCTATGAGAGAAGCCATCCTCAGTGTATCTTTAGCAGCTTCGGGAGTGTCAGGAATAGCCTTGGCAACATCAACCATGGGAGGGACCACTTCAAAGGCTTGACAAGGAGTTTCAATGAACTCTCCATCCATTTCAACATATTTGAATGAATTTAGATGACTAATTATAAACTCTTCTTCACCACAGACGGTAAAAAATTTCCCCTTGACCAGATATTTCAACTTTTGATGTAGTGTGGAAGTCACCGCACCTGCCCCATGTATCCATGGCCGTCCAAGAAGGCAAGAATAATCAAGATGGATATCCATCACATAGAATGTTGAGTTGAATACTTGAGACCCAACCTTGATAGGGAGATCAACCTCTCCATGAACCATCCTCTTAGAACCATCGAAAGCCCTTACTACAATGTCGCTAGGTTTCAACACCAGTCCATCACAGTCTAGTCTATCCAAAGCTCATTTAGGTAAGACATTGAAAGAAGATCCAGTATCCACTAATACATGTGCCATGGTAGTGCCCTTGCATTCTATGGAGACGTGGAGAGCTTTGTTGTGATTCTTCCCCATTGGGGTCAAATATGTGTTAGAGAACCCTAAACCATTGTAGACAGTCAAGCTTGCTACACAGTTTTCAAATTGATCGGCCGTAGTTTCTTGTGAGACATGTGCATTTTTCAGGAACTTTACCAGTGCTTGGGCATGCGCCTCGAAACATAGCAACAAAGACAGCATAGAAATCTTCGAGGGTGTTTGCCCTAATTGTTCCACTATCTTGTAATCACTTTTTCTAATGATTTATAGAATCTCCTCCATCTCTTTGGTAGATGGGTCTTCAACGGTAATATCTTTTATGGGTGCCTCAGTCTTGGCAGGCTCGGTCATTTTTTCCTTTCCTCGAGTATCAGCAACAGGTTTAACAGCAGTAATGCGAATGGGTGTAGTTGTGGTTGTAGGAGGTGAAATCTATGGAGAGAAAATCCTCCCCGTCCTAGTAAATTTACTTGATCCAGAAATGTTTGTAATGTCAATAGTTTCATCTTCATCAATCTAGGAATCTTGTTTGATACCATGGTAGTATGCTTCCGCCCCATAATTCCAGGGCACAACCTTATCGGAAGAATAGGGGACTGGCCCCGGTGTGGTGATTATTAGTGGAGCTATCCTCGATTCAATGGGAATCCTAATATGACCTTTTGAGGTGATACTAATAGGTTATTTTGAGATAGTAATGATGGACACATCTTCAAATTCTTGAGATATAACTTCGGTCAAACTTTTCACAGAAGGGGTTCTTTCAAATGTAATCTCATGGCTATCCATCAGGTGTTGGACACCTTTCTTCAGCCATTCACAACCATTAATTTGTACAGCACAGCAGAAATAGTCTTCAAGGCAACCAGGGAATACCCTGGCTTTCAAAAAATTCTCTTTAATAGTCTTCAAAGGAATGGTCAAGTCATTGATGGAGGCAACAAAAGAGGCATATTCAATAGCATTGACACCCTTACCATGATTTGGCATGGGTGCAGTGATTACATTGGGAGTTGCTGAAGGGTCGAATTCAATTGTCTTGTTATCAATCAGGTCTTGAATTTTATTCTTTAGAGGCCAACGATCATTAGTATCATGTACGGGACTGTTTGAGTGGTAAGCATATTTAGCGTTGGGGTTGTATTTTGGAGAAGTAGTGTTAGGGTTGGAAGGGGGACCTCGCAAGGTCACCAAATCAGCTTTCAATAGGTGTTGTAGAGATTGAGATAGTTGTATATTGATTTTAGTAAATTGTCTTCTTTGGACATCTGGTCTTTGTTGATTATTTTTTTGACGCGGTCGTTGAGTTGGAGTTGGATTGGAAATCAGTAAAGCCCCTACTGAATGATGACGGTCATTCTTAGCATGGCTTCTTGACCCGTACACAATATTAGTCTATTTTTTACCAATAAATGGCTTTTTCATAGCAATTGAGGTGTAGGTCATGGGTATCTTTCCGCTTTTAATCCTGCTTTCAACCCTCTCACCAGTCAAGATCAATTTAGTAAGTCCGAATGATGAACTTCCAATCAATAAGTTGAAAAATGGTCCAGTCAATGTTCCCATAAATTTTTTTACTAACTCTTTATAAGTTAAAGGTGGCTGCACCCTACCAACCAAGTCTCTCCATTTATGAGCGTATTCTTTGAAGCCCTCATTTGATCCCATGGTCATTCCTTGCAATTGCACCCTAGTTGGCGCAAGATCAGCGTTATATTGATATTGGCGGTAAAAAGCAGTGGCCAAATCCTCCCAAGTATGGATGTTAGTCCCTTCCAATTGGTAAAACCACTCCAACTGCGTCCCAGATAAACTTTCTTGAAAAAAGTACAACCACAGTCTCTTATCAGCGGTATAAGATCTTAGGTGAAGCTTCAGACATGAAACACCATCATACTTGGAAAAAACGAGAATCTTGAATGTGTGGGTAATGACTACCCCAGGAACCAAACCCAAGTCACCAAATTCCAAGCTAGGCACAACTTGGATTTCTACAGCCATTAAAATAATCTTCGTCTTCAGAGATTTTATTGTTTCCACCCCCAGCACGGGTGCTTCTAGCATCTTCATCTTGATTCTCATCCTCAGAGGAGGAATCTTCTTCAACTTGAACTTGTCGGACTGGGCCCTTGAATCTCTTCCCCATGTTGATTACAACTTTCTTCTTGGTCTTCTTCTTCGTAACCAGAAGTGACATCATTTCTTGCTGCCCCTTTGCTAAGTTGAGCAGAGTTTCTTGAAACTGAGAGTTTTAAGTCTGCAAGTCCTTCAAAGTTTTCTTGAGATCCATCTTGTACTGAAATAAATAGTAGAAAGATGAGGAAACCTGTGTTGGAAACCTGCTTAAGATGCATGTTATGCAAATGCAATGTTTTCAAGGATTTTATGGAATTTAAATTTGCTAGACAAAGAGAAGACAACAAACATTAATTGCATTAATAAGTTCATGAATTACAAATGCCTCTTGGGCTTACAATGGAAGAAACACAAATGATACAAAATAAACTCCTAATACATAAAGGATTCAAGCTTCCCAAGAGCGTATCCTCTTTGGTGCAATGTAGGCATTCAAACTTCGCTCTTCATGAAGTTGTCTTGTGAGCTCCAAAACCTTCTTCTCGCTTGCGTAGAACTATGCTTCAAAGTTGTCTCGTTCCCCTTTGATTTGAGTCCATAGTCTCTACAATTCCTCGAAGTCGGTAGTCATGTTAGGACGAAGTGGAGTGTAAGGGGGGACTCCCTCAACAACAAGCTCTATAATCATAGGTAGGATGGCTGGGTAAGGCATCATGAGACTTTGAGCACGAGTTCTTACCCACTTGAGGTAAGGCTCAAGAGGGATGGAACTTTTATACCCCAAAGTCTTGCTATCCACCTTGTTTACCATTCTCCAAGCTTGTATGAACCTTTGACGATAGCCTTGGATGTCGCCTTCGTAGTCGAATACCAAACCTTGGATGAGGGCATCATGGGGACCATCTCTTCGCGCATACCTAAATTGTCATAATGCAAGAGAAGGGTTATAGGTAATACCTCCCCTAATGCCTAAGAGCTGGTGTTGTACCCAAAAATTTTCCCTCCCTTTTCTCAATACATTTCTTACAAAGATCTTCAGTGGCTCAAGCTTGCACAAGTGTTGACTAAGTCAAACTATCTCCTAAACACTGATGCCTCAAATTAAGGTTTTGGTTTTCCAAATGACAATTGAACTTTTAATGCCTAAAATTAGTTTCATGGATCATAATAGACCTTCAAGAATACTCATGTCAAATTTCAAGTCTTGGAATCACAATTTTGCTCAGCCAATTGACCAGATGACTAAAAATTAGTTGTATTGGGTAAAAAGTCAACTATGGTCAACCTAAGTCAAACTTCAATATTTTTTGACCAATATCAACATTTTTAAGTCAAATGGATCAATTAATCAAGTTTGGGTCACAAATCCTCAAGAAAAATGTTCAAATCATCAAAAGGGCAAAATGGTCAAAATTAGGGTTTTGATTGAGAATGACTGATTCTTGACTTTTGATTTAATAAATAACTAATTGGTTTGAAACATGATATAAAGGATTCAAGGACATCATCTTTACCTAATTTCATGACTCAATTCATATCTCAAGATAAATGGATTAATAGTTGAAATTTTGATCAACTGATGAAAAGTCAACTGATGCACAAAAAGTCAAACTTTGACTTTTTGCTCAAGATTTAATTGTAAAGATACCATTTCATCAAGATCTTCAAATATATGAATTTTGATCATCAAGAAATCAAGAAAGTCAAAAGTCGATTTGAAAAGTCAAACTTTTCAAGACTTAGAAATTTTTTCTAAGTGTTTTCATACATGATAATTTCATAACTTCATGCCAATCTTTCACCAAGATGCAAGATGATTAAAAGAAAACTTTCAACATTAAAGTTGTAGATCTTGATGAGATCTACAACTTTGCTTTGATGATAAAGTCCTGGAAGTGCTTGGATTTTAAGTTATAAATTCCTAAAGTCATGACATTTTTCATAAAACACTTAGAGAAATTTTCAACAGGTTTTGGTTAGTTTTTATCTCAACTTCTTGGCCAATTTTCATCAAGTTCCAATTTGATCTAGCCAAAGTGGTCAACATGAAAGTTGTAAAAAATGTTTCAAGCTTTCCAAAATGTCCAAGAGCATGAATTTATCATACTTGAGCTGGGAGATTCAAAGGCATGAAGTTGGATATCCATTCTTGAATTACAAATCATTTTTGGTGAAGAACACATAATCAATTCTACATGATATGATGCATAATCTTGTGTTTCAGGCCTTATAACTTGCCAATCTCACCATATTTTAATTCTTACACCTACCCTTGAGCTATTACCCAAGTGTTTGAGCCATTGTCCAAAAGATCTTTCCATTTATGGCATAAAGGCGCCATTGCTATTCTTGAAAAGCAAGCTTTTCGTACAAAATTTGTCTCGAGCCCATACCTTGCTTACTTCTGATTATACTCCACCATAAATCATGGAGAGTAGCCCCTCTATACCAGCAACTTTGGTACTTCATCTTGGGACCATGGAAGACTTGGCATAACTTGATATTTGCATTCCAACCAAACGATAATTTGTCATCTTGCAAATCTGATTACTTCAACTTCCCAAACCATTTCTCTATAAATAGAGAGGTCATTTGCAAGATAAATGGAATATTCTTGTGTATTGAAAAATCTTCAAACCCCCCTTATACTCTAAAAACCAGAATTGTCCATAAAAACCTCCATCTTTGAGCTTTGAAGTCCAAACCCTTTGAGTCTCCAAAACCTTGCAAGTTTTCCCTAAACAAACCATCCATATACTTCATATACATCATATAGAAGTTGTTCAAACACAAGATCAACTTCTGTAACATCACTATCACCATTCTCCAAACTCAAAACATCCACTTGACCTCTCCAAGACAATACATCAACTTTAAATCAAAACACAAATTTCAGTTTCAAGGTAAGTTTTCTTGACTTTGAAATCTTCATACAAGAATCATTAGTGGTTCATTTTTGAAGATAAAATGTAGATATCATTTCCCTGAATCTAACCATATGTTTACTTTTCATTTTCATTAACCATGTGTTGGGAACTGACTCATATATGCAGCAGAAAAATGTTGGAAGTAAAAAACAACAGTGTGAGTCGATGCATAACTCTATGTGTCGACACATATTAGGTATAAAACAGGTTATGAGTCGATACAAAACACGAATGAGTCGCCACATAACAGAAATGAGTCGATACAAACCATTATGTGTTGACTCATACTGAGTTGTTTTTTACTTCCAGGAGAAAAGAAATGATATGTATCGGTGCATACGTGCATGTGTCGATGCAAAATAGGTTATGAGTCGATGCAAACCTTTATGTATCAACTCAAACTGAGTTGGTTTGATTTCCAGGAGCAAGGAAAGATATGTATCGATGCATAAGTGCATGTGTCGATAAAAAATAGATATGAGACAATACATAAGTGCATTTTTCAATGCATAAAAAAGATTCGTATCAATACGTAAGTGCATGTGTCAATACATAAAAGTTTTCTTAAAACATTTTTTCTTTTTTACATTATCTTTATATTTATTTATATTTTTATTGTTATTCATTATTAAATATGGTTGTAATAGTGACTTAGGGTTTAATTACTTGTCATCGCCTCATTTGTAAATTTGTACCCCCATCCCCAAATGATGTAATATCGTAGAATCTTTACATTCCGCAATTTATCGCTTTCAAATATAAATGCTAGTATTTAGCGTTTGTATGGCAAGATTAAAATTAACCAATAGAAAACCCTAATTCAAGACAAACAAAGCATGAAAAACAAACACTTTGCACACTTGCACCTCTAGGGTTAACCTCACTTGTTGCCTTAAGAAAAATAGTCATGTTCGTCGAACGTGGGATACTTTAGCAATGACCATTGAATATAAGATCGTAGTCCCTCGATGATCCTTCGATGTTACCTTCGGTAAAACGATCTTAGACCCTTACGAAAAATTTCTAAAGTATCCTACAATGTTGCCTTCTATGACTATAGGACGACCTACGCATGTCCCTTCACATCCAATGATAGGGCTTCTTATCAATCAATGGTAAGATAGCAATATTTAAAGGAGGAGTAAAAGAACTAATACTTTTTGAGTAGGTAGAACATTCATAGTTGCTTGCTCACAACCATTTTCAAAAACATCTTTCAAACACACCAACACTTTCAAATGAAATATTTTCAAAAGTCAACACTTTGTATGCATTCTTATAAAGACGAGAATCATTACAAAGTTCACCTAAACGAAGGCACTTTTCAAAAATAATTTCAAAAACACCATAAAACACATTTCAAACAAAGCATTTCAAAGTGAGCTAGCAACTAAGAGCCTGTAGATAACTACGGATGAAAAAGGTGATAACACCTTCCCTTTTCATAACATACCCCCCGAACTCAAGAAAATTCTCAAAAGGTATTTATTGTTCTTTTCACCCTTTCCTTTATTGGATAAAAGAAAAGTCGGTGGCGACTCTTGCTATCTGTAACAATTGCGATAAAACACAAAACAACCAAGTTAGTTCTCCCACCATATTATAGAATTGGCAAATCTGTTGGGGAGTCGTAACTTAAAAGTGGGGTTACCTTAGAGACTAGATCACATTTAAAATTCTTTCATTTGTTTGACTTGTCTGCTTTACATTTTTGGGCCTATGTTTGGGTTTTTTGTATAGATCCTCTACCCGGATCTGGGAACATCATTAGTAAGTAGTAATATATTGTGGAAACTCTACGACATAGATCGATTTGGTTGAAACAATGGCTACATTAGTGTGACACATTTGTTGATACTGGTAACCCTTATGTTGAATCGAGGAGAATACGGGGCTGTTGTGCAGTGTCATAAAGCACTAACTGACTGTAGAACCTTTAGTTAAACAACTTGGCCATTAGGAAGTAGTGAGATAGCCGACTTTAGTGCAAAGCTTAAAATTGGTTGATACTCGATACTACGCTCATTGAGATAGGACTTTTGGGATATTTTGGCCGCAAGAAAAGATTGATTGTGCTAAAACAATGCCCAATGAAGAAAGATCAGTGATATTGAGATTCCCTAGAACCCGGTTACCTTCTAGTATAGGTTGAACCAACTAAACTTCAAGAGGGTACTTACCTATGAAACCCATTCAAATCTAAACCTAAGGTATTTGTGTGCTTTGTTTGTGATTATTGTTCATGACATCATAAACATCATAACATCATAAGCATTCTCACTAACCATTTCAAGGATTTAGGAATATATCTTTGTTCTGTTTTGTAGGACATGGCTTCCACTCGTAGGAATACCATTCGAGTCAACTTCGTGAAAGTGCATCCTTAAATTCAAGAGTTAGCATCAAGAGTTCCTGGAGATTCTCCCTTCACCAAGAAATATAGTCGAATTCTCAACTTGGATACCTCAAACTTCCAAGAAGAAATGATGTGTGTGTTTTTCCAATTCTTTGATCCTATGCATCATTGCTTCATATTTACCAAATACCAATCGGTACCTAAATTAGAAGAATTCTCTAAATTGCTAGGAGTGTTTGTGCTTGATCAAATACCGCTCACTGATTTAGAGGAAACTCCAAAGCCTGAGGTTATTGCCAAAGCCTTGCATTTGAAGAGATCCGACATTGTGGAAAATTGGGAAACAAAGAGTGGAGTTAAGGGTTTCTTAGCCAAGTTTCTGTTGGAAAAGGCTCGTTTGTTTTGGGAAGATATGGATTTAAAGCTTTTGAGGATGCCTTGGCCCTTTTAATCTATGGTTTAGTTCTATTTCCTAATCCGGACCAACTCATAGATGTGAATGCCATCAAGGTTTTTCTCTCTCGTAATCCCATACCTACTTTGCTTGGAGACATTCTAAATTGTTGCCACACTCGCACCATTAAGAAAAGGGGTACTCTTTTGTGTTGCATTCCATTTCTATCTAAGTGTTTTATTTCTCACCTACCTCGATCAATGTTGAATAATGAGTAAGGCTTGACATGGTCTCAAAAGATGATGTCACTCTGGCACTCGGATATTCATTGGTGTTCTCGATCTTTAGAGGATATTACCATCATCGATCGTTATGGGGAATTCCCTAATGTCCCACTCTTGGGAATTAGGGGAGGTATCACCTATAACCCTTCTCTTTCATTACGATAGTTTGGATATGCGCAAAGAGATGGTCCCCCTGGTGCGCTCATCCAAGGTTTGGTATTTGACTACAAGGGCGACATCCAAGGATATCGTCAAAAGTTCATACGAGCTTGGAGAATGGTAAACAAAGTGGATAGCAAGACTTTGGGGCATAAAAATTCCATCCCTCTTGAGCCTTACCTCAAGTGGGTACGAACTCATGCTCAAAGTCTCATGATGCCTTACCCCGCCATCCTACCTGTGATTATGGAGCCCGTTGCTAAGGGAGACTCCCCTTACACTCTTCTTTATCCTGAAATGCCTGCCGACTTCGAGGAATTGCAAAGATCGTGGATACAACTCAAAGGGGAACGAGATACCTTTGAAGCACAGTTCTGCGCAAGCGAGAAGAAGGTTTTGGAGCTCACGAGGCAACTTCATGAAGAGCGAAGCCCAAATGCCTACATTGCACCAAAGACGCGCCCATGGGAAACTTGAGTACTTTTTGTTTTAGGAGTTTATTTTGTATTATTTTTGCTTCTTCCATTGTAAGCCCAAGATAGGCATTCGTAATTCATGAACTTATTAATGCAATTAATGTTTGTTGTCTTCTCTTTGTTTAGCAAATTTAAATTCCATAAAATCCTTGAAACCATTGCATTCGCATAACATGCATCATATCATAAACAGGTTTTCTGACATAGGTTTCCTCATCTTTCTACTATTTTATTTCAGTATAAGATGGATCTCGAGCAAACTGTGAAGGACTTGCAAACTCAAAACTCTCGGCTTCAAGAAACTTTGCTTAACTTAGTAAAGGGGCAGCAAGAATTGATGGCATTTCTGGTTATGAAGAAAAAGACCAAGAAGAAGGTTGTGATCAACATAGGGAAGAAATTCAAGGGGCCCATCCGACAAGTTCAAGTGGAAGAAGACTCCTCCGAGGAGGATGAGGATCAGGATGAAGATGCGAGGAGCACTCGTGCTAGGGGTGGAAACAATCAAATTTCTGGCTTAGACTCTGGTGACTTGGGTTTGGTTCCAGGGGTAGTCATTCCCCATAAATTCAAGATCCCCGCTTTTTCCAAGTACGATGGTGTCTCATGTCTGACGCTTCACCTAAGATATTACATCCGCAAAATTCAGCTGCATACCGCTGATAAGAAATTGTAGGTGCACTTTTTTCAAGAAAGTCTAGTTGGGACACAGTTGGAGTGGTTTTACCTATTTGAAGGGACTAACATCCATACTTGAGAGGATTTGGCAATTGATTTTTACTGCCAATATCAATATAATGTTGATCTTGTGCCAACTAGGGTGCAATCGCAAGGAATGACCATGGGTACCAATGAGGGATTCGAAGAATACGCTCAAAAATGGAGAGACCTGGCTTTCAGGGTGCAGCCACCATTAACTGATAGGGAATTAGTATACATGTTTATGGGGACATTAACTGGCCCATTATTCAACTTGTTGATTGGGAGTTCATCATCCGGATTTACTAAATTGATCATAACTGGTGAGAGGGTTGAAAGTGGGATTAAAAGCGGGAAGATACCTATGGCCTCCACCTCAAATGCTGTGTGTTGTACCCCAAAATTTGCCCTCCCATGTTTTCAAAGGTCTTCCCCTGCATGGCTGATCACAAACCCTTGCCTAAGGAAAAAATAAAGTTTTTGGAGATAAACAAGGTGTCTTTCAATTGGCATCTGGGAAAAGTCTTCGATTGGGCATTTGGCACCCTTCGATCAGGCTTGGTTCACCAGTCTTCGATTGGGTATTTGGCACTCTTCGATCAGGCTTGGTTCACCAGTTTTCGATTGGGCATTTGGCACTCTTCGATCAGGCTCTGATTAGTAAACTTCGATTGAGCGCTGGACCCCCTTCGATCAAGCCTTGGTGTGCAAGTCTTCGATTGAGCACTGGACCTCCTTCAATCAAGCCCTGGTGTGCAAAACTTTGATTGAGCGCTGGATCTCCTTCTATCAAGCCTTGGTGTGCAAGTCATCGATTGAGCGCTGGACCCCTTCGACCAAGTCAATTTCACAATACTTCGACCAGTACTTCAGAGGGTCCTTCGACTGGAACTTCATACTTTACCTCAATCAGAACATAAGAACGAAATGACCTTCAAATGGAATTTTAGTTCAGAGTTTCCCTTAATAAGAACATCAGAACGAAATGACCTTCGAAGGGAATTTCAGTGCAGAGTTTCTCTTAATCTAAGATGCTCTGATGAAGGAGGTGTTGGACACTTCAAATCAGAACTCAGACTCATCACAAGGCCAAGGGCTGGGCGAAGTTGTCTAACAGGGAATGTTCCAAACAAATTCGAATTGGACTTTGAAGTTGGCAAAGAAGGCAGATTCGAAGGAATGAAGTAGGCTGGCATGACTAGGCAAAAGTTCACAATGGCATGTGTCCCTTGCAAATATGCAATCGAAGCAGGGGGAGTCT
Organism: Vicia faba; assembly: GCA_948472305.1. Classification (NCBI taxonomy): domain Eukaryota; kingdom Viridiplantae; phylum Streptophyta; class Magnoliopsida; order Fabales; family Fabaceae; genus Vicia; species Vicia faba. Next base: position 1,234,250,983 of record OX451735.1, read on the forward strand.
CAATCGAAGGGGCTGTGACTGGAGTAGTTCGAATGGGGACTTCGAAGCAATCGAAGAGAGCAAATCGAAGCAGGAGGTCAGCTTTTGATTTCCATCAAGTTGGAGGCCCAAACAACTCAGAGCAAGCTGGCAGAAATGCATGTTTAAATCAAATATAGCAAGTCTTTATGGAAAAATCAAATCAAATCTCTTCACCATAATGGACCAAGATTTTATACACATTTGTTGACCTAATTTCTTTGCCTATATAAACCTGCTGCTCATAAACAAATCACACACGAAGAAACCCTGCTGCAGACAAGAGGAAAAACGCACAAAACCTCTAAAACGGCCATAACAGTTTTCCAAAAACCTTGAGACAGTGAGAGATCAAGAACCCCATTGGAGGCTGATTCCGACCCAAAGAGAGACGCAACTCTCTTGCCATCAACCTCCTGAAGCAAGGCCAATCAAAAACCAAACTTTTCATCATCTAAATCGCACTGTAAGTGTTCTAGAAAACGCCTCTGAACATGAAAATGCAACTCATCATTCTTGCATATTTTCTTTAAAATATTGACATATTTGTGATTGTTATTTGATTTAGAATGTTTTGGCGTTGTCCAATTTAATTTTCATGGCTTCTAACCCCATATATAGAACCTAGGGTTCTGATTCTGGTTTTTTAGGCGTTTATGTCATAGGGAAAATTGAGACAAACAATGGCCATAGGAATGATGAGGAGGTCGAGACGAACACATCTGTGTTCTTGAATAGCATTTTCATGGCCTGGAGCGATTTTTAGAACCACCCCACGAAACTTCCTGCAGAACAAAATCTGCAGGTAAAAAAAAAAGGTTATTGTGAGGAAGATGATAACGTGGCTGGGCGTGATTGGTTCGTTTGAATCAATTACGCGTTTTTTTATTTTTTGCCGGACATAATTATTGTTTGTATAGAATATTTGTTCTATGTGTAACTAACGAATGAAGCAGATTGGACGAGTTGGCAAGCACCCTATGGCAAAACCCCTTTGGACCTGGGTTCGAATGCCAGGTCCCCCCAAAACTTTGTTACGTTTTTCTTCAGGTACTCAGATGCAGCGCTGAAAGCAGGGAACACCATACGTCCTCAGATCTCAACGTACCCAGTGGCTTCGAGCTAGATCCAAAGGCCAGTGTGCTGAGCCTGGAAAAATGCTGACCAAACCTCCCTTCTTCAGGCCCAGCTCCCCACAGTTTGCTTTTGTTTCTTTTTCTTTTTTGTTCATATCTTTTTGCTCTTATTATTATCATTAAAAGCTAACTAACTAATTAATTAACTAACCCTTTTCATAAAATAAAAAATCAGAAACAACAAAAATACTTTTATTTTAATTTTATTACTTATTTTTGTAAATAAATTGTGACCAGTTAATTTAGTTTTATTAGGTTTATTTTAACAATTTTGCATTAAATTAAAATTGAGTTAGAATTAGGATTTTATTAACTTTTTTTAATCACTCCAATTTTATTGCCTTAATTAAAATAAAACTCAAAAACACCTTTTCTTTAAATCCATTATTAATTTAGACTTGATTCTTAATTCAAAAAAGACCAAAAACATGCTTTCTTCAAAAAGGGTCAAAACCCTAAAGGACCATCAGATTCAACTTTTCTCGCGCGTATTATTTTGATCTATATATTGTAATTGCTCCGAGGATCTAATAGTTTTAACTTAGGTTTTTTTTTTATTTACCGCTTTTATTTACTTTCCGCATTTACTTTTAAGGGTTTGTCTTTGGCGATGTAAATACCCGACGCCTTGTAATAGCTTAGTTTTATTTTCCGCAATCACTAACTGCTAGATGTATTCTAACTAGGCTATGCATGACAAGATCTATCTTAAATTAAAATCAACATAGCTCACCATGACATGTAAAGATAACATAACTGAAAATTGACACACTTGCACATGCCACTCCTAGGGTACGCCTCACTTGGTTGGCTCGAACGTGGTCATTGAGTATAGGATGTTTTAGGGGTCTCCCTCCTGTCTAGAGATCAAAGTTGCCTCGAAACGGTTGCCTTGGATAAAAGTGATCTAAGACATTAGGGTTACCACTAAGGCGTCCTAACGTTGCTTTAGTGACCACTCGTCCCTAAAATCGAATTGACCCGAAAACTCCAACGACGATGCTACCTACTCCTTCATAGTGGGATAGCATTGTCTAAAGGGACATTTATACAGTTTAATTCCTTTTGAGTAGGTATAGGTTCTTAGGTACTTTCTCTTTCAAAACAAAACAAATTTTTCGCACTTACACTTTTCAAACAAAGTTTTCAACAATACTTCGTACACTCTTGAGGACAGAAACAAGAGTTAAATCGAAGTTTTCAAACAAAACTCTTTTCAGAACCCACATACACAAGAAAAGAAAAACTTTTTGAAAACATAGTGAGCAAGCACCTAAGAGCCCGTGGATAACCACGGATAGAAAGGGTGCTAACACCTTCCCTTTCTATAATCTACCTCCCGAACCCGAGAAACATCTCGAAAAGGAATTTTGCTGTGCTGTTGTCCTTTCCTTATTGGATGAAATAAAAGATGGTGGCGACTCTTGCTTACCGCGACATTTTGCAAAAACAAACGCAAACGCGAACCAGCATTCCAAAAACAGTCAGTTCTCATTCCCACCGATCACAGAACTGGCGACTCTGCTGGGGAGTTTATAAGTGAGGTGTACCTTAGGATTAGATCACTTGTGTTTTCAATTGTATGCTTTGTGTTGTACCCCAAAATTTTCCCTCCCATATTCTTCAAGATTTGCAAAGAGCATGCTTCAAAATCTCCCAAGGGTTGCACAGTCCAATTGCCTCCTAACAGTCAAAAATTAGGGTTTTGGTTCTGGCAAAGAAATTGATGTTTCCAAGGTTCCAAACAAGTCCCACATGCCTACAAACATTGTCAAGCATCCTCATGTCAAGTTTCAAGACTCACAGCACAAGATTGCACAGTCAAAAACCCTAATTGCATCACAGTCAACTGTAGGGGCAAAATGGTCATTTGACAGTCAAAAGTCAAAATTTTTGGTCAACATCTTATTTTGAAGCCACAAACATCATTTGATCAATTCTTGATCATGATTCTCAAGGCATGGCTCAAAAAGTCTCAAGATGCAAAAGTTTCTATTTTTGGACAGTTGAAAAAGTCGACTGTAACTTGACCAGGGCATAACTTCCACATGGTTTATCAGAAAAATTCCATCCAAAGCTCATTTTGAAGAAAATGACATTTCCTACAACTCATCTTCACACTTCAAGTCCAAGAAATGCTCTCACAAAAAGTTATCAATCTCAACATTATAGGCCATTTTCAAAAGTCAACAAAAAGGCACTTTAAGTCAAGGACCATAACTTGAGATTGGTAAATCAAAATGACATGGGACAAAATAAATTGGTTAGAGGACTTCAAGACCTTTCCAAAATGTCCAAGAACATGATCAAAACTTAAACATTGAGCAAGATATGCCTTGTGGAAGTTGGGAAAGTTTTGGGAATTTTGAAAAGTCAACTTTGCTTCAAATGCCTCAAATTTGCTAATGGGCCACAATTTCTTCCAAGAATCATCACCCAAAAGCTATGCACGACCCATTGACCCAAAGGGGAGTTATTTTCTTATTTTTAATTAATTAATTGAGTTTATTATCCTATTAATTCATTTAATTAAAATTAAATATAAGAAAAATGCTAAAACATGTTTCCCAAATCCTTTTGTGCAGCATATCCACTCATCATGACCTCAAGATTTCGTGCATACTCAAAAAGGCAAGAATCTTCAATGATTGGCATAAGAAAGGTATGAAAAAGATTGGAAAAGATGCTTGAAAAATCAAATCTCAAAAACATGAATGCAAAGGATTATGGGCTTGGATTGGTAACCTAATTCATTCCTCATATATGCACAAACAATAACCTAATGCACAACACAAACAATGCTGCGTTGAAACCTCAAAACAAACTTTGAATTTTTTTCAAAAAAAGGTTGAAACTGAAAACATAGATACAAGGTGATTCAAGGCCTCAAAACTATTCCATAAGCTTGCCAAGACTACCAGGAAGTTGTTCCAATCAAAATCACGCCCCCATATCCAAGGAATCGGTATAACAAAATCAAACTTTTCTTGAAATATTGAATAATCGTGTTTTGATTTCCAGGCCTTGTTCATGCATTTTCATTATTGTTTTACACTAACATGATCATACTGAAGCTAATGGGGCCATTGAATTGAATTAATATCGCCTGTATCCAAAGTTGCCATGGAAATTTTCTAGGGTTTCAGGAGCTTCAAATTAGGGACTTCTTCATGAGGAAAAATTAGGCAACGAGACCTATACCATTGGAATCAGGACTTCCTGACGATTCAAAACCATACCTCGCGCTCAATTTATGATGGACCCTGCTCTAATCGCTATTATTGTATACTGTAGTTAGTGGGGGTTTAAAACCCCCGCTATTTGATTTCTTTTACAGGCAAAGAGATGAAGATTATGCAGGCGTGGCTGAACGTGGTTGGTTGATTTAAAGCTTGGCGCATTTTTTTATTATTACAGCCACTAGCGCTTTTTCACATATGATGATTATTGTCCATTATACATAAAAACAAACGCGTTTGGCTTGGTGGTTGATGTGTTGTCATGCAGGCAATGGGACCTGGGTTCGATTCCCAGGTCCCCCATATTTCCCTATATTTTTTCTTATAATGTGTTCAGTACAATGCCCTTCCAGTGGTCCACCAAACTCCCCAACGCTTGTGTCTGCCACATGTCTTCAGAGACCAATCCAATGGTCAGAACTTGCAGATCATCATATGCATTGGTCAACAGCTCCTCACACAAAACGCTGAAAGTCAACGTGGGCCTGGATTTCTTGGGCCAAACTGCTTTCTATAAACCTCCATAATTAGGTCCACAACCCCTCTTGTTTGTATTTCTTTCTCTCATTCTTTTTCTATTTTTTTATTTGTTTTAATTTAATTATTTTCTTTTAATTCCTCAAATTAATTTTAATAATACAAAAAAATACAAAAAAATCAGAAAAGTCAAAAATAAAAATATATATTTAATTTAATCCATTAATAGTTTTTAAATAAATTCTAATAACCAAATTAGTTTAATTTTAGGTTTAATTTTAATGTTTTTCTTTAATAAACTAAAAAATGTAGAAATTAGGGTTTTAATACTTTTATTCTTTTTCTTAATAAATAACTTTTTTCATCATCATTAATTATTAATTATTTTGTAAATAAATATGACATTTAATTAATTAGGGTTAAATTAGGTCAAAACTTAAACATTTTCTTTAATAATTAAAAACAAACTAGAATTAGGTTTTTTATTTAAATTTCTAATTTCAATTAATCTTCCTTTTTTTTCATAAATACAAAAACTCCAAAAAACTAACTTCTTTTTCTCATTAAATCATTAATTAACCTTTAATTTTAGTTTAATTTCTTCAAAGGGTCCAACGCCTTCGCACTCGATTCTAATTTCTTTTCGTATTTATTTTTATTTTGTGGACATAATATATTTGCCCCGAGGCCTTGTAATAGATAATTAGGATATTTACTTTCTGCACTTTCATTCATATCGGGTCTTGGTTTAATTTGGCGATGTAGACCCGCGCCTTGTAATAGCGTAGGACTTTTATTTTTCGTACTTTAAATTCCGCACTTTTAAACTGTTAATCACATGAAAGAATGTATGCCCAAATAAAATCAAAGCGTAGATCACCAATGCATGACAAGACAAATATTATCCGAAAATGACACACAATTCACACACCACTCTTAGGGTACGCCTCACTGTTGCCTTGCCTTCGAAACGTGGTCGTCGAGTATAGGACGTTTTAGTAAGTCCTTATGTCCATGATCTATGGCATAGGGGTAGCTTCTAAGGTGTCCTACTGTTGCTCTGGTGACCACACTGTCCCTAACAATCGAATTGACCCAAACACCTCCAACGGTGGTGCTACCTACCTCTCCATGGTGGGATGGCACTACCTTAAGGACATTTACACAGACTAATTCCTTAGGGTAGGTAGATGACTCATAGATACTTGCTCTATTCAAAAACAAATCAAAAACTCTTTTCACACCGACACTTTCAAAAAAAGCTTTCAAAACAATTTTTCAAACACTCTTGAGGACTGATACAAGAGTCGATCTGAAACTTTCAAAGAAACTTTTTCAAACCCACTCACCTTGAAAAGCAAACAAACATTTTGAAAACATAAATGAGCAAGTATCTAAGAGCCCATGGATAACCATGGATAGAAAGGGTGCTAACACCTTCCCTTTCTATAAATCTACCTCCCGAACCGAGAACTAATCTCAATAAGGAATTTTTCTGTGCTTTTGTCCTTTCCATATTGGAGAAAATAAAAGATAGTGGCGACTCTTGCTTCCGCGACATTTCGCGAACCAGCGTTAAACAGTCAGTTCCAGATCCACCGATCACAGAACTGGCGACTCTGCTGGGGAAACTCTTATAAAGTGAGGTGTACCTTAGGATAGCTCATACTTGTGTTTTCAATTGTTGTGCCTTGTTTGCTTTAAATTGTGGGTTGCATCGGAGTTACATAGATCCTAACCCGAATCTGGGGATACCCTGTTTAGGTAGCATAAGCCGTGAGGGACCTATCCGGCGTAGACCGACATGGGTGAAGCAGTGGCTACGTTGGTGTGGCGCCTTGGTCTGTACCGATATCCCTTGTGTTACAACGAGGAGAATATGGGTCTTCTGAGGAGTCATTAAGCACCAACCGACCTTAGAACCTTAAATGACCCAACTTGGCCAATAGAACAGTAGCAGTATGCTACGCCCATTGAGGCTAAACTCTCGTGATGGTTCTGGCTGCAAGAAAAGATTGCGATGCTGGAGTTATGACCGATTGAGGGTAGTCAGTGATATTGGGATCCTCTAGAACCCGGTTACTTCTGATAGGGCAGGTCTTAACCAACAAACTGAAAGAGGGTAATACCTAGACCCCATGCTGGCCTAAACTCTAAGGGCTCTTTGTGTGACTTGTGTGCTTTCAAACTTGACTACTTGCATACTTGTTATCTGACACTTGAGTTTCTTGCAGGTTTTGTTTACAATCCTTAATCTGGACTCATAACAGGGTTTACCTACATTACCCCATGCATAGCATAACATCATACCATTGCATACATCCTGCATAAAAACTAATCCATTTCAAGGATCTCAAGGGCTTGTGATGTAGGTCATGATGAATCAAACGTCTAGCAAGGGGCAAAGAGGATTTATTTTCCTCTAGCCAAGGTTGTCAGGGGCTTTGACCCACTCGATATGGTGATCCTTGACCCTTGAAGAAGGATTCTCAGCAACATGGAGTTCCTTCAATCAAGCCACAAATTCAAATGCTAACAATCTTCTTGTTTACCCTGCGAGGTCCTTGAAAACATTGCATACATATCATACATATCATTGCATTACAGGTACCCTCTAGACAGGTCACTCACCATCTTCGCTGTTTATTTTAGCAATGGCTTTCCAACCGGACAACCAAGATCTTCAGACTCAGAACGCCCAACTGCGAGAAATGTTCTTGAACCTATCCCAGGGACAAGAAGAAATAAAGACTCTCCTCACCAAGAATTTGACCTTAGGGAATGCAGGGGGCATCAGGAACGATCAGCTGGAAGGGCTACAAATTGAGTTGGCAACCATGAAGATCCAAATGATGGGGCAGTTGATGGGCCAAATGACTCTCATTCAGGACTTAGCTCAAAAACAAGAAGAGCTCCGGGTCCTCGTCACCAAGCTGCTTCAAAATAATCCAGTGGGGCAAACAGCCAAGGTTGAAGTTCCAGCCATCATTCGACCACATGCGGGGCAAGAAGACAAAGGAAAATCTCCTCAGCTTGCTTCAGAGTCACGAGCCCAGCCTCAACTGGGTAGTCAGCGTAAACGATATGCGCCTGGAAGACATTTCTCGGAGACTGATATACCATCATCCTTTATACTGAAGCGCTTGCTGGAGGTCAATCTGATCACTCTAAAGGACCCTCCTAAGAATCCCAACAGGACACCTTCGAGGTATAACCCCGACACCCGCTGCGCTTATAATTCAGACAGCCCGGGGCATGCTACAGACGAATGTTGGACCTTGAAGAACAAAATCCAGGACTTGATTGACGAAGGGGTGCTGGAGTTCATGCCAGATGGCGAGATGAAAATCTTCCGCTGAGAAATGGCTAGTTCAAGCTAGAGGATTTTTGTTCATTAGAATTTTTCGAGTTGTAATTTTCTTTTGATTGTTCAAACAATTATTGTCATAGAAAACTTTGTTATTTTATCAATGCATCGCACTTGTCTGTTTTGAATCCATATATTCGCATTCGCTATATGCAAATTGTTTTCATATTTTTGTGATGATCAATTCTCGATTAATAATTCTAAGCCTCTTGAGGGAGGATGACGAAAACGATACCATAATCTACAGTATGCTTTTGAACAGACCTCGCTGATGAGGTACAATCATTGTTTCAATCCCTAAACACTGGAGTTATAAGGAAGATAATCCCTCGTCAACCCCTTTGAGCCAAAGAAGTAGGAGTTTTTCTTTTCGAAAATTAAAACCCTTTATCATAACCTGGGGCAGGGTAGTTCTCTCAGTTGATCCAAGTGCATAACGAATGGCACCAAAGAGGTCCTCACAAAACAAAAGACAATGATGGTTCCGAATGACCATAAGGATAGGCAGTCATTATATCTCAAAAATAAAAGCCCAATAAGTCAAAACCTATGAAGGAGACTTACAAAACTGGGGCATCCCGCTGACTGTAATCACAAAAGAAACAGTTCAGGCAAAATTTAGGGAAAGCGAAATCAAAAAGAAAGAGGTCATACAAACCCTCAACAACAAAAAAGGGGGAAATGACTGCCTATTCAAATAAATTGCCAAAATTCGAACCATCATTGGAATATCAGGACAAAGACTCAAACAAGGTCTAACGCACGATCAACTGAGCTCAGGTTTGAAGAACATCACGAAGAGCGGGTGGGTACAAATAATTTGAGCCTTTATCCTTTGTTTCTTAAACCGTGAACCAAGCCACGTTATAACCCTTAAAAGTCCTAGCTGAAGCATGGGTTAGTTCGAAAGCATACTGTTACCAAAGGTATCCTGACTCCTTAAGGCTTGCTGTAAAATAACGAGTTGACATCGCAGTCTACAAAATTCACTTGTTTTTACTAAAAAATGCATCTTCAAAAAACTTTAAGACAGACATAAGCGTTGCATTTTTAACATAACCCTGTTTGCATACGACTATTTGTTTGAACAGCATAAAAATTCGCACGACGAATGCCTAATGAACAAAAGCACTTCCAATCAAGGGGCAGACATGATCATGGTCCATCATCTGGGGCAGTTAAATCAAGATTCAGAGAGTCTCAAAGGCCAAATAGCCTGGGGCAAATCTCCGACTGAGTCACTTGGGGCATTCCAACAACGAATCTTGCCTGATCAAACACCTTCTGGTGGCATGCCAAAACACTTCTAACAGGGGAAACTCCCTACATTCTGAGAGCGTGGACATAGTCGAAAAAAACACTACGCATAATCAAAGACCCGCTAGGTTGACACACCTGGGCAAAAATAAGGGTTTCCCGGCAAACCAAAAGGGTTCGGGCAAAAATAAAGGATGAAAATGAAAAATCTGTACACCCGGCAAGTCGAAAACCTGAAAAGGCGACTTGGGCAAAAATGGGTATCCCGGTGGGCTGAAAACCCGAAAGGGCGGTCCAGGCAAAAGTTACGGATCAAAAGCATACGACTATGTCCCGGCGCCTCGTCACTTGCCTATCAGAAGAAGGTTTGTCAAACGGCAGTTATCAAGACTCCACCAGTATCTTCTCCCCCAGAAACAGGGGCAATAATGAGTTGTCTAAGCGATCCAATTGCTCTGTCCATCAAGGTACCAAGATAAATTCGGCTGAAGAATACAACCAAGATACCTCAATACCCCAGAGAGTGAGCCAGCAAGTCAATACACTCTCCCCAAGCAGAGTTATCCCGTCAGCCTTAAAGAAGTTGGGTATCCTCCAGCAGATCTCAACATTCCTCAGCAGAGTACACAGACATTCTTAACAAGCATCCTCGGCAGTCTTGATCTAAGATTGTTCCCCGACGGTATACCAGACATTCAGTGGAGTCACTTCCCCAATACAGTTCAAGATTTCCCCAGGAGAGTCTAATCCAAAAGTCTCCCCAGGAAAGTGGAATCAATCTCCCCAGCAGTAAGCTTATCCCCAGTAGATTCTGGAAGCTTATCCCCTGCAGAGCACGGACGCGTCTCCTGGACTTTTTATTCAAAGGTTATGCTCCACCAGAGCTTATAACTGGGTTATCCTCAGCCAAAAGTCACGGAAAGATCGTCCTCGGCGAAGTCTTCCTATCCCCAACCGAGTCTATTAACACTTCCAACATAACAACGGTATCCCCAGCGAAGTTACCATCAACATCCCAGCAAAGTACCTCTCTCCCCACAGAGTATTGTTCCCCAGCAAGATCGCTAGAATAATTTTCTCCCCGCAGAGTAATCCATTCGCCAAGTTTATTCCCTAACGGAGTTATCTTCTCCTACCGGTATTCTTGCAACTATCATCCCCAGCAGAAACAACAAAGCACTATTCTCCAACATTAGCCCAGGATGTGACTTCCCGGCACCCGTCAAGGATTTACTTTCCTAGACAAAAACATACATTCATAAACATCGCATTTCCATACATTTATAGCATGCATATATGCATCATGAACATACGATCTCATTTATGTTAAGAACATCAGGGCTTGATCCATATCATGCATTGCATGTGACTGAACTTTACCTTTCAGGAAAGATCCAGTTAAGTTCTCAGCTATGTCCAAGACCTCCTCTGGTTCAGCTAAATCGATTCCTAAAGATTTTTCTGATTCTTATCCAGTTGAAGTTATTTCAAGACTTTCGTCTGGTTCAGTTAAATCGACTCCTAAAGATTTTTCTGATTCTTATCCAGTTAAAGGCCTTCTCTGGTTCAGTCAGATCGACCCTAAGATCTCCCTGATTCTTATCCAGTTGAAGATTCCAAGACCTTGCCTGGTTCAGTTAAATCGACTCCTAAAGATTTTTCTGATTCTTATCCAGTCAAAGGCCTTCTCTGGTTCAGTCAGATCGACCCTAAGATCTCCCTGATTCTTATCCAGTTGAAGATTCCAAGACCTTGCCTGGTTCAGTTAAATCGACTCCTAAAGATTTTTCTGATTCTTATCCAGTCAAAGGCCTTCTCTGGTTCAGTCAGATCGACCCTAAGATCTCCCTGATTCTTATCCAGTTGAAGATTCCAAGACCTTGCCTGGTTCAATTAAATCGACTCCTAAAGTTTTTTCTGATTCTTATCCAATCAAAGGCCATCTCTGGTTCAGTCAGATCGACCCTAAGATCTCCCTGATTCTTATCTAGTTGAAGATTCCAAGACCTTGCCTGGTTCAGTTAAATCGACTCCTAAAGATTTTTCTGATTCTTATCCAGTCAAAGGCCTTCTTTGGTTCAGTCAGATCGACCCTAAGATCTCCCTGATTCTTATCCAGTTGAAGATTCCAAGACCTTGCCTGGTTCAGTTAAATCGGCTCCTAAAGATTTTTCTGAATCTTATCCAGTCAAAGCCCTTCTTTGGTTCAGTCAGATCGACCCTAAGATCTCCCTGATTCTTATCCAGTTGAAGATTCCAAGACCTTGCCTGGTTCAGTTAAATCGACTCCTAAAGATTTTTCTGATTCTTATCCAGTCAAAGGCCTTCTCTGGTTCAGTCAGATCGACCCTAAGATCTCTCTGATTCTTATTCCAGTTGAAGATTCCAAGACCTTGCCTGGTTCAGTTAAATCGACTCCTAAAGATTTTTCTGATTCTTATCCAGTCAAAGGCCTTCTCTGGTCCAGTTAAATCGATTCCTAAAGATTTTCCTGATGAAGACTCAGTAGAAGACATCCAAGATTCTCTCATCGTTACTGTTGAGGTAGTAATCGCCCCAGATTCTCTCACTGTTACTGTTGAGGTAGTAATCGCCCCAGATTCTCTCACCGTTACTGTTGAGGTAGTAATCGCCCCAGATTCTCTCATCGTTACTGTTGAAGTAGTAATCGCCCCAGATTCTCTCATCGTTACTGTTGAGGTAGTAATCGCCCCAGATTCTCTCACTGTTACTGTTGAAGTAGTAATCGCCCCAGATTCTCTCATCGTTATTGTTGAGGTAGTAATCGCCCCAGATTCTCTCACCGTTACTGTTGAGGTAGTAATCGCCCCAGATTCTCTCATCATTACTGTTGAAGTAGTAATCGCCCCAGATTCTCTCATCGTTACTGTTGAGGTAGTAATCGCCCCAGATTCTCTCACCGTTACTGTTGAGGTAGTAATTGCCCCAGATTCTCTCATCGTTACTGTTGAGGTAGTAATCGCCCAAGGTTCTCTCATCGTTACTGTTGAGGTAGTAATCGTCCAAGGTTCTCTCATCGTCCCGTTGAGTTAGTAACCATCCCTGATTCATTCATCACCTTTTGAAGCTCCAGACTCGATTCATGTATCTCGCCAGGGCATCTGAAGAGGTTTTAGGATTCAATTCCTGTTACCAGTCAGGGCACATTTACACAAAGAGTTTGAAGACCAACTCCTGTAACATGTCAGGTAATCATCTTTCTTTTTCAGGTACGCAAGTTCTCGCTAAGGAATCTCTTACGCGATCGACACCCAGATGGCATCTATAAGCCCATCCACCTATCCATCAATCTCCAAATGGCATCTGTAAGCCCATTCCCACCATCACACAGCCAACATGTGAGCGCAAATTTCTGGGCACTCTAGTGTTCAATCATCTTCCACCTTCGGATTACGAAAGGCACGTCAGCCAATCTACATCCTCAGGTCTAAGAAGATTGAACAGGGGCAACTGTTGTACCCCAAAATTTGCCCTCCCATATTCTTCAAGATTTGAAAAGAGCATGCTTCAAAATCTCCCAAGGGTTGCACAGTCCAATTGCCTCATAACAGTCAAAAATTAGGGTTTTGGTTCTGGCAAAGAAATTGAAGTTTCCAAGGGTCCAAACAAGTCCCACATTCCTACAAACATTGTCAAGCATCCTCATGTCAAGTTTCAAGACTCACAACACAAGATTGCACAGTCAAAAACCCTAATTGCATCACAGTCAACTGTAGGGGCAAAATGGTCATTTGACAGTCAAAAGTCAAATTTTTTGGTCAACATCTTATTTTGAAGCCACAAACATCATTTGATCAATTCTTGATCATGATTCTCAAGGCATGGCTCAAAAAGTCTCAAGATGCAAAAGTTTCTATTTTTGGACAGTTGAAAAAGTCAACTGTAACTTGACCAGGGCATAACTTCCACATGGTTTATCAGAAAAATTCCATCCAAAGCTCATTTTGAAGAGAATGACATTTCCTACAACTCATCTTCACACTTCAAGTCCAAGAAATGCTCTCACAAAAAGTTATCAATCTCAACATTATAGGCCATTTTCAAAAGTCAACAAAAAGGCACTTTAAGTCAAGGACCATAACTTGAGATTGGTAAATCAAAATGACATGGGACCAAAGACATTGGTTAGAGGACTTCAAGACCTTTCCAAAATATCCAAGAACATGATCAAAACTTAAAAATTGAGAAAGATATGCCTTGTGGAAGTTGGGAAATTGTTGGGAATTTTGAAAAGTCAACTTTGCTTCAAATGCCTCAAAATTGCTAATGGGCCACAATTTCTTCCAAGAATCATCACCCAAAAGCTATGCACGACCCATTGACCCAAATGGGAGTTATTTTCTTATTTTTAATTAATTAATTGAGTTTATTATCCTATTAATTCATTTAATTAAAATTAAATATAAGAAAAATGCTAAAACATGTTTCCCAAATCCTTTTGTGCAGCATATCCACTCATCATGACCTCGAGATTTCGTGCATACTCAAAAAGGCAAGAATCTTCAATGATTGGCATAAGAAAGGTATGAAAAAGATTGGAAAAGATGCTTGAAAAATCAAATCTCAAAAACATGAATGCAAAGGATTATGGGCTTGGATTGGTAACCTAATTCATTCCTCATATATGCACAAACAATAACCTAATGCACAACACAAACAATGCTGCGTTGAAACCTCAAAACAAACTTTGCATTTTTTTCAAAAAAAGGTTGAAACTGAAAACATGGATACAAGGTGATTCAAGGCCTCAAAACTATTCCATAAGCTTGCCAAGACTACCAGGAAGTTGTTCCAATCAAAATCACGCCCCCATATCCAAGGAATCGGTATAACAAAATCAAACTTTTCTTGAAATATTGAATAATCGTGTTTTGATTTCCAGACCTTGTTCGTGCATTTTCATTATTGTTTTACACTAACATGATCATACTGAAGCTAATGGGGCCATTGAATTGAATTAATATCGCCTGTATCCAAAGTTGCCATGGAAATTTTCTAGGGTTTCAGGAGCTTCAAATTAGGGACTTCTTCATGAGGAAAAATTAGGCAACGAGACCTATACCATTGGAATCAGGACTTCCTGACGATTCAAAACCATACCTCGCGCTCAATTTATGATGGACCCTGCTCTAATCGCTATTATTGTATACTGTAGTTAGTGGGGGTTTAAAACCCCCGCTATTTGATTTCTTTTACAGGCAAAGAGATGAAGATGATGCAGGCGTGGCTGAACGTGGTTGGTTGATTTGAAGCTTGGCGCGTTTTTTTATTATTACAGCCACTAGCGCTTTTTCACATATGATGATTATTGTCCATTATACATAAAAACAAACGCGTTTGGCTTGGTGGTTGATATGTTGTCACACAGGCAATGGGACCTGGGTTTGATTCCCAGGTCCCCCATATTTCCCTATATTTTTTCTTATAATGTGTTCAGGTACAATGCCCTTCTAGTGGTCCACCAAACTCCCCAACGCTTGTGCCTGCCACATGTCTTCAGAGACCAATCCAATGGTCAGAACTTGCAGATCATCATATGCGTTGGTCAACAGCTCCTCACAGAAACACTAAAAGTCAACGTGGGCCTGGAATTCTTCGGCCAAACTGCTTTCTATAAACCTCCATAATTGGGTCCACAACCCCTCTTGTTTGTATTTCTTTCTCTCATTCTTTTTCTATTTTTTTATTTGTTTTAATTTAATTATTTTCTTTTAATTCCTCAAATTAATTTTAATAATACAAAAAAATACAAAAAAATCAGAAAAGTCAAAAATAAAAATATATATTTAATTTAATCCATTAATAGTTTTTAAATAAATTCTAATAACCAAATTAGTTTAATTTTAGGTTTAATTTTAATGTTTTTCTTTAATAAACTAAAAAATGTAGAAATTAGTGTTTTAATACTTTTATTCTTTTTCTTAATAAATAACTTTTTTCATCATCATTAATTATTAATTATTTTGTAAATAAATATGACATTTAATTAATTAGGGTTAAATTAGGTCAAAACTTAAACATTTTCTTTAATAATTAAAAACAAACTAGAATTAGGTTTTTTATTTAAATTTCTAATTTCAATTAATCTTCCTTTTTTTTCATAAATACAAAAACTCCAAAAAACTAACTTCTTTTTCTCATTAAATCATTAATTAACCTTTAATTTTAGTTTAATTTCTTCAAAGGGTCCAACGCCTTCGCACTCGATTCTAATTTCTTTTCGTATTTATTTTTATTTTGTGGACATAATGTATTTGCCCCGAGGCCTTGTAATAGATAATTAGGATATTTACTTTCCGCACTTTCATTCAAATCGGGTCTTGGTTTAATTTGGCGATGTAGACCCGCGCCTTGTAATAGCGTAGGACTTTTATTTTTCGTACTTTAAATTCCGCTCTTTTAAACTGTTAATCACATGAAAGAATGTATGCCCAAATAAAATCAAAGCGTAGATCACTAATGCATGACAAGACAAATATTATCCGAAAATGACACACAATTCACATACCACTCTTAGGGTACGCCTCACTGTTGCCTTGCCTTCGAAACGTGGTCGTCGAGTATAGGACGTTTTAGTAAGTCCTTATGTCCATGATATATGGCATAGGGGTAGCTTCTAAGGTGTCCTACTGTTGCTCTGGTGACCACACTGTCCCTAACAATCGAATTGACCCGAACACCTCCAACGGTGGTGCTACCTACCTCTCAATGGTGGGATGGCACTACCTTAAGGACATTTACACAGACTAATTCCTTAGGGTAGGTAGATGACTCATAGATACTTGCTCTATTCAAAAACAAATCAAAAACTCTTTTCACACCGACACTTTCAAAAAAAGCTTTCAAAACAATTTTTCAAACACTCTTGAGGACTGATACAAGAGTCGATCTGAAACTTTCAAAGAAACTTTTTCAAACCCACTCACCTTGAAAAGCAAACAAACATTTTGAAAACATAAATGAGCAAGTATCTAAGAGCCCATGGATAACCATGGATAGAAAGGGTGCTAACACCTTCCCTTTCTATAAATCTACCTCCCGAACCGAGAACTAATCTCAATAAGGAATTTTTCTGTGCTTTTGTCCTTTCCATATTGGAGAAAATAAAAGACGGTGGCGACTCTTGCTTCCGCGACATTTCGCGAACCAGCATTAAACAGTCAGTTCCAGATTCACCGATCACACTTTGTATGCTTTAAATTTTGTGGGCTTGTATCGGAGTTCTATAGATCCTAACCCGGATCTGGGGGTACCCTTTTTAGGTAAGTAGCAATAAACTGTGAGGGATCTGTCTGGCGTAGACCGACACGGATGAAGCAGTAGCTACATTGGTGTGGCACCTTGGTCTGTACCGATATCCCTTATGTTGGAACGAGGAGAATATGGGTCTTCTAAGGAGTCATTAAGCACCAACTGACCTTAGAACCTTAAACTGACCAACTTGGCCATAGAACAGTAGCAGTATGCTACACTCATTGAGGCTAAACTCTCGTGATGGTTCCGGCCGCCAGAAAAGGTTTCCAAACTGGAATTATAACCGATTGAGGGTAGTCAGTGATATTGAGATCCTCTAGAACCCGGTTACTATTTTTAGGACAGGTCTTAACCAACTGAAACTGAAAGAGGGTAATACCTAAAGCTTCATGCCAGCCTGAAATCTAAGGGTTCTTTTGTGTGACTTGTGTGCCTTTACCATGTTTGCCTTTTGTGAATACTTGTGGTGTGCCTTTACCATGACATCATGACATCATAACATTGCATACACCTTGCATAAGGACTAACCCATTTCAAAGACAAGAGGGTTTCATCTTTGCTCTGTTTTGTAGGAACTCATGATGCCCATGCGTAGGAATACTATCCGGCTCAACTTTGTTCAAGCACCTACTTTGCTTAAAGAGTTGGTTTTCAGGATTCCAGACACTACTTCCTTCATCAGGAGGCATGGTTCTCTTCTCGGTTTAGTCACCTCAAAGTTGGACCAATAAATGATGAGCGTCCTGGTCCAGTTCGATGATCCCCTATACCATTGCTTCACTTTTCAAGACTTCCAGCTGGTTCCTACCCTGGAAGAGTTCTCTGAGTTGCTTGGCATCTCTATTTTGGAGCAGACTCCATTCACTGGTTGGGAAAAGACTCTTAGGCCTGAAGAGATTGCTGCAGCCCTTCACTTGACCAAAGAAGAGGTAATGGCTAACTTGGAGACTAGAAGTGGAGTTAAGGGTTTTTTGGCTAAGTTTCTGGTTGGCAAAGCTAACTGCTTTTGGGATGACTTAGACTTCAAAGCGTACGAGGACATTCTGGCTCTCTTAATCTATGGTCTGGTATTGTTTCCAAATCCTGACACCTTTGTTGATGTTAATGCCATAAGGATCTTCATCTCTCGGAACCCTGTACCCACTCTCTTGGGTGATATCCTTCATCAGCTCTATGCTCGTACTGCCCGAAAGCGGGGAACTTTGATGTGATGTGCTCCTTTATTGTCGAGGTGGTTTATTTCGCACCTTCCTAAGCCCGTATTGAAGAACAAAGAAGGAATGGGCTGGGCTCATAGGATAATGTCTCTTACTAATAATGACATTATTTGGACTCTCAAAGGCTTGGATGAGGTGACTGTCATTGATCGTTGTGGAGAATATCCTAATGTTCCATTGATCGGAACCCATGGAGGAATCTCTTATAACACATGTTTAGCTCTCTGTCAGTTTGGAAGAGCCAGAAGAGAAGGGCCTCATGAGATGTTTATACCTCATATCATCTTTGATTTTCAGGGGGATAGCGACGAGCTGCGTCGTAGATTCATCAGGGCTTGGGATAGAGTTCACAAATCTGACCCACATGAGTTGGGACCAAAGACTTCTCTGCCAATGGAGTCATATTTCAGATGGGTCCATATCCGTGCCCAGAAGTTAGGTATACCATACGAAGCTGTCAGGCCTATTACTCTTGAAGTTGCTGATAGAGACGGGGTTCCTCCAACTATCCTCCATCCTCATACGCCCACTGATGTTGGCACACTGAAGAGGTCTTGGGTGCAACTGCAGGGAGAAAGAGACTCTTATCGGGAGAGGTTCAACGAACAAGAACAGAAGATCCAGAAGCTGACTAAGAAATTGGAGAACGAGCGGATCCTGAATGATTATATCCGCACTGAGAAGAAGAGGCCATGGGAACATTGATGGACCTTTGATGATTTCTTTTACGGTTTTATTTACTTTTCAGTATTTCCGTTCTTGTAACACCTAAGGGCAATTTGTTGAACAATTTAAATTCTGAAGTTAAATCTAATAAAGTGTTTTTCCTTTCTTGTCTACAAATTTGAATCCCGATTGTCTTTGAAATCATAAATCATACGCATTTCATCTCATGCACTTCATAGACAGGTACCCCTTTTACAGGACTCTTATCTTCTTCGCTGTTTATTTCAGCAATCATCATGTCTACTGAACCTTCCACTGAGCAAGCTATCAAGGCCCTCCAGGCCCAGAATGCCCAGTTTCAAGAGTTGGTTATGAGCCTAGCTAAGGGTCAACAGGACTTGAAGACCCTGATTCTGAAAGAGAGGAAGAAGAAAAAGAAGAGGACTGTCCTTTTCAACACTGGACGCAGGTTTGGAAATGGACTGCAGAATGAAGTTGATCTGACCACCTCATCTGGAGGGAAAGACAGTCCACAAGAGAGGAGGGTTCCTAGCCCTATAGTCTCCGACAACGAGACGGATTATGATGAAGAACAGTATCCTCCTGCTGAGGATAGGTACAAACAGCTGGAAGACCGCTTGAGCCCTATGGAGATATAAAACGTGCCAAGGCTGGACTTCGGAGATCTAGGTCTATCCTCTGGGGTGGTGATTCCCCATAAGTTTAAGGCGCCTGCCTTTTCCAAGTATGGCGGAGCTTCCTGTCCAAAGCTGCACCTCCTGTCATACGTGAGGAAGATCCAACCCTACGCTGCTGATAAGAATTTGTGGATCCATTTCTTTCAAGACAGTCTTTCAGGGACTCAACTTGAGTGGTTCTATCAGCTGGATGGAGCCAGTATCCGTAACTGAAAAGATTTGGCTACTGTGTTCTATAAGTAGTATCAATATAACTCCGACCTCGCTCCCACGCGTACCCAACTCCAGGGTATGTCAATAGGTACGGGTGAAGGATTTAAAGAGTATGCTCAAAAATGGAGATACCTTGCTGGAAGGGTGCAACCACCTTTAACTGATCGTGAACTTGTTGATATGTTTTTGGGGACCCTGTCTGGTCCATTCTTTAACCATTTGATTGGAAAATCTTCAGCCGGGTTTACAGACCTTATCTTGACTGGTGAGAGGATTAAAGCTGGTATTAAGGCTAGGAAGATACAGAAGGGTGCCTCCTCGGGCACCGAGAAGAAGCCATTCAAAAAAGAATCCTGTGCTGTCTACGATTCAAGAAGACATAATAGACCGGAACACCACCAAGCTGTCAACGCGGTTGTTATTTCAAAACCTACTGGTGCTCCTCAGCATCACAACCAACAAAGGGGCGAGAGACCTCGAAGGCAGTTCACTCGTCTCAGCATGACCCTGTCTCAGATATTGCCACAGTTATTGACGACCAATCTGGTGACTCTAAAAGAAGCTTCGAAGATTTCAAACACAACATCCCCAAAGTACAATCCTAACGCCCGCTTCGCTTATCACTCTGATAGCCCGGGGCATAATATGGATGATTGTTGGGCTTTGAAGAATAAGGTTCAGGACCTAATCGATGCAAAGGAGATTGAGTTTGAGGCGCCTGAGAGGCCTAATGTTGTGACTTCTCACATGCCCAAACATGGAGTAAATGTTGTAGAGGAAGACTTTTTTGTAGCCTCTGTGGATGATATTGTCACCCCGCTGATGACCGTCAAGAGGAACCTGTAGCTAGCCGGTTTATTTTCGGGCTGTGGTGAAGGTTGCCACCTGTGTTCTGTTTTACCTACTGGTTGCCCATCTTTAAAGTCAGATATCCAAAACCTGATGGATAACAAGGAGATCCTGTTTGAGAAGATTGCTGTTCCTTCCACCCCTACTGAAGAAGTTTCCATTATTACCATTTTCAACAAATCTCCCAAGGCTCCCTCGAGGAAGTCTGTCAGAATTACGCCTGTTCAGAAGATTGCACCCATAATCATCACTGTTCCGGGGCCTATTCCCTACACCTCTGACAAAGTTGTCCCTTGACACTATGGGGAAGATCTTTATGTTCTTGGAGTTAAGCAAGAGTTTGATGCTAATATCGGTGTCAGCAACATTACCGGGCCTGCTAAAGTCACCCGCAGTGGTAGACTTTTCTCACCTAACATTGCTCCACCAATTGTCCGAAGACCTGCTGTCATTCAACCTGCAAGTGCGCCTAATCCCATTCCTGATCAAGTTCTTAATCCTACCCCTGTCGCCGAGTCATCTAACGCTCGGGGCAAAGGGATCACCACTGATATGCCTGCCCGGACGGAGGCGCCAAAGACAACCACTGTTGAAGCTTCCAAACAAGAGATGGAAGAGATTCTGAAGATTATTAAGAAGAGTGATTATAATGTAGTTGAGCAACTGGGGCAAACCCCATCCAAGATTTCTATGTTATCACTGTTGTTGTGTTCAGAGGACCATGCCAAGGCTCTGATTACCTTCCTGAAGACGGCCCACGTGCCACAAGAGACATCAGCTGATCAGTTTACTGATTGTGTGGCCAATTTAACTGCTGATAATGGTTTGGGTTTCTCCGATGTTGATCTGACTGCTAAAGGGAAGAACCATAACGATGCCCTGCATGTCTCTATTGAATGCAGGGGAACTACTCTTGCACATGTGTTGGTTGACACTGGTTCCTCATTGACCGTCTTGCCCAAGAAAGCTCTAGACAGGTTGGATTGCGAAGGGTTGGAGCTAAAGCCAAGTAACATTGTTGTCCGGGCCTTTGATGGGTCTAAGAGGATGGTGCATGGTGAAATGGATATTCCAATCAAAGTTGGTTCTCAGGTCTTCAATTCTACATTCTACGTGATTGACATTCGGCCATCCTATTCTTGTTTGCTGGGTCGTCCATGGATCCACAAAGCTGGAGCTGTGACCTCAACACTCCATCAGAAGCTTAAGTACCCAGTCAGAGGGAAGATTGTGATAGTACAAGGGGAGGAGGAATACATGGTCAGCCACCTCAACTCGTTCCGGTACATAGATATGGATGGGGAGTTCATTGAGACCCCATTCCAACACTTTGAAGAGGTTCCTCAGACACTGGCATCAGCTGAGACTATGGTTGAAGATTCCCCTATGAAGATGGCTTCCTGAAAGGATGCCTGGGCTGTTATTGAGAAGGGTGAGTGTGCAAAATGGGGCCGACTTCCTGATTTCACTCAGAAGACTAACAAGTTTGGTTTGGGTTTCACTGCAGAAGCTCAAAGGGCTGTTCGTAGTGCAAGGATTGGAAGACCTCTTGTGTTCATTAGCAACTCGGGGGTAAATGCCATTGAAGGTGACGTGGAGGAGTCTGAATTCGACAGCTGGATCTACCCTACGACCAACGGTGGACCAAGAAACTGGACAACAAAGGACTTCATCCCTATTACTTTTATTACCCAGTAATGAACTCTTTGTTTTGAGTTTGTAACAGACAATATTGTGAAACTTTATGGCCCGGTGTCTTACCCGGGGCACCGTGGCTTCATTTGTGAGGGCTTTTGTGTGCCATTTTCATATATCATTAATAAAAGCATTGGACGTTCTTGCATTTCAAATCTTGCGCTCTTTGTCTTTCTTTATTATATATTGAAAAACAGCTATTTTACACACACTCACATATACAGGTCTCAATCCACTCTGGATCTCATTGGTAACAACTCTGCTACTGCCAGTTATGACTTCGAAAATCCGATCAACTTAGCCGAAGACGAAGGTGAAGATGATTGCGATGTTCCTGGTGAACTTGCAAGACTGCTACGCCAGGAAGAGAGGGTCATTCAGCCACATGAAGAGCTAGTGGAAACAGTGAATCTGGGTACTGAGACAAACAAAAAGAAAGTCAAGATCGGTGCAAACCTGGAGCTCAGTGTGAAACAACGGTTGATTCAGATGTTGCATGACTACGTGGAAATCTTTGCCTGGTCTTACGAAGATATGCCTGAGTTGGATACCGACATTGTGGTTCATCGCTTGCCTACCAAGGAAGATTGCCCTCCCTTAAAACAGAAGGTTCGCCGTATGCGCCCAGAGATGTCCGAGAAAATCAAAGCTGAGGTTATGAAACAATTTGACGCCAGTTTTCTAGCAGTAACTTCTTACCCTCAGTGGGTCGCCAATGTGGTTCCAGTGCCGAAGAAAGATGGTAAGGTCAGAATGTGCGTCGACTACAGGGATTTGAACAGGGCAAGCCCTAAGGATGACTTCCCTCTGCCTCACATCGACGTTCTGGTTGAAAATACTGCCCAACACAAGGTCTTCTCCTTTATGGACGGTTTCTCTGGTTATAATCAGATCAAGATGGCTCCTGAAGACATGGAGAAGACCACTTTTGTTACTAAGTGGGGCACCTTTTGTTACAAGGTCATGCCTTTTGGGTTGAAAAATGCTGGGGCAACATATCAGCGTGCCATGGTTGCTTTGTTTCATGATATGATCCATCATGAGATTGAAGTATACGTCGACTATATGATTGCGAGGTCCCAAACGGAGGAGGAACACCTTGACCATCTACAGAAGTTGTTTGACCGTTTGAAGTTGTACAAATTGAGGTTGAACCCGAACAAATGCACCTTCGGGGGTGAGGTCCGGTAAATTGCTAGGTTTCGTCGTGAGTGACAAAGGTATTCAAGTGGACCCTGCCAAGGTGAAAGCTATACAAGAGATGCCAGCTCCCAAGACAGAGAAAGAGGTCAGAGGCTTTCTAGGATGTCTGAACTACATTGCCCGATTCATCTCACATCTAACTGCTACTTGTGAGCCAATCTTTAAGCTACTGAAGAAAGATCAAGTGGTGTGTTGGAACGATAAATTCCAGGCCGCTTTTGAAAGAATCAAAGAGTATCTCCAGGAGCCACCTATTCTTATGCCCCCAGTTGAAGGGAGACCGCTGATCTTAAACTTAACAGTACTTGACAACTCAATGGGGTGTGTACTGAGGAAGCATGACGAGTCTGGCCAAAAAGAGCATGCTATTTATTACCTTAGCAAAAAGTTTACCGACTGTGAGACCCGATACTCACTACTCGAGAAAACTTGCTGCGCTTTGGCATGGGCTGCTCGCCGGCTGAGATAGTATATGCTGACTCACACTACTCTACTGATTTCAAAGATGGATCCAATCAAGTATATCTTCGAAAAGCCGGCCTTGTCTGGAAGAATAACAAGATGGCAGATGATCTTGACTGAGTATGACATCCAGTACACAACTCAAAAAGCAATCAAGGGAAGTGTATTGGACGACCATTTGGCGCATCAGGCAGTGGATGATTACCAGTCTATGAACTTTGAATTCCTGGACGAGGGTATCATGTTGATAACTGATTGTGAACCACCTGGACCGGATGAAAGACCCGAGGAAGGATCCCGATGGTCTATGCATTTTGATGGAGCTTCAAACGCTTTAGGTAATGGCATTGGCGCTGTGATCATATCTCCTAAAGGCTCACATACTCCACTCACCGCTCGACTGTGTTTCAACTGCACCAACAACGTGGCAGAGTATGAAGCATGCATCATGGGTCTTCGAGCTACAATTGACCTAAGGATTAATTTTCTAAGTGTCTTCGGGGATTCCGCTCTCGTGATCAGTCATATCAAAGGCAAGTGGGATACGAAACACCAAAATCTTATTCCTTACAAGGAGTATGTGTTGATGTTGCTTCCCCACTTCGAGGAGATAACCTTTGAACACTTCCCAAGAGAGGAAAATCAGTTGGCAGACGCGTTAGCTACGATGTCTTCTATGTTCAAAGTCAGGTGGGACAACGAGGCTCCCTGGATCATTATTTGGAAATTGGATGAACCTGCACATTGTTGTGATCTTGAGACCGAAGAGGTAACAGAAAAACCTTGGTATCATGAAGTGAAGAGGTACCTTGAAGCTCAAGAATACCCCGAGGGTGCATCTGTTAATGACAAGAAGTTTCTGAGAAGATTCGCGGCAAAGTTCTTCATCAGGAATGGCATTCTTTACAAACGTAACCATGATTCAACCTTACTGCGTTGTGTGGATAAGATTGAAGCAGAAAGGATCATGGCAGAGATGCATGAAGGTACCTTCGGAACTCATTCCAGTGGACATACCATGGCAAAGAAAATCCTTCGGGCAGGATATTACTGATCCACAATGGTAGCCGACTGTTATCAACATTCTCGGACCTGTCACAAGTGCCAGGTCTATGCTGATAAGGTGAACATTCCTCCAGTTCCTCTAAACGTCTTGACAGCACCTTGGCCTTTTGCGATGTGGGGTATTGATATGATCGGCGAGATCAGACCTACGGCATCCAACGAGCATCGTTTCATCCTGGTAGCAATTGATTACTTTACGAAGTGGGTTGAAGCAGCTTCCTTTGCCATGGTAACCAAGAACGTCGTGGCACGGTTCATTCGGCACAACCTGATCTGTCGATACGGCGTACCAGAGAGGATCATTACGAATAATGGTACCAATCTTAACAACAAGATGATCACTGAGCTCTGTGAGCAATTCAAAATACAACACCACAACTCTTCTCCCTACTGGCCGAAGATGAATGGGGTTGTCGAAGCGGAAAATAAGAACATTAAGAAGATTGTGCAGAAGATGACAGTGACCTACAAGGACTGGCACGAGATGTTACCATTTTCTCTTCATGGGTACCGTACCTCAGCACAGACATCAACAGGGGCAACACCCTTTTCCTTGGTTTACGGCATGGAGGCAGTCTTGCCCATTGAAGTTCAGATACCCTCTCTTCGGATCATGAAAGATGCAGGCTTGAGAGAAGACGATTGGATCCAGACCCGACTTGATCAACTGAACCTAATCGACGAAAAGAGACTCACTGCTATTTGTCATGGTCAGACGTACCAAAAACAGATGATCAAGGCATTTAACAAGAAAGTCAAACGGAAAGAGTATCAAGTTGGGAACCTGGTAATCAAGCGCATTATTCTACCTCAAGGTGACCCCAGGGGCAAATGGACCCCTACTTACGAAGGGCCATTTGTGGTTAAGAATATCTTCTCAGGAGGAGCGATGATTCTAACCACCATGGATGGTGACGACCTTCCTCACCCCGTCAATGCAGACATAGTGAAAAGATACTACGCATAATCAAAGACCCGCTAGGTCGACTGGCAAATAAGGGCTTCCCGGCGAACCAAAAGGGTTCGGGCAAAAATAAGGGATGAAAATAAAAAAAAATTGTACACCTGGCAAGTCGAAAACCTGAAAAGGCGGCTTGGGCAAAAATGGGTATCCCGGTGGACTGAAAACCCTAAAGGGCGGTCCAGGCAAAAGTTAGGGATAAGGGTAACATTATGTCTCATTGGATCACCCTGCATCCAGACTTTGGTATCAACTATCAGGCTCGGACGACACCAATCAATCAGATTCATCTCCAACTAAGCAGCAAAGTGATGAGAGGCTTGAAGATATAAAGGCGATAACAGAGTTGGAACCCAGTGGAATTATTCACATAGCTGTTTTGTTTTCTTTTTACAAATTGTATAAATCCTATTTGTTCGGCGGCGTTCTCTTACTAGGACGTCAGCCTCTTGTACAAAAGCGCCTATTTACAGGCAAACTTCAAAATCAATACAAATTCATTTTCAGACAAATTTCAAAACTGTTTCCCCTTTTATCTGTTTTGTTTTGCAAAGAACGTCCAATGTTCATTTTTGATATATGCATTTGACATTAATTGTTGCTCATAAATATTTACATGCGAAACAAAGGACTAATTACGGGTGATATCAGAAGTAGGGGCAATAAGAATTGTCTGAGCAGTCTAGTTGATCTGTCCACCAAGGTACCAAGGTAAGTTCAGCTGAAGAATGCAACCAAGATACCTTCACTCCCCGCAGAGTAAGACAGTAATGATAGCTCTCTCAAACTGAGACTTGCAACTATGAACGAATCAGTCATACTCTCTCCCAAGCAGAGTTGGTCTACCCTCAGCCTTAAAAAGATTGGGTATCCCCAGAAGATCTTAATATTCCCCAACGGAGTATAAGGATATTCCCCAGCAAGCATAAGAGTATCCCAGGCAGCCTTAATATTCCTCAACAGAATATAAGAATGTTCCCCGGCAGAATGCAAGGTACCCCCAGTGGAGCCAGTTCCCCAGCGCAGTCTAAAAAAGGATTTCCCCATTGGAGCTGAATCATCTTCCCCAGTAGGTTTTGGAAGCTTGTCCCCTGCAGAACACAAATAAGTCTCCCCAGCGAAGTTCTTTCTATCCCCAGCGGAGTTCATCATCAAGATCCCCAACAGAACCTATCAACGGAATCCCCAGTGGAGTTTATCATTAAAATATCAGTGAAGTATATTTTCCCCATAGAGTAATTCCCCACAGAGTAATCTCTTCACCAGGTTTATTCCCCAACGGAGTCATCTTCTCCTACAGGTTTATTCTTGCAACCATCTTCGTGCATCATCCCCAGTGGAAACGAAGAATTCAACCATACTCTTCAACATCAGCCCGGGATTTAACAAACTCCCCGACATTTGTCAAGGATTTATTTTCCCAGACGAAAATACATTCATAAACATTTCACATTCCATACCTCCTATTTACATACATGATAAAGTGCATACGACACGATCTCATTTATTTTGAGAACATCATGCATTTCATACATCATGACATTGCATACAACTAATGTTTTGCCTTTTTCAGGAAAAGGTCAATCAAAAGATGATTACCATCAACCTTTACAGTTCTAGATTAATACCTGTAACAAGCCAGGAAAATATCTGTGGATGACTGATTGTAGATCAATACCTGTAACAAGCCAGGAAAGTTATCTACATGAAGAGATTGAAGATCAATACCTGTAACAAGCCAGGAAGACCATCTTTCTTTCTCAGGTCATAGATTAATACCTGAAACCAGCCAGGACAACTATCTTATCGGCCAACCTTTTTGAGTTCCAGATTAATACCTGTAACAGGCCAGGAAAATATCTGTGGACGACTTATTGTAGATCAATACATGTAACAAGCCAGGAAAGTTATCTACATGTAGAGATTGAAGATCAATACCTGTAACAAGCCAGGAAGACCATCTTTCTTTCTCAGGTCAGAGATTAATACCTGAAACCAGCCAGGACAACTATCTCCTCAACCAACCTTTTTTAAGTTCCAGATTAATACCTGTAACAAGCCAGGAAAATATCTGTGGACGACTGATTGTAGATCAATACCTGTAACAAGCCAGGAAAGTTATCTACATGAAGAGATTGAAGATCAATACTTGTAAAAAGCCAGGAAGACCATCTTTCTTTCTCAGGTCAGAGATTAATACCTGTAACCAGCCAGGACAGTTATCTCCTCGACCAACCTTTTCAAGTCCCAATTAAATACCTGTAGCAAGCTAGGAAAACTATTTGTGGACGACTGATACCTGTAAAGGAAAACCATCTACATGAAGAGATTGAAGATCAACACCTGTAACAAGCCAGGAAGACCATCTTTCTTTCTCAGGTATGCAAGTTCTCACTAAGGAATCTCTTATGCGATCGACACTCCTGCAGATGGCATCTGTAAGCCCATCCTCTTACCAACAACCTCCAAATAGCGTCTGTAAGCCCATTCCCGACGTCACAATGCTACACCATGCGAGTGCAAATTTCTGGGCACTCTAGTGTTCAATTATCTTCTACCTTCAGATCACGAAAGGCTCGAAAGCCAATCTATATCCTCACGTTTAAGAAAATTGAATAGGGGCAACTGTTGTACTCCAAAATTTTCCCTCCCATGTTTTCAAAGGTCTTCCCCTGCATGGCTGATCACAAACCCTTGCCTAAGGAAAAAATAAAGTTTTTGGAGATAAACAAGGTGTCTTTCGATTGGCATCTGGGAAAAGTCTTCGATTGGGCATTTGGCACCCTTCGATCAGGCTTGGTTCACCAGTCTTTGATTGGGCATTTGGCACTCTTCGATCAGGCTTGGTTCACCAGTTTTCGATTGGCCATTTGGCACTCTTCGATCAGGCTCTGATTAGTAAACTTCGATTGAGCGCTGGACCCCCTTCGATCAAGCCTTGGTGTGCAAGTCTTCGATTGAGCACTGGACCTCCTTCGATCAAGCCCTGGTGTGCAAAACTTCGATTGAGCGCTGGATCTCCTTCGATCAAGCCTTGGTGTGCAAGTCTTCGAGTGAGCGCTGGACCCCTTCGACCAAGTCAATTTCACAATACTTCGACCAGTACTTCAAAGGGTCATTCGACTGGAACTTCATACTTTACCTCAATCAGAACATAAGAACGAAATAACCTTCGAATGGAATTTTAGTTCAGAGTTTCCCTTAATAAGAACATCAGAACGAAATGACCTTCGAAGGGCATTTTAGTGCAGAGTTTCTCTTAATCTAAGATGCTCTGATGAAAGAGGTGCTGGACACTTCGAATCAGAACTCAGACTCATCACAAGGCCAAGGGCTGGGAGAAGTTGTCTAACAGGGAATGTTCCAAACAAATTCGAATTTGACTTTGAAGTTGGCAAAGAAGGCAGATTCGAAGGAATGAAGTAGGCTGGCATGACTAGGCAAAAGTTCACAATGGCATGTGTCCCTTGCAAATATGCAATCGAAGCAGGGGGAGTCTCAATCGAAGGGGCTGTGACTGGAGTAGTTCGAATGGGGACTTCAAAGCAATCGAAGAGAGCAAATCGAAGCAGGAGGTCAGCTTTTGATTTCCATCAAGTTGGAGGCCCAAACAACTCAGAGCAAGCTGGCAGAAATGCATGTTTAAATCAAATATAGCAAGTCTTTATGGAAAAATCAAATCAAATCTCTT
Source organism: Vicia faba (assembly GCA_948472305.1). Classification (NCBI taxonomy): domain Eukaryota; kingdom Viridiplantae; phylum Streptophyta; class Magnoliopsida; order Fabales; family Fabaceae; genus Vicia; species Vicia faba. The sequence continues at coordinate 1,234,280,472 of OX451735.1, forward strand.
CACCATAATGGACCAAGATTTTATACACATTTGTTGACCTAATTTCTTTGCTTATATAAACCTGCTGCTCATAAACAAATCACACACGAAGAAATCCTGCTGCAGACAAGAGGAAAAACGCACAAAACCTCTAAAACGGCCATAACAGTTTTCCAAAAACCTTGAGACAGTGAGAGATCAAGAACCCCATTGGAGGCTGATTCCGACCCAAAGAGAGACGCAACTCTCTTGCCATCAACCTCCTGAAGCAAGGCCAATCAAAAACCAAACTTTTCATCATCTAAATCGCATTGTAAGTGTTCTAGAAAACGCCTCTGAACATGAAAATGCAACTCATCATTCTTGCATATTTTCTTTAAAATATTGACATATTTGTGATTGTTATTCGATTTAGAATGTTTTGGCGTTGTCCAATTTAATTTTCATGGCTTCTAACCCCATATATAGAACCTAGGGTTCCGATTCTGGTTTTTTAGGCGTTTATGTCACAGGGAAAATTGAGACAAACAATGGCCATAGGAATGATGAGGAGGTCGAGATGAACACATTTGTGTTCTTGAATAGCGTTTTCATGGCCTGGAGCGATTTTTAGAACCACCCCATGAAACTTCCTGCAGAACGAAATCTGCAGGTAAAAACAACAGGCTATTGTGAGGAAGATGATAACGTGGCTGGGCGTGATTGGTTTGTTTGAATCAATTACGCGCTTTTTTATTTTTTCCAGACATAATTATTGTTTGTATAGAATATTTGTTCTCTATGTAACTAACGAATGAAGCAGATTGGACGAGTTGGCAAGCACGCTATGGCAAAACCCCTTTGGACCTGGGTTCGAATCCCAGGTCCCCCCAAAACTTTGTTACGTTTTTCTTCAGGTACTCAGATGCAGTGCTGAAGGCGGGGAACACCATACGTCCTCAGATCTCAACGTACCCAGTGGCTTCGAGCTAGATCCAAAGGCCAGCATGCTGAGCCTGGAAAAATGCTGACCAAACTTCCCTTCTTCAGGCTTAGCGCCCCACAATTTGCTTTTGTTTCTTTTTCTTTTTTGTTCATATCTTTTTGCTCTTATTATTATCATTAAAAGCTAACTAACTAATTAATTAACTAACCCTTTTCATAAATAAAAAAAATCAGAAACAATAAAAATACTTTTATTTTAATTTTATTACTTATTTTTGTAAATAAATTGTGACCAGTTAATTTAGTTTTAATTAGGTTTATTTTAACAATTTTGCATTAAATTAAAATTGAGTTAGAATTAGGATTTTATTAACTTTTTTTAATCACTCCAATTTTATTGCCTTAATTAAAATAAAACTCAAAAACACCTTTTCTTTAAATCCATTATTAATTTAGACTTGATTCTTAATTCAAAAAAGACCAAAAACATGCTTTCTTCAAAAAGGGTCAAAACCCTAAAGGACCATCGGATTCAACTTTTCTCGCGTGTATTATTTTGATCTATATATTGTAATTGCTCCGAGGATGTAATAGTTTTAACTTAGGATTTTTTTTTATTTACCGCTTTTATTTACTTTCCGCATTTACTTTTAAGGGTTTGTCTTTGGCGATGTAAATACCCGACGCCTTGTAATAGCTTAGTTTTATTTTCCATAACCACTAACTTCTAGATGTATGCTAACTAGGCTATGCATGACAAGATCTATCTTAAATTAAAATCAACATAGCTCACCATGACATGTAAAGATAACATAACTGAAAATTGACACACTTGCATATGCCACTCCTAGGGTACGCCTCACTTGGTTGCCTCGAACGTGGTCATTGAGTATAGGATGTTTTAGGGGTCTCCCTCCTGTCTAGAGATCAAAGTTGCCTCGAAACGGTTGCCTCGGATAAAAGTGATCTAAGACATTAGGGTTACCACTAAGGCGTCCTAATGTTGCTTTAGTGACCACTCGTCCCTAAAATCGAATTGACCCGAAAACTCCAACGATGATGCTACCTACTCCTTCATAGTGGGATATCATTGTATAAAGGGACATTACACAGTTTAATTCCTTTTGAGTAGGTAGAGGTTCTTAGGTACTTGCTCTTTCAAAAAAAAACAAATTTTTCGCACTTACACTTTTCAAACAAAGTTTTCAACAATACTTCGTACACTCTTGAGGACAGAAACAAGAGTTAAGTCGAAGTTTTCAAACAAAACTCTTTTCAAAACCCACAAACACAAGAAAAGCAAAACTTTTTGAAAACATAGTGAGCAAGTACCTAAGAGCCCGTGGATAACCACGGATAGAAAGGGTGCTAACACCTTCCCTTTCTATAATCTACCTCCCGAACCCGAGAAACATCTCGAAAAGGAATTTTGCTGTGCTTTTGTCCTTTCCTTGTTTGATGAAATAAAAGACGGTGGCGACTCTTGCTTACCGCGACATTTTGCAAAAACAAACGCAAACGCAAACCAGCATTCCAAAAACAGTCAGTTCTCATTCCCACCGATCACACTGTGAAAAAACCATTTACTGGTAAAAAAGAGACTAATGTTGTGTATGGATCAAGAAATCGTGCTAAGACTGACCGCCATCACTCAGTGGGGAGAGTTTTAATTTCCAATCCTACATCTACTCAATTACAACAAGAGGGTAGGCGTAGGAGTAAGTTTCAAGAAAGACAATACACCAAGATTGGTATGTCCTTACCAAAATCCCTACAACATTTACTGAAAGCTGAGCTCATTTCACTAAGAGACCCTCCATAAAATCCCAATACATCTTCACCTAAATACAACCCCAATGCAAAATGTGCTTACTATGATACGGTGGCAGAACCGACTGTTAATACTGGTTTGTGTTTCGTATTTGCAAATGTCGCGGTAAGCAAGAGTCGCCACCGAATTTTATTTCATCCAACAAAGGAAAGGAAAAAGAACAGAAAAAACCTTTTTTCGAGAGTTTATGAGTACGGGGGGTAGATTATAGAAAGGGAAGGTGTTATCACCCTTTCTATCTATGGTTTTCCACGGGCTCTTAGGTACTTGCTCATTTTGAAATTGCTTGTGTGTTCTTGTTTTGAAAAGTTTTGTTTTACTTCGTTTTAACCCTTGCTTATGTCCTCAAGAGTGTTACGAAGTTGTTTTTGAAAACTTTGTTTGGAAAGTGTTGGTGTGAAAAAGTTTGTTTGTTTGAGCAAGTACCTAGGAACTAATCTACCTACTCTAAAAAGACTGTTCGTTTTCCTTTTAAACAATGTTATCCCATTATTGAGAAATAGGTAGCATCGTCGTTGGAGTTTTAAAGGGACGTTCGAAGGGACATGTGCAATCACAAAAGCAATGTTAGGAAACGTTAGTAATCATCCTAAAGCCTTAAAGATCTTGTTCCGAGGCAACATCTGAATGGGTCATTTTAGATCTTTTGGGGCTAGAGGACAACCACTAACAAACCTTATACTTCATGACCGTTTACCGAAGGCAACCAGAGTGGAGTAAACCGTAAGAGTGAGCATGTGCATGTGTTTGATTTCAGTTATTTAATCTTTGCACAAGTACAGTGATCTACTGTTTTAATTTTCAGTTAGTCTTTCCATAGAATCCTATTAACATACATCTAAGAATTTTATAGTTTGCAAAAATTAAAATGCGGGAATGTTTAAAGTCCTAGCTATTACAGGGCTTTTGCAGATACATGAATATCTTGACTGAAAATAAAAATGCTGAAGTTTAAAACCCTAATTAAACTATTAAAAACCGGGCACAATTAGATCAATAAAAGAAATAATCATACGGAAAAATACTAATGCGCGAGAATTAAAGCTGGAAAAGAGTTCAAAACCCTAAAAAACTAATTTTCTCATTAACATTTTTTGGATTTTTTATAAAAAATAATTTGAATCTAACCTAACTTTTCTAATTAATTTTAATTAATGAAAAGTAAGTTAAAGTTGATGAAATTAATTTATTTACAAAAAATTAATTTATTAAAAAAAAGGAAACTAAGTTCTACTTTTGTGGCTTTGGTTTTATGATTTTATAAAAAAATTGATTAAAAAAAGATAATTAAATTAAATAATGAATAAACAAAATTAATTAAAAAATGAAAAGGTTAGAAAAATGGGCCTGGGGGGTGTGAAACCCAAATTGGAGGGGTGTTTGTTGAATTTTCCAAGGCCCAGATCCGGATGGCCCATTGCAAGTGCTGGATTTGGCGTTGTTGGATTGGGGACGTCCACCATGAGACTGCATCTAGGAGCATTGGATCTGAGTGATGCATGATCTGATGATGATGTTGTGAAGTTGTATGGTGCACTTCCATAGCCTACAAGCACTGGATCCACAAGAATTCGTTTGGAAAATAGAAAAACGTTGGACCTGGGATTCGAACCCAGGACGTCTCCTTTACCAACGCGCATCAACACCAACTGAGCTGCCAAGTCATTCATACATATAACGATAACAATATATTATATGTAAAAGCAATCCGGTGTAAATGAAAACATGCGCAATTTCAAATGAGCCAACCAGATTGTGCCACGCCTTCGTATTCCTCCGCTGGCTATCGTTTTAGCCTAGGGACTTTTACCTACGGTCTCATGCCTGTAACTACAACCCTGTGTTATTCAAAAATCTAGCAAAAGCAATATAAATTTCATTATAGACCATGAATCAACTCGGCTTGAAGCCCTGAACATCATAGTGTCCATGCCTAGCCCTAATTTTGCTTGTAGAAGGAAACCCTAAAACAAACTCAGAAACCCTAAGAATGGCAAACCGTGATTCCTGCACTTAAAACTCAATTAAATGATCCAGCAAGCATCGAGACATTGTAATAAACAAGAATGTCTGATTGAATTCCATCAAAAGAGCATGTATGCACGTAATCAAAAATAAAAAATAATTGAATAACAAGGTTGCGGATTTTACGATTCAAGGGGCTTTGATGCGTGCAAAAGGTGCAGTTAGCTTCAGGAGATTGCCAGGAACGTGTTGCAACCCTTAAATCTCCTTGAGGGTGGCTGTGGTATGGAACTTGGTCTGAGATTTTTTGACAAAAGTGCATTATGTTCTTGGCCGTTTCACACAATTTTTCTACTTCCTGGTGCCTTGCATTTGTTGTGTATATGTACTAGACTGCATTAGGTTAACAAAAAACATGCACATCTTTGCCAATTATCAAGATTTGATTTGATTCCATCTTTGCATTATTTCTTTCTATATCAAGCCAAATCATAAAATTTTCATTCCAATCATCCTTGGCACGATTTGATTTAGTTTGACAGCATATTTGCATTATAATTCCATTCAAAATCAGATAAAAAACAAATCTTCCATATTTTATATCATTTATTTGATTTAATTTGACTTTTAAATGATAAAAAATAAAAATAAATTAAATGAATAAAATCAATAATATACAGTAGAGTGTTTGGGTCGTGGATCATGTTGGAAGCATAATGCAAGCTTAAAAAGTTGGGACCATTTAGCAAAAATGCATTTGTGAGCACATTTGACTTTTGACAATTTTCCAAAAATGGTCAACTTTGACAAGGCATATCTCTTCCAATTTTAACCCTAGAGAGGTGTTCTTGGACTTTTTAGAAATATTAGGATGTCCTCTAAACAACCCTTTTGTTCTCATCTCAATTGGGTCTTCCATGTTCATGTAAGAAGCTTTGACCCAAAAGGTGTTTTTGTTGACTTTTCAAAAGGACCTATAATGTAGAAATTCATATCTTTTGATGAGTGCATATTTTGAACTTGTGGGATGAAGATGAGTTGTGGGTAATTGCATCCTCTTCAAAATGAGCCTTTGAGGGAAAATTTATGATAAAGTATGAAGAAGTTGTGTCTGGTCAAAGTTTGGTTGACTTTTCCTAAGAAACCCTAATTTAGCAACTTTTGGGTTTTGATGAATTTGGGGAATTCCTTGGAGAATCGTGATCAACCATTGATAAAATGATGTATATAACTTCAAAATTTTTATGTTGACCAAAAATCTTGAAGTTTGACTGTATGTGGGCCACAGTTGACTTTTGACCTAGTGCAGTTGACTTTCAAGCATCTGAGCAGTTGATTGAGAAAACTTCTTGTGAAAGGCATGAAACTTGACATGGATGATCTTGAGAACATATTAGGGCCATGGAAAGAATTTGGAACCTTTGGACTTCAACCATCCTGCTGAAAATGGAAACCCTAGTTTGAGGTACATTGCCTTATGAGAGAGTTTGTCTAGTTAACTCTTGGGCATCCTTGAGCAAATTGAGGACCTCAATGGGCATGTGTTGAATAAAATGAGAGGGAAAATTTTGGGGTACAACAACTGCCCATGTTCAATCTTCTTAAACCTGAGGATGTAGATTGGATTTCTGCCTTTCATGGTCTGGAGGTGGAAGATGAATGAACACTAAGTGCCCAGAAATTTGCGCTTGTCTGAGATGGTGCTGGACTATGTAGGTAATATCGGGAATGGGCTTACAGATGCCATTTGGAGGAGACGACAGAATGTCACTAGAGATGGGCTTAAAAATGCCATCCGGAAGATATGACAGAGAATCGTCGGAGATGGGCTTAAAGATGCCATCTAGAGGATGTTGATTTCCCAAGTTATTCCTTTGATGAGAATTCCTGTTCCTGTCGTTGAGGAGGAATCTGATGAGGAATGTTGATCTCTGTCCTGGGAGAAGTAGAATTTTAGGAGCTTCAGCTGTCCGTTACTCTACCGGGCTATCATCTCTTAATCGAGGAGGTGAAAGTGAACTGCTATCGTTTTATAGTGATTTGCTAAGGATAATAAGATTAACTACTATCTGGTCATGCTCCAGGTTTCACAGTGACTTACTGGGGAGAAGAGATTGAACTCACTATCTGGTCGTGCTCCAGGCTTTGCAATTTCTCAATTCTTATTTGGTCGTGTTCCAGGCTTCAGAAGGAATTAAGTGGTTATCCGTTCGCGTCCGGGTTTCAACTTCAAATTAAGGTATACCAATATCCGGTCGATTTTTGGGCTTCGTAGTAATTGGCCGAGTAAACTGCTATTTGGTCGAGTTCCAAGCTTCGCAGTACCTTATATTGTTATCTGGTCGTGCTCCAGGATTCATAGTATCTTGTACTATTATCCGGTCGATTTCCAGGCTTCACAGTATGATGGAGAACTTAAGCTGTTATCCGATTGATTTTCGGGCTTCATAGCTTGAATTTAAGATATACCACTATCTGGTCGATTCCAGGCTTCGTAGCATTTTGGAGAAATCAAGATATTATCCAGTCGATTCCTCACTTCGGTAGCCTTCGGTAAACAGTCACTAAGCATAGGGAATTTTAGTGGTTGCCCTCCAATCTAAAAGATAAAAAATGACCGATTCGAATATTGCCTCGGAAAGATCTTTAGGACTTTAGGTTAATTACTAAGGTTTCCTAGTCATTGCTTTAGTGACTGTATTTGTCCCTTTCGAACGTCCCTTAAAAATTCCAACGACGGTGCTACCTATTCCTTAATAATGGAATAGCGCTGTCAAAAGGAAAATGAACAGACTTTTTTCGAGTAGGTAGATAACTGTTAGGTACTTGCTCAATTAATCAAACAAAACTTTTCACACAAACACTTTTTTTCAAAACAATTTTCAAAACAACTTCGTCACACCCTTGAGGATTGATACAAGGATTATTACGAAGTAAAACTTTTCAAAATAAGCACACACACAAGAATTTCAAAAATGAGCAAGTACCTAAGAGCCCGTGGAAACCCACAGATAGAAAGGGTTCTGACACCTTCCATTTCTATAATCTACCCCCTGTACTCATAAACATTCTCGAAAAAAGGTTTTTTCTGTTCTTTTTCCTTTTCCTGATTGGATAAAATAAAAGTCGGTGGCGACTCTTGCTTACTGCGAAATTTGCAAATACAAAACGCAAACCAGTATTAACAGTCGGTTCTGCCACCGTACCACACCATCTACCCAAGAGATGAAGGAGATTCTAAAAAATCATCAGAAAAAGTGATTACAACATAGTGGAACAATTGGGGCAAACACCCTCGAAGATTTCTATGTTGTCTTTATTGTTGTGCTCCAAGGCACATGCTCAGGCACTGATAAAATTCTTGAAGAATGCCCATGTTCCTCAAGAAACTACGGCCGACCAATTTGAAAATTGTGTAGTAAGCTTAACTGCCGATAATGGTTTAGGGTTCTCTAATGCAGATTTGACCCTTGCAGAAGAATCACAACAAATCTCTCCACCTCTCCATAGAATGTAAGGGCACTACCATGGCACATGTATTAGTAGATACTGGATCTTCTCTCAATGTCTTTCCTAAAGGAGCTTTGGATAGACTAGACTGTGATGGACTTGTGTTGAAACCTAGCGACATTGTAGTAAGGACTTTTGATGTTTCTAATAGGATGATCCATGTAGAGGTTGATCTCCCTATCAAGGTTGGGTATCGAGTCTTCAACTCAACATTCTATGTGATGGATATTCGTCCTGCTTATTCTTGCCTTCTTGGACGCCCTTGGATACATGGGGCGGGAGTGGTGATGTCTGCTTTGCATCAAAAATTGAAATATCCAATTAAAGGAAAGATCATTACTGTTTGTGGTGAGGAAGAGTTCATGGTTAACCACCTGAATTTGTTCAAGTATGTGGAGATGGACGACGAGTTTATTGAAAATCCTTGTCAAGCCTTAGAAGTGGTTTCTCCCATGATTGCTACCACCAAGACTTCTTCTGACGTTCCAAAAGCGGCTCAAGATGTGCCAAGAATGGTTTCCCTTAAAGACGCTCGTGTTGTGATTGAAGATGGAGGTTGTACAATTTGGGGACAACTCCCTGACATACCTTTTAAAGCAGACAAGTTTGGCTTGGGTTTCACTACCAAAGCTCAAAAGGAGGTCAGATGTGCTCGCGCAAGAAAACCACCTCTTCACATCGGTACTCATGAAGTGAATGCTCTAGAAGACTCCAATGATGGTTGTGATTTTAAAGACTGGATCACCCAATTGTCGGTGAAGGACTCGACACCTTCTGTGCAAAGGACTTCATTCCCATCTCCTTCAACAAGGAGTAATTACCATTTACTGTTTTTATAAATTCAAGAACTTTGTCTATAATTCTAATTGAAACAATGACTTTAAGCCATGTGCCATGCCCGGGGCATCATGGTTCATTTGTTAAGGGTTTCTTCATTTTTATATGCCATATGATCATTTAATGAAAAACATTAGACTCTTTTGCATTCAAAATTTTACGCTCATTGTCTTTCTTTCACTTTATTCAATTTTCAAAATAGCCATGTATCTTACATGCACACACATACACACATTTGCATATCCACATCCACGTTGGATATCATTGCCAACGACTCTGCTATTGCCAGCTATAATTTCAAACGTCTAATATATCAATCCGAAGACGAAGGCGAGGAAGATTGTGAAATACCTGGGAACTCTCTAGACTTCTAATGCAAGAGGAAAAATCCATTCAACCATACAAGGAACCAATTGAAGTAATAAACCTAGAAACTAAGGTAGACAAAAAAGAAGTCAAGATCGGTGCTAACCTAGAAGAAAGTGTCAAAGGGAGGTTGGTCCAGATGTTGCATGATTACATTGAGGTGTTTTCTTGGTCATATAAAGATATGTCGGGGATTGATAATGATATTGTAGTTCATCGCCTACCAATGAAGGAAGATTGCCCTCCAGTCAAGCAAAAGGTCTGTCGCATGCGACCAAATATGTATGAGAAGATAAAGGCTGAGGTAATGAAACAATTTGATGCATGTTTCCTAGAAGTGACTTCAAACCCTCAATGGGTGGCAAATGTGGTCCTGGTGCCTAAGAAATACAGTAAAGTCCGTATGTGCGTAGACTATAGAGACCTGAATAGGGCAAGCCCCAAGGATGATTTCCTACTACCACATATCGATGTCTTGGTCGATAACACTGCTCAACACAAAGTTTTCTCCTTCATGGATGGCTTCTTCGGATATAACCAGATCAAAATGGCGCCCGAAGACATGGAAAAGACCACTTTTGTTACACAATGGGGCACCTTCTGTTATAAGGTCATGCCTTTCGGTGTGAAGAGTGCAGGGTAACCTATCAACGAGCTATGGTAGCCCTATTTCATGACATGATTCATCATGAGATAGAAGTCTATGTTGATGAAATGATTGCAAGATTGAAAAATGAGGAACAAAACCTTGATCATCTACACAAGCTATTTGAAAGGTTAAAGAAATATAAGTTGAGGTTGAATCCCAATAAATTCACCTTCGGGGTAAGATTTGGAAAACTCCTAGGGTTTGTCGTCAGTGGTAAAGATATTGAAGTCGATCCTACGAAAGTAAAAGTCATACAAGAAATGCCAGCTCCCTGTACTGAGAAGGAGGTCAGAGGTTTCTTAGGTCGACTCAACTACATTGCTCGATTCATATCTCACTTAACTACTACTTGTGAGCCAATCTTCAAACTCTTGAAGAAAGATCAAGTAGTCAGATGGAATGACGACTACCAAGCATCCTTTGATAAAATTAAAGAGTACCTGCAAGAACCTCCTATACTGATGCCTCCAGTTGAAGGAAGACCTCTGATTATATACTTGACGATATTAGAGAATTCAATGGGGTGTGTGTTGGGCCAACATGACTAGTCTGGCCGGAAAGAGCATGAATATACTACCTGAGCAAAAAATTTACCGACTATGAAACAAGATATTCACTACTCGAGAAAACTTGCTACACTTTGGCATGGGTTGCTCGGTGGCTAAGATAATATATGCTGAATCACACCACTCTATTGATTTCTAATATGGACCCCATCAAATATATCTTCGAGAAGCCAACTCTCTCGGGACGAATAGCTAGATGGCAAATGATCTTGATTGAAGACAACATCCAGTACACTACACAAAAAGCAATCAAAGGAAGTGCGTTGGTGGATCATTTGGCCCATCAAGCTATTGATGACTATCAATCCATGAACTTTGAATTCCCGGATGAGAATATCATGCTAGTGACCGACTGTGAAAAGCCTGAACCGTATGAAGGACCTGAACCAGGATCCCGATGGACTATGGTTTTTGATGGAGCTTCCAACGCTTTGGGTAGAGGAATTGTGTTATGATCATTTCTCCCAAAGGCTGTCATACACCTTTTACTGCCAGACTATGCTTCGACTGTACAAACAACATGGTCGAGTATGAAGCGTGCATCTTGGGTTTTAAGTTTGCTATTGACCTAAGAATCAAATTCTTAAGCGTGTACGGAGATTCGACATTAGTAATCAGTCAAGTTAAAGGATAATGGGATACCAAACATCCAAATCTAATCCCCTATAAAGAGCTTGTGCTAGCCTTAATCCCACACTTTGTGGAAGTCACTTTTGAACACTTTCCAAGAGAAGAAAATCAATTGGCGGACGCTTTAGCAACCATGTCGTCTATGTTCAAGGTCAGTTATGACAACGAAGCCCCCTGAATTACTATCAAAAGATTTGAAAAACCTTCGCATTGTTATGATATCGGAACTGACGAGGCAAAGCCTTGGTATCATGAAGTGAAGAGGTACCTTGAAGCACAAGAGTATCCTGAAGGACCTTCAATCAATGACAAAAAATTCCTGTGAAGGTTCTCAGCCAAATTTTTCCTAAGCAATGGGATCCTATACAAGCACAACCATGCTTCTAATCTGATCCATTATGTGGACAAGAAGGAAGCAGAAGAGATCATGGAAGACATGCATGAAGGTATCTTTGGAACTCACTCTAGTGGACACATTATGGCCAAGAAGATTCTGAGGGCTGGTTACTATTGGTCGACTATGGAAATTGATTGTCACCGCCACTCGAGTACTTTCTATAAGTGTCAAATCTATGCCGACAAGGTTCATGTGCCTCCAATTCCTTTGAATGTCATGACTGCTCCGTGGCCATTTGCAATGTGGGGCATTGATATGATTGGAGAGATCAAGCCCACTGCCTCTAATGGACATCGGTTCATCCTCGTCGCCATTGATTACTTCATCAAATGGGTCGAAGCGGCTTCATTTGCCTCAGTCACTAAGAATGTTCTAGCCAGGTTTATCAAGCATAACCTCATATGTCGGTACGATATCCCCAAAACAATTATCACTGACAACGGAACCAATCTCAACAATGCCATGATCACTGAACTCTGGACGCGGTTCAAAATTAAGCATCATAATTCTTCTCCATACAAACCTAAAATGAATAGCATAGTGGAGGCCACCAATAAAAATATAAAGAAGATTATACAAAATATGGTGGTGACCTACAAATACTAGCATGAGGTGCTACCATTTACTCTTCATGGCTACCGTACTTCGGCTTGAACATCAACTGAGGCAACCCCTTTTTCTTTAGTCTATGGCATAGGAGTTGTCATACCCATCGAAGTTCAGATTCCTTCTCTAAGGATTATGAAAGAAGTGGGCTTAGGTAAAGATGAATGGATTCAGACAAGATTGGATCAGTTGAACTTGATTGATGAAAAGAGGTTGGTTGCTATCTGTCATGGTCAAATGTATCAAAAGCGTATGATAAGGCATTTAACAAAAAGATCAAACCTCGAGTATACCAGGTTGGAGACTTGGTAATAAAGCCCATCATTTTACCACAAGGCGACCCCAGGGGCAAATGGACTCCCACTTACGAAGTGTCATTTCTTTTCAAAAAAGTATTCTCTGGAGGTGCTATGATGCTAATTATTATGGACAACAAAGATTTCCCACATCCTGTGAACGCGGACATAGTCAAAAAATACTACGTATAAAGAATGACCCGCTAGGTTGACATACCTAGGCAAAAATAAAGGCATCCCGGTGAACCAAAAGGTTGGGGGGAAGTTAGGGATACATACAAAAGATTGTACACCCGGCAAGTCGAAAACCTGAAAGGGCGGCTTAGGAAAAAAAGGGTATCCTGGTGGACTGAAAACCCGAAAGGACGGTCCAGGCAAAAGTTAAGGATTAAAGTGTACGACTATGTCCTGTCGGATCACTAACATTCAACTCTATTACTAAGGTCAAAAGTTTAAATGGTATGAGATCAATCCAATCAACTTCTTTCGACGGCAAGGGATGATGTTCGAAGGCATAGGGGCAATAGCAGAGTTGGGACCCAATGAGATCACTTCCACATGGCTATACATTTTGTCTCCCTCTACAAAAACGCCTGTTTTAAGGCAAATTATCAATACAAATATACTTTGAAGTACAAACTTTTTGTTTTTTTATTTTGAGTGCAAAAATGTCCAATGACTAAAATTGAATGAACATATGCATATGAACATGATTAACTATTAATAAATGTATGCACAAGCATTTACTTAAGGATATGGGATATCCCCATAAAATTACTTCATTGAGATTATCCCCACAGAGTGAAGTCATACATTCTCCAGATTTCTAATTGACGTATCCCATGGAAATTCCATTCCCCAACCAAGTTTGGACTTCCAAAACTGAAAAGAAACCTTGCAAAAAGTTCTACACCAAAAGAATTCATTTCCCCAGTGAGGTCACCAAAATACTTTCCTCGACAGGGTTTATTTCCCCACGGATTATAATCTTCCCCGTTTGAGTTTATTCCTCATACTACTACAGATCAACGGACAAAATTCATTTTTTCCAGCGGAGTTGATACTATCTCTAGAAAGTTGTTGCGAAGACTGGAATCCGACCAGATAACAGTTAACTTCATCCTCCCCCAGACAAGTCAAAAGTTTAGTCATCTCTTTTATCCCCGGTCAGGGCATATAAGAATCAAATTCCCCAGTAGAGCCATGAACAACCAAAGTTCCGGGACCCTACTTCCCAAGAAGAAACCAACATTCCCTACATAGTTTCCTCAAACAAAAAAAAACAGGAATTCCCAATGCAAGCATTCTAATCAAAGTTGAAGATACACATACTCTTCATCTCCAACAGTAGTCTGGGATTTAAGCTTCCCAAATCTCCCCAGTAGTTGTCAATGATTTATTTTCCCAGACGTAGATACATTTCAATAACATTACACATTCACACATCCTGACACATGCATACAAAACACATATAGCACAATATCATTTATTTTTGAGAACATCATTACAAAATACATGCATCATGACATTGCATACAACTAACTCTTTACCTTTTCAGGAAAAGATCAATCAACAGATGCATGTCATCAACCATCTACAAATTTCTCCAGAGGCTAAAATCTGACAAATATTTCCATCGAAGATTTGTCCCAGGGAGTCATTCTAAAGAATATCTCTCAGAGACAAAATCAAGCTTGGATCCCTCCTTTTACCTGTTAAAGTAGTAGTCGTTAGAGATTCCTTCATTACTTGTTAAAGTAGTAGTCGTCATATTCCTTCATTACCTATTGAAGTAGTAGTCGTCAGATATTTCTTCATTACCTGTTGAAGTAGTAGTCGTCAAAGATTACTTCATTACCTGTTGAAGTAGTAGTCATCAGAGATTCCTTCATTGTCTATTGAAGTAGTAGTCTTCATAGATTCCTTCATTACCTGTTAAAGTAGTAGTCATCAAGATTCCTTCATTACATGTTGAAGTAGTAGTCGTCAAATATTCCTTCATTACCTATTGAAGTAGTAGTCGTCAGAGATTCCTTTATTACCTGTTGAAGTAGTAGTCGTCAAAGATTCCTTAATTATTTGTTGAAGTTGTATTCGTCAGAGATTCCTTCATTTCCTGTTGAAGTAGTAGTCATCAAGATTCCTTCATTACATGTTGAAGTAGTAGTCGTCAAAGATTCCTTCATTACCTGTTGAAGTAGTAGTCGCTAGAGATTCCTTCATTATATGTTGAATTAGTCGTCGTCAGATTCCTTCATTACCTATTGAAGTAGTAGTCGCCAGATTCCTTCACTACCTGTTGAAGTAGTAGTCGTCAAGATTCCTTCATTACCTGTTGAATTAGTAGTCGTCAAGATTCCTTCATTACCTATTGAAGTAGTTGTCATCAAGATTCCTTCATTACTTGTTAAAGTAGTAGTCGTCAAGATTCTTTCATTACCTATTGAAGTAGTAGTCACCATAAGATTCCTTATAATATACGTTAAAATAATAGTCACAGTCAAGCTTTATACTTACCAGCAGTCACTTTGGATGGCATCTTTAAGCCCATTCCCAACACAATCAACCAACAGCATTACTTCGTACACCAACGAGTGTAAATTTCTGGACACTCTAGTGTTCAATCATCTTCTACCTACAAGTCACGAATGGCTAACACGCCAGTCTAACTCTTCAGGTTTAAGAAGATTGAACAGGGGCAGCTGTTGTACCCTAAAATTTTCCCTCTCTTTTCTCAAGACATTTCTCACAAAGATCTTCAATGGCTCAAGCTTGCACAAGTGTTGACTAGGTCAAACTATCTCCTAAACACTGATGCCTCAAATTAGGGTTTGGGTTTTCTCAAGGACAATTGATTTTTTAATGCCTCAAATGAGTTTCATGTATCATAATATACCTTCAAGAATACTCATGTCAAATTTCAAGTCTTGAAATTACAATTTTGCTTAGCCAATTGACCAGATGACTAAAAATCAATTGTATTGGATAAAAAGTCAACTATGGTCAACCTATGTCAAACGTCAATATTTTTTGACCAATATCAACAATTTTAAGTCATATGCGTCAATTGATCAAGTTTGGATCATAAATCCTCAAGAAAAATGTTCAAATCATCAAAAGGGCAAAATGGTCAAAATTAGGGTTTTGACTGAAAATGATTGATTCTTGACTTTTGATTTAATACATGACTTATTGGTTTTAAACATGATATCAAGGATTAAATTAAATCAACTTTACCTAATTACATGACTCAATTAATCTCTCAAGATCAATGGATTAATAGTTTAAATTTTGATCAACTGATGAAAAGTCAACTGATGCACAAAAAGTCAAAAATTGACTTTTTGGTCAAGATTTAATTATAAAGATCACATTTCATCAAGACATTCAAATATATAAATTTTGATCATCAAGTAATCAATAAAGTCAAAAGTCAATTTGAAAAGTCAAACTTTTCAAGACAACGAAATTTTTTCTAAGTGTTTTCATACATGATAATTTCATAACTTCATCCCAATCTTTCACCAAGATGCAAGATGATTCAAAGAAAACTTTCAAAATGAAAGTTGTAGATCTTGATGATATCTACAACTTTTCTTTACTAATCAAGTCCTATAAGTTCTTGGATTTTGAGTTATAAATTCCTAAAGTCATGACATTTTTCATAAAACACAAAGAAATTTTCAACAGGTTTTGGTCAGTTTTTATCTCAACTTCTTGGCCAATTTTCATCAAGTTCCAATTTGATTTAGCCAAAGTGGTCAACATGAAAGTTGTAGACAATGTTTCAAGCTTTCTAAAATATCCAAGAGCATGAATTTATCATACTTGAGCTGGGATATTCAAAATCATGAAGTTGGATATCCATTCTTGAATTACAAATCATTTTTGGTGATGAACACATAATCCAATCTACATGCTATGCTGTATAATCTTGTGTTGCAGGCCTTCTAACTTGTCAATATCACCATAATTTAATTCTTACACCTACTCTTGAGCTATTACCCAAGTGTTTGAGTCATTGTCCAAAAGATCTTTCCATTTATAGCATAAAGGCCCCATTGTTATTCTTGAAAAGCAAGCTTTTGGTACAAAATTTGTCTTCAGCCCATACCTTGCTTAATTCTGATTACACTCCATCATAAATTATGGAAATTATCCCCTCTATACCATCAACTTTGGTACTTCATCTTGGGACCATGGAAGACTTGGCATAACTTGATATTTGCATTCCAACCAAACCATAATTTGTTATATTGCAAATCTTGTTACTTCAACTTCCAAAACCTTTTCTCTATAAATAGAGAAGTAATTTACAAGCTAAAGGCCAGATTATTGTGTATTGAAAAATCCTCAAACCCCCCTTATACTCTAAAAACCAGAATTGTCCATAAAAATCTCCATCTTTGAGCTTTGAAGTCCAAACGCTTTGAGTCTCCAAAACCTTGCAAGTTTTCCCTAAACAAACCATCCATATACTTCATATACATCATATGGAAGTTGTTCAAACACAAGAGCAACTTCGGTAACATCACTATCACCATTCTCCAAACTCAAAAACAGCCACTTGACCTCTCCAAGAGAACACATCAACTTTAAATCAAAACACAAATTTCAGTTTCAAGGTAAGTTTTCTTGACTTTGAACTCTTCATACAAGCATCATTAGTGGTTAATTTGTGAAGATAAAATGTAGATATCATTTCCCTGGAGATAACCATATGTTTACTTTTCATTTTCATTAACCATGTGTTGAGAACTGGCTCATATATGCTGCAGAAAAATGTTGGTAGTAAAAAATAGCAGTATGAGTCAATGCATAACTCTATGTGTCGACACATATTAGGTACAAAACAGGTCATGAGTTGATACAAAACACGAATGAGTCGGCACATAACATAAATGAGTCGATACAAACCATTATGTGTCGACTCATACTGATTTTTTTTTTACTTCCAGGAGTAAAGAAATGATATGTATCGATGCATAAGTGCATGTGTCGATGCAAAACAGGTTATGAGCCGACGCAAACTTTTATGTATCGACTCATACTAAGTTGGTTTTGATTTCCAGGAGCAAGGCTGTGAGGGAATTGTGCGGGGTATACCGACACGGTTGAAGCAGTCTGCTACGTTGATGTGGCACTTTGGTGAGTACCGGTAACCCTTGAGTCAAGTCAAGGAGAGTACGGGGCCGCCGCATGGTGTCGTGAAGCATCAACTGACCTTAGGAACCTTAATTGAACCATCCTGGCCTCTTTAGGGTAGTGAGATAACTGACTTTGGTGCAGTCCGAAGTTGGTTGATACTCGATACTACACTCATTGAGGGTTGTTTTCTTGGAATATTTTGATCGCCAGTTCAGTGGCTAAATCGAAACTATGAACACAGAAAACAATCCGATGATATTGAGATCCTTAGAACCCGGTTACTTCTGATAGGACAGGTCTGAGCCCACCAACTTCAAGAGGGTAATACCTAGACCCCATGCTGGCCTAAACTCTAAGGGCTGTCTTGTGTGACTTGTGTGCCTTACCATGTTTGCTTTTTGTGGATACTTGTGGTGTGTTTTTATCATAATATCATAACATCATACAACATCATACGCATCCACTAACCACTTCAGGGGTTCGAATCTTCATCTTTGTTCTTGTTTTGTAGGACATGGAAACTATCCGCAGAAAGACAATTCAGATCAACCTCATAAGGGTCTCTCTTCAGCTTAAGGAACTTATATCCAGGATTCCCGAGAGCTCTTCTTTCAGTGAGAAACACGGAAGACTCATCAGCTTGGTCAACACCAACATTGAGGAAGATATGATAAAGGTCCTCTTCCAGTTCTTTGACCCTCTGCACCACTGCTTTACTTTCCTGGATTATCAACTGGTGGCCACATTGGAAGAGTTCTCCCAACTTCTGAAGATCCCTATCCTTAGTCAACTACCCTACAACGGTACAGAAAAGGAGCCAAAACTTGAAGAGGTTGCTAAAGCATTATGCCTACAACCATCTGACATTAAAGGACATTGGGAAGTTAGAAGTGGTATCAAAGGATTCTTGGAAAAGTTTCTGTTTGAGAAGGCCCAAGAATGTTGGAATTCCCTTGACCTACAAGCCTTTGAGGAAGTTGTGGCACTCCTTGTCTATGGGTTGGTGTTGTTCCCGAATCCCGATCAGCTTATAGATGTCAATGCTGTCAAGATCTTCATGTCCAGGAATCCTATACCTACGTTGCTCAGGGACATCCTTCACTCATGTTACACCCGAACCATGAGAAAAAGAGGTGTTCTTATATGCTGCACTCCTCTCCTGGGAAGGTGGTTTATTTCGCACCTTCCACAATCAGTTTTGAAGAACGAGCGGGGTTTGAGATGGTCACAACGATTGATGACTCTTACACATGCAGATATACATTGGTGCTCTCGATCCAGAGAGGATGTCACTATCATTGATCGTTGCGGGGAGTACCCTAATGTTCCTTTACTTGGAATCAGAGGAGGAATTACTTACAACCCATGCTTGGCTTTGAGACAGTTTGGATATGCTCGGAGGGATGGCCCTCATGACATGTTAATTCCTGACATAGTTTTTGACTTCGACAACGATGCACAAGGACTTCGCCATAGATTTATCAGAGCTTGGAGGATGCCCAACAAGGTAGACAGCAAGACACTGGGGCATAGGAACTCCATCCCGTTGGAGCCTTATCTCAAGTGGGTACGAGCCCGCTCCCAGAAGTTGGTGATGCCATATCCTCATGTTCTCCCTGTGATCAAAGAGCCAGTCTTAGAAGGAGAGGTGCCCTACACTATTCAACATCCTGACATGCCTACATCCTGGGAAGAAATGCAGAAAAGCTGGATCCAACTCAAGGAAGAACGGAATTCTCTTGAAACCAGTCTACATGCCAGTGAGAAGAAGGTCTTGGAACTCACCCGCCTACTGCACGAGGAAAAGACTCTCAACACTTACATAGATCCAAAGAGGACGCGCAATGTCTTTTGGGATTAGTTTACTTTGTAATGTTTTCCCATGAGGCCTTGATGTACTGAACAATTATTTCTTAATGATAACGTGTGTTCCTTTTTGTCTGCAACAAATTTGAACTTTCGAACCCTTGAATGCATTGCATAAACAGCATATCATGCATCATGTGCATAGCAGGTACTCTTCTTTTCAGGTTGCTTAATGTTCTTCACTGTTTATTTCAGCCCTACGCCATCATGAATCCTAAATCATCTACCGAGCAATCCATCAAGGCCCTCCAGGCTCAAAACGCCCAGTTCCAAGAGCTGATCATGAGTTTGGCCCAAGGTCAAGAGGAGTTGAAGGCTCTGCTGGTCAAGAAGAAGAAGAAGAGAACTGTACTATTCAACACTGGCCGGAGGTTTGGTAACACACTGCAAAATGAGGTTGATCAAGCTGGTTCTTCTGTAGGGAAAGGCAGTCCCCAAGGGGGAAGGGTTCCTAGTCATGTGGTCTCTGACAACGAGACTGATTTTAATGAAGAGCAATAACCTCCCGCTGAAGACAAGTACAAGCAGTTAGAGGATCGCCTGAATGCCATGGAAATTCAACAAGTGCCTGGGCTGGATTTTGGAGACCTGGGTCTATCTTCTGGTGTGGTGATCCCACACAAGTTCAAAGCACCATCTTTCGCAAAGTATGACGGGGCGTCCTGCCCTAGGCTACATCTCAGATCTTATGTGCGGAAGATCCAACCATATACTGTGGACAAGAACTTATGGATCCATTTCTTCCAGGAGAGTCTTTCAGGGACTCATCTCGAATGGTTCTATCAGCTGGATGGAACCAAGGTTCGTAACTGGGAGGACTTGGCTACTGCTTTTTACAAGCAGTATCAGTATAATGCCGACCTCGCTCCTACACATACCCAACTCCAGGGTATGTCGCTAGGATCGGGAGAAGGTTTTAAAGAGTACGCGCAGAAGTGGAGGGACATGACTGGAAGGGTGCAGCCGCCGTTAACCGACCGTGAACTCGTAGACATGTTCTTGGGGACCCTGTCCGGGCCGTTCTTCAATCATCTCATTGGCAATTCGTCCGCAGGGTTTACAGATCTTATTCTGACGGGTGAAAGGATAGAAGCTGGTTTGAAATAGGGGAAGATACAGAAGGGTGCGTCCTCAAGTTCTGAGAAAAATCCTTTCAAGAAGGAAGCCAGTGCTGTGTATGGGCCCAGGAGGCAAAACAAACCGGAACGCCGCCAAGCTGTCAACGCGGTGGTAATTGCAAAGCCTGCTGCCGCTCCTCAGCAACCTAACCAACCAAGGGGTGAGAGACCCAGAAGATAATATGCTCGGCTTAGTATGACCTTGTCACAGATCTTGCCGCAACTGCTATTGACCAACTTGGTAACCGTCAGAGAAGCTCCGAAGGTGGTAAACACAACCTCTCCGAAGTATAATCCCAACGCCCGATGTGCTTATCACTCTAATAGCCCGGGGCATTCTACTGATGACTGCTGGGCCCTGAGAAATAAGGTTCAAGACCTTATCGATGCTAAAGAGGTTCAGTTCGAGGCGCCCGAGAAGCCTAATATGGTGACTGCTCCCATGCCCAACCATGGAGTGAATGCTATCGGGGATGGGGACGAAGTGGAAGAATCTGAGTTCAACAGCTGGATCTGCCCAACGGCCGACGGTGGACTGAACAATTGGACTGCAAAAGACTACATACCTGTTACTTTTGTTACGCAGTAATGAATTCCTTTGTTTTTTAAATTTGTAATGAACAATAATGTGAAACTTTATGGCCCGGTGTCTTACCCGGGGCACCGTTGGCTTCATTTGTGAGGGCATATTACTTGTCATTTCCATATATCATGAATAAAGACATTGGACGTTTTTCGCATTGCAAATCTTGTGCCCCCTTTCTTTCTTTCTTTATATATTGCAAAACAGCTATATTTACACACACTCACTCATACAGGTTTCAATCCACTCTGGATCTCACTGGTAACGACTCTGCTACTGCCAATTATGACTTCGAAAATCCGATCAACTTAGCCGAAGATGAAGGTGAAGATGATTGCGAAGTGCCTGGTGAGCTTGCAAGATTGTTACTCCAGGAAGAGAGGGCTATTCAGCCACATGAAGAGCCAGTGGAAACGGTAAATCTGGGTACTGAGGCAGACAGAAAGGAAGTCAAGATTGGTGCCAATCTAGAGCTTAGCGTAAAACAACGGTTGATTCAGATGTTGCATGATTATGTGGAAATCTTTGCCTGGTCCTACGAAGACATGCATGGGTTGGATACCGATATTGTGGTCCATCACTTGCCTACCAAGGAAGAATGCCCTCCGGTTAAACAAAAGGTCCGCCGTATGCGTCCAGAGATGTCCGAGAAAATCAAAGCTGAGGTTATGAAGCAATTTGATGCCGTGTTTCTAGCAGTGACTTCTTACCCTCAGTGGGTTGCCAACGTGGTTCCGGTACCGAAAAAAGATGGTAAGGTCCGAATGTGTGTTGACTACAAGGATCTGAATAGGGCAAGCCCCAAGGATGACTTCCCTCTGCCTCACATCGACGTTCTGGTTGACAATACTGCTCAGCACAAGGTGTTCTCCTTCATGGACGGTTTTTCAGGTTATAATCAGATCAAAATGGCTCCTGAAGATATGGAAAAGACTACCTTTGTTACTCAGTGGGGCACCTTCTGCTACAAGGTCATGCCATTCGGGTTAAAAAATGCTGGGGCAACCTACCAACGTGCCATGGTTGCTTTATTTCATGACATGATCCGCCATGAGATTGAAGTGTACGTCGATGATATGATTGCAAGGTCCCAAACTGAGGAGGAACACCTTGACCATCTGCAGAAGCTGTTTGACTGGTTGAAGTTGTACAAGCTGAGGTTGAATCCGAACAAGTGCACCTTCGGGGTACGATCTGGAAAATTGCTAGGCTTCGTCGTGAGCGACAAAGGTATTCAAGTGGACCCTGCCAAGGCGAAAGCCATACAAGAGATGCCAGTTCCCAAGACAGAGAAAGAAGTCAGAGGCTTTCTAGGACGTCTGAATTATATTGCCCGATTCATCTCGCATCTAACTGCTACCTGTGAACCAATCTTCAAGCTGCTGAAGAAAGATCAAGTAGTACGTTAGAATGATGAATGTCAGGCTGCTTTTGACAGAATCAAAGAGTATCTCCAAGAACCACCCATTCTTATGCCACCGGTTGAAGGGAGACCGCTAATACTATACCTGACAGTACTTGACAGCTCAATGGGGTGTGTGCTGGGGTAGCATGACGAGTCTGGCCGAAAAGAGCACGCCATTTATTACCTTAGAAAAAAGTTTATCGACTGTGAGACCTGATACTCACTGCTCGAGATAACTTGCTGCGCTTTGGTATGGGCTGCTCGCCGACTGAGACAGTATATGCTGACTCACACTACTCTATTGATTTCAAAAATGGATCCAATAAAGTACATATTCGAAAAGCCTGCTCTGTCTAGAAGAATAGCAAGATGGCAGATGATCTTGACAGAATATGACATCCAGTACACGACTCAGAAAGCAATCAAGGGAAGTGTATTGGCAGACCACTTGGCACACCAAGCAGTGGACGACTACCAATATATGAACTTTGAATTTCCAGACGAGAACATCATGGTAGTGACTGATTGTGAAATACCTGGACCGGATGAAGGACCTGAGGAAGGATCCCGATGGTCTATGCACTTTGACGGAGCTTCAAACGCTTTGGGTAACGGTATCGGCGCTGTGATCATATCCCCTCAAGGTACTCATACTCCACTTACTGCCCGGCTATGTTTCAACTGCACCAACAACATGGCAGAGTATGAGGCATGCATCATGGGTCTTCAAGCTGCGATTGACTTAAGGATCAAGTTTCTGAGTGTCTTCGGAGATTCCGCTCTCGTGATCAATCAGATCAAAGGCGAGTGGGATACGAAACACCCAAACCGCATTCCTTACAAAGAGTGTATGATGACATTGATCCCCCATTTCACAGAGATAACTTTTGAACACTTCCCGAGAGAGGAGAATCAGTTGGCGGACGCGCTAGCCACGATGTCTTCTATGTTCAGAGTCAAATGGGACAACGAGGCTCCCCGGATCATTATCTGGAAACTGGACAAACCTGCATATTATTGTGGTCTTGAGGCTGAGATGGTAACTGAAAAACCCTGGTATCATGAGGTAAAGAGGTATCTGGAAGCTCAAGAATACCCCGAGGGTGCATCTGTTAATGACAAGAAGTTTCTGAGAAGGTTCGCGGCAAAGTTCTTCCTCAGCAACGACATTCTATACAAGCGAAACCATGATTCAACCTTACTGCGTTGTGTGGATAAAGCTGAAGCAGAAAGAATCATGGCATAATTGCATGAAGGTACCTTCGGAACGCATTCCAGTGGACACACCATGGCAAAGAAAATCCTTCGGGCAGGATATTTCTGGTCCACAATGGAAGCCGACTGTTACCAACATTCTCGGACATGTCATAAATGCCAGATATATGCTGATAAGGTGCACGTTCCTCCGGTTCCTCTGAACATCTTGACAGCACCATGGCCTTTTGCAATGTGGGGCATTGATATGATCGGCGAAATCAGACCTACGGCATCTAACGGGCATCGCTTCATCCTGGTGGCGATCAATTACTTTACAAAATGGGTTGAAGCGGCTTCTTATGCTACGGTAACCAAGAACGTCGTGGCACGGTTCATTCGACATAACTTGATCTGTCGATACGGCATCCCGGAAAGGATCATTACGGACAATGGTACCAACCTCAACAACAAGATGATCACTGAGCTCTGCGAGCAATTCAAGATACAGCACCACAACTCTTGTCCTTACCGGCCGAAGATGAATGGGGCTGTAGAAGCAGCAAATAAGAATATCACGAAGATTGTGCAGAAGATGACAGTGACCTATAAAGATTGGCACGAGATGTTACCGTTTGTTCTTCATGGGTACCGTACCTCAGCAAGAACGTCAACCGGGGCAACTCCTTTTTCCTTGGTCTATGGCATGGAGGCAGTCTTGCCGATTGAAGTCCAGATACCCTCTCTCCGGATAATGAAGGATGCAGGCTTGAGCGAAGATGACTGGATCCAGACCCGACTTGACCAATTAAACCTAATTGACGAAAAGAGACTCAATGCTATTTGTCATGGTCAAACGTACCAAAAACGGATGATCAGGGCATTTAACAAGAAAGTCAGACCACAAGAGTATCAAGTTGGGGACCTGGTAATCAAACACATCATTCTTCCTCAAAGTGATCCCAGGGGAAAATGGACCCGCACATACGAAGGGCCATTTGTGGTTAAACATGTCTTCTTAGGAGGAGCCATGATTCTAACCACCATGGATGGTGACGACCTTCCTCACCCCGCCAATGCAGACATAGTAAAAAGATACTACGCATGATAAAAGACCCACTAGGTTGACATACCTAGGCAAAAATCAGGGCTTCCCGGCGAACCAAAAGGGTTCGGGCAAAATGAGGGATGAAATGAAAAATCTGTACACCCGGCAAGTCGAAAACCTGAAAAGGCGGCTTGGGCAAAAATGGGTATCCCGGTGGACTGAAAACCCGAAAGGGCGGTCCAGGCAAAAGTTAGGGATTAAAGCGTAATACTATGTCTCATTGAAATCACCTTGCATCCAGAATCTGATATCAACTATCAAGTTCAGACGGCATCGATCAATCGGCTTCATCTTTAACTGAGCAGCCAAGTGATGAGACACTCGAAGATATAAAGGCGATAGCAGAGTTGGAACCTAGTGGGATTACTCTTTTCACATAGCTGTTTTGTTTTCCTTTTCCACAAAATTGTATAAAATCTGTTGTTCGGCGGTATTCTCTTACTAGGACGTCAGCCTCTTGTACATAAACGCCTATTTACAGGCGAATTCAAAAATCAATACAAATTCACTTTTCAGCTAAATTGCCAACTGTTTTTCCTTTTTCTGTTTTGTTTTGCGAAGAACGTCCAATGTTCAATTGTGATATATGCATTTGACACTAGTTGCTAACTCATAAATATTTGCATACAAAACAAAGGATTAATTACAGGTAACATCAGAAACAGGGGAAATAATGAGTTGTCTAAGCAATCTAATTGCTCTGTCCACCAAGGTACCAAGGTAAGTTCGGCTGAAGAATGTAACCCAGATACCTTCACTCCCCGCCGAGTAAGATAAGATTCAACAATTCTCTCCCAAGCAGTTAGTCCCCCATCAACCCTAACAAGGCACCGTATCTCCAGCAGGTTAGCAATACTCTCCCCGAGCAAAGTTATCCTCAGTCAGCCCCAAGGAAGTTAGGTATCCCCATAAAATCTCAACATTCCCCAACGGAGTACACAAACATTCCTAGCAAGCATCCCCAGCAATCTTGATCTAAGATTATTCCCCGGCGGAATACCGGACATCCAGTGGAGCACTTCCCCAATACAGTCTCTAAAGTTTCCCCAGGAGAGTCCAATCAATCTCCCCAGTAGGTTCAGGAAGCTTATCCCCAGTAGATTCTGGAAGCTTATCACCTGCAGAGTACGAACACTCCCCCGACTTTATTCAAAGGTTATTTCCACACCAGGATATAACTGGGTTATCCTCAGCCAATTGCCACAGAAAGATCGTCCCCGGCGAAGCCTTCCTATCCCCAGCGGAGTTCATCAAATCTTCCAACAGAGCTCAACAATGGTATCCCCAGCGGAGTTATCATCAACATCTCAGCAAAGTACCTCTCTTCCCACAGAGCATTCCCCGTAGAGTAATCTCTCCAGCAAAGTTTATTCCTCAACAGAGTCATCTTCTCCTACCGGTTTATGCTTGCAACCATCATCCCCAGCGGAAACAAAAAGCTCTACTCTTTAACATCAGCCCAGGAGTTAACTTCCCGGCATCCGTCAAGGATTTATTTTCCTAAGACAAAAATACAATCATAAACATCACATCTTCATACATTATAGCATGCACATACGCATCATGTACATACAATCTCATTTATTCTGAGAACATCACGCATGTCATACATCATGACATTGCATACAGCTAACATTTTGTCTTTTCAGGACAAAAGTCAATACAAAGATGATTACCATCAACTGTCACGATTCCAGATTCGATACCTGTATCTAGCCAGGGCACATCTGTGAGCGATTAATTCCAGACTCGATTCCTGTATCCTGCCAGGGCACGTCTGAAGAGTTTGAAGATCCGATTCCTGTATCTTGCCAGGGTGTATCTGTTGACGACTATTTCCGGACTCGATTCCTGTATCCTGCCAGGGCACGTCTGAAGAGTTTGAAGATCCGATTCCTGTATCTTGCCAGGGTGTATCTGTTGACGACTATTTCCGGACTCGATTCCTGTATCCTGCCAGGGCACGTCTGAAGAGTTTGAAGATCCGATTCCTGTATCTTGCCAGGGTGTATCTGTTGACGACTAATTCCAGACTCCATTCCTGTATCCTGCCAGGGCACGTCTGAAGAGTTTGAAGATCCGATTCCTGTATCCTGCCAGGGTGTATCTGTTGACGACTATTTTTCCAGACTCGATTCCTGTATCCTGCCAGGGCACGTCTGAAGAGTTTGAAGATCCGATTCCTGTATCCTGCCAGAGTGTATCTATTGACGACTATTTTTCCGGACTCGATTCCTGTATCCTGCCAGGGCATGTCTGAAGAGTTTGAAGATCCGATTCCTGTATCTTGCCAAGGTGTATCTGTTGACGACTAATTCCAGACTCGATTCCTATATCCTTCCAGGGCACGTCTGAAGAGTTTGAAGATCCGATTCCTGTATCCTGCCAGGGTGTATCTGTTGACGACTATTTTTCCGAACTCGATTCCTGTATCCTGCCAGGGCACGTCTGAAGAGTTTAAAGATTCGATACCGGTAACAGGCCAGGTAATTATCTTTCTTTCTCAGGTACGCAAGTTCTCGCTAAGAAATCTCTTACGCGATCGACACCTAGATGGCATCTATAAGCCCATCCACATACCGACAGTCTCCAAATGGCATCCATAAGCCCATTCCCGACAAGGTTCTGTCACACTTCCAGATGGCATCTATAAGCCCGTCCCCCTATCCCTCATCTCTCCAAATGGCATCTGTAAGCCCATTCCCCTACATCACACTGCTGATACTCTACTATGTGAGTGCAAATTTCTGGGCACTTTAGTGTTCAATCATCTTCCACCTTCGGATTACGAAAGGCACGGCAGCCAATCTACATCCTCAGGTTTAAGAAGATTGAACAGGGGCAACTGTTGTACCCCAAAATTTTCCCTCCCAGATTCTTCAAGATTTGGCAAGATCAAGCTTCAAAATCTCTCAAGGGTTGCATAGTCCAATTGCCTCATAACATAGTAAAAATTATGGTTTTTGGTTCTTGCAAAGGAATTGAGGTTTTCAAGGATCCAATCAAGTCCCATATGCCTATATGCATTGTCAAGCATCCCTATGTCAAGTTTCAAGACTCACAGCATCAAGTTGCACAGTCAAAAACCCTAAATGCTCCACAGTCAACTACAGGGGCAAAATGGTCATTTGACAGTCAAAAGTCAAAATTTTTTGTCAACATCTTATTTTGAAGCCACAATCATCATTTGATCAATTCTTGATCATGATTCCACAAGCATGGCTCAAAAAGTCTCAAGATGCAAAAGTTTCTATTTTTGGACAGTTGAAAAGTCAACTGTAACTTGACCAAGGCATAACTTCTTCATGGTTCATCAGAAAAATCCCATACAAAGATCATTTTGAAGGGGATGACATTTCCTACAACTCATCTTCACACTCCAAGTACAAGAAATGCTCTCACAAAAAGTTATCAATTTCAACATTATAGGTCATTTTCAAAAGTCAACAAAAAGGCACTTTAAGTCAAAGACCATAACTTGAGATTGGTAAATAAAAATGACATGGGACCAAAGGCATTGGTTAGAGGACTTCAAGACCTTTCCAAAATGTCCAAGAACATGTTAATAGCTTCAAAATTGAGCAAGATATGCATTAGAGAAGTTGGGAAAATTTTGGGAACTTTCAAAAGTCAACTTTGCCTAAAAAGCTTCAAATTTGCTAATGGGCTCCAAATTCTTTCTTGAATCATTACCCAAAGCCTATGCATGACCCATTGAGCTCAAAATGATTTATTTTCTTATTTTTAATTAATTAATTGAATTTTTATTATTATTAATTCATTTAATTGGTTTTAATTGTAGAAAAATATCAAAGAATGGTTGTTGTTGCACCCCAAAATTTGCCCTCCCATATTCTTCAAGAAATTGCCAAGTCAAGCTGCAAAATTCCCCAAGGGTTACACAGTGCAAAGGCCTCCTAAGTAGTCAAAATTAGGGTTTGTATTCTGGTCAAGAAAATGAAGTTTTCAAAGGTCCAATCAAGTCTCACAAGCCTACAAATATGGTCAAGCATCCTCATATCAAGTTTCAAGGCATTCAGCACAAAATTGCACAGTCAAAAACCCTAATTGCACTACAGTCAACTGTAGGGGCAAAATGGTCATTTGACAGTCAAAAGTCCAAATTTTTGGTCAACATATCATTTTGAAGCCACAAACATCATTTGATCAATGCTTGATCATGATTCTCAAAGTTTGGCTCAGAAATCATCAAGATGCAAAAGTTTCCTTATTTGGACAGCTGAAAAAGTCAACTGTAAATTGACCAGGGCATAACTTTCACATGGATTATCAAAAAAATTCCATCCAAAGCTAATTTTGAAGAGAAAGACATTTCCTACAACTCATCTTCATACTTCAAGTCCAAGAAATGCTCTCACAAAAAGTTATCAATTTCAACATTATAGGTCATTTTCAAAAGTCAACAAAAAGGGACTTTAAGTCAAAGGCCATAACTTGAGATTGGTAAATCAAAATGACATGGGACCAAAGGAATTGGTTAGAGGACTCAAAGACCTTTCCAAAATGTCCAAGAACATGAGAAAATCTTAAAAATTGAGCAAGTTGTTCCTTGTAGAAGTTGGGAAATTTTTGGATATTTTGAAAAGTCAACATTGATTCAAATGACCTAAAAATGCTAATGGGCCCATTTTTCTTCCATAATTCATCATCCATGACATGTGCACGACCACTTGGCCCAAAGGGAAGTTTTTATTCATTTTTTATTTATTTATTTGGATTTTTATTAACAATAATTCATTTAAATTAAAATAAATACATGAAAAATGCTAACCTAAATTTTTTCAATCTTTTTGTGCATGTTTTATCCTCAAGATTTCGTGTACAACTAAATAGGGAAAGATTTGGATTGATTGATCATGATTTGAACAAAAAAACACATGGAAAAAGATTTGGAAATCATGGTGAAAAATCAAATATTGAATTCTTTAATTCATGGATCTTTGGACAATTTCTTTGACCTAATCTATTCTATACATAAGCCTGAACGAAAACCTAATCATCCTGACCCTGGAAGCTGCGCAGAAAACCATAATCAAACTTGGAATTTTGGTGAAGAAACTCAAAACTGAAAACCCTTGTGCAGGCTGATTCAAGGCACGAAACCTATTCCATTAGCTTCCTCAAGCGTCACTGAACGTATTCCAATCAAAGACCTTCATCAAAACTCAAGGAGTCGGTATACAGAACTCCAAATATTTCATGAAAAATTCATAATCGTGTTTTAAAATCTATGCGTTTTCATGGCATTTTAATATGTGATTCATACTCCTCATGCTATTCTAAAGCTAACCCATATATTTAATTGCATTTTTATGTGCTATACGCGATTATGCCATGATTATTTTCTAGGGTTTACAGAGCTTCAAATTAGGGGTTTCGTAACAAGGAAAAATTGGAACCTCTGACCACCACCATTCAAACCAGCGCATTTGGACGAAGACCATGGAACCCTCGCGCTCAATTTATGAGTGTCTGAGGGCTAATCGCTATTTTCCCTAAAGATGCCTAAAAGAACGCGTAGAAAAATGTTGCCTAATGTTTTGTATTTCAGGGATAATGAAGAAGACGACTTCGTGGCAAACGGTGATATGCCAGTTCAAATTTCGCGCGCGTTGGTGGCCCCTGACCATTATTTCTTTTATAATGTTTATTCGCTATTATATATTAAACGTGTTTGGGATGGTTCAGTGGTAGGTACACGCGCTGGCAATGTCCATGACCTGGGTTCGAGCCCCAGGTCTTCAATAATTTCAATGTTATTTTTCCATTAACGTTCACATGCAGCGCCTACATTAAAGACCATGATGCACTCTCACAACCAAGCATACACGCGTCCAGCTCCATCAGATCCAAGGCCATGGATTGAAGTGCACGGTGAGTCCCAGTCAACGCGCCACATGTTACTCAAAAAGTCCAGCAGGCTTTGCTAAATGGGCCAGATTGCTAAAGGCCATACCTCCTAATTTGGGGTCTGAACCCCCTAGGTTTGCCATAATATTTTCTATTTTTATTTTCTATTTACTTTTAATTATTATTGTTTTATTAATTAACTAATTATTTTCATAAATATAAAAAACACCTAAAAAATCAGAAAAGAGGAAAATATAATAAATATTTTATTGTTTTTTTTTGTAATAAATTTGCATATAATTATTTAGTTTTAATTTAAGTTGTAATTTTAATACTTTTAACAAAAATCTAAAAAATGTAGAAATAGGTTTAATTAATAATTTTTCATCCTTTTTATTTTTTTTCTTTCATAAATATATTAAATAATTAAATATTTTATTTTTTATAATTAAATTGCATGAAAATAACTTAGGGTTAATTTAGGTTAAAAAACTTCAATATTTTCTTAATAAATTAAAAATAATTAGGATTAGGGTTTGCATCTTATTTTAATTTCAATTAATTCCTTTTTTCTATTTAATCTAAAAATACTAAAAATACCAAAAAAAACAAGTTCTTTCTTTTAATTATAATTAACTCCATCATTAATTTAATTTTTGCAAAAGGGTCCAACGCCCTCGTTTCGATTTAATTCTTAATTCGCTTATTTCTTTTTCCGTTTAAACATTTATGTATCTCTCCCGAAGCCTTGTAAATAATTGCTCGTACTTTTTAATTCTTTTAATTCTTTTAATTTATTTATTTTCTGTCAAATCGGGTCCTGGTTAATTTTGGCGATGTGGACCCGTGCCGTTTGTAATAGTTTAGAATTTACTTTTCCGCATCTTTTTAAATTGTTAAATAAGCATGAAAGAATGTATGGACAAAATAAAAACAAGCGTAGAACACCAATAACATGACAAGATAAATGCAAATGAAAACGACACACAAATCGCACACACCACCCCTAGGGTACGCCTCACTGTTGCCTTGCCTCGAAAGGTGATCGTCGAGTAGAGGATGTCTTAGTAATTCCTCATGATCCGGGAACCTGGCATGAGGGTAGCTTCTAAGGTGTCTTCCCATTGCTCCGGTGATCACCATGTCTCGAACCTTTGAATTGACCCGAACACCTCCAACGGTGGTGCTACCTACCTCTCAATGGTGGGATGGCACTACTTTAAAGGACATTTACACAGACGAATTCCTTAGGGTAGGTAGACGACTCTAGATACTTGCTCTAAATTTCAAACAAAATTCAAAAGTACGTTTCACACCGACACCTTTTCAAAAAGCTTTCGAAAGCAATTTTTCAAACACTCTTGAGGACTGATACAAGAGTCGAACTGGAATTTTCAAAGAAACTTTTTTAAAACCCACAGTTGAAAAGCAAACAAACCATTTTTTGAAAACACAAGTGAGCAAGTATCTAAGAGCCCATGGATAACCATGGATAGAAAGGGTGCTAACACCTTCCCTTTCTATAATCTACCTCCCGAACCGAGAGCAATCTCTATAAGGAATTTTTCTGTGCTTTTGTCCTTTCCATTTGGAGAAAATAAAAGACGATGGCGACTCTTGCTTCCGCGACATTTCCCGAACCAGCGTTAAACAATCAGTTCCAGATCCACCGATCACAGAACTGGCGACTCTGCTGGGGACCAAACTTAAAGTGAGGTGTACCTTAGGGCTAGTTCATAACTGTGTTTTCAATTGTATTGATTTGCTTGCTTTACTATTGTGGGTTGCATCGGAGTTCTATAGATCCTAACCCGGATCTGGGGATACCCTGTTTAGGTAGCATAAGCTGTGAGGGACCTGTTCGGCGTAGACCGACACGAGTGAAACAGTGGCTACGTTGGTGTGGCACCTTGGTCTGTACCGATATCCCTTGTGTCGCAACGAGGAGAATATGGGTCTTCTAAGGAGTCATTAAGCACCAACAACCTTAGAACCTTAATTGACACAACTTGGCCTTTATAATTGTAGCAGTATGCTACGCCCATTGAGGCTAAACTCTCGTGATGGTTCTGGCTGCAAGAAAAGATTGCGATGCTAGAGTTATGACCGATTGAGGGTAGTCAATGATATTGGGATCCTCTAAGAACCCGGTTACTTTGATAGGACAGGTATGAACCAACAAACTGAAAGAGGGTAATACCTAGACCCCATGCTGGCCTAAACTTTAAGGGTTTCTCTTGTGTGACTTGCGTGCCTTCGTACTTGACTACTTGCATGCTTGTTATCTGACACATGAACTACTTGCAGGTTTTGTTTATAGTCCTTAATTAGGACTCATAACAGGTTTTACCAAGTTTCTTGCAGGTTTTGGTTTGCAGTCCTTAAGTGGGACTCATAACAGGGTTACTTACATTACCCCATGCATACCATAACATCATACCATTGAATACATCCTAACCCATTTCAAGGATCTCGAGGGCTTGCGATGCAGGTCATGATGAATCAAACATCTAGCAAGGGGCAAAGAGGATTTATTTTCCTCTAGACAAAGTTGTCAGGGGCTATGACCCACTTGATATGGTGAGCTTTGACTCCTGAAGAAGGTTCCCCTAGCCAAGGTTGTTTGGAAAGCAAAATAAAGTTGATGACTTGAGTCAGGGGCTATGACCCACTGGACATGGTGAGCTTTTGACAAATATGAAGTTCTTTCAATCAAGCTACTGGATCCAGATGCTAACCAATCTTTTTGTTTACCCCGCGAGGTCCTTGAAAACATTGCATGCATGTCATGCACATCATTACATAACAGGTATCTTTGTTGCAGGTCACTTACCTTTCTCGCTGTTTATTTCAGCAATGGCCTTCCAACCAGACAACCAGGACCTTCTTGCTCAAGAGACTCGGTTCAGGGAAATCCTCCGGAATCAATCCAAGGGACAGGAAGAGCTAACGACACTTCTCATGGGGACCTTTGTCAGGAACAGTGCTGAGGATGAAGGGCTGAAACACCTACAAGCTGAGATGGATGCAATGAAAGCCCAAATGCTGGGGCAGAGGAATGCCATTCAAGGGTTAGCTCAAAGACAAGATGAGCTCCGGTTTCTCGTCAACCAACTGCTTCAGGGTAACCAACTGGGGCAAACGTCTAAGGGTAAAGAGCCAGTCATCGTTCGACCATCTTTGAGACAGAGAGGCAAGGAGAAAGCTCCTCATATGGCTTCAGTATCACCAATTCAGTATCAACCTCACCAGCTTCAGTCAGACAAGCCCAAAAGGCAATTCACCAAGCTCAACGTGTCGCTGCCTCAAGCCTTACAACAACTGCTGAGGTTGAACTTGGTAACTCTAAAGGATCCTCCTAAGAATCCCAACAGGACACCTTCAAGGTATGACCCCAACGCTCACTGCGCTTATCATTCTGACAGCCCGGGGCATGCTACAGAGGATTGTTGGACTTTGAAGAATAAAATCCAGGACCTGATTGAGGAAGGAGCTGTGGAATTCACCCAAGATGGCCAGGCTGAGTGCTTCTACCATCCCTACAGAAGGCACCATTTGAAGTGACAAGCCCCGAGGCTAGAAAACTTTTGTTCATTCGAATGTTCAAGATTGCAATTTTCTTTTGTTCAAACATTTATTCATGTTAAACATTGTTATCACATTAATGCATCGCTTATGTCTATTTTGAAGCAATATATTCGTATTCACTAGACGCAAATTATTTTCATATTTTTCTGATGATCAACTCTTAAATAATAATTCTAAGCCTCTTGAGGGAGGATGACGAAAACGATACCATAATCTACAGTATGCTTTTGAACAGACCCCGCTGATGAGGTACAGGCATTGTTTCAAATCCCTAAACACTGGAGTTATAAGGATGATAATCTCTCGTCAACCCCTCTGAGCCAAAGAAGTAGGAGTTTTTCTTTTCGAAAATTAAAACCCTTAACCATAACCCGGGGCAGGGTAGTCTTCTCAGTTGATCCAAAGTGCACAATGGATGACACCAAAGGAGTCCTTACAAAACAAAAGACAGTGATGGTTCAGAACGATCATAAGGGCAGACAGTCATTATCAAAAAATTCATAAATGAAAAGCCCAAAAAGTCAAAACCAATGAAGGAGACTTACCAAACTGGGACATCCCGCTGACTGTAATTCCAAAAAGGAAACAGCTCAGGCAAAAAAAAATAGGGATAACGAAGTCAAAAAAAAGAAAGAGGTCCTACAAACCCTCAACAAAAAAAAGGAAATGACTGCCTAATCAAAATATACTGTCAATATCCGAACCATCACTGGAACATCAGAGCAAAAAC
This sequence comes from Vicia faba, assembly GCA_948472305.1. Lineage (NCBI taxonomy): Eukaryota > Viridiplantae > Streptophyta > Magnoliopsida > Fabales > Fabaceae > Vicia > Vicia faba. Next base: position 1,234,315,639 of record OX451735.1, read on the forward strand.
TCAAACAAGGTCTAACGTATGATCAACTGAGTTTAGGTTTGGAGAACATCACGAAGAGCGGGTGGGTACAAATAAAATTTGAGCCTTTATCCTTTGTTTCTTGAAACCGTGAACCAGGCCACGTTATAACCCTTAAAAGTCCTAGCTGAAGCATGGGTTAGTTCGAAAGCATACTGTTACGAAAGGTATCCTGACTCCTTAAGGCCTACGGTAAAATACGGAGTTGACATCACGTTTTACGAACATTCATTTATTTTATGAAAAAAGAATGCATTTTCAAAATCTTCAAGACAGACATAGGCTTTGCATTTTTAACATAACTTTGTTTGCATATGACTTTTTGTTTGAACAGCATAGAAGTTCGCACGATGAATGCCTGATGAACAAAAGCACTTCCAATCAAGGGGCGGACATGACCATGGTCCATTATCTGGGGCAGTCCAATCAAGATTCGGAGAATCTCTCAAAAGGCCAAATAGTCTGGGGCAAATCTCCACCTGAGTCACTTGGGGCATCCCAATAACGAATCTTGCCCAGTCAAACGTTTTCTGGTGGCATGACAAAACACTTCTAACAGGGGCAACTCCCTACATTCTGAGAGCACGGACATAGTCGAAAAAATACTGCGCACAATCAAAGACCCGCTAGGTTGACATACCTAGGCAAAAATAAGGGCTTCCCGGCGAACCAAAAGGGTTCGGGCAAAATGAAGGGATGAAATGAAAAAAACTGTACACCCGGCAAGTCGAAAACCCGAAAGGGAGGTCCAGGCAAAAGTTAGGGATCAAAGCGTACGACTATGTCCTGTCATCTTGTCACCTACCTACCAGAAGAAGGTTTGACCCTCAACAAATATCAGCATCCCACATGTGCCCCCCCATAGAAACAGGGGCAATAACGGGTGGTTTAAGCAATCTGATTGTTTCCGTCCTCCAAGGTACCAAGGTAGGTTCAGTTAAAGAACATGACCAGTACATTTTAATTCCCCAGAGAGTAAGTCAGCAGTCAGTGCATTCTCCTCCAAGCAGAGTTATCAAATCTCAAGGAAGTTGAGTATCCTCCAGCAGATCTTAACATCCCCCAGCAGCAATATACACATATTCTTAACAAGCATCCCCGGCAGTCTTGGTTTAAAGATTGTTCCCCGAAGGTATATCAAACATTCAATGGAGTCACTTCCCCGATACAATTCAAGACTTCCCCAAGAGAGTCCAATCTAGTTTCCCCAAGAAAATTGGAATTCATCTCCCCAAGCAGCAAGCTTATCCCCAGTAGATTCTGGAAGCTTATCCCTCGCAGAGCACGAACGCGTCGTCCGGCTTTATTTAAAGAATTATTTCCTTAACAGGATATAACTGGGTCATCCTCAGCCAAAAGCCATGGAAAGAGCGTCGTCGACAAAGTCTTCCTATCCCCAGCGAAGTCTATTCACGCGTCCAACACAACAAAGATACCCTCAGCAAGTTACTATCAACACTCAGCAAAGCATCTCTCTCCCCACAGAGTATCACTCCCCAGCATGGTCGCTAGAGTATTTTTCTCCCCGCAGAATCTTCCATTTGCCAAGTTTATTCCTCAACGGAGTCATCTTCTCCTACCGATACTCTTGCAGCTATCATCCCCAGCGGAAGCAAAATCTATTCTTCAACAGCAGCCCAGGATATGACTTCCCGGCATCCGTCAAGGATCTACTTTCCTAGACGAAAACATACATACATAAACATCACATACTTCATTATAGCGTGCATAGACGCATCATACCATACAAATCTCATTTATGTTGAGAACATCATTGCTTGATCCATATCATGCATTGCATACGACTGACCTCTACCTTTCAGGAAAGATTCAGTTAAATTCTCAAACATATTTCAAGGCCTTCTCTAGTCCAGCTAAATCGACTCCCAACAGATTTTTCTGATGAAGACTCAGTAGAAGTGATTCGAGATTATAATTTCCTATTGGTTCTCTCTCCGACGGTGCATGAGATTTCCATTTTTAGGTTTTTTCTTCGAGATTATAATTTCCTATTGGTTCTCTCTCCGACGGTGCATGAGATTTCCATTTTTAGGTTTTTCTTCGAGATTATAATTTCCTATTGGTTCCCTCTCCGACGGTGAGTGAGGTGATAATTCCTTTTCAGATGGTTCCCTCTCCGACGGTGAGTGAGGTGATAATTCCTTTTCAGATGGTTCCCTCTCCGACGGTGAGTGAGGTGATAATTCCTTTTCAGATGGTTCCCTCTCCGACGGTGAGTGAGGTGATAATCCCTTTTCAGATGGTTCCCTCTCCGACGGTGAGTGAGGTGATAATTCCTTTTCAGATGGTTCCCTCTCTGACGGTGATTGAGGTGATAATTCCTTTTCAGATGGTTCCCTCTCCGATGGTGCGTGAGGTGATAATTCCTTTTCAGATGGTTCCCTCTCCGACGGTGAGTGACGTGATAATTCCTTTTCAGATGGTTCCCTCTCCGACGGTGAGTGAGGTGATAATTCCTTTTCAGATGGTTCCCTCTCCGATGGTGAGTGAGGTGATAATTCATTTTCAGATGGTTCCCTCTCCGACGGTGAGTGAGGTGATAATTCCTTTTCAGATTATAATTTCCTATGGTTCCCTCTCCGACGGTGAGTGAGGCGGTAATTCCTTTTCAGATTATAATTTCCTATGGTTCCCTCTCCGACGGTGAGTGAGGTGATAATTCCTTTTCAGATGGTTCCCTCTCCGACGGTGAGTGAGGTGATAATTCCTTTTCCTATGGTTCCCTCTCCGACGGTGAGTGAGGTGATAATTCCTTTCAGATTATAATTTCCTATGGTTCTCTCCCCGACGGTGCGTGAGATGTAATTCCCTTTCAGATTTTAATTTCCTTTGGTTCTCTTCCCGATACTGCGAAGACGGTAATTCCCACAAAGATTTTCTCAACGAGCGTTGTTGAAGTTAAAGTCACCCAAGGTTCTCTTACCATTCATGCTAAGGTAGTAACCATCCCTGGTTCATTCATCATCTTGTGAAGCTCCAGACTCAGCTCCTGTAACCAGTCAGGACATATCTATACCAAGCATCTGAAAACCGACTCCTGCAACATGTCAGGTACTCATTTTTCTGTTTTGCAGGTACGCAAGTTCTCGCTAAGGAATCTCTTATGCGATCAACGTCCAGATGGCATCTATAAGCCCATCATCCCCCATCAATCTCCAAATGGCATCTATAAGCCCATTTCCATCACACTGCTACTATGTGAGCGCAAATTTCTGGACACTCTAGTGTTCAATCATCTTCTACCCTCGGATTGCGAAAGGCACGTCAGCCAATCTGCATCCTCAGGTCTAAGAAGATTGAACAGGGGCAACTGTTGCACCCCAAAATTTTCCCTCCCATATTCTTCAAGAAATTGCCAAGTCAAGCTGCAAAATTCCCCAAGGGTTACACAGTGCAAAGGCCTCCTAAGCAGTCAAAATTAGGGTTTGTATTCTGGTCAAGAAAATGAAGTTTTCAAAGGTCCAATCAAGTCTCACAAGCCTACAAATATGGTCAAGCATCCTCATATCAAGTTTCAAGGCATTCAGCACAAAATTGCACAGTCAAAAACCCTAATTGCACTACAGTCAACTGTAGGGGCAAAATGGTCATTTGACAGTCAAAAGTCCAAATTTTTGGTCAACATATCATTTTGAAGCCACAAACATCATTTGATCAATGCTTGATCATGATTCTCAAAGTTTGGCTCAGAAATCATCAAGATGCAAAAGTTTCCTTATTTGGAGAGTTGAAAAAGTCAACTGTAAATTGACCAGGGCATAACTTTCACATGGATTATCAGAAAAATTCCATCCAAAGCTCATTTTGAAGAGAAAGACATTTCCTATAACTCATCTTCATACTTCAAGTCCAATAAATGCTCTCACAAAAAGTTATCAATTTCAACATTATAGGTCATTTTCAAAAGTCAACAAAAAGGGACTTTAAGTCAAAGGTCATAACTTGAGATTGGTAAATCAAAATGACATGGTACCAAAGGCATTGGTTAGAGGACTCAAAGACCTTTCCAAAATGTCCAAGAACATGAGAAAAGCTTAAAAATTGAGCAAGTTGTGCCTTGTAGAAGTTGGGACATTTTTGGATATTTTGAAAAGTCAACATTGATTCAAATGACCTAAAAATGCTAATGGGCCCATTTTTCTTCCATAATTCATCATCCATGACATGTGCACGACCACTTGGCCCAAAGGGAAGTTTTTATTCATTTTTTATTTATTTATTTGGATTTTTATTAACAATAATTCATTTAAATTAAAATAAATACATGAAAAATGCTAACCTAAATTTTTTCAATCTTTTTGTGCATGTTTTATCCTCAAGATTTCGTGTACAACTAAATAGGGAAAGATTTGGATTGATTGATCATGATTTGAACAAAAAAACACATGGAAAAAGATTTGGAAATCATGGTGAAAAATCAAATATTGAATTCTTTAATTCATGGATCTTTGGACAATTTCTTTGACCTAATCTATTCTATACATAAGCCTGAACGAAAACCTAATCATCCTGACCCTGGAAGCTGCGCAGAAAACCATAATCAAACTTGGAATTTTGGTGAAGAAACTCAAAACTGAAAACCCTTGTGCAGGCTGATTCAAGGCACGAAACCTATTCCATTAGCTTCCTCAAGCGTCACTGAACGTATTCCAATCAAAGACCTTCATCAAAACTCAAGGAGTCGGTATACAGAACTCCAAATATTTCATGAAAAATTCATAATCGTGTTTTAAAATCTATGCGTTTTCATGGCATTTTAATATGTGATTCATACTCCTCATGCTATTCTGAAGCTAACCCATATATTTAATTGCATTTTTATGTGCTATACGCGATTATGCCATGATTATTTTCTAGGGTTTACAGAGCTTCAAATTAGGGGTTTCGTAACAAGGAAAAATTGGAACCTCTGACCACCACCATTCAAACCAGCGCATTTGGACGAAGACCATGGAACCCTCGCGCTCAATTTATGAGTGTCTGAGGGCTAATCGTTATTTTCCCTAAAGATGCCTAAAAGAACGCGTAGAAAAACGTTGCCTAATGTTTTGTATTTCAGGGATAATGAAGAAGACGACTTCGTGGCAAACGGTGATAGGCCAGTTCAAATTTCGCACGCGTTGGTGGCCCCTGACCATTATTTCTTTTATAATGTTTATTCGCTATTATATATTAAACGTGTTTGGGATGGTTCAGTGGTAGGTACACGCGCTGGCAATGTCCATGACCTGGGTTCGAGCCCCAGGTCTTCAATAATTTCAATGTTATTTTTCCATTAACGTTCACATGCAGCGCCTACGTTAAAGACCATGATGCACTCTCACAACCAAGCATACACGCGTCCAGCTCCATCAGATCTAAGGCCATGGATTGAAGTGCACGGTGAGTCCCAGTCAACGCGCCACATGTTACTCAAAAAGTCCACCAGGCTTTGCTAAATGGGCCAGATTGCTAAAGGCCATACCTCCTAATTTGGGGTATGAACCCCCTATGTTTGCCATAATATTTTCTATTTTTATTTTCTATTTACTTTTAATTATTATTGTTTTATTAATTAACTAATTATTTTCATAAATATAAAAAACACCTAAAAAATCAGAAAAGAGGAAAATATAATAAATATTTTATTGTTTTTTTTTGTAATAAATTTGCATATAATTATTTAGTTTTAATTTAAGTTGTAATTTTAATACTTTTAACAAAAATCTAAAAAATGTAGAAATATGTTTAATTAATAATTTTTCATCCTTTTTATTTTTTTTCTTTCATAAATATATTAAATAATTAAATATTTTATTTTTTATAATTAAATTGCATGAAAATAACTTAGGGTTAATTTAGGTTAAAAAACTTCAATATTTTCTTAATAAATTAAAAATAATTAGGATTAGGGTTTGCATCTTATTTTAATTTCAATTAATTCCTTTTTTCTATTTAATCTTAAAATACTAAAAATACCAAAAAAAACAAGTTCTTTCTTTTAATTATAGTTAACTCCATCATTAATTTAATTTTTGCAAAAGGGTCCAACGCCCTCGTTTCGATTTAATTCTTAATTCGCTTATTTCTTTTTCCGTTTAAACATTTATGTATCTCTCCCGAAGCCTTGTAAATAATTGCTCGTACTTTTTAATTCTTTTAATTCTTTTAATTTATTTATTTTCTGTCAAATCGGGTCCTGGTTAATTTTGGCGATGTGGACCCGCGCCGTTTGTAATAGTTTAGAATTTACTTTTCCGCATCTTTTTAAATTGTTAAATAAGCATGAAAGAATGTATGGACAAAATAAAAACAAGCGTAGAACACCAATAACATGACAAGATAAATGCAAATGAAAACGACACACAAATCGCACACACCACCCCTAGGGTACGCCTCACTGTTGCCTTGCCTCGAAAGGTGATCGTCGAGTAGAGGATGTCTTAGTAAGTCCTCATGATCCGGGAACCTGGCATGAGGGTAGCTTCTAAGGTGTCTTCCCATTGCTCCGGTGATCACCATGTCCCGAACCTTCGAATTGACCCGAACACCTCCAACGGTGGTGCTACCTACCTCTCAATGGTGGGATGGCACTACTTTAAAGGACATTTACATAGACGAATTCCTTAGGGTAGGTAGACGACTCTAGATACTTGCTCTAAATTTCAAACAAAATTCAAAAGTACGTTTCACACCGACACCTTTTCAAAAAGCTTTCGAAAGCAATTTTTCAAACACTCTTGAGGACTGATACAAGAGTCGAACTGGAATTTTCAAAGAAACTTTTTTAAAACCCACAGTTGAAAAGCAAACAAACCATTTTTTGAAAATACAAGTGAGCAAGTATCTAAGAGCCCATGGATAACCATGGATAGAAAGGGTGCTAACACCTTCCCTTTCTATAATCTACCTCCCGAACCGAGAGCAATCTCTATAAGGAATTTTTCTGTGCTTTTGTCCTTTCCATTTGGAGAAAATAAAAGACGGTGGCGACTCTTGCTTCCGCGATATTTCGCGAACCAGCGTTAAACAGTCAGTTCCAGATCCACCGATCACAGTTGTCAAATCTTTTTGTGCAGCAAATACACTCCATATATGCTAAAGATTTCGTGCATCACTCAAGGGGACAAGATCTTCCATAATTGGCAAGGTTTTCATGGAAAAAGATTGAAAATCACATAATTGAAAATCAAATATTCAAGTCATAAATTCATGGACTTTTGGGCCAAGGTTTTGACCTAATTTGCTTCACATACAAAGGCATAAGCTAACCCTACTCAAGCATACACGTGAAAGCTGCTGAAGCCATAGAATCACTTTGCAAAATTTCAATAAAAATTGTGAAACTGAAATCCTATTTGCAGGACAATTCAAGGCCAAAGATCGTTTCCATTACATTACTGACATTGCTAGGAAGCTATTACAATCAAGAACTAGTCCAAACGCATAAAGAATCCAAGAACACGAGCCACACGGTTTGCTTTGTTTTCCAATTTGACATATCATCATTCATGCGCTTTTAACCATTTTTCTTGTTTGATTTACACTAATAGTGACCTTCTGAAGTGATTGGTACAGTTCAATTGAATTAACGTTGCCTGAATCAGGATTCACCATGGACGAAACCTAGGGTTTCTGAAGCTTCAAATTAGGGCTTTAGACATCAGGAAAAATTGGATCATGCCATGACCATGGTTGAATTCGTCAAGGACAGACGAATTCAACCAACCTATCGCGCCCTTTTTATGTTGATTCCTCTTCTATTCGCTATTTTTCACAGTTTCGGTTTGTGGGGGTTTAAAACCCCCGCTACTTGTTTCATGTTGCAGGTACAAACGAAGAAGGAGATAGCGTGGCATGATGTGATTGGAGCATTCAAATCTTAGCGCATTTTTTTTGTTTCAGCATAATTGGCATGTTCCATATGTTATATTTGTTGTATATATATTTAACAAATGCGCTTGGTAGCTCAGTTGGTTGGGAACGTGGCTGGCAGGTATAGGGACCTGGGTTCGATTCCCAGGTCCCCCACATAATTCATAATTTTTGTTTTAACACATTCCCATGCAGCGTTCACCCAAAGGTCCATCATGCATCCTCACGCGTAGCTTGCCAGGTGGCCTTGATCACTCATCCAATGGCCACAGAATGAAATCCAGGGTGTACCCCAGTCAACCAACGTGCATACAATCCTGAAAGGTCAAACGCAGCTTGTGTTCTTGGGCCTGAATTACTTTCAAAAAACCTCCAAATGGGCCAGACACCCCCCTTGGTTTGCCTTGTATAAATTTATTTTTTTTTCTTTTTCTAATTCTTTAATTGCTTTAATGATTTTAATTAATTCACCACAAATAATTTTCCTAACAAAAAAATCAGAAACTAAAAAACGTTTAATTTTTTATTATTTATTAAATTTACCATTAACCTATTTTTTGTAAATAAATGACTAATAATTAATCTAGTTTAATTTAGGTTTTAAATTTTAATCTTTTTCTTGATAAATAAAAATCATATAGAATTAGGTTTTTTGACATTTTTATCTTTTTCTTAATTAATTATTCTCATCCTTATTTATTATTATTATTATTTTGTAAATAAACATGTAAATTAAATAATTTAGTTAATTAGCCTAATTTTGACCTTTTTCATTAATAATCAAAAATAATTTAGAACTAGGGTTTCCTTTTAATTTTAATTTTCTTTATTTTCATAAATACAAACAAAAACATAAAAAACATTTTCTTTTCTTTAATTGAATAATAATTAGGCTTTAATTTAATTTAATTTCAAGCAAAGGGTCAACACCCTCGAACGTCCTGATTTTAATTCCTTTCGCGCATTATTTTCTTATTGATTATTATGTAACTGTTCAAGGAATGTAATAGTAATTAGGTTTACTGTTTTTTTACTTTCCGCATCTTTTATCAAAAACGGGTCTTTGTATTTTGGCGATGTATAGACCCGCGCCTTGTAAGAGCGTACCTTTTATCTTTACGTCTTTTAATTTTCCGCACTCTTAAATTCTAAATTGCATGAAAGAATGTATGGTAATTAAAAACAACGCGTAGCTCACAATTCCATGATCAAAGATAATTGTTAACATGAAAACAACACACAATACACACACCACTTCTAGGGTACGCCTCACTCGTTGCCTTCGAAACGTGGTCGTCAAGTATAGGATGTTTTAGCGGTCGCTCTTATATCCACGATCCAGTTGCCTCGAAACAGTTGCCTCGAAACGGTTGCCTCGGATTAAAAAGGATCTAGGACATAAGGGTAGCTTCTAAGGTGTCCTAACTGTTGCTTCGGTGACCACACTGTCCCTACAATCGAATTGACCCGAACACCTCCAACGGTGGTGCTACCTACCTCTCAATGGTGGGATGGCACTACCTTAAGGACTTTTACACAGCCTAATTCCTTAGGGTAGGTAGATGACTCGTGGATACTTGCTCTCTTCAAAAACAAATCAAAAATCTTTTCACACAGACACTTTCAAAAGCTTTCAAAACAAAATTTTCAAACACTCTTGAGGACAGATACAAGAGTTATTCAGAAATCTTTCAAAGAAACTTTTTCAAACCCACTCACATTTTGAAAAGCAAACATCATTTTGAAAACATAAGAGCAAGTATCTAAGAGCCCATGGATTACCATGGATAGAAAGGGTGCTAACACCTTCCCTTTCTATAAATCTACCTCCCGAACCGAGAAACATTCTCAAAGAAGGAATTTTGCTGTGCTTTTGTCCTTTCCTTGTTGGAGAAAATAAAAGACGGTGGCGGCTCTTGCTTACCGCGACATTTCACGAACCAACTTTAAACAGTCAGTTCTATTTCCACCGATCACAGCGGTCCAGGAAAAAGTTAGGGATCAAAAGCGTACGACTATGTCCCGTCATCTCGTCACTTGCCTACCAGAAGAAGATTTGTCAATCGGCAGTTATCAAGCACCTCCACAAGGTATCTTCTTCTCCCACATCAGAAACAGGGGCAATAATGAGTTGTCCAAGCGATCTAGTTGCTTTGTCAACCAAGGTACCAAGATAGGTTCGGCTGAAGAACATAACCAAGAGGCCTCCACTCCCCGGGAGTAAGACAAGGTTCAACAATACTCTCCCCCGAGCAGAGTTGGTCTCCCGTCAGCCCTGACAAGGCACAGTATCTCCAGCAAGTCAACAACGCTCTCCCCAAGCAGAGTTAGTCTATTGTCAGCCTTAAGGAAGTTAGGTATCCCCAGAAAATCTCAATATTCTCCAGCAGTATGCAGATGTTCCTAAGAAAGCATCCCCGACCGTCTTAATATAAGATTGTTCCCCGGCGGAATACCAGACATCCCAGTGGAGCCACTTCCCCAGTGCAGTCCAAAAGTTTCCCCAGGAAAGTTGAATCATCCTCCCCAGTAGATTCTGGAAGCTTATCCCCAGTAGATTCTGGAAGCTTATCACCCGCAGGGTACAACGTATCTCTCCCCGACCATGTTCAAAGGTTATTCCCCGACCAGAGCTTATAACTGGGTTATCCTCAGCTAAGTACCACAGAAAGATCATCCTCGGCGAAGTTCTTCCTATCCCCCAACGGAGTTCATCAAATTCCCCAACATAACTTATTAGTGGAATCCCCAGCGGAGTCATCATCAAAACCTCAGTGAAGCATCTCTTCCCCACAGAGTATTCCCCGCAGAGTAATCTCTCCAACAAGTTTATTCCTCAACGGAGTCGTCTTCTCCTACCGGTTTATTCTTGCAACCATCCTCCCCAACGGAAATGAAGAACTCTACTCTTCAAACATCAGCCCAGGATTTAACAAGCTCCCGGCATTCGTCAAGGATTTATTTTCCTAGACGAAAACACATTCATAAACATATCACATTTCATACATCCTGCTTACATACATGACAAAATGCATATAACACAATCTCATTTATCCCTGAGAACATCATGACATCATGCATTTCATACATCATGACGTTGCATACGACTAATGTTTTGCCTTTTCAGGAAAAGGTCAAATCAAAAGACGATTACCATCAACTTTCGCAGTTCCAGATTCGATTCCTGTATCTAGCCAGGGCATATCTGTGAGTAACTGATTGTAGATTCGATTCCTGTATCCAGCCAGGGCATGTATGCATGAAGAGTTTAGAGATTCGATTCCTGTATCCAGCCAGGGCATATCTGTAGACGACTAATTCCAGATTCAATTCCTGTATCTAGCCAGGGCATATCTGTGAGTAACTGATTGTAGATTCGATTCTTGTATCCATCCAGGGCATGTCTGCATGAAGAGTTTAGAGATTCGATTCCTGTATCCAGCCAGGGCACATCTGTAGACGACTAATTCCAGATTCGATACCTGTATCTAGCCAGGGCATATCTGTGAGTGACTGATTGTAGATTCGATACCTGTATCTAGCCAGGGCATGTCTGCATGAAGAGTTTAGAGATTCGATTCCTGTATCCAGCCAGGGCATATCTGTAGACGACCAATTCAAGATTCGATTCCTGTATCTAGCCAGGGCATATTTGTGAGTAACTGATTATAGATTCGATACCTGTATCTAGCCAGGGCATGTCTGCATGAAGAGTTTAGAGATTCGATTCCTCTATCTAGCCAGGGCATATCTGTGAGTAACTGATTGTAGATTCGATACCTGTATCTAGCCAGGGCATGTCTGCATGAAGAGTTTAGAGATTCGATTCCTATATCCAGCCAGGGCATATCTGTAAACGACCAATTCCAGATTCGATTCCTGTATCTAGCCAGGGCATATCTGTGAGTAATTGATTATGGATTCGATACCTGTATCTAGCCAGGGCATGTCTGCATGAAGAGTTTAGAGATTCGATTCCTGTATCCAGCCAGGGCACATCTGTAGACGACTAATTCCAAATTCGATACCTGTATCTAGCCAGGGCATATCTGTGAGCAATTGATTGTAGATTCGATACCTGTATCCATCCAGGGCATATCTGCATGAAGAGTTTGAAGATCAACCCCTGTAACAGGCCAGGAAACCATCTTTCTTTCTCAAGTATGCAAGTTCTCGCTAAAGAATCTCTTACGCAATTGACACCCCCGATGGCATCTTTAAGCCCATCTCCACCACTATCCATCACATATCCAAATGGCATCTATAAGCCCATTCCCGACAAGATTCTGTCACATCTCCAGATGGAATCTATAGGCCCATCCTCCTATCCACCATCTTTCCAAATGGCATCTATAAGCCTATTCCCGCCATCACACTACTGATACTCCACTATGTGAGTGCAAATTTCTGGGCACTCTAGTGTTCAATCATCTTCCACCTTCGGATCACGAAAGGCACGCAAGCCAATCTACATCCTCAGGTTTAAGAAGATTGAACAGGGGCAACTGTTGTACCCCAAAATTTGCCCTCCCATATTCTTCAAGATTTGTCAAGATCACTCTTCAATTGGATCAAAGGGTTGCACAGTCAAACATCCTCCTAAGCCAGTCAAAATTAGGGTTTTGGTTCTTGCAAGGAAGTTGAGGTTTTAAATGGCTAAATCAAGTCCCATATGCCTATATACATTGTCAAGCATCTACATGTCAAGTTTCAAGACTCACAGCATCAAGTTGCACAATCAAAAGCCCTTTATGCTCAACAGTCAACTGTAAGGGTAAAATGGTTATTTGGCAGTCAAAAGTCAAAATTTTTGGTCAACATCTTATTTTGAAGCCACAATCATCATTTGATCAAGTCTTGATCATGATTCCACAAGAATGGCTCAAAAATCATCAAGATGCAAAAGTTTCTATTTTTGGACAGTTGAAAAGTCAATTGTAACTTGACCAAGGCATAACTTTTTCATGGTTCATCAGAAAAATCCCATCCAATGCTCATCTTGAAGGGGAGGACATTTCCTACAACTCATCTTCACATTCCAAGTCCAAGAAATGCTCTCACAAAAAGTTATCAATTTCAACATTATAGGTCATTTTCAAAAGTCAACAAAAAGGCATTTTAAGTCAAAGACCATAACTTGAGATTTGTAAATCCAAATGACATGGGACCAAAGGAATTGGTTAGAGGACTTCAAGGCCTTTCAAAAATGTCCATGAACATGTTCATATGGTCAAAATTGAGCAAGATATGCATTGGAGAAGTTGGGAAATTTTTATGAAATGGCAAAAGTCAACTATCCTTAAAACTTCAATTTTTGACAACAGGGCCCACTTTCTTCCACTTGATTCAGCCTTGCCATGCCATACACGTGTCCCATGCTTAATTTCAAGATCAAACATTTATTTTTCTATTTTATTTAATTTTTATTGATTTAATTCATTTTAAATCCATAATAATTCAAATAAAATCAAAAATTAATGGAATGGCATCTTGGCGACTTGAATGACTTTTATGTGCCACAGGCCAGCTACCAAATTCGTGCCAAGCCATTTTGAGCATAAAATCCAAGTTTTGCTCCAAGTATGGAATGTTCTTCAATGGTGTTAAAACAAGAATCCAAAACTTAATTGCACAAGGTTAAGGCTCATCATATCACCTAATTCTCATTCATACCTACATATGCAAGCAGGACAAACCTCATTCACGACCTAGAGATCACTGAAACGGCCAGAGCAAAAGTGCAGAGTTGTCAAAAAAGTGTGAGACCAAAAACATAGTTGCAGACATTTCCAGATCAAACTAAGCACGTGGCCCTCTTCTTTGCCATCCCCTGAAGCCAACACGACCCTTGCCAAGGCTTAAGACTCTCTACACAATGCTGTAAGTTCTTCCAAACTCACCCCTGTACACGAAAATTGAACTCTCTATCCTTGTATTGTTTCTAAAAAATATTGGCATAATCATGCTTCTTGTTTGATTTCTGACGTAACCATAATATTCAATTACATTTTTAGGCATTGTATGATGATACCCGTACCTAGGGTTCATTTGTGTGTTTTTTAGGCATTTTGTTTTCAGGGGAAATCAAGAGAAATCATAAGCATGGATGAATCCAGGAGACTTGGACGAGACCAACCATGGTCTTAGAATGGATTTTTGAGGCCTATGGACGATTCTAAGCATAGCCTACGAAACTACCTGCGGATAAAAATCCGCAGGTAAATAACCAGGGATTTTGATGAAGAAGATGGTGATGCGTCACTATGTGATTGGCTGGTTTCAAACAAACGCGCGTTTTTATTTTAGTTTTTAAGCATATATGTTGATTCACTAATATATTAACCATTGCTTATTATTATTTCAATTGAGACGTGTAGCTTAGATGGTCAAGGCGTGCAAGCATAATCCCTGAGACCTGGGTTCGAACCCCAGGTCCCCCCAAAATTATTATTTCTTGTTTTTCTTCACATAATTATGTGCAGGGCTCAAAAGAAATTTCACCATACACCTCCAGTTCACAAAGCGCCATGTGGCCTCAAGTGTGGATCCTGTGGCCAAAGATGATGACCACCATGCACCTTGGTCAAAGCACACGCAACCAATTGCAAAAAGTCAACGCAGGCTTGGGGATAATGGGCCTGAAATTGCTGCCTAACACCTCCATTCTGGGCCAAGACCCCCCACCCCCTTTTTTGTTCATTCCTTTTTTCTTCTTATTTTATTTTATTTATTTATTTTGTTTGTTTATTAATTATTTTTCTAATTATTACTTTTTATCACTAAAATTAACATAATAAATTTTTCATAATAAAAATTCAAAAAAAAAAAAACTAAAAAATGTAAATATTTTATTTATTATTATTAATATCACTTTAGCTTAAATATTTTGTAAATAAACATTAACTTAAATTAATTTAGTTTAATTAGGTTTAATTTTGATTTTCTTTTACAATAAATAAAAATGAATTAGACTTAGGGTTTTTTGACACTTTTAATTTCTTTTTTTTATTTTATTTCATTAAAAACATAAAAAACACAAAAACATTTTTTCTTTTAATAAATTAATTAATTAGTAAATTAGTTTTAATTTTAATTAATTGCAAAAAAGGACAAATTCAATTCTTTCTCAAAAAAGGGTCAAAACCCTAAGGACATCCCGATTCGATTCTCTCGCGCTTTAATTTATTTTAATCATATTTATGTATCTGCTCCAGAATTATAATAGTTAATTAGGCTTTATCGCTTTATTTACTTTTCTCGCACTTTATTTCCAAACGGGTTTTTGTTTTTGGCGATGTATAGACCTGCGCCTTGTAATAGCTAGATTTACCTCTCCGCACTTTATTTCCTGCAAATCATTTAACTGTTAATATGCCTGCAAGAATGTATGAAAAATAAAACCAATCAGTAGCTCACAAATAACATGCAAAGACAATTTAACTGAAAAACAACACACATGCACATGCCACTCCTAGGGTACGCCTTACTGGTTGCCTCGAACGTGGTCATCAAGTATAGGGTGTCTTAGAGGTCGCCCTTTTGTCTAAAGATCCAGTTGCCTCAAAACGGTTGCCTCAGATAAAAAGGATCTAGGACGTTAGGGTTACCACTAAGGTGTCCTACCATTGCTTTGGTGACCACACATGTCCCAATAATCGAATTGACCCAAATAACTCCAACGACAGTGCTACCTACTTCTCAATAGTGGGATAGCACTATCTAAAGGACTCTTACACAGCCTAATTCCTTAGAGTAGGTAGATTCTCCTGGGTACTTGCTCTCTCAAACAAACAAAACAGCTTTTCGCACTCACACTTTCAAAAAAGTTTTCAAACAAATTTTTCATACACTCTTGAGGACAGATACAAGAGTTACTTAGAATCTTTCAAACGAAACTTTTTCAAAACCCACACACACTTGAAAAGCAAACAAATTTTGAAAACATAAAAGCAAGTACCTAAGAGCCCATGGATAACCATGGATAGAAAGGGTGCTAACACCTTCCCTTTCTATAAATCTACTTCCCGAACCGAGAAACATTCTCAAAGAAGGAATTTTGCTGTGCTTTTGTCCTTTCCATGTTGGAGAACATAAAAGACGGTGGCGACTCTTGCTTACCGCGACATTTCGTGAACCAGCTTAAAAAACAGTCAGTTCTCCTTCCACCGATCATAGAACTGGCGACTCTGCTGGGGAACTTAATAAGTGAGGTGTACCTTAGGATTAGACCACTCTTATGTTTTCAATTGCTTACTTTGCTTGATTTAATATTGTGGGTTTGCCTTGGAGTTTCATAGATCCTAACCCGGATCTGGGGGATACCTTTTAGAAAGTAGCAACAAACTGTGAGGGAACTGTGCGGGGTATACCGACACGGTTGAAGCAGTTTGCTACGTTGATGTGGCACTTTGGTGAGTACCGGTAACCCTTGAGTCAAGTCAAGGAGAGTACGGGGCCGCCGCGTAGTGTCGTGAAGCATCAACTGACCTTAGGAACCTTACTTGACCATCCTGGCCTCTTTAGGGGTAGTGAGATGATCGACTTTGGTGCAGTCCGAAGTTGGTAGATACTCGATACTACACTCATTGAGGGTTGTTTTCTTGGAATATTTTGATCGCCAGTTCAGTGGCTAAATCAAAACAATGAACATAGAAAGCAACCCAATGATATTGAGCTCCTTAGAGCAATGGGTCCAACCACAACCTCTCCCAGAGCAACGGGTTGATCAGAGTAAGCCCCAAAGGCAATTTACCAAGCTCAACACGTCGCTGTCTCAAGCTTTAAAACAACTGTTGAGGTTGAATTTGGTAACTCTAAGGGCTCCTCCCCGGATTCCCAACATCTCTGCTCCTACTTATCATCCCAATAGAAGATGTGCATACCAATCTGATGGTTCGGGACATGACACAAACGACTGCTGGTCTCTGAAGAACAAGATCCAGGACCTGATTGATGAAGGAGCAGTGGAATTCACCCAAGATGGCCAGGCTGAGTTCTTCTACTATCCCTGTAAGGTTCACCATTTGAAGTGACAAGTCCTGAGACGAGAAAACTTTTGTTCATTCGAATGTTCGAGTTGTATTTTTTCTTTGATTGTTCAAACAATTATTGTCATAGCAAACTTTATTACTTTATCAATGCATCGCATATGTCTGTTTTGAATCAATATATCCGCATTCGCCATTTTTAAACTGCTTTCCTTTTTTGTGATGTTCAAACTCTCAATTAATAATTCTAAGCCTCTTGAGGGAGGATGACGAAAATGATACCATAATCTACAATATGCTTTTGAACAGACCCCGCTGATGAGGTACATACATTGTTTCAATTCCTAAACACTGGAGTCATAAGGAAGATAATCCCCCGTCAACCCCTTTGAGCCAAAGAAGTAGGAGTTTTTCTTTTCGAAAATTAAAACCCGTAATCATAACCTGGGGCAGGGTAGTTCTCTCAGTTGATCCAGGTGCACAATGAATGGCATCAAAGGAGTCCTTCCTAAGCAAGAGACAGGGATGGTTCCGAATAATCATAAAGACAGTCAGTCGTCATCTCTCAAAATAAAAGCCCATTAAGTCAAAACCTACGAAGGAGACTTACAAAACTGGGGCATCCCACTGACTGTAATCACAAAAGAAACAGTTCAGGCAAAAAACAGGGATAACGGAATCAAAAAGAAAGAGGTCCTACAAACCCTCAACAACAACAAAAAAGAAATGACTGCCTATTCAAAATAAATTGTCAATATCCGAACCATCACCAGAATCTCAGGACAAAGACTCAAACAAGGTCTAATGCATGATCAGTTGAGTTTAGGTTTGAAGAACATTACGAAGAGCGGGTGGGTACAAATAAAATTTGAGCCTTTATCCCTTGTTTCTTAAACCGTGAACCAGGCCACGCTACAACCCTTAAAAGTCCTAGCTGAAGCATGGGTTAGTTCGAAAGCATATTGTTACGAAAGGTATCCTGACTCCTTAAGGCTTGCTGTAAAATACTGAGTTGACATCACATTTTTGCAAAAATTTGCTTGTTTTACTGAAAAATGCATTTTTCAAAAACTTCAAGACAGACATAAGCTTTGCATTTTTAATATAACATTGCTTGCATATGACTATTTGTTTGAACAACATAGAAGTTCGCACGACGAATGTCTAATGAACAAAAGAACCTCCAATCAAGGGGCATGGCATGATCATTTTCCAACATCTGGGGCAGTTAGGTCAAGATTCGGAGAATCTCTCAAAAGGCCAACCAGCTTGGGGCAAATCTCCATCTGGATCACTTGGGGAATTGGACGATCAAACGAAGATCTTCTGGTGGTATGGTAACACTGCACTATTGACAGTGACAACTCCCTGCATCCTGAGAGCACGGACATAGTCGAAAAAATACTGCGCATAATCAAAGACCCGCTAGGTTGACACACCTAGGCAAAAATAAGGGCTTCCCGGTGAACCAAAAGGGTTCGGGCAAAAATAAGGGATGAAATAGAAAAATCTGTACACCCGGCAAGTCGAAACCTGAAAAGGCGGCTTGGGAAAAAATGGGTATCCCGATGGACTGTAAACCCGAAAGGGCGGTCCAGGCAAAAGTTAGGGATCAAAAGCGTACGACTATGTCCCGTCATCTCGTCACTTGCCTACCAGAAGAAGATTTGTCAATCGGAAGTTATCAAGCACCTCCACAAGGTATCTTCTTCTCCTACATCAGAAACAGGGGCAATAATGAGTTGTCCAAGCGATCTAGTTGCTCTGTCAACCAAGACAATAAAGACAGGCGAACAAAGACCTATTTTGGTTAGATTTATTTCTTCCAGATTAAAGACAGGTGAACGAAGACCTCTTCTTGTTAGATTTAGTTCTTCCAGATTAAAGATAGGCGAATGAAGACCTCTTCTGGTTAGATTTATTTCTTCTAGATTAAAGATAGGCGGACGAAGACCTCTTATGGTTAGATTTATTTCTTCCAGATTAAAGACAGACAGAGGAAGACCTCTTCTGGTTAGATTTATTTCTTCCATATTAAAGACAGGCGAACAAATACCTCTTCTGGTTAGATTTATTTCTTCCAGATTAAAGGCAGGCGGACGAAGACCTCTTCTGGTTAGATTTATTTCTTCCAGATTAAAGACAGGCGAACATACCTCTTCTGTTTAGATTTATTTCTTCCAGATTAAAGACAGGAAATCAAAAGACTTTTCCTGGTTAGGTTCATTTCCCCAGTGAAGTCTCCAAACAACATACCTCTTTTGATTAAGATTTATCTCTTCCAGTTAAAAACAGGCAAAAGACCTCTACAATTTTAGTATAAATCGACCAAAGATTTATTCTGACATTTCTCCCTCGACAGTCACTCTAGATGGGATCTGTAAGCCCATCTCCAAAAAATTCTTTATCACTTCTCCAAATGGTATCTTTAAGTCCATTCTCGACATAATCAACTAACATACAGTCGAGTGCAAATTTCTGGGCACTTTAATGTTCAATCGTCTTCCACCTTCAAGTCACGAATGACGGGCTCGCCAATATAACTCTCCAAGTTTAAGAAGATTGAACAGGGTCAGTTGTTGTACCCCAAAAATTTCCCTCTCATTTCTCAATACATTTCCCGCAAAGATCTTCAAAAGCTCAAGCTTGCACAAGTATTGACTAGGTCAAGCCATTTCCTCAACACTGATACCTCAAATTAGGGTTTGAGTTTACACAAATACAATTGGACTTCTAATGCTTCAAATGACTTTCATGGATCATTATCGACCCCCAAGAATACCCATGTCAAGTTTTAAGTCTTGAATTACAATTTTGCTCAATTAATTGCTCAGATGACTGAAAATCAGTTGTATTGGGTAAAAAGTCAACTATGGTCAACCTACAGCCAAACTTCAAGATTTTTGACCAATATCAACACTTTGAAGTCATATGCATCAAATGATCAAGTTTGGATCACAATTCCTCAATAAAAATGTTTAAATCTTCAAAAGGGCAAAATGGTCAAAATTAGGGTTTTGACCGAGAATGATTGATTCTTGACTTTTGACTTAATACATGAATTATTGGTTTTAAACATGATATAAAGGACCCAAAGACATCATTTTTACCTAATTTAATGACTCAATTCATTCCTCAAGATCAATGGATTGATAGTTGAAATTTGATCAACGAATGAAAAAGTCAATTGTACACCAAAAAGTCAAATTTTGACTTTCTAATCAAATTTGAGTTTCAAAGATCAAATTTCATCAAGACACTCAAAAATATGAAGCTTAATCATCAATAAATCAAGAAAGTCAAAAGTCAATGTGAAAAGTCAAACTTTTCAAGACTTAGAAATTTTTCTAAGTGTTTTTTATACATGATAATTTCATTACTTCATGCCAATATTTCACCAAGATGCAAAATGACTAAAAGGAAACTTTCAACATGAAAGTTGTAGATCTTGATGAATTCTACAACTTTGTTTTAAAGGGTTGATGTCCAAAAAATGCTTAGATTTGAAGATATAAGCCCATGAAGTCATGACATTTTTATCTAATACTTAGAGAAATTTTCAACAGATTTTGGTCAGGATTTTATCTCAACTTCTTGGCATTTTTTCACATAGTTCAAAGATTATTTTGTAAAAATGGGCAACATGAAAGTTATAGAGGATGTTTCAAGCTTTCCAAAACATCCAAGAGAATGAATTTATCATACTTGATCTAGGAGATTCAAGGGCATGAAGTTGGGCATCCATCCTTCAATTACAAGTCTTTTTGGTGAAGAACACATGACCCAACCTACATGCTATGCTGCATAATCTTATGTTTCATGCCTTCTTGTTTTCAAATATCTCCATAATTTAATGTTTACACAAAATCTTAAACCATTACCCAAGTGTTTGAGACATTGTCCAAAAGATCTTTCCATTAATGGCATAAAGTTACCATTGCTATTCTTGAAAAGTAAGCTTGTTGGTACAAAAATTGTCTTGAGCCCATACCTTGTTTACTTCTGATTTTACTCCACCATAAATCATGTAAAGTAGCCCCTCTATATCAGAAACTTTAGTACTTCATCTTGGGTCTATGGAGAATTGACATAGTTTGATATTTGCATCCTAACCAAACCATAACATGCTGTCTTACAAACCTAACCGGCTCTTGTTCCCAAACCTCTTGCCTATAAATAGAGGGAACATTTGTAAGATAAAGAGGCCAATAAAAAAGATAAAGAGAAACTAGCACTCAAAATCCCTTCACTCACAAAAAACCAAAACTGTTCATAAAACCTCCATCTTTGAGCTTTGAAGTCCAAATCTTCGAATCTCATACCTTGCAAGTTTTCCTCAAACAAACCATCCAAATACTTCACATACATCAAATAAAAGTTGTTCAAACACAAGAAAAACTTTTGTAACATCATTATCTTTACTTTCCAAACTCAAAAACATTGTCTTGCAAGTTAACTTGGTTGGAGAGATTCAAACACTTTCAACACAAAGTAAAGATTGGAACAACTTCAGGGAGGTCTAAGGAAGCTCAATGAATCATCACATTGCAACTGGAAACATCCATACACATTTTGAGTTTTCACTTTAAAAGATAAGTTTTCTCAAACTGTGATATCCCTGTTCATACATCATTTTGCTTTCATTTTCAAAACAATAAAATGGGACAAATAAGAGTAGAAGAGTTGCAAACAATGAAAATCACAGAAAAATGCTTTTGGAAGTCTGACACGGCCGGCCGTGTCACCTGAAACGGGCTGTATCAAGAAGAAAATAGGATAAAATAGAAAGGCAGGGTTCTGACATGGGTGCCCATGTCACATGACATGGCCCATGTCCCTCTTACTGGGATTAAAAACTTGGCAAAATAACAAGGCAGGGTTCTGACATGGGTGCCTGTGTCATAGGACACGTCCCGTGTCCCTCTTACTGCAATTAAAACTCGACAAAGTGGCAGGACAGGGTTCTTACACGGGTGCCCGTGTCACAGGACAAGACTCGTGTCAACTCAGCTGGGATAAAAAAGACATGCATGGATTTTTTACAGGGTTCTGACACGGGTGCCCGTGTCAGCCTAAACACCAAAAATCTTGATTTTTGAGACTTTTTGCTATTATTTTTATTCAATTTGGTTGTAATAGTAATTAGGTTTTAATTGCTCTCATCCCCATTTATAATTTGTATCCCATCCCCTAAACGATGTAATAGCGTAGGACTTTAAATTTCCGCAATTTATTGCTTTCGAATATAAATGCTAGTAAGTAGAGTTTGTATGGAAAGATAAAATCAACAAGTAGATAGCCCTAATCTCAAGACAAAAATGCATGCAATCAAAACACAATTCACACATGCACCTCTAGGGTAACCCACACTTGTTGCCCACGAATAAACAATCACGTCCCTCGAACGTGGGATACTTTAACAATAATCCTTGAATACAAGATCATAGTACCTCAATGACCCTTCAAATGTTGCCTTCGGAAAACGATCTTAAACCCTTACGATAAATTGCTAAGGTATCCTACAATGTTGTCTTCTATGACTATACGACTACCCATGTCCGTCCCTTCACATCCAATGATAGGGCTTCTTATCAATCAATGGTAAGGTAGCAATATATAAAGGAGGAGAAAAAGAAATAAGACTTTTTGAGTAGGTAGAACGTTCATAGTTGCTTGCTCACAACCATCTTCAAAACATCTTTCAAACACACCAACACTTTCAAATGAAATATATTCAAAAGTTAACCCTTTGTATGCATTCTTATAGAGACGAGAATCATTACAAAGTTCGCCTAAACGAAGGCACTTTTCAAAAATACTTTCAAAACCCATCACTAACACATTTCAAACAAAGCATTTCAAAGTGAGCTAGCAATTAAGAGCCGTAGATAACTACGGATGGAAAGGGTTCTAACACCTTCCCTTTTCATAGCCTACCTCCCGAACTCAAGAAAATATCTCAATAGGTCTTTCCTATTCTTTTCACCCTTTCCTTTATTGGATAAAAGAAAATTCGGTGGCGACTCTTTCTATCCGCAACAATTGCGATCAAACGCAAAATACCCAATCCAGTTCTCCCACCGTATCACACTGTCCCTAATTAAATAAATATCAAGTATGATTATCATTATTTAACTCCAATTAAATGATAACCATAATTATAATATTGATAATGTTGTAACGTTGAATTGATTATAATGATATTATTTGAGATCTTATAGTTTATGATTCTAATGATATTATTTATACAATAATTGATGTTTATGATTATAATTTTATTTATTTATAATGTTGAATTAATTATCAGTTATACATATTGTTGTTAAATCAATATCACAGCTTCTAAAAAAGTAAGATCCCTAATTAAATAAATAATTTGATTTTTGAAGTTCTGTTTTTTTATTTTTGAAGAAAAAATGTAAATTTTATATTTTTTCTATTTAGATACAAGGCCATTGCTGATTTGTTTAGTCATATGAGTTCTTCATTTAGATTGTTGCACTTAGTAATAGTGTATTTTCAACAAGGTTGTGTAGTATATTCTATTATCTAAAGAAGTAATTAAGAAGTTGTTTTCATATCCTAATTATAATTTCCATCCTAATTAGTTCCATAATTTTTTTTGTTTATTTCGAATACTACCTTATTTTTAATGTATTATTACTTGAGTTAGTTGAAACATTATACCTAAAATATCTACACCATAATTATTACTTCCAAATTATTATTATTTATACTATCATGATCTAGCTTCCTTACTGAAGGAGAATTTCGAGGTTTAAGGTATTACCCCGTCTTCCTATGATCCTTACACATAGGCTTACTTTGTTCTCTTTCTTCTTTGACTCTTCTCAAACTATTTTCAGCAAAATAGCATTGCCTCAAACATTCAGCATAAGTGGAAAATTCTCGCTGAGACACACTATGGGCCACATCAGCATTCAGTCCAAGCAAAATCTGGTCAATCTTCAACAATTCATCAAGTGCATAGACAACTTGTCTGGAGTAAGCAGCCATGTCTTCAAATTTCTCATCATATTCGGACATCGACATATTTCCATACTTGAAAAGTTGAAAATCATGTTCCTTATGAGCACGTAAGCTATTAGGATAATACTTATCCAAGAATGATGCCTCGAAGTGCTTCCAATCTTTTGGAATCTCCTGGGAGCTGGAGTAGGTAGATGTAGTATCCCACCACCTACCAGCTGAACCCTTCAACATTTGAACAACAAACATCACCTTGTCCTCCTCAGTACACTGGATATCTGTTAGCTCCTAAATTTGACACCCACATAAATTGGCCTTATTGGCTAAAAATAGATTGAAGAAATTTAAAGTTGAAGACACTTTGACCAGAAGAGCCTCTGAAAGGGGTTGTGTCAAAGTCATCCTTGCTAAGGGGTTGTGTCGAAGTCATCAGTGGTTGTTTACCAATTTTCACGGTAAACAAATTCGCACGCCCAGTGGGACGTTGCTAAGTTTTCTTGTTTTTTTATAAACTTTGATAAAGCCAGTTTTTATCATAAATGCTTTAATTAATTTCCTTTCTCTCAAAGTGTGTTGTATGTTATTGAGAAGTTGAAAAACAACCACCAACAAATACATACCTAAGAGAAGAAATAGGATAATGGTTAATCAGTCTAGTGGAGAAATGCCTCCACCAATTCCTGACAATGGAACCACAATTACACCAACAGTTAGTGAACCAATGCCGTCAATAATTGGTTTGACACCAGAAGTAACAATTGCAAAAACAGGATTAATACTTTCTTGTACAGGTCATAGGGGTCCTCCAGGAACATACCCACCAAGGGGAAATCTTGGAGTTCGACCATATGTCCCTCCATGATTTTCGACAACCTGGATGGGTTGAGACCAACCTTATGGCATGCCAACTGCTGAAATGGCAAGCCTTATGAATGCTTCATCCACATTTTCAGAACCTTTGGTGAGTGCATCTTCACCATTACAGGGATCTGGAACTGGTATGGCAAATTTGGGTAGAAACCAACTCTTAGGAGGAATGTCACATACAATGCCAAGCATAAAAAATGCTTCTATAACAATTTTGAGTCAACAAATGGATGAAAGCAACCATGACATGGTGAAAATGTTGGCACAAACCTTGAGTACAGTGCTCAACCCTCTAATACAAAATACCACACAGTCGAATAAGAAAATGGCAGCACAAATGACGCGCATGGCTGAATTTTTTGGGGTTCCTCAACCTATTTGACAACCCCAAAGAGAATTGATAAGAGGAAATCATGGTGTAGTTTTAGAGGATGACATGACCATTAACCAGAATCCACAACCAGATGGGATGAACCATAGAGTAGAAATCGAATAGCCTAGGGTCGAAGTACCTAGAGTTGCTCCACAAATCCCAAGAGCTGTCAAACAAGGTATATTTATGGTAAACCAAAACCAAAATGCCAATGAAAAAATACAACAGGTTCAACACCACAACTATGCACCAGATAATAACTTGACAACCATGGTCGAAAGAATCATGGCACAGAATGGAGTGAATATTGGCTTTCATAGGCCAAACTTTACATCTCCGTTATCAGATTATATCTTGCAATTAGAATTACCCCCTTGGTTGAAAGTTCTAAAGTTCACCAAGTTTTCAGGGGATACGACAGAGTCCACTGTCGAACATGTAGCAAGGTATTTGATAGAAGCTGGGGAAATCTCAAATAATGAGAATCTTAGGATTAAATATTTCCCAAGTTCCCTAAAAAAAATGCCTTCACTTGGTTTACCACACTGCCAGCTAATTCGATCCACAATTGGAATTAATTGCAAAGATTGTTCCATGAACAGTTCTATATGGGACAAACCAAAATAAGTTTAAAAGAACTGGATAGTGTGGAAAAGAGATTCACTGAGCCAATTGATGAGTATCTGAACAGATTCCGACTACTCAAAGCCAGATGCTTTACACAAGTGCCTGAACATGAGTTGGTCGAAATGGCTGCAGGGGGTCTAGATTATTCCATTAGGAAGAAATTAGATACCCAATACCTGAGAGATATGGCCCAATTGGCTGATAGAGTTCGACAGGTAGAACGCCTTAAGGCTGAAAAAGCTAAAGCGAATAAAAATCAGTGAAGAGAAATGGTAGCATATGTTGAAATGGATGATGATGATCCAAAGATATCTAGTGACCCTATAACTGTCGAAGAGAGCGAGGTCGATTTAGAAGAATTAAAGCAAGGACCACCATACTCTTGCAAACTGTTAGCACCCTCAAATGGGAAGAATCCTATTGAATTTGAGAAGAATAGTGATAGGTTCCCAAAGAAAACCTATAGTTTCGACGTCACAAAATGTGACGAAATATTTGACTTGTTAATTAAAGATGGCCAGATGATAGTTCCCCCTGGGGCAAAAATGCCTCCTTTAGATCAAAGGAAAAAGAGAGGTTTTTTAAAATATCAAAATTTTCTGGGCCATAAAACCTCATAATGTTTTCTTTTCAGGGATCTCGTTCAAGGCGCAATCAAAGATGACAGACTCAAGTTTGCTAACAAATCACCCATGAAGATTGATACAAACCCGCTGCAGGCAGATGGCTATTATGCTGAAGCTTCATGTATCAACATGATCGAAGTCTCGGAAAACTTCCTCAGCAAACCTGTTTTTGGCAGTTTAACTGAGGACGTTAGCAGAGAAGCTGTCGAAGAGTTACAGAAAAAGGCTACTGAAGGCCTAAACAAGGAAGCCACTGATGGTTCAAACAAAGGAACTACTAAAGGTTCCTACTTGGATGTTGTTACAGGTTCAACAGAAGGCCTAGAAGCCCAGATGCAGAAACTAAGTGTATCTGGTAAGAAAAACATGGAAATAAATATGGTCGAAGTATCTGGACCTAAAGCTGTAGATTCAACAGACAACATTAGACAAGAGGAAATCAACAAGCTTGCTTTTCCTGAGGAGAACGAAAATTTGGCATATTTTCTACATAGATGCCATAAAAAGAAGTCAGAGGTTATAATGTGTCCAAGATGCAGTTCTATCTTCGACAAGAAAGCTGCTGAGCACATACAAAGGGTGCGTGCAACACAGAAAAAGTGGGGCAACACTACCCAACCTAACATTGATCCTGAAGTAAGGTATGATCTTAGAAGGGGATACCAAAAGGGGCGAGTGAACCAAGTAAATAGGCCATCAACTTTCAAGCCTCCCACAAATGTCCTTGTGGATACTTGGTTGAAGACAACAAATAGGAAAAGGCCAAACGAGGGAAAATGGCAGACATTCAATATGCCAAGAGGATCCTCTTTGGCCTACAGAAAGGAATTTCAGTCAACAACAAACAGGGTTGATCATTTGTCAAACAATTACAAAGGAAAGAACCCTATGACCCGCTCCCAATGGAGAAGGTATCAGAGATGGTGAAAGGCTGAAAGAGAGGCTGCAGAAGAACCTCAACTAGAAACAAGCACTAACGTGCCACAAAGAAAAAAGAAGGATAAACCAAGAATGCCTTTGGAAAGGAAGCCAATTGTTAGAAGGCTGGTATGGCCTGAACAAGGTGAATCGAAAGAAGATTCTGATTTTGGGTCTGATGCTACATTAAACATCATGGTAAATGTAGTGTCTGTGCTTCCTAGAGAATACGGCCAACTAGTCGAAGTCGAAGAGACAGATTGGGAGGTCAAATAAGAAATGGCCAAACATAGGCCAGTGTGCTACTATGTTATGAACAATGGATGCATAGAAGAGAAAAATGCCTTCTTCGAGCGTCCTACTGAGGCAATGAAGAATCATCTCAAACCTTTGTTCATAAGAGCAAAAATAGGGGAGGAAACCATCAATAAAGTTTTAGTTGATTGTGGGGCCACGGTTAATATAATCCCTCACATCATGCTAAAAAAGCTGGGCAAAGGACATGAAGACATCAAGCCCCATAACATGGTTCTATCGAACTATGAAGGTGGAATTGGGACTACTATGGGAGTAATACAATTGGAACTCAAAGTGGGAACCATAGTTCGACCAATAATGTTTATGGTCATCTCAGTGAAACCCAATTACAATTTGCTCCTAGGCAGGGAGTGGATCCATGGCATAGAAGCAGTGCCATCATCAATGCATCAGCGTGTTACCATCTGGCGCCCAGATGGGATAGTAGAAAATATTGAAGCTGATCAAAGGTACTATATGGTCGAAGTCAACAACGTCGACAGAGCAAGCTTTGATAGAAATTTTGCTCACATAGGGCCATTCAATCCTCCAGACTTCGACTTGGCGCCAACACCAAATACTTTCTGCTCCCTATACCTACACTCAGATCATGGTTTCCAATGGGATAGGGAGGATTTCTCAAACATTGATTATGGATTAATTGAGGATATACGACCAACATGTTGGGGAAGTGATTTCAGTGATTATGACTGAGTCATAAGCGTTACAAAGGATTTCAGCATATGTTGCAGAAAATAGAATGATAGCGGCCTTAGAGGCTGAAGTGAAGTATATGGATGTCAAAGCCAATGAACAAGTGCAATTTCCAGAAGGCCCTGGGAAATATTTCGACCCAAAACCACCTGACTCAAAAGGGGAAGAAGTACAAGGCCAGAGGCTAGATGCTATCTACGACGATGAGCCTTATGGGTTTCAAGAAGGATCCGCTGGCACACAACATTAGAATGCTAGCTCAAGACCCTCTTGAATAAATAGACTTGGGCGAAGGAATGGTGAAAAGACCAACATACATCAGTGCAAAGATAGATCTAGAGCTCAGACCGAAATAATCCAATTGTTGAAGGAGTTCAAAGACTGCTTTGCGTGGGATTATGACGAAATGCTTGGCCTCGCCAGAGGATTGGTGGAGCTTTAACTACCAATAAAGCATGGGAAAAAACCTGTCAAGCAAACCTCAAGTCGTTTTGGACCAGAAATCTTGTTGAAGATAAAGACAGAAGTCGAAAGATTGCTGAAATGTAAGTTCATCCGAACAACCAAGTATGTCGAATGGGTTGCACATATAGTACCTATTATAAAGAAAAATGGTACCTTAAGGGTGTGCATTGATTTTAGAGATCTAAATGCTGCAACACCCAAAGATGAATATCCAATGCCTGTGGCGGAAATGCTCGTTAATTCTGTCGCTGGCTTCGAATACATGAGTATGCTTGATGGATACTCTGGGTATAATTAAATTTTCATTGTTGAAGAAGATGTATCGAAAACAACATTTCGATGCCCCGGGGCTCTAGGCACTTATGAATGGGTAGTGATGCCTTTTGCCTAAAAAACACAGGGCAACATATCAAAGAGCAATGAACTCTATCTTCCATGATTTTATTGAAACTCTCATGCACATTTATATTGACGATATTGTTGTCAAATCTGTTTCAGGGAAGAATCACATAGACCATCTTCGAAAATCCTTTGAAAGGATGAGAAGCTATGGTCTAAAGATGAATCCTCTAAAGTGCACTTTCTGTGTAAATGCAGGGGACTTCTTAGGCTTTGTGGTCCATAAAAAGGGAATCGAAATAAACTAGAATAAGACCAAGGCCATTTTGGAAGCGCAAGCACCAACAAGCAAGAAGGAGTTACAATCTCTACTTGGCAAGATAAATTTCTTGAGGAGATTTATATCCAACTTAAGTGGAAAAACACAAGCCTTCTCACCTTTACTTCGACTCAATAAAGGAGGATTCGAATGGGGGCAAGAACAACAAGAGGACTTCGACAAAATCAAAGGATACCTCACCAATCCACCTATTCTGGTACCTCCTTGTAGAAATAGGAGTATGAGATTGTACATAACTGCATTTGATAAAACTTTAGGAAGCATGTTAGCTCAAGAGGATGAAAATGGTGTCAAAAGGCCCATCTACTACCTCAGTAGAGTTTTAAATGATGCAGAAACTAGATATAGCAAAGTTGAAAAACTATGTTTATGTCTTTACTTCTCATGTACAAAACTCAAGCAATATATTAAACCAATTGATATTTATGTTTCGTCTCATTTTGATGGTTTCAAATATATGTTGTTGAAACCCATCTTGCACAGTCGAATTGGTAAATGGGAACTTGCATTGACTAAGTATTCACTAACCTTTATGCCTCTTAAGGCTATAAAAGGACAAGTGTTAGCAGACTTTATAGTTGACCACTCAATAAATGAAGAATCATTAAATTACTTGGAGATTGAACCCTGGAAGTTATACTTCGATGGTTCCAGCCATAAAGATGGAACTGGAGTGGGAGTTCTAATTATTTCTCCAAATAAAATTCTAACAAGATTCAAGTACAAGATCGAAAGGTTCTTGTTCAAACAATGAGGCTGAGTATGAAGCTCTAATTGTAGGCCTTGAAATCTTGTTGGAATTGGGGGAAACTCGAGTCAAAATAATGGGAGACTCAAAATTAGTCATAAGGCAAGTTACAAAAGAATACAAATGTATAAGAGAAATGTATTTTGTAATAGCCAATCGCTTTTTGAAAAAATTCAAAGTGATCAACATTCGACATATACCAAGATTAGAAAATCAAGTGGCTAATGAATTAGCACAAATTGCATCTGGGTATAAAATTTTGAAAGAAAAATTGCAACAAGCAATAGAAGTTAGGAGAAGGTTAGTATCAACCAAGTTGTCTCCAACATATTTGGAAACAACAAAGCTGGGGTACGCTGACCAAGAAAACTTCTAAATTTCGTTCATAGACAATCTAACAGAGCAATATTGGAGAAAGCCCATAGTAGATTATCTGCAAAATCCAACGACTTCGACATAACGAAAAATAAAGTATATGTGTTGCACCCCAAAATTTTCCCTCTCATGTTTTCCAAAGTCTTCCCCCTGCATGGTTGATCACAAACTCTTGCCTAAGGAAAAAGAAGATTTTTGAGTGGTACTTTAAGTACCTTTCGATTAGCATCCTGAAAGACACTTCGATTGACATTCTGGACAAGTATTTCGATTGGAATCCTGAAAGACACTTCGATTGACATTCTGGACAAGCATTTCGATTGGCATCCTAAAAGACCCTTCGATTGGCATTCTGAAGGAGTCTTTCAATTGGCATTATGGACAAGCATTCGATTGGAATTATGTCAAGGCAGTTTTGACAGGCATGTCAACCATGTCCTTCGATTGGCATGAACAACACCTTTTGATTGGCCTGTTAGCAGAGCCTTTCGATTGGAATCCTTCGATTGATATTTGGGCCAGGCCCATTCGAAGGGTACGCAGGGAGCCCATTCGAAAGAGGCAAATCAGGACTAATCGAAGAGCATGGCCTGAAAGCATTCGAAATCCAAAAGCGTCCAGGTTCATTCAAGGGACACGAATGTTTCAAAAAAAGGAAATAATTTAATGTGTTTGATTTTTGTCCAGAGCGTTAAAGGCCTGTTTTAATGGCTGTCCCTTGCCATTTTCGTGCACTCCCACACTCCTATAAATAGGAGGCCAGTGACACATTACAACACACGAAAATTACACAGAAAATATACACACGAAAATATACAACACACACAAAAATTCTGCAGGAGAATACACAACGAAAATCACACAACAGGAGAACAAAAGACATTGGAGTTACACTGCCTAAAAGTCATCAGCATTTTCATAAGTAGCCAAGCCCAGAAGCCCAGATCGAAGGTGCCTACATCCAGGAAGTGCCCAAATCGAAAGTCCAATCTGTTGGTAAGAAAGGGTAAATTATCCAACCTTGTTTTTCGCATAACATATCATTACTCGTTGTTACTTTCGATTTGCCATCCTAGACAGGATCAAAGGGTCTGGGTTTGGCACCCAGGCCATGTCCATCATTTGCTAATATTTGCTGCAGACATAGCCTGAAGAGACCCAGCAAGCGCAGGATCGAAGGGCCTGGGGTTCAATACCCAGGCCCTGCATTTTATTTCGCTAACATGCTTTTGCAGGTATAACATCCCAGAACGAAGGAGATCCCTTCTCTGGATCGAACCCATTAGCATGCTGGATCGAAGGAGGCATCTCATTCCTGGATCGAAAGCCATGACCTCCATGATCGAAAGACAATCCTCTTCCCTGGATCGAAGGCTACTCACCCCTTACTGTCTGGTCCAATCGAAAGGACCATTTCCCTCCCTGGATCGAAACTCCTTTTTTCCCTGGATCGAAGGATGCCCTTTATATTTTTATTTTTGTTTCCGTTATTTCTTTATTGACCTTATCATTTAAATTAACTTTAAGTCAAAAAAATCACAAAAAACATTAGGTTAGTTTTTTTATTCAAATTAATTTTGTAAACAAATTAATTAATTATTTTAACTTCATTTTATCAATTTAAAATAAACTAGACCTAGGATTATTTAATTCAAATATTTTTCTTAACCAAAAACAACAAAAAAAGATTTTCTTATTTATTTAGAAATTTCTTAGACGCCTCTTTTCCTTGTTTTACGCGTGTCTATTTTATTGTAACTGCTTATTGGTTTGTAATAGTTTAGCTTAAACTTTTACTTTATTGCCTTTATTCCCCCAATTTTTGGACATGTAAATAATCCCCCTCCCCGAAGCCTTGTAATAGCGTAGGATTTACAATTTCTGCACTTTAAATTCCTGTACATATATTAACTGTTTAGATGTATGCTAACTAGGATTGTATGACAAGATCTGTCTTAACTTAAAATCAACAGTAGCTCACCATAACATGTACAAAGATAATATAAACTGAAAATTGACACATGCACATGCCACTCTTAGGGTACACCTCACTTGATTGCCTCAAACGTGGTCATTAAGTATAGGATGTTTTAGAGGTCGTCCTTTTGTCCCAAGATCATAAGTTGCCTCGAAATGGTTGCCTCGATAAAACTGATCTAAGACATTAGGATTACCACTAAAGCGTCCTAACGTTGCTTTAGTGACCACACGTCCCTAAAATCGAATTGACCCGAAAACTCCAACGACGGTGCTACCTATTCTTCAATAGTGGGATAACACTGTCTAAAGGACATTTGCACAATTAAATTCCTTTTTGAGTAGGTAGAGGTTCTTAAGTACATGCTCCTTTTAAAAACAAAACAAAACTTTTCACACTTACACTTTCTTCAAAAACAAAACAAAACTCTTTTCAAAACCCACAATCACAAAGAAAAACAAACCTTTTGAAAATATAGTGAGCAAGTACCTAAGAGCCCGGAGATAACCACGGATAGAAAGGGTGCTAACACCTTCCCTTTCTATAATCTACCTCTTGAACCCAAGAAACAATCTCGAAAAGGAATTTTTTCTGTGCTTTTGTCCTTTCCCTTGTTGGATAAAATAAAAGACGGTGGCGACTCTTGCTTACCGCGACACTTTGCAAAAACAAACGCAAACGCGAACCAGCATTCAAAAACAGTCAGTTCTCGTTCCCACCGACCACAGAACTGGAGACTCTGCTGGGGAATATTATATGTGAGGTGTACCTTAGGATTAGATCACTTGTGTTTTCAATTGTATGCTTTGTATGCTTTAAATTTTGTGGGTTTGTATCGGAGTTCTATAGATCCTAACCTGGATCTGGGGATACCCTTTAGGTAAGTAGCAACAAACTGTGAGGGAACTGTGCGGGGTATACCAACATGGTTGAAACAGTAGCTACATTGATGTGGCACTTTGGTGAGTACCGGTAACCCTTGAGTTAAGTCAAGGAGAGTATGGGGCCGCCGCATGTTGTCGTGAAGCATCAATTGACCTTAGAACCTTACTTGACCATCTTGGCCTTTTTTAGGGGTAGTGAGATGACCGACTTTGGTGCAGTCCGAAGTTGGTAGATACTCGATACTACACTCATTGAGGATTGTTTTCTTGGAATATTTTGGTCGCTAGTTCATTGGCTAAACCAAAACGATGAACATAGAAAACAATCCAATGATATTGAGCTCCTTAGAACCCGATTACTATTTATAGGACAGGTTTTTGAGCCAACTACACTTAAGAGGGTACTTACCTATGAAACTCCATGCCAGCCTAAACTTAAGGCTGTTTTTGTGACTTGTGTGCCTTCAAACTTGAACTACTTGCACATTCTTGTTATCTGACAACATGAGTTCCTTGCAGGTTTTGTTTATAATCCTTATCCAATAACTTGGATTTATTGCAGGGTTTACTTACACCACTTCACACTTTTGCTTAAACGCATAGCATACACATCATAACATCATGCCTTAACATTTCTTTAACCATTTCAAGGATCTCAAGGGTCTATGATGCAGGTTATGGTAAATCAAATGGCTAGCAATGGGAAAAGGGGATTTATTTTCCTCTAGACAAGGTTGTCTAGAAATCCAAGCACGACAATTTGAGTCAGGGGCGATGACCCACTCGATATGGTGAGCTTGACTCTTGAAGAAGGACTCTCAGCAACATGAAGTTCCTTCAATCAAGCTACCAGATGCAAATTCTAACAAGTTTCTTGTTTACCCCACGAGATCCTTGAAAACATTGCATACATATATCATACATATCATTGCATAACAGGTCTCCCAATACAGGTCTCTCATGTTCTCGCTGTTTATTTCAGCAATGGCTTTCCCACAAGACAACCAGGATCTTCATACTCAAGAGACTCAGTTCAGGGAAATCTTCCTAAACCTATCCAAGGGGCAGGAAGAGGTGAGAACACTCCTCATGGGGAACTTGGTCAAGAAAAGTCCTGAAGACAATAAGGACGAACGACTGAAACATCTGTAAGCTGAGGTAGATGCATTGAGAACCCAGATGCTGGGGCAAATGGCTCTTATCCAAGGCTTAGCTCGGGAACAAGAAGAGCTGAGAACCATGATCAACCAGCTTCATCAAGACAGATACAACAACATGAAGCAAACGGTCAAGGCTGGTGGTCAAGTCATTGATCAGCCTCCAAGAAGATAAGGGTTTGGCTTGGTAAAGAATGGACCTCTCCAAGTTGCTACTACCTCAAGGGTCCAACAACAACCTCACCAAAAGCAACGGGTTGACTAGAGGCAATTTACTAAGCTCAACATGCCGCTGTCTCAAGCTTTAAAACACCTGTTAAGATTGGATATGGTGACGTTAAGGGACCCTCCTAAGAATCCCAACACAGCCTCCCCAAGGTACAATCCTGATGCAAGGTGTGCATACCATTCTGACAGTCCTGGACATGACACCGACGACTATTGGACTTTGAAGAACAAAATTAAAGACCTGATTGATGAGGGAGCATTGGAATTCACACAAGATGGTCAGGCTGAGTTCTTCTACCATCCCTCCAAGGTTCTCCATTTGAAGTGACAAGTACTGAGACGAGAAGACTTTTGTTCATTTGAATTTTCAAGTTGTAATCTCTTTGTTATTCAAACAATTATCTATTAATGCAAAACTTTGTTTCATTAATGCATTGCATATGTTTGTCTTGATTTGATCCAATCATTTTCATTACATTTAAACTATGTTTTTTACTCACTTTATGACATTCAACTCTTGCTAAAAGTTACAAGCCTTTAGAGGGAGGATGACGAAACAATGCCATAATCTCATACAATATGCTTTTTGACAGACCTTGCTAACGATGTACAGACATTTCTTTCAAATCCTAAACACTTGAGTTATAAGGAAGATAATCCCTAGTCAACCCCTTTGAGCCAAAGAAGTAGGAGTTTTCTGTTTTTAAACAAATTAAAACCTTTGATTTAAACCTGGGGCAGGGTAGTCTCTCAGTTAATTCAAAAGATATGCATTGAAGTCGCAAAACTCTCAGTTCATAATACAACGAACGACATCAAAAGCATTCCTCTGGAATCAAAAGACAGTGGTGGTTCCTTATCTCATAGGCAGTCAATCTCTCAAAAAAAAAAAGCCCACTGAGCCAAAACCTATAAAGGAGGTTTAAGAAAGCTGGGGCATCCCGCTGACTGTAATCTCGAAAATAGGAACAATCAGGCAAAAATTAGGGATAACAAATCAAAAGAACAAGGTCATTACAAATCCTCGACAACATGAAAAATGTTGCAAAAATGACTGCCTTCAAAAATTCAACTTGTGTGAACCATCACTAAAAACGTCGTTCCAGACTCATTTGGAGTTCAAATGCACAATTAACTGAGTTTAGGATTGAAGAACATCACGAAGAGCGGGTGGGTACAAATATACTTTGAGCCTTTATCCTTTGTTTCTTAAACCGTGAACCAAGCCACATTACAACCCTTCAAAAGTCCTAACTGAAGCATGGGT
The DNA here is from genome assembly GCA_948472305.1 of Vicia faba. NCBI lineage: Eukaryota > Viridiplantae > Streptophyta > Magnoliopsida > Fabales > Fabaceae > Vicia > Vicia faba. Next base: position 1,234,351,712 of record OX451735.1, read on the forward strand.
TAGTTCGAAAGCATACTGTTACAAAAGGTATCCTGACTCCTGTAAGGCTTTACCCTAAATCTTGTGTTAAATTTGTCTTATAAAGAGTTTTCTGCTAAAAAAAGCATTTTTCAAAAACTTCGAGACAAGCATAAACTTTGCATTATCTGAATATCACTGTTTGCATTTGGCTATTTGTTTGACAGCGGAGAAATTCACACAACGAATATCCGATGAACGAAAGCCCTCTCAGTGAACAAAATCACTTCAAAAAGGATGACACTTCCATTGGTAAATCTCCTATAGACAAGGGGGCATGACATGTCACTATCTAGCACACCTGGGGCAGTCCAGTCAAGATTTCAGGAAATCTTTGAAGAAGTGCAGAGTAACCAGGGGCAAGTCTCCATCTCCGTCACCTGGGGCATGTGACATGAATTCCAGCAACGAATCTTGCATGATCAAACATCTTCTGGTAGTATGGCCACACGACACTACTGGCAGTGACACCTCCCTACACTCTGAGAGCGTGGACATAGTCAAAAAGTACTATGCATAATCAAAGACCCGCTAGGTTGAATGGCCTATGCAAAAATAAGGGCTTCCCGGCGAACCAAAAGGGTTCGGGCAAAAATAAGGGATGAAAATGAAAATTTGTACACCCGGCAAGTCAAAAACCTGAAAAGGCGGCTTGGGCAAAAAGGGTATCCCGATGGACTGAAAACCCGAAAGGGCGGTCCAGGCAAAAAAATTAGGGATCAAAGCGTACGACTATGTCCCGTCATCTCGTCACTTGCCTACCAGAAGAAGATTTGTCACTTCAATCGGCAATTACCAAGCACCTCATAGGTGGGGATAATACCAGATCCACAGGGCCGCCGCAGGTACCTTGTCCCGCAAAAACAGGGGCAAATAAGAATTGTCTGAACTGTACAAATTGCTCTGTCCACCGGGTACCAAGGTATATTCAGCTGAAGAATATGGCTAAGATACTATCACTCCCCGCAGAATAAAACAGTAATGATAGCTCTCTCAGCTGAGACTTACAGCTATGTACAAATCAGCAATACTCTCCCCAAGCAGAGTTAGTCTACCGTCAGCCCCGAAAAGGTTTGGTATCCCTAGAAGATCTTAATATTCCCCAGCGGAGTATAAGGATATTCTCCAGCAAGCGTAAGAGTATCCCCGACAGTCTTAATATTCCTCAACAGAGTATAAGAATGTTTCTCGGAGGAATACAAGATACCCCCAGTGGAGCCATTTCCCCAGCGCAGTCTAAAAAAAAAAGTTTCCCCAATGGAGTTGAATCATCTTCCCCAGTAGATTCTGGAAGCTTATCCCTTGCGAAGCACAAATAAGTCTCCCCAGCCAATTTCAGAAGGTTATCCTCTCCAAGTTGCAACTGAAAGATCATCCCTAGCGAAGTTCTTTCTTTCCCCAAGCAGGACTTCTATCCTTAACAGATTCAATATCACCAGCAACGGTAATCCATCCCCAACGGAGTTTATCATCAAAATCCACAACAGAGCTTATCAACGGAATCCCCAGCGGAGTTTATCGTTAAAATCCTCAGCAGAGTATATCTTCCCCAGCGGAGTTCATCGTTAAAATCTTCGCAAAGTATCTCTTCCCCACAGAGTATTTCTCCTTGAAGTAATCTCTTCATCCTGTTTATCCCCCACCGGAGTTCTTTTCTCCTAAGAGGTTTATCCTTGCAATCATCTTCGTTCGTCATCCCCAGCGGAAACGAAGAATTCAACTCTATTCTCCAGTAAGCTATCCGGGATTAATTTTCCCCAGCTAAAATATCACACTTCCATACATCATGATACATGCATACCCACATCATATCATCTCATTTATGTTGAGAACATCATTGCTTGATCCATATCATGCATTGCATATGACTGACCTTTACCATTCAGGAAAGATCCAGTTGAAGATTCCAAGACCTTGCCTGGTCCAGTTAAATCGATTCATAAATATTTTTCTAATGCCGATCCAGTCAAAGGCCTTCTATAGTCCAGTTAAATCGATTCCTAAAGATTTTCCTGATGCAGATCCAGTTGAAGATTCCAAGACCTTGCCTGGTCCAGTTAAATCGATTCCTAAAGATTTTTCTGATGCCGGTCCAGTCAAAGGCCTTCTCTGGTCCAGTTAAATCGATTCCTAAAGATTTTCCTGATGCAGATCCAGTTGAAGATTCCAAGACCTTGCCTGGTCCAGTTAAATCGATTCCTAAAGATTTTTCTGATGCTGATCCAGTCAAAGGCCTTCTCTGGTCCGGTTAAATCGATTCCTAAAGATTTTCCTGAAGCAGATCCAGTTGAAGATTCCAAGACCTTGCCTGGTCCAGTTAAATCGATTCCTAAAGATTTTTCTGATGCCGATCCAGTCAAAGGCCTTCTCTGGTCCAGTTAAATCGATTCCTAAAGATTTTCCTGATGCAGATCCAGTTGAAGATTCCAAGACCTTGCTAGATCCAGTTAAATCGATTCCTAAAGATTTTTCTGATGCCGATCCAGTCAAAGGCCTTCTCTGGTCCAGTTAAATCGATTCCTAAAGATTTTCCTGATGCAGATCCAGTTGAAGATTCCAAGACCTTGCCTGGTCCAGTTAAATCGATTCCTAAAGATTTTTCTGATGCCGATCCAGTCAAAGGCCTTCTCTGGTCCATTTTAATCAATTCCTAAAGAATTTCCAGATGCAGATCCAGTTGAAGATTCCAAGACCTTGCCTGGTCCAGTTAAATCGATTCCTAAAGATTTTTCTGATGCCGATCCAGTCAAAGGCCTTCTCTGGTCCAGTTAAATCGATTCCTAAAGATTTTCCTGATGCAGCTCTAGTTGAAGATTCCAAGACCTTGCCTGATCCAGTTAAATAGATTCCTAAAGATTTTTCTGATGCAGATCCTGTCAAAGGCCTTCTCTGGTCCAGTTAAATCGATTCCTAAAGATTTTCCAGATGCAGCTCTAGTTGAAGATTCCAAGACCCTGCCTGATCCAGTTAAATCGATTCCTAAAGATTTTTCTGATGCCGATCTAGTCAAAGACCTTCTCTGGTCCAGTTAAATCGATTCCTAAAGATTTTCCTGATGCAGATCCAGTTGAAGATTCCAAGACCTTGCCTGGTCCAGTTAAATCGATTCCTAAAGATTTTTCTGATGCCGATCTAGTCAAAGACCTTCTCTGGTCCAGTTAAATCGATTCCTAAAGATTTTTCTGATGCAGATCCAATTGAAGATTCCAAGACCTTGCCTGGTCTAGTTAAATTGATTCCTAAAGATTTTTCTGATGCCGATCCAGTCAAAGGCCTTCTCTTGTCCAGTTAAATCGATTCCTAAAGATTTTCCTGATGCAGATCCAATTGAAGATTCCAAGACCTTGCCTAGTCCAGTTAAATCGATTCCTAAAGATTTTTCTGATGTCGATCCAGTCAAAGGCCTTCTCTGGTCCAGTTAAATCGATTCCTAAAGATTTTTCTGATGCCGATCCAGTCAAAGGCCTTTTCTGGTCCAGTTAAATCGATTCCTAAAGATTTTCCTGATGAAGATCCAGTTGAAGATTCCAAGACCTTGCCTGGTCCAGTTAAATCGATTCCTAAAGATTTTTTTGATGCCGATCCAGTCAAAGGCCTTCTCTGGTCCATTTTAATCGATTCCTAAAGAATTTCCAGATGCAGATCCAGTTGAAGATTCCAAGACCTTGCCTGGTCCAGTTAAATCGATTCCTAAAGATTTTTCTAATGCCGATCCAGTCAAAGGCCTTCTCTGGTCCAGTTAAATCGATTCCTAAAGATTTTCCTGATGCAGCTCTAGTTGAAGATTCCAAGACCTTGTCTGATCCAGTTAAATAGATTCCTAAAGATTTTTCTGATGCAGATCCAGTCAAAGGCCTTCTCTGGTCCAGTTAAATCGATTCCTAAAGATTTTCCAGATGCAGATCCAGTTGAAGATTCCAAGACCTTGCCTGGTCCAGTTAAATCGATTCCTAAAGATTTTTCTGATGCCGATCTAGTCAAAGACCTTCTCTGGTCCAGTTAAATCGATTCCTAAAGATTTTCCTGATGCAGATCCAGTTGAAGATTCCAAGACATTGCCTGGTCTAGTTAAATTGATTCCTAAAGATTTTTCTGATGCCGATCCAGTCAAAGGCCTTCTCTGGTCCAGTTAAATCGATTCCTAAAGATTTTTCTGATGCAGATCCAATTGAAGATTCCAAGAACTTGGCTGGTGCAGTTAAATCGATTCCTAAATATTTTTCTGATGTCGATCCAGTCAAAGGCCTTCTCTTGTCCAGTTAAATCGATTCCTAAAGATTTTCCTGATGCAGATCCAATTGAAGATTCCAAGACCTTGCCTGATCCAGTTAAATAGATTCCTAAAGATTTTTCTGATGCCGATCCAGTCAAAGGCCTTCTTTGGTCCAGTTAAATCGATTCCTAAAGATTTTCCTGATGCAGATCCAGTTGAAGATTCCAAGACCTTGCCTGACCCAGTTAAATCGATTCCTAAAGATTTTTCTGATGCCGATCCAGTCAAAGGCCTTCTTTGGTCCAATTAAATAGATTCCTAAAGATTTTCCTGATGCAGAGCCAGTTGAAGATTCCAAGACCTTGCCTGGTCCAGTTAAATCGATTCCTAAAGATTTTTCTGATGCCGATCCAGTCAAAGGCCTTCTCTCGTCCAGTTAAATCGATTCCTAAAGATTTTCCTGATGCAGATCCAGTTGAAGATTCCAAGACCTTGCCTGGTCCAGTTAAATCGATTCCTAAAGATTTTTATGATGTCGATCCAATCAAAGGCCTTCTCTGGTCCGGTTAAATCGATTCCTAAAGATTTTCCTGATGCAGATCCAGTTGAAGATTCCAAGACCTTACCTGGTCCAGTTAAATCGATTCCTAAAGATTTTTCTGATGCCGATCCAGTCAAAGGCCTTCTCTGGTCCAGTTAAATCGATTCCTAAAGATTTTCCTGTTGCAGATCCAGTTGAAGATTCCAAGACCTTTCCTGGTCCAGTTAAGCTGATTCTTAAAGATTTTTCTGATGCCGATCCAGTCAAAGGCCTTCTCTCGTCCAGTTAAATCGATTCCTAAAGATTTTCCTGATGCAGATCTAGTTGAAGATTCCAAAACCTTGCCTGGTCCAGTTAAATCGATTCCTAAAGATTTTTCTGATGCCGATCCAGTCAAAGGCCTTCTCTGGTCCAGTTAAATCGATTTCTAAAGATTTTCCTGATGTATATCCAGTTGAAGATTCCAAGACCTTGTCTGGTCCAGTTAAATTGATTCCTAAAGATTTTTCTGATTCCGATCCAGTCAAAGGCCTTCTCTGGTCCAGTTAAATTGATTCCTAAAGATTTTCCTGATGCAGATCCAGTTGAAGATTCCAAGACCTTGCCTGGTCCAGTTAAATCGATCCCTAAAGATTTTTCTGATGCCGATCCAGTCAAAGGACTTCTCTGGTCCAGTTAAATCAATTCCTAAATATTTTCCTGATGCAGATCCAGTTGAAGATTCCAAGACCTTGCCTGGTCCAGTTAAATCGATTCCTAAAGATTTTCTGATGCCGATCCAGTCAAAGGCCTGCTCTGGTCTAGTTAAATCGATTCCAAAAGATTTTCCTGATGCAGATCCAATTGAAGATTCCAAGACCTTGCCTGGTCCAGTTAAATCGATTCCTAAAGATTTTTCTGATGCCGATCCAGTCAAAGGCCTTTTCTGGTCCGGTTAAATCATTTCCTAAAGATTTTCCTGATGCAGATCCAGTTGAAGATTCCAAGTCCTTGCATGGTACAGTTAAATCGATTCCTAAAGATTTTTCTGATACCGATCCAGTCAAAGGCCTTCTCTGGTCCGATTAAATCAATTCCTAAAGATTTTCCTGATGCAGATCCAATTGAAGATTCCAAGACCTTGCCTAGTCCAGTTAAATCGATTCCTAAAGATTTTTCTGATGTCGATCCAGTCAAAGGCCTTCTCTGGTCCAGTTAAATCGATTCCTAAAGATTTTCCTGATGCAACTCTAGTTGAAGATTCCAAGACCTTGCCTGATCCAGTTAAATAGATTCCTAAAGATTTTTCTGATGCAGATCCTGTCAAAGGCCTTCTCTGGTCCAGTTAAATCGATTCCTAAAGATTTTCCAGATGCAGATCCAGTTGAAGATTCCAAGACCTTGCCTGGTCCAGTTAAATCGATTCCTAAAGATTTTTCTGATGCCGATCTAGTCAAAGACCTTCTCTGGTCCAGTTAAATTGATTCCTAAAGATTTTCCTGATGCAGATCCAGTTGAAGATTCCAAGACCTTGCCTGGTCTAGTTAAATTGATTCCTAAAGATTTTTCTGATGCCGATCCAGTCAAAGGCCTTCTTTGGTCCAGTTAAATCGATTCCTAAAGATTTTTCTGATGCAGATCCAATTGAAGATTCCAAGAACTTGCCTGGTGCAGTTAAATCGATTCCTAAATATTTTTCTGATGCCGATCCAGTAAAAGGCCTTCTCTTGTCCAGTTAAATCGATTCCTAAAGATTTTCCTGATGCAGATCCAATTGAAGATTCCAAGACCTTGCCTGATCCAGTTAAATAGATTCCTAAAGATTTTTCTGATGCCGATCCAGTCAAAGGCCTTCTTTGGTCCAGTTAAATCGATTCCTAAAGATTTTCCTGATGCAGATCCAGTTGAAGATTCCAAGACCTTGCCTGGTCCAGTTAAATCGATTCCTAAAGATTTTTCTGATGCCGATCAAGTCAAAGGCCTTCTCTGGTCCATTTTAATCGATTCCTAAAGAAGTTCCAGATGCAGATCCAGTTGAAGATTCCAAGACCTTGCCTGGTCCAGTTAAATCGATTCCTAAAGATTTTTCTGATGCCGATCCAGTCAAAGGCCTTCTCTGGTCCAGTTAAATCGATTCCTAAAGATTTTCCTGATGCAGCTCTAGTTGAAGATTCCAAGACCTTGCCTGATCCAGTTAAATAGATTCCTAAAGATTTTTCTAATGCCGATCCAGTCAAAGGCCTTCTGTAGTCCAGTTAAATCGATTCCTAAAGATTTTCCTGATGCAGATCCAGTTGAAGATTCCAAGACCTTGCCTGGTCCAGTTAAATCGATTCCTAAAGATTTTTCTGATGCCGATCCAGTCAAAGGCCTTCTCTGGTCCAGGTAAATTGATTCCTAAAGATTTTCCTAATGCAGATCCAGTTGAAGATTCCAAGACCTTGCCTGGTCCAGTTAATTCGACTCCTAAAGATTTTTCTGATGCCGGTCCAGTCAAAGGCCTTCTCTGGTCCAGTTAAATCGATTCCTAAAGATTTTCCTGATGCAGATCCAGTTGAAGATTCCAAGACCTTGCCTGGTCCAGTTAAATCAATTCCTAAAGATTTTTCTGATGCTGATCCAGTCAAAGGCCTTCTCTGGTCCGGTTAAATCGATTCCTAAAGATTTTCCTGATGCAGATCTAGTTGAAGATTCCAAGACCTTGCCTGGTCCAGTTAAATCGATTCCTAAAGATTTTTCTGATGCCGATCCAGTCAAAGGCCTTCTCTGGTCCAGTTAAATCGATTCCTAAAGATTTTCCTGATGCAGATCCAGTTGAAGATTCCAAGACCTTGCTTGATCCAGTTAAATCGATTCCTAAAGATTTTTCTGATGCCGATCCAGTCAAAGGCCTTTTCTGGTCCAGTTAAATCGATTCCTAAAGATTTTCCTGATGCAGATCCAGTTGAAGATTCCAAGACCTTGCCTGGTCCAGTTAAATCGATTCCTAAAGATTTTTCTGATGCCGATCCAGTCAAAGGCCTTCTCTGGTCCATTTTAATCGATTCCTAAAGAATTTCCAGATGCAGATCCAGTTGAAGATTCCAAGACCTTGCCTGGTCCAGTTAAATCGATTCCTAAAGATTTTTCTAATGCCGATCCAGTCAAAGGCCTTCTCTGGTCCAGTTAAATCGATTCCTAAAGATTTTCCTGATGCAGCTCTAGTTGAAGATTCCAAGACCTTGCCTGATCCAGTTAAATAGATTCCTAAAGATTTTTCTGATGCAGATCCAGTCAAAGGCCTTCTCTGGTCCAGTTAAATCGATTCCTAAAGATTTTCCAGATGCAGATCCAGTTGAAGATTCCAAGACCTTGCCTGGTCCAGTTAAATCGATTCCTAAAGATTTTTCTGATGCCGATCTAGTCAAAGACCTTCTCTGGTCCAGTTAAATCGATTCCTAAAGATTTTCCTGATGCAGATCCAGTTGAAGATTCCAAGACCTTGCCTGGTCTAGTTAAATTGATTCCTAAAGATTTTTCTGATGCCGATCCAGTCAAAGGCCTTCTCTGGTCCAGTAAAATGATTCCTAAAGATTTTTCTGATGCAGATCCAATTGAAGATTCCAAGAACTTGCCTGGTGCAGTTAAATCGATTCCTAAATATTTTTCTGATGTCGATCCAGTCAAAGGCCTTCTCTTGTCCAGTTAAATCGATTCCTAAAGATTTTCCTGATGCAGATCCAATTGAAGATTCCGAGACCTTGCCTGATCCAGTTAAATAGATTCCTAAAGATTTTTCTGATGCCGATCCAGTCAAAGGCCTTCTTTGGTCCAGTTAAATCGATTCCTAAAGATTTTCCTGATGCAGATCCAGTTGAAGATTCCAAGACCTTGCCTGACCCAGTTAAATCGATTCCTAAAGATTTTTCTGATGCCGATCCAGTCAAAGGCCTTCTTTGGTCCAATTAAATAGATTCCTAAAGATTTTCCTGATGCAGAGCCAGTTGAAGATTCCAAGACCTTGCCTGGTCCAGTTAAATCGATTCCTAAAGATTTTTCTGATGCCGATCCAGTCAAAGGCCTTCTCTCGTCCAGTTAAATCGATTCCTAAAGATTTTCCTGATGCAGATCCAGTTGAAGATTCCAAGAACTTGCCTGGTCCAGTTAAATCGATTCCTAAAGATTTTTATGATGTCGATCCAATCAAAGGCCTTCTTTGGTCCGGTTAAATCGATTCCTAAAGATTTTCCTGATGCAGATCCAGTTGAAGATTCCAAGACCTTGCCTGGTCCAGTTAAATCGATTCCTAAAGATTTTTCTGATGCCGATCCAGTCAAAGGCCTTCTCTGGTCCAGTTAAATCGATTCCTAAAGATTTTCCTGATGCAGATCCAGTTGAAGATTCCAAGACCTTTCCTGGTCCAGTTAAGCTGATTCTTAAAGATTTTTCTGATGCCGATCCAGTCAAAGGCCTTCTCTCTTCCAGTTAAATTGATTCCTAAAGATTTTCCTGATGCAGATCTAGTTGAAGATTCCAAAACCTTGCCTGGTCCAGTTAAATCGATTCCTAAAGATTTTTCTGATGCCGATCCAGTCAAAGGCCTTCTCTGGTCCAGTTAAATCGATTTCTAAAGATTTTCCTGATGCATATCCAGTTGAAGATTCCAAGACCTTGTCTGGTCCAGTTAAATTGATTCCTAAAGATTTTTCTGATTCCGATCCAGTCAAAGGCCTTCTCTGGTCCAGTTAAATTGATTCCTAAAGATTTTCCTGATGCAGATCCAGTTGAAGATTCCAAGACCTTGCCTGGTCCAGTTAAATCGATTCCTAAAGATTTTTCTGATGCCGATCCAATCAAAGGACTTCTCTGGTCCAATTAAATCGATTCCTAAATATTTTCCTGATGCAGATCCAGTTGAAGATTCCAAGACCTTGCCTGGTCCAGTTAAATCGATTCCTAAAGATTTTCTGATGCCGATCCAGTCAAAGGCCTGCTCTGGTCTAGTTAAATTGATTCCAAAAGATTTTCCTGATGCAGATCCAATTGAAGATTCCAAGACCTTGCCTGGTCCAGTTAAATCGATTCCTAAAGATTTTTCTGATGCCGATCCAGTCAAAGGCCTTTTCTGGTCTGGTTAAATCATTTCCTAAAGATTTTCCTGATGCAGATCCAGTTGAAGATTCCAAGTCCTTGCATGGTACAGTTAAATCGATTCCTAAAGATTTTTCTGATACCGATCCAGTCAAAGGCCTTCTCTGGTCCGATTAAATCAATTCCTAAAGATTTTCCTGATGCAGATCCAATTGAAGATTCCAAGACCTTGCCTAGTCCAGTTAAATCGATTCCTAAAGATTTTTCTGATGTCGATCCAGTCAAAGGCCTTCTCTGGTCCAGTTAAATCGATTCCTAAAGATTTTTCTGATGCCGATCCAGTTGAAGATGTTCCAAAACCTTTTCAAGTCCCAGTTTAATACCTGTAGCAAGCCAGGAAAACTATCTGTGGAAGACTGATTGTAGATTAATACCTGAAACCAGCCAGGAAAACTATCTACATGATGAGATTGAAGATTAATACTTGGAACCAGACAGGACGAGTACTATAACCTCAACGGTATACTCCCGGTGAGCACGAGTCAGTTCCTAAATCTCAAACATAGTTAGACTTCCCCAGTGGAATCTTCTACAACAACAGGTATGCAAGTTCTCGCTAAGGAATCTCTTATGCGATCGACACTCCTGCAGATGGCATCTATAAGCCCATCCTCCTACCAACAACCTCCATATGGCATCCATAAGCCCATCCTCCTACCAACAACCTCCAGATGGCATCCATAAGCCCATCCTGCTACCAACAACCTCAAGATGGCATCCATAAGCCCATCCTCCTACCAACAATCTCCAAATGGCATCTGTATGCCCATTCCCGATGTCACAATGCTGATACTACACCATGCGAGTGCAAATTTCTGGGCACTCTAGTGTTCAATTATCTTCCACCTTCAGATCGCGAAAGGCTAGAAAGCCAATCTATATCCCCAGGTTTAAGAAAATTGAACAGGGGCAACTGTTGCACCCCAAAATTTTCTCTCTCATGTTTTCCAAAGTCTTCCCCCTGCATGGTTGATCACAAACTCTTGCCTAAGGAAAAAGAAGATTTTTGAGTGGTACTTTAAGTACCTTTCAATTGGCATCCTGAAAGACACTTCGATTGACATTCTGGACAAGTATTTCGATTGGCATCATGAAAGACACTTCGATTGACATTCTGGACAAGCATTTCGATTGGCATCCTGAAAGACCTTTCGATTGGCATTCTGAAGGAGTCTTTTGATTGGAATTATGGACAAGCATTCGATTGGAATTATGTCAAGGAAATTTCGACAGGCATGTCAACCATGTCCTTCGATTGGCATGAACAACACCTTTTGATTGGCCTGTTAGCAGAGCCTTTCGATTGGAATCCTTCGATTGATATTTGGGCCAGGCCCATTCGAAGGGTATGCAGGGAGCCCATTCGAAAGAGGCAAATCAGGACTAATCGAAGAGCATGGCCTGAAAGCATTCGAAATCCAAAAGCGTCCAGGTTCATTCAAGGGACACGAATGTTTCAAAAAAAGGAAATAATTTAATGTGTTTGATTTTTGTCCAGAGCGTTAAAGGCCTGTTTTAATGGCTGTCCCTTGCCATTTTCGTGCACTCCCACACTCCTATAAATAGGATGCCAGTGACACATTACAAAACACGAAAATTACACAAAAAATATACACACAAAAATATACAACACACACAAAAACTCTGAAGGAGAATACACAACGAAAATCACACAACAGGAGAACAAAAGACATTGGAGTTACGCTGCCCAAAAGTCATCAGCATTTTCATAAGTAGCCAAGCCCAGAAGCCCAGATCGAAGGTGCCTACATCCAGGAAGCGTCCAAATCGAAAGTCTAATTTTTTGGTAAGAAAGGGTAAATTATCCAACCTTGTTTTTCGCATAACATATCATTACTCGTTGTTACTTTCGATTTTCCATCCTAGACAGGATCAAAGGGCCTGGGTTTGGCACCCAGGCCATGTCCATCATTTGCTAATATTTGCTGCAGACATAGCCTGAAGAGACCCAACAAGCGCATGATCGAAGGGCATGGGGTTCAATACCCAGGCCCTGCATTTTATTTCACTAACATGCTTTTGCAGGTATAACATCCCAGAACGAAGGAGAGCCCTTCTCTAGATCGAACCCATTAGCATGCTGGATCGAAGGAGGCATCTCATTCCTGGATCGAAAGCCATGACCTCCATGATCGAAAGACAATCCTCTTCCCTGGATCGAAGGCTACTCACGCCTTACTGTCTGGTCCAATCGAAAGGACCATTTCCCTCCCTGGGTCGAAACTCCTTTTTTCCCTGGATCGAAGGATGCCCTTTGTATTTTTATTTTTTGTTTTAGTTATTTCTTTATTGACTTTATCAATTAAATTAACTTTAACTCAAAAAAATCACAAAAAACATTAGGTTAGTTTTTTTATTCAAATTAATTTTGTAAACAAATTAATTAATTATTTTAACTTCATTTTATCAATTTAAAATAAACTAGACCTAGGATTATTTAATTCAAATATTTTCTTAACCAAAAACAGCAAAAAAAGATTTTCTTATTTATTTAGAAATTTCTTAGACGCCTCTTTTCCTTGTTTTACGTGTGTCTATTTTATTGTAACTGCTTACTGGTTTGTAATAGTTTAGCTTAAACTTTTACTTTATTGCCTTTATTCCCCTAATTTTTAGACATGTAAATAATCCCCCTCCCCGAAGCCTTGTAATAGCGTAGGATTTACAATTTCTGCACTTTAAATTCCTGTACATATATTAACTGTTTAGATGTATGCTAACTAGGATTGTATGACAAGATCTGTCTTAACTTAAAATCAACAGTAGCTCACCATAACATGTACAAAGATAATATAAACTGAAAATTGACACATGCACATGCCACTCTTAGGGTACACCTCACTTGGTTGCCTCGAACGTGGTCATTAATTATAGGATGTTTTAGAGGTCGTCCTTTTGTCCCAAGATCATAAGTTGCCTCGAAATGGTTGCCTCGATAAAAATGATCTAAGACATTAGGATTACCACTAAAGCGTCCTAACGTTGCTTTAGTGACCACACGTCCCTAAAATCGAATTGACCCGAAAACTCCAACGACGGTGCTACCTATTCTTCAATAGTGGGATAACACTGTCTAAAGGACATTTGCACAATTAAATTCCTTTTTGAGTAGGTAGAGGTTCTTAAGTACTTGCTCCTTTTAAAAACAAAACAAAACTTTTCGCACTTACACTTTCTTCAAAAACAAAACAAAACTCTTTTCAAAACCCACAATCATAAAGAAAAGCAAACCTTTTGAAAACATAGTGAGCAAGTACCTAAGAGCCCGTGGATAACCACGGATAGAAAGGGTGCTAACACCTTCCCTTTCTATAATCTACCTCCCGAACCCGAGAAACAATCTCGAAAAGGAATTTTTTCTGTGCTTTTGTCCTTTCCCTTGTTGGATAAAATAAAAGACGGTGGCGACTCTTGCTTACCGCGACACTTTGTGAAAACAAACGCAAACGCGAACCAACATTCAAAAACAGTCAGTTCTCGTTCCCACCGACCATAATAGGGCATTGAGTTATATTCAAATAGGAAATTAATTATTCAAGAAGACGCCTGAAGGAGTACTACTAAAATGCCTAAGTGAAACAAAGGCGTATATATCCCTTTCGACTACACATGCTGGGGCATGTGGGGCACATCAAGTAGGCCATAAAATGAAATGGTTGTTGTTTAAGCAAGGATTATATTGGCCTAATATGTTGAAAGATTGTGTTGAGTTTGCAAAAGGGTGCCAAGAATGTCAAGTACATACAGGCATCCAACAAGTACCTGCAAGCGAACTTCATTCGATTGTGAAACCTTGGCCTTTTAGGGGATGGGCTCTGGATCTTATTGGAGAGATTCTACCAACATCATCTAAAAGCCAAAAATATATATTGGTGGGCATTGACTACTTTACTAAATGGATTGAAGCAATTTCCTTAGTCAATGTGGACAAAGAAAATGTCATTGAATTTATTCAAAATAACATTATATATAGGTTTGGAATCCCTGAGACAATAACAACTAATCAAGGATCAATATTTACTGGTCGAAAAATGCAAGAATTTGCTACAGAAATGGGATTCAAGCTGTTAACATCTACACCTTATTATGCGCAAGCCAATGACCAAGTTGAAGCAGCAAATAAGGTAGTAATTGGCTTAATAAAAAATCATGTAGGAAAAAATCCAAAGGATTAGAAAAAGACGTTGGACCAAATCTTATGGGCATGTCAAACTTCTCTTAAGGAAGCTACCAATACGACACCATTTTGATTGACCTATGGTCATGACGCAGTGTTTCCAGTAGAAATATGTCTGCAGTCAACAAGAATTCAGAGACATCAAGATATTCCTTCTGAATCTTATTGGAATATGATGTTAGATGAAATGGTTGATTTAGATGAAGAAAGACTGAGAGCTTTCGATCTCTTAAGGACAAAAAAGAAAAGAGTGGAAAAATCTTATAATAAGAGAGTGAAACCCAAGATTTTCATGTCTGAAGATTTGGTGTGGAAAGTAATTCTCCTAATGGATCGAAAGGATAGGAACATGGGAAAATGGTCTCCTAAATGGGAAGGACCTTTCAAGATTATCCAGGTATTTTCTGGTGGTGCCTATGAGATCGAAGAGTTAAGTGAAGATAAAAGACTCTTGAAAGTAAATGGTAAATATTTGAAAAACTATAGACCTGCACTTCAAGAAGTTAAAATCATCAGCAATTGATCTCAGTCGAAGTATATAGCCAAAATGGACAATTCATTAAGTTAGCCGAAATGGCTCCAAAACATTACATATACCCATTCTAAGAGATTCATATATTCGTTACAAAAGAATGGTTACATAAAAAAGAAGCACAATCAAAACGGAAGAGCAGCTTTAATCTGGAGATATTTGAGTTTTTGAAGTTCCAAGCGCCTTTCACATAAAGCCTTCGACTGATGGAGAGCTTCGATCTTTTCATCCAAGGCTTGAGCTTGTCCGAAATACTTCAGTCCACTATGAAGTTCCTCCTAACTCTTAGAATCATTGCTGGAAAGAAGCTCTTCTCCGCGCTTGTCATTCACAGCAATCTTAGCCTCCAATTCTTTGATTTGAGCTTTCATGCTAGCAGTGTCCTGATCAATCTCTTCGACCTCCTTTTTCCTGACTTCTTGTTCCTTCGATAGCTCATTTAGCCTCGAAGCTGATTTAGCAGCAGCAACCCAAACAGTAGAAATGTGACCATTTGCCTCTTCAATTTTGAGATTGAGAGTCCTGCGGCGAGTGTAGTCAACTGAGGCTTGATTTATGATCGAAATCAGGTCTAAGATGGTGCTAGTTATTTCCAGGGAAATAACAAGGAGATCAATAGCTTTAAGAGTTCTTTTCAGAAAAGAAGGGGCAATGGGTTCTCCCTCTAAGGTTAACATCAGATCCCTCTTGAAAACTTGAGCCTTAACCTTTTGAAGTGCTTCCTCAATGGGAGAAGCTGAAGTAGATTTACCTGATGCAGTCAAAGCATCACGGCTTTGATCAGAGGAAGTTTCTCTACTTTCAAGAACGAAATTCAAATAGCCAAGAGGGTTGTTTCTTTTGAGAAGTGCCAAATCTTTGGTGCGAGACCCAGTCGAAGGAACATTTTCAGTAGTAGCATAAGCCAGATTCTCAATATTGTCACTTTCAACATTGATGGGGTTCCCTTACCTTTCTGTAAGATTCTCTCTCTCATAAGTTGCAGGATTGTCATCTTATTTGTTTTGTGTGCCTTCCAGTTCTATTTCGACTTCATCGTCAGCAACTTCTTCTCCCTGATCACCATCAACAACCAGCGAAGTCCTCAGGTTAGCATATTACAAATCCAAATCCTCCTCAATAGGAATCTCATTATTTTTCTCTTCAGTGACTTCAACCTGTGGGTCCGATGTTTGGTTCACTTCACTGTTTGAGCTTAAGAAAGATCCCTTTGCTGGATAAGGCTTGTGAGTTGGATTGCCTTTGCTGTTTATTAGGGTGGTCGAATCTTCTGCAGGTTTGGAAGCCTGTTTAGAAGTACCAGCAGTATCCTAAAATTTAAGATATTGTCATTAGAATTATGGAAAAATTATTCAAAAAAGGGTCTTCGATGGTCGAAGGTATTACCTTAGGAGAAACTTCAGCACTAGGGCTCGAATTGTCACTCTCACTAGGATCAATTGGTTCCTGGATAATGATTGGAGCAGGTCTAGATCTGCTAGCAGTAACCTTAATTTTGGTTTTTGGACGAGATTCAGGAATAGGAGATGGTTTCTTTAACTTTTGTCTCTTAGGAAAGATAAGAGATGCGTCTTCATCATCACTAGAAAGTTCAATTTCTTGAACTTTCCTCTTTGTTGGTGTAGATTTCTTAGTAGTCTAAAAGGAAGAAGTCGAAGACGTCAGCACTAGTGTTGATAGGTTAAAAAGAAAGTGATGATGAAAAGTATTTACCTATGGTGGAGGTTTCATAGAAGGGTCTCCTCCCTTTGAACTTTCAGTAACCTTCTTGGAAACTGGTTTGGGAATGGTTCTCTTGACAACTGAAAAAACAAACAAATGTAAGCCAGATATTGTAAGATTGGACTAAAACAAAATAAGGCATTTGCTTTGAGAAGAAAGAGTACCTTTCTTAATCTTGTCAGAAACCAACAGGAAATCATCTTGAAGATGGTTATCGAAATCTTTGGCATTGAAGAACTTTTCGTCGTAGTATTGCCTCCACCAGTCTTTGAAGACGATTGAGCACAAAAAGTTGGGTTTGAAATTAAACAAAGTAAAAACAGTTGGATCAACGTATCTACTAATCTGTTTGGTGGCAGCCTTTTCAGAATAGTCTGAATTATAAAATAGCAAATACTTTTCTCGAGCATATATGGGATTTGGAAGCGATTGAATAATGCCAAAGTGGCGAGAAATAAGGTTTGACTGATAAGAAATCAAGCTGAGTTGATTCTTAGAGCTTTTGAATCTCAGTGGCATAATCCTTGGGCATAAAAAGGACTCCCAAATAGCCACATATTCCTCGAAAACATCATCCTCGACAGGATTGTCAGTCGAAGGATATGGTCGAGTGAACCATGTTGGACCCACCTTTCGATCAACAAATGGAGGCATGGTCGAAACAAATTTGTTTCGCTTTGCAAACATCATTACAAAACTGGTGAAAGCCTTTTGAAATTGTTGGCCTTCATCTGTTAGATTCAATAAGACCAATCTGGTTCCTTCGATCTTCCTGTTAAGAATTTCTAGGGCCCTCTCATTAATTGTGTTCTTCTGAGGAAGAAACGATTCGAAGGTGGCATTAAGCCAAAGTTGGAGAAGCCATAAAGGGATATAAAGTAGCAAGCTTGCTTTGTCAACTATGACTTTGAGTTGAGTCACACCTGTTAGAACAAGATTGGTTCTGATCATATCTCAGAGTTTTGATGATAACAATAAAATATATTTTATATAATTGATACTCGGATGAGCATATTTATTTGTTTCAGATAATGTTATGACTGAAGTATTTTCCTAGATGAAAATCATTTTGACGTGCTGAGCTGAATATAAATGAAGAAGTTATTTAATGAAAGAACTATTTGTTTTAGTGCAAGTTCTGATGCTGGCTCTGATAAGAAACTATTTTATGCATCTTCTAAAGCTTAGCAAGTTTCCATGTAAACTATGTTCAGAAGTTTTCTACAAAGCAAGCGCTGATCAGAAGTACTTTGAAAGCAAGCACTGATAAGAAGATTTGCAAGCATATTCTGAAGCAAGAAGTGAAGCTAGAAGAATCTAACAAGACTTCTCAAGTTTTAGGAAACATGCTCTGACAAGTGTCGTTTTTTCATTAAATGCAAAGACGGCTACATGCACTCAAGTGTCTACGCTAGTTCATTGGAAAATGCAATACTGCAAGCAAACACGCAAACATTAATTGCTCTCCACTTTTGAAGGCATCAACGATCATATTCTTCATGCTATAAATAAAAGATCATTTATTGCAAGCCAACTGCTCAGCCCAACTACGTGAAAATATTCTGAAGATCACAAATCTTTTTACAAACACTTTGTGTAAAAGTAATATTAGTGAAACATCACAGTTTATGATATAGCTTTCTAAGAATCAATTTGTTTCACTATCTGTAAAGATTTAATTCTTGTAATTGTTCCTTGAGAGACCAAGTTTGGTCATATTTCTCAAGAAGGCTAGGACTAGTTTGAGTCTTAGTGGTGTTAGTCACTTGTAAGTATACTTGTGCATTATATTGTTAGTCACAACAGTTGTTGTGTGATCGTAATCAGTTTGATTATAGTGAATTAAGTCCTTGTTGAGAAAGGCGAAATCACCTTGGCGGGTGGACTGGAGTAGTTTGAGTTCAAACGAACCAGGATTAAAATAACTGTGTCTTTCCATTATTGTTTAGCCTTTAAGAAAAATAAAAAGAGAAACTTATTCAACCCCCCCCCCCCCCCCCTTCTAAGTGTTTTCTCACCTTCAACACCATTACTGATGGACTCATAAAGATTGGCTAGAATTAATTCATCTAAACAAAGGTTATAGCCATGATGCAGTTGAGTGGCTAGAGTGAGCATTTTCTTTGTCACTTGCAGCAACTTGGTGAAGAAAACAAAGCGAGACAACCTCAAATCTAAGAAAGCTATGTGTTCCACCTCAGAGACAACATCAGTTGATTTTTCATGAAAATGATTGATGAAGTTGGTATAAGTGGGTTTCGTAGCTGAAAACCCAATGGTGTCTTCAGGCATATCCTCAGGGTCGAAGTAATCACTAGTTGGTCGAAGGCCAGTGATAGCTGCGATATCAAAAAAAGTGGGTGTCACCATTCCACAAGGTAAATGGAAGGTGTAATGTGTGATGTCCCAGAAAATATAAAGAGGACACCAACATAAGTGGGCAATAAGCTAACCCAGTCTTCGACAACATGACTAGGTCATAGATTCCCATATTTTCCCAGATTTGTGATTGAGCTGCTTTCATCTTCGATAGCCACTCTGAATATTCTGGGGTCAAGCTAGTGAAATACCTAAATATTCTATTCCCTTTATTCATGAACTTAAGGTTTATGTCCTCCTTCGTCTGAGAATGTTGTTGATTTGCAGGTGTTGCATCTTCAGGTTCGTTCTTGGGTTTATTTTTGCACCCTATGGGTTTTAGTCTAGGGTTAGTTAGGAAGAAAGCGTTATTTTGTTGAGGGTTTTCAAGACACACAGACAACGGACCAGACATGGCATACATGTGTCCAGAATATCTAACAGGAATGAGTACCTGTGAGTTGTATGCATCATGTTCTTCTCTGGTCATAGGTTCAGGAACGAACCTTTGTTCCCCATATGAAGCAGGAACATAGTTAGTTGGGAAAGCTTCTATTTGTTGTCGTGAATCAGAGGCATCTTTCATCTTTGGATTATTTGGAGCATTTGAGAGAAAAGCCATGGTTTTTGTTGTTAGAAAGTT
The DNA here is from genome assembly GCA_948472305.1 of Vicia faba. Taxonomy (NCBI): domain Eukaryota; kingdom Viridiplantae; phylum Streptophyta; class Magnoliopsida; order Fabales; family Fabaceae; genus Vicia; species Vicia faba. The sequence continues at coordinate 1,234,371,046 of OX451735.1, forward strand.
TATGAAAAAGATGAAGTTTTTAAAGATGTATTTTTGAATGCAAAGAGACGAGAAAATCATATGGTTGGGAAAAATTCCAAAGGAGATGTTTGTGGCTATTTATAAAGGCCAGGGAAGAGTGTTTTCCCTCAAAATCATTTAATGCTGCGGAGTGAGTGGGACACGTGGTGGTCTTTGGAGAAATCGTGCAGACGAATGATGGGAACGTTTTCCATGCTTTCCTAGGTTATAGGGATAATGGTCATCATGGCAGCATGTAACGGCTGACTGATAGTGATACATTAGAAAAATTGTAATGATGACTCTGATGTCAGCAGTAGTTGGTAGAAGACGAAAAGTTGAATATGAACTTGTATAACCAATAGATGGACAAGTGTTGAATAAAAGTATCAAAGAATGGCTGGTCTCCTTGCGTCGAAACTGACATTCTTTGGGGGCAATTTGTTAGCTCCTAAATTCGACACCCACATAAATTGGCCTTATTGGCTAAAAATAGATTGAATAAATCTAAAGTTGAAGACACTTCGACCAGAAGAGCCTATGAAATAGGTTGTGTTGAAGTCATCCTTGCTAAGAAGGGGAAAACACTTAGATGTTTTCTAAGTTAAAGATGGTCTTCGACCAAGAGGTTTTTTTGGTCTTCGACCGAAAGGTTCCTGTGGTCTTTGAATGAAAGGTTCTTGTATCAGCAAGCAAGTGAATTCGAATTCGACGAAAGAAGGGAAAAGTAGTTCACTTGGCAGTTAGGAAAAGCAACGTGGCATGAAGATAGAGATCAAAGAACATGCAGAGGACACTTGTCCTCATCCTGGGTCGAAGCAACCGTTTGACGGTTATTTATAACCAGTATAAATATAGGAAGTTTGTGTAAAATTCCGTGTGTTCAACTTATTAGTACAAGTCACTCAAATATATTCAAGTACCCGCTGCATGAGAAAGAATTTTGAGAATGTACGTTTGAATCACCACATTTTAATTAAAGTCAAGTCTTTACATTTCGTTACAATCTTTTCCATTTACGTCTCTTTGCAAACTTTATCATTACAACCCTTTATCATTACTGCAAATTTACTTTCTCTTGCCTTTTACTTGCACTTTTATTAAATTCTTACCTTCATCCTCCCTTTACTCTTAACATGTTCTCAAACCTTTTCATTTAAAATTACAAATAACTTAGCATATGACCTAGGATCAATCGGATCGATCCTGCAAGTAACCAAAATAACCATTTTTGGAAGATCAACGGTCGTTTACCAATTATCACGGTAAACAATATCCTGAAACACTCTATCCATAACTTAGAGCCAATCATGAGCAACTACAGGATCCAAACCACCTGTGAACTCTGGGGATTTCATCTTGAAAAAGGCACAAAAATCTAGACCCACTAGAGCTTTTGGAACAAGAGCAGGAGCAGTTGGTTGTTGTCCTTGCATGCCTTGCATCATTTTCATTATCATTTGATACTACTGTTGCATCATTTGGAGCCAAGGTACGTTAGCATCTCCAATTTCAGCCTCAGACTCCACATTCCTAGTCGTGGGCCTTCCGGAACCTCTGCGTCCATCAACCATCTTCCTATTTGTCCTACACAATGAATCAATTTTATCAGGCTCAATGCCATAAGTAGAACATAAGGAATCATGCTGACTATCATACATATGAGGTAGAATTGGGCTGACATATGATGTTTCATGGTGTGATCGGTGGATCTGGAACTGACTGTTTAACGCTGGTTCGCGAAATGTCGCGAAAGCAAGAGTCGCCACCGTCTTTTATTTTCTCCAAATGGAAAGGACAAAAGCACAGAAAAATTCCTTATAGAGATTGCTCTTGGTTCGGGAGGTAGATTATAGAAAGGGAAGGTGTTAGCACCCTTTCTATCCATGGTTATCCATGGGCTCTTAGATACTTGCTCATTTGTGTTTTCAAAAAATGGTTTGTTTGCTTTTCAACTGTGGGTTTAAAAAACTTTCTTTGAAAATTTCAGTTCGACTCTTGTATCGGTCCTCAAGAGTGTTTGAAAAATTGCTTTCGAAAGCTTTTTGAAAAGGTGTCGGTGTGAAAAGTATTTTTGATTTGTTTTGAAATTAGAGCAAGTATCTAGAGTCGTCTACCTACCCTAAGGAATTCGTCTGTGTAGATGTCCTTTAAAGTAGTGCCATCCCACCATTGAGAGGTAGGTAGCACCACCGTTGGAGGTATTCGGGTCAATTCGAGGTTCGGGACATGGTGATCACCAGAGCAATGGGAAGATACCTTAGAAGCTACCCTCATGCCAGGTTCCCGGATCATGAGGACTTACTAAGACATCCTCTACTCGACGATCACCTTTCGAGAGGCAAGGCAACAGTGAGGCGTACCCTAGGGGTGGTGTGTGATTTGTTTGTCGTTTTCAGATATTTTGTCTTGTCATGTTATGGGTGATCTACGCTTTTGTTTTTTTATTTTGTCATTCATTCTTGCATGCCATTATTAACAGTTTAAAAAGCGAGAAATATAAAGTTCCTAGACTATTACAAAGGCGCGGGTCCACATCGCCAAATTTAATCCAGGATCCGATTTGACATAAAATAAAGAAATAAAGTGCGAGAAAATATAAAATTACACGGCTTTGGGAGAATTACATTAATATTATACGAAATAAAATAAAATGTGCGAATTGAAATTAAAATCGAAAGCGAGGGCATTGGACCCTTTTTAATGAAATTAAATCATTACTAACAAATTAATTAAATTAAAGAAAAAAAGAAAAGATTTTTGGGGTTTTTTGTATTTATGAATTTTTAATAAGAGAATTAAACGAAATTAAGAAATTAATTAATTAACCCTAATTCTACAATTTTTATTTATTAAGAAAATATGAAAATTAAACCTAAAATTAAATCTAATTAATTAATGGCAAGGTTTATTTACAAAAATAATATTAAGTAATTAATTATGGTGAGAGAAAAAAAGAATGAAAAATACTTAAAACCCTAATTCTATTCTTTTTTAATTTATTAAGAAAATATTTGAATCAAACCTAAATTTAAATCTAGTTAATTAGTGAGATTTATTTACAAAAAAAAGATAATATTTAAATAAAACATATTTTAATTTTTGTCTTTTCTGATTTTTATATTAATTTTATATTTTATGAAAATAAATTAAATTAAAGAATTTAAAGGAAATTAATTAAAATAAATAAACTAGAAAAATATGAAAAAAAAGAATGAAAGGCAAACCATGGGGGGTTCTGTCCCCAGATTAGAGGTATATTCCTAGCAATTCTGGCCCAATTGCTTCAAGGCCTTGTTGACTTTTTGGCTAGCGTGTGACGCGTCTGACTCATGTCCATGATAGTCTCCAAATCATAGCCCTTTGATGGATCTCAATAAGCGCGTGGCAAGCCTGGATGAGGGACGTATGGTGGACGCTTGTATTGAAACTGCACAGAAGCATTATTAGAAAAATAACATGGAATAGAAAGGGGGACCTGGGATTCGAACCCAGGTCCCAGAGATTACCAATCCACGTGCTTGCCAGCTGATCCAACTACGCGTTTTGGTTATATTATAGGAAACAAATAACATAAGGCAAATCAGGAGTTAATGGACAATTTCAACGCGAAATTCAAATGATCCAATCATTGGCCTACACTTCATCATCTTCTCCATGGCTTTTGTACCTGAAACAAAAATCACATTTAAATAGCGGGGGTTTTAAACCCCCACTAAATAGCAAGCATGAAAATAGCGAATAGGAGATGCTGGCTCATAAATTAGGCGCGAGGTATGTGTTCAGATCGTCCAAGCATGCTGATTTCAATGGTGTAGGTCTCAAGTCCTAATTTTTCCATAATAGGGAAACCCCAATTCATGACCTCTGTAACCCTAAAAGACAACAATGGCAATTTCGCGTATGGTGTATAAAAACTCAATCAAACTACATGGTTAGCTTTAGAATCACTCAATTAATATGAATCCACAAGAAAAATGCAATGGGAATGCTTGAAAATTGAAATACGAATATGAACAAAATGTGAAAAATCTTGAGTTCTGTATACCAATTCTGGGCGTTAGGCATGTGGAAAACGATTCAGTTAGCTTCAGTAATGTCTTGGCAAGCTAATGGGATCAATCTTTTCCTCTGAATCGTCCTCTAAGGCCACTTTCAGTTTTGGATTTTTTTGATAAAAACTCAAACTTTGTTATGGTGTTCTTGCGCAGCTTAGAGGTCATGAACACTAGGGTTTGCATGAGTATATATGTGTGAATGATTAGGGTTGAGTTTTTGGTCCAAAGAATCTTTGCAATGATGGAATCAATATTTGATTTTCATGCCATAATTTTTCAATCTTTTTTCATGCAAATTTGATACAAATCATGTTCAATTACCTTGATTCTTTCCAAATCTGATCATGCACGAAATATTGAGTGTATTTTATGCATAAAAAGATTTAAAAACTTAGGTTTGGTATTTTTCATATATTTTAATTAATTAAATGAATTATTAGCAATTAAAAATTCAAATAAATAAATAAAAATGATGAAAAACTTCCCTTTGGGCCAAATGGTCGTGCACATGCTTTGGATGATGAATCTTGGAAGAAAATGTGGCCCATTAGCAATTTTAAGACATTTGAAGCAAAGTTGACTTTTCAACATATCCAAAAATTTCCCAACTTCCACAAGGCATATCTTGCTCAACTTTTAAGCTTTGCTCATGTTCTTGGACATTTTGGAAAGGTATTGAAGTCCTCTAACCAATACCGTTGGTCCCATGTCATTTTGATTTACCAATCTCAAGTTATGGCCTTTGACCTAAAGTCCTTTTTTGTTGACTTTTGAAAATGACCTATAATGTTGAAATTGATAACTTTTTGTGAGAGAATTTCTTGGACTTGAAGTGTGAAGAGGAGTTGTAGGAACTTTTGACTGTCAAATGACCATTTTGCCCCTACAGTTGACTGTAGTGCAATTAGGGTTTTTGACTGTGCAATTTTGTGCTGTAAGTCTTGAAACTTGGCATGGGGATGCTTGACCATGTTTGTAGGCATGTGGGACTTGATTGGACCCTTGGAAACTTCATTTTCTTTGTCAGAACCAAAACCCTAGTTTTTGACTGTTAGGAGGCCCTTGAACTGTGCAACCCTTGGGGAGATTTTGAAGCATGCTATTTGCAAATCTTGAAGAATATGGGAGGGCAAATTTTGGGGTACAACAGTTGCCCCTGTTCAATCTTCTTAGACCTGAGGATGCAGATTGGCTGACGTGCCTTTCGTAATCCGAAGGTGGAAGATGATTGAACACTAGAGTGCCCAGAAATTTGCGCTCACATAGTAGTCTGATGTGGGGAATGGGCTTATAGATGCCATTTGGAGATTGATGGATAGGATGATGGGCTTATATATGCCATACTTGAGAGATGATGGATGGTGGATGGGCTTATAGATGCCATCTGGATGTTGATCGCGTAAGAGATTCCTTAGCGAGAACTTGCGTACCTGCAAAAGAAAAATGATTACCTGACCTGTTACAGGAGCGGGTCTTCAAATTCTTTGTGTAGATGTGTTCTGTCTGGTTACAGGAGCTGGATCTAGAGCTTCAAAAGGTGATGACTGAACCAGGGATGGTTACTACCTCAACAGGAACGCTGAGAGAACCTTGGACGATTACAACCTCAACAGTATCATTGTGAGAATCTTGGACGACTTCAACCTCAACAGTAACGCTGAGAGAATCTGGGGACGATTACTACCTCCGCAGTAACGGGGAGAGAACCATAGGCGACTTCAACCTCAACAGTATCATTGAGAGAATCTTGGACGACTTCAACCTCAACAGTAATGCTGAGAGAATCTTGGGGTGATTACTACCTCCGCAGTAACGGGGAGAGAACCATAGGCGACTTCAACCTCAACAGTATCATTGAGAGAATCTTGGATATCTTCTATTGAGTCTTTATCAGGAAAATCTGTTAGGGGTCGATTTAGCTGGACTAGAGAAGGCCTTTGACTGGATAAGAAACAGAAAAATCTTAGGGTCGATTTAGCTGAACCGGTCTAGGTCTTGAAATCTTCAACTGGATAAGAAACAGGGAGATCTTAGGGTCGATCTGACTGAACCAGAGAAGGCCTTGGACTGGATAAGAAACAGAAAAATCTTAGGGTTGATTTAACTGAACCGGTCTAGGTCTTGAAATGTCTTCAACTGGATAAGAAACAGGGAGATCTTAGGGTCGATCTGACTGAACCAGAGAAGGCCTTTGACTGGATAAGAAACAGGAAGATCTTAGGGTCGATCTAACTGAACCGGTCTAGGTCTTGAAATATAGCTGAGAACTTAACTGGATCTTTCCTGAAAGGTAAAGGTCAGTCATATGCAATGCATGATATGGATCAAGAAATGATGTTCTCAACATAAATGAGATTGTGTGTTCATGATGCGTATATGCATGCCATAATGTATGGAAATGCGATGTTTATGAATGTATCTTTTCATCTTAGGAATATAAAATCCTTGACGGGTGTCGGGAAGTCACTCCTGGGCTGATGTTGAAGAATAGATTTTGCTTCCGCTGGGGATGATAGTTGCAAGAATACCGGTAGCAGAGGATAACTCCGTTGGGGAATAAACTTGGCGAATGGATTACTCTGCGGGGAGAAAAGTACTCTAACGATCTTGCTGGGGAGCAATACTCTGTGGGGAGAGAGGTACTTTGTTGAGATGTTGATAGTAACTTCGCTGGGGATACCATTGCTATGTTGGAAGTGTTGATAGACTTCGCTGGGGATAAGCTTACTGCTTGGGGAGATGGATTCCAACTTTCCTTGGGAACTAGATTGGACTCTCCTGGGGAACTTTTTGAACTGTAATTTTTGTAAGCTGAAAGAGGGAACCTATGTAGGGTTGCCTGATGATGAGCTCGTGTAAAACCGCATCTTGGAAAGAAGGACACCTGTGTAGGGTTACTTTGAGGTTGGGCTCGTGTGGAGCTGCATTTGGAGTTGAAGGAAACCTGTGTAGGGTTTACTGACAATGAGTTCATATAAAACTGCATCCTTGAAAGTAGAGGACCTGTGTAGGGTTTCTAGGTGACGAGTCCGTGTAAAACTACATCTGGAGTTTTGAGAAGGAAACCTGTGTAAGGTTTACTGATGACGAGTCTGTGTAAAACTACGTCTGGAAAGAGGTAACCTGTGTGGGGTTACTTCGGGATAAGTTCGTGTGAAACTTCTTGAGGGACCGGGGTAAGGTTATCTTGGAGGTAAGTCCGTGTAAGACTTCTGGAGGAACCGGGGTAAGGTTACTGCCGGGTAAGTTCGTGTGAAACTTCTTGATGAACCGGGGTAAGGTTATCTTGGGATAAGTCCGTGTAAGACTTTTGGAGGAACCGGGGTAAGGTTACTGCCGGGTAAGTTCGTGTAAAACTTCTTGATGAACCGGGGTAAGGTCATCTTGAGATAAGTCCGTGTAAGACTTCTTGATGAACCGGGGTAAGGTCATCTTGAGATAAGTTCATGTAAGACTTCGTCTGAAAATTGAGAAGGAACCGCTGTAGGGTTACTTTGATGATAAGTCCGTGTAAGACTTCTTCTGAAGGAACCGGTGTAGGGTTACTTGATGATGATCAAGTGGATGATTGTCCTGTTTGGTTTCAGATGTTAACCCACGATCTGGAATTTGTAAAGGTAGATGGTAATCATCCTTTCCTTGGTACTTTGGTTGATAGAGCAACTGGATCGCCTAGATGACTCATTATTGCCCCTATTTCGGAGGTGAGGGGAAAAGATACCTTGTGGAGGTAGTTGACAAATCTTCTGGTAGACAGGTGATTAGATGCCGGGACATAGTCGTACGCTTAAATCCCTAATTTTTGCCTGGACCGCCCTTTCGGGTTTTCAGTCCACCGGGATACCCATTTTTGCCCAAGCCGCATGTTCAGGTTTTCGACTTGCCGGGTGTACAGATTTTTCATTTCATCCCTCATTTTGCCCGAACCCTCTTGGTTCGCCGGGAAGCCCTTATTTTTTCCTAGGTACGTCAGCGGGTCTTTGATTTTGCGTAGTATTTTTTTGACTATGTCCGTGCTTTCAGAATGTAGGGAGTTGCCCCTGTTAGAAGTGTTTTGTCATGCCACCAGAAGGTGTTTGATCAGGCAAGATTCGTTGTTGGAATGCCCCAAGTGACCTAGGCGGAGATTTTCCCCAGGCTGGTTGGCTTTTTGAGAGATTCTCTGAATCTTGACTAGACTGCCCCAGATGATAGACACTGATCATGCCATGCCCCTTGATTGGAAGTGTTTCTTCCACTAGAGGTGACTCTTTTGTTGAGAAGCTCTTTGTTCATAGGATATTCGTCGTGCGAATTTCTCTGCTGTTCAATTAACTAGTCATATGTAAACAATGTTATTTTAAGAATGCAAAAGCTTATGTCTGTCTTGAAATTTTGAAAAATGCATTTCTTGTAAAAGCAAGTGAGTTTTGTAAAGATTATGATGTCAACTCAGTATTTTACAATAAGCCTTAAGGAGTCAGGATACCTTTTGTAACAGTATGCTTTCGAACTAACCCATACTTCAGCTAGGACTTTTAAGGGTTATAACGTGGCCTGGTTCATGGTTTAAGAAACAAAGGATAAAGGCTCAAATTATTTGTACCCACCCGCTCTTCGTGATGTTCTCCAAACCTAAACTCAGTTGATCATACGTTAGACCTTGTTTGAGTCTTTGCTCTGATTTTCCGGTGTTGATTCGGATGTTGATAGTTTATTTTGAATAGGCAGTCATTCCTTTTTGTTATTGAGGGTTTGTATGACCTCTTTCCTTTTTTTTTTTATTTCGTTATCCCTGAATTTTTCCTGAACTGTTTCTTTTGTGATTACAGTCAGCGGGATGCCCCAGTTTTTGTAAGTCTCCTTCATAGGTTTTGACTTAATGGGTTTTTATTTTGAGAAGTAATGACTGCCTGTCTTTATGATTTTTTGGAACCATCACTTTGTTCCTTTGTTTTTGTAAGGACCTCTTTGGTGCCATTTGTTATGCACTTGGATCAACTGAGGTAACTACCCTGCCCCCCGGTTATGATAAAGGGTTTTAAATTTCGAAAAGAAAAACTCCTACTTCTTTGGCTCAGAGGGGTTGACGAGGGATTATCTTCCTTATAACTTCAGTGTTTAGGAATTGAAACAATGCCTGTACCTCATCAGCGGGGTCTGTTCAAAAGCATACTGTAAGGATCGTGGTATCGTTTTCGCCATCCTCCCTCAAGAGGCTTAGCATTATTAATCAAGAGTTGATCATCACAAAAATATGAAAACAGTTTTAAGTATGGTAAACATAATTAATTCAAGACAGACATGTGTAATGCATTCATGAAATAAAAGAGTTTAACATGACAATTGTTTATTTGAACAAGAAAAGAAAAATACAACTTGAATTCAAATGAACAAAAATCTCTCCATCCTAGCCATGTTTGGCAAGGGAGCAGTGGTCACATTGGGAGTCTCAGCCGGCTCGAATTCGATCTCCTTAGCATCGATCATATTATGGATCTTATATTTTAGCGCCCAACAGTCCTCAGTGTCGTGCCCCGGGCTATTAGAATGATAAGCACACCTTGCCTCTGGGTTGTAGTTTGGAGAGGAGGTCTTGGGATTTGCAGGAGGGTTTATCACCGCAATCAGGTTCATTTTCAACATATGCTGCAATGCTTGTGACCACGACATGTTGATGTTGGTGAACTGTCTTTTAGGCTCATCTGGCCTTCGCTGATTTCCCTTTTGTGGTTGTCGGCGTGGTGCAGCACCAGAGATCATGACTGCCCCTGCTTGTTGGTCACGACAACTCTTTTGACCGTATGTAGCATTAGACTCTTTCCTTCCCGTGTAAGGCTTTTTATGAGTATCAGAAGGTGTGGCCTCTTGAATCTTCCCACTTTTGATGCCCGCTTCAATTCTTTCCCCAGTCAGAATGAGGTCGGTAAATCCCGCAGATGAATTACCAATGAGATGATTGAAGAACGGCCCGGATAGGGTCCCCAAGAACATATCAACGAGTTCCCGGTCAGTTAATGGAGGCTGCACCCTGCCAGCCAGGTCCCTTCACTTATGTGCGTACTCTTTAAAACCTTCACTTGACCCTAGCGACATACCCTGGAGTTGGGTACGTGTAGGAGCAAGGTCGGCATTATATTGATACTGCTTGTAAAAAGCAGTAGCCAACTCCTCCCAGTTACGAATTTTGGTCCCATCCAACTGATAGAACCATTCGAGGTGAGTCCCTGAAAGACTCTCCTGGAAGAAGTGGATCCACAAGTTCTTGTCCACAGTGTATGGTTGAATCTTCCGCACGTAAGATCTGAGATGCAGCCTGGGACAGGATGCCCCATCATACTTAGCAAAAGAAGGAACCTTGAATTTGTGTGGGATCACCACACCAGAAGATAGACCCAGGTCTCTGAAATCCAACCCCGGCACTTGTTGAATTTCCATGGCATTCAGACGATCCTCTAGTTGTTTGTACCGGTCCTCAGCTGGAGGGTACTGCTTATCATTGAACTCCGTCTCGTTGTCGGAGACCACTGGACTAGGCACCTCTCTCTCATGGGGACTGCCTTTCCCCACAGATGGAGTTGTCCTCTCAGCTTCATCCTGTAGTGTGTTCCCAGATCTGCGTCTAGGGCTGAACAAAACAGTCCTCTTCTTCTTCTTCTGAATCAGAGTCTTCAATTCCTTTTGACCCTGAACTAGGCTCACAATCAACTCCTGGAACTGGGCATTCTGGGCCTGGAGAGCCTTGATGGATTGCTCAGTAGATGATTCAGGATTCATGACGATCGGCTGAAATAAACAGCGAAGAAGGTAAGCAACTTGTCAAAAGGGTACCTGCAATGCCATGATATGTATGTATGCATGCAATGTTTTCAAGGATCTCGTAGGGTAAACAAGAAACCGTTAGAGTTTGAATTTTGTAGCTTGATTGAAGGAACTTCATGTTGTTGGGAGTCCTTCTTCAGGTGTCAAAGGCTCACCATATCGAGTGGGTCATAGCCCCTGACAACTCTGTCTAGTGGAAAATAAATCCTCTTTGCCCCTTGCTGGGATAGTTGATTCACCATGACCTGCATCACAAGCCCTTGAGATCCTTGAAATGGGTTAGGATGTATGCAATGGTATGATGTTATGGTATGCATGGGATAATGTGAGTAACCCTGTTATGAGTCCCAATTAAGGACTGTAAACAAAACCTGCAAGAAATTCAAGTGTCAGATAACGAGCATGCAAATAGGCAAGTACGAAGGCACACAAGTCACACAAGTCACACAAGAGAAGCCCTTAGAGTTTAGGCCAACATGAGGTCTGGGTATTACCCTCTTGAAGTTGGTGGGCTCAACCTGTCCTATTAGAAGTAACCGGGTTCTAAGGGTCCCAATATCACCGGATTGCTTTCATTGTTCATCGTTTCGATTTAGCCACTGAACTGGCGACCGAAATATTCCAGGAAAGCAACCCTCAATTGAGTGTAGTATCGAGTATCAACCAACCTCAGACTGCACCAAAGTCAGTTATCTCACTACCCTAAAGAGGCCAAGATAGTTCAATTAAGGTTCCTAAGGTCTGTTGATGCTTCATGACACCACGCGGAGGCCCCGTACTCTCCTTGACTGGACTCAAGGGTTACCGGTACACACCAAAGTGCCACATCAACGTAGCAGACTGCTTCAACCATGTCGGTATACCCCGCACAGTTCCCTCACAGCCTTGTTGCTACTTTCTAAGAAGGTATCCCCAGATCCGGGTTAGGATCTATAGAACTCCCAAGACAGTCCCACAACTTAAAACAAGCAAATCAATACAATTGAAAACACAGTTATGAACTAACCCTAAGGTACACCTCACTTTATAAAGTTTTCTCCCCAGCAGAGTCGCCAGTTCTGTGATCGGTGGATCTGGAACTGACTGTTTAACGCTGGTTCGCGAAATGTCGCGGAAGCAAGAGTCGCCACCGTCTTTTATTTTCTCCAAATGGAAAGGACAAAAGCACAGAAAAATTCCTTATAGAGATTGCTCTCGGTTCGGGAGGTAGATTATAGAAAGAGAAGGTGTTAGCACCCTTTCTATCCATGGTTATCCATGGGCTCTTAGATACTTGCTCATTGTGTTTTCAAAAGTGGTTTGCTTGCTTTTCAACTGTGGGTTTTAAAAAGTTTCTTTGAAAATTTCAGTTCGACTCTTGTATCGGTCCTCAAGAGTGTTTGAAAAATTGCTTTCGAAAGCTTTTTGAAAAGGTGTCGGTGTGAAAAGTATTTTTGAATTTGTTTCGAGATTAGAGCAAGTATCTAGAGTCGTCTACCTACCCTAAGGAATTCGTCTGTGTAGATGTCCTTTAAAGTAGTGCCATCCCACCATTGAGAGGTAGGTAGCACCACCGTTGGAGGTGTTCGGGTCAATTCGAGGTTCGGGACATGGTGATCACCAGAGCAATGGGAAGATACCTTAGAAGCTACCATCATGCCAGGTTCCCGGATCATGAGGACTTACTAAGACATCCTCTACTCGACGATCACCTTTCGAGAGGCAAGGCAACAGTGAGGCGTACCCTAGGGGTGGTGTGTGATTTGTGTGTCGTTTTCAGATATTTTGTCTTGTCATGTTATGGGTGATCTACACTTTTGTTTTTTTATTTTGTCATTCATTCTTGCATGCCATTATTAACAGTTTAAAAAGCGAGAAATATAAAGTTCCTAGACTATTACAAAGGCGCGGGTCCACATCGCCAAATTTAATCCAGGACCCGATTTGACATAAAATAAAGAAATAAAGTGCGAGAAAATATAAAATTACACGGCTTTGGGAGAATTACATTAATATTATACGAAATAAAATAAAATGCGCGAATTGAAATTAAAATCGAAAGCGAGGGCATTGGACCCTTTTTAATGAAATTAAATTATTACTAACAAATTAATTAAATTAAAGAAAAAAAGAAAAGATTTTTGGGGTTTTTTGTATTTATGAATTTTTAATAAGAGAATTAAACGAAATTAAGAAATTAATTAATTAACCCTAATTCTACAATTTTTATTTATTAAGAAAATATGAAAATTAAACCTAAAATTAAATCTAATTAATTAATGGCAAGGTTTATTTACAAAAATAATATTAAGTAATTAATTATGGTGAGAGAAAAAAAGAATGAAAAATACTTAAAACCCTAATTCTATTCTTTTTTAATTTATTAAGAAAATATTTGAATCAAACCTAAATTTAAATCTAATTAATTAGTGAGATTTATTTACAAAAAAAGATAATATTTAAATAAAACATATTTTAATTTTTGTCTTTTCTGATTTTTATATTATTTTTATATTTTATGAAAATAAATTAAATTAAAGAATTTAAAGGAAATTAATTAAAATAAATAAACTAGAAAAATATGAAAAAAAAGAATGAAAGGCAAACCATGGGGGGTTCTGTCCCCAGATTAGAGGTATATTCCTAGCAATTCTAGCCCAATTGCTTCAAGGCCTTGTTGACTTTTTGGCTAGCGTGTGACGCGTCTGACTCATGTCCATGATAGTATCCAAATCATAGCCCTTTGATGGATCTCAATAAGCGTGTGGCAAGCCTGGATGAGGGACGTATGGTGGACGCTTGTATTGAAACTGCACAGAAGCATTATTAGAAAAATAACATGGAATAGAAAGGGGGACCTGGGATTCGAACCCAGGTCCCAGAGATTACCAATCCACGTGCTTGCCAGCTGATCCAACTACGTGTTTTGGTTATATTATAGGAAATAAATAACATAAGGCAAATCAGGAGTTAATGGACAATTTCAGCGCGAAATTCAAATGATCCAATCATTGGCCTACACTTCATCATCTTCTCCATGGCTTTTGTACCTGAAACAAAAATCACATTTAAATAGCGGGGGTTTTAAACCCCCACTAAATAGCAAGCATGAAAATAGCGAATAGGAGATGATGGCTCATAAATTAGGCGCGAGGTATGTGTTCAGATCGTCCAAGCATGCTGATTTCAATGGTGTAGGTCTCAAGTCCTAATTTTTCCATAATAGGGAAACCCCAATTCATGACCTCTGTAATCCTAAAAGACAACAATGGCAATTTCGCGTATGGTGTATAAAAACTCAATCAAACTACATGGTTAGCTTTAGAATCAATCAATTAATATGAATCCACAAGAAAAATGCAATGGGAATGCTTGAAAATTGAAATACGAATATGAACAAAATGTGAAAAATCTTGAGTTCTGTATACCAATTCTGGGCGTTAGGGATGTGGAAAACGATTTAGGTAGCTTCAGTAATGTCTTGGCAAGCTAATGGGATCAATCTTTTCCTCTGAATCGTCCTCTAAGGCCACTTTCAGTTTTGGATTTTTTTGATAAAAACTCAAACTTTGTTATGGTGTTCTTGCGCAGCTTAGAGGTCATGAACACTAGGGTTTTCATGAGTATATATGTGTGAATGATTAGGGTTGAGTTTTTGGTCCAAAGAATCTTTGCAATGATGGAATCAATATTTGATTTTCATGCCATAATTTTTCAATCTTTTTTCATGCAAATTTGATACAAATCATGTTCAATTACCTTGATTCTTTCCAAATCTGATCATGCACGAAATATTGAGTGTATTTTATGCATAAAAAGATTTAAAAACTTAGGTTTGGTATTTTTCATATATTTTAATTAATTAAATGAATTATTAGCAATTAAAAATTCAAATAAATAAATAAAAATGATGAAAAACTTCCCTTTGGGCCAAATGGTCGTGCACATGCTTTGGATGATGAATCTTGGAAGAAAATGTGGCCCATTAGCAATTTTAAGACATTTGAAGCAAAGTTGACTTTTCAACATATCCAAAAATTTCCCAACTTCCACAAGTCATATCTTGCTCAATTTTTAAGCTTTGCTCAAGTTCTTGGACATTTTGGAAAGGTCTTGAAGTCCTCTAACCAATGCCTTTGGTCCCATGTCATTTTGATTTACAAATCTCAAGTTATGGCCTTTGACCTAAAGTCCTTTTTTGTTGACTTTTGAAAATGACCTATAATGTTGAAATTGATAACTTTTTGTGAGAGAATTTCTTGGACTTGAAGTGTGAAGAGGAGTTGTAGGAAATGTCTTTCTCTTCAAAATGAGTTTTGGATGGAATTTTTCTGATAATCCATGTGGAAGTTATGCCTTGGTCAAGTTACAGTTGACTTTTTCAACTGTCCAAATATGGAAACTTTTGCATCTTGAGATTTTTTGAACCAAACTTTGAGAATCATGATCAAGAATTGATCAAATGATGTTTGTGGCTTCAAAATGGGATGTTGACCAGAAATTTGAACTTTTGACTGTCAAATGACCATTTTGCCTCTACAGTTGACTGTAGTGCAGTTAGGGTTTTTGATTGTGCAATTTTGTGCTGTAAGTCTTGAAACTTGGCATGGGGATGCTTGACCATGTTTGTAGGCATGTGGGACTTGATTGGACCCTTGGAAACTTCATTTTCTTTGTCAGAATCAAAACCCTAGTTTTTTACTGTTAGGAGGCCCTTGAACTGTGCAACCCTTGGGGAGATTTTGAAGCATGCTATTTGCAAATCTTGAAGAATATGGGAGGGCAAATTTTGGGGTACAACACATGGCAAAGCCGAGAATCGACCTGCTCTAATACCAACTGTAACACCCCACACATACATTGCCTAGAATATATGCATACGGTATTAATGTGGTACATAAACATCCATACATAAGCATCGAAAAAATAGAAATATGTAATAATACAAATTACAACTTGTCGAAATGGTAATGGCCAAAATATTACAGTTCGAAAAGTATCAAAACATATTCAATAAAATAGAACAAGGAATCCAAAAAGAAACAAGATATCGCTACGAAGCACCATCGTCGAGCTAAGTCATCTTACCCTTGCCTCGTTCTTGCCTCGAAGACCTGAAAAATGAAATAATTGGAATGGGGTGAGATTACTAAATCTCAGTGAGTCCCCCTATCTTAAGGGTTCTCTCAATTCTACAAGGTGCATTCATCAAACAGATTCATCGTGAATCCAGGTTTTCTATCACGGATATGTACAACACACAACATGGTTACATCGTCATTAGAAATCCCATAACTTTCTAATGAGGCACACAATACACATAACAAAAAAAACCAAGTATGCAAACCCGTACTCGTGTACGAGGAATCCAGGAGTAATTTTACTTGCCCCTACCCAGGTTACACTTTCTCACCCTCGGTGAGTTCCTCCCGTGCATCACATCGAAGACTTGTCTCGGTCATAGCACAATGATCTAAATCATTCCTAAGTGGAATTCCATCTGAGATAAGTCCAAGAGTGAAATCACCGATAAGGCATCTCGGCTCATCCATCACCCAAACGCATATGATCAACCGCCAGGACAAAACACCATTTCGATAACACGAGCCCACCAGGAGATGCCTAATAGTCTTGCCTATATGGCATATTAGCGATGAGTTTAATCGCGTCGTGATATTGCCTAAGTGGTATCACAACCCCACCGTACCAAGCACGCAATGTTATTAACTGCTGATGGAACGCTGCACATGGACCCACACAAGCATATTACAATGGTAGCTAAGGTGTTATGATATACCGAGCACGTAGATATGGTTTTCTGCTGGTGGAAACGCCGCACATGGACCCACACGAGCACATCGCAACGGTATAAGGACACACAAGGTCCACATCATGAGTGATTTACGCCCTAGTATCCGGGCCTACTCCAATTCAAGCATACATCCACACACATATGAATACACATCACTGAACGTTCAACCGGAACGACGGGCAATCACCATTATCTCATATGATACCATATTTGCATAATCCACTAACAAGTCATGTTATAGCATCTTAACATATAATGTGAATTCAATACCTATACATATATAATCATGTCATAAGGGATAATCAACCACTAGGTTAGAGGCGTATGAATACCTACCATCATATGGAATTTCACTCAAGGGTTTAAAAATAAGTCAGTTCTATCCAGGAGGGTGCATTAAGCGGAGTCTCCCGCGCTAATCGCACTCTAAAAAATATTTAATTTTCACGCTTCAGTAAGGCGCACTAAGCGGCCATGTCGCGCTAAGCACGTTCTGTAATTCCTTCAAAAATTCAACTCCCATTGGGGTGTGATGAGCGCGGACGCGTGCACTAAGCGCGGTCTATGCAAAAAAGAAAATAAATAGAACTTCACAGTTCTGTCATGGGGCTTACAAACCCCACTCTTAACCTCCTAAAGCAGTGCCCATCATGTGAAACTACAAAATTAAGATTAGGACCATGTTATTCAATCACAAGAAATAGCATGCATTCATAATTTTAATCTCTATAACCCTAACCCCAACATGTCATAAACCCCTAATTTCCCAAGTTTATAATCTATGGGACTCACCTTGAATTGATGAAGAAGAAGCTGCAAGATTAGGACAAAAAAGATGATTGAGCTAGGCTTGTTTTGCATGCAAGAAAAATTCTTCTTCCCTATCTTCCTTCCTTCCACGTTCTTCCTCTCTTTCTATATCTCTTCATCATCTATTTTTGTTCAAACAACACCAAAAGAAGGTTCACCAAATAGCCCCTTATGTTTCTTTCAATTGGAAAAAGACCACAATAACCTCCCAACTTGATTTGTTTCCACACTTATTTCACTTATACCCCTAATACCAAGTGATTAGTATAATTATCTCCCAATAATTTCTCACAAAACTTTTAGTAGTATAAATACATTAGGAAACAATTACACTGGGTATTACATCCTTCCCTCCTTCAATTAGAATTCGTTATAGAATTAGAAAACTTACCAGAAAAGATGAGGATACCGGTTCCACATCTCAGATTCGAGTTCTCAAGTACCTCCCTCCAAAAGAGACTCTTCCCACAACACCTTCACTAGCAGTATCTCCTTGTTTCTTAAGGACTTACTAGCATGCTCCAAGATACGAACAAGCTGTGGCTAATAGGAAAGATTTGGTTCTATCTCAACGACATCAGGAAGAATATGATGAAAGGAATCTGGCACGAACTTCCGAAGCTGGGATATGTGAAAAACATCATGCAACCTGTATAGTGAAGGAGGCAACGCTAACTGGTATGCACCCTCACCTACCCGTCCTATGGTCTGATACGGTCCCACATATCTCTGACTAAGCTAACGAGTCTTAAACGGTCCTTTCAGCTTTAATCTCGGGTTAAATTTCAAATACACATGATCACCTTCTTCAAATTCTAATGTTATTCTTTTATCCGCATAACTCTTCTGGAGATCTTGTGCCTTCTTCATCTTCTCTTGGATCGTTCTAATTTTCTCCGTTGTCTCTTGAATTATCTCCAGTCCAAGAATTCCCTTTTCACCGACTTTCGACCAACATAAAGGTGATCGACACTTCCTTCCATACAAGGCTTCGTATGGTGTCATTCCAATACTCGAGTGATAACTTTTGTTGTATGCAAATTTGATCAACGACAAGTGATCCTTCCAATTCCCACCACTTCCCAAAATGCATGCTCTCAACATGTCTTCAATTGTTTGGATAGTTATTTCCGTTTGACCATCCGTCTGCGGGTGATTTGAGGTACTCAAATTCAAACTCGTTCCCATCTCACGGTGGAACGCCTTCCAAAATTGTGAAGTAAACTTCGGGTCCCTATCCGAAACAATACTGGATGGTACACCATGTAATCTTACAATCTCCGCTACAAAGATTCTTGCCAAGTAAGGAAACTTGTGAGTCGTCTTAACCGGCAAGAAATGCGCGGACTTTGTCAAATGATCCACAAGCACCCATATAGAGTCATATCCATCTAAGGTATATGGTAAACCTACAATGAAATCCATGGATATGCTATCCCACTTCCATATTGGAACATCCAATGGCTGTAACATACCACCGGGACTTTGGTGTTCTATCTTTACTTGTTGACAAATAGCACACTGTGCCACATAATTCACAATGTCTACTTTCATGCCGGGCCACCAAAAATGTTTCTTCAGGTCTTGGTACATTTTGGTCGATCCAGGATGAATGGTAAACTTACTCTTCTGAGCCTCATCCAAGATCATTCTTTTTAACACCGCATCATTGGGTACACACACCCTATGTTTAAACATAATGACTCCATCAGATGCTCGAAAGAAATCTAGAAGATTTTCCTTAGATTTCAATTCTCTATCACTGTGCTGCGCCTGGAGGATTCTTTCTCGCGATTCATTCTCAACATTCAAATTGCTGATCAAAACACCTGTTGATACCTATTAGAATTGTAAATCAAGGTTTCTGAATTTCTCCAAAAGATAAAATTCTAATACCATCAATTCTACGACTCGAATCTCTTTTCTACTCAGTGCATCCGCTACTCTGTTAGCTTTCCCCAGATGATACTTCAAATCAAAGTCACAATCCTTAAGATATTCCATCCATCTTCTCTGGTGCATATTGAGATCTTTTTTATCAAAGAGGTACTTCAAGTTCTTATGATCACTAAACATCTCAAAGTTGACTCCATACAAGTAGTGTTGCCACACCTTAAGTGCAAAGACAATTGCAGCAAGTTCAAGATCATGAGTAGGGTATCTCTCTTCATGCGGTCTCAACTGTCTAGACGCATAAGCTACTACTTGACCATCTTGCATCAATACACCACCTAACTCCTTCTTATATGCATCATATAAAACTTCATAAGGCCTTTCCGGATCTAAAATCACTAACACCAGAACAATAGTCAATTTCTCCTTCAGTTTCTAAAAACTTCACTCACATTCGGAATCCCAGTCGAAAGAAACTTCCTTTCTTGTAAGTCTTGTCAAAGGTAACACCACTTTGGAAAACCCCATAATGAACCTCCGATAGTAACCCTCCAACCCTAGGAAACTTCAGACTTAAGTTGCATTCTTGGAACATTCCCAATTCATCACAACTTCCACTTTGGATGAATCTACCGCTACGCCGCCAACAGAAATAACATGTCCGAGGAACTTGAATTCTGACATCCAGAACTCACACTTGTTAAACTTCACAAATAACCGCTTATCCCTCAGTACAAACAAAACAATTCTTAGATGTTCCATATGCTCCTCCACAATTCAAGAATAAATCAAGATGTCATCTATAAAGATTACCACAAATTGGTCCAGGTATAGTTGGAACACACGCTTCATGTAATCCATAAAGACAACGGGAGAATCGGTCAGCCCAAACGGCATAACTAAGAATTCATAACGACCATATCGGGTCCTGAACATGATATTAGATACATCCGAACTCTTGACTCGAATCTGATGATACCCTGACCTGAGATCAATCTTCGAGAACACGTAGGCTCCTTTCAACTGATCCAGGAGGTCATCAATCTGTGGCAGAGGATACTTGTTCTTGATGGTTACCTTATTCAACTGACGGTAATCAATTCACAAACGCATACTACCGTCCTTCTTCTTGACCAACAAAACAGGAGCACCCAAGGAGAAACATTAGGCCGAACAAAGTGTTTCGCCAGCAACTCTTCTAATTGTCCCTTTAATTCCTTCAACTCAGCACGAGACATTCTGTATGGAGCAATAAAAAACCAGGCGGTTCTTGGAATAAGGTCAATGGAGAACTCAACTTATCTTTCTGGTGGAAGAGAAGTGACATCCTCCAAGAAAACATTAGGAAATTTACACACAACATGAATCTATGACACACTCTTCTTACTATTGGGATCTGTAGTGAGGACCAAAAGGAATGACTTCTCTTAAGCATCAAGACAATTGACCAAGTTGATTGTACCTTCGATCATATTTCCAATAGCATTAACAGGAGCGGTCTCTTCGACAATATTATTTAATTATAATGATATTATTTGAGATCTTCTAGTTTATGATTATAACGATATTATTTATACAATAAATGATGTTTATAATTATAATTTAATTTATTTATAATGTTAAATTGATTATCAGTTATATATATTGTTGTTAAATCAATATCATAGCTTTCAAAAAAGTAAGATCCTTAATTAAATAAATAATTTGATTTTTGAATTTCTGTTTTTTTTATATTTTTTAAAGAAAAAAAATGTAAATTTTGTATTTTTTCTATTTAGGTACAGGGTCATTGCTGACTTATTTAGTCATATGAGTTCTTCATTTAGATTATTGCACCTCCGTAAAAGTGTATTTGCAACAAGGTTAGGTAATATATTCTATTATCTAAAGAAGTAATTAAGAAGTTATTTTCATATCCTAATTTTAATTTCTATTCTAATTAGTTCCATAAGTTTTTTTTTTGTTTTTTTTAATACTAATTCGTTTTCAATGCATTATTGCTTGAGATAGTTGAAACATTCTACCTAAAATATCTACACCAAAATTATTACTTTCAAATCATTATTATTTAAACTTTCCAAATCAACTGTCAAACTTGCCTTTTAAGATTTCAAATTTTTGTACATATTATTTATGTATGGAAAATTTCAATATATCCACTATTCTAGATCATAACATTATAAATTAAAAGTTATAAATATATTTAATGATTAATAATAATATTTAATGTGTTATAACAATATTTAATTAGTTAGAATTGAGAAGTCATAATATTGATGAATAGTTATATGAAATAAGTCATAAGAATATTAAAAGAAAAATAAATAGAATAAGGATTACAAAAAGGTAAGATATTATGGTGCTTACTTATAAATCTTTAAATAAAAGCACATAATTTATATTTTAAAAATTTACAATTCTCTTAATCAGATTCATTCTTTTAATTTTTAATTAAATCTATATAAATGATCTCAAACATATTTGTTCTTTAAAATTCTCTCGGTTTTGCTATTGTCTTCTTCTTCTTCCATGCTAGATTTTAAATGGGCCAGCAAGAATGAGCCTATTTAAATCAAATTAAATGATACTCATAATTTGATACTATTGTAATCTTAACTAGTCGATAACCCGTGCTGTCGCACGGGACCGGTCGAGATTTCATAAAACGTGGAACTAATGTTGTCATGTAACAGTAAAATCGTTTTTATGAAATTCAATAAAAGTTCATCTAATTCGGCCAAATTTAGTGTATCAAACTTATTTGACAACATTAAAAAATGTAAACTGAAATCATGATTGTGTAACAATATAAGAAACTGTGATGACTCTTCAAAATAAGAAACTATCATGAGTCTTCAGATACAACGCAACCAGCTTGGAAACGATGTTTTCAACTTTATCAGCTGCACAATATATGATGCAAAAATTAGACAGCATTTACGAAAACAATTTATATTAAAGAAATTATTTGTTATTATGTACTTACCGATCAACAAAGAGATTGGAAAACTTCTTTGTATACAACATTTGTAGTGATAGATGTTGATACATTCATACTATCATGTATTAAGATCTTTAGACCACTTTTGCTTGTAACTCTTGAAATGGCTACATACAACTGGCCATGACTGAATACAGGAGTAGGCAAATACAATCCAACTGTATCAAGTGATTGGCCTTGAGACTTATTAATTGTCATTGCGTACGACACAATAATTGGGAACTGTCTCCTAATCAACTTAAATGGCCACGGTGACTCGGAAGGTGACATAGACAGTCGAGGGATGAAAAAGATGTTACCAACATTCTTACCAGACATGATCTTTGCCTCAATAACGTGATTTGCCAACCTTGTAACAATTAGTCTTGTTCCGTTACACAAACCATCGTTTTGGTCCAAATTCCTCATAAGCATTATTGGTGTACCAACCTTTAATATGAGTTTGTGATTTGGGACACCTGAAGTCCTAAGCTTGCTAAGAAATTCTGGAGTAAGACATTCATAGGCTTCGGTGTAACTTGAATCAGTTCTATCAATCGAATCAAAACTCAAATACTCTTTGTCCTCACCTAAGAAATGGGAAAACGCGAATCAATCCATAATGTTTTTTCAAGATTTATTTAATAACGAAACATCTACACGAAAAGAAACATCAAAAGAAAAAAGAGTTTACCCGGTATCATGTCTAACACGTAATGATTAATTTTATCAACAACTTCAATGGTTGAAGCAAGTATTGCTTTTCCTTGTAGAAATTCTACATTTTGAAAGTAGGCAAGCAAATTTGGGTATGTGCTTTCAACTATAGCTCTTATTGGATCCTCAAAATTGGAAATTAACAAATCAGGAGGAATTTCTATATCAGCTAATCCATCATTAGGTTCACATATTTTACCGTCGCCAACATTTAATATCCATTTAGAGAATTCTGCAAGTTCATCAGAAGTTGTAACGTCCCTCCCATTCTGTAGTCTCATGTTTTTGGTTAGTGTTAAGACTTGGCAATAGTCCCACACATAAGAAGAACAAATGGAAGCATGAACAATATCAGAACGGCCTGCTCTTGGAACAACTGGAAGTATCTGTCAAAAATCTCCTCCAAATATAACTACCTTGCCACCAAAAATTGTATTTGCAAAACCCTTATCGCTCATGACATCCTTAAGGGTCTTATCCAAGGCCTCAAAACAATTCTTATGAGCCATGGGTGCTTCGTCCCATATTATGACATCAGTAGCTTCGAATAACTGTGAATGCTCAGAGTCTTTGTCAACATTGCAAGTAGAGTTGTCAAGCGTTGGAATGGGAATTTTGAACTTCGAATGGGCTGTTCTACCACCTGGAAATAATAAGGAAGCTATGCCACTTGAAGCAACAGCCAGAACAATTTTTTATCTGAACGAAGTGCACTTGATAATGTCCTCCACATAAACGTTTTACCGGTTCCGCCGTATCCATGTAAAAAAAACACGCCTCCGTTTTGTTTCTTGACGGCGTCCATTATGGTTTCAAAGATTGCACGTTGCTCATCTTGACGTTCAAATGAAAAGAATCAATACAACAGTAGTTTAATGAAAACATCGATATTTGAATAATGAGGAAATACCTGTTAAAGATGAAAATAGATTCTGGAAGTTTTGTCGCTCTGAATCAGCATCGTAATCACGTTCATCAAAAATCAGTCTATTGCCGACATGTCGCGTTATATACAAATCTGGAAACGGCATATCTTTGAATTCACGCAAGCTTCTTCTATTTGATTGCATCATATTCTCAATCTCAATTAATGTGAGGTTTGTCAGTTCTGCCGTTGACAATTGCATGTCTTCCAACACAAATACAAACCAAAAGAAAATATAACTATTTTGTACAATAGAAATCACAGTGTTGATGAAGATAGACATGCAAAAGGATCGTTAACCTTACAATGGCAGTATCATGGAAAAGTTCAGTATAATGCAAGAGCATCAGACATTCGGGTTCATTAAAAATGTTATGTTTTTGATCAGTAGCTGTGACAAAAGGTGGTTGAAGGTAAAAGATAAATCACAGAATTATTCTGTTCTGTGTTGATGGGGAGTAATAACAGATTGCATTAGATATTTTTATTACTGATGAAATGGCAGCATTGAAAGGACTTGCTTACTGGAACTTATGATTCTTTGAAAGGGCAGCATTGAAAGGGGTTGTTGAAAGGTGCTGTATGAAATGTAACATATATATGGAAGTATAAAGGGATTGAAATTATTGCATCCAAAGTAGTCTAAAAGGTATTATAAGAAGAAAAACTCATTATAATAGTTTCGTACGGTTTGTAATTGTATGAAATTTAACAGAAGTATTTAGGTATTTGTTAAGTGTACCTCTTATTCCAGTGACGATTCTCTGTTGATGAAGAATACCGTCAGATAGCAACTTCCAAGTCTGTTGCCAAACAAGTCGCGGCCGATTAACAGTACCAGACAACAGCATCGTGACAAATAGTTTCCTCAAAAAATTACCGAAACCCCAATCTTTGGCCTCATTTATGGCTGCAACATATTCTTTGTCGTCGTTAAGAAATCCCATCTCAAAGCATGCATCTCTAAAACTGTCGCGGACGACTCCACCAACCTTTTTTATATCGTCATAGCAAGTAGGTCCCTTGACAACCGTCAACATCATTCTAAGATAATAGAGCTCACCAGTGCTTGGAGGAACCCAAATTAACCGGCCAATCGTACGACCTCTTTTTCGAGGTCTCCATAAACGGTACCTTTTATCGTAAACGAACTTGGAAAGAAAGGCAGTGTATGTTAAAGTCTTTGCATCTTCGTATTTTTTGTTTGACTCCATCCAAGCTGTAAACATTGATTCCTTTACAGTTGGTTTTTCAAGAACATTGTCTATGAAATCATAGTCAGTGTAGTAAACCGGATTTTCGCCTTCCAGATGAAAATACAACCTTTCGACAGAAGGAGATCTACCATGGATAGGATATGAAAAAATCCTCCAACACGCCTCACTCTGTTCGTGCAGAAACATCTCCATGGCCATTGACAAAAACAGAACTGATATCAGACAGTGGCTGTCTTGTATGATGTCTGCTTACATAACTTGAATTATTTAGGACATGGTTGGGCTCAGTTGAATTTTCATTAACTCTATTCTTCTGATATCTTCTTTCATCAAGAACATGCTTCCTCTTTTGTCTTGCAAGTGATGCAGAGTATTTCCTATCTACAAAATGGTTGTTCATAGTTGAAAGAGAATATGGTTGATAACTTACAACTCTTCAAAAGTATAACATAATGAATGTAAGAGTAACAAACCTATATGGAATTGTTTGGTTTTGCAGTTCATAACATTTGTATTATAATTTCTAAGTGTACTCAGATACTCTATTTGTACATTGGATATGAGATAGGGAACAGTATATGCTACCAAAGCTTAACAATTATGGGTAGATGTACAAAAATTTAATGTCACATGAATACCATATGTTGGCCAGTCTTTAAACAATTATTAGAACACCAAATATTATAATATGACATTAAATACTGTTATGTTGGAAACACAAAATTGCCATTGGAAACCAAAGGTTATTCCTATTGTATTCTATACCATATTCATTATTTTTTTTTTGTAACATGTAACCATGGTTTGATGTAAATGGGAAAAATTAAAAGTACTTCCAAAAATATACATTTTCCAAGGGATATAAAATGGAATGATCAGAAACTGTTTGTATTCTACATGTCATGTATAGTGCCTTTTGAAACCAATGCTTGCTTGCTTGGCCAACAAAAGATATTTTCTAACGTCTGTTTTACTCCATCTCCCCGTCTCTTCGGTTTTCCATTACAAACAACATTCCAAGAAGACGGTACACCGTAAAAACAGAGTTTAGCTCCAGACAGCGCCGACCAACCTATACGATGAACAAAGAGGATCTACGTTGGTGTTCTCGCGGGTAAGTTCTTCCGTTTTGACACACATGTTTCTAAACTTGCAATGAGGTCATTTAGGGTTTATAAAAAGATGTCTGTGTGCATGATGGGCATGGATGAATTTATATGCAGGGGATTCGTAGGTAGCAGTGTTTCAACCACGACTCGTAATCTTAAATGGAAAAATCTGGCTATCCAAAAGGTTTGGAAGCAATCTGAGGATAAGTGGGACATAGCAGAAGAATGGAGAAAGTTGCATGCAGAGGCTAAGAGGAGGAAAGAGGAAGCTGAAAGTTCTTCAAGGTAAAACAGTAGTCTGGATAGTGATAAAAACAAAAAACCGAATGCATGATGTTTGTTGTTTTTTTGATTAAGCAGTAGGAGTTGCCAAAAAATTACACGTGCTGAACTTATGGACAATTACTATGAGTATTTCGAAAGAGAGGAATCATACGAACTCAGAACAGGAAAGGTGAGAAGCTGTCTATCATGGGAAAAGTACTTTGAAATAGCCAGAGAGGAGGGATGGCTTACTGACATATCAGACGATGAGCCTGAACAGAATTCCACTGATGAAGCAATGGAATCAGCGGGCGATGTGTTGGACAGGCAAGGGCTTTTAGGTTACATATATACATTTGAATATTTGACTTTGCAAATTAGTAGTTGAAATAATCGTGTTTGTTAATGCAGCAAGGAGAACAACACTACTGATGCTGCTGATGATGTTCAACCTCCTGCCATGCAAGAGAAACTTGTTTGCAGATGGCAGAAAGTTGTTAAGAGCAGCAGCCAGATAAAAAATCAAGTTCTTGTAAGCTATTGAATTGTTTGCTGTTACAGTTTGTAAGGATGCATAACATTTAATGAATAGTCATAGCTAATAAAGTTTTAATGTTGCAGCACTTTCCAGCAGCAGTCATCAAGGAAATCTTCATGGAACCAAGATCATATATTGATCTTCATGACACAGACTCGGGTATTACGTACCAATGTGTTTTCAAATCCAGGGAGAACATGACAGAGAAGTTTCTGTCAAGGGGCTGGTTAAAATTTGCAAAGGAGAAAGAGTTGTCGAAAGGTGACGTTCTCTTATTCAGTGTAGAGCATCCTCCTGTGGAACGTATATTGGTCAAAGTTGAGAGAGGGCAGCATTGAAAGGAGTTGTTGATTGGATTACATGGGAAGCATCATGGCAAAAAGGAGGGATTGTTTTTGTATGGGCGGAAATGCATAACTATTTGTTTTGAAAATCTATTTGATGCCCATTTGTCTTTGTTATTAATTTTGTTATATGATATTGTTGAGCTACGGCTCAGTACAATTTGCTTATGATATGTTAAATGGAATGATATGAAATTAGTTCGATATATTGTGTTGATAACATAATTGCATATCGTTTCCGGTATTATCCGTTAACAATTTATACTAATCAAGTGTCATGGATTTCTGCCATGCATAATCTGTTATTCAAGTTGGATTTTTATATATTAATGTACAGTATGCTTATATTCTACCGTGAATTATGCATAAAGTATGCAAAACAAAATAACATATTTTCTAATGTCAGTAATGCATTGTAGTGAGAAGATAATGTTTTCATACTTTAACATTGTTAATTATATAATGTCATTAATAATCACTGTCAAAATTATGTAGTATTAGTTATGATTTGGTGGTAGCAACAAAGAGAAATGGGATATGATAGCTTCTTTGTGCTCTAACATTCTTGCCAATACATTATCCTCATTCTGTTCGGGATTGTAATCTCTAATAAAGAAGATAGCTCCATGAGCAAAAGCCACTGTCATAATAAATCCTGCAATGTATTGATGATGAGTATATAACGCAGCTTGAGTAGTAAAGTCTTGTGCTATAAACGCATAAGCAGGTAAAGAGTGTTTTAGTAGGGATAACAGAAAAATAGTGAAACATAACCCACATATGCCATTAACATTAACTGATGCTGTTATATTCAAAATCTGTGTATGCATATACAGGTTCAAAAACTATTGGTTACATGTTGTTAAGAAGACGCCACAGTCAAATATTTTGGAAAACCTCCTTGTAAATGATGTTTGTTGTAGGCCAAGGAGATTGGGAAGGGGACATATTCATTCTTGGAACATCATATTGCTTTTTGTACTGTAAATTATGCATAGTTTTTTGCAGCTTAAATGACCAAAATCATATCAGTCTTTCATATACAATGTCAAAAGGATCAAACAAAAAGCAAGAATGACAAATCAAATCCTCATAAACCAGAATATTAAACAAAATAAGGAATTACCAACATCATATTGCTTTTTGTACTGTAAATTATGCATAGTTTTTTGCAGCTTAAATGACTAAAATCATATCAGTATTTCATATACAATGTCAAAAGGATCAAACAAAAAGCAAGAATGACAAATCAAATCCTCATAAACCAGAATAAACAAAATGTAAACCAGAAATATTTCATTACATCAATCAAAATTAGGTGTGCAATGTTGTCCAAAACAGCATAAAGTAATAATAAATCGTCGACGATAATTGACTGCATCATTTCTCCAGCTTGATGTCCCTTATTATCTTGGTGGATGATAGTTGGGCACTGTCGAGTTCTTCAACTGTCTCAGGAATAGATCTTTTTGACGGTGTAAGTGCAGAGTTGGCAAATGAAGGGTCATAATCTGCAGTGATTGATATATGATCCTGCCATTAAAGAGTTATTACAAAATCAGTAGCATAAAAATGGAAGTAAGACATTGTTTAATAGGCTAATTTGTTAATGTTGAAAGCTAAAAAAAGACGCACTGAAACTGTTTGTGGATCAGCATGAGACTGTTTTTTCGAGGTGCTGATGGTCGGAGTACACTGCAAGTTAAAAAACGCAAGAAATAAACGTTAGAAAATTGTTCCAAATGTGATGGCAAGAGTAATAGGTCATTCCTATTTAAAACATACCGATGTTGTATGCATATCATCCCGAGTGTCATCCGTTGAGACGACAATCTTAGAAGTGTGCTGCAAGTTTTAAACAATTATTAAAAAAAATACAATGCACATGATACTGGTTTTTGACACGTTTTACACTTAACTTCCACCAGTGGAGGTTACCTTATAAATCTGCTAAAAATATTTTTTGTCAGTTTTTGCACTGATCTTCCACCAGTGGAAGTTACCTTTAAATTTGTCTTACACCTAGATTACACTATACTTCCACCAGTGGAAGTTGTATTGAAAAATTGGTTTTTTGGTTTTTGACACGTTTTACACTTAACTTCCACCAGTGGAGGTTACCTTAAAAATCAGCTAAAAATATTTTTTGTCAGTTTTTGCACTGATCTTCCACCAGTGGAAGTTACCTTTAAATTTGTCTTACACCTAGATTACACTATACTTCCACCAGTGGAAGTTGTATTGAAAAATTGGTTTTCTGGTTTTTTACACGTTTTACACTTAACTTCCACCAGTGGAGGTTACCTTAAAAATCTGCTAAAACCTGGTTTTATCAGTTTTTACACTTAACTTCCACCAGTGGAGGTTACCTTAATGCACATGATACTGTTTTTAACAACAGTAAAACATTAGTACAGCAGTACCTCTACCTCTTCACATTTAAACATCTCCTTTATTTTGGTACGTAGCACTTCATCTGCCTTAAATCCGATTACAGAAAGACTAGCCTTGTTTGGTTGAAACACTGCTCTTATAGCCAACTCCTTCTTCAGCATCACATCAAGTTCATAAGGGAATTCAAGGGGATCAAAATCTCCAGTCTAAATGATTAAAACAATATATGTTAGTTACGTGGAAATTATCTATCTTACATATTAGACAAATGGAAAATACCTCCATCAAATCCAACTTCATCTGAAGGGCGGACTTCCCAATCAACTTTACACAATCTACATCCCAAAATACGAACTTGTATTTTAACTTTCCATCGGAGGCAAGCACTTCAAGCTTAAACATGTACCATGAAAGGTAAAAATAAGAAATTGTCAGTAATGAAGCGCTTGGTTATATGATGATAATCATTGATATGCAATACTTAGAAGTTACCTTGGGACTGGCTCAGAACTGATGTGTTTGGAATAACACATGAATTTTCCATCCTTCAAAGTCACACTTTTGGTACATTCACTACATCCATCATAATACCATCCTGACTGCCCACATTCAAACTTCTCCAGAGTTGCAACAGTCACACATGTAGTTTCCTGAAACAGAAAGATGGGATTATGTCTCAAAAAATGGATTAGAACCCAATCTGTGTAATTCCTCAATCTAAGACAGTCTTGTATTAAAGAGCAGCGTACTGTCTGCAGATATGCAATATCAGACAGACTCAACACTTCAGCTTTCCATACAAATTTGTCCAAATCAGAAAAAACAGAGGTATTTGTGGTTTCCATTTTCATGCTTGAGGATGAGAGCGTCGGCAGATCATCTTTAAGTCTGATGATCATAGATCAGAATGAAAACAGGCTGTTAGAAATCATAGGTTGCTAATTCATAACTTCAGAATAAAATCACTTACTTCTCTTTAAGGTTTTTAACCTCCTCAATAGACAAATCATTGATGAGAAGTTTTGTGCCGTTCCATGCATTTGATACATTTAAAGGATAATTTCCTGAAAATTGAGATATTTATAAATGACAACACTTAAAGTTGGATATAATAATTGGATGTAATAAGAAATAGTCACATAGCAAACCTTGAGGTTCCTTGATCCTTGCATTCATAAGTAGGAGAACAATACTACCATCAGCCTTATGAGTCGTATAATACTCATTCAGTTGCACAACTAATTTACCCCAAAGAGTACATTGCACATGATGTTTGCTGATTCACAGGAATTT
Source organism: Vicia faba (assembly GCA_948472305.1). Classification (NCBI taxonomy): domain Eukaryota; kingdom Viridiplantae; phylum Streptophyta; class Magnoliopsida; order Fabales; family Fabaceae; genus Vicia; species Vicia faba. Next base: position 1,234,402,180 of record OX451735.1, read on the forward strand.
CAAAACAAACAACATGAACATGTTAAACTTTTATATTTGTCAGCATCAATGTTAACAAACAAAATGAAACACCTACCTCAGATCAGTTAATGAAAACACAACCTTGCTTTTGTTGTTATCAGGAATTATCTGGGCTTGGGATATTTCAGTAACCCCACCAATTATATCTGCACAAAAGTTCACCACAGACAGTTATGGATAACAGAAAAGTAACAATACAATGCGTTCTATTATAACAGTAAAAAGGTAACTCACCATATAACAAATTCGTTCTGTATTTACCCTCAATAATAGCATTTATTCCAATTAACTTGAGATGGTTCAGAGGTATCTCAGAAAGTTGGACCTTCTTGACGGAAGTTGAACCACAGAAAATCAATTTGAACTTATGATCAGTGGATTTGAAGGAGAAATCATTGCTGGAAACTTTGAAATTCTGCATTACGTAGGAACAACCAACTTCAAGCTGTGTTTTGAATTTTGATACCAAATAAGATGGCACAATGGCTGGAAAAAAATCCAATTGTGAAAATACAAACCTGCATTATGTAGGAACAACCAACTTCAACCTGTGTTTTGAATTTTGATACCAAATAAGATGGCACAATGGCTTGAATCAAATCCAACTGTGAAAATACAAACATCTTGAAATCAGTATCATATAACAGTACAGTTACAACAAAATCAGAATGCCAAAGCAGAAAAGTTTAGATTGTATTATACCTTTGAATCAAACAGAATAAGCTCTAAGTGCTCTCTATTCTGAGTACTGGTAACAAACCACATATGCTTACATCTAACAGCAACCTTCCACAAATCCTTCGAATCGTCAATGCTACTGATATACTCGATTGGGCGCGCCATCCTCACGCAGGAATTCGTAATAGCGCAGAGACAGCAAGGTGTTAAGCAATGGAAAACGACTCCTCACGTCTGCAGCAATGAAGAAAGACTGAAAAACTGTTGAGGTTCCATTTGAATTTGAAAACTGATTAAGAGAGGCATAATGGTTTGGCATGGAGAAGAGGAAGAGACACATATTGAATTGCAACGAATTATGGTTTGGCATGGGGAAGAGAGAGAGAGGCATTATGGCATGGATTTATTTGGAAAAAAAATTGAAAATGTGGTGAAAAATTGTGGGAGTGCCACATCAGATTCAAATGAATGTGGTGCAAGATATTTTTGAGTTTTCTAATTTACCCCAATACAATAGATCAAGAAAGCATTTTATCAGCTTTGGTGTTTTGGTAAAATCCAGGGACATTGATTTTTATAGATAGATAATAGATGATATTATTTTAGATTATTTATAACATTAAATTGAATATATATTTGAGAACTTATAGTTTATGATTATAACGATATTATTTATACAATAAATGATGTTTATAATTATAATTTGATTTATTTATAATGTTGTATTGATTATCAGTTATATATATTGTTGTTAAATCAATATCATAGCTTCCAAAAAAGTAAGATTCCTAATTAAATAAATAATTTGACTTTTAAATTTCTATTTTTTTTAAAATATTTTTTGAAGAAAAAAAATATAAATTTTGTATTTTTTCTATTTGGGTACAGGGCCATTGCTGATTTGTTTAGTCATATGAGTTCCTCATTTAGATTATTGCACCTACGTAAAAGTGTATTTGCAAAAATATTATTTAGTATATTCTATTATCTAAATAAGTAATTGATAAGTTATTTTCATATCCTAATTATAATTTCCATCCTAATTACTTCCATAAGTTTTTTTTTTGTTTATTTTGAATACTAACTTATTTTCAATGTATTATTGCTTGATATAGTTGAAACATTCTACCTAGAATATCTACACCATAATTATTACTTCAAAATCGTTATTATATAAACTTTCCAAACCAACCGTCAAACTTGGCTTTTAAAATATCAAATTTTTGTACATATTATTTATGTATGGCAAATTTCAATATATCCACTCTTCTAGAAGATAACATTATAAATTAGAAGTTATAAATATATTTAATGATTGATAATAATATTTAATGAGTTATAACAATATTCAATTAGTTAGAATTGAGAAGTCATAATATTGATGAATATTTATTTGAAAAAAGTTATATGAATGTTAGAAGAAAAATAAATAGAATAAGGGTTACAAAAAGGTAAGATTTTATGATGCTTACTTATAAATCTTTAAATAAAAGCACATAATTTATATTTAAAAATTTACAATTCTCTCAATCAGATTCATTCTTTTAATTTTTAAATAAATCTATATAAATGCTCAGAAACATATTTATTCTTAAAAATTCTCTCGGTTTTGTTATTGTCTTCTTCGTCTTTCATGCTAGATCTGAATTGGGCCAACAAGAATGAGCCTATTTAAATCAAATTAAATGATAATCATAATTTGATACTATTGTAATAATAATGATATTATTTGAGATTATTTATAACGTTAAATTGAATATATATTTTTAGTTATATATATTATTGTTAAATCAATATCACACTCCCTAATTGAATAAATATAAAATATGATTATCACTATTTAACTCATGATAACCATTATTATAATATTGATAATGTTGTAACATTGAATTGATTATAATGATATTATTTGAGATCTTATAGTTTATGATTATAACGATATTATTTGTACAATAAATGATGTTTATAACTATAATTTGATTTATTTATAATTTTGAATTGATTATCAGTTATATATATTGTTGATAAATCAATAGCATAACTTCCAAAAAAGTAAGATCCCTAATTAAGTAAATAATTTGATTTTTGAATTTCTGTTTTTTATATTTTTTGAAGAAAAAATATATAAATTTTATAATTTTTTCTATTTATGTACAGGGTCATTGCTGATTTGTTTAGTCATATGAGTTCTTCATTTAGATTGTTGCACCTCCGTAAAAGTTTATTTGCAACAAGGTTGTGTAGTATATTCTATTATCTAAAGAAGTAACTAAGAAGTTATTCTCATATCCTAATTATAATTTCTATCCTATTTAGTTCCATAAGTTTCTTTTTTGTTTATTTTGAATACTAACTCGTTTTCAATGCATTATTGCTCGAGATAGTTGAAACATTCTACCTAAAATATCTACACCAAAATTATTACTTTCAAATCATTATTATTTAAACTTTCCAAACCAACCGTTAAACTTGCCTTTTAAAATTTCAAATTTTTGTACATATTATTCATGTATGGAAAATTTCAATATATCCACTATTCAAGATCATAACATTATAAATTAGAAGTTATATCGGGTCCTGAACGTGATCTTAGATACATCCGAACTCTTGACTCGACAATTCCCTAAATGTCTTCCATTGCACTTGACACACAGAAGCAGCGGAACTGATTGACTACCATGATCTGGCTTCCTTATTGGAGGAGAATTTTGAGGTTTAAGGTATTTCCCCATCTTCCCATGATCCTTACACATAGGCTTACTTTGTTCTCTTTCTTCTTTGACTCTTCTCAAACTATTTTCAGCAACATAGCATTGCCTCAAACATTCAGCATAAGTGGAAAATTCTCACTGAGACACACTATGGGCCACATCAGCATTTAGTCCAAACAAAGACTAGTCAATCTTCCACAATTTGTCAGGTGCATAGACAGCTTGTCTGGAGTAAGTAGCCATGTCTTCAAATTTCTCAGCATATTCGAACATCAACATATTTCCCTGCTTGAAAAGTTGAAACTCACGTCCCTTCTGAGCACGTAAGCTATTAGGACAATACTTCTCCAAGAATGCTGTCTTGAAGTGCTGCCAATCTTTCGGAATCGCCTGAGAGGTGAAGTAGGTAGATGTAGTATCCCACCACCTACCAGTTGGACCCTTCAGCATTTGAGCATCAAACATCACCTTCTCCTCCTCAGTACATTAGATAGCCTGGAACACTCTCTCCATCCCGTAGAGCCAATCATGAGCAACTACAGGATCCAAACCACCTATGAACTATGGGTGTTTCATCCCGAAAAAGGCACGAAAATCAAGACCCACTAGAGCTTGTGGAATAGGAGCAGGAGCGGCTGGTTGTTGTCCTTGCATGCCTTACATCATTTGCATCATCATTTGATTCTGCTGTTGCATATGTTGCATCATTTGCAGCCAATGTACGTTAGCATCTCCAATTTCAGCCTCAGACTCCACATTCCTAGTCCTGGGACCTCTGCGTCCATCATCCATCTTCCTATTTGTCCTACACATAGAATCAAGTTTATCAGGCTCAATGCCATAAGTAGAACATAAGAAATCATGTTGAATATCACACATATGAGGCATAATTGGGCTGACTTATGATGTTTCATCGCAAAGTCGAGAATCAACCTACTCTGATACAACCTGTAACACCCTACACAGACATTGCCTAGGATATATGCATATGGTATTAACGTGGTACATAAATATCCATACATAAGCAGTGGGAAAATAGAAATATGTAATAATACAAGTTACAACTTGCCAAAATCTTCATGGCCAAAATTTTACAGTTCCAAAAGTATCAAAACATATCCAACAAAACAGAACAAGGAATCCCAAAAGAAATGAGATATCGCCATGAAGAACGATTGACGAGATAAGTCATCTTATCCTTAACTCGGTCCTGCCTTGAAGAACATGAAAATAAAATAGTTGGAATAGGGGGAGACTACTAAATCTCAGTGAGTCCCCCTATCTTAAGGGTTCCCGTGTTCTCTCAGTTCTACAGGGTGCATGCATCAAACAGATTCACTGTGAATCCGGGTTCTCTCACGGCTAGGTACAAGCACATAACACGGGTACACCGTCGTTAGAAATCCCATAACTTTCCAATAAGGCACATAATACACATAACCAAAAAAAGAACCAAGTATGCAAACCCGTACCTGTGTACGAGGAATCCAGGAGTAAGTTTACTTGCCCCTAATGAGGTTACACTTTCACACCCTCTGTAAGTTCCTCCCGTGCATCACATCGAAGACTTATCCCGGTCATAGCACAATGAATTGGATCATTCCTAAGTGGAATTCCATCCGAGATAAGTCCAAGAGTGATATCACCGATAAGGCGTCTAGGCTCATCCATCATCCAAATGCACATGATCAACCGCTGGGACAAAACGCCATTTCGACAACACGAGCCCACTGGGCGATGCCTAATAATATTACCTACATGGCACCATTAGCGGTGAGTTTAATCGCGACGTGATATTGCCTAAGTGGCATCACAACCCCGCCGTACCAAGCACACGATGTTATTAACTGCTGGTGGAACGCCGGACATGGACCCACACAAGTGCATCACAATGGTAGCTAAGGTGTTATGATATGCCTAGCATGCATATGCAGTGTTCTGCTGGTGGAAACGCCGCACATGGACCCACACGAGCACATCGCAACGGTATAAGGACGCACAAGGTCCACATCATGAGTGATTTACGTCCTAGTATCCGGGCCTACTCCGATTCAAGCTTACATCCACACATATGAATACACATCACCAAATGTTCAACCGGAATGACGGTCGATCACCATTATCTCATACGATACCACATTTGCATAATCCACTAACAAGTAATGTTATAGTATCTTAACATATAATGTGAATTCAATACATATACATATATAATCATGTCATAAGGGATAATCAACCACTAGCTAAGAGGCGTCTGAATGCCTACCATCATACAAAATTGCACTCAAGGGTTTAAAAATAAGTAAGTTCTATCCAGGAGGGTGCGTTAAGCAAAGCCTCCCACTCTAAGCACACTCTGCAAAATATTTAATTTTCACGCTTCAGTAAGGCACACTAAGCAGCCATGTCGCGCTAAGCGCGGTCTGTAATTCCTCAAAAAATCAACTCTCAGTGGGGCACGCTGAGCGTGGCCTTGCGTGCTAAGCGCGATCTGTGCGAAACAGAAAAGAAATAGAACTTCACAGTTCTATCACGAGGGCTACAAATCCCATTCTTAACCTCCTAAACTAGTGCCCATCATGTGAAATTATAAATTTAGATTAGGATCATGTTATTCAATCACAAGAACTAGCATGCATTCACAATTTTAATCTCTCTAACCCTAACCCCAACATGTCATAAACCCCAAATTTCCTAAGTTTCTAATCTATGGGACTCACCTTTAATTGATGAAGAAGAAGCTGCAAGATTAGGACATAAAAGATAACTGAGCTAGGCTTGGGTAGCATGCAAGAAAAAATCTTCTTCCATCTCTTACTTCCTTCCACGTTCTTCCTCTCTTTCTATATCTCTTCACAATCTGTTTTTGTTCAAACAACACCAAAATAAGGTTCACGAAACAGCCCCTTATGTTTCTTTCAATTGGCAAAATACCATAATAACTCCTAACTTGATTAGTTTCCACACTTATTTCACTTATACCACTAATACCAAGTGATTAATATATTATCTCCCAATTATTTCTCACAAAAATTTTAGTAGTATAAATACATTAGAAAATAATTATACTGGGTATTACATTATTATTTAAACTTTCCAAACCAACCGTCAAACTTGCATTTTAAAATTTCAAAAAACATCAAATTTTTATACATAATATTTATGTATGGCAAATTTCAATATATCTATTATTCTAGAACACAACATTATAAATTAGAAGTTATAATTTTATTTAATGAATTATAACAATATTTAATGAGTTATAACAATATTTAATTAGTTAGAATTGAGAAGTCATAATATTGATGAATAGTTATTTGAAATAAATTATAAGAATATTAAATGAAAAATAAATAGAATAAGGGTAACACTTCATTTCTTTATCACCTTAATATATTAACTCTAATTATACGGGACAGAGTGAAATAATATATTAACTATTATTATAGATACTACTAAAACCTAATCAATACCTTTTAAATTTAAATTTTAAAAAAAATATATTTTTGTATGATTAATTGTTAAGCTTTTATAATACAAATAATCCTATAAATATTTATTTTTGATAAAATAAACATAAATTTATATTGGTAAAAAAATTCTGAAATTTCTAATAATAAATTCATACTAGTCGATAACCCGTGCTGTCGCACGGGGCCGGTCGAGAATTCATAAAACGTGGAACTAATATTGTCATGTAACAGTAAATTCGTTTTTATGTAATTCAATAAAAGTACGTCTAATTCGGCCAAATTCAGTGTATCAAACTTATTTGACAACATTAAAAAATGTAAACTGAAATCATTATTGTGTAACAAAATAAGAAACTGTGATGACTCTTCAAAATAAGAAACTATCACGAGTCTTCAGATACAACGCAACCAGCTTGGAAACGATGTTTTCAACTTTTTGACCCGCACAATAAATTATGCAAAAATTAGACAGCATTTACGAAAACAATTTATATTAAAGAAAATATTTGTTATTATGTACTTACCGATCAACAAAGAGATTGGAAAACTTCTTTGTATACAACATTTGTAGTGATAGATGTTAATACATTCATACTATCATGTATTAAGATCTTCAGGCCACTTTTGCTTGTAACTCTTGAAATGGCTACATACAACTGGCCATGACTGAATACAGGAGTAGGCAAATACAATCCAACTGTATCAAGTGATTGGCCTTGAGACTTATTAATTGTCATTGCGTACGACACAATAATTGGGAACTGTCTCCTAATCAACTTAAATGGCCACGGTGACTCGGAAGGTGACATAGACATTCGAGGGATGTAAAAGATGTTACCAACATTCTTACCAGACATGATCTTTGCCTCAATAACGTGATTTGCCAACCTTGTAACAATTAGTCTAGTTCCGTTACACATACCATCGTTTTGGTCCAAATTCCTCATAAGCATTATTGGTGTACCAACCTTTAATCTGAGTTTGTGATTTGGGACACCTGAAGTCCTAAGCTTGCTAAGAAATTCTGGAGTAAGACATTCATAGGCTTCGGTGTAATTTGAATCAGTTCTATCAATCAAATCAAAACTCAAATACTCTTTGTCCTCACCTAAGAAATGGGAAAACGCGAATCAATCCATAATGTTTTTTCAAGAATAATTTAATAACGAAACATCTACACGAAAATAAACATCAAAAGAAAAAATAGTTTACCCGGTATCATGTCTAACACGTAATGATTAATTTTATCAACAACTTCAATGGTTGAAGCAAGTATTGCTTTTCCTTGTAGAAATTCTACATTTTGAAAGTCGGCAAGCAAATTTGGGTATGTGCTTTCAACTATAGCTCTTATTGGATCCTAAAAATTGGAAATTAACAAATCCGGAGGAATTTCTATATCAGCTAATCCATCGTTAGGTTCACATATTTTACCGTCGCCAACATTTAATATCCATTTAGAGAATTCTGCAAGTTCATCAGAAGTTGTACCGTCCCTCCCATTCTTTAGTCTCATGTTTTTGGTTAGTGTTAAGACTTGGCAATAGTCCCACACATAAGAAGAACAAATGGAAGCATGAACAATATCAGAACGGCCTGCTCTTGGAACAACTGGAAGTATCTGTCGAAAATCTCCTCCAAATATAACTACCTTGCCACCAAAAATTGTATTTGCAAAACCCTTATCGCTCATGACATCCTTAAGGGTCTTATCCAAGGCCTCAAAACAATTCTTATGAGCCATGGGTGCTTCTTCCCATATTATGACATCAGTAGCTTCGAATAACTGTGAATGCTCAGAGTCTTTGTCAACATTGCAAGTAGAGTTGTCAAGCGTTGGAATGGGAATTTTGAACTTCGAATGGGTTGTTCTACCACCTGGAAATAATAAGGAAGCTATGCCACTTAAAGCAACAGCCAGAACAATTTTTTTATCTGAACGAAGTGCACTTGATAATGTCCTCCACATAAACGTTTTACCGGTTCCGCCGTATCCATGTAAAAAAAACACCCCTCTGTTTTGTTTCTTGACGGCGTCCATTATGGTTTCAAAGATTGCACGTTGCTCATCTTGACGTTCAAATGAAAAGAATCAATACAACAGTAGTTTAATGAAAACATCGATGATTTGAATAATGAGGAAATACCTGTTAGAGATGAAAATAGATTCTGGAAGTTTTGTCGCTCTAAATCAACATCATAATCACGTTCATCAAAAATCAGTCTATTGCCGACATGTCGCGTTATATACAAATCTGGAAACGGCATATCTTTGAATTCACGCAAGCTTCTTATATTTGATTGCATCATATTCTCAATCTCAATTAATGTGAGGTTTGTCAGTTCTGCAGTTGACAATTGCATGTCTTCCAACACAAATACAAACCAAAATAAAATATAACTATTATGTACAATAGAAATCACAGTGTTTATGAAGATAGACATGCAAAATGATCTTTAACCTTAAAATGGCAGTATCATGGAAAAGTTCAGTATAATGCAAGAGCATCAGACATTCGGGTTCATTAAAAATGTTATGTTTTTTATCAGTAGCTGTGACAAAAGGTGGTTGAAGGTAAAAGATAAATCACAGAATTATTTTGTTCTGTGTTGGTGGTGAGTAATATCATATTGCATTAGATATTTTTATTACTGATGAAATAACAGCATTGAAAGGACTTGCTTACTGGAACTTATGATTCTTTGAAAGGGCAGCATTGAAAGGTGCTGTTGAATGGAAATGATGTGAACCAGTTTGGTAACAATTGAAATTCTTAAGTTAAGACCCTATCTACATGAGTTGAAATTACATTATGACAATGAGAACCTGTCAAAAGACTTATGTATGGTTTGAACTGTATGATATGTAACATATATATTGAAGTATAAAAGGATTGAAATTATTGCATCCAAAGTAGTTTAAAAGGTATTATAAGAAGAAAAACTCATTATAATAGTTTCATACGGTTTGTAATTGTATGAAATTTAACAAAAGTATTTAGGTATTTGTTAAGTGTACCTCTTATTCCAGTGACAATTCTCTGTTGATGAAGAATACCGTCAGATAGGAACTTCCAAGTCTGTTGCCAAACATGTCGCGGTCGATTAACAGTACCAGACAACAGCATCGTGACAAATAGCTTCCTCAAAAAATTACTGGAACCCCAATCTTTGGCCTCATTTATGGCTGCAACATATTCTTTGTCGTCGTTAAGAAATCCCATCTCAAAGCATGCATCTCTAAAACTGTCGCGGACTACTCCACCAACCTTTTTTATATCGTCATAGCAAGTCGGTCCCTTGACAACCGTCAACATCATTCTAAGGTAATAGAGCTCACCAGTGCTTGGAGGAACCCAAATTAATCGGCCAATCGTACGACCTCTTTTTCGAGGTCTCCATAAACGGTACCTTTTATCGTAAACGAACTTGGAAAGAAACGCAGTGTATGTTAAAGTCTTTGCATCTTCGTATTTTTTGTTTGCCTTCATCCAAGCTGTAAACATTGATTCCTTTATAGTTGGTTTTTCAAGAACATTGTCTATGAAATCATAGTCAGTGTAGTAAACCAGATTTTCGCCTTCCAGATGAAAATACAACCTTTCGACAGAAGGAGATCTACCATGGATAGGATATGAAAAAATCCTCCAACACGCCTCACTCGGGGAAACGTACTTGCAATCAAGGTACTGTTTGATTTCATCAACATCTGTACCAAATGAACTTCCGTCTGATTCGGTCCGAACAACCGCTGCAGTTATTCTATCGTAACCTTTGTTAATATACTTGAATAAGTACTTGACAGAAGTACCTTGGTTACACCATTCCATATTAATGTGCGCCTGATATTTCTTTAGAAGATATGCATTATAAGGAACTACATACCTATTATCAAGAACAATACTTTTTTCAGAACAGTAATGCCAGTATCCCTTCTCCTATAGACGGGATAGCCATCTTGATCGATAATGGTTTGAGGCTGCAAATTTTAGGGAAAGAATTTAGAGCATTTACCATTTTTCATGCAAGGGGAAGATCTGTTAGCCAACCCACATGGACCATGAATCATATGTGTCTTTACCAAATGATTTAATTGTTTATCATCCGTTTCGGCCGGTATTTCTGCTGAAATAATGTTGTTGATGTCATCCGGAGTGGGAAACTTGTTCTGGTGATGCATGAAACGTAAAATGTGTGCATGGGGCAAACCTCTCTTTTGGAACTCAATGGTTTATATATCTGGAAGAAATTAAAATACAGTAAAACATTAATTTAAAATCATTGGTATAGAATAGGGAAGAATTAAGTATTACATATTTAATTTCATGTGGCTCACATGCAACAACTCTGCCCAAGACATGCTTCTTTGTTATATCATACAGTAATTCGTCAAACTTCATTTTAAAAACCCTTGAGATTATATCAAGACGATCTTGAGGTTGTAAATTCATGTTGTTAAGAAACCTCTGAATCTCTGGCCAACATGGATTGCAAGTAAAGGTAATGAATAGATCGGGAAATCCAATTTGACTACAAATTACCATTCCATCAAAGTATAATTGTTCCATGTATCTGCGACTTCCAACGTATGTTGACGGCAACACCACTCTTTTGCCTTTGTGGGCTCCTTCATTTGAAGATTGTTGGTGTACTCCTGACAAATTGGAGTATTTGGATACTCGTAATTTTTTTTGATGCTTACGTATGTAATTGAGTCGTTGTGACTCCATTATAGTGAATCCATCAACCAAAAATTGCTGAAACAATCTCCTTGACCTGAGCAGTGTGTGAGCTTCACGTTGTCTGGTCTGAATGCGAAAGGACAGCCATTCTCTAATAGTAAGTTTGTTCATCTTTCCTTTTTTTTTTGGGAACTGTCTCTCTGTGTAGAACACCAAGTCTAAATCCATCTTCCCTGTACGGAAACAGAAGTGGATATTGTAATGCAAGATAGCTCGGATGAAACTCACTTATTCGTTTTAGTCTACCGCTTTGTCTTTCAAGGATAATATCCCTTTTTGAGCCTGTATCAACATCACCAACAATGAGGGCTGCAACCTCGGACACGGTGGGTTGGTTGTAAATTCGTCCGTCCTTTAATCTATCAGATATTAACTTCAACTTGAGGTCAGGTACAGGACAATCCTTTAGTCTAGCTGATGCCATTCTAAAAGATTTAGCATGTGTGTTGAATTCGTCAAGCATGTTCTGTATTCGGCTAACAGTTTCTTCAATAATATTCTGGTTGTTGCTGCATTAAAAAATTAGACACATGTCATGCACGATAATAACAAAGGTAATATAAAGTAGGCATCTCAGTTGGCTTAAGAAACATAACCCTATTCCTTGCATCCTATGATGAATCTCATTGTCAGTGTCGTATATATAAAGCTGAGCGAATTTCGGTTTTTCGCCATGCACAGGCATCATGCTACCAATTCTATGGCAAGCCTGCCCATGAATTCTCATGTTAGGTGGTCCATTTCCATTATTGAATCTATTGTCAATTTTCATTCCAGGAGACGTAAATGCAAACATTATGTTGTACAGTCTGCAATTCTGCTGATAATTTCTACATAGTACATCGTTTTCATTCGACAGAAGATGTTTAAGAAACGGTGGTGGTGTTCTCAGAAGTGGCAACACAACTTTACCCTTTCCACAACATAATTGGAACTTAGGCACTGCACTATGTTTTCTCTTGACAACCTTCTCCTGATACCACATTTGTGCTCCATACTGAGTGCATTCAATGGAAGGATCACCAATATCTGAATATCCTGTATTTATTAGATAGAACGAAACATCATATATCTTATACACATCAGTATATTCATAGACACCAAACTGCATGACAGTGAATTTAAGTTATGGTTTGCTATTAATAATAATTCCAGCAATACATACCAGCATTTGTGCAATCAATTGTTGGGACATTTGCAGAATGATCTTCGTCGTTGTCCATACTTGAACTTGTATCATAATCCGGATCTTCATTTATGAATTCACACTAACTATCGATTAAAGATTCATCGGATGAATAGTCTGCAACTGATTGTTGAACTGGGTTCACTGAGTCAGCACTTCTGAACAGATTGGTATTAAGGGAAGTTAACGTCATTTCTGTAACACTTGAAAAGGTTTTTAATAGATTCGCAGTTGTTGAACGAATTAGATTTGGATCAAGATGTTTGTTGGATGAAGTTGCATAGGAAGTCGGTAGTCCATATGAATTATTTTTGCATTTAATACTTGATGAGGAGGTAACGCCACTCAGAGGTGTGTTAGCATCAAACGACAAAGGGGAACAAAAGGGCATTCTATCAGCGAGTTTGATCTGCAGATGACCATGATGGTTGTTGTTTTGGGGACTCTTACGCTTCATTATTGACCTCCTTCTTTGACGTGCTGAAGCAGAAATTTGTTTGGGAGAAATTGTATCAGCAGAAATGCATGAGAAGCTGGGGGAAGATGCAGGTGTTGGGGTTGTGCACTGGTTAAAACCAACACTCCTTCTCCTTTGTTGGGAATTAAGCATTACACACTCTGTTCGTGCAGAAACATCTCCATGGCCATTGACAAAAACAGAACTGATATCAGACAGTGGCTGTCTTGTATGATGTCTGCTTACATAACTTGAATTATTTAGGTCATGGTTGTGCTCAGTTGAATTTTCATTAACTCTATTCTTCTTAAATCTTCTTTCATCAAGAACATGCTTCCTCTTTTGTCTTGCAAGTGATGCAGAGTATTTCCTATCTACAAAATGGTTGTTCTAAGTTGAAAGAGAATATGGTTGATAACTTACAACTCTTCATAAGTATAACATAATGAATGTAAGAGTAACAAACCTATATGGAATTGTTTGGTTTTGCAGTTCATAACATTGTATTCTAATTTTTAAGTGTACTCAGATACTCTATTTGTACATTGGATATGAGATAGGGTACAGTGCATTGCATCAGTGAAGTTGCTATATAACATTAATTGTGTTTCATCATTACAGTATATGCTACCAAAGCTTAACAATTATGGGTAGAGGTTAAAAAAGTTAATGTCACATGAATACCATATGTTGGCCAAACTTTAAACAATTATTAGAACACCAAATATTATAATATGACATTAAATATTGTTATGTTGGAAACACAAAATTGCCATTGGGAACCAAAGGTTATTCCTATTGTATTCTATACTATCATCATTTTATTTTTGTTTGTAACATGTAACCATGGTTTGATGTAAATCTGTAAAATTAAAAGTACTTCCAAAAATATACATTTTCCAAGGGATATAAAATGGAATGATCAGAAACTGTTTATATTCTACATGTCATGTATAGTGTCTTATGTAACTAATGCTTGCTTGTTGGGCCAACAAAAGTTATTGTCTAACGTCTGTTTTACTCCATCTCCCTGTCTCTTCGGTTTTCCATCAGAAACAACATTCCAAGAAGACGGTACACCTTTGAAACAGCGTTTTGCTCCAGACAGCGCCGGCCAACCAATACGATGAAGAAAGAGGATCTACGTTGGTGTTCCCGCGGGTAAGTTCTTCCGTTTTGACACACATGTTTCTAAACTTGCAATGAGATCATTTAGGGTTTATACAAAGATGTCTGTGTGCATGATGGGCATGAATGAATTTATATGCAGGGGATTCGTTGGTAGAAGTCACACAACCACGACTCCTAATCCTAAATGGAAAAATCTGGCTATCCAAAAGGTTTAGAAGAAATCAGAGGATAAGCGGGACAGAGCAGAAGAATGGAGAAAGTTGCATGTAGAGGCTAAGAGGAGGAAAGAGGAAGCTGAAAGTTCTTCAAGGTAAAACAGTATTCTGGATAGTGAAAAAAACAAAAAACTGAATGCATGATGTTTGTTGTTTTTTTGATTAAGCAGCAGGAGTTGCATAAAATTTACACGTGCTGAACTTATGGACAAATACTATGAGTATGTCGAAAGAGAGGAATCGTATGAACTGAGAACAGGAAAGGTGAGAAGCTGTCTATCAGTGGAAAAGTACTTTGAAATAGCCAGATAGGAGGGATGGCTTGTTGACATATCGACGATGAGCCTGAACAGAATTCCACTGATGAAACAATGGAATCAGCGGGCAATGTGTTGGACAGGCAAGGGCTTTTAGGTTACATATATACATTTGAATATTTGACTTTGCAAATTAGTAGTTTAAATAATCGTGTTTGTTAATGCAGCGAGGAGAACAACACTACTGATGCTGCTGATGTTGTACAACCTCCTGCCATGCAAGAGAAACTTGTTTGCAGATGGCAGAAAGTTGTTAAGAGCAGCAGCCAGATAAAAATCAAGTTCTTGTAAGCTCTTGATCTGTTTGTTGTTACAGTTCGTAAGGATGCATAACATTGAATGAATAGACATAGCTAATAAAGTTTTAATGTTGCAGCACTTTCCAGCAGCAGTCATCAAGGAAATCTTCATGGAACCAAGATCATATATTGATCTTCATGACACAGACTCGGGTATTACGTACCAATGTGTTTTCAAATCCAGTGAGAACATGACCGAGAAGTTTCTGTCAAGGGGCTGGTTAAAATTTGCAAAGGACAAAGAGCTGTCGAAAGGTGACGTTCTCTTATTCAGTGTAGAGCATCCTCCCGTGGAACGTATATTGGTCAAAGTTGAGAGAGGGCAGCATTGAAAGGAGTTGTTGATTGGATTACATGGGAAGCATCATGGCAAAAAGGAGGGATTATTTTTGTATGGGCGGAAATGCATAACTATTTGTTTTGAAAATCTATTTGATGCCCATTTGTCTTTGTTATTAGTTTTGTTATTTGATATTGTTGGGCTACGGCTCAATGTACAATCTGCTTATGATATGTTAAATGAGATGATACAAAATCAGTTTCATATCTTGCGTTGATGAGATAATTGCATATCGTTTCCGGTATTATCCGGTAACAATTTATATTAATCAAGTGTCATGGATTTCTGCTATGCATAATCTGTTATTCATGTATTAGTTTTTTAGATTAATGTACAGTATGCTGATATACTACCGTGTATTATGCATAAAGTATGCAAAACAAAATGGATTGTCCAGCATCAAGACATAAAGAGAAACATTTTTGTCCAGAATAAGTTTATTATATTAAACAAAATAAGGAATTACCAACATCATATTGCTTTTTGTAGTGTAAATTATGCATAGTTTTTTGCAGCTCAAATGACTAAAACCATATCATTCTTTCATATACAATGTCAAAAGGATCAAACAAAAAGCAAGAATGACAAATCAAATCCTCATAAACCAGAATAAACAAAATGTAAACCAGAAATATTTCATTACATCAATCAAAATAAGGTGTGCAATGTTGTCCAAAACAGCTTAAAGTAAAAATAAATCGTCGACGATAATTGACTGCATCCTTTCTCTAGCTTGATGTCCCTTATTATCTTGGTGGACAATAGTTGGGCACTGTCGAGTTCTTCAACTGTCTCAGGAATAGATCTTTTTGACGGTGTAAGTGCAGAGTTGGCAACTGAAGGGTCATAATCTGCAGTGATTGATAACGGATCCTGCCATTAAAGAGTCATTACAAAATCAGTAGCATAAAAAAGGAAGTAAGACATTGTTTAATAGGCTAATTTGTTAATGTTGGAAGCTAAAAAAAGACGCACTGAAACTGTTTGTGGATCATCATGAGACTGTTTTTCCGAGGTGCTGATGGTCGGAGTACACTGCAAGTTAAAAAACGCAAGAAATAAACGTTAGACAATTGTTCAAAATGTGATGGAAAGAGTAATAGGTAGTTCCTATTTAAAACATACCGATGTTGTATGCATATCATCCCGAGTGTCATCTGTTGAGACGACAATCTTTGAAGTGTGCTGGAAGTTTTAAACAATTTTTTAAAAAATCCAATGCACATGATACTGATTTTAACAATAGTAAAACATGAGTACAACAGTACCTCTTCACATTTAAACCTCTCCTTTATTTTGGTACGTAGCACTTCATCTGCCTTAAATCCGATTACAAAAAGACTGGCCTTGTTTGGTTGAAACACTGCTCTTATAGCCAACTCCTTCTTCAGCATCACATCAAGTTCATAAGGGAATTCAAGGGGATCAAAATCTCCAGTCTAAATGATTAAAACAATATATGTTATTTATGTGGTAATTATCTAACTTACATATTAGCCAAATGGAAAATACCTCCATCAAATCCAACTTCATCTGAAGGGCGGACTTCCCAATCAACTTTACACAATCTACATCCCAAAATACGAACTTGTATTTTAACTTTCCATCGGAGGCAAGCACTTCAAGCTTAAACCTGTACCATGCGTGATCAAAATAAGAAATTGTCAGTAATGAAGCGTTTGGTTATATGATGATAATCATTGATATGCAATACTTAGAAGTTACCTTGGGACTGGCTCAGAACTGATGTGTTTGGAATAACACATGAATTTTCCATCCTTCAAAGTCACACTTTTGGTACATTCACTACATCCATCATAATACCATCCTGACTGCCCACATACAAACTTCTCCAGAGTCGCAACAGTCACACATGTAGTTTCCTGAAACAGAAAGATGGGATGATGTCTCAAAAAATGGATTAGAACCTAGTCTGTGTAATTCCTCAATCTAAGACAGTCATGTATTAAAGAGAAACTTACAGTCTGCAGATATGCAATATCAGACAGACTCAACACTTCAGCTTTCCATACAAATTTGTCCAAATCAGAAAAAACAGAGGTATTTATGGTTTCCATTTGCATGCTCGAGGATGAGAGCGTCGGCAGATCATCTTTAAGTCTGATGTACATAGATCAGAATGAAAACAGGCTATTAGTAATCATAGGTTGCTAATTCATAACTTCATAATAAAATCACTTACTTCTCTTTAAGGTTTTTAACCTCCTCAATAGACAAATCATTGATGAGCAGTTTTGTGCCGTTCCAAGCATTTGATACATTTAAAGGATAATTTCCTGAAAATTGAGATATTTATAAATGACAACACTTAAAGTTGGATATAATAATTGGATATAATAAGAAATAGTCACATAGCATACCTTAAGGTTCCTTGATCCTTGCATTCATAAGTAGGAGAACAATACTACCATCAGCCTTATGAGTCGTATAATACTCATTCAGTTGCACAGCTAATTTACCCCAAAGAGTACATTGCACATGATGTTTGCTGATTGACAGGAATTACAAAACAAACAACATGAACATGTTAGACTTTTATATTTATCAGCATCAATGTTAACAAACAAAATGAAACACCTACCTCAGATCAGTTAATGAAAACACAACCTTGCTTTTGTTGTTATCAGGAATTATCTGGGCTTGGGATATTTCAGTAACCCCACCAATTATATCTGCACAAAAGTTCACCACAGACAGTTATGTATAACGGAGAAGTCACAATACAATGCGTTCTATTATAACAGTAAAAATTTAACTCACCATATAACAAATTCGTTCTGTATTTACCCTCAATAATAGCATTTATTCCAATTAACTTGAGGTGGTTCAGAGGTATGTCAACAAGTTGGACCTTTTTGACGGAAGTTGAACCACAGAAAATCAATTTGAACTTATGATCAGTGGATTTGAAGGAGAAATCATTGCTGGAAACTTTGAAATTCTGCATTATGTAGGAACAACCAAGTTCAAGCTGTGTTTTGAATTTTGATACCAAATAAGATGGCACAATGGCTTGAATCAAATCCAACTGTGAAAATACAAACATCTTGAAATCAGTATCATATACCTGTACTGTTACAACAAAATCAGAATGGCAAAGCAGAAACGTTTAGATTGTATTATACCTTTGAATCAAACAGAATAAGCTCTAAGTGCTCTCTATTCTGAGAACTGGTAACAGACCACAGATGCTTACATCTAACAGCAACCTTCCACAAATCCTTCGAATCGTCAATGCTACTGATATACTCGATTGGGCGCGCCATCGTCACGCAGCGATTCGTAACAGCGCAGAGAGCCTTGCGTGAATGAAAACGAAAGGGACGTCTGTAGCAATGGCTTGCATGAATGAAAACGACTGGAAGGTGTTAAGCAATGGAGGTTATACATAAGTACACATTGGGGAAGGATTGAAGGAAGAGTGAAAAAACTTTTGGTGTTCCATTTGAATTTGAATTTTGATTAAGAGAGGCATAATGGTTTGGCATGGGGAAGAGGAAGAGAGGCACAATGAATGGCAAGGAATAATGAATTGGTATTCCCCATGGTTGGGTTTCTCACAATATGTGGGATTTATTTGAAAAAAAATTTGAAAATATGGTGAAAAATTGTGGGAGTGCCACATCAGATTCAAATCAATGTGGTGCAAGATATTTTGGAGTTTCCAATTTTACCCCAATACAATAGACCAACAATGGATTTTTTCAGCTGTGGTGTTGTGGTAATTTCAAGGGACTATCATTTTTATAGATAGATAATAGATTGTTAAACAAATGGTGAAAAGATGCAAAGTTAAAAGTGTAGATGACTAAAGTATACTGTTATTGAATTATATTAGTCAAATATGTGTTACTATAATATAAATGTTTTTTAGGTAATATTGTCATTGATCCATATTTTTGTTATTCTTTTTAAATAATATATTTTATATATTATTTTGTAATGTATTCTACAACAATTAGTGAGATATATCTATATTATTTTAATACTTAAAAAATATATTTTTTCTTCAATAATTAATTTATTCTACAATGCTATATTATTTTTTAATTTCTCCAAAACTATTGCTTGAGATACCATATCACTGAACGTTCAACCGGAACAACGGGTAATCACCATTATCTCATATGATACCATATTTGCATAATCCACTAACAAGTAATGTTATAGCATCTTAACATATAATGTGAATTCAATACCTATACATATATAATCATGTCACAAGGGATAATCAACCACTAGGTTAGAGGCGTATGAATACCTACCATCATATGGAATTTCACTCAAGGGTTTAAAAATAAGTCAGTTCTATCCAGAAGGGTGCATTAAGCGGAGTCTCCCGCGCTAATCGCACTCTGAAAAATATTTAATTTTCACGCTTCTGTAAGGCGCACTAAGCGGCCATGTCGCGCTAAGCACGTTCTGTAATTCCTTCAAAAATTCAACTCCCATTGGGGTGTAATGAGCGCGGACGCGCGCACTAAGCGCGGTCTGTGCAAAAAAGAAAATAAATAGAACTTCACAGTTCTGTCATGGGGCTTACAAACCCCACTCTTAACCTCCTAAAGCAGTGCCCATCATGTGAAACTACAAAATTAAGATTAGGACCATGTTATTCAATCACAAGAAATAGCATGCATTCATAATTTTAATCTCTATAACCCTAACCCCAACATGTCATAAACCCCAAATTTCCCAAGTTTATAATCTATGGGACTCACCTTGAATTGATGAAGAAGAAGCTGCAAGATTAGGACAAAAAAGATGATTGAGCTAGGCTTGTTTTGCATGCAAGAAAAATTCTTC
Source organism: Vicia faba (assembly GCA_948472305.1). Lineage (NCBI taxonomy): Eukaryota > Viridiplantae > Streptophyta > Magnoliopsida > Fabales > Fabaceae > Vicia > Vicia faba. The sequence goes on from OX451735.1 coordinate 1,234,422,577, forward strand.
TTCCCTATCTTCCTTCCTTCCACGTTCTTCCTCTCTTTCTATATCTCTTCATCATCTATTTTTGTTCAAACAACACCAAAATAAGGTTCACCAAACAGCCCCTTATGTTTCTTTCAATTGGAAAAAGACCACAATAACCTCCCAACTTGATTTGTTTCCACACTTATTTCACTTATGCCCCTAATACCAAGTGTTATACCCCAAAATTTGCCCTCCCTTTTCATCAACATTTTCTCACCACAAGACTCTTGGAGCTCAAGATCAAGTTAGGGTTTGCTCTGCTCAAGACCCCTCATTGCATTGTTGACCCAAATTAGGGTTTGAGTTTGCACAAGGATGTTTTGACCTAAAATTCCCAAGGTGACTTTCATGCTTCATGTTGGACTCACAAGTTTATCCATACCAAGTTTCAAGCCTTGATTCCAATCTTTGCCCAGTCAATTGGACAGTTGACCTAGAAATCAGCTGTATTGGGGAAAAAGTCAACTGTGGCCAATTGACAGTCAAACCTCATGAAATTTGACCCACATCAACATAGTAAACTCATATGAACCATTAGGTCAAGTTTGGATCACAATTCCATAAGAAATTTGATCAGATCACCAAAAGGGCAAAATGGTCATTTTTAGGGTTTTGACTGCACAAAGGCAATTTTTGACTGTTTGACCTAACCAATGGCAAACCAAGCTCACATATGGACTCAATGACTCAATGGCATTGTCTTGACCCATTCAACAAGTTCAAAAGATCTCAAATACATACGTTTGACAGATGAATTTTTCAGTCAATTGATCAAAATTTGACTCTATACTGAAAAGTCAAACTTTGACTTTTTGGTCAAAATCAAGTGCCAAGATTCATTTTTCATCAAGACATGTCAAATTATGAAACTTGTTCATCAAGAAATCAAAATTTGCAAATTAGGGTTTAAAATGAGAACATTTCATAACTTAGAATTTTTCTAAGTTATGAAACTTCCTTATTTTTTCCTAACTTTGTCCCATTGTTTCACCTAGATGTAAATGGATTCAAACAAAACTCAAAACATGAAAGTTGTATTCCATTGCAAAATCTACAACTTTGATTCACAAAGTTTTCTCAAAGGAAGCTTGTATCTCAAGTTATGATTTTTGGAACAAGGGTGCAAAACATTTTAACAGAGAAATTTTGACCTATTCTAGGCAGGATTTTTGTCCAACTTCTTGGCCATTTTTCACATGCTTCCACTTGGAGTTTCAATTTGAATTATGAATATGGATTTTAGTAAACATTCCAAGCTTTCCAAATTGTCCAATAACTTCTCAAACACCCTTGTGGTTAGGGAGAATCGAATTTGCAAAGTTGGGCAAAATTCACTTTTGTTCATAACCAAATGCATGTTCATACAAGTCCCATTTTCAAATCAGCATGCTTGGTACTTGCTTGCAGGCCTCTAAACCAAGTTTTCACTCCATAATTAAATGCCTAACCATTGTGTTCATGCATTGTTTTGTGCATTTAGTCATTACAAACTTGCCATTTTTGAAAAGTAGTGCTTTATGTCAAATACCAAATCCAAGAAGTACAAGCCAGATCTTTGAGGCAAGAGTTTGTAAGCAAATCCCACTGATCAAGAGCAAAGGGGGCAGCATAGATAGAGAGGGTATACAGGCCTGCATAAGGACTTGAACTTTCTTACATCAAAAACAAGCAAGATTGCAAAACAACCAGAACTCTCACTTCCTGCAAGCACAGCTAAACACAAACTTTGTTCTCACCTTCCATACATTCCAAATAACCTAAAACACGACTCATCCACCCCTCATCCCTCCTCATACAGAAAATCACAGTTTTTCTTCAAAACAGGGCATCTGTTGCAGTTTGACTTCCACAATCCATTTCACTCGTGCACATTGGCTAAAACCAGTTCAAATACATTCCATATCATCCATTTGAACTATCCCAAGCCTTAAACCCAAGCTGTAACATACCTAATATCACTTGCCATTTTCAGTTTTCAATTTTGCAGGTGGACTTCCATATCACGATTCAGAGTGATTCAAAGCAAGCTAAGTCTTGGAGAAGCATCCTTGGACTTCAGGAAAGCTGTACCAAAGCTCAAACTCCATTGAAGATACCTACATTGCTTTGTTCAAGTCAAGATGAAACAGGTAAAACCATGAACTTCTATCTCTCAATCTAGGAAGAGTTAGGCTTAGGTTTGTGAATGAGATATGCTCTACTCATAGCCTTGAAGCCATACATATGATTACTTTTCATTTATTTTATGCGTGCTGTGAGAATTTTGGCCATGAACATTAAAGAAAAATTAGGTCAGAAATTGGGGATGAAGAAATTCTCCCTGGTTTCTTAGAGTTAAGTCAAGTATTTTATATGTCTGAATTCGTCTCTTGATGCTCTATATTATTGGTGTTATGAGTTTTGCATGAAAGTCCAGGAATCAGGAGTTAAGAAACGCGCGTTTTTGCTTGTTCAAAGAATGCTGAAGGTTGAAGATGACTGGCTTGGGCTGGGCCTGGGTCAGTCCTGCTCTTTGCACCCCCTTTTTCCAATTTACACCCCCCTGGCCCATTGTGTGAAATATTTATCATTTTTGACTTTTTATTTTTGATTCTGACTTATTATTTTTTGCTCAAATATAAAAAATATTAAAAATATTTTTCCATATATTTTTGCGTTTATTTGGCATTTATTTCTTTTATTTAGCATATATATGTAAATAAATATAAAAACCTTTTTATTTAAAACCCTAAAAATAATACAAAAATAAATATTTTTCAGTTATTGTTTTTTGATTACATTTTGAAAACATTTTTTAAAATATACTTTTTTTGTAAATAATTAATATTTTATTTTTGTATATATTTAGTATATTTAGTATATAATATAAATACTTGTATATTTTATTAGAATACTTAGGATAAAAATATGAAAATAATACCTTTTTATTTTTATTAATATTTGACATCAAAAATACTTTTTTACAATATGCTTCTTATTTTTTTATTTTTATTAATATATAAATATTGTATATAATTAATAAATAAATACTATTTATTTAAAAACTAGGGTTTTGCCCTAAACCACAAAAATATTCAAAATTTGACCTTTTTATTTTTTTTATATTTCACATTGAAAAATACTTTCACATACATAAAAAATCATTTTTGTGCATAATACATTTTTGCATATTTATTGTATTTACTTTACATTGTACAATTAAATATTTGTATATTCGATATGGATGTAATAGTTTAGATTTAATTTCTTATCAAATATCCCCCCATTCAAACACTTGTACCCCCATCCCCATAATCATGTTTTAATAATTTAGGACTTTAAATTTCCGCATTTAAAAGCTTTCAAATTATGCCATGATAGACCTAGGGTTTGTATGCAAATCAAATAACAAATAGCTTGACTAATACAAAGACAAAAAAGCATAAAAATGGACAACTTCAATGCACACTTGCACCCTTAGGGTTACTCCGCTTGTTGCCTTCAAAAATAGGCCATGTTGCATGTTGAGTGTCTTTGGCAAAACAAAAACAAATCAAATGATCATATCCCCTCGATGACGCTTTCTCAAGTTGCCTAAAAAATGATCAAGTCCCTTAAAGAAAAATTGCCAAAGACACTTGGCACTATTGCATTCATGGTCTAAAACGATGACCCGCGCCTGTCCCGTTAACATCCTAACACAAGGTTGTTCACCAAATACAATGGTGAAACAAAATTGTTAAAAGGGTTAAACCATAAGAAAGATCTTTGAGAAATTTATGGTAGATAGCTCTTGGTTACTTGACCAAACTTGCAAAACAATCCTTGCCTACTTTCAAAACACACTCCACAACACAACTTTCAAAAAAACATTGAAACATCTTTTCAAAAAGACAAACACCTTTGTAAAACATTCGAGTAAAGAATTGTTACAATGGTTGCCTAGACAAGGCATCTTTTTCAAAACATTTTCAAAAACCACACACATAAAGCACCATTTCAAACAATTGAAAAGCAAAGGCAAGTGATATAAGCAAGTAACTAAGAGCCCATGGATAACCATGGATAGAAAGGGTGCTAATACCTTCCCTTTATATAATCTACTCCCCGAACCCAAGAAAACATCTCAAAGGTTTTTCCTGTGCTTTTTAACCTTTCCTTAGGATAAAATAAAAAGTCGGTGGTGACTCTTGCTTAACCGAAACATTTGCGAAAACAAACGCAAAACCTCAAGTCAGTTCTCCCACCGTATCATAGAACTGGCGACTCTGCTGGGGATTGAATTAAAAGTGGAGTAACCTTAGGGCTTAGATCACCCTTTTGCATGACTAATTGTTTGCTTTGATTGCTTTACATTTTGGTTCTCTTGTTTGGGCTTGAAATCCTACACCCGGATTTGGGAAACATTCATAGATAGCAATACGTTGTGGAAACTGTGCGGGGTATACCGACACGGTTGAAGCAATAGCTATATTAGTGCGACATATTTGTGAGTACCGGTAACCCTTGAGTTCAATCAAGGAGAGTACGGGGCCGCTGAGTGATGTCACTAAGCACTAATGACCTAGAACCTTACTTGACCATCTTGGCCTTTTATTAGGGGTAGTGAGATGACCGGCTTTGGTGCAGTCCGAAGTTGGTAGATACTCGATACTACACTCATTGAGGGTTGTTTTCTTGGAATATTTTGGTCGCTAGTTAAGTGGCTAAACCAAAACAATGAACATGGAAAACAATCCAATGATATTGAGCTCCTTAGAACCCGGTTACTATTTATAAGACAGGTTTTTAAGCCAACTAAACTTAAGAGGGTACTTACCTATGAAACCCCATGCAAGCCTGAAACTAGGGTTTGGTGTGACTTGCTTGTACATATGTTTGTGCATACATCATGAACATCATAAAGCATCATATGCATCCACTAACCATTTCAAGGGTTTGTATCTTCATCTTTGTTCTTGTTTTGTAGGTCATGGAAATTCTTCGCAGGAAAACTATCCAAGTTAACCTTGTGAGAATCCCTCCTCAACTCAAGGAGCTTACATCCAGAATTCCAGAAAGTTCTCTCTTCAGTGAAAGACATGGTAGACTGCTTAGCCTAGTCAACACCAACATTGAAGAAGACATGGTGAAAGTGTTGTTCCAGTTCTTTGACCCCCTTCACCCCTGTTTCACGTTCCCCGACTACCAATTAGTGCCTACTTTGGAGGAATTTTCTCAACTCCTGAGAATTCCTATTCTTAATCAACTACCCTACAACGGTACGGAAAAAGAACCAAAGCCTGAAGATGTTGCTCAAGCACTACACTTGCAACCATCTGACATCAAGGGGCATTGGGAAACTAGAAGTGATGTCAAAGGCTTCTTGGCAAAATTATTGTTTGAGAAGGCACAAGAGTGTTGGAATTCCCTGGATCTACAAGACTTTGAAGAGATTGTGGCACTTCTTATTTATGGGTTGGTCTTATTCCCAAATCCTGACCAACTTATAGATGTCAATGCTGTCAAGATTTTCCTATCCAAGAATCCCATACCTACATTGCTTGGGGACATCCTCCACTCATTTTACACACGAACAATGAGGAAGAGAGGTGTTCTCATATGCTGTACTCCTCTCCTTGCAAGGTGGTTTATTTCTCACCTTCCACAATCTGTTTTGAAGAATGAACAAGGCTTAAGGTGGTCACAACGGTTGATGACCCTCACACATTCTGATGTACATTGGTGTTCCCGGTCCAGAGAAAATATCATCATCGTCGATCATTGTGGTGAGTTCCCTAATGTTCCATTACTTGGCATTAGGGGAGGCATTACCTACAACCCTTTTCTAGCTTTGAGACAATTTGGATATGCACGGAGGGATGGCCCTCATGACATGCTGATTCCTGACCTAGTTTTTGACTTCAACAATGATGCGCAAGGACTTCGCTAAAGATTCATCAGAGCTTGGAGGATGCCTAACAAGGTAGATAGCAAGACACTGGGGCACACGAACTCCATCCCTCTTGAGCCTTATCTCAGGTGGGTAAGAACCCAAGCCCAGAGTCTTATGATGCCTTACCCTCATATTCTCCCTTTGATTAAAGAGCCTGTTAAGGAAGGAGAGGTTCCATACACCATCCTACATCCTGACATGCCAACATCATGGGAGGAAATGCAAAAGAGTTGGATCCAACTCAAGGAAGAACGAAATACTTTTGAAGCCAGCTTCTACGCCAGTGAGAAGAAGGTTTTGGAGCTTACCCTCCGACTTCACGAGGAGGAGACCCTCAACACTTACATCTCACCAAAGAGGATGCGCAACGTCTTTTTACCTTAAGAAGTTTTTTGTAATATTTGGCCCATGGGGCATTTATGTACTGACAAAATTTCTTCTTATTAATATGATGTGTGTTCTTTTTATCTGCAACAATTTTGAATTTCTAAATCCTTGAGTGCATTGCATGAATAAACATATCATTCATCATATGCATAAACAGGTCTTCACACCAGGTTTCCTTATCTTTCTGCTGTTTATTTCAGTAGGATGGATCTTGAACAGACGGTCAAAGATCTGCAGTCACAAAACTCGCAGTTTCAACAACTCCTAATGACCTTAGCAAAGGGTCAGGAGGATCTTAAAGCACTGTTAGGGAATAAATAGCAAGAAAAAGGAAAAAAGAAGAAGAAAAGAGTTGGGGTAGCTACACTGGGAAGAAGGTTTGAGAATGAAGCTAGGAGAGTTCTTGAAATTCCCCTCCACATCTGATGAGGGGACCGGTAAGGGAAAAGGGGTTGCATTACCTTCTGAGTCCGAGGCTGAAGAGGAAGAGGTTGAGGAAGATGAAGACTACTCAGAGCAGCAATACCTGCCAGCGGACGACAAATACAAAAACCTGGAGGATAGACTGGCAGCTATGGAGCTGCAAAGGGTTCCCAGGCTAGATTTTGAAGAATTGGGATTGATTGCTGGGATTGTGATCCCTCCAAAGTTTAAGGTGCCAATTTTTGCAAAATATGACGGGCTGTCTTGCCCGAAGATGCACCTGAGGTCATATGTCAGAAGAATTCAACCTCATACATCCGACAGAAATATTTGGGTACACTTCTTTCAGGACAGCTTGTCCGGTACACAACTAGACTGGTTTTACCAGCTTGAGAGGTCAGAAGTGCACAACTGGGAAGACTTGGCAGCTTCCTTTTATCGCCAGTATCAATATAATGTTGACTTGGCGCCAACCCATACTTAGCTACAGAGTATGGGGATGGCCTCAAATGAGGGATTCAAAGAATACGCCCAGAAATGGCGCGACTTGGCCGGAAGAGTGCAGCCACCTCTTTTAGATAGGGAACTAGTTGATATGTTCTTGGGGACCCTATTTGGCCCGTTCTTCAACCATTTGATTGGGAGCTCTTCCGCGGGGTTTACTGAATTGATTCTGACTGGCGAACGGGTGAAAGCTGGTATTAAGAGTGGGAAGATTCAAAGGGATGCCTCTGCCTCCACAACTGTTAAGAAATCATTTTCGGCCAAGAAGGAGGCAGCTATTGTGTACTCTCAGAAAGGATCGGGAAGAACTGAGCACCGGCCGACTGTAGGAGCCGTGATGATTCAAAATTCATCAAATGATCAGCCTCATAACAATCAGTCCAGACCTAAACAGCAATGGGGAGAACGGCCACAACGGCAGTTCACCCGCATCAATATGATGCCCGCACAAGTTCTTCCCCATTTGTTGAAGCTGAATCTCACCAATATCAAAGAGGCACCAAAAAATGTGAATACAACTTCCCCGCATTATCATCCCAATGCTAAATGTGCCTATCATTCCGATAGCATCGGGCATGACACCAACGATTGTTGGGCGCTTAAGCATAAAATTCAAGATTTAATAGATGCAAAAGAGGTTGAGTTCGACGCCCTAGAGAAGCCGAATGTAATATCCGCTCTGATGCCAAAGCATGGTCGCAATGTCCATGCTGTTGAAGAAGATATGTTTGTTTCTACTGTTGATGATCTGATAACCCCATTACTGACAATCAAGTTGAATCTGTTGAAGGCTGGGATTTTCCCAGGATGTAAAGAAGATTTCTACTTTTGTTCCTCTCTCCCGATCGACTGTCCATTGTTGAAGATAGGCATCCAACGCCTAATGGACAACCAACAAATTCTTTTCGAAAAGACTCCCGTCACTCCAACTCCTATCAATGAAGTTTCAATAATCACCATTTCCACCAATCTTTCCAAGGTCCCCAAAAGTCCTGTTAAGATTACATCTGCTACGAAGATTGCTCCCTTGAAGATAACCATGCCTGGACCCGTCCCCTACAAATTTGACAAATCAATACCATGGAATTATGGTGGAGAAATCTACTACCATGGTGTTAAACAAATTGAGATAACTGAAGAGAGCTCTAATGAAGAAACTGCCGACATTAGAAACATTTCCGATACGAGCAAGATTACCCGAAGTGGGAGAATTTTCTCTCCAGAGATTGCCCCTCCAAAGGCAATCTTTGGACCCGCAGTTGTTCCCAAGGTTACCCCTGCACCGATAAAACTATCTGCAAGAATGCCAATAATTGAAGAAGCCGTTACTCCCGTGGTTGTTCCTCCTGCTGCTGCTGATAAGGGGAAAGGGATCCAAGATGAGCTCGTTAGGACGAGGGCTCAGCCATTGGTCATCCCCGAAACCTCTAAAAAAGAAATGGAGGAGATTCTGAAAATAATTAAGAAGAGTGATTATGATGTGGTAGAGCAACTAGGGAAAACCCCCTTGAAGATCTCCATGTTAGCATTGCTGCTTTGTTCGGAGGCTCATGCCAAAGCATTGATAAGATTTCTGAAGACAGCCCATGTTCCCCAGGAAACCTCAGCCGATCAATTCCAGGATTGTGTAGCCAACCTTACCGCCGACAACGGCCTGGGTTTCTCTGATACTGACCTGACTCCGAAAGGAAGAAAGCACAATGACACATTGCATGTGTCAGTTGAATTCCGAGGAACCACTCTCGCCCATGTCTTGGTCGACACTGGTTCTTCCTTAAATGTGCTGCCTAAAAAGGCTCTCAACCGGTTGGATTGCGAAGGCTTGGAGCTGAAACCAAGTAATATCATTGTCAGGGCCTTTGACGGGTCTAAAAGAATGGTGCATGGGGAGGTCGACATTCCCATCAAGGTAGGCACTGAAGTTTTCCACTCAACCTTCTATGTGATGGACATCCGTCCATCATACTCTTGCTTGCTAGGGAGGCCATGGATACATAATGCTGGGGCGGTCACTTCCTCTCTGCATCAGATGTTGAAATACCCTGTTAAGGGAAAAATCATAATTGTACACGGTGAAGAGGAGTACATGATCAATTATTTGAATTCTTTTCGGTATGTGGAAGTGGACGGCGAATTCATTGAAACACCCTTTCAGCACTTCGAGGAAGTTTCTCCTGGGGTTGCAGTAGCAAAGGCAGTAGCTGAGGTACCCAAGCAGGTGGCCAGGATGGCATCTCTGAAAGACGCAAAGGCTGCAATGAAGGAGGGGAAGAGCTCAACATGGGGTCAGTTGCCTGACTTTCCTCACAAGACAGACAAGTTTGGGTTATGATTTACCGCTGCGGGGCAAAAAGCTATGCGTCGCTCAAAAATTGAAAGAGCACCCATCAAGATTTCTCCTCATGGAATCAATGCTTTGGAAGACGAAGACGAAGAGGCCAACATTGAAGATTGGATCTTCCCAACCATCGAAGGGGGACTGCACAACTGGGAGGCAAAAGATTTCGTTCCCATTACTTTCATCAATCAGTAATTTATCTTTCGAACATTTTCTGTTGGTCTGTAATAATTACTCTTGAACAATCTGCACCCTTTTTCACCTCATGCCTTGCCCGGGGCATGTAGGTCCATTTGTAAGGGTTTTGATTCTCTTCATAAATCATATGCCATGTTTAGTGAATCATTGGACGTTTTTCATTTATAAACTGTTGTGTTCATTTTCTTTCCTTTTGCATTTTTGTTTGTTTAAGGAAGGGTATCCCTTACACACACCCACACTCACAAATACAGGTATCCATCCACTCCGGATTCCATGGGTGACTATTCTGTTGTATCCTTCAATAACTCTGAAGATTTTGTCAATCAGGCTGAGTATGAAGATGACGAAGATTGTGAAGTACCAGGAGAGCTAGCCAGACTTCTACAACAAGAAGAGAAGGCCATCTTGCCTCATGAAGAGTTGTTGGAAACAGTCAACTTAGGAACAGAGGAAGACCGGAAAGAAGTGCAAGTAGGTGACAATATGGAACCAAGTGTCAAGAAGCACTTAATACAACTATTGAATGAATACGTTGAAATCTTCGCCTGGTCTTATGAAGACATGTCGGGTTTAGACACAGATATAGTGGTTCACCGTCTCCCTACAAGAGAGGATTGTCCACCGATCAAGCAAAAAGTCCGCCGAATAAGGCCCGACATGTCTGAGAAGATTAAAGCTGAAGTAATGAAGAAATTCAACGTTGGCTTTCTGGCTGTTACATCCTATCCGCAATGGGTTGCTAACATTGTGCCCGTTCCTAAAAAAGATGGCAAGGTCAGAATGTGTGTGGACTACCGGGATTTGAACAGGGCTAGCCCTAAAGATGATTTTTCGCTACCGTATATCGACATTTTGATTGACAACACAACTCAGCACAAGGTGTTTTCCTTCATGGACGGATTCTCGGGCTACAACCAGATTAAAATGGCCCCCGAGGACATGGAGAAAACAACCTTTGTTACACAATGGGGTACCTTCTGTTACAAGGTGATGTCGTTCGGATTGAAGAACGCAGGGGCAACTTATCAGCGCGCCATGGTGGCTTTGTTTCATGATATGATATATCATGAGATCGGATTTTACGTAGACGACATGATAGCTCGATCACAAACAGAGGAGGAACACCTTGAACATCTGCAAAAGCTATTTGCCAGGTTGAAGGAGTACAAACTCAGGCTGAATCCAAGTAAGTGCACCTTTGGAGTTAGGTCTGGTAAACTTCTAGGATTTATTGTCAGCAACAAAGGCATCGAGGTCGATCCAGCAAAAGTGAAGGCTATACAAGAAATGCCTGCCCCCCATACTGAAAAGGAGGTTAGAGGGTTCTTGGGGCGCTTGAACTATATTTCCAAATTCATCTCTCATCTGACGTCTACCTGTGAGCCAATTTTCAAACTATTGAAGAAAGATCAGGTAGTCGAGTGGAACGATGACTGCCAAGCTGCTTTTGATAAAATAAAGGAGTATTTGCTAGAACCTCCTATTCTGATGCCAACCGTCGAAGGAAGGCCGCTGATCATGTATCTGACTATTTTGGACAACTCAATGGGGTGCGTACTGGGCCAACATGACGAGTCTGGTCGAAAAGAGCATGCCATTTATTACCTTAGCAAAAAGTTTACCGACTGTGAGACTCGCTACTCACTGCTCGAGAAAACTTGCTGCGCTTTGGTATGGGCTGCTCACCGACTAAGGCAGTATATGTTGACTCATACCACTTTGTTGATTTCCAAAATGGATCCTATCAAGTATATCTTCTAGAAGCCTGCTTTATCTGGAAGAATCGCTAGATGGCAAATGATCCTGACTGAGTATGACATCCAGTATACTACCCAAAAAGCTATAAAGGGGAGTGTACTAGCTGACCATCTAGCTCATCAAGCTATCTAAGATTATCAATCCATGAGATTCGACTTCCCGGACGAGGACATCATGACTTTGGACAACATTGAAGGTAACGGACCGTATGACGGACCTGAAAATGGATCCCGATGGACCCTGTACTTTGATGGTGCTTCAAATGCACTTGGAAACGGTATCGGTGCGGTACTCATTTCCCCGAAAGGTTTCCATACACCTTTCACGACCCGACTTTATTTCAGCTGTACCAACAACATGGCCGAATATGAAGCTTGCATCTTTGGTCTCAAGGCTGCAATAGACTTGGGAATCAAATCTTTGATCATATTTGGGGACTCGACTTTGGTTATCAGTCAAATCAAAGGAGAGTGGGATACCAAACATCCTAATCCTATCCCATACAAAGAACATGTTTTGACATTGCTGCCTCATTTCGAGCAGATCACCTTCGAGTACTTCCCGCGAGAAGAAAATCAGCTTGCAGATGCTCTGGAAACAATGTCCTCCATGTTTAAACTCAACTGGGATAACGAAGCTCCCCAAATCACCATCGAGCGAATGGATGAACCTGCGAATTTTCATGAGATTAATACCGAAGAAGTAGTGGAACAACCCTGGTTCCATGAAATCAAAAGGTATCTCCAAACTAGAGAATATCCCGAAGGAACTTCCGTAAATGACAAGAAGTTCTTAAGGAAATTTGCTGCCAAGTTCTTCCTAAGCAACGACATCCTTTATAAGCGCAGACACGATTGTGTTTTACTCCGATGTGTAGACAAAGCTGAAGCAGAGTTGATCATGACTGAGATACACAGCGATACATTTGGCACCCACTTGAGTGGTCATACGATGGCTAAGAAGATTCTAAGGGCAGGCTATTACTGGTCTACCATGGAAGCTGATTGCCATCAACATTCCCGTACTTGCCACAAATGTCAGGTCTACGCCAATAAGATTCATATTCCTCTTGTTCCTCTCAACGTTCTGACAGCTTCTTGGCCATTCGCAATGTGGGGCATTGACATGATTGGAGAGATCAAGCCCATGGCATCCAATGGACATCGCTTCATCCTGGTCGCTATTGACTATTTCACCAAGTGGGTCGAAGAAGCTTCTTTTGCCTCCGTCACAAAAAATGTGGTTGCCCGCTTCATCAAGCAAAACCTCATATGTCGGTATGGTGTCCCCGACAGGATCATCACAGACAACAGAACCAACCTGAACAATACTATGATCACCGCTCTATGCGAACAGTTCAAGATTTATCATCACAATTCATCTCCCTATCGGCCGAAGATGAACGGTGCTGTTGAAGTTACGAACAAAAACATTAAGAAGATCATTCAGAAAATGACAGTCACCTACAAAGACTGGCATGAGATGTTATCGTTTGCTCTGCATGGATACCGTACCACGGCGCGTACTTCAACAGGGGCAACCCCATTTTATTTGGTATATGGCATGGAAGTTGTCTTACCCATGGAAGTTCAGATTCCTTCTTTAAGGATTATGAAGGACTCTAGTTTGAGTGAAGACGATTGGATTCAGACCCAACTTGATCAACTTAATTTGATCGACGAGAAACGACTCACTGCTGTTTGCCATGGTCAAACGTACCAAAAACGGATGATCAAGGCTTTCAACAAGAAAGTCAGACGTCAAGTATACCAAATCGGAGATCTCGTAATCAAGCGTATTATCTTGCCGCAAAGTGATCCCAGGGGCAAATGGACCCCTACTTACGAAGGATCATTTGTAATCAAGAGCATTTTTTCTGGTGGTGCAATGATTCTGACCACCATGGACGGCGACGATTTGCCGCGCCCTGCAAACGCAGACATAGTGAAAAGATACTACGCATAAAATCACCCGACAAGTCGAAAACCCGAAAGGGAGACTTGTGCAAAAATGGGCATCCAGGTGAACCGAAAACCCGAAAGGGCGGTTCAGGCAAAAATTAGGGATAAAACAAAAAAATATGTACACCCGGCAAGTCAAAAACCCGAAAGGGCGGCTTGGGCAAAAAGGGGTTTCCCGGTGGATTGAAAACCCGAAAGGGCGATCCAGGCAAAAGTTAGGGAATTAAAGCGTATGACTATGTCTCGTCGGATCACTTTAAAGAACAATCTCTTCATCAACAAGTTCCGAGCTTCTGATCAATCCAATCAACGGCGGACGAAGCATTGAATGGACAAGAAATTCAGAGTTATGAAGGCTATAACAGAATGGAATCCCATGGAATTGTTACACATAGCCATCTTTCTTTTGTATAAAATTTTCAATTTTTTACGAAAACATCCTCTTACTAGGATGCCTGTCTCCTTTATACAAAAATATTCATAAAAAGTTAATACAAATACTTTTCCCAATACATAAATTTGCTTTGTCTTCCTTTTTCTTTTTTACACTTATGTTTTATTTGAGAAACGTCCAATGTTTTGTTAAATAGGCATATGCATTTGAACATAATCATTTTCTTACAAATCAAGAAAGATGATTGCTGATAGTTTGAAAGTACATATAGATATCTTGATGACCTTTCAGAAGAAATCCCCAGCGGAATTAAACTCCAAATTCCTCAACAAAGTTAGAATCCAGAACTTAATTCCCTAAACAGAGTTAAACTTCAGGATCCTCAGCAGAACAAAAGCTTTCTCAAAACTGATTTCCCCAGTAAAGAGAGCCTTCCAGAACTTAATTCCCCTTAGAGTTAAGTTTCAGTATCCCCAGTGGAGCCGTAAAAATCTGAAAATCCTACCCCCAGTTGAAGTCAAGATTGTTAATCCCCAGCGGAGCTAAAACTTCCAACTATCAATCCCCAGAGGAACCAGACTAGTGAACCTTCTCCCCACAGAGATACTTCCCGTCAGATTGAAGATTCTCAATTTTACTTCTCTAGCTTAAGCCTACCAGGTTCTGGACTCCCCAGTAGAGATCATCAGAATTCTCATTCCCTACGAGTCACCAAGGAGTTCCAATCCCCAGCAGTGGTCCTAAGATCCCTCAACAATTGAAGATATTGTTCCCCGAGCAGTCAACAGTCAGCAAGGATGTCTCATCTTCAGCAATCAAAAATTCTTACACTCCCCTGCAGCAGCAAGGATTCACTTTACCTGGAAGCAGTCAAGATTCTATTATCTCCAGCTATCTAGGATTCATCTATCCTCAGCAAGACAGCTTATCACCTTACATTCACATTCATTACATTCATATCATAAACATTGATATAGCATATATTGCATCATACATTTCATGCAACATAACCTTGTGTTTCAGCTAATATTTTACCCTTTTCAGGATAAGATTAATAAGCTTCGACTTTTGAAAACAGTTTACGGATTCTCCAAACACAGATGTTAATCTATCGCTTGTTCATACTCAACTTTTGAAAACAGTTTACGGACGCTTCCCAACATGGATGCTGATCTATTGCTTATTCAACTTCAAGACCTCTGAAAACAGTTTACGGGTTCTCCAGACACGGGTGTTAACCTATCGCTTGTTCAGATTCTTAAACTTCTGAAAACAGTTTACGGATTCTCCAAACATGGATGTTAATCTATCGCTTGTTCAGACTCAACTTTTGAAAACGGTTTACGGACGCTTCCCAACATGGATGCTGATCTATTGCTTATTCAACTTCAAGACCTCTGAAAACAGTTTACGGGTTCTCTAGACACGGATGTTAACCTATCGCTTGTTCAGATTCTTCAACTTCTGAAAACAGTTTACGGATTCTCCAAACATGAATGTTAATCTATCGCTTGTTCAGACTCAACTTTTGAAAACAGTTTACGGACGCTTCCCAACATGGATGCTGATCTATTGCTTATTCAACTTCAAGACCTCTGAAAACAGTTTACAGGTTCTCCAGACACGGATGTTAACCTATCGCTTGTTCAGATTCTTAAACTTCTGAAAACAGTTTACGGATTCTCCAAACACGGATGTTAATCTATCGCTTGTTCAGACTCAACTTTTGAAAACAGTTTACGGACGCTTCCCAACATGGATGCTGATCTATTGCTTATTCAACTTCAAGACCTCTGAAAACAGTTTACGGGTTCTCCAGACACGGATGTTAACCTATCGCTTGTTCAGACTCAACTTTTGAAAACAGTTTACGGATTCTCCAAACACGGATGTCAATCCAGTGCTTATTCAAGATCCCCAGTTCAGAGATATTCCAAACATGGATACCTTTCTGATACTCGCTCACTCATCAACGACATACAGTTCAACAAGCATTCCAGATGGCATCTTTAAGCCCATCCCCCGACAAGATTCTGTCATATCTCCAGATGGAATCTCTAAGCCCATCTCCAAATGGCATCTTTAAGCCCATTCCCGCATCCATGTTTTGACAAGTGCAAATTTACGGGCATTCTAGTGTCCAATCTCCTTTTACCTTCGAGACGCGAAAGGCAAACCTGCCAATCTAACTCTTCAGGTGCAAGAAGATTGAACAAAGGCAACTGTTATACCCCAAAATTTGCCCTCCCTTTTCATCAACATTTTCTCACCACAAGACTCTTGGAGCTCAAGATCAAGTTAGGGTTTGCTCTGCTCAAGACCCCTCATTGCATTGTTGACCCAAATTAGGGTTTGAGTTTGCACAAGGATGTTTTGACCTAAAATTCCCAAGGTGACTTTCATGCTTCATGTTGGACTCACAAGTTTATCCATACCAAGTTTCAAGCCTTGATTCCAATCTTTGCCCAGTCAATTGGACAGTTGACTTAGAAATCAGCTGTATTGGGGAAAAAGTCAACTATGGCCAATTGACAGTCAAACCTCGTGAAATTTGACCCACATCAACATAGTAAACTCATATGAACCATTTGGTCAAGTTTGGATCACAATTCCATAAGAAATTTGATCAGATCACCAAAAGGGCAAAATGGTCATTTTTAGGGTTTTGACTGCGCAAAGGCAATTTTTGACTGTTTGACCTAACCAATGGAAAACCAAGCTCACATATGGACTCAAGGACTCAATGGCATTTTCTTGACCCATTCAACAAGTTCAAAAGATCTCAAATACATAGGTTTGACAAATGAATTTTTCAGTCAATTGATCAAAATTTGACTGTATACTAAAAAGTCAAACTTTGACTTTTTGGTCAAAATCAAGTGCCGAGATTCATTTTTCATCAAGACGTGTCAAATTATGAAACTTGTTCATCAAGAAATCAAAATTTGAAAATTAGGGTTTAAAATGAGAAAATTTCATAACTTAGAATTTTTCTAAGTTATGAAACTTCCTTATTTTTTCCTAACTTTGTCCTATTGTTTCACCAAGATGCAAATGGATTCAAACAAAACTCAAAACATGAAAGTTGTAGTACATTGCAAATCTACAACTTTGAATCACAAAGTTTTCTCAAAGGAAGCTTTTATCTCAAGTTATGATTTTTGGAACAAGGGTGCAAAACATTTTTAACTTAGAGAAATTTTGACCTATTCTAGGCAGGATTTTTGTCCAACTTCTTGGCCATTTTTCACATGCTTCCACTTGGAGTTTCAATTTGAATTACAAAGATGGATTGTATTACACATTCAAAGCTTTCCAAATTGTCCAAGAACTTCTCAAACACCCTTATGGTTAGGGAGAATCGAATTTGCAAAGTTGGGCAAAATTCACTTTTGTTCATAACCAAATGCATGTTCATACAAGTCCCATTTTCAAATCAGCATGCTTGGTACTTGCTTGCAGGCCTCTAAACCAAGTTTGCACTCCATAATTAAATGCATAACCATTGTGTTCAAGCATTGTTTTATGCATTTATTCATTACACAAAGAATTATCCCTTAAGTAGAAAAAGCAAACTTGCCATTTTTGAAAAGTAGTGCTTTATGTCAAATACCAAATCTAAGAAGTACAAGCCAGATCTTTGAGGCAAGAGTTTGTAAGCAAATCCCACTGATCAAGAGCAAAGGGGGCAGCATAGATAGAGAGGGTATACAGGCCTGCATAAGGACTTGAACTTTCTTACTTCAAAAACAAGCAAGATTGCAAAACAACCAGAACTCTCACTTCCTGCAAGCACAGCCAAACACAAACTTTGTTCTCACCTTCCATACATCCCAACTAACCTAAAACACGACTCATCCACCCCTCATCCCTCCTCATACAGAAAATCACAGTTTTTCTGCAAAACAGGGCATCTGTTGCAGTTTGACTTCCACAATCCATTTCACTCGTGCACATTGGCTAAAACCAGTTCAAATACATTCCATATCATCCATTTGAACTATCCCAAGCCTTAAACCCAAGCTGTAACATCCCTAACATCACTTGCCATTTTCAGTTTTCAGTTTTGCAGGTGGACTTCCATAGCACGATTCAGAGTGATTCAAAGCAAGCTAAGTGTTGGAGAAGCATCCTTGGACTTCAGGCAAGTTGTACCAAAGCTCAAACTCCATTGAAGATACCTACATTGCTTTGTTCAAGTCAAGCTGAAACAGGTAAAACCATGAACTTCTATCTCTCAATCTAGGAAGAGTTAGGCTTAGGTTTGTGAATGAGATATGCTCTACTCATAGCCCTGAAGCCATACATATGATTACTTTTCATTTATTTTATGCATGCTGTGAGAATTTTAGCCATGAACATTGAAGAAAAATTAGGTCAGAAACTGGGGATGAAGAAATTCTCCCTGGTTTCTTAGAGTTAAGTCAAGTATTTTATATGTCTGAATTCGTCTCTTGATGCTCTACTTTATTGGTGTTATGAGTTTTGCATGAAAGTCCAGGAATCAGGAGTTAAGAAACGCGAGTTTTCGCTTGTTCAAACAATGCTGAAGGTTGAAGATGACTGGCTTGGGCTGGGCCTGGGTCAGTCCTTCTCTTTGCACCCCCTTTTTCCAATTTACACCCCCCTGACCCATTGTGTGAAATATTTATCATTTTTGACTTTTTCTTTTTGATTCAGACTTATTATTTTTTGCTCAAATATAAAAAATATAAAAAATATTTTTCCATATATTTTTGCATTTATTTGTTTTATTTAGCATATATATGTAAATAAATATAAAAACCTTTTTATTTAAAACCCTAAAAATAATACAAAAATAAATATTTTTCAGTTATTATTTTTTGTTTACATTTTGAAACCATTTTTTAAAATATACTTTTTTTGTAAATAATTAATATTTTATTTTTGTATATATTTAGTATATTTAATATATAATATAAATACTTGTATATTTTATTAGAATACTTAGGATAAAAATATGAAAATAATACCTTTTTATTTTTATTAATATTTGACATCAAAAATACTTTTTTGCAATATGCTTCTTATTTTTTTTTATTAATATATAAATATTGTATATAATTAATAAATAAATACTATTTATTTAAAAACTAGAGTTTTGCCCTAAACCACAAAAATATTCAAAATTTGACCTTTTTATTTTTTTTATATTTCACATTGAAAAATACTTTCACATACATAAAAAATCATTTTTGTGCATAATACATTTTTGCATATTTATTGTATTTACTTTACATTGTACAATTAAATATTTGTATATTCGATATGGATGTAATAGTTTAGATTTAATTTCTTGTCAAATATCCCCCCATTCAAACATTTGTATCCCCATCCCCATAATTATGTTGTAATAATTTAGGACTTTAAATTTACGCATTTAAAAGCTTTCAAATTATGCCATGATAGACCTAGGGTTTGTATGCAAATCAAATAACAAATAGCTTGACTAATACAAAGACAAAAAAGCATAAAAATGGACAACTCCAATGCATACTTGCACCCTTAGGGTTGCTCCGCTTGTTGCCTTCAAAAATGGGCCATGTTGCATGTTGAGTGTCTTTGGCAAAACAAAAACAAATCAAATGATCATAGCCCCTCGATGACGCTTTCTCAAGTTGCCTAAAAAATGATCAAGTCCCTTAAAGAAAAATTTCCAAAGACACTTGGCACTATTGCATTCATGGTCTAAAATGATGACCCGCGCCTGTCCCGTTAACATCCTAACACAAGGTTGTTCACCAAATACAATGGTGAAACAACACTGTTAAAAGGGTTAAAACATAGGAAAGATCTTTGAGAAATTGAGGGTAGATAGCTCTTGGTTACTTGACCAAACTTGCAAAACAATCCTTGCCTACTTTCAAAACACACTCCACAACACAACTTTCAAAACAACTTTCAAAAAAACATTGAAATATCTTTTCAAAAAGACAAACACCTTTGTAAAACATTCGAGTAAAGAATTGTTACAATGGTTGCCTAGACAAGGCATCTTTTTCAAAATATTTTCAAAAACCACACACATAAAGCACCATTTCAAACAATTGAAAAGCAATGGCAAGTGATCTAAGCAAGTAACTAAGATCCCATGGATAACCATGGATAGAAAAGGTTCTAATACCTTCCCTTTCTATAATCTACTCCCCGAACCCAAGAAAACATCTCAAAGGTTTTTCCTGTGCTTTTTAACCTTTCCTTAGGATAAAATAAAAAGTCGGTGGCGACTCTTGCTAAACCGAAACATTTGCGAAAACAAACGCAAAATCTCAAGTCAGTTCTCCCACCGTATCACACCAAGTTATTAGTATAATTATCTCCCAATAATTTCTCACAAAACTTTTAGTAGTATAAATACATTAGGAAACAATTACACTGGGTATTACATCCTTCCCTCCTTCAATTAGAATTCGTCATAGAATTAGAAAACATACCAGAAAAGATGAGGATACAGGTTCCACATCTCAGATTCGAGTTCTCAAGTACCTCCCTCCAAAAGAGACTCTTCCCATAACACCTTCACTAGCAGTATCTCCTTGTTTCTTAAAGACTTTCTAGCATGCTCTAAGATACGAACGAGTTGTGGCTAATAGGAAAGATTTGGTTTTATCTCAACGACATCAGGAAGAATAGGATGAAAGGAATCTGGCACGAACTTTCGAAGCTGAGATATGTGAAAAACATCATGCAACCCATATAATGAAGGAGGCAACGCTAACTGGTATGCACCCTCACCTACCCTTCCTATGGTCTGATATGGTCCCACATATCTCCGACTAAGCTAACGAGTCTTAAACAGTCCTTTCAGCTTTAATCTCGGGTTAAATTTCAAATACACATGATCACCTTCTTCAAATTCTAATGTTATTCTTTTATCCGCATAACTCTTCTGGAGATCTTGTGTGTGATCGGTGGATCTGGAACTGACTGTTTAACGCTGGTTCGCGAAATGTCGCGGAAGAATGAGTCGCCACCGTCTTTTATTTTCTCCAAATGGAAAGGACAAAAGCACAGAAAAATTCCTTATAGAGATTGCTCTCGGTTCGGGAGGTAGGTTATAGAAAGGGAAGGTGTTAGCACCCTTTCTATCCATGGTTATCCATGGGCTCTTAGATACTTGCTCACTTGTGTTTTCAAAAATGGTTTGTTTGCTTTTCAATGTGGGTTTTAAAAAAGTTTCTTTGAAAATTTCAGTTCGACTCTTGTATCGGTCCTCAAGAGTGTTTGAAAAATTGCTTTCGAAAGCTTTTTGAAAAGGTGTCGGTGTGAAAAGTATTTTTTGAATTTGTTTTGAAATTAGAGCAAGTATCTAGAGTCGTCTACCTACCCTAAGGAATTCGTCTGTGTAAATATCCTTTAAAGTAGTGCCATCCCACCATTGAGAGGTAGGTAGCACCACCGTTGGAGGTGTTCGGGTCAATTCGAGGTTCGGGACATGGTGATCACCAGAGCAATGGGAAGACACCTTAGAAGCTACCCTCATGCCAGGTTCCCGGATCATGAGGACTTACTAAGACATCCTCTACTCGACGATCACCTTTCGAGGCAAGGCAACAATGAGGCGTACCCTAGGGGTGGTGTGTGATTTGTGTGTCGTTTTCATTTATTTTTGTCTTTTGTCAAAGTGATCTATGCGTTTGTTTTTATTTTATCATTCATTCTTGCATGTCATTATTAATAGTTAAAAATTGCGAGAAATATAAAGTTCCTAAACTATTACAAAGGCGCGGGTCCACATCGCCAAATTAAACCAGGACCCGATTTGACATAAAATAAAGAAATAAAATGCGGGAAATATAAAATGTCTGAGTTACATGGCTTGAGCAATTACATAATATTTGAAAGAAAATAAATGTGCGAAAGAAATAAAAATAGAACGTTCGAGGGCGTTGGACCCTTTAAAGAAATTAAATGAAATTAAAAAGCTAATTAATTATTTAATAAAAGGAAAGAAATGTTTTTTAGTTTTTTTGTATTTATGAAATAAAGAAAATTAAAATTAAAAGAAACTCTAATTCTAAGTTTTTTTAATTATTAATGAAAATGTTAAAGTTTAACCTAATTTACTAAATATTTAATGTACATGTTTATTTACAAAAATATTTAATAATTAATAACAATAATAATTAGAAAAAATTATTTATTAAAAAGATGATGAAAAGTTAAAAACCCTAATTTCTACATATTTTAATTTGTTAAGAAAAAGACTTAAGTTTTAAAACATAATTTAACTAAATTAATTATTTAACATTTATTTACAAAAATATTTAATAAGTAAATTAATTAACATATTCTTAGTTTTTGATTTTCTGGTTTTATATTATAAAAATTAATTCATGAATTTAAAGAAAACAATTAAAACAATTAAAAGAATGAAAAAGGAAAATCAAATAAAAAATAAAAATGATGCAAATCATGGGGGGTGTCTGGCCCTTTTTGGAGGTGAATTGGAGTGGTTTGACCATTTGTGTTCTGGCTGTTGGCCATTTGTGTTCTGGCCTCAACGTTCCTTAATCTTCTCAGGATGTCTGTCTCGCCACGTATTGGTGTCATGCATAAGTTGTTCTACTTTGACCATTTGGCTTTTGGCTTTTGGCTTTTGGCTTTTGGCTTTTGGCTTTTGGCTTTTGGCCATTTGGCTTTTGGCCTCAACGTTCCTTAATGAACCTGCATGGGATTCTGTCTAAACCTGCAGTGTTGAATCTCATGAACACATTAAATAAAATCATAAAATGCAAATAAAGGCAATATATGAAAAAATTTAATGTTTAGGCACAATATGGCATGTATGAATGATTATACCCTTTTGATCATGGAGATCAAATCACTCTTACCCTTACTGGAAAATTAGTGACCTGAATGCTTTTATGCCTTATTGGAAAATTAGGATCATGAAGATCAAGCCAGCCTTATCCTTACTAAAGAAGTAGTGAGGTATTGGTTTGTAACTGTGATGGCTTGTTTGTAGTGAGAGAGGGATTTGTAATAAGGATTTCAAGGTTTTAGGGTTCTTGAAAGAGTTTGATATTCTAACAGTGTTGTGGCAAGGTTTTTTTTCTCTCTTCTTTTCTCCTCTTTTTTCTCCTCTCTGGTTTGTGTGAAAAGAAGGTGATTATATAATGGAAATTAGGGTAAAGAAAATGGGCTTTGAATGTGCAATTGGGCCTCCAATGTTCACTTGAGTTCGTCACCTTCCAGGCTAAATCGCAGGGACTTAAGTGCAATTTTTGAAGTTGAAATGTGAAAACAAAATGTAGCCGACATCGATAACTAACTCCTGTCCGAAAATCGGCTCAATCGGATAAACGGTGAATTAGTTATGAATTTTTCAAGTTTCAGCTCAGACAAACTTATTTTGGGCTCCAGTGTCGACTCTGACACGTTCTTCAATAAAAAACTGGTATTGATCGGTGCATAATTTGGTCTCGACTTTTGAAGCAAAGTTGTAGATCTATGAGTCAGTGACCTTGTGTAAAAATATGAGCCAAATCCGATAAAAATTGACCGAGTTATGAATTTTCGAAGTTTCGGCCCAGATGAAATAATATTCAGCATTCAGGATTTTCAGCGTGTCACGCACTCTGAGCAAAAAACGAAGGCCTTTTGAATACCGTTTGAACTCAATACCTTCTGTGAAAATGTAGCCAACTCAATTTGTGAAATTTTGGCGCCAGAACCAGCTCGATACGATGAAAATTGACTAAGTTATGATTTTCTGAACATGACTCAAATAAACTTCTGTCACAAATTTTCTGTGCGAAAATACTTGATAAATCCACATTTTTGAAGACCTTCTGATCAAAATTGGCTTCCAGCCGTGAGATATGAAAACGTAGATAATGTCAAGACGGAATTTCGGCCACCGGAACGGGTTCAAAACGAGCCACGATCTTCAAGTTATGAATTTTTTAGCGCATAAAAACTGCACTTTCAGCATACTTTTTCACCATATTTCTTCGAGAAAACTCACACATTCGGATATCTTCTTTAAAGAATTGACTCTTGAGCCGAACCTGAATTTGAGAATATGTTATCAGAGATATCTTAGCGAAAGAATACCTGAATATGACGCGCCGGGTTGGACTTGTGAATTTTTCTTGAAATATTTTGAGAAATATGGGAGGGCAAATTTTGGGGTACAACAGTTGCCCCTGTTCAATCTTCTTAAATCTGAGGATGTAGATTGGCTTGCGTGCCTTTCGTGATCCGAAGGTGGAAGATGATTGAACACTAAAGTGTCCAAAAATTTGCACTCACATAATAGAGTATCAGCAGTGTGATAGCGGAAATGGGCTTACAGATGCCATTTGGAGACTGATGGATAGGAGGATGGGCTTATAGATGCCATGTTGAGAGGTGATGGAAGGTGGATGGGCTTATAGATGCCATCTGGGTGTCGATCACGTAAGAGATTCCTTAGCAAGAACTTGCATACCTGAAAAAGAAAAATGAGTACCTGACCTGTTACAGGAACTGGTCTTCAAACTCTTTGTATAGATGCGCCCTGACTGGTTACAGGAATCGAATCTGGAGCTTCAAACGGCGATGAATGAACCAGGGATGGTTACTACCTCAACATGAACAGTGAGAGAACCTTGGACGATTACTACCTCAACAGGAACGCTGAGAGAATCTTGGACGATTACTACCTCAACAGGAACGTTGAGAGAATCTTGGGCGACTTCAACCTCAACAGTAATCATTGAGCGAATCTTGGGCGACTTCAACCTCAACAGTAATCATTGAGAGAATCTTGGGCGAATTCAACCTCAACAGTAATCATTGAGAAAGTCTTGGGCGACTTCAACCTCAACAGTAATCATTGAGAGAATCTTGGGCGACTTCAACCTCAACAGTAATCATTGAGAGAATCTTGGGCGACTTCAACCTCAACAGTAATCATTGAGAGAATCTTGGGCGACTTCAACCTCAACAGTAATCATTGAGAGAATCTTGGGCGACTTCAACCTCAACAGTAATCATTGAGAGAATCTTGGGCGACTTCAACCTCAACAGTAATCATTGAGAGAATCTTGGGCGACTTCAACCTCAACAGTAATCATTGAGAGAATCTTGGGCGACTTCAACCTCAACAGTAATCATTGAGAGAATCTTGGGCGACTTCAACCTCAACAGTAATCATTGAGAGAATCTTGGGCGACTTCAATCTCAACAGTAATCATTGAGAGAATCTTGGGCGACTTCAACCTCAACAGTAATCATTGAGAGAATCTTGGGCGACTTCAACCTCAACAGTAATCATTGAGAGAATCTTGGGCGACTTCAACCTCAACAGTAATCATTGAGAGAATCTTGGATAACTTCTACTTCAACAGTAACGCTGAGAGAATCTTGGGGCGATTACTACCTCCGCAGTAACAGGGAGAGAACCACAGGCGACTACAACCTCAACAGTAATCATTGAGAGAATCTTGGATAACTTCTACTTCAACAGTAACGCTGAGAGAATCTTGGGGCGATTACTACCTCCGCAGTAACGGGGAGAGAACCACAGGCGACTACAACCTCAACAGTAATCATTGAGAGAATCTTGGATATCTTCTACTGAGTCTTTATCAGGAAAATCTGTTAGGGGTCGATTTATCTGGACTAGAGAAGGCCTTTGACTGGATAAGAAACAGAAAAATCTTAGGGTCGACTTAACTAAACCGGTCTAGGTCTTGAAATAGCTGAGAACTTAACTGAATCTTTCCTGAAAGGTAAAGGTCAGTCATATGCAATGCATGACATGGATCAAGCAGTGATGTTCTCAACATAATGAGATTTGTAAGATGTGATGCATATATGTATGGGAGTGCGATGTTTATGAATGTATGTTTTCGTCTTAGGAAAATAAATCCTTGACGGGTGCCGAGAAGTCATATCCTGGGCTGATATTGAAGAATAGATTTTTGCCTCCGCTGGGGATGATAGCTGCAAGAATACCGGTAGGAGAAGATAACTCCGTTGGGGAATAAACTTGGCGAATGGATTACTCTGCGGGGAGAAAAGTACTCTAATGATCTTGCTGGGGAACAATACTCTGTGGGGAGATAGATACTTTGCTGAAATGTTGATGGTAACTTCGCTGGGGATACCACTGTTCTTTTGGAAGTGTTAATAGACTTCGCTAGGGATAAGGAGACTTTGTCGGGGACGATCTTTTCGTGGCTTTTGGCTGAGGATAACCCAGTTATATCCTGGTAAGGAAATAACTCTTTGAATAAAGTCGGGAGACGCGTTCGTGCTCTGCGAGGATAAGCTTCCAGAATCTACTGGGGATAAGCTTACTGCTTGGGGAGATGAATTCCAAATTTCCTGGGGAACTAGATTGGACTCTCTGGGGGGGAAGTTTTGAGATGTATTGGAAGTAACTCCACTGAATGTTTGGTATACCGCCGGGGAACAATCTTTAGACCAAGACTGCCGGGGATGCCTGTTAAGAGTGCATATATGCTGCTGGGGAATGTTGAGATCTGCTGGAGGATACCCAACTTCCTTAAGGTTTGATTGTATAGCTTTATTTGGAGAGAGTATTGCTGACTTGCTGGCTCACTCTCTGGGGAATTGAGATATCTGGTTATGTTCTCCAGCTGAACCTACCTTGGTACCTTGGAGGATAGAACAATTAGATTGCTTGGGCAACTCATTATTGCCCCTGTTTCTGAGGTGGGAGAGGAAGACCTGTGAGGTGCTGATAGTTGTTGATGGACAAACTCTTCTTCTGATAGGCCAGTGACAAGATGTCGGGACATAGTCGTACGCTTTTGATCCCTAACTTTTGCCTGGACCGCCCTTTCGGGTTTTCAGTCCACCGGGATACCCATTTTTTCCCAAGCCGCCTTTTCAGGTTTTCGACTTGCCGGGTGTACAGATTTTTTCATTTCATCCCTTCATTTTGCCCGAACCCTTTTGGTTCGCCGGGAAGCCCTTATTTTTACCTAGGTGTGTCAACCTAGCGGGTCTTTGATTATGCGTATTTTTTTTCCGACCATGTCCGTGCTTTCAGGATGCAGGGAGTTGTCACTGTTAGGAGTGTTTTGTTGTCATACCACCCGAAGATCTTCGTTTGATCGTCCAATGTCCCAAGTGACTCAGGCGGAGATTTGCCCCAGGCTATTAGGCGTTTTGAGAGATTCTCTGAATTGACTTAACTGCCCCAGATGATGGACAATGATCATGTCGTGCCCCTTGATTTGAAGGGCTTCTGTTCATTAAACTTCGTCGTGCGAATTTTTATGCCGTTCAAACAAAAGGTCATATGCAAACAAAGTTATGTTAAAAATGCAAAGCTTATGTCTGTCTTGAAGATTTTGAAAATGCATTCTTTTCATAAAACAAGTGATTGTTTGTAAAACGTGATGTCAACTCCGTATTTTACCGTAAGCCTTAAGGAGTCAGGATACCTTTCGTACAGTATGCTTTTGAACTAACCCATGCTTCAGCTAGGACTTTTAGGGGTTATAACGTGGCCTGGTTCACGGTTTAAGAAACAAAGGATAAAGGCTCAAATTATTTGTACCCACCCACTCTTCGTGATGTTCTTCAAGCCTAAGCTCAGTTGATCGTGCGTTAGACCTTGTTTGAGTCCTTGCTTTGATATACCAGTGATGGTTCGGATATTGAACGTTTATTTTGAATAGGCAGTCATTTTTGTTTTTGTCGAGGGTTTGTAGGACCTCTTTCTTTTTGATTTTGTTATCCCTGTTTTTTTCCTGAACTGTTTCCTTTTTTGGAATTACAGTCAGCAGGATGCCCCAGCTTCGTAAGTCTCCTTCATAGGTTTTGACTTTATCGGGTTTGTATT
The DNA here is from genome assembly GCA_948472305.1 of Vicia faba. Taxonomy (NCBI): domain Eukaryota; kingdom Viridiplantae; phylum Streptophyta; class Magnoliopsida; order Fabales; family Fabaceae; genus Vicia; species Vicia faba. Next base: position 1,234,450,306 of record OX451735.1, read on the forward strand.
TTTTTTTGAGATATAATGACTGCCTGTGTTTATGATCGTTTGGAATCATCACTGTCTTTCTTTGCTTTGTAAGGACTTCTTTGATGCCATTCGTTATGTACTTGGATCAACTGAGAGAACTACCCTGCCCCAGGTTATGATTAAGGGTTTTAATTTTCGAAAAGAAAAACTCCTACTTCTTTGGCTCAGAGGGGTTGACGAGGGATTATCTTCCTTATAACTCCAGTGTTTAGGGATTGAAACAATGCCTGTACCTCATCAGCGGGGTCTGTTCAAAAGCATACTGTAGATTGTGGTATCGTTTTCGTCATCCTCCCTCAAGAGGCTTTAGAATTGTTAATCGAGCGTTGATCATCAGAAAAAATATGAAAATAATTTGCGTATAGTGAATACGAATATATTGCTTCAGAACAGACATATGCGATGCATTAATGAAATAACAATGTTTAACATGAGTAAATGTTTGAACAAAAGAAAATTACAACTTGAACATTCGAATGAACAAAAGTTTTCTAGTCTCAGGGCTTGTCACTTCAAATGGTGAGCCTTGGAGGGATGGTAGAAAAACTCAGCCTGACCATCTTGCGTGAACTCCAATGCTCCTTCATCAATCAGGTCCTGGATCTTGTTTTTCAGGGCCCAACACTCGTTTGTATCATGTCCTGGACAGGCAGAGTGGTAGGCACACCTTTTATTGGGATCATAGACAGGAGATGCTGTGTTGGGGTTCCGGGGATGAGCCCTTAATGTGATTAGATTCAACCTCAACAGGCGTTGTAAAGCTTGAAACAACGACATGTTGAGTTGGGTGAATTGCCTCCTGGGCTTGTCTGGCTGAAGCTGGTGAAGTTGCTGCTGAATTTGTGACACTGGAGCCCTTTGAGGAGCTCTCCCCTTACCTCCTTGTTTCAAAGGTGGATGAACGATGACTGGCTCTTTATCCTTAGACGCTTGCCCCAGTTGGTTACTCTGAAGCAGTTGGTTGATGAGAACACCGAGCTCTTCTTGTCTTTGAGCTAAACCTTGAATAGCAGTCCCCTGCCCCAGAATTTGGGCTTTCATTGCATCCATCTCAACTTGCAGGTGTTTCAGCCGTTCGTCCTCAGCGCTGTTCCTGACCAAAGTCTCCATGAGAAGTGTCCTTAGCTCCTCCTGCCCCTTGGATAGATTCAGGAGGATTTCCCCGAACCGAGTTTCTTGAGTAAGAAGGTCCTGGTTATCTTGTTGGGAAGCCATTGCTGAAATAAACAGCGAGAGAGGTAAGTGACCTGCAACAAAGATACCTGTTATGATGTGTATGTATGCATGCAATGTTTTCCAGGACCTCGCGGGATAAACAAGAAGACTGTTAGCATTTGAATTTGTTAGCTTGATTGGAGGAGCCCTATGTTGCTGAGAATCCTTCTTCAAGGGTCAAAAGCTCGCCATTCCAGTGGGTCATAGCCCCTGACAACCTTGGCTAGGGCAACCTTCTTCAAGTGTCAAAGCTCACCATATCAAGTGGGTCATAGCCCCTGACTACCTTGGCTAGAGGAAAATAAATCCTCTTTGCCCCTTGCTGGGATAGTTGATTCACCATGACCTGCATCACAAGCCCTTGAGATCCTTGAAATGGGTTAGGATGTATGCAATGGTATGATGTTATGGTATGCATGGGGTAATGTGAGTAGCCCTGTTATGAGTCCCAATTAAGGACTGCAAACCAAAACCTGCAAGAAACTTAGTAAACCCTGTCATGAGTCCCAATTAAGGACTATAAACGAAACCTGCAAGAAACTCGGTAGACCTTGTTATGAGTCCTAATTAAGGACTACAAATAAAACCTGCAAGAAGCTCAAGTGTCAGACAACAAGCATGCAAATAGTCAAGTACGAAGGCACACAAGTCACACAAGAGAAACCCTTAGAGTTTAGGCCAGCATGGGGTCTTGGTATTACCCTCTTGAAGTTGGTGGGCTCAACCTGTCCTATTAGAAGTAACCAGGTTCTAAGGGTCCCAATATCACGGGATTGCTTTCATTGTTCATCGTTTCGATTTAGCCACTGAACTGGCGACCGAAATATTCCAGGAAAGCAACCCTCAATTGAGTGTAGTATCGAGTATCAACCAACCTCGGACTGCACCAAAGTCAGTTATCTCACTACCCTACAGAGGCCAAGATAGTTCAATTAAGGTTCCTAAGGTCTGTTGATGCTGCATGACACCATGCGGAAGCCCCGTACTCTCCTTGACTGAACTCAAGGGTTACCGGTACACACCAAAGTGCCACATCAACGTAGCAGACTGTTTCAACCATGTCGGTATACCCCGCACAGTTCCCTCACAGCCTTGTTGCTACTTTCTAAGAAGGTATCTCCCAGATCTGGGTTAGGATCTATAGAACTCCCGAGACAGTCCCACAATAATAAAGCAAGCAAAGAAAGCAATTGAAGACACAGTTATGAACTATCCCTAAGGTACACCTCACTTTAAAAAATCTCCCCAGCAGAGTCGCCAGTTCTGTGATCGGTGGATCTGGAACTGACTGTTTAACGCTGGTTCGCGAAATGTCGTAGAAGCAAGAGTCGCCACCGTCTTTTATTTTCTCCAAATGGAAAGGACAAAAGCACAGAAAAATTCCTTATAGAGATTGCTCTCGGTTCGGGAGGTAGGTTATAGAAAGGGAAGGTGTTAGCACCCTTTCTATCCATGGTTATCCATGGGCTCTTAGATACTTGCTCACTTGTGTTTTCAAAAATGGTTTGTTTGCTTTTCAATGTGGGTTTTAAAAAAGTTTCTTTGAAAATTTCAGTTCGACTCTTGTATCGGTCCTCAAGAGTGTTTGAAAAATTGCTTTCGAAAGCTTTTTGAAAAGGTGTCGGTGTGAAAAGTATTTTTTGAATTTGTTTTGAAATTAGAGCAAGTATCTAGAGTCGTCTACCTACCCTAAGGAATTCGTCTGTGTAAATGTCCTTTAAAGTAGTGCCATCCCACCATTGAGAGGTAGGTAGCACCACCGTTGGAGGTGTTCGGGTCAATTCGAGGTTCGGGACATGGTGATCACCAGAGCAATGGGAAGACACCTTAGAAGCTACCCTCATGCCAGGTTCCCGGATCATGAGGACTTACTAAGACATCCTCTACTCGACGATCACCTTTCGAGGCAAGGCAACAATGAGGCGTACCCTAGGGGTGGTGTGTGATTTGTGTGTCGTTTTCATTTATTTTTGTCTTTTGTCAAAGTGATCTATGCGTTTGTTTTTATTTTATCATTCATTCTTGCATGTCATTATTAATAGTTAAAAATTGCGAGAAATATAAAGTTCCTAAACTATTACAAAGGCGCGGGTCCATATCGCCAAATTAAACCAGGACCCGATTTGACATAAAATAAAGAAATAAAATGCGGGAAATATAAAATGTCTGAGTTACATGGCTTGAGCAATTACATAATATTTGAAAGAAAATAAATGTGCGAAAGAAATAAAAATAGAACGTTCGAGGGCGTTGGACCCTTTAAAGAAATTAAATGAAATTAAAAAGCTAATTAATTATTTAATAAAAGGAAAGAAATGTTTTTTAGTTTTTTTGTATTTATGAAATAAAGAAAATTAAAATTAAAAGAAACTCTAATTCTAAGTTTTTTTAATTATTAATGAAAATGTTAAAGTTTAACCTAATTTACTAAATATTTAATGTACATGTTTATTTACAAAAATATTTAATAATTAATAACAATAATAATAAGAAAAAATTATTTATTAAAAAGATGATGAAAAGTTAAAAACCCTAATTTCTACATATTTTAATTTGTTAAGAAAAAGACTTAAGTTTTAAAACCTAATTTAACTAAATTAATTATTTAACATTTATTTACAAAAATATTTAATAAGTAAATTAATTAACATATTCTTAGTTTTTGATTTTCTGGTTTTATATTATAAAAATTAATTCATGAATTTAAAGAAAACAATTAAAACAATTAAAAGAATGAAAAAGGAAAATCAAATAAAAAATAAAAATGATGCAAACCATGGGGGGTGTCTGGCCCTTTTTGGAGGTGAATTGGAGTGGTTTGACCATTTGTGTTCTGGCTGTTGGCCATTTGTGTTCTGGCCTCAACGTTCCTTAATCTTCTCAGGATGTCTGTCTCGCCACGTATTGGTGTCATGCATAAGTTGTTCTACTTTGGCCATTTGGCTTTTGGCTTTTGGCTTTTGGCTTTTGGCTTTTGGCCATTTGGCTTTTGGCCTCAACGTTCCTTAATGAACCTGCATGGGATCCTGTCTAAATCTGCAGTGTTGAATCTCATGAACACATTAAATAAAATCATAAAATGCAAATAAAGGCAATATATGAAGAAATTTAATGTTTAGACACAATATGACATGTATGAATGATTATACCCTTTTGATCATGGAGATCAAATCACTCTTACCCTTACTGGAAAATTAGTGACCTGAATGCTTTTATGCCTTACTGGAAAATTAGGATCATGGAGATCAAGCCAGCCTTATCCTTACTAAAGAAGTAGTGAGGTATTGGTTTGTAACTGTGATGGCTTGTTTGTAGTGAGAGAGGGATTTGTAATAAGGATTTCAGGGTTTTAGGGTTCTTGAAAGAGTTTGATATTCTAACAGTGTTGTGGCAAGGTTTTTTTTCTCTCTTCTTTTCTCCTCTTTTTTCTCCTCTCTGGTTTGTGTGAAAAGAAGGTGATTATATAATGGAAATTAGGGTAAAGAAAATGGGCTTTGAATGTGCAATTGGGCCTTCAATGTTCACTTGAGTTCGTCACCTTCCAGGCTAAATCGCAGGGACTTAAGTGCAATTTTTGAAGTTGAAATGTAAAAACAAAATGTAGCCGACATCGATAACTAACTCCTGTCCGAAAATCGGCTCAATCGGATAAACGGTGAATTAGTTATGAATTTTTGAAGTTTCAGCTCAGACAAACTTATTTTGGGCTCCAGTGTCGACTCTGACACGTTCTTCAATAAAAAACTGGTATTGATCGGTGCATAATTTGGTCTCGACTTTTGAAGCAAAGTTGTAGATCTATGAGTCAGTGACCTTGTGTAAAAATATGAGCCCAATCCGATAAAAATTGACCGAGTTATGAATTTTCGAAGTTTCGGCCCAGATGAAATAATATTCAGCATTCAGGATTTTCAGCGTGTCACGCACTCTGAGCAAAAAACGAAGGCCTTTTGAATACCGTTTGAACTCAATACCTTCTGTGAAAATGTAGCCAACTCAATTTGTGAAATTTTGGCGCCAGAACTAGCTCGATACGATGAAAATCGACCAAGTTATGATTTTCTGAACATGACTCAAATAAACTTGTCACAAATTTTCTGTGCAAAAATACTTGATAAATCCACATTTTTGAAGACCTTCTGATCAAAATTGGCTTCCAGCCGTGAGAGATGAAAATGTAGATAATGTCAAGACGGAATTTTGGCCACCGGAACGGGTTCAAAACGAGCCACGATCTTCAAGTTATGAATTTTTTAGCGCATAAAAACTGCACTTTCAGCACACTTTTTCACCATATTTCTTCGAGAAAACTCACACATTCGGATATCTTCTTTAAAGAATTGACTCTTGAGCCGAACCTGAATTTGAGAATATGTTATCAGAGATATCTTAGCGAAAGAATACCTGAATATGACGCGCCGGGTTGGACTTGTGAATTTTTCTTGAAATATTTTGAGAAATATGGGAGGGCAAATTTTGGGGTACAACATTGTGCCTTCTTCATCTTCTCTTGGATCATTCTAATTTTCTCCATTGTCTCTTGAATTATCTCCAGTCCAAGAATTCCCTTTTCACCGACTTCCGACCAACATAAAGGTGATCGACACTTCCTTCCATACAAGGCTTCGTATGGTGTCATTCCAATACTCGAGTGATAACTTTTGTTGTATGCAAATTTGATCAACGACAAGTGATCCTTCCAATTCCCACCACTTCCCAAAATGCATGCTCTCAACATGTCTTCAATTGTTTGGATAGTTATTTCCGTTTGACCATCCGTATGCGGGTGATTTGAGGTACTCAAATTCAAACTCGTTCCCATCTCACGGTGGAACGCCTTCCAAAATTGTGAAGTAAACTTCAGGTCCCTATCTGAAACAATACTGGATGGTACACCATGTAATCTTACAATCTCCGCTACAAAGAGTCTTTCCAAGTAAGGAAACTTGTGAGTCGTCTTAACCGGCAAGAAATGCGCGAACTTTATCAAATGATCCACAAGCACCCATATAGAGTCATGTCCATCTAAGGTATGTGGTAAATCTACAATGAAATCCATGGATATGCTATCCCACTTCCATATTGGAACATCCAATGGCTGTAACATACCACCGGGACTTTGGTGTTCTATCTTTACTTATTGACAAATAGCACACTGTGCCACATAATTCATAATGTCTACTTTCATGCCGGGCCACCAAAAATGTTTCTTCAGGTCTTGGTACATTTTGGTCGATCCGGGATGAATGGTAAACTTACTCTTGTGAGCCTCATCCAAGATCATTCTTTTTAACACCGCATCATTGGGTACACACACCCTATGTTTAAACATAATGACTCCATCAGATGCTCGAAAGAAATCCAGAAGACTTTCCTTAGATTTCAATTCTCTATCACTGTACTGCGCCTGGAGGATTCTTTCTCGCGATTCATTCTCAACATTCAAATTGCTGATCAAAACACCTGTTGATACCTATTAGAATTGTAAATCAAGGTTTCTGAATTTCTCCAAAAGATCAAATTCTAATACCATCAATTTTACGACTCAAATCTCTTTTCTACTCAGTGCATCCGCTACTTTGTTAGCTTTCCCCAGATGATATTTCAAATCAAAGTCACAATCCTTAAGATATTCCATCCATCTTCTCTGGCGCATATTGATATCTTTTTTATCAAATAGGTACTTCAAGTTCTTATGATCACTAAACATCTCAAAGTTGACTCCATACAAGTAGTGTTGCCACTCCTTAAGTGCAAAGACAATTGCAGCAAGTTCAAGATCATGAGTAGGGTATCTCTCTTCATGCGGTCTCAACTGTCTAGACGCATAAGCTACTACTTAACCATCTTACATCAATACACCACCTAACTCCTTCTTATATGCATCATAGAAAAATTCATAAGGCCTTTCCGGATCTAAAATCACTAACACCAGAACAATAGTCAATTTCTCCTTCAGTTTCTAAAAACTTCGCTCACATTCGGAATCCCAGTCGAAAGAAACTTCCTTTCTTGTAAGTCTTGTAAAAGGTAACACCACTTTGGAAAACCCCATAATGAACCTCCAATAGTAACCCTCCAACCCTAGGAAACTTCAGACTTAAGTTGCATTCTTGGAACATTCCCAATTCATCACAACTTCCACTTTGGATGAATCTACCGCTACGCCGCCAACAGAAATAACATGTCCGAGGAACTTGAATTCTGACATCCATAACTACACTTGCTAAACTTCACAAATAACCGCTTATCCCTCAGTACAAACAAAACAATTCTTAGATGTTCCATATGCTCCTCCACAATTCAAGAATAAATCAAGATGTCATCTATAAAGATTACCACGAATAGGTCCAGGTATAGTTGGAACACACGCTTCATGTAATCCATAAAGATAACGGGAGAATCGGTCAGCCCAAACGGCATAACTAAGAATTCATAACGACCATATCGGGTCCTGAACATGATCTTAGATACATCCGAATTCTTGACTCGAATCTGATGATACCCTGACCTGAGATCAATCTTCGAGAACACGTAGGCTCCTTTCAACTGATCCAGGAGGTCATCAATCTGTGGCAGAGGATACTTGTTCTTGATGGTTACCTTATTCAACTGACGGTAATCAGTTCACAAAAGCATACTACCGTCCTTCTTCTTGACCAACAAAATAGGAGCACCCAAGGAGAAACATTAGGCCGAACAAAGTGTTTCACCAGCAACTCTTCTAACTGTCCTTTAATTCCATCAACTCAGCACGAGACATTTTGTATGGAGCAATAGAAACCAGAGCGGTTCTTGGAATAAGGTCAATGGAGAACTCAACTTGTCTTTCTGGTGGAAGAGAAGTGACATCCTCCAGGAAAACATTAGGAAATTTACACACAACATGAATCTATGACACACTCTTCTTACTATTGGGATATGTAGTGAGGACCAAAAGGAATGACTTCTCTTAAGCATAAAGACAATTGACCAAGTTGATTGTACCTTCGATCAGATTTCCAATAGCATTAACAGGAGCGGTCTCTTTGACAAGTATGAAAATAGCCTTCTCTTTGAAACCGATGTACACTGAGTTAGCTGACAACCAATCCATGCCCAATATTACTTTGATCTTCTTGAGTGGTAAGAAAATGAGATCAATCAAGAAGTTACTATCATTGAAAGTAACAGAACAATCCTTAAAAACTTTTTGAGCCTCAACTACATCATCCGTAGCAGACGAGATAATCATAGGGTTAAAAAGAGTAGTGGCTTCGAATCTGAGCCGTCGCGCACACAAATTAGAAATAAAGCAATAAGTTGTTCCACAATCCACCAAAACAAACAAGGGTTGATTATTAACAGAGCACGTACCGGTAACCAGACTGGTATTTTCTTTTCTTGGGCCTTCCTCTCATCCAAGGTGTACACACGACCTACAGTCTTATCTTAAATGTCATAATTTGTACAGTCTTTAATCAAGTGGCCCATACTACCACATCAGTCACACCTTCTCGGATCCCCCGACAATTCCCTAAATGTCTTCCATTGCACTTGACACACAGAAGCAGCAGAACTGATCGACTACCATGATCTGGCTTCCTTATTGGAGGAGAATTTCGAGGTTTAAGGTATTTCCCCATCTTCCCATGATCCTTACACATAGGCTTACTTTGTTCTCTTTCTTCTTTGACTCTTCTCAAACTATTTTCAGCAACATAGCATTTCCTCAAACATTCAGCATAAGTGGAAAATTCTCACTGAGACATACTATGGGCCACATCAGCATTTAGTACAAACAAAGACTAGTCAATCTTCCACAATTTGTCAGGTGCATAGACAGCTTGTCTGGAGTAATTAGCCATGTCTTCAAATTTCTCAGCATATTCGAACATCAACATATTTCCCTTCATGAAAAGTTGAAACTCACGTTCCTTCTGAGCACGTAAGCTATTAGGACAATACCTCTCCAAGAATGATGTCTTGAAGTGCTGCCAATCTTTCGGAATCGCCTGAGAGGTGAAGTAGGTAGATGTAGTATCCCACCACCTACCAGTTGGACCCTTCAGATTTGAGCATCAAACATCACCTTCTCCTCCTCAGTACATTAGATAGCCTGTAACACTCTCTCCATCCCGTAGAGCCAATCATGAGCAACTACAAGATCCAAACCACCTATGAACTATGGGGGTTTCATCCCGAAAAAGGCACGAAAATCAAGACCCACTAGAGCTTGTGGAATAGGAGCAGGAGCGGCTGGTTGTTGTCCTTGCATGCCTTGCATCATTTTCATCATCATTTGATTCTGCTGTTGCATCTGTTGCATCATTTGCAGCCAAGGTACGTTACCATCTCCAATTTCAGCCTCAGACTCCACATTCCTAGTCTTGGGCCTTCCGGGGCCTCTGTGTCGCTCATCCATCTTCCTATTTGTCCTACACATAGAATCAAGTTGATCAGGCTCAATGCCATAAGTAGAACATAAGAAATCATGTTGACTATCACACATATGAGGCATAATTGGGCTGACTTATGATGTTTCATGGCAAAGTCGAGAATCAACCTGCTCTGATACAACCTGTAACACCCTACACAGACATTGCCTAGGATATATGCATATGGTATTAATGTGGTACATAAATATCCATGCATAAGCAGTGGGAAAATAGAAATGAGATATCGCCATGAAGAACGATTGACGAGATAAGTCATCTTATCCTTGACTCGGTCCTGCCTTGAAGAACCTGAAAATAAAATAATTGGAATAGGGTGAGACTACTAAATCTCAGTGAGTCCCCCTATCTTAAGGGTTCCCGTGTTCTCTCAGTTCTACAGGGTGCATGCTTCAAACAGATTCATCATGAATCCAGGTTCTCTCACGGCTAGGTACAGGCACATAACACGGGTACACCGTCGTTAGAAATCCCATAACTTTCCAATGAGGCACACAATACACATAACCAAAAAAAAGAACCAAGTATGCAAACCCGTATCTGTGTACGAGGAATCCAGGAGTAAGTTTACTTGCCCCTAATGAGGTTACACTTTCACACTCTCTGTAAGTTCCTCCCGTGCATCACATCAAAGAATTATCCCGGTCATAGCACAATGAATTGGATCATTCCGAAGTGGAATTCCATCCGAGATAAGTCCAAGAGTGATATCACCGATAAGGCGTCTAGGCTCATCCATCATCCAAATGCACATGATCAACCGCTGGGACAAAACGCCATTTCAACAACACGAGCCCACTGGGCGATGCCTAATAATATTACCTACATGGCACCATTAGCGGTGAGTTTAATCGCGGCGTGATATTGCCTAAGTTGCATCACAACCCCGCCGTACCAAGCACACGATGTTATTAACTGCTGGTGGAACGCCGGACATGGACCCACACAAGTGCATCACAATGGTAGCTAAGGTGTTATGATATACCGAGCATGCATGTGCAGTGTTCTGTTGGTGGAAACGTCGCACATGGACCCACACAAGCACATCGCAACGGTATAAGGACGCACAAGGTCCACATCATGAGGGATTTACGTCCTAGTATTCGGGCCTACTCTGATTCAAGCATACATCCACACATATGAATACACATCATCGAATGTTCAACCGGAATGACGGTCGATCACCATTATCTCATACGATACCACATTTGCATAATCCACTAACAAGTAATGTTATAGCATCTTAACATATAATGTGAATTCAATACATATACATATATAATCATGTCATAAGGGATAATCAACCACTAGCTAAGAGGCGTCTGAATACCTACCATCATACAAAATTGCACTCAAGGGTTTAAAAATAAGTAAGTTCTATCCAGGAGGGTGCGTTAAGCAGAGCCTCCCGCTCTAAGAACACTCTGCAAAATATTTAATTTTCACGCTTCAGTAAGGCGCACTAAGCAGCCATGTCGCGCTAAGCGCGGTCTGTAATTCCTCAAAAAATTCAACTCCCAGTGGGGCGTGCTGAGCGTGGCCCTGCGTGCTAAGCGCGGTCTGTGCGAAACAGAAAAGAAACAGAACTTCACAGTTCTATCACGAGGCCTACAAATACCATTCTTAACCTCCTAAACTAGTGCCCATCATGTGAAATTATAAATTTAGATTAGGATCATGTTATTCAATCACAAGAACTAGCATGCATTCACAATTTTAATCTCTCTAACCCTAACCCCAATATGTCATAAACCCCAAATTTCCTAAGTTTCTAATCTATGGGACTCACCTTGAATTGATGAAGAAGAAGCTGTAAGATTAGGACATAAAAGATAATTGAGCTAGGCTTGGGTTGCATGCAAGAAAAAAAATTTCTTCCATCTCTTACTTCCTTCCACGTTCTTCCTCTCTTTCTATATCTCTTCACAATTTGTTTTTGTTCAAACAACACCAAAAGAAGGTTCACCAAACAGCCCCTTATGTTTCTTTCAATTGGCAAAATACCATAATAACTCCTAACTTGATTAGTTTCCACACTTATTTCACTTATACCACTAATACCAAGTGATTAATATATTATCTCCCAATTATTTCTCACAAAAATTTTAGTAGTATAAATACATTAGAAAATAACTATACTGGATATTACATTATTATTTAAACTTTCCAAACCAACCGTCAAACTTGCATTTTAAAATTTCAAAAAACATCAAATTTTTATACATAGTATTTATGTATGGCAAATTTCAATATATCTATTATTCTAGAACACAACATTATAAATTAGAAGTTATAATTATATTTAATGAATTATAACAATATTTAATGAGTTATAACAATATTTAATTAGTTAGAATTGAGAAGTCATAATATTGATGAATAGTTATTTGAAATAAATTATAAGAATATTAAAAGAAAAATAAATAGAATAAGGGTAACACTTCATTTCTTTATCACCTTAATATATTAACTCTAATTATACGGGACAGAGTGAAATAATATATTAACTATTATTATAGATACTACTAAAACCTAATCAATACCTTTTAAATTTAAATTTAAAAAAAAATATATTTTTGTATGATTAATTGTTAAGCTTTTATAATACAAATAATCCTATAAATATTTATTTTTGATAAAATAAACATAAATTTATATTGGTAAAAAAATTCTGAAATTTCTAATAATAAATTCATATTGGTAAACAAATGGTGAAAAGATGCAAAGTTAAAAGTGTAGATGACTAAAGTATACTGTTATTGAATTATATTAGTCAAATATGTGTTACTATAATATAAATGTTTTTTTAGGTAATATTGTCATTGATCCATATTTTTGTTATTCTTTTTAAATAATATATTATATATATTATTTTGTAATGTATTCTACAATAATTAGTGAGATATATCTATATTATTTTAATACTTAAAAAATATAATTTATCTTCGATAATTAATTTATTCTACAATGCTATATTATTTTTTAATTTCTCCAAAATTATTGCTTGAGATAGTTGAAACATTCTACCTAAAATATCTACACTAAAATTATTACTTTCAAATCATTATTATTTAAACTTTCTAAATCAACCGTCAAACCTTCCTTTTAAAATTTCAAATTTTTGTACATATTATTTATGTATGGCAAATTTCAATATATCCACTATTCTAGATCATAACATTATAAATTAAAAGTTATAAATATATTTAATGATTAATAATAATATTTAATGAGTTATAACAATATTTAATTAGTTAGAATTGAGAAGTCATAATATTGATGAATAATTATATGAAATAAGTGATAAGAATATTAAAAGAAAAACAAATAGAATAAGGGTTACAAAGAGGTAAGATTTTATGATGCTTACTCATAAATCTTTAAATAAAAGCACATAATTCATATTTAAAAAATTTACAATTCTCTTAATCAGATTCATTCTTTTAATTTTTAAATAAATCTATATAAATGCTCTCAAACATATTTATTCTTTAAAATTCTCTCGGTTTTGCTATTGTCTTCTTCGTCTTCCATGCTAGATCTGAAATGGGCCAGCAAGAATGAGCCTATTTAAATCAAATTAAATGATAATCATAATTTGATACTATTATAATCTTAATGATATTATTTTATATTATTTATAACGTTAAATTGAATATATTTTTAAGTTATATATATTATTGTTAAATCAATATCACACTCCTTAATTGAATAAATATAAAATATGATTATCACTATTTAACTCCAATTAAATGATAACCATAACTATAATACCGATAATATTATAACGTTGAATTAATTATAATGATATTATTTGAGATCTTCTAGTTTATGATTATAACGATATTATTTATACAATAAATGATGTTTATAATTATAATTTGATTTATTTATAATGTTAAATTGATTATCAGTTATATATATTGTTGTTAAATCAATATCATAGCTTTCAAAAAAAGTAAGATCCTTAATTAAATAAATAATTTGATTTTTGAATTTCTGTTTTTTTTATATTTTTTGAAGAAAAAAAATGTAAATTTTGTATTTTTTCTATTTAGGTACAGGGTCATTGCTGATTTGTTTAGTCATATGAGTTCTTCATTTAGATTGTTGCATCTGCCTAAAAGTGTATTTGCAACAAGGTTATGTAATATATTCTATTATCTAAAGAAGTAATTAAGAAGTTATTTTCATATCCTAATTTTAATTTCTATTCTAATTAGTTCCATAATTTTTTTTGTTTATTTTGAATACTAACTCGTTTTCAATGCATTATTGCTTGGGATAGTTGAAACATTCTACCTAAAATATCTACACCAAAATTATTACTTTCAAATCATTATTTTTTAAACTTTCCAAATCAACCGTCAAACTTGCCTTTTAAGATTTCAAATTTTTGTACATATTATTTATGTATGGAAAATTTCAATATATCCACTATTCTAGATCATAATATTATAAATTAAAAGTTATAAATATATTTAATGATTAATACTAATATTTAACGTGTTATAACAATATTTAATTAGTTAGAATTGAGAAGTCATAATATTGATGAATAGTTATATGAAATAAGTCATAAGAATATTAAAAGAAAAATAAATAGAATAAGGGTTACAAAAAGGTAAGATATTATGGTGCTTACTTATAAATCTTTAAATAAAAGCACATAATTTATATTTTAAAAATTTACAATTCTCTTAATCAGATTCATTGTTTTAATTTTTAATTAAATCTATATAAATGCTCTCAAACATATTTATTCTTTAAAATTCACTCGGTTTTGCTATTGTCTTCTTCTTCTGCCATGCTAGATTTTAAATGGAACAGCAAGAATGAGCCTATTTAAATCAAATTAAATGATAATCATAATTTGATACTATTGTAATCTTAATGATATTATTTTAGATTATTTATAACATTAAATTGAATATATATTTGAGAACTTATAGTTTATGATTATAACGATATTATTTATACAATAAATGATGTTTATAATTATAATTTGATTTATGTATAATGTTGTATTGATTATCAGTTATATATATTGTTGTTAAATCAATATCCTAGCTTCCAAAAAAAGTAAGATCCCTAATTAAATAAATAATTTGACTTTTGAATTTCTGTTTTTTTATATTTTTTGAAGATAAAAAATGTAAATTTTGTATTTTTTCTATTTGGGTACAGGGTCATTGCTGATTTTTTTAGTCATATGAGTTCCTCATTTAGATTATTGCACCTACGTAAAAGTGTATTTGCAAAAAAGTTATTTAGTATATTCTATTATCTAAATAAGTAATTAATAAGTTATTTTCGTATCCTAATTATAATTTCCATCCTAATTAGTTCCATAAGTTTTTTTTTGTTTTTTTTTTAATACTAACTCATTTTCAATGCATTATTGCTGGATATAGTTGAAACATTCTACCTAGAATATCTATACCATAATTATTACTTCCAAATCGTTATTATATAAACTTTCCAAACCAACCGTCAAACTTGGCTTTTAAAATATCAAATATTTGTACGTATTATTTATGTATGGCAAATTTCAATATATCCACTCTTCTAGAAGATAACATTATTAATTAGAAGTTATAAATATATTTAATGATTGATAATAATATTTAATGACTTATAACAATATTTAATTAGTTATAATTGAGAAGTCATAATATTGATGAATATTTATTTGAAAAAAGTTATATGAATGTTAGAAGAAAAATAAATAGAATAAGGGTTACAAAAAGGTAAGATTTTATGATGCTTACTTATAAATCTTTAAATAAAAGCACATGATTTATATTTAAAAATTTACAATTCTCTCAATCAGATTCATTCTTTTAATTTTTAAATAAATCTATATAAATGCTCAGAAACATATTTATTCTTAAAAATTCTCTCGGTTTTGTTATTGTCTTCTTCGTCTTCCATGCTAGATCTGAATTGGGCCAACAAGAATGAGTCTATTTAAATCCAATTAAATGATAATCATAATTTGATACTATTGTAATAATATTGATATTATTTGAGATTATTTATAACGTTAAATTGAATATATGTTTTTAGTTATATATATTCTTGTTAAATCAATCACACTCCCTAATTGAATAAATATAAAATATGATTATCACTATTTAACTCCAATTAAATGATAACCATTATTATAATATTGATAATATTGTAACATTGAATTGATTATAATGATATTATTTGAGATCTTATAGTTTATGATTATAATGATATTATTTGTACAATAATTTTTTTATATATTTTTTGAAGAAAAAAATGTAAATTTTATAATTTTTTCTATTTAGGTACAGGGTCATTGCTGATTTGTTTAGTCATATGAGTTATTCATTTAGATTGTTGCACCTCCGTAAAAGTTTATTTGCAACAAGGTTGTGTAGTATATTCTATTATCTAAAGAAGTAATTAAGAAGTTATTCTCATATCCTAATTATAATTTCTATCCTAATTAGTTCCATAAGTTTCTTTTTTGTTTAATTTGAATACTAACTCGTTTTCAATGCATTATTGCTTGAGATAGTTGAAACATTCTACCTAAAATATCTACACCAAAATTATTACTTTCAAATCATTATTATTTAATCTTTCCAAACCAACCGTCAAACTTGCCTTTTAAAATTTCAAATTTTTGTACATATTATTCATGTATGGAAAATTTCAATATATCCAATATTCAAGATCATAACATTATAAATTAGAAGTTATATCGGGTCCTGAACGTGATCTTAGATACATCCGAACTCTTGACTCGAATCTGATGATACCCTGACCTGAGATCAATCTTCGAGAACACGTAGGCTCCTTTCAACTGATCCAGGAGGTCATCAATATGTGGCAGAGGATACTTGTTCTTGATGGTGTTCACAGTGATTTCTGGTAAACAACCGCTAGTCTTCCAAACTATCGAATAAATTTAATTACTGTTATTCAATTTCTCTGGTAACTTGCAGGATCGACTAGATTGATCCTATGGGACATAGTTATTTGGCTAAATCTAATTGTAAAACTGGTATTCATATTTAGGACTTCTAATTAAAGTGTTTCAAAGACATCCAATCCACTTCAATTACTACACTAAATGATTCGAAGGATAATTTCTATATGATATAAGGAATGTTCATTAGAAAAGTAAAAAGACTCAAGATTGGGTAAATGGAAGGATTAAGTGAGTGAATGTAAAAGTTGTTGAATGTTTAAAGGATTCGAACATAAGAAAAGCGTTTAAATGCAGAAAGAAATAAATGTCTCTAAATGTAAAAGCTTTAATGTATAGGCATGAACGTAAAAATGTTTGAAGCACAAATGAAATGGAAATGAAAGACAAAACTGGAAAATATAAAGAGTTTTCATTGAATTGTAAATGTTGGTGTTATCATACGTACATCTTTCGAGCATTCGTTTCCCTATCCATGCGGTATTTTGAATGTTTACTGAATTTGTACAACAGATATCACACCGAAATCCTAACACTAAGACCTCTATTTATACTATTTCGACCATAACGGTCTTGCTATCAGAATCTGCCACGTTCGAAGCATGCAGAGCATTACTTCCCTCTAGCCTCCACGCGTCCTCGAACTCTCCAACGCTTATGTATTTGAATTTCAAATATCCCGCTCACGTTTGAATTTCAAACGCCTTGGAACCTTCGTTTCGAATTCATTTCAAAGGTTATTTTCGAAAACAACCTTCACAAATATAATCTCATCATTATTTCGAAAATTCTTTAGACTTACACTCCACAACTATCATTCGAAACCTTGAGCTTTAATATTTCCATTCGGAAAAAAACAGTCTCTTCCATTCCAAACCATAAAACTTGCTTTATTCAAACAAAACCCAATCATTTCATTTCGAATCACAATATCAAAATCTTCACCCAACAAAATTCCCCTTTAAAATATGTATTTCGAACCCTTTGAGAAATACTTATTTTAAATAGATTCACAAGATTTTGATAGGTATTTTGAAGAATCATGACATTTACTGTGCATGACTTTACCCACGTCAATCAAGACGCCTCTTTGAGTACCTAACCGTCTTGGACCAGTTACCACAGCATGGTGCGGTTTTAAAAATAATGATTACTATTAATCACACTCATTATCAACACTAGATCTTACGCCACCTCTCTCTGAATCCAACCAACGACTTCCACGTACCCCTAGTCTTATTTAGTGGGTGTTTACACTCACTCTTCCACACTCTCTATAAAACTCATCAGTTTAGTCTTTTCTTCTTTTTCTCCAAAATTCTGAAACCCCCCTCTTTTTTTCATTAAACCCTAAAACTTCCAGCAATCTTAACAATGTCTTCATCAACATCATCACAATTGAAGAAATCATCAAATAGGAAGAACAAGAACAACAACACGGAAACTGTCATGGAGAGCAAGGTGGGTACTTATCAGAATCAATCTGTGCTCAATCCTCAAGCGATCTCCAAAGAGAAAGAAATGTTGTATGCTTCTCAGGTATTAATCCCTACCATTTTTGCTGGAAAAAGGTTTGCCCTAATGGGTCCTTTAACCGTTTTTGAAATTCTGAAAGATACTAGGAAAATTTTTCCCGTTTACTATAAATTCAAACCCCTATTCAACAAGATGGATGCCCCTAAGGCAGGAACTGAAGACATAAGCGAATCATCTGATTCGAAAACAACTGAAACTCCAGTCTCACCTCCAAAAGATCCTTTTATTTTAGATTACATCAAAAGCAATTTCAAACCATTTCGATCCTGCCCCACTTCAGATGTAGCATATCAAAACTGGCTCACTAAAGTAGAATCCAAAAAATCCCAGCAATGGGAAAAATTAGGAATTTATAATTTAATCAAACTGTCGAAACCAGGCTTTACTTACAGTCACCCACTGCTATTTGCTTCATTGTACTTCTGGGACAGCACTTATAACACTTTCCACCTTCCGGGCGGAATGATAACACCCACCTTCTTTGATATAACTGCCATCACTAGTCTTTCACCAGTGGGGGAAACTTATATTCCTGATAATGAAGAACATTCTAGCATCATTGACTTTGATGTCAAACTAGCTAGCTTTTCAAAATTCATCAGCCATTATCATACTGAAGGGGATGATGTCTCAGACGTAGAACATATCGCTTTCCTTACCTTGTGGCTATCACGATATGTGTTCTGCAGCAGATCCTTGCAAGTGGCGAGTAGGTTCATTCCCCTAGCCAGGGATTTCCATGAAAATAGGAAAGTCTGCCTGAGTGAACTGCTACTCGTCGATCTTTATGAGAGCTTAAGGTCAGCAGTTTCTGGTTTAAAATCCCATGCTCTAAAGAACATTCTTCTGGCTGGACCCTTTTGGTTGCTTCAACTATGGCTTAATGCCATGTTTGAATCTTCTTTATCAACTGCTGATACTATCATCAACAAGATCCAGAAATAGCTGACAGGATCATCGAAGGCACAAGGCTTCGAAAGCTTACTCCAAATGATAACAAGGATGATTTCAAAGTCCATTTCTCTAAATACATCATGATCTTCTCAAAAGGACACAAGTTCGAAGAGTCCATGGCACCTTTTGCTCAAAGGACTTGTGGACCATCATGGTTCACAACGTCTCTCTCAGAAGCTGTCAAGAGCAAAGAGATGTAGGACATTTGGAAAGCGTTTCTTCTTCCTAGGCTAATTTCCTCAAGAATTACTCCAACAAAGAATCAGATTTTCCTCCTGGCTTATCAACCCAATTTCGTTTCTCGACAATTTGGCTTGTGCCAATTAATTCCTGAACCTTTGTTCCAAACACAAAGTGCCATAACCTCAGGCAAAACGTTCAAAGCAAGAGAGGCCAAATTACAACAGGAGCAATATCAAGATTTTGCTTAGTTCGAGCTTTTACCTTTCGAGCCAACATACTTCACAGCAAAAGGATTTCTTGAATGGTGGACTAAGTTCTACCAGACATATATGTTTGACACACTCACCATTCAACAAAAGCTAACTGGCGCATTCAATGTGCAGGTACACTCTAAAAAAGGTATGTTCACTCATGTCAAAGAAATTAGGGCTTTTCAAAATTATTTCGAAACCACTTATGATCCCACACACTTGGGAACCACTGTACATCGAGCGGCCGAGACCTTGAAGGAAAAATTTAAAGAAAAAATTTCTGAGTTTAAACTTCCTTCAGGGTTGTCACCTGAGGATAGGTATAGGTTGGCACTCGAAATTCATCAACCTAAATTTCCTAGGTTGCCTACCTCAGAACTGGCTCTGGCTTGGTTTCCTCCATACCCTTGGTGGTTTACTTGCAAAGAAATGTTCAAATACCAATCTCGAAAGAAACTAAAGCCATCTGAGACTGTGACATGGGCTCGTTACTGGCTTCATAATTTCCCAGGACATCTTCGCTATGACCTTCCTGCCATTTAGATTACATCTAATCAAGGCACAGGTGCGAATGCTTGGGAAAATTCCAACTGTATCCTAATTCCCTTATCCTTAACATTTAACCTTAATTGTTTCACTTTTCATCCATTAGGATAAAAAACGTTACTTCGAAGCCCAAGGAAGGGAACACTTCTCAACAAGCTACTGAAGTTAGCGATGATGTAACTCCAACAATACCAACAACAACAACAACTACTACAACAACAACACCGGAAACAGTAGACATTTCAATTCTAAAGGTAATCAACTAACCCCGTTGTTTTGAATAAACTGAAGTTTATGATTTAGATCTAACCTATGTTTAAAACTTTTCAGACTAGCAAACTTCCACCAACTACTCCTAAGAAAAGGAAACAAGGCCCCACTGAAAAGAACCTCAAGACTGGTGAAAATTCTCCAACAGCTTCTAAGAAGAACCAAAAGAAATAAAGCTCCAAAGGCCCTGAGCCTACTAACGTTCCTGGACTTGATTTACAAAGACGTTGTTCCCTCAACAACATCCAAAATTTCACCTTCGACCTCCAATGTAATATTGGAACATATTGACAGTAACATTTCTTCTGATAATTCACAGGTAATTCAAATTCGAATTCCTAACAAAAATAGTTATTCATACCTTGGTACATATTCTTAAATTTTCTTTGTTCAATGCAGGATACTTCGAACACGAATCCTACTGCTTCAACTCCTCCAACCGGGACCATTGCTCCAATCACTTCCTCTCTCCATGGGGACTCCAGCAACTTCGTGAAAAACAAAGGGTCTTCCAACATGGTGGCCATGACTGGGACTTCGGAGGCACACGATGATCAAGGCACCTCACCTCCTTTGAAGGAAGCAAACGAAGAATCACCCAACAAGTCTAAAGAAAATCCACCAGAAACTTCCCTTCTGAAATCTCCTCTTGGAACTCTTCAAGAGAGTCCAAAAATCACTCATGCTGAAAAGGACAAGACTGATTCTCCTCAAGAGAGTTAAGAAACTGCAGAAGAAAGATCTGGCAAAGACGAAACCCAAAGTGGTTCGACTGATGAAACGAAGTCTGATGCTAATAGCAGCGAGACCAATATTGTCGATGTGGTGGATCTGTGCGACGAAGGAGAAAGTAATGAGCAAGGCAAGGATGGAGATAATGGTGGTAAGACTAAAGAACCTATGGAGGTCGAAATGGACGCGACTCCTTTGAACATGGAACTTCCCCCAACTTCCCCGCCTCGACTGACTGAAGAGGAACTAGCTCTCCTAAAACACAATGACCCAATTGGGTACATGAAAAATAAATTGGCCCAAAAGGACATCCCTTTCACTAGGGTTGGCACTGGTTCAACTAACAACACATTGTCCCCAGATGCTAGAGCTATACTTCTTAACAAAGTCAGGAAAATAATCCTTGATGTAGACCTGTTCAAAGTTCTTAAAAAGGATAGCACTGCTTGCTATACCATGAAGGAACTTCTCACTCAAGTTAACTTCGCAGCTTGCTCCTTGCCAGTCAGCACTATATTGTTCGACCTCCAAGTATTATTGGATGATGTGACTGGGTATCTCCTACAAGATGAATTAGTTGCTGCTAAAGTTCAGGAGAAACGAAACGCCATGGATGCTGCTTATGAGCGCGCTTCGAAACTTTCTAAAGAGGCTGAAGACCAAGCAACGCGTTTTAAACAGGCGAAGGATGACTATGAAGTTCGAGCGCGGTCTATTCTCTTTTGGGAAGGACAAATTCAAGAGCTCCAGCAAAAGGTCAAAGAAGCTCAACAACAGCAACTGGCTTACGAAACTGACACCGTTAGTAACCAATTCGAAGAACTTCTTAGCAGGGGCCTTTCTGAAACAGAAGCAGCAGAGCGTATCAAAGGAGAAGTAACTACTCTGGAAGGAGCGAGACGTTATACCCGCAAAGACTTGAGTCCTTTAGAAGCACCTTCGCAAGATTGAGAAACAACGTTTATTTTTAAATCTTTGCTTATTTGAATTAATTTGAGTCTCGGTTTTGTAATATTTGAACAACGCCATTTTGGCAACGTATGGCACCATTTTGGCATCTCCTTATAATATTTCGACTACGTTGCTATTATTCGAATCTCCTGCAGGCGAGGTCTATATTTTTTCAAATATTTTCCGTTAACCTTTAAGATTTGTTTTTCATCAGTTAACTCTTCGATTTCATACGCATTGTTTGAGAATCTCTTTAGTATTCGAAAGGGTCCTTCCCAATGAGGTGACCATTTACCTAATGTTTTATTATTCTTGTCCATGGGCAATATGACTTTCCAGACTAAGTCATTAACAGTGAATGTTTTACCTTTCACCCTTTTGTTGTATGCCCTGGCTACCCTTTCCTTTTGCCTCATTAGGATTTCCAATGCATACAATCTAACTTCGTCTAACTCAACTAACTCATTCATTATCATCTCCCAATATAATGCAGATGGGATCCCATTTTGCCTTTGAATTCGAACTGATTGCAGATGAATTTCCACTGGTAAAACTGCATCATGGCCAAATGTTAGTTGGAAAGGCGTGGTGTTAGTAGCTTCTTTAGGAGATGTTCTACAAGCCCAGAGTATTTGGTCCAAAGTCTTATGCTAATTCTTTGTCTTCTTACCAACATGTTTTTTAATTAACCCTATTATCACTTTGTTTGCTGCTTCGACCTGACCATTTGCTTGAGCATAATATGGCGTTGATGTTAATAATTTAAAACCCATCTCCTGAGAAAATTCCTGCATCTTTCTACCAGTAAACACAGAACCTTGGTCTGTGGTTATACTCTCTGGTAATCCGAACCTATAAATTATCTGCTTCTGTATGAACCCAATAATAGCCTCTTGATCAGCAACTATTAATGGTATTGCTTTGATCCACTTGGTAAAATAATCAATTCCTACTAAGATATATTTTTGTCCTTTAGACGAAGCAGGATTGATCTCTCCTATTAAATCTAATGCCCATCCTCTAAAGGGACATGGTTTAATGATCGAATGTAACTCACTTGCAGGAGCATGTTGAATTCCTGCATGTTTCTGGCATTCTTCACACCCTTTAGAAAAATCTATACAATCTTTGAGCATGCTGGGCCAATACATGCCATATCGGAATAACAACCATTTCATTTTATGGTCTGCTTGATGTGCCCCACATACCCCATTGTGGACCTCTGATAATGCTAAGTATGCCTCACCTTCTCCTAGGCACTTCAGTAATACGCCTTCCTGGGTCTTCTTGAATAATTTATTTCCCATGAGGACGTATGATAACGCTCTATATTTTATCTTCCTATCAACATTCAATGTTGGGTTTTTTAAATAATTCACAATTGGACTTCGCCAATCTGCATCTGACAAGGTGTTTATGGCTAATACTTCGAATTCCTGATTGTCAGCACAACCTAACTTTATATTTCCTAAGTATGATGGTATGAGTCTAGTAGCCATAACCCTTCCTCTTAATTCAACCAAATCTTCAAATTCTTTGGTGGAAACTTTATACCCTGAAGCCAATTGTGCTAGGTCATTTGCCTCTTGATTTTCTATTCTTGGTATATGTTTAATATCCATGTATTCGAATTATTTGAGTCGCCTATTAACTATGACGAAATACGTAATCAAATTGTCCTTTATGCATTTGTATTCCTTTGTTATTTGCTTGACCACTAGCTCTGAATCTCCTTTAATTTCGACTCTAGTTGCCCCCAATTCCAACAAAGCTTCAAGTCCAACGATAAGTGCTTCGTACTCAGCTTCGTTGTTCGAGCAACGAGGACCGTCTAACTTATACTTGAATTTTGTTGGAATTCCTTTGGGAGGAATTATAAGAACTCCAACACCACTACCATCTTTATGGGTCGAACCATCAAAGTATAATTTCCAAGATTGCATTTCAACGTAACCCATGACAATCTCTTCGATCAGTGAATGATCAACAATGAAATCAGAAATTACTTGACCTTTCACATCTATTAAAGGCATGAAAGTCAAAGAATACTCTGTCAAGGCCAAAGCCCATTTACCAATTCTGCTATGCATTATTGGTTTCGAAAGCATGTGTTTGATAACATCGAAATGAGATGAAACATGAACATCAACAGGCTTTATATAATATTTAAGTTTCATACAAGAGAAATACAAACAGAGACATAGCTTTTCTATGTTGCTATATCTGGTTTCCGCTTCATTCAACACCCTACTTAAATAGTATACGGCTCTTTCGATGCCATTGCTATCTTCTTGTGCTAACATACTACCTATGGTAACTTCAGAGGCGAATATGTACAATCTCATGGGTTTTCCCCATGAAGGTGGAGAAAAGATAAGAGGCTGAGTGAGATATCTTTTTATATTGTCAAACTCCTCCTGATGTGCTTCGTTCCATTCGAAAGCTTGTCCCTGCTTCAAACGAAGTAACAGAGAGAAAGCCTGGGTTCTTCCACTTAAATTCGAAATGAACCTTCTTAAAAAGTTAATTTTACCTAGCAAAGATTGCAACTCCTTTTTTGATGTAGGTGCTTTCGTTTCTACAATGGCTTTGGTCTTGTTTTGGTTGATTTCGATGCCTTTCTTATGAACCACAAAACCAAGGAAATCTCCAGCCTGCACGAAAAATGCACACTTAAGGGGGTTCATTTTTAAGCCATGCTTTCTCATTCTTTTGAATGATTGGCTCAAATGATGCAAATGAGTTTCTGCAGATACTGATTTGATGACTATATCATCAATGTACACATGCATAAAAGTCTCAATGAAATCATGAAAAATCAAATTCATTTCCCTTTGATAAGTTGCTCCAGCGTTTTTTAAACCAAAAGGCATTACTACCCATTCGTAGGTGCCTAAGGCTCCTGGACAACAAAATGTTGTCTTAGTAACATCTTCTTCAGCAATAAAGATCTGGTTATACCCAGAGTATCCATCTAACATACTTAAATATTCAAATCCTGCAGCAGAATCTATTAACATTTCTGCCACAGGCATGGAATACTCATCTTTGGTGGTAGCAGTATTTAAATCTCTAAAATCTATGCAAATTCTTAGAGAGCCATTCTTCTTAATAACAGGTATTATATTTGCTAACCATTCGACATACCTTGTGGTCCTGATGAATTTGCAGCGCAACAACCTTTCAATTTCAGCTTTAATATTCGTGAGAACTGCTGGCGCGAACCTTCTAGGGGTCTGCTTGATGGGCTTCTTGCCATCCTTGATTGGAAGTCTGTGTTCCATTAGCTCCCTTTTTAAACCAGGCATTTCATCATAGTCCCACACGAAACAATCTTTGTTTTTTCTAAGAACTTCGATCACTTTCTGCTTGAGGCTTGAATTGAGTTTTATGCTCACGTAAGTTATTCTTTTTGTGTTTTCATCTCCCAAGTTCACCTCTTCGAGTGGATCCTGCGCTAACATTTTAGCACTTGAGTCTGTGGGGTCCTTCTCGAAGCCTAAAGGTTCTTTATCATAAATGGCATCTAGCCTTTGATCTATTTCAACTATTTCTTGTTCTTCAAAGGGTGAGCCTTTTGATCCATCACCACCTATTTTGTTTACTTCTGCAGCCATACTATCTACTTCAGCTTCTAAGGCCGCCTTCCATTCGTTCTCAGCCATGTAGGCCAAAATCTTTTCGAAGAAGGAGGACTCAATCATGAGCAGGACTATCGAATTCCCAGCCTGCTGGCCGTCTTTGTGAAGAACCTTCGACTTCTCCATCTCCCTTAATTATCCTTCGATCCCAATACATTTCATCATGGCTAAGGGTCATGTTATAATGCACGTTCCTGGTCTCATTGATCTCGTCATTAGGGGTACAAGGAGCAATTTTGGCTAAGTGTTTTTCATAGTTTCTCTTATCAACTAGGTTGACTGCTGTCATGAAGTAGCTTTGGTAAGCTTCGATGTTTTCAACAATGCCATCCTCTCTCCATAATACTAACCTCTGATGCATCGACGAGGGGACTGCTCCAATGCCATGGATCCATTCTCTGCCCAACAGCAAATTGTATTTGGCTTTAGCTTCGATTACCATGAACATAGTGGGTCTGCAGCTTGATCCCACTGTCAAATCCACTTGGATCACCCCCAATGTCTGGCCTACTTTACCTTCATAGTTTGATAGTACCATATTGTGTGGTTTTATGTCAACATCTTGTATCCCTAACTTCTTCAACATGAAATGAGGCATCAAGTTCACTGCAGCGCCTCCATCCACCAGGACTTTGTTTACGCCATGTGTACCAACTTTTGCTCGAATGAACAATGGCTTTAGATGATTTTGCATGGCTGGTTCTGGGTACTTGAAGAAGGCATTCTGCTCTTCGACAGCCCCATTATCCATCACATAATAGCATACTGGCCTATGTTTCTTCAGGTCTATTGAATCATCCTCCTCGTGCTCTCCGACTTCAGTCTCTTGCCCAAATTCGCAAGGCAACACAGATACTACATTACAGTTGATGTTGAGTGAAGATTCCCCTTCTGATTCGAAATTGTCAGTCAGCATATCCTTATCCTCCTCTGGACCTGGCGTATATTCCTTCGATTCGTTTTGCTTTGTTTCAGAGAAAAGTTTCCTGCTAACTGGTGGTTTTCCCCAAGGTTGATTGTTTGGTGCAGGTTTGTTGGTACTCGATTCCTCTTTGTCCTTGCTCGAAGCCACTCCTTTGTCTAACATAGCTTCTCTCTCAGCTTTTCGAACTCTTTGTTTCCTGCGCCATTGTTGAAGAAGTGAAAAACACAAGAAGGGGGGTTGAATTGTAAAACTTGAAATCAAATGCAGACAACACGTTATTTTTATCCTGGTTCGTTTGATCTCAAACTACTCCAGTCCACCCGTCAAGGTGATTTCGCCTCTCTCCAACGAGGTCTTAATCCACTATATTCAACTGAATATTATAGCTGCTTTAACAACTGCTAAAGCCTTCTTCTTGAGTCAAAACCACAAACCGGTTTCTCAAGGAAATACTTTCTTACAGATAAATGAAATCTAAGTGTGTTGAATGTTTTCTACAAAATTGTTTATCACAACTGTGATTCTACACAATTTAAGCTTGTGAGAACTAGAATGCTAAAACAATAGAGTAGGTAGTTTGAGAGCTTTAGCAAACTGTGAATGAGGATGAAGATGAATCGCTTTAGGCGTGTAGAGAGTTGTAGGGAATTAGCCAATCCGTTCCTCACTTGCTTGTTTATATAGCATTGGAAATGATATGTTGGAGTCAGTTATTCCGTTTCAATGCCAATTACATTCTTTCCATATTGAGAAGATCTTTGTCTGGAATAATGCCGTTGATAATAAAGTATCTTGAATGCACAGTACCGTTGCCAATAAAGCGTGTTATGGCTTTGGCTTATTCTGACGCTGCTAGGTGCTGATGAATTGTTGTGGTCTTGATCAGAGTTTAGATTGTTACGTGCAGATCTGTTCATCAAGCTTCAGCGTAAGCACATGCTTTGATCTTCTGATTCTGGCATCTGATATAACATCTTCTGATGCTGATATTGATGTTCCATCTTCTGATGCTGATATCCATAAGAGTTTCTGTAAAAGTACAATATAATTTTTAGGTAGCATATATGTCTCATATGAATTATACAATTTATTTAATCTAGCATTTTGTTATCATCAAAACTTTAACTTGGGGTAGTAGATTCAAACTTTGTTCTAACAATCTCCCCCTTTTTGATGATGACAAAAACCGGATATTTTCAATTGAAATTTAAGGAAAAAATATCAGAGATAACCAAATAATAGATTGTATTAGAGATAGACAAGTAGGTATCAAAGATAAGGATGAATAAAAAGGTATCAGGGCTTAAGAAGATAAGGAAAGAAAACTATCAGAGTTATGATCAGATAAACTCCCCCTGAGTTTATTACTTCCCTTTTAATTCCATGAGTCCTTTAGCATCAGATCTTTCTTGAACTTTCTTTGAGCATCATATCTTTCTGGAGCAGAGCTTCAGTGTATCAGAGATAATTAAATTCTTGTACCTGTAAGCTTATGCAGAACAAAGAAACATTAAAGTATATCAGAGTGTTAGAATGTTTGAGACTTTTGTCTCAGTAATCCGTTATTGAAAAATATCATTCTTTTTCTCCCCCTTTTTGTCAGCAATCAAAAAGTGCAAGTAATTGAAGTTAAAAACGATCAGTGCAGAAAAACTATTGTATTTTGGTCAAAGCTTAGAAGAAAGTACATAAAATATGTAAAGAAAATAATGAAAAACATTAAGAAACAAAGTCTAAGGTTGGGGTGGAAGGCGTGTGAACAAAGCTTCTACCATGTTCTTAATCTGATCAGCGGTTTCCTTCTGCTGATGCACCATGCTGGCTACTGAATCAATCTTACTATCTTGCACATCCATCCTTTCCTTCATTCGTTGATCACTCTCATCCATTCTTTTCTGCAGAAGAATATCATTTTGCTTCAGCTCTTCAAGAGTCTGCCTGTCCAAAGCAGCTTGAGAGACATCAGAATCAGGATGCTTCTGAGAGCTTTCTGCAACATCTTCTTCTTGACTGAAATCTTCAGCTGGAATCATCTGATCTTCTGCTGGTTGAACCGTTGAAGATGGACGCTTTTCAGACCAAGGCTCACTATCCAGAAGAAGCACTTCCTCCTTCAGCAGCTGACTCATGACTGGACCTTCAACTTCTTTCAGCAGATTGCTGAAGTTCTGTTGAGCCTGTTCATAGTTTATGTCTTGCAGCTTAAAGGTTTCAATGCGTACCCACTTTCTGAATTGTGTCCAGAGTTGGTCTGAAGCAGCATGATCAATCACTCCCGGACAAGCCTGCTTTAGAGAAGCAATCCAATTCTGCATGCCTGTTTCAAAATTCAAGATGCTAGAACCAACATCTGGTTGTTTGGGTTTGGGAATGGCGATTTTATGTTTAAGGGCAGCAAGGCGGTCAAGGACTGTTAGATCAATGAAGGTCTTGCTGTGGTCATCTGTATTTTGTTTGGGTGAGGGAGTAGGAGAGTCAGAAATGATTATTGGACTGTGTGGGGTGTTAGGTGGAGTAGTTTCTGGTGAGGATGGTAGTTGCGGTATGTTTACAGTTGTACCACAAGGCAGTTGAATGGCCAAGGGTTGTGGTTCAGAGGATTCAGGTGAATGAGGTTCAGGGGTTTGAGCCTCAGAGTGTTGAGACTTAGAGTGTTGAGGTGAAGGTGGATTAAGTTCTGGTTGTGGAGAGGGAGGTGGAGGAGTTTCTGGTTCTGGTGATTGTGGATTTTCTGGTATTGGTGAGAGTGTATATTCTGGTTGAGGTGAATGGGCAGTTTCTGGTTGAGTGTTTGGATTTTCTGAGAGGGGAGCGGAAGAACGTTGATCAATTTCAGAAAGAACTTTATCAAGTTCTGATTCTGTTGATGTTGTGGGTTTTGGATTTTGAGGTTTGATGCAGGATCTCCTGAGAGTTAGTGACTCAGAAGGGTCAAACTCTGGTTCGGTATCATCAATGGTTGGTATGGGAATTGGGAGTTCATATGAAGCTGGAGTTGGAATCAATGTTGGAACAACAGATGAATTTAAAACATTAACAACAGATAGATTACCTCTCTTCTTTGGGGTCTGCTGAGACGGTCCTTCTGATGCAACCTTTCTCTTCTTAGTCTTCTTCAAAGTAACCTCTGGTGCTTGCTGGTGTAGATCTTTAATGTTTAGATCAGGATCTGTGCCATCAGCTTTATACGCATCCAAGTATCTGAGAACGATGACTGGTTTAGAGTCAATCTCAGAGTACATAGGAAAGTCATCCAGAGGGACTCTTCTGCTGGTGATTTCAACATGAGGAGTGACGCTGGGCTCCTTCCTTATATTCTCTATCAGCTTCATCTTCTTCAGATTCTTGGCATTCAGCTGCTTGCCAACAGAAGGTTCTAGAGAGCTTATTTCCTGTGCTTCTGTAAGGTGTTCAATCAGCCTATTCTCCGTTAGAATATCTGATATTAATCTGCCGAAGGGTATCCAATCCCTTTTAGTCCTTTATTCCTCTCTCGTTTCCTTGACGCTTGTCTTCAGATGATTGAACAGAAGGTGAGCAAGATTGATCTTGGACTTCTTTGCAATAAAATAAATCAGAAATTGCTGATCTATGTTTATATAGTCAGGAGAGCTTGTAGGCTTCCTGTGGTTGAAGCAGCCCAGAATGATCTTTGCCCATATTCTGTGCTGATCCTTCAAATCTCTTATTTTGCTGCTGGGAACCCCATGTGTAAAAATCTCTCTTGCAATTAGGGCAGAGTTTGCACATCTATCTGCCATGTCAATACAGCGGATACCACCACCGTTGTATCCAATCAACCTTGCAATGTGATCCTCAGTAATCACTATCTTCTTTCCCATGATATATAAAGTAACCTGATGAGTTGAGGCAGATGCATGAATCCAGAACTCTTTAACCAGGATTGGGAACATTGGACCCACCAACCTATCAAAGTACCTCTCCTAGCCTTGTGCCTTTATTTCTTCAGTCAAATCAAAGCCATTTTCCTTCAAGCTGTTGAAATCAACTATCAGTTCAGACAGAACTTCCAGGTTCTTCACCGGAGTAAGGAGCGTTCTGAAAGGAATCTGATATTGGTCATTTGAAGCATCTTGCTGGGAACCTGCAGAAACAATGCTAGAAGTTGCCATGTTCACACTAGGGTTTTTTTTTTTGAGAAAAAGCTTGAAAAAGGGTTTCTTTGGAAAAAGATGAACACGCAAGTAAGAATGCAGAAGATATTTAGATGATTGCAAGAGACGGTAAAAAGTGAATGAATGAAGTGATGGTGTTTAAATAAGTTTCAAAAAGTGTTTTGAAAACATAAACGTTTTTAAGAGAGAGAATTAACTCATGATTATGCGCATTTAATGTTGGATGATTTTAGGGGATTGAGAAAGATATTTGGAACGGTTACCCATGACATGTGTCTCAATGCATCCAATCAGCGAATTGCCTTCTCAGAAACGTGCACGCGTGTTCTGCCTCAGGAATTAGCTGATGACTGGATGACACCTGTTTGATTTGGTGAACAGCACGTCTATCCTTGAAATGAAACGCTCAGATCTTTATGGATAGACTCTGATACAATCTGCATGTCTAACTTTCTGAAAGAAGATTGATCAGAAGTTCACAGTAAAATAAGACACATTCTGAAGGTTAATATATAAAATTAAAACATTTTCACTCTGGGCAGAGCTTCATGCTGAGATTTTCAGAATGAAGTTAAACCTATCTTCAGGAAGTGGTTTTGTGAAAATATCAGCCCATTGATGGTCTGTATCAATAAATTTTAAGTTTAAAATGCCTTTCTTAATGTAGTCCCTAATGAAATGATGTTTTATTTCTATATGCTTAGCCCTAGAATGCAAAATAGGATTTTTACTTAAGCAAATGGAAGAAGTGTTGTCACAAAGTATAGGAATGTTACTCTCAAATATCTGGAAGTCTTCAAGCTGACTTTTCATCCAGAGCATTTGTGTGCTGTATCCAGCTGCTGCTATGTACTCAGCTTCTGCTGTTGATAGCGCAATTGTGGATTGTTTTTTGCTGGACCAAGAGATCCGATTTTCTTCCAGAAACTGGCAGCTTCCAGAAGTACTTTTACGCTCTACTCTGTCTCCAGCAAAGTCAGCATCACAGTAACCTACTAAGCTGTAATCACTAGATTTTCTATAAAATAAACCCAGATTAGTAGTACCTTTCAGATACTTGAAAATTCGCTTAACAGCTGTTAAGTAAGATTTTCTAGGATCTGATTGGAATCTTGCACAAATGCATACGCTAAATAAAATATCAGGCCTTGAAGCCGTCAGATAAAGAAGAGAGCCAATCATACCTCTGTAGATCTTCTGTTCTACCTTTTTGCTTACCTCTTCTCTTTTCAGAATGCACGTGGGATGCATTGGAATCTTTGATGACTTACATTCTGAGAGGTCAAATTTCTTCAGAAGTTCTCTGACATATTTTCTCTGATGAATGTAAGTTCCCTCTGGAGTTTGATTGATCTGAATTCCCAGAAAGAATTTCAGTTCCCCCATGAGGCTCATCTCAAATTCTGCCTGCATACACTTAGCAAATTTTCTTCCAAGAGAAGGATTAGTGGATCCAAATATAATATCGTCAACATAAATCTGACACACTAAGATGTCATTCTTAACTGTCTTACAGAATAAGGTTGTGTCCACTTTCCCTCTGGTGAAATCCTTTTTTAACAGAAAGTTACTTAGTCTTTCATACCAAGCTCTGGGAGCTTATTTCAGGCCATACAGTGACTTCTTTAGTTTGAAAACATACTCTGGATTTTTTGAACTTTCAAAACCAGGGGGTTGGTGCACATAAACCTCTTCTTCTATATATCCATTTAAGAATGCACTTTTGACATCCATCTGATATAGAGTGATGCTTTTATTAACAACAAAAGAAATCAAAAGTCTGATAGATTCTAACCTGGCGACTGGAGCAAAGGTTTCTGTATAGTCTATTCCCTCTTGCTGACTATAACCTTGTGCTACCAGTCGTGCCTTGTTTCTGATGAGTTCACCTTGTTCGTTCAGTTTGTTTCTGAACACCCATTTTGTTCCAATGACATTGAATCCTTTTGGTCTGGGAACTAGATCCCACACGTCATTTCTGGTGAATTGATTCAGCTCTTCTTGCATTGCTAGAATCCAGTCGTTGTCCAGAAGTGCTTCATCAATTGAAGAAGGTTCAATCAGCGACATAAGTCACATGAGGGATTCTTCAGAGTTTTTGATGCTGGCTCTTGTTCTTATTGGATCTTCCTTTCTTCCTAAATATGTTTCTTCTGGGTGATCCATGCTGCTTCTGGGTAGTCTTTTCTGAGGTTGATCAGCAGCTGTTGCTGGATTGCTTGCAGTGCTCCTTTCTGATGTTGAAGGAGTGTCTTTGTTGAGAGCTTCTGATGACTTGTCTTCAGAACCTGTGAATTCAACTTCCATACCTGCAAAGACTTCATTCTGCTTTGACTTTTTAGAGTCAAGCTTATCATCAAAACGAACACTGATTGATTCTTCCAAAATCTGTGTTTCTGTATTGTATACTCTGTACCCTCTTGAACGTTCAGAGTATCCTAACATAATACACTTCTGTGCTTTAGAGTCAAACTTGTTCAAGTAATTTTTTGTATTTAACATAAAACAAGTACATCCAAAAGGATGAAAATATGAAATGTTGGGCTTTCTGTTCTTCCACAATTCATATGGAGTCTTTTCCAGAATAGGTCTTATGGAGATTCTATTCTGAATGTAGCACGCTGTGTTTATTACCTCTGTCCAGAAGATCTTAGCAACTTTTGTCTCATTGATCATGGTTCTGGCCATTTCTTGCAATGTTCTGTTCTTTCGTTCTACAACTCCATTTTGTTGGGGAGTTCTAGGACAAGAGAAATCATGTAGAATGCCTCTGTCATTAAAGAATGACTCAAAATCTTTGTTTTCAAATTCTCCACCATGATCACTTCTGACTTTAACAATTCTAAGATCCTTTTCATTCTGAACTTGGTTATAGAAGGTGACAAACACAGAGTGTGACTCGTCCTTGTGTCTTAAGAACTTTAACCATGTCCATCTGCTATAGTCATCTACGATTACTAACCCGTACTTCTTGCCACTGACTGAAGCAGTTTTAATTGGTCCAAATAAGTCAATGTGCAGAAGTTCTAATGGTTTAGAGGTGGAAACAACGTTTTTAGATTTGAAAGAAGATTTTGCAAACTTGCCTTTCTGACATGCTTCACACAAAGCATCTGAATTGAACTTCAGATTAGGAAGTCCTCTGACCAGATTGAGTTTGTTAATCTGAGATATTCTTCTCATACTAACATGCCCCAATCTTCTGTGCCAGATGCATTGCTCGTTGTTAACAGACAGAAGACACTTTACATTCTGACTTTTCAGTTCAGAAAGTTTGATTTTATAAATGTTGTTTTTCCTCTTTCCATTAAATAGGATAGTCCCATCTTTTTGACTAACAGCTTTACATGATTTTTGATTAAAGATTATATCATAACTGTTATCACTTAATTGACTTATGGATAACAGATTATGCATCAATCCATCTACTAACAGAACATTGTTTATAGAGGGAAGATTTCCATTACCTACAGTTCCAGAGCCAATGATCTTTCCCCTCTGATTGCCTCCAAAGCCTACGTGGCCTCCAGGCTTAAGTTCCAGGCTTTAGAACATATGCCTTCTTCTCGTCATGTGTCGCGAGCAGCCAGAGTCCAGGTACCATGACTGGTGTTTCTGATTTGCTGCTAAAGATATCTGCAACATGTATTATTTTATCCTTAGGTACCCATATTTTCTTGGGTCCTGATTTGTTAGCTTTACCATAACTCTAGTTGAATTTTGGTTTCACATAATAATTGCTACTAGTATATTTAATGTCATGTGTGTGGCCAAACACAAAGTGTGAATTCAGAGGAGTGCGTTTAATAATTAAATCCATGGCATTATTTGGTGTAGGTACCTTACCTTGGTATCCTATTCCCTTTTTGCCATTTCTGCTAACTCCATAGATCATTGAAGCCATTTTGCTTCTATCTATGCTTTTAGCAAGGAACTTCTGAAAGCTATGATCATACTCCTTGATGATCTCATCAGCGCTGCTGGGAGTTTCAGAAATTGTTTCCTTCTGAGATTTTTGTAAAACATTTTCTAATTTTGAAATTTTATTTTTCAACTCAGAATTTTCCAATTTGAGACTCTCAGTTTTGTCAGAGTCAGAATCAAGATTCCTTTTCAGGTTTCTGAATTTAACTCTGATCTGCTGGTACCTTTCCAGAATTTCGTTAAGGCTTTCAGCAAGTTCAGCCTTAGTAAAATTAATTGCAAAGTCAGGAAATACCTCTTCGGTGTCTAATTCTGAGTCTGATTCAGAAGCTTCACTGTCTTCTGATATGTTGGCCATGAGAGATATGTTTGCTCTCTCATCATCTGATTTTGAGTCAGCTTCAGACGAGTCAGAGTCATCCCATGTAGCCATGAGACTTTTCTTCTTTTCTCTTCCAAACTTCTTTTTGGGCTTTTCCCTCTGAAGCTTTGGACAGTCACTCTTATAGTGTCCTTTCTCGTTGCATTCATAGCAAGTGATGTCCTTGGTGTTTGGCTTTCTGCTTCTTGAAGAGCCTTCAGATCTTCTGTATCCATAGGAAGAGTCTGACCTTCTGTATCTGGAAGAGGACTCATTCTGATTAGATCTTCTGGGATTCCTGAACTTCCTTTTCCTCTGCTTCCATAGTTGGTTCACTCTTCTGGAGAGGAGGGAAAATTCGTCTTCTTCTGATGAGGACCCATCAGATGTTTCTTCAACTGCCTGCAAAACTTTAGAGTCAGATTTTCTGTTAGATTTTAATGCTAAAGGCTTACCTTGCTTCTGAGGTTCATCAGCTTCTAGCTCTATCTCGTGACTTCTGAGGGAGCTAATAAGTTCCTCCAGAGAAATTTTGTTGAGATCTTTAGCTAGCTTCAGCGCTGTAACCATTGGCCTCCACTGTTTTGGCAAGCTTCTGATGATCTTCTTGACATGATCAGCAGTAGAGTATCCTTGGTCCAGAACCTTGAGACCAGCCACCAGAATTTGGAATCTTGAGAACATTGTTTCAATGGATTCACTTTCTTCCATTTTGAATGCCTCATACTTCTGAATGAGCGCAAGAGCTTTAGTTTCTTTGACCTGAATGTTGCCTTCACGCGTCATTCTGAGTGAGTCAAACATGTTCTTTATTGTGTCTCTGTTAGATATCTTTTCATATTCAGCGTAAGAGATGGCGCTGAGAAGAATGGTTCTGGCCTTGTGGTGATTTTTGAAGTCACGCTTTTGTTGATCAGACACTGCTTTCCTGTCAATCTTCTGACCGCTTGCATTCACTGGGTGCGTGTATCCATCTGTCACCATGTCCCACAGATCAGCATCATGTGCCAGAAAGAAGCTTTCGATTCTGTCTTTCCAGTAATCAAAATTCTCTCCATCAAAGACTGGAGGTTTGCCGCTGAATCTGTCTCTATCTTCATTGTTGTCATTGCTGCTGTGTTGATATGTTCCTGCCATTGTGTTTTTCTGACGCTGGATCTTGTACTGACACGGTTAAGTGTTTTAGCTCAGAACCAGGAGCTCTGATGCCAATTGAAGAAGTGAAAAACACAAGAAGGGGGGTTAAATTGTAAAACTTGAAATCAAATGCAGACAACACGTTATTTTTATCCTGGTTCGTTTGCTCTCAAACTACTCCAGTCCACCCGTCAAGGTGATTTCGCCTCTCTCCAAAGAGGTCTTAATCCACTATATTCAACTGAATATTACAGCTACTTTAACAACTGCTAAAGCCTTCTTGAGTCAAAACCACAAACCGGTTTCTCAAGGAAATACTTTCTTACAGATAAATGAAATCTAAGTGTGTTGAATGTTTTCTACAAAATTGTTTATCACAACTGTGATTCTACACAATTTAAGCTTATGAGAACTAGAATGCTAAAACAATAGAGTAAGTAGTTTGAGAGCTTTAGCAAACTGTGAATGAGGATGAAGATGAATCACTTTAGGCGTGTAGAGAGTTGTAGGGCATTAGCCAATCCGTTCCTCACTTGCTTGTTTATATAGCATTGGAAATGATATGTTGGAGTCAGTTATTCCGTTTCAATGCCAATTACATTATTTCCATATTGAGAAGATCTTTGTCTGGAATAATGCCTTTGATAATAAAGTATCTTGAATGCACGGTACCGTTGCCAATAAAGCGTGTTCTGGCTTTGGCTTATTCTGACGCTACTAGGTGCTGATGAATTGTTGTGGTCTTGATCAGAGTTTAGATTGTTACGCGCAGATCTGTTCATCAAGCTTCAGCGTAAGCACATGCTTTGATCGTCTGATTCTGGCATCTGATATAACATCTTCTGATGTTGATATTGATGTTCCATCTTCTGATGCTGATATCCAAAAGAGTTTCTGTAAAAGTACAATATAATTTTTAGGTAGCATATATGTCTCATATGAATTATACAATTTATTTAATCTAGCATTTTGTTATCATCAAAACTTTAACTTGGGGTAGTAGATTCAAACTTTGTTCTAACAATTGTGGCCTTGACATAGGGTTCTTTCCCTTATAGTTTTCCAACCATACTTCTTCCCTTTTCGCCATATTGAACTGCCTTCTGTACACCATGGCATGGCGTGCATTTCGTTCATTATTCCTCCACTTGTCTTTCCCCTTGTCAGCCCTAACTTGTAGCCACTTGTCCGTTGGTACCTCAGCAGGAACTTTAAATGTTACCCTTCGAGCGCCTCTAGGATAAGGGCTGTCAGGCCTCCATTGGGTGTAGTTGTTCTCAAAACGTTGGCCCATCTGACCAGTTTCTCTGTGGTTCCAACATGGGGCGAAAGGGACTGTTTCGAAGGTTTCGGCCACTTTCTGATCATATACTGCAGAACATCTTGGACACACTAGGCATTTGGTTGCCCCCTTGTGACAACGAACTAAGAACCCCAAAAGACTTTCTCCAGCCTTAGGGTAGCATCTAAACAGCTGGTTATCCTGGAGCCAGTTGACGCCTGTTCGTGCCCTTTGTCTTTTTTCAAAGTCTGCAGCAATTCTCTGATTACAAATGATGCTGCATCTGGGACATAACATCATTACAGCATTCTCTTTGTGGCATAGCATAAGGTAGTCTTTGAGACTGGCATCCCTAGCATAACTGTCTTCCATCTTGTATTTTTCTTTCTCTAAGTACCTTTCCATTTCCTTCATTTCGGAATAAGGTTGCTCCATATTTACCATGTTAACATCCACATCTTCTCCTTTGATATCAGTATCTCCCCATCCTGTAGGTTTGATGTCTTCAATTGGGGTCTTTGAGCTTTCTGGGGCGGAATACTTCACCATGTAATCGAACTTTCCGCTGGGCTCCCCCAAGGTATCCCATATTCCTTTCTGAGGAAGAACTGGCAGTGTGATCTGTACTTTCTCCAACTTTCGCCTCAGGCTTTCAGTAGCCTGTGTCAAATTTTGTTTTTGGTTCTCCTGACCTTCAGTAGCCTGGATCTCTTTCGAAGCAACCAAAGGAACTGCTTCGATCAAAGCTTCTTGTTCCTTATGGAAGTCCTCAGTAACTTCCTTTTCGACTTCAACTAACACGTAGTTTTCATCTTCAGTGTTTTCCCCTTCTGATGGAGTGTCACCTTCAATTGCTCCAACCATATTTATTTCTCCAATGTACGCAGGTTCAGAGTAATTGGTGTCAGCAACATCTAAAGGGTCATCATCCACTTTCATCTTTGGCTTGTCAGCGAACCTTAATCTATCATCCTTGATTGCATTTTGAATTAGATCCCTGAAAAGAAAACATTGTGAGGTTTTGTGGCCTAAGAAATTGTGATACTTACAAAACCCTCTTTTCTTTCTTTGATCTAAATGTGGTAATTTGACATTCGATGGCACTATTAGTTGGCCATCTTTGACAAGCAAATCAAAAATTTCATCACATTTCGTTACGTCGAAGGTATACACCTTCTTTGGGAACTTGTCACTTTTCTCATTTTCAATAATGTATTTCCCTTTTGTGGGAACTAGTAATTTACAAGAGTAAGGTGGAGCCTGTTTCAATTCAGCGAGATCAATTTCGACCTCTTCGAATTCAGGGTAATCTTCTGCTTCCTCAGTTTCGACATAGGAAACCCTTTCTTTCTTGTTATTTTTAAAAAACCTGGCTTTCTCGGCCTTTAGTCTTTCGACTTGTCGAACCCTGTCCGTTAATTGGGCTATATCCCTAAAGTATTGTGTATCTAATTTCTTTCGAATGGAGTAGTCTAGGCCACCAGCAGCCATTTCGACTAACTCATGTTCAGGAACTACTGTGAAACATCTAGACTTCAAGAGTCTGAACCTATTCAGATAATCATCTATGGGTTCAGTAAACTTCCTCTTGACATTGGCTAGCTCTTTCAGACTTATTTTATATTGTCCCATGTAGAATTGTTCATGAAATAATCTCTCCAAAAGAGTCCAAGTATCTATGGATCCAAGAGGCAATGTGGTGAACCATGTGAAAGCGTTCTTAGTTAGGGAACTTGGGAAATATTTAATCCTAAGGTTCTCATTATTTTCTATGTCTCCTGCTTCGGTCAGATACCTAGCTATGTGTTCGACTGTTGACTCATTGGTGTCTCCAGCGAACTTTGTAAATTTAGGGACCTTGTATCCCCTTGATAAATCAGTGTGCATCACATAATCTACTATGGGAGAGGAATAGTTTGGCCTTCTAATTCTTGTATTGAGACCGTTATGAGCCATAATCCTTTCTATCATGGTGGTTAAATTATTTTCTGCCAAGATGTTATCATTTCGAATTCTATGAACGACTTCATCAGCATCTTGGTGTCGACCCACCATGACAACTCCTCTAGGTTGTTCTTCTCGAAACTATGGGACTTCTAACCTTTCGACCCTTGCCCCTGGTTCTATAACTCCCCTTTGTGGTTCCTCTCGAATCACTGGGGCTTCTTGTCTTTATGCCCTTGCCCCCAAGTTAACCCTCTCTCTGGCTGGTCTATAGGGTGGCTCATCAGCAATTTGTTCTATGATGGGTATGTTGGCTCGAACCAACGCCAGATTCTGCCTACGCCTTTCTGGCAAAGCGAAAAAATCTGCTATTCGACTCATGTTGTCCGCGTTTTCTCTGTTGGTTACAGTTACATTTTGTACTATTGGGGCAAAGATTTCTTGCATAGTCTGTGCTAACACTCCTATCATATTATGGTTACTATCATCCATTAATTGTCTAAAGGCCATCTGATTTTCTGTGGTTAAGATAGGCAGTGTATTATGACCTACTGAACCTTGGGTATTTGTCATAAATTGGTTGGCCCCAGATCCGGACCCAAATTGTGGTGACGAATTTGATGTGGAATTGTGCAAACCCGCCATAAAAGATGTTGGCATCCCATAAGAGGGATTTCTGGGTCTAATGCCATTGAAACCGGGTGGTCTAGTTGGTGGTGTGGTGGCGAAATGGGTTTGTGTCCCTGATGGTGGGACAAATCCCGCAGGATAAACAGTGGTCCCTGTATTTCCTAGGGTCAAACTGTTGGTTGTCGTGCCACTTGCTCCATTTGTGGCCAAACTACTGGTAGAAGATGCAACAGACTGTGCGTTCGTAGGGATCACGTTAGACGTCCCCGTCGAAACAGACGTATTGGTTCCTGTTCCATGTGGGGCATTTTGTTCCCCTTGTTGATTGCTTGGATTAGACATCCTACTACTACATTTTCTTCTGGGTAAGGGTTGGTTACTATTAATTGTTTTACCACTTCTAAGGTTTATATAACAGCGAAATTGATACTCAGAAAAGAACTTACACAACGAGATTATATCCTAAAAATCTTTATTTTCGACTTTCTTAACCACGGGTCCCACTGGGCGTGCCAATTTGTTCACAGTGATTTCTGGTAAACAACTGCTAGTCTTCCAAACTATCGAATAAACTTAATTACTGTTATTCAATTTCTATGGTAACTTGCAGGATCGACTAGATTGATCCTATGAGACATAGTTATTTGGCTAAATCTAATTGTAAAACTGGTATTCATATTTAGGACTTCTAATTAAAGTGTTTCAAAGACATCCAATCCACTTCGATTACTCCACTAAATGATTCGAAGGATAATTTCTATATGATATAAGGAATGTTCATTAGAAAAGTAAAAAGACTCAAGATTGGGTAAATGGCAGGATTAAGTGAGTGAATGTAAAAGTTGCTGAATGTTTAAAGGATTCGAACATAAGAAAAGCGTTTAAATGCATAAAGAAATAAATGACTCTGAATGTAAAAGCTTTAATGTAAAGGCATGAACGTAAAAATGTTTGAAGCACAAATGAAATGGAAATGAAAGACAAAACTGGAAAATATAAAGAGTTTTCATTGAATTGTAAATGTTGGTGTTATCATACGTACATCTTTCGAGCATTCGTTTCCCTATCCATGCGGTATTTTGAATGTTTACTGAATTTGTACAACAGATATCACACCGAAATCCTAACACTAAGACCTCTATTTATACTATTTCGACCATAACGGTCTTGCTATCAGAATCTGCCACGTTCGAAGCATGCAGAGCATTACTTCCCTCTAGCCTCCACGCGTCCTCGAACTCTCCAACGCTTATGTATTTGAATTTCAAATATCCCGCTCACGTTTGAATTTCAAACGCCTTGGAACCTTCGTTTCGAATTCATTTCAAAGGTTATTTTCGAAAACAACCTTCACAAATATAATCTCATCATTATTTCGAAAATTCTTTAGACTTACACTCCACAACTATCATTCGAAACCTTGAGCTTTAATATTTCCATTAGAAAAAAACAGTCTCTTCCATTCCAAACCATAAAACTTGCTTTATTCAAACAAAACCCAATCATTTCATTTCGAATCACAATATCAAAATCTTCAGCCAACAGATGGTTACCTTATTCAACTGACGGTAATCAATTCACAAATGCATACTACCGTCCTTCTTCTTGACCAACAAAACAGGAGCACCCAAGGAGAAACATTAGGCCGAACAAAGTGTTTCGCCAGCAACTCTTCTAACTGTCCCTTTAATTCCTTCAACTCAGCACGAGACATTCTGTATGGAGCAATAGAAACCAAAGCGGTTCTTGGAATAAGGTCAATAGAGAACTCAACTTGTCTTTCTGGTGGAAGAGAAGTGACATCCTCCAGGAAAACATTAGGAAATTTACACACAACAGGAATCTATGACACACTCTTCTTACTATTGGGATTTGTAGTGAGGACCAAAAGGAATGACTTCTCTTAAGAATCAAGACAATTGACCAAGTTGATTGTACCTTCAATCAGATTTCCAATAGCATTAACAGGAGCGGTCTCTTTGACAAGTATGAAAATAGCCTTCTCTTTGAAACCGATGTACACTGAGTTAGCTGACAATAAATCCATGCCCAATATTACTTTGATCTTCTTGAGTGGTAAGAAAATGAGATCAATCAAGAAGTTACGATCATTGAAAGTAACAGACAATCCTTAAAAACTTTTTGAGCCTCAACTACATCATCCGTAGCAGACGAGATAATCATAGGGTTAGAAAGAGTAGTGGCTTCGAATCCGAGCCGTCGTACACACGAATTAGAAATAAAGGAATAAGTTATTCCACAATCCACCAAAACAAACAAGGGTTGATTATTAACAGAGCACGTACCGGTAACCAGAATGGTATTTTCTTTTCATGGGCCTTCCTCTCATCCAAGGTGTACACACGACCTGCAGTCTTATCTTAAATGTCATAATTTGTACAATCTTTAATCAAGTGGCCCATACTACCACATCAGTCACATCTTCTCGGATCCCCCGACAATTCCCTAAATGTCTTCCATTGCACTTGACACACAGAAGTAGCAGAACTGATCGACTACCATGATCTGGCTTCCTTATTGGAGGAGAATTTCAAGGTTTAAGGTATTTCCCCATCTTCCCATGATCCTTACACATAGGCTTACTTTGTTCTCTTTCTTCTTTGACTCTTCTCAAACTATTTTCAGCAACATAGCATTGCCTCAAACATTCAGCATAAGTGGAAAATTCTCACTGAGACACACTATGGGCCACATCAGCATTTAGTCCAGACAAAGACTAGTCAATCTTCCATAATTTGTCATGTGCATAGACAACTTGTCTGGAGTAAGTAGCCATGTCTTCAAATTTATCAGCATATTCGAACATCAACATATTTCCCCGCTTGAAAAGTTGAAACTCACGTTCCTTCTGAGCACGTAAGCTATTAGGATAATACTTCTCCAAGAATGTTGTCTTGAAGTGCTGCTAATCTTTCGGAATCGCCTGAGAGGTGAAGTAGGTAGATGTAGTATCCCACCACCTACCAGTTGGACCCTTCAGCATTTAATCATCAAACATCACCTTCTCCTTCTCAGTACATTAGATAGCCTGGAACACTCTCTCCATCCCGTAGAGCCAATCATAAATAACTACAGGATCCAAACCACCTATGAACTATGGGGGTTTCATCTCGAAAAAGGCACGAAAATTAAGACCCACTAGAGCTTGTGGAATAGGAGTAGGAGTGGCTGGTT
This sequence comes from Vicia faba, assembly GCA_948472305.1. Taxonomy (NCBI): domain Eukaryota; kingdom Viridiplantae; phylum Streptophyta; class Magnoliopsida; order Fabales; family Fabaceae; genus Vicia; species Vicia faba. Next base: position 1,234,493,539 of record OX451735.1, read on the forward strand.
GTTGTCCTTGCATGCCTTGCATCATTTGCATCATCATTTGATTCTGCTGTTGCATCTGTTGTATCATTTGCAGCCAAGGTACGTTAGCATCTCCAATTTCAGCCTCAGACTCCACATTCCTAGTCCTGGGCCTTCCGGGACCTCTGCGTCCATCATCCATCTTCCTATTTGTCCTACACATAGAATCAAGTTGATCAGGCTCAATGCCATAAGTAGAACATAAGAAATCATGTTGACTATCACACATATGAGGCATAATTGGGCTGACTTATGATGTTTCATGGCAAAGTCGAGAATCAACCTGCTCTGATACAACCTGTAACACCCTACACAGACATTGCCTAGGATATATGCATATGGTATTAATGTGGTACATAAATATCCATACATAAGCAGTGGGAAAATAGAAATATGTAATAATACAAGTTACAACTTGCCAAAATCTTCATGGCCAAAATTTTACAATTCCAAAAGTATCAAAACATATCCAACAAAACAGAACAAGGAATCCCAAAAGAAATGAGATATCGCCATGAAGAACGATTGACGAGATAAGTCATCTTATCCTTGACTCGGTCCTGCCTTGAAGAACCTGAAAATAAAATAATTGGAATAGGGTGAGACTACTAAATCTCAGTGAGTCCCCCTATCTTAAGGGTTCCCGTGTTCTCTCAGTTCTACAGGGTGCATGCATCAAACAAATTAACCGTGAATCCGGGTTCTCTCACGGCTAGGTACAAGCACATAACACGGGTACACCGTTGTTAGAAATCCCATAACTTTCCAATGAGGTACACAATACACATAACCAAAAAAAGAACCAAGTATGCAAACCCGTACCTGTGTACGAGGAATCCAGGAGTAAGATTACTTGCCCCTAATGAGGTTACACTTTCCTGCTCTCTATAAGTTCTTCCCGTGCATCACATCGAAGACTTATCCTGGTCATAGCACAATGAATCGGATCATTCCTAAGTGGAATTCCATCCGAGATAAGTCCAAGAGTGATATCACCGATAAGGCGTCTAGGCTCATCCATCATCCAAATGCACATGATCAACCGCTGGGACAAAACGCCATTTCGACAACACGAGCCCACTGGGCGATGCCTAATAATATTACCTACATGGCACCATTAGCGGTGAGTTTAATTGCGACGTGATACTGCCTAAGTGGCATCACAACCCCACCGTACCAAGCACGCGATGTTATTAACTGTTGGTGGAACGCCGGACATGAACCCACACAAGTGCATCACAATGGTAGCTAAGGTGTTATGATATACCGAGCATGCATATACAATGTTCTGCTGGTGGAATCGCCGCACATGGACCCACACGAGCACATCGCAACGGCATAAGGACGCACAAGGTCCACATCATGAGTGATTTACGTCCTAGTATCCAGGCCTACTCTGATTCAAGCATACATCCACACATATGAATACACATCACCGAAAGTTCAACCGGAATGACGGTCGATCACCATTATCTCATATGATACAACATTTGCATAATCCACTAACAAGTAATGTTATAGCATCTTAACATATAATGTGAATTCAATACATATACATATATAATCATGTCATAAGGGATAATCAACCACTAGCTAAGAGGCGTCCGAATACCTACCATCATACAAAATTGCACTCAAGGGTTTAAAAATAAGTAAGTTCTATCCAGGAGGGTGCGTTAAGCGGAACCTCCCGCTCTAAGCACACTCTGCAAAATATTTAATTTTCATGCTTCAGTAAGGCGCACTAAGCAGCCATGTCGCACTAAGCACGGTCTGTAATTCCTCAAAAAATCAACTCCCTGTGGGGCGCGCTGAGCGTGGCCCTGCGTGCTAAGCGCGGTCTGTGCGAAACAGAAAAGAAACAGAACTTCACAGTTCTATCACGAGGCCTACAAATCCCATTCTTAACCTCCTAAACTAGTGCCCATCATGTGAAATTATAAATTTAGATTAGGATCATGTTATTCAATCACAAGAACTAGCATGCATTCACAATTTTAATCTCTCTAACCCTAACCCCAACATGTCATAAACCCCAAATTTCCTAAGTTTCTAATCTATAGGACTCACCTTGAATTGATGAAGAAGAAGCTGCAAGATTAGGACATAAAAGATAATTGAGCTAGGCTTGGGATGCATGCAAGAAAAAATCTTCTTCCATCTCTTACTTCCTTCCACGTTCTTCCTCTCTTTCTATATCTCTTCACAATCTATTTTTGTTCAAACAACACCAAAAGAAGGTTCACCAAACAGCCCCTTATGTTTCTTTCAATTGGCAAAATACCATAATAACTCCTAACTTGATTAGTTTCCACACTTATTTCACTTATACCACTAATACCAAGTGATTAATATATTATCTCCCAATTATTTCTCACAAAAATTTTAGTAGTATAAATACATTAGAAAATAATTATACTGGATATTACATTATTATTTAAACTTTTCAAACCAACCGTCAAACTTGCATTTCAAAATTTCAAAAAACTTCAAATTTTTATACATAGTATTTATGTATGGCAAATTTCAATATATCTACTATTCTAGAACACAACATTATAAATTAGAAGTTATAATTATGTTTAATGAATTATAACAATATTTAATGAGTTATAACAATATTTAATTAGTTAGAATTGAGAAGTCATAATATTGATAAATAGTTATTTGAAATAAATTATAAGAATATTAAAAGAAAAATAAATAGAATAAGGGTAACACTTCATTTCTTTATCACCTTAATATATTAACTCTAATTATACGGGACAAAGTGAAATAATATATTAACTATTATTATAGATACTACTAAAAGCTAATCAATACCTTTTAAATTTAAATTTAAAAAATATATATTTTTGTATGATTAATTGTTAAGCTTTTATAATACAAATAATCCTATAAATATTTATTTTTTATAAAATAAACATAAATTTATATTGGTAAAAAAATTCTGAAATTTCTAATAATAAATTCATATTGGTAAACAAATGGTGAAAAGATGCAAAGTTAAAAGTGTAGATGACTAAAGTATACTGTTATTGAATTATATTAGTCAAATATGTGTTACTATAATATAAATGTTTTTTTAGGTAATATTGTCATTGATCCATATTTTTGTTATTCTTTTTAAATAATATATTTTATATATTATTTTGTAATGTATTCTACAATAATTAGTGAGATATATCTATATTATTTTAATACTTAAAAAATATAATTTTTCTTCGATAATTAATTTATTCTACAATGCTATATTATTTTTTAATTTCTCCAAAATTATTGCTTGAGATAGTTGAAACATTCTACCTAAAATATCTACACTAAAATTATTACTTTCAAATCATTATTATTTAAACTTTCTAAATCAACCGTCAAACCTTCCTTTTAAAATTTCAAATTTTTGTACATATTATTTATGTATGGCAAATTTCAATATATCCACTGTTTTAGATCATAACATTATAAATTAAAAGTTATAAATATATTTAATGATTAATAATAATATTTAATGAGTTATAACAATATTTAATTAGTTAGAATTGAGAAGTCATAATATTGATGAATAGTTATATGAAATAAGTGATAAGAATATTAAAAGAAAAACAAATAGAACAAGGGTTACAAAAAGGTAAGATTTTATGATGCTTACTCATAAATCTTTAAATAAAAGCACATAATTTATATTTAAAAAATTTACAATTCTCTTAATCAGATTCATTCTTTTAATTTTTAAACAAATCTATATAAATGCTCTCAAACATATTTATTCTTTAAAATTCTCACGGTTTTGCTATTGTCTTCTTCGTCTTCTATGCTAGATCTAAAATGGGCCAGCAAGAATGGACCTATTTAAATCAAATTAAATGATAATCATAATTTGATACTATTATAATCTTAATGATATTATTTTAGATTATTTAAAACGTTAAATTGAATATATATTTTTATTTATGTATATTATTGTTAGTTATGGTTATGGTTATCATTTAATTGGAGTTAAATAGTGATAATCATATTTTATATTTATTCAATTAAGGAGTGTGATATCATTTAAGTTTATAAATAAAGAAGTAATTAGGAAGTTATTTTCATATCCTAATTATAATTTCCATCCCAATTAATTCCATAAGTTTTTTTGTTTGTTTATTTTGAGTACTGACTCGTTTTCAATGCATTATTTCTTAATATAGTTGAAACATTCTACCTAAAATATCTAAACCAAAATTATTACTTCCAATTCGTTAATATTTAAACTTTCCAAACCAACCGTCAAACTTGCGTTTTAAAATATCAAATTTTTCTACATATTATTTATGTATGGCAAAGTTCAATATATCATCTATTCTAGATCATAACATTATAAATTAGAAGTTATAAATATATTTAATGATTAATAATAATATTTAATGAGTTATAACAATATTTAATTAGTTAGAATTAAGAAGTCATAATATTGATGAATAGTTATATGAAATAAGTCATAAGAATATTAAAAGAAAAACAAATAATATAAGGGTGACAAAAAGGTAAGATTTTATGATGCTTACTTATAAATCTTTAAATAAAAGCACATAGTTTTTAATTAAAAAATTTACAATTCTCTTAATCAGATTCATTCTTTTAATTTTTAAATAAATCTATATAAATGCTCTCAAACATATTTATTCTTTAAAATTCTCTCGGTTTTGCTATTGTCTTCTTTGTCTTCATTGTTAGATCTGAAATATGTCAGCAAGAATGAGCCTTATTAAATCCAATTAAATGATAATCATAATTTGATACTATTCTAATCTTAAAGATATTATTTTATATTATTTATAACATTAAATTGAATATAAATTTTTAGTTATATATATTATTGTTAAATCAATATGACACTCCTTAATTGAATAAATATAAAATATGATTATCACTATTTAACTCCAATTAAATGATAACCATAATTATAATAACGATAATGTTATAACGTTGAATTGATTATAATGATATTATTTGAGATCTTATAGTTTATGATTATAACGATATTATTTATACAATAAATGATGTTTATAATTATAATTTGATTTATTTATAATGTCGAATTGATTATCAGTTATATATATGGTTGTTAAATCAATATCATAGCTTCCAAAAAAGTAAGATCCCTAATTAAATTAATAATCTGTTTTTTATATTTTTTGAAGAAAAAAAATGTAAATTTTGTATTTTTTTCTATTTGGGTACAGGGTCATTGCTGATTTGTTTAGTCACATGAGTTCTTCATTTAGATTGTTGCACCTCCGTAAAAGTGTATTTGCAACAAGGTTGTGTAGTATATTCTATTATCTAAAGAAGTAATTAAGAAGTTATTTTCATATACTAATTATAATTTCCATCTTAATTAGTTCAGTAAGTTTTTTTTTGTTTATTTTGAATACTGAGTTGTTTTCAATGCATTATTTCTTGATTTAGTTGAAACATTCTACCTAAAATATCTACACCAAAATTATTACTTCCAAATGGTTAATATTTAAACTTTCCAAACCAACCGTCAAACTTGTCTTGTAAAATATCAAATTTTTGTACATATTGTTTATGTATGGAAAATTTCAATATATCCACTATTCTAGATTATAACATTATAAATTAGAAGTTATAAATATATTTAATGATTAATAATAATATTTAATGAGTTATAACAATATTTAATTAGTTAGAATTGAGAAGTCATACTATTGATGAATAGTTATATGAAATAAGTCATAAGAATATTAAAAGAAAAACAAATGGTATAAGGGTGACAAAAACATAAGATTTTATGATGCTTACTTATAAATCTTTAAATAAAAGTACATAATTTATAAATAAAAAATTTACAATTCTCTTAATCAGATTCATTCTTTTAATTTTTAAATAAATCTATATAAATGCTCTCAAACATATTTATTCTTTAAAGTTCTCTCGGTTTTGCTATTGTCTTCTTCGTCTTCCATGCTATATCTGAAATGGGCCAGCAAGAATGAGCCTAATTAAATCCAATTAAATGATAATCATAATTTGATACTATTGTAATCTTAATGATATTATTTTAGATTATTTATAACGTTAAATTGAATATATATTTTTAGTTAAATATATTATTGTTAAATCAATATCACACTCCTTAATTGAATAAATGTAAAATATGACTATCACTCTTTAACTCCAATTAAATGATAACCATAATTATAATACCGATAATGTTATAATGTTGAATTGATTATAATGACATTATTTGAGATCTTATAGTTTATGATTATAACGATATTATTTATACAATAAATGATGTTTATAATTATAATTTGATTAATTTATAATGTTGAATTGATTATCAGTTATATATATTGTTGTTAAATCAATATCATATCTACCAAAAAAGTAAGATCCCTACTTAAATAAATAATTTGATTTTTGAATTTCTGTTTTTTATATTTTTTTGAAGAAAAAAAATGTAAATTTTATATTTTTTCTATTTGGGTACAGGGTCATTGCTTATTTGTTTAGTCATATGAGTTCTTCATTTAGATTGTTGCACCTCCATAAAAGTGTATTTGCAACAAGGTTGTGTAGTATATTCTATTATCTAAAGAAGTAATTAAGAAGTTATTTTCATATCCTAATTATAATTTCCATCCTAATTAGTTTCGTAAGTTTTTTTTTGTTTATTTTGAGTATTGACTCGTTTTCAATACATTATTTCTTGATATAGTTGAAACATTCTACCTAAAATATCTACACCAAAATTATTACTTCCAGATCGTTAATATTTAAGCTTTCCAAACCAACTGTCAAACTTGCCTTTCAAAATATCAAATTTTTGTACATATTGTTTATGTATGGCAAATTTCAATATATCCACTATTCTAGATCATAACATTATAAATTAGAAGTTATAAATATATTTAATGATTAATAATAATATTTAATGAGTTATAACAATATTTAATTAGTTAGAATTGAGAAGTCATACTATTGATGAATAGTTATATGAAACAAGTCATAAGAATATTAAAAGAAAAACAAATAGTATAAGGGTGACAAAAAGGTAAGATTTTATGATGCTTACTTATAAATCTTTAAATAAAAGCACATAATTTATAATTAAAAAATTTACAATTCTCTTAATCAGATTCATTCTTTTAATTTTTAAATAAATCTATATAAATGCTCTCAAACATATTTATTCTTTAAAGTTCTCTCGGTTTTGCTATTGTCTTCTTCGTCTTCCATGCTAGATCTTAACTGGGCCAGCAAGAATGAGCCTTATTAAATCCAATTAAATGATAATCATAATTTGATACTATTCTAATCTTAATGATATTATTTTAGATTATTTATAACATTAAATTGAATATATATTTTAAGTTATATATATTATTGTTAAATCAATATCACAATCCTTAATTGAATAAATGTAAAATATGACTATCACTGTTTAACTCCAATTAAATGATAACCATAATTATAATAACGATAATGTTATAATGTTGAATTGATTATGATGACATTATTTGAGATCTTATAGTTTATGATTATAACGATATTATTTATACAATAAATGATGTTTATAATTATAATTTGATCAATTTATAATGTTGAATTGATTATCAGTTATATATATTGTTGTTAAATCAATATCATAGCTACCAAAAAAGTAAAATCTCTAATTAAATAAATAATTTGATTTTTGAATTTCTGTTTTTTATATTTTTTGAAGGAAAAAAAATGTAAATTTTGTATTTTTTGTATTTGGGTACAGGGTCATTGCTGATTTGTTTAGTCATATGAGTTCTTAGATTGTTGCACCTCCGTAAAAGTGTATTTGTAACAAGGTTGTGTAGTATATTCTATTATCAAAAGAAGTAATTAAGAAGTTATTTTCATATCCTAATTATAATTTCCATCTTAATTAGTTCAGTAAGTTTTTTTTTGTTTATTTTGAAAACTGACTTGTTTTCAATGCATTATTTCTTGATATAGTTGAAACATTCTACCTAAAATATCTACACCAAAATTATTACTTCCAAATCGTTAATATTTAAACTTTCCAAACCAACCGTCAAACTTGCCTTTTAAAATATCAAATTTTTGTACATATTGTTTATTTATGGCAAATTTCAATATATCCACTATTCTAGATTATAACATTATAAATTAGAAGTTATAAATATATTTAATGATTAATAATAATATTTAATGAGTTATAATAATATTTAATTAGTTAGAATTGAGAAGTCATAATATTGATGAATAGTTATATGAAATAAGTCATAAGAATATTAAAAGAAAAATAAATAGTATAAGGGTGACAAAAAGGTAAGATTTTATGATGCTTACTTATAAATCTTTAAATAAAAGCACATAATTTATAATTAAAAAATTTACAATTCTCTTAATCAAATTCGTTCTTTTAATTTTTAAATAAACTATATAAATTCTCTCAAACATATTTATTCTTTAAAGTTCTCTCGGTTTTGCTATTGTCTTCTTCGTATTCCATGCTAGATCCGAAATGGCCCAGCAAGAATGAGCCTTATTAAATCCAATTAAATGATAATCATAATTTGATACTATTGTAATCTTAATGATAACATTTTATATTATTTATAACGTTAAATTGAATATTTATTTTTAGTTATATATATTATTGTTAAATCAATATCACACTCCTTAATTGAATAAATATAAAATATGACTATCACTGTTTAACTCCAATTAAATGATAACCATAATTATAATAACGATAATGTTATACTGTTGAATTGATTATATTGATATTATTTGAGATCTTATAGTTGATGATTATAACGATATTATTTATACAATAAATGATGTTTATAATTATAATTTGATTTATTTATAATGTTGAATTGATTATCAGTTATATATATTGTTGTTAAATCAAAATCCTAACTTCCAAAAAAAGTAAGATCCCTAATTAAATAAATAATTTGATTTTTGAAATTCTGTTTTTTATATTTTTTTGAAGAAAAAAAATGTAAATTTTGTATTTTTTCTATTTGGGTACAGGGTCATTGGTGAATTGTTTAGTCATATGAGTTCTTCATTTAGATTGTTGCACCTCCGTAAAAGTGTATTTGCAACAAGGTTGTGTAGTATAATTTCTATTGATGAATAGTTATATGAAATAAGTCATAAGAATATTAAAAGAAAAATAAATAGCATAAGGGTGACAAAAAGGTAAGATTTTATGATGCTTACTTATAAATCTTTAAATAAAAGCACATAATTTATAATTAAAAAATTTACAATTCTCTTAATCAGATTCATTCTTTTAATTTTTAAATAAATCTATATAAATGCTCTCAAACATATTTATTCTTTAAAGTTCTCTCAGTTTTGCTATTGTCTTCTTCGTCTTCCATGCTAGATCTGAACTGGGCCAGCAAGAATGAGCCTTATTAAATCCAATTAAATGATAATCATAATTTGATATTATTGTAATCTTAATGATATTATTTTAGATTATTTATAACATTAAATTGAATATATATTTTTAGTTATATATATTATTGTTAAATCAATATCACAATCCTTAATTGAATAAATGTAAAATATGACTATCACTGTTTAACTCCAATTAAATGATAACCATAATTATAATAACGATAATGTTATAATGTTGAATTGATTATGATGACATTATTTGAGATCTTATAGTTTATGATTATAACGATATTATTTATACAATAAATGATGTTTATAATTATAATTTGATCAATTTATAATGTTGAATTGATTATCAGTTATATATATTGTTGTTAAATCAATATCATAGCTACCAAAAAAGTAAAATCTCTAATTAAATAAATAATTTGATTTTTGAATTTCTGTTTTTTATATTTTTTGAAGAAAAAAAAAATGTAAATTTTGTATTTTTTGTATTTGGGTACAGAGTCATTGCTGATTTGTTTAGTCATATGAGTTCTTAAATTGTTGCACCTCCGTAAAAGTATATTTGTAACAAGGTTGTGTAGTATATTCTATTATCAAAAGAAGTAATTAAGAAGTTATTTTCATATCCTAATTATAATTTCCATCTTAATTAGTTCAGTAAGTTTTTTTTTGTTTATTTTGAAAACTGACTTGTTTTCAATGCATTATTTCTTGATATAGTTGAAACATTCTACCTAAAATATCTACACCAAAATTATTACTTCCAAATCGTTAATATTTAAACTTTCCAAACCAACCGTCAAACTTGCCTTTTAAAATATCAAATTTTTGTACATATTGTTTATTTATGGCAAATTTCAATATATCCACTATTCTAGATTATAACATTATAAATTAGAAGTTATAAATATATTTAATGATTAATAATAATATTTAATGAGTTATAATAATATTTAATTAGTTAGAATTGAGAAGTCATAATATTGATGAATAGTTATATGAAATAAGTCATAAGAATATTAAAAGAAAAATAAATAGTATAAGGGTGACAAAAAGGTAAGATTTTATGATGCTTACTTATAAATCTTTAAATAAAAGCACATAATTTATAATTAAAAAATTTACAATTCTCTTAATCAAATTCGTTCTTTTAATTTTTAAATAAATCTATATAAATTCTCTCAAACATATTTATTCTTTAAAGTTCTCTCGGTTTTGCTATTGTCTTCTTCGTCTTCCATGCTAGATCCGAAATGGGCCAGCAAGAATGAGCCTTATTAAATCCAATTAAATGATAATCATAATTTGATACTATTGTAATCTTAATGATAATATTTTAGATTATTTATAACGTTAAATTGAATATATATTTTTAGTTATATATATATTATTGTTAAATCAATATCACACTCCTTAATTGAATAAATATAAAATATGACTATCACTGTTTAACTACAATTAAATGATAACCATAATTATAATAACGATAATGTTATAACGTTGAATTGATTATATTGATATTATTTGAGCTCTTATAGTTTATGATTATAACGATATTATTTATACAATAAATGATGTTTATAATTATAATTTGATTTATTTATAATGTTGAATTGATTATCAGTTATATATATTATTGTTAAATCAATATCATAACTTCCAAAAAAGTAAGATCCCTAATTAAATAAATAATTTGATTTTTGAAATTCTGTTTTTTATATTTTTTGAAGAAAAAAAAAATGTAAATTTTGTATTTTTTCTATTTGGGTACATGGTCATTGGTGAATTGATTAGTCATATGAATTCTTCATTTAGATTGTTGCACCTCCGTAAAAGTGTATTTGTAACAAGGTTGTGTAGTATAATTTCTATTGATGAATAGTTATATGAAATAAGTCATAAGAATATTAAAAGAAAAATAAATAGTATAAGGGTGACAAAAAGGTAAGATTTTATGATGCTTACTTATAAACCTTTAAATAAAAGCACATAATTTATAATTAAAAAATTTACAATTCTCTTAATCAGATTCATTCTTTTAATTTTTAAATAAATCTATATAAATGCTCTCAAACATATTTATTCTTTAAAATTATCTCGATTTTGCTATTGTCTTCTTAGTCTTCATTGCTAGATCTGAAATGGACCAGCAAGAATGAGCCTTATTAAATCCAATTAAATGATAATCATAATTTAATACTATTGTAATCTTAATGATATTATTTTAGATTATTTATAACGTTAAATTGAATATATATTTTTAGTTATATATATTATTGTTAAATCAATATCACACTCCTTAATTGTATAAATATAAAATATGACTATCACTATTTAACTCCAATTAAATGATAACCATAATTATAATACAGATAATGTTATAACGTTGAAATGATTATAATGATATTATTTGAGATCTTATAGTTTATGATTATAACGGTATTATTTATACAATAAATGATGTTTATAATTATAATTTGATTTATTTATAATGTTGAATTGATTATCAGTTATATATATTGTTGTTAAATCAATATCATAGCTTACAAAAAAGTAAGATCCCTAATTAAATAAATAATTTGATTTTTGAATTTCTGTTTTTTATATTTTTTGAAGAAAAAAAAAATGTAAATTTTGTATTTTATCTATTTGGGTACATGGTCATTGCTGATTTGTTTAGTCATATGAGTTCTTCATTTAGATTATTGCACCTCCGTAAAAGTGTATTTGCAACAAGGTTGTGTAGTATATTCTATTATCTAAAGAAGTAATTAAGAAATTATTTTCATATCCTAATTATAATTTCCATCTTAATTAGTTCAGTAAGTTTTTTTTTTGTTTATTTTGAATACTGACTTGTTTTCAATGCATTATTTCTTGATATAGTTGAAACATTCTACCTAAAATATCTACACCAAAATTATTACTTCCAAATCGTTAATATTTAAACTTTCCAAACCAACCGTAAAACTTGCCTTTTAAAATATCAAATTTTTGTACATATTGTTTATGTATGGCAAATTTCAATATATCCACTATTCTAGATTATAACATTATAAATTAGAAGTTATAAATATATTTAATGATTAATAATAATATTTAATGAGTTTTAACAATATTTAATTAGTTAGAATTGAGAAGTCATAATATTGATGAATAGTTATATGAAATAAGTCATAAGAATATTAAAAGAAAAACAAATAGTATAAGGGTGACAAAAAGGTAAGATTTTATGATGCTTACTTATAAATCTTTAAATAAAAGCACATAATTTATAATTAAAAAATTTACAATTCTCTTAATCAAATTCATTCTTTTAATTTTTAAATAAACTATATAAATTCTCTCAAACATATTTATTCTTTAAAGTTCTCTCGGTTTTGCTATTGTCTTCTTCGTCTTCCATGCTAGATCCGAAATGGCCCAGCAAGAATGAGCCTTATTAAATCCAATTAAATGATAATCATAATTTGATACTATTGTAATCTTAATGATAACATTTTATATTATTTATAACGTTAAATTGAATATATATTTTTAGTTATATATATTATTGTTAAATCAATATCACACTCCTTAATTGAATAAATATAAAATATGACTATCACTGTGTAACTCCAATTAAATGATAACCATAATTATAATAACGATAATGTTATACTGTTGAATTGATTATATTGATATTATTTGAGATCTTATAGTTGATGATTATAACGATATTATTTATACAATAAATGATGTTTATAATTATAATTTGATTTATTTATAATGTTGAATTGATTATCAGTTATATATATTGTTGTTAAATCAAAATCATAACTTCCAAAAAAAGTAAGATCCCTAATTAAATAAATAATTTGATTTTTGAAATTCTGTTTTTTATATTTTTTTGAAGAAAAAAAATGTAAATTTTGTATTTTTTTCTATTTGGGTACAGGGTCATTGGTGAATTGTTTAGTCATATGAGTTCTTCATTTAGATTGTTGCACCTCCGTAAAAGTGTATTTGCAACAAGGTTGTGTAGTATAATTTCTATTGATGAATAGTTATATGAAATAAGTCATAAGAATATTAAAAGAAAAATAAATAGCATAAGGGTGACAAAAAGGTAAGATTTTATGATGCTTACTTATAAATCTTTAAATAAAAGCACATAATTTATAATTAAAAAATTTACAATTCTCTTAATCAGATTCATTCTTTTAATTTTTAAATAAATCTATATAAATGCTCTCAAACATATTTATTCTTTAAAGTTCTCTCAGTTTTGCTATTGTCTTCTTCGTCTTCCATGCTAGATCTGAACTGGGCCAGCAAGAATGAGCCTTATTAAATCCAATTAAATGATAATCATAATTTGATATTATTGTAATCTTAATGATATTATTTTAGATTATTTATAACATTAAATTGAATATATATTTTTAGTTATATATATTATTGTTAAATCAATATCACAATCCTTAATTGAATAAATGTAAAATATGACTATCACTGTTTAACTCCAATTAAATGATAACCATAATTATAATAACGATAATGTTATAATGTTGAATTGATTATGATGACATTATTTGAGATCTTATAGTTTATGATTATAACGATATTATTTATACAATAAATGATGTTTATAATTATAATTTGATCAATTTATAATGTTGAATTGATTATCAGTTATATATATTGTTGTTAAATCAATATCATAGCTACCAAAAAAGTAAAATCTCTAATTAAATAAATAATTTGATTTTTGAATTTCTGTTTTTTATATTTTTTGAAGAAAAAAAAATGTAAATTTTGTATTTTTTGTATTTGGGTACAGAGTCATTGCTGATTTGTTTAGTCATATGAGTTCTTAAATTGTTGCACCTCCGTAAAAGTATATTTGTAACAAGGTTGTGTAGTATATTCTATTATCAAAAGAAGTAATTAAGAAGTTATTTTCATATCCTAATTATAATTTCCATCTTAATTAGTTCAGTAAGTTTTTTTTTGTTTATTTTGAAAACTGACTTGTTTTCAATGCATTATTTCTTGATATAGTTGAAACATTCTACCTAAAATATCTACACCAAAATTATTACTTCCAAATCGTTAATATTTAAACTTTCCAAACCAACCGTCAAACTTGCCTTTTAAAATATCAAATTTTTGTACATATTGTTTATTTATGGCAAATTTCAATATATCCACTATTCTAGATTATAACATTATAAATTAGAAGTTATAAATATATTTAATGATTAATAATAATATTTAATGAGTTATAATAATATTTAATTAGTTAGAATTGAGAAGTCATAATATTGATGAATAGTTATATGAAATAAGTCATAAGAATATTAAAAGAAAAATAAATAGTATAAGGGTGACAAAAAGGTAAGATTTTATGATGCTTACTTATAAATCTTTAAATAAAAGCACATAATTTATAATTAAAAAATTTACAATTCTCTTAATCAAATTCGTTCTTTTAATTTTTAAATAAATCTATATAAATTCTCTCAAACATATTTATTCTTTAAAGTTCTCTCGGTTTTGCTATTGTCTTCTTCGTCTTCCATGCTAGATCCGAAATGGGCCAGCAAGAATGAGCCTTATTAAATCCAATTAAATGATAATCATAATTTGATACTATTGTAATCTTAATGATAATATTTTAGATTATTTATAACGTTATATTGAATATATATTTTTAGTTATATATATATTATTGTTAAATTTAATATCACACTCCTTAATTGAATAAATATAAAATATGACTATCACTGTTTAACTCCAATTAAATGATAACCATAATTATAATAACGATAATGTTATAACGTTGAATTGATTATATTGATATTATTTGAGCTCTTATAGTTTATGATTATAACGATATTATTTATACAATAAATGATGTTTATAATTATAATTTGATTTATTTATAATGTTGAATTGATTATCAGTTATATATATTATTGTTAAATCAATATCATAACTTCCAAAAAAGTAAGATCCCTAATTAAATAAATAATTTGATTTTTGAAATTCTGTTTTTTATATTTTTTGAAGAAAAAAAAATGTAAATTTTGCATTTTTTCTATTTGGGTACAGGGTCATTGGTGAATTGATTAGTCATATGAGTTCTTCATTTAGATTGTTGCACCTCCGTAAAAGTGTATTTGTAACAAGGTTGTGTAGTATAATTTCTATTGATGAATAGTTATATGAAATAAGTCATAAGAATATAAAAAGAAAAATAAATAGTATAAGGGTGACAAAAAGGTAAGATTTTATGATGCTTACTTATAAACCTTTAAATAAAAGCACATAATTTATAATTAAAAAATTTACAATTCTCTTAATCAGATTCATTCTTTTAATTTTTAAATAAATCTATATAAATGCTCTCAAACGTATTTATTCTTTAAAATTATCTCGGTTTTGCTATTGTCTTCTTCGTCTTCATTGCTAGATCTGAAATGGACCAGCAAGAATGAGCCTTATTAAATCCAATTAAATGATAATCATAATTTAATACTATTGTAATCTTAATGATATTATTTTAGATTATTTATAACGTTAAATTGAATATATATTTTTAGTTATATATATTATTGTTAAATCAATATCACACTCCTTAATTGTATAAATATAAAATATGACTATCACTATTTAACTCCAATTAAATGATAACCATAATTATAATACCGATAATGTTATAACGTTGAAATGATTATAATGATATTATTTGAGATCTTATAGTTTATGATTATAACGATATTATTTATACAATAAATGATGTTTATAATTATAATTTGATTTATTTATAATGTTGAATTGATTATCAGTTATATATATTGTTGTTAAATCAATATCATAGCTTACAAAAAAGTAAGATCCCTAATTAAATAAATAATTTGATTTTTGAATTTCTGTTTTTTATATTTTTTGAAAAAAAAAATGTAAATTTTGTATTTTATCTATTTGGGTACATGGTCATTGCTGATTTGTTTAGTCATATGAGTTCTTCATTTAGATTATTGCACCTCTGTAAAAGTGTATTTGCAACAAGGTTGTGTAGTATATTCTATTATCTAAAGAAGTAATTAAGAAATTATTTTCATATCCTAATTATAATTTCCATCTTAATTAGTTCAGTAAGTTTTTTTTTTGTTTTTTTTTGAATACTGACTAGTTTTCAATGCATTATTTCTTGATATAGTTGAAACATTCTACCTAAAATATCTACACCAAAATTATTACTTCCAAATCGTTAATATTTAAACTTTCCAAACCAACCGTAAAACTTGCCTTTTAAAATATCAAATTTTTGTACATATTGTTTATGTATGGCAAATTTCAATATATCCACTATTCTAGATTATAACATTATAAATTAGAAGTTATAAATATATTTAATGATTAATAATAATATTTAATGAGTTATAACAATATTTAATTAGTTAGAATTGAGAAGTCATAATATTGATGAATAGTTATATGAAATAAGTCATAAGAATATTAAAAGAAAAATAAATAGTATAAGGGTGACAAAAAGGTAAGATTTTATGATGCTTACTTATAAATCTTTAAATAAAAGCACATAATTTATAATTAAAAAATTTACAATTCTCTTAATCAAATTCGTTCTTTTAATTTTTAAATAAACTATATAAATTCTCTCAAACATATTTATTCTTTAAAGTTCTCTCGGTTTTGCTATTGTCTTCTTCGTCTTCCATGCTAGATCCGAAATGGGCCAGCAAGAATGAGCCTTATTAAATCCAATTAAATGATAATCATAATTTGATACTATTGTAATCTTAATGATAATATTTTAGATTATTTATAACGTTATATTGAATATATATTTTTAGTTATATATATATTATTGTTAAATCAATATCACACTCCTTAATTGAATAAATATAAAATATGACTATCACTGTTTAACTCCAATTAAATGATAACCATAATTATAATAACGATAATGTTATTACGTTGAATTGATTATATTGATATTATTTGAGCTCTTATAGTTTATGATTATAACGATATTATTTATACAATAAATGATGTTTATAATTATAATTTGATTTATTTATAATGTTGAATTGATTATCAGTTATATATATTATTGTTAAATCAATATCATAACTTCCAAAAAAGTAAGATCCCTAATTAAATAAATAATTTGATTTTTGAAATTCTGTTTTTTATATTTTTTGAAGAAAAAAAAATGTAAATTTTGCATTTTTTCTATTTGGGTACAGGGTCATTGGTGAATTGATTAGTCATATGAGTTCTTCATTTAGATTGTTGCACCTCCGTAAAAGTGTATTTGTAACAAGGTTGTGTAGTATAATTTCTATTGATGAATAGTTATATGAAATAAGTCATAAGAATATAAAAAGAAAAATAAATAGTATAAGGGTGACAAAAAGGTAAGATTTTATGATGCTTACTTATAAACCTTTAAATAAAAGCACATAATTTATAATTAAAAAATTTACAATTCTTTTAATCAGATTCATTCTTTTAATTTTTAAATAAATCTATATAAATGCTCTCAAACGTATTTATTCTTTAAAATTATCTCGGTTTTGCTATTGTCTTCTTCGTCTTCATTGCTAGATCTGAAATGGACCAGCAAGAATGAGCCTTATTAAATCCAATTAAATGATAATCATAATTTAATACTATTGTAATCTTAATGATATTATTTTAGATTATTTATAACGTTAAATTGAATATATATTTTTAGTTATATATATTATTGTTAAATCAATATCACACTCCTTAATTGTATAAATATAAAATATGACTATCACTATTTAACTCCAATTAAATGATAACCATAATTATAATACCGATAATGTTATAACGTTGAAATGATTATAATGATATTATTTGAGATCTTATAGTTTATGATTATAACGATATTATTTATACAATAAATGATGTTTATAATTATAATTTGATTTATTTATAATGTTGAATTGATTATCAGTTATATATATTGTTTTTAAATCAATATCATAGCTTACAAAAAAGTAAGATCCCTAATTAAATAAATAATTTGATTTTTGAATTTCTGTTTTTTATATTTTTTGAAAAAAAAAATGTAAATTTTGTATTTTATCTATTTGGGTACATGGTCATTGCTGATTTGTTTAGTCATATGAGTTCTTCATTTAGATTATTGCACCTCCGTAAAAGTGTATTTGCAACAAGGTTGTGTAGTATATTCTATTATCTAAAGAAGTAATTAAGAAATTATTTTCATATCCTAATTATAATTTCCATCTTAATTAGTTCAGTAAGTTTTTTTTTTGTTTTTTTTGAATACTGACTAGTTTTCAATGCATTATTTCTTGATATAGTTGAAACATTCTACCTAAAATATCTACACCAAAATTATTACTTCCAAATCGTTAATATTTAAACTTTCCAAACCAACCGTAAAACTTGCCTTTTAAAATATCAAATTTTTGTACATATTGTTTATGTATGGCAAATTTCAATATATCCACTATTCTAGATTATAACATTATAAATTAGAAGTTATAAATATATTTAATGATTAATAATAATATTTAATGAGTTATAACAATATTTAATTAGTTAGAATTGAGAAGTCATAATATTGATGAATAGTTATATGAAATAAGTCATAAGAATATTAAAAGAAAAATAAATAGTATAAGGGTGACAAAAAGGTAAGATTTTATGATGCTTACTTATAAATCTTTAAATAAAAGCACATAATTTATAATTAAAAAATTTACAATTCTCTTAATCAAATTCGTTCTTTTAATTTTTAAATAAACTATATAAATTCTCTCAAACATATTTATTCTTTAAAGTTCTCTCGGTTTTGCTATTGTCTTCTTCGTCTTCCATGCTAGATCCGAAATGGGCCAGCAAGAATGAGCCTTATTAAATCCAATTAAATGATAATCATAATTTGATACTATTGTAATCTTAATGATAACATTTTATATTATTTATAACGTTAAATTGAATATATATTTTTAGTTATATATATTATTGTTAAATCAATATCACACTCCTTAATTGAATAAATATAAAATATGACTATCACTGTTTAACTCCAATTAAATTATAACCATAATTATAATAACGATAATGTTATACTGTTGAATTGATTATATTGATATTATTTGAGATCTTATAGTTTATGATTATAACGATATTATTTATACAATAAATGATGTTTATAATTATAATTTGATTTATTTATAATGTTGAATTGATTATCAGTTATATATATTGTTGTTAAATCAAAATCATAACTTCCAAAAAAAGTAAGATCCCTAATTAAATAAATAATTTGATTTTTGAAATTCTGTTTTTTATATTTTTTGAAGAAAAAAAATGTAAATTTTGTATTTTTTCTATTTGGGTACAGGGTCATTGGTGAATTGTTTAGTCATATGAGTTCTTCATTTAGATTGTTGCACCTCCGTAAAAGTGTATTTGCAACAAGGTTGTGTAGTATAATTTCTATTGATGAATAGTTATATGAAATAAGTCATAAGAATATAAAAAGAAAAATAAATAGTATAAGGGTGACAAAAAGGTAAGATTTTATGATGCTTACTTATAAACCTTTAAATAAAAGCACATAATTTATAATTAAAAAATTTACAATTCTCTTAATCAGATTCATTCTTTTAATTTTTAAATAAATCTATATAAATGCTCTCAAACATATTTATTCTTTAAAATTATCTCGGTTTTGCTATTGTCTTCTTCGTCTTCATTGCTAGATCTGAAATGGGCCAGCAAGAATGAGCCTTATTAAATCCAATTAAATGATAATCATAATTTGATACTATTGTAATCTTAATGATATTATTTTAGATTATTTATAACGTTAAATTGAATATATATTTTTAGTTATATATATTATTGTTAAATCAATATCACACTCCTTAATTGTATAAATATAAAATATGACTATCACTATTTAACTCCAATTAAATGATAACCATAATTATAATACCGATAATGTTATAACGTTGAAATGATTATAATGATATTATTTGAGATCTTATAGTTTATGATTATAACGATATTATTTATACAATAAATGATGTTTATAATTATAATTTGATTTATTTATAATGTTGAATTGATTATCAGTTATATATATTGTTGTTAAATCAATATCATAGCTTACAAAAAAGTAAGATCCCTAATTAAATAAATAATTTGATTTTTGAATTTCTGTTTTTTATATTTTTTGAAGAAAAAAAAATGTAACTTTTGTATTTTATCTATTTGGGTACATGGTCATTGCTGATTTGTTTAGTCATATGAGTTCTTCATTTAGATTATTGCACCTCCGTAAAAGTGTATTTGCAACAAGGTTGTGTAGTATATTCTATTATCTAAAGAAGTAATTAAGAAATTATTTTCATATCCTAATTATAATTTTCATCTTAATTAGTTCAGTAAGTTTTTTTTTTGTTTATTTTGAATACTGACTTGTTTTCAATGCATTATTTCTTGATATAGTTGAAACATTCTACCTAAAATATCTACACCAAAATTATTACTTCCAAATCGTTAATATTTAAACTTTCCAAACCAACCGTAAAACTTGCCTTTTAAAATATCAAATTTTTGTACATATTGTTTATGTATGGCAAATTTCAATATATCCACTATTCTAGATTATAACATTATAAATTAGAAGTTATAAATATATTTAATGATTAATAATAATATTTAATGAGTTATAACAATATTTAATTAGTTAGAATTGAGAAGTCATAATATTGATGAATAGTTATATGAAATAAGTCATAAGAATATTAAAAGAAAAATAAATAGTATAAGGGTGACAAAAAGGTAAGATTTTATGATGCTTACTTATAAATCTTTAAATAAAAGCACATAATTTATAATTAAAAAATTTACAATTCTCTTAATCAAATTCGTTCTTTTCATTTTTAAATAAACTATATAAATTCTCTCAAACATATTTATTCTTTAAAGTTCTCTCGGTTTTGCTATTGTCTTCTTCGTCTTCCATGCTAGATCCGAAATGGGCCAGCAAGAATGAGCCTTATTAAATTCAATTAAATGATAATCATAATTTGATACTATTGTAATCTTAATGATAACATTTTATATTATTTATAACGTTAAATTGAATATATATTTTTAGTTATATATATTATTGTTAAATCAATATCACACTCCTTAATTGAATAAATATAAAATATGACTATCACTGTTTAACTCCAATTAAATTATAACCATAATTATAATAACGATAATGTTATACTGTTGAATTGATTATATTGATATTATTTGAGATCTTATAGTTTATGATTATAACGATATTATTTATACAATAATTGATGTTTATAATTATAATTTGATTTATTTATAATGTTGAATTGATTATCAGTTATATATATCGTTGTTAAATCAAAATCATAACTTCCAAAAAAAGTAAGATCCCTAATTAAATAAATAATTTGATTTTTGAAATTCTGTTTTTTATATTTTTTGAAGAAAAAAAATGTAAATTTTGTATTTTTTCTATTTGGGTACAGGGTCATTGGTGAATTGTTTAGTCATATGAGTTCTTCATTTAGATTGTTGCACCTCCGTAAAAGTGTATTTGCAACAAGGTTGTGTAGTATAATTTCTATTGATGAATAGTTATATGAAATAAGTCATAAGAATATTAAAAGAAAAATAAATAGTATAAGGGTGACAAAAAGGTAAGATTTTATGATGCTTACTTATAAACCTTTAAATAAAAGCACATAATTTATAATTAAAAAATTTACAATTCTCTTAATCAGATTCATTCTTTTAATTTTTAAATAAATCTATATAAATGCTCTCAAACATATTTATTCTTTAAAATTATCTCGGTTTTGCTATTGTCTTCTTCGTCTTCATTGCTAGATCTGAAATGGGCTAGCAAGAATGAGCCTTATTAAATCCAATTAAATGATAATGATAATTTGATACTATTGTAATCTTAATGATATTATTTTAGATTATTTATAACGTTAAATTGAATATATATTTTTAGTTATATATATTATTGTTAAATCAATATCACACTCCTTAATTGTATAAATATAAAATATGACTATCACTATTTAACTCCAATTAAATGATAACCATAATTATAATACCGATAATGTTATAACGTTGAAATGATTATAATGATATTATTTGAGATCTTATAGTTTATGATTATAACGATATTATTTATACAATAAATGATGTTTATAATTATAATTTGATTTATTTATAATGTTGAATTGATTATCAGTTGTATATATTGTTGTTAAATCAATATCATAGCTTCCAAAAAAGTAAGATCCCTAATTAAATAAATAATTTGATTTTTGAATTTCTGTTTTTTATATTATTTGAAGAAAAAAAATGTAAATTTTGTATTTTTTCTATTTGGATACAGGGTCATTGCTGATTTGTTTAGTCATATGAGTTCTTCATTTTGATTGTTGCACCTCCGTAAAAGTGTATTTGCAACAAGGTTTTGTATTATATTTTATTATCTAAAGAAGTAATTAAGAAGTTATTTTCATATCCTAATTATAATTTCCATCCTAATTAGTTCCGTAAGTTATTTTTTTGTTTATTTTGAGTACTGACTTGTTTTGAATGCATTATTTCTTGATATAGTTGAAACATTGTACCTAAAATATCTGCACCAAAATTATTACTTCCAAATCGTTAATATTTAAACTTTCCAAACCAACCATCAAACTTGCGATTTAAAATATCAAATTTTTGTACATATTATTTATGTATGGCAAATTTCAATATATCCACTATTCTAGATTATAACATTATAAATTATAAGTTATAAATATATTTAATGATTAATAATAATATTTAATGAGTTATAATAATATTTAATTAGTTAGAATTGAGAAGTCATAATATTGATGAATAGTTATATGAAATAAGTCATAAGAATATTGAAAGAAAAACAAATAGTATAAGATTGACAAAAAGGTAAGATTTTATGATGCTTACTTATAAACCTTTAAATAAAAGCACATAATTTATAATTAAAAATTTACAATTCTCTTAATCAGATTCATTCTTTTAATTTTTAAATAAATCTATATAAATGCTCTTAAACATATTTATTCTTTAAAGTTCTCTCGTTTTTGCTATTGTCTTCTTAGTCTTTCATGCTAGATCTGAAATGGACCAGCAAGAATGAGTCTTATTAAATCCAATTAAATGATAATCATAATTTGATACTATTGTAATCTTAATGATATTATTTTAGATTATTTATAACGTTAAATCGAATATATATTTTTAGTTATATATATTATTGTTAAATCAATATCACACTCCTTAATTGAATAAATATAAAATATGACTATCACTATTTAACTCCAATTAAATGATAACCATAACTATAATACCGATAATGTTATAACGTTGAATTGATTATAATGATATTATTTGAGATCTTATAGTTTATGATTATAACGATATTATTTATACAATAAATGATGTTTATAATTATAATTTGATTTATTTATAATGTTGAATTGATTATCAGTTATATATATTGTTGTTAAATCAATATCATAGCTTCCAAAAAATAAGATCCCTAATTAAATAAGTAATTTGATTTTTGAATTTCTGTTTTTTATATTTTTTGAAGAAAAAAAATGTAAATTTTATATTTTTTCTATTTGGGTAGATGGTCATTGCTGATTTGTTTAGTCATATGAGTTCTTCATTTAGATTGTTGCACCTCCGTAAAAGTGTATTTGCAACAAGGTTGTGTAGTATATTCTATTATCTAAAGAAGTAATTATGAAGTTATTTTCATATCCTAATTATAATTTCCATCCTAATTAGTTCCGTAAGTTTTTTTTTGTTTTATTTGAGTACTCACTCGTTTTCAATGCATTATTTCTTGATATAGTTGAAACATTCTACCTAAAATATCTACACCAAAATTATTACTTCCAAATCGTTAATATTTAAACTTTCCAAACCAACCATCAAACTTGCCTTTTAAAATATCAAATTTTTGTACATATTATTTATGTATGGCAAATTTCAATATATCCACTATTCTAGATCATAACATTATAAATTAGAAGTTATAAATATATTTAATGATTAATAATAATATTTAATGAGTTATAACAATATTTAATTAGTTAGAATTGAGAAGGCATACTATTGATGAATAGTTATATGAAATAAGTCATAAGAATATTAAAAGAAAAACAAATAGTATAAGGGTGACAAAAAGGTAAGATTTTATGATGCTTACTTATAAATCTTTAAATAAAAGCACATAATTTATAATTAAAAAATTTACAATTCTCTTAATCAGATTCATTCTTTTAATTTTTAAATAAATCTATATAAATGCTCTCAAACATATTTATTCTTTAAAGTTCTCTCGGTTTTACTATTGTCTTCTTTGTCTTCCATGCTAGATCTGAAATGGGCCAGTAAGAATGAGCCTTATTAAATCTAATTAAATGATAATCATAATTTGATACTATTGTAATCTTAATGATATTATTTTATATTATTTATAACGTTAAATTGAATATATATTTTTAGTTATATATATATATATTATTGTTAAATCAATATCACACTCCTTAATTGAATAAATGTAAAATATGACTATCACTATTTAACTCCAATTAAATGATAACCATAATTATAATACCGATAATGTTATAATGTTGAATTGATTATAATGACATTATTTGAGATCTTATAGTTTATGATTATAACGATATTATTTATACAATAAATGATGTTTATAATTATAATTTGATTAATTTATAATGTTGAATTGATTATCAGTTATATATATTGTTGTTAAATCAATATCATAGCTACCAAAAAAGTAAGATCCCTAATTAAATAAATAATTTGATTTTTGAATTTCTGTTTTTTATATTTTTTGAAGAAAAAAAATGTAAATTTTGTATTTTTTCTATTTGGGTACAGGGTCATTGCTTATTTGTTTAGTCATATGAGTTCTTCATTTAGATTGGTGCACCTCCATAAAAGTGTATTTGCAACAAGGTTGTGTAGTATATTCTATTATCTAAAGAAGTAATTAAGAAGTTATTTTCATATCCTAATTATAATTTCCATCCTAATTAGTTTCGTAAGTTTTTTTTTTATTTTTATTTTGAGTATTGACTCGTTTTCAATGCATTATTTCTTGATATAGTTGAAACATTCTACCTAAAATATCTACACCAAAATTATTACTTCCAAATCGTTAATATTTAAACTTTCCAAACCAACTGTCAAACTTGCCTTTTAAAATATCAAATTTTTGTACATATTGTTTATTTATGACAAATTTCAATATATCCACTATTCTAGATTATAACATTATAAATTAGAAGTTATAAATATATTTAATGATTAATAATAATATTTAATGAGTTATAACAATATTTAATTAGTTAGAATTGAGAAGTCATAATATTGATGAATAGTTATATGAAATAAGTCATAAGAATATTAAAAGAAAAACAAATAGTATAAGGGTGACAAAAAGGTAAGATTTTATGATGCTTACTTATAAATCTTTAAATAAAAGCACATAATTTATAATTAAAAAATTTACAATTCTCTTAATCAAATTCGTTCTTTTAATTTTTAAATAAATCTATATAAATTCTCTCAAACATATTTATTCTTTAAAGTTCTCTCGATTTTGCTATTGTCTTCTTTGTCTTCCATGCTAGATCCGAAATGGGCCAGCAAGAATGAGCCTTATTAAATCCAATTAAATGATAATTATAATTTGATACTATTTTAATCTTAATGATAATATTTTAGATTATTTATAATGTTAAATTGAATATATATTTTTAGTTATATATATTATTGTTAAATCAATATCACACTCCTTAATTGAATAAGTATAATTATCATATTGATACTTTTATAATAATAATGATATTATTTGAGATTATTTATAACGTTGAATTGATTATAAATTGTGAGTTATATATATTTTTGTTAAATCAATATCACACTCCCTAATTGAATAAATATATGATTATTACTATTTAACTCCAATTAAATGATACCCATAATTATAATATTGATAATATTGTAATGTTGAATTGATTATAATGATATTATTTGAGATTTTATAGCTTATGATTATAATGATATTATTTATATAATAATTGATGTTTATAATTATAATTTGACTTATTTCTAACGTTGAATTGATTACCAGTTACATATATAATTGTTAAATCAATATCACAACTTCCAACAAAGTAAGATCCCTAATTAAATAAATAATTTGATTTTTGAAGTTCTGTTTTTTTATTTTTTAAAGAAAAAAATGTAAATTTTGTATTTTTTTTCTATTTAAGTCATTTAAGTCATTATTGATTTGTTAAGTCATTTAAGTTCTTCATTTAGATTGTTCCACTTATATAAAAGTGTATTTGCAACAAGGTTATGTAGTATATTCTATTATCTACGGAATTAATTATGAATATGTTTTCATATCCTAAATAGTTCCATAATTTTATTATTTATTTTGAATACTAACTTATTTTCAATGCGTTATTATTTGAGTTAGTTGAAACATTCTACCTAAAATATCTACACCAAAATTATTAATCCCTAATTATTATTATTTAAACTTTCCAAACCATCCGTCAAACTTGCTTTTTAAAATTTCAAAAATTTCAAATTTTTGTACATAATATTCATGTATGGCAAATTTCAATATGCCCCTGTTCAATCTTCTTGAACCTGAAGAGTTAGATTGGAGAGTTTGCCTTTCGCGACTCGAAGGTAAAAGAGGATTGGACACTAGAGTGCCCGTAAATTTGCGCCCGTCCAAAACATAGGTGCATGAATGGGCTTAAGGATGCCATTTGGAGATGGTAGAATCTTGCTGGAGATGGGCTTAAAGATGCCATCCAAGAATCTTTGTTGAATTGCAATGCTGTAGGTTAGAAGAATGAGTATCAAGATGGTATCCGTGTCTGGAATGCATTTGAACTGTATCTGGAGACTGAGTTCGTATGAGTAGAGGAATGGCGTCCGTGTCTGAGGCGTATCCGAGGTTTAACTGTACTTGAGTTTTGAATGAATATCAGAATGACTGTCGTGTCTGGAGTGTATCTGTATTGTATCTAGGTAACAGAGAAACATCTGCATATGGGGCAACTGTGTGCTGGGGATAAACTATGAATGAGTGACAGAATGGCTACCGTGCCTGGAGCGTATCTGGACTGTATCTGAAGTTGAGCTCTGTGTGAGCAGTAGAATGACCGCCGTGTCTGGGGTGTATCTGGAACTGTAACTGGGAGTTGAGATTTGTATGAGTAGCAGAATGACTTCCGTGTCTGGAGTGTATCTGAGACTGTAACTGGAGTTGAGATTTGTATGAGTAGCATAATGACTTTCGTGGCAACTGCATTGGGGAGAATCAAACTGCTGGTGTAAAGGCCAGAATGGCATCCGTGTTTGGAGCGTATCTGAACTTGAAGTTGATAGTTGAATCTGAATGAGAGATAGAATGGCCGCCGTGTCTGGAGCGTATCTAGTCTGTATCGGATTGTTGAAGTCTGAATGAGTAGTATAATGACCACCGTGTTTGGGGTGTATACGTACTGTATATGAACAATGGTTAACAAAAGCTTTTTAATCTTGTCCTGAAAAGGGTAAAATGTTAGCTAAAACAATAAGTTATGCTGCAATGGTATGTATGTTGCAATGAATTGTATTACATCAATGTTTATGATATATGAATGAAATGGATACGCATGTAAGCTGAGTAGATGTCTTGCTTGAAGAACATAAATCCTGGATAATGAAATCTTTGACTGCTGCCAGGGAAAGTAAATCCTTGACTGCTGCAGGGGATTGCAAGTCTTTTGATCGTTAAAAATGAGAAGTCCCGGGACCACTGTTGGGGAATCAGGAGTTTGGGTTGTATGCCAATCTACTAGGGATCCCTGTTTTGAGGAGATCTGAATACTCCGTGAGGAGCTGAGAATGAGAGTCTTCATTCTGCTTGGGGAATAAGAAATCTATGGGGAATAGCCATACTGTTACGGAATGGCTATCCTGTTGGAGAGTAAAAACTCAGGACTCTGGGAAAATCTTATTCCTATCTGGAAGAAGTTCAGGTTTAGGTTGTATGCCGCTTTAAGAATGAGAAACTTCATTCTGTCGGGAATATCAGGAAGTTGAATTGTATGTTGAGAAGCATGAAGGTATCTGCGTTTGGGGCATCTCTGGGCTAAGGATAAATTCTGAATGAGTGACAGAATGGCAACCGTGTCTGGAGCGTATCTGGATTGTATATGAAGTTGAGATTTATATGAGTAGTAGAATGACTTCCGTGTCTGGAGTGTATCTGAGACTGTAATTGGGATCTGAATAAGTGACAGAATGACAACCGTGTCTGGAGCGTATCTGGACTGTATCTGAAGTTGAGATCTGTATGAGTAGCAGAATGACTTCCGTGTCTGGAGTGTATCTGAAACTGTAACAGGGATCTGAATAAGTGACAGAATGGCAACCGTGTCTGGAGCGTATCTGGACTGTATCTGAAGTTTAGATCTGTATGAGTAGCAGAATAACTTTCGTGTCTGGAGTGTATCTGAAACTGTAACTGGGATCTGAATAAGTGACAGAATGGCAACCGTGTCTGGAGCATATTTGGATTGTATCTGAAGTTGAGATCTGTATGAGTAGCAAAATGACTTTTGTGTCTGGAGTGTATCTGAAACTGTAACTGGGATCTGAATGAATGACAGGATGACTTCCGAGGCGATTGCACTGAATGGAATCAAACTGCTGATGTAAGGGTCAGAATGGTATCCGTGTTTGGAATGCATTTGAACTTGAGGTTTGATAATTGAATCTGAATGAGAGATAGAATGGCTGCCGTGTCTGGAGCGTATCTAGTCGGTATCGGATTGCCAAAGTTTTAATGAGTAGTAGAATGACCGCCGTGTCTGGGGTGTATCTGTACTGTATTTGACTTGAAATTCTGAATGAGTAATAGAATGACCTCCGTGTTTGGGGTGTATCCATACTGTATCCGACTTGAAATTCTGAATGAGTAATAAAATGACCGCCGTGTTTGGGGTGTATCCATACTGTATTTGAATAATTGTTAATGATAGCCTTTCGATCTCATCCTGAAAAGGATAAAATGTTAGCTAAACACAAAGTTATGTTGCATGATATGTATGATGTAATGAATTGTGTTTCATCAATGTTTATGATATATGAATGTAATATTTATGCATGTAAGCTGAGTAGCCGTCTTGCTGAGGAAGATAAATCCTGGTAGCTGGAGATAACGGAATCTTTGACTGCTGCCGGGAAAATGAATCCAAGACTGAAGCTGGGGATTCCAAAAATCTTTGATTACCGAAGATGAGAAATCCTTGCTGACTGCTGACTGCTTGGGGAATAAGGAAAACTTTGAAAATCTCTACTGGGAAGCTAAAACCTGGGAGACTTATGCTGGAGAAGTGAGACTGAGAATCTTCGATCTGCTGGGAAGTATCTCTGTGGGGAGAATGTTCACTATTCTGGTTCCGCTGGGGATAGGATTTTCAGGGTTTTTGGGCTCCGCTGGGGATCTTGGAACTTGACTCTGAGGGGAATTAGGTTTTGGAATACACTGGCTCTGC
This sequence comes from Vicia faba, assembly GCA_948472305.1. Lineage (NCBI taxonomy): Eukaryota > Viridiplantae > Streptophyta > Magnoliopsida > Fabales > Fabaceae > Vicia > Vicia faba. The sequence continues at coordinate 1,234,523,703 of OX451735.1, forward strand.
TAAGGATCTTGAGGCTTAACTCCGCTGGGGAAATATACTCCAAATTTAGCCTTGTTGAGGGTCTGAATGATGTATCGCAGGGGATTTCTTCTGAAATGGCATAAAGATATCTTCCTATACCTTCCACCTATCAGTAACCATCCTTTCTCAAATTCGTTTTACTTGTAAGCAATGATTTTGTTCAAATGCATATGCCTATTTAACAAAACATTGGACATTTTTCAAATGAAACAATAGTGTAAAAAAGAAAAGGAAGGCAAGCAAATTTCTGCACTTGGAAGTGTATTTGTATTAACTTTCATTAGTATCTTTGTACAAAGGAGACAGACATCCTAGTAAGAGAATGTTGTCGTAAAAATTGAAAAAAATTTATACAAAAGAAAGATGGCTATGTGTAATGATTCCATGGGATTCCCATTCTGTTATGGCCTTCACAAATCTGAATATTTTGTCCATTCGTTGCTTTGTCCGTCGATGACTAGGTTGATCAGAAGCTCGGGGCTTGTTAATGAAAAGATTGTTCTTGAAGTGATCCGACGAGACACGGTCACACGCTTTAATTTCCTAACTTTTGCCTGAATGGCCCTTTCGGGTTTTCGATCCACCGGGAAACCCTTTTTTTCCCAAGTCGCCCTTTCGGGTTTTCAACTTGCCGGGTGTACAGATTTTTTTTCTTTTATCCCTAATTTTTGCCTGAACTGCCCTTTTGGGTTTTCGGTCCATCGGGATGCCCATTTTTGCCCAAGTCGCCCTTTCGGGTTTTCAACTTGTCGGGTTGTTTTATGCGTAGTATTTTTTGACTATGTCTGCATTCGCAGGGTGCGGTAAGTCATCGCCATCCATGGTGGTCAGAATCATCGCCCCACCAGAAAAGATGCTCTTAATCACAAATGGTCCTTCGTAAGTAGGAGTCCATTTGCCCCTGGGATCACTTTGCGGCAAGATGATCTGTTTGATTACAAGATCTCCGACTTGATATATCTGACGCCTGACTTTCTTGTTGAAAGCCTTGATCATCCGTTTTTGATACGTCTGACCATGACAAATAGCAGTAAGTCGCTTCTCATCGATCAAATTGAGTTGATCAAGTCGGGTCTGAATCTAATCGTCTTCACTCAAACCAGCGTCCTTCATAATCCTTAAGGAGGGAATCTGAACTTCCATGGGTAGGACGGCCTCCATGTCATATACTAAAGAAAATGGGGTTGTCCCTGTTGAAGTACGTGCCGTAGTACGATATCCATGCAGAGCAAACGGTAACATCTCATGCCAGTCCTTGTAGGTGACTGTCATCTTTTGAATGATCTTCTTGATATTTTTGTTCGCAGCTTCAATAGCACCGTTCATCTTCGGCCGATAGGGAGATGAATTATGATGATAAATCTTGAACTGTTCGCATAGAACGGCGATCATAGTATTATTTAGATTTGTACCGTTGTCTGTGATGATCCTGTCGGGGACACCATACCGGCATATGAGGTTCTGCTTGATGAAGCGGGTAACCATATTCTTTGTAACAGAGGAAAAGGAAGCTGCTTCGACCCACTTGGTAAAATAATCAATAGCGACCAAGATGATGCGATGCCCATTGGACGTCGTGGGCTTGATCTCTCCAATCATGTCAATGCCCCACATTGCGAATGGCCAAGGAGCTGTCAGAATGTTGAGAGGAACAGGAGGAATATGTACCTTGTCGGTGTAGACTTGACATTTGTGGCAAGTACGGGAATGTTGATGACAATCAGCTTCCATGGTAGACCACTAATAGCCTGCCATTAGAATCTTCTTTGCCATAGTGTGTCCGCTCAAGTGGGTGCCGAATGTGCCAATGTGTATCTCAGTCATGATCAATTCTGCTTCAGCTTTGTCCACGCATCAAAGTAGAACACAATCATGGCTGCGCTTATAAAGGATGCCATTGCTTAGGAAGAACTTGGCAGCAAATCTCCTTAAGAACTTTTTGTCATTGACGGAAGCTCCTTCGGGGTATTCTCTAGTATGGAGATACCTTTTGATTTCATGAAACCAGGGTTGTTCCACTACTTCTTCTGTATTAATCTCATGGCAGTGCGCAGGTTCATCCATTCGCTTGATGGTAATTTGGAGAGCCTCGTTATCCCAGTTGAGTTTAAACATGGAAGACATTGTAGCCAGAGCATCTGCTAGCTGATTCTCTTCTCGCGGAAAATGCTCGAAGGTAATCTGCTCGAAATGAGGCAACAACGTCAAGACATATTCTTTGTAGGGGATAAGATTAGGATGTTTGGTGTACCACTCTCCTTTGACTTGACTGATAACAAAAGCCGAGTCCCCAAATACGACCAAAGATTTGATTCCCAAGTCTATAGCAGCCTTGAGACCAAAGATGCAAGCTTCATACTCAGCCATGTTGTTGGTACAGCTGAAACAAAGTCGGGCGGTGAAAGGTGTATGGAAACCTTCTGGAGAAATGAGTACTGTGCCGATACAGTTGCCAAGTGCATTTGAAGCACCATCAAAGTACAGGGTACATCGGGATCCTTGTTCAGGTCCGTCATACGGTCCGTTACCTTCGATGTTGTCCAGAGTCATGATGTCTTCGTCAGGGAAGTCGAATCTCATAGATTGATAATCTTCGACGGCTTGATGAGCTAGATGGTCAGCTAGTACACTCCCTTTTATAGCTTTTTGGGTATTATACTGGATTTCATACTCAGTCAGAATCATCTGCCATCTAGCTATTCTTCCAGATAAAGCAGGCTTCTCAAAGATATACTTGATTGGATCCATCTTGGAAATCAGCAAAGTGGTATGAGTCAACATATACTGCCTTAGCCGGCGAGTAGCCCATTCCAAAGCGCAGCAAGTTTTCTCGAGCAGTGAGTAGCGAGTCTCAAAGTCGGTAAAATTTTTGCTAAGGTAATAAATGGCATGCTCTTTTCGACCAGACTCGTCATGTTGGCCCAGTACGCACCCCATTGAGTTATCCAAAATAGTCAGATACATGATAAACGGCCTTCCTTCGACGGGTGGCATCAGGATAGGAGGTTATAGTAAGTACTCCTTGATATTATCAAAAGCAACTTGACAATCACTGTTCCATTCAACTACCTGATCTTTCTTTAACAGTTTGAAAATTGGCTCACAGGTAGACGTCGGGTGAGAGATGAATCTGGCGATATAATTCAAGCGTCCCAAGAATCCTCTAACCTCCTTTTCAGTACGGGGGGCAGGCATTTCTTGTATAGCATTTACTTTAGCAGGATCGACCTCAATGCCCTTGTTGCTGACAATAAATCCCAGAAGTTTACTAGACCTAACTCCAAAAGTGAACTTGCTTGGATTCAGTCGGAGTTTATATTCCTTCAACCTGGAAAACAACTTCTGCAAATGTTCAAGGTGTTCTTCTTCTTTTTGTGATCGAGCTATCATGTCGTCTACGTAAACTTCGATCTCATGATGTATCATATCATGAAACAAAGCTACCATGGTGCATTGATAGGTTGCCACTGCGTTCTTCAGTCCGAACGGCATCACCTTGTAGCAGAAGGTACCCCATTGTGTAACAAAGGTTGTTTTCTCCATGTCCTCGGGGGCCATTTTGAGCTGGTTGTAACCCGAGAATCCGTCCATGAAAGAAAATACTTTGTGTTGGGCTGTGTTGTCAACCAAAATGTCGATATGTGGCAGCGGAAAATCATCTTTAGGGCTAGCCCTGTTCAAATCCCGATAGTCCACGCACATTCTGACCTTGCCGTCCTTTTTGGGTACGGGCACAATGTTAGCAACCCATTGTGGATAGGTTGTAACATCCAGAAAGCCGGTGTTGAATTGCTTCATTACTTCAGCCTTAATATTTTCAGACATGTCAGGCCTCATTCGGCGAACCTTTTGCTTGATCGGTGGACAATCTTCTCTTGTAGGGAGACGGTGAACCACGATATCAGTGTCTAGCCCTGGCATGTCTTCATAAGACCAAGCAAAGATTTCAACGTATTCAATTAACAACTGTATTAAGCGTTCCTTGACACTTGGTTCCAAGTTGGCACCCACTTTTACTTCCTTCCTGTCTTCCTCTATCCCTAAGTTGATGGCTTCTAACAACTCTTCATGAGGCAGAATGGCCCTTGTTGTACCCCAAAATTTTCCCTCCCATATTCTTCAAGATTTATCAAGGTCAATCTTCAAATGGTTCAAAATCTCTCAAGGGTTGCACAGTTCAAACACCCTCCTAAGCCAGTCAAATTAGGGTTTTGGTTCTTGCAAGGAAGTTGAGGTTTTCAAGGGCTCAATCAAGTCACATATGCCTATACACATTGTCAAGCATCCCCATGTCAATTTGCAAGACTCACAAGGTCAAGTTGCACAGTCAAAAACCCTAATTGCTTCACAATCAACTGCAGAGGCAAAATGGTCATTTGGCAGTCAAAAGTCAAAAATTTTGGTCAACATCTTATTTTGAAGCCACAATCATCATTTGATCAAGTCTCGATCATGATTCCACAAGTATGGCTCAAAAATCATCAAGATGCAAAAGTTTCCATTTTCGGAAAGCTGAAAAGTCAACTGTAACTTGACCAAGGCATAACTTTTTCATGTTTCATAAGAAAAATCCCATCCAATGCTCATTTTGAAGGGGATGACATTTCCTACAACTCATCTTCACATTCCAAGTCCTGGAAATGCTCTCATAAAAAGTTGTCAATTTCAACATTATAGGTCATTTTCAAAAGTCAACAAAAAGGCACTTTAAGTCAAAGACCATAACTTGAGATTGGTAAATCAAAATAACATGGGACCAAAGGCATTGGTTAGAGGACTTCAATACCTTTCCAAAATGTCCAAGAACATGTCCATATGATCAAAATTGAGCAAGATATGCATTGGAGAAGTTGGGAAATTTTTGTGAAATGGCAAAAGTCAACTATCCTTGAAACTTCAATTTTTGACAAAAGGGCCCACTTTCTTCCACTTGATTCAGCCTTGTCATGCCACCCACGTGTCCCATGATTAATTTCAAGACCAAACATTTATTTTTTTATTTTTATTTAATTTTTGTGGATTTAATTCATTTTAATCCATAATAATTCAAATAAAATCAAAAAAAATTAAAGGAATGGAATCTTGTGGTTTGAATGGCTTTCATACAGCATATGCCAACTACTAAATCCGTGTAAGGCTATTTTGTGCACAAAATCATGGTTTTGAACCAAGCTTGGAAAGTCCTTTAATGGTGTTAAAGCAAAATCCAAAAACGTAATTGCAATGGATCCCAAGCTCATAATGTGACCTAATTCCCTTCATACATACATATGCAAGCAAGCCAAGCCTCATTCACGACCTGAACATTGCACAAACGGCCAAACCAATTCCAAAAAAACTCAAGAAAAAGTCAAATCTGAAATCAACCTTCCAACGTAATTCCAAGCCTTTTTTCATTTCTAACACTTTGCTGGAACTCTCAGGAGTCTTTTGGAATCAAAGTCAAGGGCTGAAGCTTGAGAAACCACGCCAAACAAAATCACGGTTTGTCAATATTTTTCAAAATCGAAACTCCCAATTCATGAACATTTGGTGTGATTTAAAGCTTGTTTTATATTGTTTGCAACAATACAAAGCTATTCATATCAATTAATTGGATTATCATGTACAGGATTGTGATTTGCCATTAACAACTTTTGGGGGTTTTGAGTTTGTGAATTAGGGCTTTGCTGCTCAGACAAAATTGGACTATCTCACGCACATGGTTGAACTCAGGAAATCAAGATGAACCAATCCCAACCCTCGCGCCCAATTTATATAGAGCATAGCTATATTTGTTATTTTTTGTCATTTCATTTTGTGGGGGTTAAAAACCCCCGCTAATTGTTTTGTTTTACAGGGAAAAAGGATGAAGACGAAGGATGTGTCAGCTGGCTAATGGAGAATTCAAATGGCGCGCGCTTTTTGGTTGTTTTGCAATACACGCGTTGTTATTTACATAATAATTTCATTGTTTATTGTATTAACAATTACAGGCACATGGCTCAGTGGTGAATGTGCTGTCTATCAACCATTGGGACCTGGGTTCGATTCCCAGGTCCCCCAAACCTTGTTTCATATTTTTTCAAACGTATTCCTATGCAGGCTAGTCAATGTACTCCACCATAAACCTCACAAATCCACGCGCCAAGTGGTCAGTCCCACAGATCTGAAGGCCAAGAAATGAAGGACTACCATGCTCCTCAGTCAACTACGCCATGGACAATTCCAAAAGTCAAACATGCTTTAATGCTATTGGGCCAAATTCCAGATCCACCTCCATTTTTGTTCAGCACCCTTGGTTTACTTTTTTTCATTTTTATTTTTTCCTTTTTATTTTCTTTAGTAATTATTCTTAGTATTATTTAATTAATTAGCATAATTAACATTTTTACAAATAAAAATTCAAAAAAACCAAAAAAAACATTTTATTATTTATTAACTTATTTTGTAAATAAATGTAAGTTAAATTAAATTAGTTTAATTAATTAACTTTAATACTTTTTTACAATAAATAAAAACAATTTAGAATTAGGTTTTTGCTAACTTTTAATTTCTATTTATTTTATTTTATTTTCATTAAAAAACATAAAACATAAAAAACATTTTTTCTTTTAATAAATTAATTAATTAGTAATTAGGCCTAATTTTATTTAATTACAAAAAAGGGACAAAAATTCAATTCTTTCTCAAAAAGGGTCAAAACCCTTAGGACGTCCCGATTCATTCTTTCGCGCGTAGTTTATTTTAATTCATTATATTTATATAACTGCTTCCGGAAATGTAATAGTTAATTAGGTTTATCTCTTTATTTACTATTTCTCGCACCTTATTTTCAAAACGGGTTTTTGTTTTTTGGCGATGTGTAGACCCGCGCCTTGTAATAGTTAGATTTACCTTTCCGCAATTTATTTTCCGCACTCCTAACTGTTAAAAAATGCATGAAAGACTTGTATGAAAATAAAACCAATCTGTATCTCACAAATAACATGCAAAGACAATTTAAAATGAAAACAACACACATGCACATGCCACTCTTAGGGTACGCCTCACTGGTTGCCTCGAACGTGGTCATCAAGTATAGAACGTCTTAGAGGTCGCCCTCCTGTCCAAAGATCCAGTTGCCTCGAAACGGTTGCCTCAGATAAAAAAGGATCTAGGACATCAGGGTTACTTCTAAGGTGTCCTACTATTGCTCCGGTGACCACACTGTCCCTAATCATCGAATTGACCCGAATACCTCCAACGACGGTGCTACCTACCTCTCAATGGTGGGATAGCACTATCTAAAGGACTCTTACATAGCCTAATTCCTTAGAGTAGGTAGATTCTCGTGGATACTTGCTCTTTTCAAAACAAACAAAAACAACTTTTCGCACCTACACTTTCAAAAGGTTTTCAAACAAAATTTTCATACACTCTTGAGGACAGATACAAGAGTTACTTAGAAATTTTTCAAACGAAACTTTTTCAAAACCCACACACTCTTGAAAAGCAAACAATTTTTTGAAAACATAAGAGCAAGTACCTAAGAGCCCGTGGATAACCACGGATAGAAAGGGTGCTAACACCTTCCCTTTCTATAAATCTACCTCCCGAACCGAGAGACATCTCGAATAAGGAATTTTGCTGTGCTTTTGTCCTTTCCATGTTGGAGAACATAAAAGATGGTGGCGACTCTTGCTTACCGCGACATTTCGTGAACCAGCTTAAAAAACAGTCAGTTCTATTTCCACCGATCACAGAACTGGCGACTCTGCTGGGGAGATCTAATAAGTGGGGTGTACCTTAGGAATAGTTCATCATCATGTTTTCAATTGCTTGCTTTGATTGCTCTAAAATTGTGGGCCTGTCTTGGGAGTTTCATAGATCCTAACCCGGATCTAGGGGATACCTTTTAGAAAGTAGCAACAAACTGTGAGGGAACTGTGCGGGGTATACCAACACGGTTGAAGCAGTTTGCTACGTTGATGTGGCACTTTGGTGAGTAACGGTAACCCTTGAGTAAAGTCAAGGAGAGTACGGGGCCGCCGCGTGGTGTCGTGAAGCATCAACTGACCTTAGGAACCTTACTTGACCATCCTGGCCTCTTTAGGGTAGTGAAATGACCGACTTTGGTGCAATCCGAAGTTGGTAGATACTCGATACTACACTCATTGAGGGTTGTTTTCTTGGAATATTTTGATCGCCAGTTCAGTGGCTAAATCAAAACAATGAACATAGAAAACAACCCAATGATATTGAGCTCCTTAGAACCTGGTTACTTTTGATAGGACAGGTTTTGAGCCCACCAACTTCAAGAGGGTAGTACCCAAACTTCTTGCTGGCCTAAACTCTAAGGGCTGTCTTGTGTGACTTGTGTGCCTTCAAACTTGACTACTTGCATGCTTGTTATCTGACACTTGAGTTTCTTGCAGGTTTTGTTTACAGTCCTTAATCTGGACTCGTAACAGGGTTTACCTACATTACTTCACGCATAGCATAACATCATACCATCATACCATTGCATACATCCTACATAAGGACTAATCCATTTCAAGGATCTCAAGGGTTTGTGATGCAGGTCATGATGAATCAAATGTCTAGCAAGGGGCAAAGGGGATTTATTTTCCTCTATCCAAGGTTAATGACTTGAGTCAGGGGCTATGACCCACTCGATATGGTGAGCCTTGACTCTTGAAGAAGGACTCTCAATAATATGCAGTGCCTTCCATCAAGCTACAAAATGAAAATGCTAATGATTTTCTTGTTTACCCCACGAGATCCTTGAAAACATTGCATGCATACATACACATCATTGCATAACAGGTACCCTTGTTACAGGTTACTTACCATCTCCGCTGTTTATTTCAGTAATGGCTTCCCAACAAGACAACCAGGATCTTCACGCTCAAGAGACTCGGTTCGAGGAAATCCTCCTAAATCTATCCAAGGGGCAGGAAGAGCTGAGAACACTCCTCATGGGGACTTTGGTCAGGAACAGTCCAGAAGACGATAAGGACGAACGGTTGAAACGTCTACAAGCTGAGGTGGATACAATGAGAACCCAGATGCTGGGGCAAATGGCTCTTATCCAAGACTTATCTCAAAGACAAGGAGAGCTCAGGGTTCTCGTCAACCAACTGCTTCGAGATAACCAACTGGGGAAAACATCTAAGGTTGAAGAGCAAGCCATCATTCAACCACCTGTGGGGGAAGAAGAGAAGGGAAAAGCTCCTCAGTTTGCTTCAGGGTCACAAGCCTAGCATCAACCTCACCAGCGTCAACAGGGTAATCGGCGTAAGCGAAATACGTCTGGAAGACATTTCTCGGAGACTGGTATACCATCATCACTGATACTGAGACGCTTGTTGGAGGTCAAGCTGATTGCTTTAAAAGATCCTCCTAAGAATCTCAACATAACCTCCCTAAAGTGCAATCCTGATGAAAGGTGTGCCTACCATTCTGACAGTCCTGGACATGACACTGACGACTGTTGGAGCTTGAGGAACAAGATATAGGACTTGATCGACGGAAGGGTGCTGGAGTTCATGCCGGGTGGCAAAATGAAAATCTTCTGCTGAGAATCTTCCATCTGAGATGACTAGTGAAAACTAAGAAGCTTTTGTTCATTCGAATGTTCAAGTTGTATTTTTCTTTGATTGTTCAAACATTTGTTCATGTCAAACTCTTTTACTTTATCAATGCATCGCATATGTCTGTTTTGAATCAATATATTCGCATTAGCTATATTCAAACTGATTTCATTTTTTGGTGTCAACTCTCAATTAATAATTCTAAGCCTCTTGAGGGAGGATGACGAAAACGATACCACGATCTTTACAGTATGCTTTTGAACAGACCTCGCTGATGAGGTACAGGCATTGTTTCAATTCCTAAACACTGGAGTTATAAGGAAGATAATCCCTCGTCAACCCCTTCGAGCCAAAGAAGTAGGAGTTTTTATTTTCGAAAATTAAAACCCTTAATCATAACCTGGGATAGGGTAGTTCTCTCAGTTGATCCAAGTGCACAGCGAATAGCATCAAAGAAGTCCTTCCGAGATGAAAAGACTGTGATGGTTCATATAATCATAAAGACAGGAAGTCGTTATCTCTCAAAGTAAAAGCCCATTAAGTCAAAACCTATGAAGGAGACTTACAAAACTGGGGCATCCCGCTGACTGTAATCACGAAAAGGAACAGTTCAGGCAAAAAACAGGGATAACGAAATCAAAAAAGAAAGAGGTCCTACAAACCCTCATCCAAAAAAGGAATGACTGCCTATTCAAAATAAACTGTCAATATCCGAACCATCATTGGAACATCAGGACAAAGACTCAAACAAAGTCTAACCCACGATCAGCTGAGTTTAGGTTTGAAGAACATCACAAAGAGCGGGTGGGTACAAATACTTTGAGCCTTTATCCTTTGTTTCTTAAACCGTGAACCAGGCCACGTTATAACCCTTAAAAGTCCTAGCTGAAGCATGGGTTAACTCGAGAGCATACTGTTACGAAAGGTATCCTGACTCCTTAAGGCTTGCGGTAAAATAACGAGTTGACATCACAGTTTACGAAAAATTCACTTGTTTTTATGAAAAAATACATTTTAAAAAACTTCAAGACAGACATAAGCTTTGCATTTTTAATATAACATTGCTTGCATATGACTATTTGTTTGAACAGCATAGAAGTTCGCACGAAGAATGTCTAATGAACAAAAACACCTCCAATCCAGGGGCAGACGTGATCATTGTCCATCATCTGGGGCAGTTAAGTCAAGATTCAGAGAATCTCTCAAAAGGCCAACCAACTTGGGGAAAATCTCCATCTGGATCACTTGGGGCATTGGACCATCAAACGAACATCTTCTGGTAGTATGGCGACACCCCACTACTGACAATGATAACTCCCTGCATTCTGACATAGTCGAAAAATACTGCGCATAATCAAAGACCCGCTAGGTTGACACACCTAGGAAAAAATAAGGGCTTCCCGACGAACCAAAAGGGTTCGGGCAAAATAAGGTATGAAAATAAAAAAATTTGTACACCCGGCAAGTCGAAAACCTGAAAAGGCGGCTTGGGTAAAAAAGGGTATCCCGGTGGACTGAAAACCCGAAAGGGCAGTCCAGGCAAAACTTAGGGATCAAAAGCGTACGACTACGTCCCGTCATCTCGTCACTCGCCTACCAGAAGAAGATTTGTCGAATCGGCAGTTGTCTAACACCTCACAAGGTATCTTCTTCTCTCACATCAGAAACAGGGGAAATAATGAGTTGTCCAAGCAATCTAGTTGCTCTGTCAACCAAGGTACCAAGGTAGGTTCGGCTGAAGAACATAACCAAGAGGCCTCCACTCCCCGGGAGTAAGACAAGGTTCAACAATACTCTTCCCCAAGCAGAATTGGTCTCCCACCAGCCCCGAAAAGGCACAATATCCCCAGCAAGTCAGCAACACTCTCCCCAAGCAGAGTTAGTCTACTGCCAGCCTTAAGGAAGTTGGGTATCCCCAGAAGATCTCAATATTCTCCAGCAGAATGTACAGATATTCCTCAGCAAGTATCCCTGGAAGTCTTGATATAAGATTGTTCCCCGGCGGAATATCAGACACCCCAGTGGAGCCATTTCCCCAGTGCAGTCCAAGAGTTTCCCCAGGAGAGTTGAATCAATCTCCCTAGTAGATTCTGGAAGCTTATCCCCAGTAGATTCTGGAAGCTTATCCCCTGCAGAGTACATATCTCTCTCCGGCTTTATTCAAAGGTTATTCCCCACCAGAGCTTATAACTGGGTTATCCTCAGCTATTTACAACAGAAAGATCGTCCTCAGCGAAGTTCTTCCTATCCCCCAGCGGAGTTCATCAAAATCCCTCAACATAACTTATCAACAGAATCCCCAGCGGAGTTACCATCAAAATCTCAACGAAGTATCTCTTCCTACAGAGTGACTCCCCACAGAGTAATCTCTCCAGCAAGTTCATTCCCCAACGGAGTCATCTTCTCCTACCGGTTTATCCTTGCAACCATCATCCCCAGCGGAAACGGAGAACTCTCCTCTTCAAACATCAACCCAGGATTCAACAAACTTCCCGGCATCCGTCAAGGATTTATTTTCCTAGACAAAAATACATTCATAAACATCACATCTTCATACATTGTAGCATGCATACGCATCATACAAATCTCATTTATTTTTTAGAACATCTTAAAATCATGCAGTTCATGCATCATGACATTGCATACAATTGATGTTTTACCTTTTCAGGAAAAAGGCCAATACAAAGATGATTACTACCAACTGTCGCAGTTCCAGATTCGATTCATGTATCTAGCCAGGGCATATCTGTGAGTAACTGATTGTAGATTCGATTCCTGTATCCGGCCAGGGCATGTCTGCATGAAGAGTTTAGAGATTCGATTCCTGTATCCAGCCAGGGCATATCTGTAGACGACCAATTCCAGATTCGATTCCTGTATCTAGCTAGGGCATATCTGTGAGTAACTGATTGTAGATTCGATACCTGTATCCAGCCAGGGCATGTCTGCATGAAGAGTTTAGAGATTCAATTCCTGTATCCTGCCAGGGCATATTTGTAGACAAAGAATTCCGGATTCGATTCCTGTATCTAGCCAGGTGTTGGCTGAAGATTTTGATGGTATTATTAGAAGCGAAGCAAATTGGACGTTTCGATTGGAATAAAGCAAGATGTCATGTTTCGAAATGGTAGAAGCAGTGCTTCGAATGGGCATATCAAAGCCTGGAGCTTCGAGTGACAGTTATGAGAATATATTCAAAGAAGTCTCGAAATGTTAACAAGGTTGTGTCCAAGAAATGCGTTCGAAGCGAAGAAGTGCCAAAACATTTGAAATTCAAATGCAAGCGGGATGTTCGAAATTTGAAATATATGCGCTGGAGCATTCGAAGACGCATGGAAACTAGAAAGAGGCATTGCTCTGCATGTTCTGAACGTGGCAGAATCTTATAGCAAGACCGTTTTGGTCGAAGTAGTATAAATAGAAGTCTTAGCATTAGGATTTCGTGTGTCATATCTATTGTACAAAAAACTCAGTAAACATTCAAAATACCACATGGCTAGGGAAACGAATGCACGAGCAATGTACGTATGATAACACCAAGTGTTTATGATTTAATAAAAACTCTTTATCATTTCCATTATTTTCCTTTATCTTCATGTCAATACCATTCAAAAGCTTTTGCACTAAAATGTTTTCATTCGAAGTCTTTTTACTGATGCCTTACATTTAAATGCTTTCTTTCCATTTCAAATACTTTACATTTCAGAAACTGTTGTACATTTCATGCCTTTATCTTCAAGCTTTTATCATTCGAACACCTTTTTTTCACTTAAAGTCATTTTACTGTTTTCTTGCATTTAAACGCTTTCTTCATATTTCGAATCTTTTACATTCCAGAGAATCTTTTACATTACATGTTTTTATGCTTCGAAGTCGTTTACTTGTCTTTTATGCAGTTTTACATGTCTTTACAATTGAACTTTATTCATGCAATTTAGTTTCGCGCACATTTACTTGATCACGCCTTTAGATCTTTAATGGAGTAATCGAAGTAAGTTAAACACCTACACAACATTCTAAATACCAACCATGAATACCAGTTCTATAATGAGAGTTATCCTAATGACCAATACATCCTAGGATCAATCTAGTCGATCCTGCGAGTTACCAGAGAGATTGAATAACAGTCAGTAAGATTATTCGATAGTTTGGAGGACTAGCGGTTGTTAACCAGAAATCACTGTAAACAAATTGGCACACCTGATGGGACGCGTCATTGGCCATTACGGAATTTAGAACAAAATAAAAATTGTTGAGACGTAACCATTGTAAAAATACTCTGAGTGATAAGTTTGTTGTTTTATGAACCTTAGAAGTGGTAGAATAACCAATAGCAACCAACCCTTATCCAGAAGAAAACGTTTGAACAAGATGTCTGATTCTGACAATCAACAAGAGGAACAAAATGCCCCACATACAACGGGCACTAATATGACCGCTTCGATGGGAACATCTAATGTGATCCTTTCGAATGCACAGTCTGTTACATCCTCTACCAGTAATATAGCCACTAATGGAATAAGTGGCATATCAACTAATAGTTCGATCCTAGGAAATACTGGAACCATTGGTTATCCTGGGGGATTCGTCCCACCATCAGGGACACAAACCCATTTCGCCACCCCCCTAACTAGAACACCCGGTTTCGATGGTAATAGAACCAGAAATTCCTCTTATGGAATGCCAACATCTTTTATGGCAGGCTTACACAATTCCACATCGAATTCATCACCACAATTAGGGTCTGGGTCTGGGGCAAATCAGTTTATGACAAATAACCAAGAGTCAGTGGGTTATAGTGCAATGCTTATTTTAACCACAAAAAACCAGTTGGCTTTTAGGCAATTAATGGATGACAATAACCATAATATGATAGGGGTATTAGCACAAACTATGCAGGAAATATTTGCCCCAATAGTACAAAATGTGACTGTGACAAACAGAGAAAACGCAGATAATATGAGTCGAATAGCAGATTTTTTCGCTCCCCTAGAGAGGCGTAGGCAGAATCAGGCGGGAGTTCGAGCGAACGTACCTATTATAGAACAAGTTGCTAACGACCCAACCTATAGACCAGCCAGAGAGGAGGTTAATTTGGGGGCAAGGGCACAAAGGCTAGAAGCCCCAATGATCCAAGGCCCACAAAGGGAAATTATGGAACCAGGGGCAAGGGTCGAAAGGCTGGAAGTCCCAGAGTTTCGAGAAGAACAACCTAGAGGGGTTGTCATGGTGGGTCGAAATCAAGATGTTGATGCAGTCGTTCATAGAATTCGAAACGATAACATCTTGGCAGAAAATAATTTAACCACCATGATAGAGAGAATCATGGCCCAGAATGGCCTCAACACAGGAATTAGAAGGCCAAATTATGCCTCCCCTATATTAGATTACATAATGCACACTGATTTACCAAGGGGATATAAAGTCCCTAAGTTTACAAAGTTTGCTGGGGATACCAATGAGTCAACAGTCGAACATATAGCCAGGTATCTAACCAAGCGGGAGATATAGCCAATAATGAGGACCTCGGGATCAAATATTTCCCAAGTTCCCTGACTAAGAACGCTTTCACATGGTTCACCACTTTGCCTCCTGGGACCATTGATACTTGGGCTCTTTTGGAGAGATTATTCCATTAACAGTTCTACATGGGACAATCAAAAATAAGTCTGAAGGAACTAGCCAGTGTCAAGAGAAAGTTCACTGAACCTGTTGTACCCCAAAATTTTCCCTCCCATTTCTCAATGATTTCTCATCACAAAACCCTTGAAGCTCAAGATCCAATTACGGTTTCACCTGCTCAAGACCTCTCCTTGCATTGTTGACCCAAATTAGGGTTTGTGTTTGCACAAAGATGTTTTGACCTAAAATGCCTAAGATGACTTTCATGCTTCATATTGGACTCCCAAGTTTATCCATACCAAGTTCCAAGTCTTGATTCCATGTTTTGCCCAGTCAATTGGACAGTTGACCTAGAAATCAGCTGTATTGGGGAAAAAGTCAATTGTGGCCAATTGACAGTCAAATCTCATGAAAATTGACCCACATCAACATTATAAACTCATATGAACCATTTGATCAAGTTTGGATCACAATTCCACAAGAAATTTGATCAGATCACCAAAAGGGCAAAATGGTCATTTTTAGGGTTTTGACTGCACAAAGGCAACTTTTGACTGTTTGACCTAGCCAATGGCAAACCAATCTCACATATGGACTCAAGGACCCCATGGAATTGTCTTGACATGGTCAACAAGTTCAAAAGATCCCAAATACACAAGATTGACAGTTGAATTTCCCAATCAATTGATCAATTTTGACTGTATACTAAAAAGTCAAACTTTGACTTTTTGGTCAAAATAAAGAGTCAAGATTCATTTTTCATCAAAACATGCCAAATCATTAAACTTGTTCATCAAGAAATCAAGATTTGCAAATTAGGGTTTGAAATGAAGATTTTTCATAACTTAGAATTTTTCTAAGTTATGAAAAACCCTAATTTTTTCCTAACTTTGCCCCACTTTCTCACCAAGATTCATTTGGATTCAAGCAAAAGTCAAAACATGAAAGTTGTAGCCTATTGCATAATCTACACCTTTTATTTACAAAGTTTTCCCAAAAGAAGCTTGTAGCTCAAGTTACAATTTTTGGAACAAGGGTACCAAACCATTCTTAACTTAGAGAAAATTTGACCTATTTTAGGCAGGATTTTTGCCTAACTTCAAGACCATTTTCCACATACTTCCACTTGGAATTTCAATTTGAATTTCAAAGATGGATTGTAGTAAACATTCCAAGCTTTCCAAAATATCCAAGAACTCATCAAATAACCTCATGGTTAGGGAGAATCGAATTTGGCAAGTTGGGAAAAAGTCACTTTGATTCATGGCCATGTACATGTTCATAACTTGTGCAATTTTTCAAATCAGCTTGCACAACTTGATTACAGGTCCTATATCCCATTTTCACTCAATAATTAAATGCAAACCCTTTGTGTTCAAGCCTTACATTATGTGTTTAAGCATTACATGAAGGTTTAGTCTTGAAATAGAAAAAGCAAATTATCCATTTTTGAAAAGGTATGGCTTTATGTCAAAAGCAAATCCAAGAAGTACCAAAGCATATCTCTGAAGCACAAGTCAAGGAGCATAACACACTGACCAAGACTAATGTATGCATCATAGATTGGGGGCCTCTATCAGCCTAGAAACTCAAGTGGCCATCTCTTGCTTAAGTGTGAAGAAATGTGGCATAACTAAACACAACTCTCATATCAGTGAACACATGCTTAGAAAAAGTTATCAAACATATTCAAGACATCCATTCTGAGCTAGAACACGAGCCAACCCTCCCCAACACCCTCTCATTCACAAAATCACCCTCAAACTGTCCAAACAGAGCACCTGCTGCAGTTTGAATCTCACAACTCATTTCCATCGTGCATTCTTGTCCAAACCAGTTCAAACACCTTCCCTACCATCAATGCAAGCTATCCAAAGCATTAGAAGTGGACTGTAACTCCTCCAATCAGTTTGGCCATTTTCATTTTCTTGTTTTGCAGGTGGAGTGCTACAACTTGATTCAGCTAGTTTCAAAGCAAAGTAAAACTTGGAATAGCATCCCTGGACATCAAGGAAGCTGTACCAATCATCACCTTGCTCTGAAAGTACCTCCATCATCAGATACAACTTCAACTGAACAGGTATATTTTTGAACTTCTATCTCTTAATGTAGACATCATTAGCTCTAGGTTTGTGAATAAGAAGTGTTCTACTCATGCCCCTGAAACTGTACATACCTTTACTTTTCATTTATTTTGCATATGCTGTGAGAATTTAAGATCTGAATATTGATAAAAAGTTAGGTTAAGATTTGGGAATGATAAAATTCTCTCTCATTTCTGAGAGTTAGGAGGAGTTCTTTACATATTCAGAATCGTGGCTTGATGATTAACATTTCTTATGTTGTAAGTTTGTGCTAAAAGTCCAAGAATCCAGGTGTTTGAACCAGTGTTCCAAGCACGCGTTTTTTGTCACAGTTCTGGCCAGAGGTTGAAGAAGAACCTATTGGGCTGGGCTTGTTCTATTTTTCTTATTTGCACCATGTTATTACTTTCACACCCCCTGAGCCTATTTTGTTTGTTTTAATGATTTTTTGACTTTTTCTTTTTTATTCTGACTTATTTATTTTTGCTAAAAATATTAAAAACATAAAAAATATTTTTTACACCATTTTTATATTTTTAGGCATTTATTTGATTATATTGATATTTGTATGTAAATAAGTACATAATATTATTATTTAGAATAAATAGAAAAAATAATGTAAACACATTTTACTTTCATTTTTATTTTGTTTTATCTTCTGAAAATATGTTATATAAAATATACTTTTTTTTTATAAATATTAAATATTATTATTATTATATATATATATATAATACATATTTAGAAAATAATACAAATATATATATTTATTATAATATTTAGGACAAAAATACAAAAATACATACATTTTTTCTTTTATTAATATTTGACCTCAAAAAATACTTTGTTATAAGTATACTTCATTTTTATTTTATTCCTGTATATATTAAATAAATACTTGTACATATTAAATAATTAATATATTTACTTAATAAATTAGGGTTTTGCCCTTAAAACACAAAAACTCCAAAAAAATAATACTTTTTTTATTTTGATTATTTGACATATAAAAAATACTTTTTTCATACATATAAAAAACCTTTTGCATCTTGCATATTTATTTTATTTCCATTTAATTTGTGCAATCAATTATCTTGTAAATAATTCCAAATCGATGTAATAGCTAGGTTTAAATTCCTTGTCAAATACCCCCATTTGAACATTTGTATCCCCCTTCCCATATTATGTTGTAATAGCTTAGGAACTTTAAATTTCGCACTTTATTGCTTTCTAAATATACCATGATAGAATTAGGGTTTGTATGCGAATAAAAACAACAAAATAGTTTGACCTAATTTCAAGATAATCAAAGCATGAAAATGGACAACACTAATCACACTTGCACCCTTAGGGTATTCCACTTGTTGCCTTCAATAAATGGGCCATGTTGCATGTTAGGTGTCTTTGGAAAAACAAAAACAATTCAATTGATCATAGTCCCTCGATGACGCTTTCGAAAGTTGCCTAAAAATGATCAAGTCCCTTAAAGGAAAAGTTGCCAAAGACACTTGGCACCATTGCAATCATGGTCTAAACGATGACCCGCGCCCGTCCCTTTCACATCCTAACACAAGATTGTCCACCAAATGCAATGGTGGAACAAAATTGTTAAAAGGGTTAAAACATAGTAAAAATCTTTGAGAACTTTAGGGTAGATAGCTCTTAAGTACTTGTCAACTTGCAAAACGAAAACACTTGCCTATTTTTCAAACCACACTTCACAAACACCTTTCAAAACAAACTTTCAAAAACCTTGAAACATCTTTTCAAAAAGACAAACACCTTTTGTAAAACATTCGAGTAAAGAATTGTTACAAGGGTAGCCTAGACAAGGCATCTTTTTTTCAAAACATTTTCAAAACCACACACAAAGCACCATTTAAAAAAATTGAAAACCAAGGCAAGTTGATCTAAGCAAGTACCTAAGAGCCCATGGATAACCATGGATAGAAAGGGTTCTAATACCTTCCCTCTCTATAATCTACTCCCCGAACCCAAGAAAATATCTCAAAAGGTTTTTGCTGTGCTTTTTAAACCTTTCCTTAGGATAAAATAAAAAGTCGGTGGCGACTCTTGCTCAACCGAAACATTTGCGAAAACAAACGCAAAACCATAGTCAGTTCTCCCACCGTATCACAGAACTGGCGACTCTGCTGGGGATAAACTTAAAAGTGGAGTAACCTTAGGGCTTAGATCACCCTCTTGCATGACTAATTGTTTGATTTGATTGCTTTATACTTTGGCTCTCTTTTGTTTGGGTTTGCAATCCTACACCCGGATTTGGGAAAACATTCATAGATAGCAATACGTTGTGGAAACTGTGCGTGGTATACCGACACGGTTGAAGCAATAGCTATATTAGTGCGACATATTTGTGAGTACCGGTAACCCTTGAGTTCAATCAAGGAGAGTACGGGGCCGCTGAGTGATGTCACTAAGCACTAATGACCTAGAACCTTACTTGACCATCTTGGCCTTTTATTAGGGGTAGTGAGATGACCGGCTTTGGTGCAGTCCGAAGTTGGTAGATACTAGATACTACACTCATTGAGGGTTGTTTTCTTGGAATATTTTGGTCGCTAGTTAAGTGGCTAAACCAAAACAATGAACAATGAAAACAATCCAATGATATTGAGCTCCTTAGAACCCGGTTACTATTTATAGGACAGGTTTTAAGCCAACTACACTCAAGAGGGTACTTACCTATGAAACCCCATGCAAGCCTGAAACTAGGGTTTGGTGTGAATTGCTTGTACATATGTTTTGTGCATACATCATAAACATCATGAAGCATCATATGCATTCACTAACCATTTCAGGGGTTTGGATCTTCATCTTTATTCTTGTTTTGTAGGTCATGGAAATTCCTCGCAGAAAAACCATCCAAGTCAACCTTGTGAGAATCTCTCCTCAACTCAAGGAGCTCACCTCAAGAATTCCGGAAAGCTCATCCTTCAGTGAAAGACATGGTAGACTGCTCAGCTTAGTCAACACCAACATTGAAGAAGACATGATGAAAGTGCTATTCCAGTTCTTTGACCCTATTCACCACTGTTTCACTTTCCCTGATTACCAGTTGGTGCCCACTTTGGAGGAGTTTTCTCAACTCCTAAGAATCCATATCCTTAATCAACTACCCTTCAACGGTACGGAAAAGGAGCCAAAGCCGGAAGATGTTGCTCGAGCATTACATCTACAGCCTTCTGACATCAAGGGGCATTGGGAAACCAGAAGCGGCGTCAAAGGATTCTTAGCAAAATTCTTGTTAGAGAAGGCACAAGAATGTTGGAATTCATTGGACCTACAAGCCTTTGAAGAAATTGTGGCACTCCTTATCTATGGGCTGGTCTTGTTCCCAAATTCTAACCAATTGGTAGATGTCAACACCGTCAAAATCTTCTTGTCCAGAAATCCAATACCAACATTGCTTGGGGACATTCTTCACTCATTTTACACACGAACAATGAGAAAGAGGGGTGTTCTCATGTGCTGTACTCCTCTCCTTGCAAGGTGGTTTATTTCGCACCTTCCACAATCTGTCTTGAAGAATGACCAAGGCTCAAGGTGGTCCCAACGGTTGATGACTCTTACTCACTCTGATGTACATTGGTGTTCTCGGTCCAGAGAAAATGTCATCATCGTCGATCGTTGTTGAGAGTTTCCTAATGTTCCTTTACTTGGGATCAGAGGAGGTATCACCTATAACCCTTGCCTAGCTTTGAGGCAATTTGGATATGCACGGAGGGATGGCCCTCACGACATGTTGATTCCTGACCTAGTTTTTAACTTCGACAACGATACGCAAGGACTTCGCCAAAGATTTATCAGAGCTTGGGGGAGGCCCAACAAGGTTGATAGCAAGACTCTGGGACATAAGAACTCCATCCCTCTCGAGCCTTATCTCAAGTGGGTACGAGCCCGAGCCCAGAGTCTAATGATGCCTTATCCTCATGTTCTCCCTGTGATTAAAGAGCCCGTCAAGGAAGGAGAGGTTCCTTACACCATCCTACATCCTGACATGCCTACATCGTGGGAGGAAATGCAGAAAAGTTGGATTCAGCTCAAGGAGGAACGGAACACTTTTGAAGCTAGCTTCTACGCCAGTGAGAAGAAGGTTCTAGAGCTTACCCTCCGACTCCATGAGCAAGAGGCCCTCAACACCTACATCGCACCAAAGAGGATGCGCAATGTCTTTTTACCTTGAGGAGTTTTTGTAATATTTGGCCCATGGGGCATTTATGTACTAACAAATTTCTTCTTATTAATATGACGTGCGTTCTTCTTTGTCTGCAACAATTTTGAATGTTCTAAATCCTTGAATGCATTGCATACACAAGCATATCATTCATCATGTGCATAAGCAGGTCTCACTCCAGGTTTCCTTATCTGTCTGCTGTTTATTTCAGTAGGATGGATCTTGAGCAAACAGTCAAAGACCTACAGGCTCAAAATTCACAGTTCCAGCAACTCCTGATGACCTTGGCTAAGGGTCAGGAGGATCTCAAGACCTTGCTGGGGAATAAAGACCCAGTGAAAAAGAAGAAAAAGAGACCCGGGGTGGCTACTTTAGGGAGAATATTTGACGGAGAGGCCCGGAGAGTGCTTGAATTTCCTCCTATTTCTGATGAAGGAACCAGTAAAGGAGGTGGGGCTGCGGTACCTTCCGAGTCCGATGGGGAAGAAGAGGAGGTCGAAGAGGATGAAGACTACTCTGATCAACAATACCCTCCAGCTGATGATAAATACAAGGGTTTATAAGACAGGTTGGCCGCCATGGAACTACAAAGAGTACCGGGTTTGGATTTTGAAGACTTGGGTTTGGTTGCCGGGATTGTGATTCCCCCAAAGTTCAAAGTGCCAGTTTTTGTGAGGTATGATGGGCTGTCCTGTCCAAAAATGCATCTCAGGTCCTACGTGAGAAAGATCCAACCCTATACGGCAGATAAAAACCTTTGGATCCATTTCTTTCAAGACAGCCTTTCTGGGGCTCAATTGGAGTGGTTTTATCAGCTAGAGGGAACCAGCGTCCGAAATTGGGAAGACTTGGCCACCGCCTTTTACAAACAATATCAGTACAATTCTGACCTTGCTCCTACTCGTACCCAACTTCAGGGTATGTCATTGGGAACAGGCGAAGGATTCAAAGAATATGCACAAAAATGGAGGGATTTGGCTGGCAGGGTGCAGCCTCCTTTAACCGACCGTGAACTTGTTGATATGTTTCTAGGGACCCTATCTGGGCCATTTTTCAATCATCTAATTGGTAACTCTTCCGCGGGGTTTACCGATTTGATCTTAACAGGCGAAAGAATAGAAGCTGGCATCAAGTCAGGAAAAATTCAGAAGGGTGTTGCTGCAAGTGTTGAGAAGAAGCCTTTTAAGAAGGAAACGGCTGTGGTATATTCCCAGAGAAGAGCAGGGAAGACTGAGCGCCGGCCAACCGTGGGGGCCGTAATGATCCAAAACCCTTCAAGTGAGCAGCCTCGCTATAACCAGTCCAGACCAAATCAACAACGGGTGGAATGGCCACAACGGCAGTTCACCCGCATTAATATGACGCCAGCGCAAGTGCTTCCCCATCTGTTGAAATTGAATCTCGCCACTATCAAAGAGGCACCAAAAAATGTGAATACGTCCTCTCCGCATTACCATCCTAATGCTAAATGCGCCTACCATTCTGACAGTATTGGGCACGACACCAATGATTGTTGGGCACTCAAGCATAAAATCCAAGACCTGATAGAGGCGAAGGAGGTGGAGTTTGACGCTCCGGAGAAGCTGTTGTACCCCAAAATTTTCCCTCCCATATTTTTCAAGAAATTGCCAAGCCAAGTCACAAAAATCCCCAATGGTTGCATAGGGCAAAGGCCTCCTATACAGTCAAGATTAGGGTTTATGTTCTGATCAAGAAAAGGAAGTTATCAAAGGCCCAATCAAGTCTCATATGCCTACAAATATGGTCAAGTATCCTCATATCAAGTTTCAAGGCATTCAGCACAAAATTGCACAGTCAAAAACCCTAATTGCACTACAGTCAACTGTAGGGGCAAAATGGTCATTTGGCAGTCAAAAGTTCAAATTTTTGGTCAACATATCATTTTGAAGCCACAAACATCATTTGATCAATGCTTGATCATGATTCTCAAAATTTGGCTCAGAAATCATCAAGATGCAAAAGTTTCCTTATTTGGACAGCTGAAAAAGTCAACTGAAATTGACCAGGGCATAACTTTCACATGGATTATCAGAAAAATCCCATCCAAAGCTCATTTTGAAGAGAAAGACATTTCCTACAACTCATCTTCATACTTCAAGTCCAATAAATGCTCTCACAAAAAGTTATCAATTTCAACATTATAGGTCATTTTCAAAAGTCAACAAAAAGGGACTTTAAGTCAAAGGCCATAACTTGAGATTGGTAAATCAAAATGACATGGGACCAAAGGCATTGGTTAGAGGACTCAAAGACCTTTCCAAAATGTCCAAGAACATGAGAAAAGCTTAAAAATTGAGCAAGTTATGCCTTGTGGAAGTTGGGAAATTTTTGGATATTTTGAAAAGTCAACATTGATTCAAATGACCTAAAATTGCTAATGGGCCCATTTTTCTTCCACAATTCATCATTCCAAGCATGTGCACGACCACTTGGCCCAAAGGGAAGTATTTTCTCATTTTTTATTTATTTATTTGAATTTTTATTTATATTAATTCATTTAAATCATTTAAATATATGAAAAATATTTAACTCACCCTAACCAATCTTTTTATACATGTTTTAGCCTCAAGATTTCGTGCATATGCAAATTAGGAAAGATTTGGATTGATTGGCTTGATTGAGAACAAAAAGCACATGAAAAAGATATGAAAATCATAGTGAAAAAATCAAATATTGGATTCTTTAACTCATGGATCTTTAGACAGTTTTTGTTAACCTAATACATTCACTACATAAGCATAAACCTAAACCTAATCAGGAGAGACCACGCAGCTGCTCAAAAGCTTGAAGAACAAACTTGAAATTTTGGCCAAAAAGCTCAAATCTGAAAAGCACTTTTTAGGTTGATTCAAGGCACGAAACTTGTTCCATTGGCTTGCCAAGGTTGTCCAGAAGCGATTACAATCACAAACATCCATTCAAACTCCAAGAATTGGTATATTGAACCGGAACTGCATCAAGGAAAATTCACAATCGTGCATCATGATTCACGCATCCTTTGCATTTTTTATTCATTGATTCATGTTCATTATGAGATTCTGAAACTAACCATATAAATTAATTGCGTTTTTATGCTGTATATGAGATTTCACCATGCTTGCGTTCTAGGGTTTGCAGGACCTCAAAATTGGGGGTTTTTGTTTTAAGAAAAATTGGTCTTCCAGACCCATGCCGTTCAAATCAGTACATCTGGACGAAGAAGATACAACCCTCGCGCTCAATTTATGAGTGCTTGAGAGCTAATCGTTATTTTCTAATAGCACACCTAAAACCACGCGTGAAAAACCGTTGCCTGTGTGTTTTATATTACAGGGATGATGAAGAAGACGGAGCCGTGGCACACGCTGATTGGCACATTTAAATATTTCGCGCTTTAATCCACTAACGCGTTGCTTTCTTTTATATTATTTGTTTGTTTATTATATAACAAATGCGTTGTAGTGGCTCAGCTGGCAAGCGTTGATTGTATTGACGTCCAAGACCTGGGTTCGAGCCCCAGGTTTGTATAATTTCTCATATTATTTTGCAATAACAATTCCCATGCAGCGCCCATGTCAAGACGTACCATGCACTTCCAAATCAAATGTGACACGCCCCTCTCAAGATCAAACCAAAGGCTGAGATTGAAGGTACACCCTAAACCCTGGTCAAAGCGCTAGCAGGCTACCTGGAAAGTCAAACGGACCTGAAGCTTGTTGGGCCAGGATTCTTGGATCTATACCTCCATATTGGGGCCTGAACCCCCCCTGGTTTGCAATTTTCTACATTTTCCTTATATTTTATTTTTAATTATTATTTTATTTTCTTTATTGTTTTGATTTAATTAATTATTTTTACAAAATACAAAAACATCATAAAAAAATCAGAAAAGATAAAAAACACAATAAATATTTTATTTTAATATTTTCTTGTAAATAAATGCATGTAAATAAATTAATTTAAATTACGGTTTTTAATCTTAATTCTTTAATAACAAAAATACAAAAAATGTAGAATTAGGTTTAATAATTGTTTTATTCCTTTTAATTTTTCTTTTTCACAATAATGTTATTTATTTTATTTATTTTCATAATTAAAATTGTACATAAAAAATTTAGGTTTAATTTAGGTTAAATTTTAATGTTTTCTTAAATTAAAATAAAGTAGAATTAGGGTTAGTAGTTAATTTTAATTAATTCTTTCTTTTTTCTATTAAATCTTAAAAAACATAAAAATACCAAAAAAAACAAAAACAATTTCTTTTCTTAAATTAATTAATTCATGTAATTTAATTTTTGCAAAAGGGTCCAACGCCCTCGTTCGTAATTCCTATTTAATTCGCATATTTATTTTTATTTTGCTTAAATAATTATGTACCTCTCCCGAAGCCTTGTAACGTTTTAATTACTTCTCGCACTTTACTTTATTTGCTTTATTTATTTTCCGTCAAATCGGGTCCTGGTTAATTTTGGCGATGTGGACCCGCGCCATTTGTAATAGCTTTAGATTTACTTTTTCCTTGCAACTTTTAACTGTTAAACAAAGCATGCAAGAATGAATGGACCTAAATAAAATCAAGCGTAGAACACCGATAACATGACAAGACAAATATCTGAATCTGACACACAAATCGCACACACCACCCCTAGGGTACGCCTCACTGTTGCCTTGCCTTCGAAAGGTGATCGTCGAGTAGAGGATGTCTTAGTAAGTCCTCATGATCCGGGAACCTGGCATGAGGGTAGCTTCTAAGGTGTCTTCCCATTGCTCTGGTGATCACCATGTCCCGAACCTCGAATTGACCCGAACACCTCCAACGGTGGTGCTACCTACCTCTTAATGGTGGGATGGCACTACTTTAAAGGACATTTACACAGACGAATTCCTTAGGGTAGGTAGACGACTCTAGATACTTGCTCTAAAATTCAAAACAAATTCAAAAATACTTTTCACACCAACACATTTTCAAAAAGCTTTCGAAAGCATTTTTTTCAAACACTCTTGAGGACCGATACAAGAGTCGAACTGGAATTTTCAAAGAAACTTTTTTTAAAACCCCCAATTGAAAAGCAAACAAACCTTTTGAAAACACAAATGAGCAAGTATCTAAGAGCCCATGGATAACCATGGATAGAAAGGGTGCTAACACCTTCCCTTTCTATAATCTACCTCCCGAACCGAGAGCAATCTCTATAAGGAATTTTTCTGTGCTTTTGTCCTTTCCATTTGGAGAAAATAAAAGACGGTGGCGACTCTTGCTTCCGCGACATTTCGCGAACCAGCGTTAAACAGTCAGTTCCAGATCCACCGATCACAGAACTGGCGACTCTGCTGGGGATAAATACTTAAAGTGGGGTGTACCTTAGGGCTAGGTCATAACTATGTTTTCAATTGTATTGCTTTGCTTGCTTTAAATTGTGGGACTGTCTTGGGAGTTCTATAGATCCTAACCCGGATCTGGGGGATACCTTCTTAGAAAGTAGCAACAAGGCTGTGAGGGAACTGTGCGGGGTATACCGACATGGTTGAAATAGTCTGCTACATTGATGTGGCACTTTGGTGTGTACCGGTAACCCTTGAGTTCAGTCAAGGAGAGTACGGGGCCTCCGCGTGGTGTCATGAAGCATCAACAGACCTTAGGAACCTTAATTGAACTATCTTGGCCTCTTTAGGGTAGTGAGATAACTGACTTTGGTGCAGTCCGAGGTTGGTTGATACTCGATACTACACTCAATTGAGGGTTGCTTTCCTGGAATATTTCGGTTGCCAGTTCAGTGGCTAAATCGAAACGATGAACAATGAAAGCAATCCCGTGATATTGGGAACATTAGAACCCGGTTACTTTTGATTAGGACGGGTATGAACCAACAAGCTGAAAGAGGGTAGTACCTAGACCTCATGCTGGCCTAAACTTTAGGGGCTTGCCTTGTGTGACTTGTGTGCCTTACCATGTTTGCCTTTGTATCTGTATGTGGTGTGTTTAATCATAG
Source organism: Vicia faba (assembly GCA_948472305.1). NCBI lineage: Eukaryota > Viridiplantae > Streptophyta > Magnoliopsida > Fabales > Fabaceae > Vicia > Vicia faba. The sequence goes on from OX451735.1 coordinate 1,234,551,169, forward strand.
CATCATGACATCATCCAGCATCATATGCATTGACTAACCATTTCAGGGGTTCGAATTTTCATCTTTGTTCTTGTTTTGTAGGACATGGAAACTGTTCGTAGAAAGACAATTCAAATCAGTCTTGTAAGGATCCCTCCTCAGCTTAAGGAGCTTATATCCAGGATTCCCGAGAACTCTTCATTCAGTGAAAGGCATGGAAGCCTCATCAGCTTGGTCAACACCAACATTGAGGAAGATATGATAAAGGTCTTGTTCCAGTTCTTTGATCCTCTGCATCACTGTTTTACCTTCTTGGATTATCAGTTGGTACCTACATTGGAGGAGTTCTCCCGGCTCCTGAAGATCCCTATCCTTGATCAGCTACCCTTCAACGGTACAGAAAAGGAACCTAAGCTTGAAGAGATTGCTAAAGCCTTGCACCTACAGTCATCTGACCTCAAGGGACATTGGGAAGTTAGGAGTGGTATCAAAGGGTTCTTAGCCAGGTTTTTGTTTGAAAAGGCCCATGAATGTTGGAACTCCCTTGACTTGCAAGCTTTTGAAGAGGTTGTGGCCCTCCTTGTCTATGGTTTGGTGTTGTTCCCTAACCCAGATCAGCTTATTGATATCAGTGCTGTTCAGATCTTTATGTCCAGGAATCCTATACCTACGTTGTTGGGGGACATCCTTCACTCATGTTACACTCGAACCATGAGAAAAAGAGGTGTCCTTATGTGTTGCACTCCTCTCCTGGGAAGGTGGTTTATTTCGCACCTTCCGCAATCAGTCTTGAAGAATGAGCGGGGTTTGAGATGGTCACAACGGTTGATGACTCTTACACATGCAGATATACATTGGTGCCCTAGGTCCAGAGAAGATGTCACTATCATCGATCGTTGCGGGGAGTACCCTAATGTTCCTTTACTTGGAATCAGAGGAGGTATTACTTATAGCCCATGCCTGGCTTGGAGACAGTTTGGTTATGCTCGGAGGGATGGTCCTCATGACATGTTAATTCCTGACATAGTTTTTGACTTCGACAACGATACTCAAGGACTTCGCCAGAGATTTATCAGAGCTTGGAGGGTGCCCAGTAGGATAGACAGCAAGACACTGGGGCATAGGAATTCCGTCCCGTTGGAACCTTATCTCAAGTGGGTACGAGCCCGCTCCCAGAAGTTAGTAATGCCTTATCCTCATATGCTCCCAGTGATCAAAGAACCAGTCTTGGAAGGAGAAACATCCCATACTATTCAGCACCCTGATATGCCCACATCCTGGGAAGAGATGCAGAAGAGCTGGATCCAGCTTAAGGAGGAAAGGAATTCTCTTGAGACTAGTCTGCATGCCAGTGAAAAGAAGGTCTTGGAGCTCACCCGCCTGTTGCATGAGGAGAGGAATCTCAACACCTACATAGCTCCGAAGAGGATGCGCAGTGTATTTTGGGATTGATTTGATTTTTGTACTTTTGCCCATGAGGCCTTGATGTATTAAACAATGATTTCCTTAATGATAACGTGTGTTCCTTTTTGTCTACAACAAATTTGAACTTTCGAACCCTTGAATGCATTGCATACGCATTTCATACATCATGTGCATAGCAGGTTTTTCCCCTTTTCAGGTTGCTTACAGTTCTTCGCTGTTTATTTCAGCATCATGAATCACGAATCTTCATCAACTGAGACATCAATCAAGGCTCTTCAGGTACAAAATGCACAATTCCAGGAACTAATCAAGGGTTTGGCTCAAGGCCAAGAAGAACTGAAGGCTATGCTCCTGAAGAAGGAGAAGAAGAAGAAGAGAAGAAATGTTCTGTTCAACTCGGGCCGAAGGTTTAACAATACTCTGCAACAGGAAGAGGCTGGTTCTTCTGTTGACAAGAATTCTCCTCAGGCAGAAGCAAGGGTTCCTAGTCCGGTAGTCTCCGACAACGAGACAGATTTTGATGAAGAGCAGTACCCTCCTGCAGAAGACAGATATAAGCAACTGGAGGATAGATTGAAAGCTATGGAGGTGCAACAGGTACCTGGGCTGGATTTCGGAGATCTGGGTTTGTCGACTGGTGTGATCATTCCTCACAAGTTCAAAGCACCATCCTTCTCTAAATATGACGGGGCGTCTTGTCCCAAGCTGCATCTAAGGTCCTATGTTCGGAAAATTCAGCCGTACTCTGCGGATAAGAATTTATGGATCCACTTCTTCCAGGAGAGTCTTTCAGGGACTCATCTCGAATGGTTCTATCAGCTGGATGGGACCAAGGTTCGTAACTAGGAGGAGTTGGCTACTGCTTTCTACAAGCAGTATCAATATAATGCCGACCTTGCCCCTACACGTACCCAACTCCAGGGTATGTCGTTAGGTGCAAGCGAAGGTTTTAAGGAGTACGCTCAGAAGTGGAGAGACTTGGCTGGCAGGGTGCAGCCACCATTGACTGATCGGGAGTTGGTAGACATGTTCTTGGGGACCCTATCTGGGCCGTTTTTCAACCATCTCATTGGGAATTCTTCTGCTGGGTTCACTGATTTGATCTTGACTGGAGAGAGGATTGAAGCTGGGTTAAAATCTGGAAAAATTCCGAAGGGTGCATCATCCAGTTCTGAGAAGAAACCCTTCAAGAAGGAGTCTAGTGCTGTATATGGTTCCAGGAAATCAGAGAGACATGAGCACCGCCAATCTGTCAGTGCGGTAATGATTGCTAAGCCTGCTGCCGCTCCCCGGCCAAACAATCCTCAGAAGGTTGAAAGACCCCAGAGAGAATTCACCTGCTTAAACATGACTTTGTCGCAGATCCTGCCACAGTTGCTCTCAACCAATTTAGTGACTGTCAGGGAGGCGCCGAAGTTTCCAAATACTGCATCCCCCAAGTACAACCCGAATGCTCGTTGTGCCTACCATTCAGATAGCCCGGGGCACTCTACCGATGACTGTTGGGCGTTAAAGAACAAGCTGCAGGACCTTATTGACGCCAAGGAGGTACAGTTTGAGGCATCTGACAAGCCTAATGTAGTGACAGCTCCCCTGCCTGCTCATGGAGTAAATGCTATTGGGGACGAAGACGAAGTGGGCGATGCTGAGTTTGATAGCTGGATCTACCCAGCAACCGACAGTGGGCCTAACAATTGGAGTGCAAAAGACAATCTCCCTGTTTCTCTTGTTACTGAGTAATGAATTCCTATGTTTTGTTATTTTGTAATAAACAATGATAAACTTTATGGCCCGGTGTCTTACCCGAGGCACCGTGGTTCTATTTGTGAGGGCATACAAACTGTCATTTCATATATCATGAATGAAAATCTTGGACGTATTTTTCGCATTGCAAATATTGTGCTCCTTTTCTGTCTTTCTTTTCCTTTACATAATTTTCAAAACAGCTGTATTTACACACACACTCACCCATACAGGTTTCAATCCACTCTGGATCTCACTGATAACAACCCTGCTACTGCCAATTATAACTTCGAAAATCCGATCAACTTAGCCGAAGACGAAGGTGAAGATGATTGTGAGGTGCCTGGCGAGCTTGCAAGACTGTTGCTTCAGGAAGAGAGGGCAATTCAACCCCATGAAGAGCCAGTGGAAACCTTAAACTTGGGTACTGAAGCAGACAGGAAAGAGGTAAAGATTGGTGCCAACCTAGAGCTCAGCGTGAAGCAACGGTTAACCAAGATGCTGCATGATTATATGGAGATCTTTGCTTGGTCCTACGAAGACATGCCCGGGTTGGATACCGATATTGTGGTCCATCATTTTCCAACTAAGGAAGACTGCCCTCCAGTTAAGCAAAAGGTCCGTCGGATGCGTCCAGAGATGTCTGAGAAGATTAAAGCCGAGGTCATGAAACAGTTTGATGCTAGGTTCCTTGCAGTGACTTCTTACCCTCAGTGGGTTGCTAATGTGGTGCCGGTACCTAAGAAGGACGGTAAGGTCAGAATGTGTGTCGACTACAGGGATCTGAACAGGGCCAGTCCCAAGGATGACTTCCCCTTACCTCACATTGATGTCCTTGTTGATAATACAACACAGCACAAGGTATTCTCTTTCATGGATGGCTTTTCAGGTTACAATCAGATCAAGATGGCACCTGAAGACATGGAGAAGACTACTTTTGTTACTCAGTGGGGCACCTTCTGTTACAAGGTCATGCCATTTGGATTAAAGAACGCGGGGGCAACCTACCAACGTGCCATGGTTGCTTTATTTCATGACATGATCCATCATGAGATAGAAGTGTATGTGGACGACATGATCGCTAGGTCCCAGACTGAGGAAGAGCACCTAGATCATCTGCAGAAATTGTTTGACCGGTTGAAACTGTACAAGCTGAGATTGAACCCGAACAAGTGCACCTTCGGGGTAAGATCTGGGAAGTTGCTAGGCTTCGTGGTCAGTGACAAGGGAATTCAAGTGGACCCTGCTAAGGTCAAAGCTATTCAAGAGATGCCAGTTCCCAGAACAGAGAAGGAAGTCAGAGGCTTTTTAGGACGCCTGAATTACATTGCTCGCTTCATCTCACATCTGACTGCTACTTGTGAGCCAATCTTCAAGCTGCTGAAGAAAGATCAGGTAGTTCGTTGGAACGATGAATGTCAGGCTGCCTTCGACAGAATCAAAGAGTATCTCCAAGAACCACCTATACTTATGCCACCGGTTGAAGGGAGACCTCTGATACTATACCTGACAGTGCTTGACCATTCAATGGGGTGTGTGCTGGGGCAGCATGACGAGTCTGGCCGAAAAGAGCATGCCATTTATTACCTTAGCAAAAAGTTTACCGACTGTGAGACCCGATACTCGCTGCTCGAGAAAACTTGCTGCGCTTTGGTATGGGCTGCTCGCCGGCTGAGACAGTATATGCTGACTCACACTACCTTGTTGATCTCAAAGATGGATCCGATAAAGTACATATTCGAAAAGCCTGCTCTGTCTGGGAGAATTGCAAGATGGCAAATGATCTTGACGGAATACGACATTCAATATACAACCCAGAAAGCCATCAAGGGAAGTGTATTGGCAGACCACCTGGCACATCAAGCTGTAGATGACTATCAATCAATGAACTTCGAGTTTCCGGATGAAAGCATCATGATAGTGACAGATTGTGAAGTACCTGGACCGGATGAAGGACCTGAACCAGGATCCCGATGGTCTATGCACTTTGACGGAGCTTCCAACGCTTTGGGTAACGGTATCGGCGCCATCATCATATCTCCACAAGGTACTCATACTCCACTCACTGCCCGGCTATGTTTCAACTGTACCAACAACATGGCGGAGTATGAGGCGTGCATCATGGGTCTTCAGGCTGCGATCGACCTAAGGATCAAATTTCTGAGTGTCTTCGGAGATTCCGCTCTTGTGATCAATCAGATCAAGGGAGAGTGGGATACGAAACATCCAAACCTGATTCCTTACAGAGAATGTGTGTTGACCCTGATCCCCCACTTTACAGAGATAACCTTTGAGCACTTTCCAAGAGAAGAGAATCAGTTAGCGGACGCGTTAGCTACAATGTCTTCAATGTTCAAGGTCAAATGGGATAATGAGGCTCCCCGGATCATCATCTGGAAACTGGACGAACCGGCATACTGTTGTGATCTCGAAACTGAATTGGTGACCGAGAAGCCTTGGTACCACGAAGTGAAGAGATATCTGGAAGCTCAGGAATACCCTGAAGGTGCCTCTATCAATGATAAGAAATTCCTGAGGAGGTTTGCAGCCAAGTTCTTCCTTAGCAACGGCATCTTGTATAAGCGAAACCATGATTCAACCTTACTGCGTTGCATGGATAAGACTGAAGCAGAAAGAATCATGGAAGAGCTACATGAAGGGACCTTTGGTACGCATTCCAGTGGGCACACTATGGCTAAGAAGATCCTACGGGCAGGATATTACTGGTCCACAATGGAAGCTGATTGTTACCAACACTCCAGGACATGCCACAAGTGCCAGATTTATGCAGACAAGGTGCATGTTCCTCCGGTTCCCCTGAATGTTCTGACTGCGCCTTGGCCGTTTGCAATGTGGGGCATAGACATGATCGGCGAGATTAAACCTACGGCATCCAATGGACATCGCTTCATCCTAGTGGCGATTGATTATTTTACGAAGTGGGTTGAGGCAGCATCCTATGCTACAGTAACCAAGACTGTTGTGGCACGGTTTATTCGGCACAATCTGATCTGTCGGTACGGCGTCCCTGAGCGGATTATTACAGACAACGGTACCAATCTGAATAATAAGATGATCGGCTAGCTCTGCGAACAGTTCAAGATATAGCACCACAATTCTTCTCCTTACAGACCGAAGATGAATGGGGCTGTAGAAGCAGCTAACAAAAACATCAAGAAAATCGTGCAGAAGATGACAGTGACTTACAAAGATTGGCACGAGATGTTACCGTTCTCTCTGCATGGGTACCGTACTTCAGCTAGGACGTCAACTGGGGCAACTCCTTTTTCTCTGGTTTATGGCATGGAGGCAGTCTTACCGATCGAAGTGCAAATACCCTCTCTCCGGATAATGAAGGATGCAAATCTGAACGAAGATGATTGGATCCAGACACGACTTGATCAGCTCAACCTCATTGACGAAAAGAGACTTGCTGCTATCTGTCATGGTCAGACGTATCAGAAACGGATGATCAGGGCATTTAACAAAAAGGTCAGACCACAGGAATATCAAGTTGGGGATCTGGTAATCAAGCGAATCATCCTTCTTCAGAGTGATCCAAGGGGCAAATGGACCCCTACGTACGAAGGGCCATTTGTGGTTAAACATGTGTTCTCAGGAGGAGCAATGATATTGACCAACATGGATGGTGACGACCTTCCTCACCCCACCAATGCAGACATAGTAAAAAAATACTACGCATAAAAAAGACCCTCTAGGCTGACATGCCTAGGCAAAAGTTAGGGCTTCCCGTCGAACCAAAAGGGTTCGGGCAAAATGAAGGGATGAAAATGAAAAAAATCTGTACACCCGGCAAGTCGAAAACCTGAAAAGGCGGCTTGGGCAAAAATGGGTATCCCGGTGGACTGAAAACCCGAAAGGGCGGTCCAGGCAAAAATTAGGGATAAAGCGTAATACTATGTCTCATTGATCATTTTGCATCCAGAATCCGGTATCTACATCAAGTTCAGACGGCATCGATCAGTCAACTTCACCTTCAACCAAGGTCATCAAGTGATGAGACGCTCGGAGTTATAAAGGCAATAGCAGAGTTGAAACCCAGTGGGATCATTCACTTCACACAGCTGTTTTATTTTGTACAAAATTTGTATAAACTCTCTTGTTCGGCGACGTTCCTCTTACTAGGACATCAGCCTCTTGTATATAAAACGCCTATTCACAGGCCATTCAAAAATCAATACAAATATATTTTCAGTTAAACGTGCCAAGTGTTTTTCTTTTTCTGTTTTGTTTTGCAAAGAACGTCCAAGGTTCAATTTGTGATATATGCATTGACAATAATTTGCTAACTCATAAATATTTGCATACGAAACAAAGGAATTAATTGCAGGTGACACTAGAAATAGGGGCAATAAAGAGTTGTCTAAGCAATCTAGTTGTTCTATCCTCCAAGGTACCAAGGTAGGTTCAGCTAAAGAACATGGCCAGTACATATTAATTCCCCAGAGAGTAAGTCAGCAAAACAGTGCATTCTTCTCCAAGCAGAATCATCAAATCTCAAGGAAGTTGAGTATCCTCCAGCCGATCTCAAACATTCCCCGGCAGTTCAAAGGAATCCCTCCCCCACAGTTCAAAACTCCCCAGAAGAGTCCAATCCGGTTTCCCCAGGAAAGTGGGAATTCATATCCCCAAACAGTAAGCTTATCCCCAGTAGATTCTGGAAGCTCATCTCCTCGCAGAACACGAACACGTCGTCCGGCTTGATTTAAAGAGTTATTTCCTTAACAGGATATAACTGGGTTATCCTCAGCCAAAAGCCACGGAAAGAGCGTCGTCGACAAAGTCTTCCTATCCCCAGCAAACTATTATCAACACTCAGCAAGGCATCCCTCTTCCCACAGAGTATTGCTTCCCAGCATGGTCGCTAGAGTATCTTTTCTCCCCGCAGAATCTTCCATTTGCCAAGTTTATTCCTCAACGGAGTCATCTTCTCCTACCGGTATTCTTGTAGTTATCATCCCCAGCGGAAGCAAAATCTATTCTTCAACATCAGCCCAGGATACGACTTCCCGGCACCCATCAAGGATTTACTTTCCTAGACAAAAGCATACATAAGACATCACATACATCATTATAGCATGCATAGACGCATCATATCATACGAATCTCATTTATGTTGAGAACATCATTGCTTGATCCGTATCATGCATTGCATATGTCTGACCTTTACCTTTCAGGAAAGAATCAGCTAAATTCTCAATCATCTTTCAAGACCTAGCCTGGTTCAGTTAAATCGACCCTAAGATTTTCCTGATGCTTATCCAGTCAAAGGCCTTCTCTGGTTCAGTCAGATCGACCCTAAGATCTCCCTGATGCTTATCCAGTTGAAGATATTCCAAGACCTTGTCCGGTTCAGTTAAATCGACCCTAAGATTTTCCTGATGCTTATCCAGTCAAAGGCCTTCTCTGGTTCAGTCAGATCGACCCTAAGATCTCCCTGATGCTTATCCAGTTGAAGATATTCCAAGACCTAGACCGGTTCAGTTAAATCGACCCTAAGATTTTCCTGATGCTTATCCAGTCAAAGGCCTTCTCTGGTTCAGTCAGATCGACCCTAAGATCTCCCTGATGCTTATCCAGTTGAAGATTCCAAGACCTTGTCCGGTTCAGTTAAATCGACCCTAAGATTTTCCTGATGCTTATCCAATCAAAGGCCTTCTCTGGTTCAGTCAGATCGACCCTAAGATCTCCCTGATGCTTATCCAGTTTAAGATATTCCAAGACCTTGCCCGGTTCAGTTAAATCGACCCTAAGATTTTCCTGATGCTTATCCAGTCTAAGGCCTTCTCTGGTTCAGTCAGATCGACCCTAAGATCTCCCTGATGCTTATCCAGTTGAAGATACTCCAAGACCTTGTCCGGTTCAGTTAAATCGACCCTAAGATTTTCCTGATTCTTATCCAGTCAAAGGCCTCCTCTGGTTCAGTCAGATCGACCCTAAGATCTCCCTGATTCTTATCCCAGTAGAAGACACCCAAGATTTTCTCAACGAGCGTTGTTGAAGTTAAAGTCACCCAAGGTTCTCTTACCGTTCGTGCTAAGGTAGTAACCATCCCTGGTTCATTCATCGCCGTTTGAAGCTCCAGACTCAGCTCCTGTAACCAGTCAGGACACATTTATACCAGGCCTCTAAAATCAGCTCCTGCAACGTGTCAGGTACTCATTTTCTTTTGCAGGTATGCAGGTTCTCGCTAAGGAATCTCTTACGCGATCAACATCCAGATGGCATCTATAAGCCCATCATCCTATTCATCCATCTCTAAATGGCATCTATAAGCCCATTCCACCGCACTGATACTATGTGAGCGCATATTTCTGGGCACTCTAGTGTTCAATCATCTTCCACCTTCGGATTACGAAAGGCACGTCAGCCAATCTGCATCCTCCGGTCTAAGAAGATTGAACAGGGGCAACTGTTGTACCCCAAAATTTGCCCTCCCATATTTTTCAAGAAATTGCCAAGCCAAGTCACAAAAATCCCCAATGGTTGCATAGGGCAAAGGCCTCCTATACAGTCAAGATTAGGGTTTATGTTCTGATCAAGAAAAGGAAGTTATCAAAGGCCCAATCAATTCTCATATGCCTACAAATATGGTCAAGTATCCTCATATCAAGTTTCGAGGCATTCAGCACAAAATTGCACAGTCAAAAACCCTAATTGCACTACAGTCAACTGTAGGGGCAAAATGGTCATTTGGCAGTCAAAAGTTCAAATTTTTGGTCAACATATCATTTTGAAGCCACAAACATCATTTGATCAATGCTTGATCATGATTCTCAAAATTTGGCTCAGAAATCATCAAGATGCAAAAGTTTCCTTATTTGGACAGCTGAAAAAGTCAACTGAAATTGACCAGGGCATAACTTTCACATGGATTATCAGAAAAATCCCATCCAAAGCTCATTTTGAAGAGAAAGACATTTCCTACAACTCATCTTCATACTTCAAGTCCAATAAATGCTCTCACAAAAAGTTATCAATTTCAACATTATAGGTCATTTTCAAAAGTCAACAAAAAGGGACTTTAAGTCAAAGGCCATAACTTGAGATTGGTAAATCAAAATGACATGGGACCAAAGGCATTGGTTAGAGGACTCAAAGACCTTTCCACAATGTCCAAGAACATGAGAAAAGCTTAAAAATTGAGCAAGTTATGCCTTGTGGAAGTTGGGAAATTTTTGGATATTTTGAAAAGTCAACATTGATTCAAATGACCTAAAATTGCTAATGGGCCCATTTTTCTTCCACAATTCATCATTCCAAGCATGTGCACGACCACTTGGCCCAAAGGGAAGTATTTTCTCATTTTTTATTTATTTATTTGAATTTTTATTTATATTAATTCATTTAAATCATTTAAATATATGAAAAATATTTAACTCACCCTAACCAATCTTTTTATACATGTTTTAGCCTCAAGATTTCGTGCATATGCAAATTAGGAAAGATTTGGATTGATTGGCTTGATTGAGAACAAAAAGCACATGAAAAAGATATGAAAATCATAGTGAAAAAATCAAATATTGGATTCTTTAACTCATGGATCTTTAGAAAGTTTTTGTTAACCTAATACATTCACTACATAAGCATAAACCTAAACCTAATCAGGAGAGACCACGCAGCTGCTCAAAAGCTTGAAGAACAAACTTGAAATTTTGGCCAAAAAGCTCAAATCTGAAAAGCACTTTTTAGGTGGATTCAAGGCACGAAACTTGTTCCATTGGCTTGCCAAGGTTGTCCAGAAGCGATTACAATCACAAACATCCATTCAAACTCCAAGAATTGGTATATTGAACCGGAACTGCATCAAGGAAAATTCACAATCGTGCATCATGATTCACGCATCCTTTGCATTTTTTATTCATTGATTCATGTTCATTATGAGATTCTGAAACTAACCATATAAATTAATTGCGTTTTTATGCTGTATATGAGATTTCACCATGCTTGCGTTCTAGGGTTTGCAGGACCTCAAAATTGGGGGTTTTTGTTTTAAGAAAAATTGGTCTTCCAGACCCATGCCGTTCAAATCAGTACATCTGGACGAAGAAGATACAACCCTCGCGCTCAATTTATGAGTGCTTGAGAGCTAATCGCTATTTTCTAATAGCACACCTAAAACCACGCGTGAAAAACCGTTGCCTGTGTGTTTTATATTACAGGGATGATGAAGAAGACGGAGCCGTGGCACACGCTGATTGGCACATTTAAATATTTCGCGCTTTAATCCACTAACGCGTTGCTTTCTTTTATATTATTTGTTTGTTTATTATATAACAAATGCGTTGTAGTGGCTCAGCTGGCAAGCGTTGATTGTATTGACGTCCAAGACCTGGGTTCGAGCCCCAGGTTTGTATAATTTCTCATATTATTTTGCAATAACAATTCCCATGCAGCGCCCATGTCAAGACGTACCATGCACTTCCAAATCAAATGTGACACGCCCCTCTCAAGATCAAACCAAAGGCTGAGATTGAAGGTACACCCTAAACCCTGGTCAAAGCGCTAGCAGGCTACCTGGAAAGTCAAACGGACCTGAAGCTTGTTGGGCCAGGATTCTTGGATCTATACCTCCATATTGGGGCCTGAACCCCCCCTGGTTTGCAATTTTCTACATTTTCCTTATATTTTATTTTTAATTATTATTTTATTTTCTTTATTGTTTTGATTTAATTAATTATTTTTACAAAATACAAAAACATCATAAAAAAATCAGAAAAGATAAAAAACACAATAAATATTTTATTTTAATATTTTCTTGTAAATAAATGCATGTAAATAAATTAATTTAAATTAGGGTTTTTAATCTTAATTCTTTAATAACAAAAATACAAAAAATGTAGAATTAGGTTTAATAATTGTTTTATTCCTTTTAATTTTTCTTTTTCACAATAATGTTATTTATTTTATTTATTTTCATAATTAAAATTGTACATAAAAAATTTAGGTTTAATTTAGGTTAAATTTTAATGTTTTCTTAAATTAAAATAAAGTAGAATTAGGGTTAGTAGTTAATTTTAATTAATTCTTTCTTTTTTCTATTAAATCTTAAAAAACATAAAAATACCAAAAAAAACAAAAACAATTTCTTTTCTTAAATTAATTAATTCATGTAATTTAATTTTTGCAAAAGGGTCCAACGCCCTCGTTCGTAATTCCTATTTAATTCGCATATTTATTTTTATTTTGCTTAAATAATTATGTACCTCTCCCGAAGCCTTGTAACGTTTTAATTACTTCTCGCACTTTACTTTATTTGCTTTATTTATTTTCCGTCAAATCGGGTCCTGGTTAATTTTGGCGATGTGGACCCGCGCCATTTGTAATAGCTTTAGATTTACTTTTTCCTCGCAACTTTTAACTGTTAAACAAAGCATGCAAGAATGAATGGACCTAAATAAAATCAAGCGTAGAACACCGATAACATGACAAGACAAATATCTGAATCTGACACACAAATCGCACACACCACCCCTAGGGTACGCCTCACTGTTGCCTTGCCTTCGAAAGGTGATCGTCGAGTAGAGGATGTCTTAGTAAGTCCTCATGATCCGGGAACCTGGCATGAGGGTAGCTTCTAAGGTGTCTTCCCATTGCTCTGGTGATCACCATGTCCCGAACCTCGAATTGACCCGAACACCTCCAACGGTGGTGCTACCTACCTCTTAATGGTGGGATGGCACTACTTTAAAGGACATTTACACAGACGAATTCCTTAGGGTAGGTAGACGACTCTAGATACTTGCTCTAAAATTCAAAACAAATTCAAAAATACTTTTCACACCAACACATTTTCAAAAAGCTTTCGAAAGCATTTTTTCAAACACTCTTGAGGACCGATACAAGAATCGAACTGGAATTTTCAAAGAAACTTTTTTTAAAACCCCCAATTGAAAAGCAAACAAACCTTTTGAAAACACAAATGAGCAAGTATCTAAGAGCCCATGGATAACCATGGATAGAAAGGGTGCTAACACCTTCCCTTTCTATAATCTACCTCCCGAACCGAGAGCAATCTCTATAAGGAATTTTTCTGTGCTTTTGTCCTTTCCATTTGGAGAAAATAAAAGACGGTGGCGACTCTTGCTTCCGCGACATTTCGCGAACCAGCGTTAAACAGTCAGTTCCAGATCCACCGATCACAGAAGCCTAATGTGATATCGGCTCCCATGCCGAAGCACGGCCGAAATGTCAATGCCATTGAAGAAGATTTGTATGTTGCTGATGTCAATAATCTGATAACTCCATTGTTAACCATCAAGTTGAATCTGTTAAAGGCCGGGATCTTTCCGGGATGTAAAGAAGACTGCTATTGTTGTTACTCTCTGCCGTTTGATTGTCCGTTACTGAAGAAAGGCATCCAAGGCCTAATGGACAGTCGAAAAATTTTGTTTGAAAAAGTTTCTGCCGTTCCAACTCATACTGAAGATGTCTCAATCATAACCATTCACGCCAATCTTTCCAAGGCCGTCAAAAAGCATGTTAAGATTACACCAGCTACGAAATATGTTCCTTTGAAGATAACAATGCCAGGGCTTGTCCCCTATGTTTCTGAGAAGTCAATACCATGGAACTATGGCGGTGATGTCTACTACCATGGTATTAAACAAATCGAAATAACCGAAGAAAGTTCGGATGATGAAGAAGCCAGCATTGGTAACATTGCAGGCACGAGCAAAATCACCCGGAGCGGGAGAATATTTTCTCCAGAGATTGCCCCTCCAAGAGCAATCTTTGGACCCTCATCTGCTGACAAGGTCATCTCTGCACCAGTAAAACTCTCCGCTAGAACCCCTTTGATTGAAGATGTTGTTATTCCTAGTATTATCCCTCCTACCGCTGCTGATAAAGGTAAGGGAATCCAAGATAAGCTCGTCAGGACGAGGGCTCAACCCTTGGTCATCCCGGAAACCTCCAAGAAGGAAATGGATGAGATCTTGAAGATAATCAAAAGGAGTGATTACGATGTGGTAGAACAACTGGGGCAAACCCCCTCAAAGATCTCCATACTGGCACTACTACTTTGCTCGGAAGCGCACGCTAAAGCTCTGATAAAGTTCCTGAAGGCAGCCCATGTGCCCCAGGAAACCTCTGCAGATCAATTTCAAAATTGCGTGGCCAGCCTCACTGTGGACAATGGATTATGTTTCTCTGATGCCGACCTAACTCCTAAAGGTAGAAACCACAATGATGCTTTGCACATTTCAATCGAGTGCCGAGGAACTACTCTCGCACATGTCTTGGTCGACAGAGGTTCGTCGCTGAATGTACTGCCTAAGAAGGCCTTGGACCGACTAGATTGTGAAGGGTTGGAGCTAAAGCCGAGTGATATTATTGTCAGAGCTTTCGAAGGTTCGAAGAGAATGGTCCATGGGGAGGTTGATATTCCCATCAAGATAGGCACTGAGGTGTTTAAATCTACTTTCTATGTGATGGGCATTCGCCCGTCATACTCTTGCTTGTTGGGAAGGCCTTGGATACACCATGCTGAGGCAGTCACCTCCTCCTTACATCAGATGTTGAAGTATCCTGTCAAGGGAAAGATTATAACCGTCCATGGTGAAGAGGAGTACATGATCAGCCACTTGAACTCCTTCCGGTATGTGGAGGTAGAGGGGGAGTTCATTGAGACGCCTTTCCAACATTTCGAAGAAGTCCTTCCTGAAATAACAATAGCAAAGTTGGCAGCTGAAGTACCGAGGCAGATGGCCAGGATGGCATCTCTGGAGGACGCAAAGGCCGCAATATAGGAGGGGAAGAATTCAGCATGGGGGCAGTTGCCTGATATTCCACATAAGACAGACAAATTTGGATTAGGGTTCACTACCGCGGGCCAGAAAGCTATGCGCCGTTCGAAGATTGAAAGGGCGCCAGTCAAAATTTCTCCCTACGGAATCAACGCTTTGGAGGATGAAGACAAAGAGAGCAACATCGAAGAGTGGATTTACCCGACTGTCAAAGGAGGATTGTGCAACTGGGAGGCAAAAGACTTTGTCCCCATCACTTTTATTCATCAGTAATTTATCTGTCAAATATTTCCTATTTGGTCTGTAATATTTATTTTCAAACAATTCGTACACTATCTTTTTACCCCATGCCTTGCCCGGGGCATGTAGGTCCATTTGTAAGGGTTTTGATTATTTTTTCATATCCATATGCCATGTTTAATGATTCATTGGACGTTTTTCATTTGATAAACTGCTTGTGTTCATTTTCTTTCCTTTTGCATTTTTTGTTTAAGGATGGCTATCCCTTACACACACCCACACTCACAAATGCAGGTACCCATCCACTCCGGATTCCATGGGTGACTATTCTGCTATATCCTTCAATAACTCTGAAGATCTGGTTAATCAAGCCGAGTATGAAGATGACGAAGGTTGTGAAGTACCAGGGGAACTAGCCAGACTTCTACAGCAAGAGGAAAGGGCCATCTTACCGCACGAAGAGTCATTGGAAACTGTCAACTTGGGGACCGAGGAAGACCGGAAGGAGGTGCAAGTGGGTGCCAATCTGGAACCAAGTGTCAAGGAACGCCTGATACAGTTGTTGAATGAGTATGTTGAAATCTCCGCTTGGTCTTATGAAGACATGCCGGGTTTAGACACAGACATCGTGGTTCACCGTCTCCCCACAAGAGAGGATTGTCCACCGATCAAGCAAAAAGTCCTCCGAATGAGGCCTGACATGTCTGAAAAGATCAAAGCAGAAGTGATGAAGCAATTCAACACTGGCTTTCTGGCTGTTACGTCCTATCCTCAATGGGTCGCTAACATCGTGCCAGTACCTAAGAAAGATGGCAAAGTCAGGATGTGTGTGGACTACCGGGATTTGAATAGGGCCAGCCCCAAAGATGACTTTCCGCTTCCACACATTGACATTTTGATCGACAATACAGCTCAGCACAAAGTGTTTTCCTTAATGGATGGATTCTCGGGCTACAATCAAATCAAAATGGCCCCCGAGGATATGGAGAAAACAACTTTTGTCACGCAATGGGGCACTTTCTGTTACAAGGTGATGTCGTTCGGACTGAAGAACGCCGGGGCAACTTATCAACGCGCCATGGTAGCTTTGTTTCATGATATGATACATCATGAGATTGAAGTTTACGTAGACGATATGATAGCTCGGTCACAAACAGAGGAGGAGTACCTTGAACATCTAGAAAAGCTGTTTTCCAGGTTGAAAGAATACAAACTCAGGCTGAATCCAAGTAAGTGCACTTTTGGAGTTAGGTCTGGTAAACTTCTAGGATTCATTGTAAGCAACAAAGGCATTGAAGTCGATCCAGCAAAAGTGAAAGCAATACAAGAGATGCCTACTCCCCATACTGAGAAGGAGGTTAGAGGGTTCTTGGGGCGCTTGAACTATATTGCCAGATTCATCTCTCATCTGACTTCTACTTGTGAGCCGATTTTCAAACTCTTAAAGAAAGATCAGGTAGTCGAATGGAACGACGATTGCCAAGCTGCTTTTGATAAGATCAAGGAGTATTTGCTAGAACCTCCTATTCTGATGCCACCCGTCGAAGGAAGACCATTGATCATGTATCTGACCGTCTTGGATAACTCAATGGGGTGTGTTTTGGGCCAGCATGACGAGTCTGGTCGAAAAGAGCATGCTATTTATTACCTTAGCAAAAAGTTTACCGACTGTGAGACTCGCTACTCACTGCTCGAGAAAACTTGCTGCGCTTTGGTATGGGCTGCTCGCCGACTAAGACAGTATATGTTGACTCATACTACCTTGTTGATTTCCAAAATGGATCCTATCAAGTATATCTTCGAAAAGCCCGCTTTATCCGGAAGAATAGCTAAATGGCAAATGATCCTAACTGAGTATGACATCCAGTACACCACTCAAAAAGCTATAAAAGGGAGTGTACTAGCTGACCATCTGGCTCACCAAGCTATCGAAGATTATCAACCCATGAGATTTGACTTCCCAGACGAGGACATCATGAATTTGGACAACATTGAAGGTAACGGACCGTATGACGGACCCGAAAAGGGATCTCGATGGACCCTGTACTTTGATGGTGCTTCAAACGCACTTGGAAACGGTATCGGCGCAGTACTCATTTCTCCGGAGGGCTGTCACACACCTTTCACGGCCCGACTTTGCTTCAGCTGCACAAACAACATGGCCGAATATGAAGCTTGCATCTTTGGTCTCAAGGCTGCTATAGACTTGGGGATCAAATCTTTGATCGTATTTGGGGACTCGGCTTTGGTTATCAGCCAAATCAAAGGAGAGTGGGATACCAAGCATCCTAATCTTATCCCATACAAAGAGCATGTCCTGACATTGTTGCCTCATTTCGAGCAAATTACCTTCGAGCATTTCCCGCGAGAAGAGAATCAGCTAGCAGATGCTCTAGCTACAATGTCTTCCATGTTTAAACTCAACTGGGATAATGAGGCTCCCCAAATCACCATCGAGCGAATGGATGAACCTGCGCATTGTCACGAGATTAATACCGAAAAAGTAGTGGAACAACCCTGGTTCCATGAAATCAAAAGGTATCTCGAGACTAGAGATTATCCCGAAGGAGCTTCCGTAAATGACAAGAGGTTCTTAAGGAAATTCGCTGCTAAGTTCTTCCTGAGCAACGACATCCTTTACAAACGAAGCCATGATTGTGTATTACTCCGATGCGTAGACAAAGCTGAGGCAGAGTTGATCATGACTGATATACACAGCGGCAAATTTGGCACTCACTTGAGCGGGCATACAATGGCTAAGAAGATCCTAAGGGCAGGCTATTACTGGTTTACCATGGAAGCTGACTGCCATCAACATTCCCGCACTTGCCACAAATGTCAGGTCTATGCTGACAAGGGTCATATCCCTCCGGTTCCTCTCAACGTTCTGACCGCTCCTTGGCCATTTGCAATGTGGGGCATTGACATGATTGGAGAGATCAAGCCCACGACTTCCAACGGACATCGTTTCATCCTAGTTGCCATTGACTATTTCACCAAATGGGTCGAAGCAGCTTCCTTCGCCTCTGTTACTAAAAATGTGGTTGCCCGCTTCATCAAGAAAAATCTCATATGTCGATATGGTGTTCCAGACAGGATCATCACAGACAACGGTACAAATCTGAATAACACGATGATCACCGCTTTGTGCGAACAGTTCAAGATTTATCATCACAATTCTCCCTATCGGCCGAAGATGAACGGTGTTGTTGAAGCTGCGAACAAAAACATCAAGAAGATCATTTAGAAAATGACAGTCACTTACAAAGACTGGCATGAGATGTTACCGTTTGCTCTACATGGATATCGTACGACAGCACGTACTTCAACCGGGGCAACCCCATTTTCATTGGTATATGGCATGGAAGCTGTCCTGCCTATGGAGGTTCAGATTCCTTCTCTAAGGATCATAAAGGATACAGGTCTGAATGAAGATGATTGGATTCAGACCCGACTTGATCAACTCAATCTGATCGACGAGAAGCGACTCGCTACTATATGCCACGGTCAGACGTATCAAAAACGGATGATCAAGGCCTTTAATAAGAAAGTCAGACGTCAGGTGTATCAAGTCGGAGATCTCGTAATCAAGCGGATTATCTTTCCGCAAAGTGATCCCAGGGGCAAATGGACTCCTACATATGAAGGACCATTTGTGATCAAGAGCATATTTTCTGGTGGTGCGATGATTCTAACCACCATGGACGGCGATGATTTGCCGCACCCTGCGAATGCAGACATAGTCAAAAGATACTACGCATAAAATAACCCGACAAGTCGAAAACCCGAAAGGGCGGCTTGGGCAAAAATGGGCATCCCGATGAACCGAAAACCCGAAAGGGCGGTTCAGGCAAAAATTAGGGATAAAACAAAAAAAATCTGTACACCCGGCAAGTTGAAAACCCGAAAGGGCGGCTTGGGCAAAAAGGGGTTTCCCGGTGGATCGAAAACCCGAAAGGGCGATTCAGGAAAAAGTTAGGGAATTGAAGCGTATGACTATGTCTCGTCGGATCACTTCAAAGACAATCTCTTCATCAACCAGTTCCAGGTTTCTGATCAATCCAGTCATCGGTAAACGGAGCATTGGATGGACAGATATTCAGAGTTGTGAAGGCTATAGCGGAATGGAATCCCACGGAATTATTTCACATAGCCATCTTTATTTTGTATAAATCTTTCAATATTTACGACAAAATCCTCTTACTAGGATGATTGTCTCCTTTGTACAAATATACTCAGAGAAAGTTAATACAACTACTTTTCCCATAAATTTGTGTCTTTTCCTTGTTCTTTTTCTCTTGCACTAATTGTTTTATTTTGAGAAACGTCCAATGTTTTGTTAAATAGGCATATGCATTTGAACATAATCATTTCCTTATGAATCAAGAAAGAGGACTACTGATAGGTTGAAGGTGCAGTTGGACATCTTGATACCCCTTCAAAGGAAACCCCCAGGAGATTTAGAATCCATATCCCCAGCAAGTCCTGAAGCTTATCCCCAGTAGATTCTGGAAGCTTATCCCCTGCATAGGACGGACGTCTCTCCCGAGCCTTATTCAAAGTTATTCCTCACAAGGGCTTATAACTGGGTTATCCTCAGCTTATTGCCACGGAAGATCGCACTCGCCAAAATTCTTCCTATCCCCAGCGGAGTTCATCAGAGTTCCCCAACATAACTTATCAATACAATCCCCAGCCATAGAATCCTCCGGAACTCAATTCCCCTCAGAACTAAGTTTCAGTATCCCCAGCGGAACCAGACTAGTGAACCTTCTCCCCACTGAGATGCTTCCCACCAAGCTGAAGATTCTCAGATCATACTTCCCTAGCATGGGTCTACCAGGTTCTAAAATCCCCAGTAGAAATCATCAGAAATTCTTTTACCCTGCAAGTCACCAAGGAAATTCCAAGTCCCTGCAAGTGGTTCTAAGGCCCCTTGACGTTTGAAGGTCTGGTATTCCCCAAGCAAATTTGAAGACTCTCAGTTCTCAGTTCCTTACTGTATATTCAAGATTCTCCAATGAAGATCTCTTCAAAACAGGAATTCCCCAGTAGTTTGGTATACAACCAAAGCTCCTTATTCCCCAGCAACAACCAGGAATTATTCTTCCCGGCCGCAGTCAAGATGCTTTTATCTTCAGCCATCTCGGATTCATCTATCCTTTGCAAGACAGCTCTCCAGCTTACATGCGCATTCATTTACATTCATATCATATGACATACATTGCATCATACATCATGACATTGCATATAACTAACTCCATACCTTTTCAGGTAAGATCAGTCGACAGACAAAATCATTATCTTCTGAGATTCTTTCCAGGGATAGTTCAGATGTGATCAAGACATGACAACATCCTGATGCTTATTCCAGATTCATCCAGATGCAGTTTTATACGAGCTCATCATCAGGAAACCCTACACCGGTTCTTCCTCCACCTTCAAGATTTCTGAAAACAGTTCACGGGTTCTCCAAGTAACGGATGTTGACCTATCACTTGTTCAGTTTCTTCTCAAGACTTCTGAAAACAGTTTATGGATTCTTCCCAACAACGGATGTTAATCTATCAGCTTGTTCAGATGCAACTTTTGAAAACAGTTTACGGACGCTTCCCAACAACGGATGCTGCTCTATTGCTTATTCAACTTCAGGATTTTTGAAAACAGTTCACGGGTTCTCCAAGTAACGGATGTTGACCTATCACTTGTTCAGTTTCTTCTCAAGACTTCTGAAAACAGTTTATGGATTCTTCCCAACAACGGATGTTAATCTATCAGCTTGTTCAGATGCAACTTTTGAAAACAGTTTACGGACGCTTCCCAACAACGGATGCTGCTCTATTGTTTATTCAACTTCAAGACTTCTGAAAACAGTTTATGGATTCTTCCCAACAACGGATGTTAATCTATCGCTTGTTCAGACTCTTCTCAACCTCTAAAAACAGTTTACGGATGCCTCCAGATACGGATGTCAATCTATTGCTTATTCAGTCCCCAGTTCAGAGATGGTCCTAAGCATGGACACCTTTCTGATACTCATTCCAGATGGCATCTTTAAGCCCATCCCCGACAAGTTTCTGTCACTCCTCCCGATGGCATCGTTAAGCCCATCTCCAAATGGCATCTCTAAGCCCATTCCCGCATCCATTGCTTTGACGAGTGCAAATTTAAGGGCACTCTAGTGTCCAATCTCCTTTTACCCTCGAGTCACGAAAGGCAAACCTGCCAATCTAACTCTTCGGATTCAAGAAGATTGAACAGGGGCAACTGTTGTACCCCAAAATTTTCCCTCCCATTTCTCAATGACTTCTCATCACAAAACCCTTGAAGCTCAAGATCCAATTAGGGTTTCACCTGCTCAAGACCTCTCCTTGCATTGTTAACCCAAATTAGGGTTTGTGTTTGCACAAAGATGTTTTGACCTAAAATGCCTAAGATGACTTTCATGCTTCATATTGGACTCCCAAGTTTATCCATACCAAGTTCCAAGTCTTGATTCCAAGTTTTTCCCAGTCAATTGGACAGTTGACCTAGAAATCAGCTGTATTGGGGAAAAAGTCAATTGTGGCCAATTGACAGTCAAATATCATGAAAATTGACCCACATCAACATTATAAACTCATATGAACCATTTGATTAAGTTTGGATCATAATTCCACAAGAAATTTGATCAGATCACCAAAAGGGCAAAATGGTCATTTTTAGGGTTTTGACTGCACAAATGCAATTTTTGACTGTTTGACCTAGCCAATGGCAAACCAAGCTCACATATGGACTCAAGGACCCCATGGAATTGTCTTGACATGCTCAACAAGTTCAAAAGATCCCAAATACACAAGATTGACAATTGAATTTCCCAGTCAATTGATCAATTTTGACTGTATACTGAAAAGTCAAACTTTGACTTTTTGGTCAAAATCAAGAGTCAAGATTCATTTTTCATCAAAACATGCCAAATAATGAAACTTGTTCATCAAGAAATCAAGATTTGCAAATTAGGGTTTGAAATGAAGATTTTTCATAACTTAGAATTTTTCTAAGTTATGAAAAACCCTAATTTTTTCCTAACTTTGCCCCATTTTCTCACCAAGATTCATTTGGATTCAAGCAAAAGTCAAAACATGAAAGTTGTAGCCTATTGCATAATCTACAACTTTGATTCACAAAGTTTTCCCAAAAGAAGCTTGTAGCTCAAGTTAAAAGTTTTGGAACAAGGGTACCAAACCATTCTTAACTTAGAGAAAATTTGACCTATTTTAGGCAGGATTTTTGCCTAACTTCAAGACCATTTTCCACATACTTCCACTTGGAATTTCAATTTGCATTTAAAAGATGGATTGTAGTACACATTCCAAGCTTTCCAAAATGTCCAAGAACTCATCAAACAACGTCATGGTTAGGGAGAATCGAATTTGGCAAGTTGGGAAAAAGTTACTTTGATTCATGGCCATGTACATGTTCATAACTTGTGCAATTTTTCAAATCAGCTTGCACAACTTGATTACAGGTCCTATATCCCATTTGCACTCAATAATTAAATGCAAACCCTTTGTGTTCAAGCCTTGCATTATGTGTTTAAGCATTACATGAAGGTTTAGTCTTAAAA
Source organism: Vicia faba (assembly GCA_948472305.1). Taxonomy (NCBI): domain Eukaryota; kingdom Viridiplantae; phylum Streptophyta; class Magnoliopsida; order Fabales; family Fabaceae; genus Vicia; species Vicia faba. The sequence goes on from OX451735.1 coordinate 1,234,573,930, forward strand.
TAGAAAAAGCAAATTATCCATTTTTGAAAAGGTATGGCTTTATGTCAAAAGCAAATCCAAGAAGTACCAAAGCATATCTCTGAAGCACAAGTCAAGGACCATAACACACTTACCAAGACTAATGTATGCAGCATAGATTGGGGGCCTCTATCAGCCTAGAAACTCAAGTGGCCATCTCTTGCTTAAGTGTGAAGAAATGTGGCATAACTAAACACAACTCTCATATCAGTGAACACATGCTTAGAAAAAGTTATCAAACACATTCAAGACATCCATTCTGAGCTAGAACACGAGCCAACCCTCCCCAACACCCTCTCATTCACAAAATCACCCTCAAACTGTCCAAACAGAGCACCTGCTGCAGTTTGAATCTCACAACTCATTTCCATCGTGCATTCTTGCCCAAACCAGTTCAAACACCTTCCCTACCATCAATGCAAGCTATCCAAAGCATTAGAAGTGGACTGTAACTCCTCCAATCAGTTTGGCCATTTTCATTTTCTTGTTTTGCAGGTGGAGTGCTACAACTCGATTCAGCTAGTTTCAAAGCAAAGTAAAACTTGGAATAGAATCCCTGGACATCAAGGAAGTTGTACCAATCATCACCTTGCTCTGAAAGTACCTCCATCATCAGATACAACTTCAACTGAACAGGTATATTTTTGAACTTCTATCTCTCAATGTAGACATCATTAGCTCTAGGTTTGTAAATAAGAAGTGTTCTACTCATGCCCCTGAAACTGTACATACCTTTACTTTTCATTTATTTTGCATATGCTGTGAGAATTTAAGATCTGAATATTGATAAAAAGTTAGGTTAAGATTTGGGAATGATAAAATTCTCTCTCATTTCTGAGAGTTAGGAGGAGTTCTTTACATATTCAGAATCGTGGCTTGATGATTAACATTTCTTATGTTGTAAGTTTGTGCTAAAAGTCCAAGAATCCAGGTGTTTGAACCAGTGTTCCAAGCGCGCGTTTTTTGTCACAGTTCTGGCCAGAGGTTGAAGAAGAACCTATTGGGCTGGGCTTGTTCTATTTTTCTTATTTGCACCATGTTATTACTTTCACACCCCCTGAGCCCATTTTGTTTGTTTTAATGATTTTTTGACTTCTCCTTTTTTATTCTGACTTATTTATTTTTGCTAAAAATATTAAAAACATAAAAAATATTTTTTACACCATTTTTATATTTTTAGGCATTTATTTGATTATATTGATATTTGTATGTAAATAAGTACATAATATTATTATTTAGAATAAATAGAAAAAATAATGTAAACACATTTTACTTTCATTTTTATTTTGTTTTATTTTCTGAAAATATGTTATATAAAATATACTTTTTTTTTTATAAATATTAAATATTATTATTTTATATATATAATACATATTTAGAAAATAATACAAATATATATATTTATTAGAATATTTAGGACAAAAATACAAAAATGCATACATTTTTTCTTTTATTAATATTTGACCTCAAAAAATACTTTGTTATAAGTATACTTCATTTTTATTTTATTCCTGTATATATTAAATAAATACTTGTACATATTAAATAATTAATATATTTACTTAATAAATTAGGGTTTTGCCCTTAAAACACAAAAACTCCAAAAAAATAATACTTTTTTTTATTTTGATTATTTGACATATAAAAAATACTTTTTTCATACATATAAAAAACCTTTTGCATCTTGCATATTTATTTTATTTCCATTTAATTTGTGCAATCAATTATCTTGTAAATAATTCCAAATCGATGTAATAGCTAGGTTTAAATTCCTTGTCAAATACCCCCCATTTGAACATTTGTACCCCCCTTCCCATATTATGTTGTAATAGCTTAGGAACTTTAAATTTCGCACTTTATTGCTTTCTAAATATACCATGATAGAATTAGGGTTTGTATGCGAATAAAAACAACAAAATAGTTTGACCTAATTTCAAGATAATCAAAGCATGAAAATGGACAACACTAATCACACTTGCACCCTTAGGGTATTCCACTTGTTGCCTTCAATAAATGGGCCATGTTGCATGTTAGGTGTCTTTGGAAAAACAAAAACAATTCAATTGATCATAGTCCCTCGATGACGCTTTCGAAAGTTGCCTAAAAATGATCAAGTCCCTTAAAGGAAAAGTTGCCAAAGACACTTGGCACCATTGCAATCATGGTCTAAACAATGACCCGCGCCCGTCCTTTTCACATCCTAACACAAGATTGTCCACCAAATGCAATGGTGGAACAAAATTGTTAAAAGGGTTAAAACATAGTAAAAATCTTTGAGAACTTTAGGGTAGATAGCTCTTAAGTACTTGTCAACTTGCAAAACGAAAACACTTGCCTATTTTTCAAACCACACTTCACAAACACCTTTCAAAACAAACTTTCAAAAACCTTGAAACATCTTTTCAAAAAGACAAACACCTTTTGTAAAACATTCGAGTAAAGAATTGTTACAAGGGTAGCCTAGACAAGGCATCTTTTTTTCAAAACATTTTCAAAACCACACACAAAGCACCATTTCAAACAATTGAAAACCAAGGCAAGTTGATCTTAGCAAGTACCTAAGAGCCCATGGATAACCATGGATAGAAAGGGTGCTAATACCTTCCCTCTCTATAATCTACTCCCCGAACCCAAGAAAATATCTCAAAAGGTTTTTGCTGTGCTTTTTAAACCTTTCCTTAGGATAAAATAAAAAGTCGGTGGCGACTCTTGCTCAACCGAAACATTTGCGAAAACAAACGCAAAACCATAGTCAGTTCTCCCACCGTATCACAGAACCCATAGATGATTATCTGAATAGATTCAGGCTTTTGAAATCCAGATGTTTCACAGTAGTGCCTGAACATGAGTTAGTCGAAATGGCCGTTGGCGGCTTGGATTACTCTATTCGAAAGAAACTAGACACTCAATATTTGAGGGATATGGCTCAATTAGCCGATAGGGTTCGACAGGTCGAAAGGCTAAAGGCCGAAAAGGCCAGAGTCTTTAAAAATAACAAGAAGGAAAGGATCTACTATGTTGGAACTGAGGAAGCAGAAGATTATCCTGAATTCGAATTCGAAGAGGTCGAAATCGACCTCGCTGAATTAAAACAGGCACCACCTTACTCCTGCAAATTATTAGTTCCCACAAAAGGGAAAGAAATTGTTGAAAATGAGAAAAGTGACAAATTCCCAAAGAAAGTTTATACCTTCGATGTCACTAAATGTGACGAGATTTTTGATTTACTTGTCAAAGATGGCCAACTCATTGTGCCATCAAATGTCAAAATACCTCCTTTAGATCAAAGAAAGAAAAGAGGATTTTGCAAATATCATTGTTTCCTAGGCCACAAAACCTCACAGTGTTTTCTTTTCAGGGACCTAATTCAGAATGCAATTAAAGATGGCAGACTGAAGTTTGCTGATAAGGCAAAAATGAAAGTGGACGAAGACCCTTTGGACGTCGCAGACACCAATTACTCCGAGCCTGCATGCATTGGAGAAATTAACATGGTGGAAGCTGACCAGAGTGACGCCCAAATAAGAGAGAAAGGTACTGAAAATGAAAGCTGGGTGATAGTCGAAGTCAATAAGGAAGTCACTGAAGACGTCCACAACCAACCAGAGACTTCGATTGAAGCAGCACCTTTAGCTGTTGAAATCCAGGCTACTGAAGGCCAGGAAAACCAAAACCAAGAGTTGACACAGGTCACTGAAGGCCTGAGGCTGGAATTGGAGAAAGTCCAAATCACGAAGCCAACCTCCCCTCAGAAAGAAATATGGGACACTTTAGGGGAACCCAGTAGAAAATTTGACTATTTGGTCAAATATTCTGCCCCAGAGAGTTCAAAGGTCCACATTAAAGATATAAAACCCACAGGATGGGGAGATGATGACGCTAAGGGGGAGGATGTTGAGGTAAACATGGTGGATATGGAGAGACCTCGCTCTGAGATGGAGGAGGTAGAGAGATACTTAGAAAAAGAGAAGTATAAAATGGAGGATAATCATGCTGGAGATGCTAGTATCAAGAATTACCTCATGATGTGCCACAAGGGAGATACAGGAATGATAATATGTCCTAGGTGCAGCATCCTCTGCAATCAGAGAATCACTACGAACTTCGAGAGGGTACAGAGGGCGCGAACTGGCAACAACTGGCGCCAGGATAACCAGCTATTCAGGTGTTATCCTAAGGCTGGAGAAAGTTTGCTGGAATTTGTGTTTCGCTGCTACAAAGGGGCAACCAGATGCTTGATATGCCCAAGGTGTTCTGCTGTGTATGATCAAAGCATGGCCAGAGCCTTCGAAATAGTCCCCTTCGCCCCTTGTTGGAACCATCAAGAAACTATTCAGATGGGACCACGTTTCGATAGCAAATACAAACAACGAAGGCCTGATAGTCCTCATCCCAAGGGTGCTCGAAGAGTGACGTTCAAGCTCCCTGCTGAAGTGCCAACAGACAGATGGCTGCAAGTCAGAAATGACAAAGGCAAAGACAAATGGAGAAACACCGAATGAAACGCACGCCATGCTATGACATACAGAAGGCAATTCAACATAGCAAAGAGGGAAGAGGTGAGATTAGAGAACTACAAAGGAAGAAACCCCATGTCAAGATCTCAATGGCGAAGGCAACAGAGGATTCGAAAGGCTGAAATGGAAGTTGTGGCAAATAAAGGGGAAACTTAAACAAAGAACCAAGGTGAATCTAGCACCAACAAACCCACACCAAAAAATCAAACTGAAGACAAACCCCCAGTTAATAGGAGGCTCTTTTCTGAAGTACAACTAGATGAAACAAAGGAATACACTCCAGGTCCAGAAGAAGACGAAGATATGATAAGGGATAACTTCGAATCAGAGGGGGAGTCTTCGTTCAACCTCAATTGCAACGTGGTATCTGTGCTTCCCTGTGAGTTTGGACAGGAAACTAAAATTGATGAATATGAGGAAGAAGATACCATAGACCTGATGAAGCATAGGCCTGTGTGCTACTATGTGATGGATAATGGGGCTGTCGAGGAGTAGAATGCGTTCTTCGAACATCCAGAACCAGCTATGAAGAACCATCTTAAGCCACTATTTATTCGGGCAAAGGTTGGTGTCCATGGCGTGAATAAGGTTCTAGTGGATGGGGGTGCTGCAGTCAACTTAATACCCCACTTCATGCTGAAAAGGATAGCAATACGCGAAGGAGACATCAAGCCCCACAATATGGTTCTATCCAACTATGAAGGGAAAGTAGGCAAAACACTGGGGGTGGTTCAATTGGACTTGACAATAGGCTTAAGCTGTAGGCCCACCATGTTCATGGTGATCGAAGCCAAGGCCAACTACAATTTGTTGCTGGGAAGGGAGTGGATCCATGGCGTAGGGGCAGTTCCTTCGTCAATGCACCAGCGATTAGTTTTATGGAGAGAAGATGGGATCGTGGAAAACATTGAAGCATACCAGAGTTACTTCATGTCAACAGTCAACTTAGTTGACAAGAGGAATTATGACAAACATCTGGCAAAGATTGCTCCTTGTGTCCCAAATGATGAAATCAACGAAACCAGAAACACCCACTACTATATGACCCTTCACCATGATGGCCTATATTGGGATAGAAGAAATAAGTGACGACGAAGGAGTCGAAAGTACTACACAAAGACGGCCAGCAGGCTGGGAATTCGACAACCTTACTCATGACTGAGTCCTCCTTTTTCGAAAGGATTTCGGCCTATATGGCTGAGAATGAATCAAAGGCGGCCTTAGAGGCTGAAATGAATAAACTGGCTGTGAAGATGAACGAAATAAGTGGGGATGGCTCGAAAGGCCCACCCTTTAAAGAACTTGAGATAGATCAAAGGCTGGACGCCATCTATGATAAAGAACCCTTAGGTTTCGAAAGGGACCCCATAGACTCAGGTGCCAAAATGTTGGCGCAGGATCCACTCGAAGAAGTGAACTTAGGGGATGAAAACACGAAAAGAATAACCTACATAAGTGCAAAACTTAGCCCAGGCCTCAAGCAGGAAGTGATCGAAGTCCTCAATAAAAACAAAGATTAATTCGCATGGGATTATGACGAAATGCCTGGTTTAAAGAGGGAGTTAGTCGAACACAGACATCCAATCAAAGATGGCAAGAAGCCCATCAAGCAAACTCCTAGAAGATTCGCACCAGCGGTTCTCACAAAGATTAAAGTTGAGATCAAAAGGTTTCTACGTTGCAGATTCATCAGAACCACAAGGTATGTCGAATGGTTAGCAAATATAGTACCTGTTATTAAGAAAAATGGTTCTTTGAGAATCTGCATAGATTTTAGGGATTTAAACACTGCAACCCCTAAGGATGAGTACTCCATGCCTGTGGCAGAAATGCTAGTAGACTCTGCTGTAGGATTTGAATACTTGAGTATGTTAGATGGATACTCTGGGTATAATCAGATTTTTATTGCTGAAGAAGATGTTGCCAAGACAGCATTTCGTTGCCCAGGAGCCTTAGGCACCTACGAATGGGTGGTGATGCCTTTTGGTTTAAAAAACGCTGGGGCAACTTATCAAAGGGCAATGAATTCGATTTTCCATGATTTCATTGAAACCTTTATGCAGGTGTATATTGATGATATAGTCATCAAATCTATATCTGCAGAAACCCATTTGCATCATTTGAGCCAATCATTCGAACGAATGAGAAAACATGGCTTAAAGATGAATCCCCTTAAATGTGCATTTTTCGTGCAAGCTGGAGATTTCCTTGGCTTTGTGGTCCACAAGAAAGGAATTGAGATCAACCAAAACAAAACCAAAGCCATAATGGAGACGAAAGCACCTACTTCAAAAAGGGAGTTACAATTTTTGCTAGGGAAGATTAACTTTCTCATAAGGTTCATTTCGAATCTGAGTGGAAGAACCCAAGCTTTCTCCCCGTTGCTTCGTTTAAAGCAAGGCCAAGCCTTCGAATGGAACGAAGCCCATCAGGAGGCATTTGACAAGATAAAAAGATATCTCTCTCAGCATCCCATCTTGTCTCCACCTTCATGGGGAAAGCCCATGAGATTGTACATATATGCCTCTGAAGCTAGTATAGGTAGTATGTTAGCACAAGAAGATAGCAATGGCATCGAAAGAGCCATATACTATTTAAGTAGAGTATTGAATGATACAGAGACCAGATATAGCAATTTAGAAAAGCTATGTCTCTGTTTGTACTTCTCTTGTATGAAACTCAAGTATTATATAAAGCCTGTTGATGTTTATGTTTCATCTTATTTCGATGTCATTAAACACATGATTTCGAAACCAATAATGCATAGCAGAGTTGGTAAATGGGCTTTAGCCTTAACAGAATATTCTTTGATTTTCATGCCTTTAAAAGCTGTGAAAGGCCAAGTGATTTCTGATTTCATTGTGGACCATTCATTGGTTGAGCAGACTGTCATGAGTTACGTCGAAATGCAACCATGGAAATTATACTTTGATGGTTCGACCCACAGGAATAGAAGTGGTGTTGGAGTCCTTATAATTTCTCCTGAAGGAATTCCAACAAAATTCAAGTATAAATTAGATGGTCCTCGTTGCTCGAACAACGAAGCTGAGTATGAAGCGCTCATTGTTGGACTTGAAGCTTTGTTGGAATTGGGGGCAACTAGAGTCAAAATTAAAGGAGACTCAGAATTAGTGGTCAAGCAAATAACAAAGGAGTATAAATGCATAAAGGAAAACCTGATGATATACTTCGTCATAGTTAACAGGTGTGATCGTTGGAAATAGAACTGACTGTTTTTACCTGGTTTTGCAAAATGTCGCGGAAGCAAGAGTCGCCACCGTCTTTTATTTTCTCTAACCTGGAAAGGACAAAAGCACAGCAAAATTCTTTATGAGATTATTTCTCGGTTCGGGAGGTAGATTTATAGAAAGGGAAGGTGTTAGCACCCTTTCTATCCATGGTTATCCATGGGCTCTTAGGTACTTGCTCTTATGTTTTCAAAATGTTTGCTTTTCAAATGTGAGTGGGTTTGAAAAAGTTTCTTTGAAAGATTTCTGAATGACTCTTGTATCTGTCCTCAAGAGTGTTTGAAAAATTTGTTTTGAAAGCTTTTGAAAGTGTAAGGTGTGAAAATTATTTTGTTTGTTTTTGAAAAGATCAAGTACCCATGAGTCAGCTACCTACCCTAAGGAATTAAGCTGTGTAAGTGTCCTTTAGGTAGTGCCATCCCACCATTGAGAGGTAGGTAGCACCACCGTTGGAGGTATTCGGGTCAATTCGATTATCGGGACAATGTGGTCACCGAAGCAATGGTAGGACATCTTAGAAGTAACCCTAATGTCCTAGATCCTTTTATTCGAGGCAACCGTTTCGAGGCAACTGGATCTTTAGACAAAGGGCGACCTCTAAGACGTCATATACTTGATGACCACGTTTCGAAGGAAACGAGTGAGGCGTACCCTAGAAGTGGTGTGTGCATTGTGCGTTGTTTTCAGTTAATGTTTGTCTATGTAATTAGTGAACTACGAGTTATTTTTATTTACCATACATTCTTGCATGCATTTAACAGTTAAGGGGTGCAGAAAGTAAATTGCGGAAACATAAATCCTACGCTATTACAAGGCGCGGGTCTATACATCGCCAAAAAATACAAAGACCCGTTTTTGGTAAATAAGTACGGAAAGTAAATAAAAACAGTAAAAATCCTAATTACTATTACATCCGGAGGCAGTTACATAATAATCAAAAATAAGGAATTAAAACTAAAATGTGCGCGAAAGAAAGAATCGGGAATGTCTTAAGGGTGTTGACCCTTTTTAGAAAAGAAATTGATTTTTTTTGTATTTTTGTAATTAAAATGAAATTAAAACTAACTAATGACTAATTAATTAATTTAATTAAAAGAAAATATATTTTTTGTGTTTTTTATGTTTTTTTTATGAAATAAAATAAAAATAAAAAGAAACAAAATTAAAAGCTAACCTAAATCTAAGTTATTTTAGTTATTTTAAAAAAAAGGTTAAAATGGCCTAATTAAAACTAATTTATTTAAGATTTATTTACAAAATAAAATAATGAGAATAATGATAATAATAATGTTAATTCTATTGTTTTTTGATTTTTTTATGAAAAAGTTAGTTATGTTAATTGTGTTAATAATAAAAAAATAAAATAAGGCAAGTAAATAAAAAAAGAAAATGTCAAAACAAAATAAAAAGAAGAGTAAAACCCAAGGGGTGTGGGCTGAAATGAAGGGTGTTGAATTGAGAATTGTGGCCCATTTGCACAAAGTCACGTTGACTCCTGGAATCATGTGCGTATGGTTGACTGAAAAGCATGGTGCTCATCATTTCCGGGCCACTGGATTGTTGTTTGTAGACACTTGGCATACTGAAGCGTCAGGGCACATGGTGTACCACTTTTAGAAACCTGCACAGGAATACATTGAGAAAAAATGGAAACAAGGAAATTGAGGGACCTGGGAATACTTACAGTGCTTGATAATGGACCTTAGGATGTGGCAAGGGTTGCTTTAGCTTCAGGGTATGGCAAAGAAGAGAGTCACGTTCTCCTCTTGGCCTGAAAATGCTTGCAAAAACTCCTTTTGATCTCACACTTTTTTTGACAAATTTTGAACTTTTCTCTGGCCGTTTGTGCACTTTTTCTAGGTTTTTGAATGAGGCTTGCAAGGCTTGTATATATAGTAATGAGTGAGAATCAGTCACTATTATGAGCTCTTAACCATTGCAATTAAACTTTGGATTTCTCCATAACCACCATTAAAGCAATTTGCCAATTTTGTTCAAATTTGAATTTTATACTTAAAATGGACCTTACACGAATTTGGTAGGTGCATTATGCTTCATCAAGGTCATTCAAACCACAAGATATCATTGAATTAATTTTTTTGATTTTTATTTGAATTTTATGGATTTAAAATGAATTAAATCAATAAAATTAAATAAAAAATAGAAAAATTATTGTTTAATCTTGAAATTAATCATGGGACACGTGGGTGGCATGACAAGGCTGAACCAAGTGGAAAAAAGTGGGCCCTTTTGTCAAAAATTGAAGTTTCAAGGATAGTTGACTTTGGCCATTTCACAAAAATTTCCCAACTTCTCCAATGCATATCTTGCTCAATTATGATCATATGAACATGTTCTTGGACATTTTGGAAAGGTCTTGAAGTCCTCTAACCAATGCCTTTGGTCCCATGTCATTTTGATTTACCAATGTCAAGTTATGGTCTTTGAATTAAAGTGCCTTTTTGTTGACTTTTGAAAATGACCTATAATGTTGAAATTGATAACTTTTTGTGAGAGCATTTCTTGGACTTGGAATGTGAAGATAAGTTGTAGGAAATGTCACCCCCTTCAAAATGAGCATTGGATGGGATTTTTCTGATGAACCATGAAAAAGTTATGCCTTGGTCAAGGTACAGTTGACTTTTCAATTGTCCAAAAATAGAAACTCTTGACACCTTGATGATTTTTGAGCCATGCTTGAGGAATCATGATCAAGACTTGATCAAATGATGATTGTGGCCTCAAAATAAGATGTTGACCAAAATTTTTGACTTTTGACTGCCAAATGACCGTTTTGCCCCTACAGTTGATTGTGAAGCAATTAGGGTTTTTGACTGTGCAACTTGACCTTGTGAGCCTTGAAACTTGACATGTAGGTACTTGACAATGTATATGGGCACATGTGACTTGATTGAGCCCTTGAAAACCTCAACTTCCTTGCAAGAACCAAAACCCTAATTTTGACTGGCTTAGGAGAATGGTTTGACTGTGCAACCCTTGAGTAGACTTGAGCAAATTGAGATGATGCTTGTCAAAACTTTGAAGAATATGGGAGGGCAAATTTTTGGGGTACAACAGTTGCCCCTGTTCAATCTTCTTAGACCTGAGGATGTAGATTGGCTTGTGTGCCTTTCGTGATCCGAGCGTGGAAGATGACTGAACACTAGAGTGCCCAGAAATTTGCACTCACATAGTAGAGTATCAGCAGTGTGATGTCGGGAATGGGCTTACAGATGCCATTTGGAGAGATGGTGGATAGGAGGATGGGCTTATAGATGCCATCTGGAGCTGTGACAGAACCTTGTCGGGAATGGGCTTATAGATGCCATTTGGAGACTGTTGGTATGTGGATGGGCTTATAGATGCCATCTAGGTGTCGATCGCGTAAGAGATTCCTTAGCGAGAACTTGCGTACCTGATAAAGATAATTTCCTGGCCTGTTACAAGTGTTGATCTTCACTCCATCGCTCACAGACATGCCCTGGCTAGATACAGGTATCGAATCTGAAACTTCAAAAGGTTGCTGGGTTGTCTCTACTGACAGGTTATCTCAGAAAAATATTTAGGATTTAACTGAACCAAAGGAGGTTTTGTCTTTCTTGACGAGTTGTCTCTTTGGACGGGTTGTCTTCATGGACGGGTTGTCTTCAACGACGAGCGATCTTCAATGACGAGTCGTCTTCAATGACGAGTTGTCTTCAATGACGAGTTATCTTCAATGACGAGTTGTCTTCAATGACGAGTTGTCTTCAATGACGAGTTGTCTTCAATGACGAGTTGTCTTCAATGACGAGTTGTCTTCAATGACGAGTTGTCTTCAATGACGAGTTGTCTTCAATGACGAGTTGTCTTTAATGACGAGTTGTCTTCAATGACGAGTTGTCTTAAATGACGAGTTGTCTTAAATGACGAGTTGTCTTCAATGACGGGTTGTCTTCAATGACGAGATGTCTTCAATGACGATTCGTATTCAATGACGAGTTGTCTTCAATGACGAGTTGTCTTCAATGACGAGTTGTCTTCAATGACGAGTTGTCTTCAATGACGATTTGTCTTCAATGACGAGTTGTCTTAAATGACGAGTTGTCTTAAATGACGAGTTGTCTTCAATGACGAGTTGTCTTCAATGACGAGTTGTGTTTAATGACGAGTTGTCTTAAATGACGAGTTGTCTTAAATGACGAGTTGTCTTCAATGACGGGTTGTCTTCAATGACGAGTTGTCTTCAATGACGAGTTGTCTTCAATGACGAGTTGTCTTAAATGACGAGTTGTCTTAAATGACGAGTTGTCTTCAATGACGAGTTGTTTATAATGACGGGTAGTCTTCAATGACGAGTTGTCTTCAATGACGAGTTGTCTTTAATGACGAGTTGTCTTCAATGATGAGTTGTCTTCAATGACGAGTTGTCTTCAATGACGAGTTGTCTTCAATGACGAGTTGTCTTCAATGACGAGTTGTCTTCAATGACGAGTTATCTTCAATGATGAGTTGTCTTCAATGACGAGTTGTCTTAAATGACGAGTTGTCTTCAATGACAAGTTGTCTTCAATGACGAGTTGTCTTCAGTGACGAGGTGTCTTCAGTGACGGGTGTCTATACTGACGGGTTGTCTTCAATGACAAGTTGTCTTCAATGACGGGTGTCTATATTGACGGGTGTCTATATTGACGGGTGTCTACAACGACGGGTTGTCTTCAATGACGAGTGTCTATATTGACGGGTGTCTATATTGACGGGTGTCTATATTGACGGGTCTCTACAACGACGGGTTGTCTTCAATGACAGGTGTCTATATTGACGGGTTGTCTTCAACGACGAGTTGTCTTCAATGACGGGTGTCTATATTGACGAGTGTCTACAACGACGGGTTGTCTTCAATGACGAGTTGTCTTCAATGACGAGTTGTCTTAAATGACGAGTTGTCTTAAATGACGAGTTGTCTTCAATGACGAGTTGTCTTCTTTGACTTTAGGAAGTAATTTAACTGGACCTGTCTTCTTTGACTGGATTAGCATCAGAAAAACCTTTGGGATTTAACTGGACTTGTCTTATTTGACTGGATTTGTCTTTTTTGACTGGATTGGTCTCTTTTGACTGTATTTGTCTACTTTGACATAGCTGATTATTTAATTGTTTCTTTCCTGAAAGGTAAAGGTCAGTCGTATGCAATGAATGATATGGATCAAGCAATGATGTTCTAGACATAAATGAGATTGTATGACATGATGCGCATATGCATGTATCAAGATGTGATGTTTATGAATGTATCTTCGTCTGGGAAAGTAAATCCTTGACGCATGCCGGGAAGTTGAATCCTGGGCTGATGTTGAAGAACAAAGTTCTTCGCTTCCGCTGGGGATGATGATTATAAGAATAAACCGGTAGGAGAAGACGACTCCGTTGGGGAATAAACTTGTTGAAGAGATTACTCTGCGGGGAATACTCTGTGGGAAGAGATACTTCGCTGAGTTTTGATGATAACTCCGCTGGGGATACCGTTGATAAGTTATGTTGGGGAATTTGATGAACTCCGCTAGGGGTAGGAAGAACTTCGCCGAGGACGACCTTTCCATGGTAATTAGCTGAGGATAACCCAGTTATGAGCTCTGGTGAGAAATAACCTTTGAATAAAGCCGGGGAGACGCGTTCGTGCTCTGCAGGGGTAAGCTTCCAGAATCTACTGGGGAGATTGATTCAACTCTCCTGGGGAGACTTTTGAACTGTACTAGGGAATAGCTCCACTGGGGTGTCTGGTATTCCACCGGGGAATAATCTTATATTAAGATGCCCGGGGATGCTTGCTTGGGAATATCTGTATACTCTGCTGGGGAATAATCTTATATTAAGATGCCCGGGGATGCTTGCTTGGGAATATCTGTATACTCCGCTGGGGAATATTGAGATCTTTTGGGGATACCCATCTTCCTTGAGGCTGACAGTAGGCTAACTCTGCTTGGGGAGAGTGTTGCGGACTTGCTGGAGATATTGTGCCTTGCCAGGGATGACGGGAGACCAACTCTGCTCGGGGGAGAGTATTGTTGAACCTTGTCTTACTCCCGGGGAGTGGAGGCCTCTTGGTTATATTCTTCAGCCGAACCTATCTTGGTACCTTGGTTGACAGAGCAACTAGACCGCTTGGACAACTCATTATTGCCCCTGTTTCTGATGTGGGAGAAGAAGATACCTTGTGGAGGCGCTTGATGACTGCCGGTTGACAAATCTTCTTCTGGTAGGCAAGTGACGAGATGACGGAACATAGTCGTACGCTTTTGATCCCTAAATTTTGCCTGGACCGCCCTTTCGGGTTTTCAGTCCATCGGGATACCCTTTTTGCCCAAGCCGCCTTTTCAGGTTTTTGACTTGCCGGGTGTACAGATTTTTTTTATTTCATCCCTTATTTTTGCCCGAACCCTTTTGGTTCGCCGGGAAGCCCTTAATTTTGCCTAGGTGTGTCAACCTAGCAGGTCTTTGATTATGCGCAGTATTTTTTTCGACTATGTCCATGCTCTTAGGATACAGGAAGTTGTCACTGTCAGTAGTGCAGTGTTACCATACCACCAGAAGCTCTTCGTTTGATCGTCCAATGCCCCAAGTGATCCAGATGGGGATTTTCCCCAAGCTGGTTGGCCTTTTGAGAGATTCTCCAAATCTTGACTTAACTGCCCCAGATAATTGACAATGATCATGCCATGCCCCTTGCTTGGAGGTGCTTTTGTTCATTTAGACATTCGTCGTGCGAACTTATATGATGTTCAAACAAATAGTCATATGCAAGCAATGTTATATTAAAATGCAAAGCTTATGTCTGTTTTGAAGTTTTTGAAAATGCATATTTTTTAGTAAAAACAAGTGAATTTTGTAAAACTGCGATGTCAACTCGTTATTTTACCACAAGCCCTAAGGAGTCAGGATACCTTTGTAACAGTATGCTTTCGAACTATTCCATGCTTCAGCTAGGACTTTTAAGGGTTATAACGTGGCCTGGTTCACGGTTTAAGAAACAAAGGGAAAAGGCTCAAATTTTATTTGTACCCACCCGCTCTTCGTGATGTTCTTCAAACCTAAACTCAGTTAATCGTGCGTTAGACCTTGTTTGAGCCTTTGCTTTGATATACCGGTGATGGTTCAGATATTGACAGTTTATTTGGACCAGGAAGTCATTTCTTTTTTGATGAGGGTTTGTGGGACCTTTTTCTTTTTGATTGTGTTATCCCTATTTTTTTGCCTGAACTGTTTCTTTTAGGATTACAGTCAGCGGGATGCCCTAGTTTTTGTAAGTCTCCTTCATAGGTTTCGACTTATTGGGCTTTTATTTTTGAAAGATAACGACTGCCTGTCTTTATGATTATTCGGAACCATCACATCTTTTGTTTTGTAAGGACTCATTTGATGCCATTCGTTATGCACCTGGATCAACTGAGAGAACTACCCTGCCCCAGGTTATGATTAAAGGGTTTTAATTTTTTTTTTTTTGAAAAGAAAAACTCCTACTTCTTTGGCTCGAAGGGGGTTGACGAGGGATTATCTTCCTTATAACTCCAGTGTTTAGGAATTGAAACAATGCCTGTACCTCATCAGCGGGGTCTGTTCAAAAGCATACTGTAGATTGTGGTATCGTTTTCGTCATCCTCCCTCAAGAGGCTTAGAATTATTAATTGAGAGTTGACATCAAAAAATGAAAGCAGTTTGAATATAGCGAATGAGAATATATTGATTCAAAACAGACATATGCGATGCATTGATAAAGTAAAAGAGTTTGACATGAACAAATGTTTGAACAATCAAAGAAAAATACAACTTGAACATTTGAATGAACAAAAGCTTCTTAGTTTGCACTAGTCATCTCAGATGGAAGATTCTCAGCAGAAGATTTTCATTTTGCCACCCGGCATGAACTCCAGCACCCTTCCGTCGATCAAGTCCTGGATCTTGTTCCTCAAGCTCCAACAGTCGTCGGTGTCATGTCCAGGACTGTCAGAATGGTAGGCACACCTTTCATCAGGATTGTACTTCAGGGAGGTTATGTTGACATTCTTGGGAGGATCTTTTAAAGCAATCAACTTAACCTCCAACAAGCGTCTCAGTATCAGTGATGATGGTATACCAGTCTCCGAGAAATGTCTTCCAGACGTATTTCGCTTACGCCGATTACCCTGTTGATGCTGGTGAGGTTGATGCTGGGCTTGTGACCCTGAAGCAAACTGAGGAGCTTTTCCTTTGTTTTTTTGCCCCAAAGGTGGTTGAATGATGACTGGCTCTTCAACCTTAGATGTTTGCCCCAGTTGGTTATCCCGAAGCAGTTGGTTGACGAGAACCCTGAGCTCTCCTTGTCTTTGAGATAAGTCTTGGATAAGAGCCATTTGCCCCAGCATCTGGGTTCTCATTGTATCCACTTCATCTTGTAGACGTTTCAGTCGTTCGTCCTTATCGTCTTCAGGACTGTTCCTGACCAAAGTCCCCATGAGGAGTGTTCTCAGCTCTTCCTGCCCCTTGGATAGATTTAGGAGGATCTCCCCGAACCGAGTCTCTTGAGCATGAAGATCCTGGTTGTCTTGTTGGGAAGCCATTGCTGAAATAAACAGCGAAGAAGGTAAGTGACATGTAACAAGGGTACCTGTAATGCAATGATATGTATGTATGCATGCGATGTTTTCAAGGATCTCGCGGGGTAAACAAGAAAATTGTTAGAATTTGAATTTTGTAGCTTGATGGAAGGAACTTCATGTTGCTGAGAGTCCTTCTTCAAGAGTCAAGGCTCACCATATCGAGTGGGTCATAGCCCCTGACTCAAGTCATTAACCTTGGCTAGAGGAAAATAAATCCCCTTTGCCCCTTGCTAGACATCATGACCTGCATCACAAACCCTTAAGATCCTTGAAATGGATTAGTCCTTATGTAGGATGTATGCAATGGTATGGTGTTATGCTATGCATGGAGTAATGTAGGTAAACCCTGTTATGAGTCCAGATTAAGGATTGTAAACAAAACCTGCAAGAAACTCAAGTGTCAGATAACAAGTATGCAAGTAGTCAAGTTTGAAGGCACACAAGTCACACAAAGAGCCCTTAGAGTTTAGGCCAGCATGAAGTTTGGGGTACTACCCTCTTGAAGTTGGTGGGCTCAAAACCTGTCCTATCAAAAGTAATCGGGTTCTAAGGAGCTCAGTATCGTTGGATTGTTTTCTGTGTTCATTGTTTTGATTTGGCCACTGAACTGGTGATCAAAATATCCAAGAAAACAACCCTCAATGAGTGTAGTATCGAGTATCAACCAACTTCGGACTGCACCAAAGCCAGTTATCTCACTACCCCTAAAGAGGCCAGGATGGTTCAATTAAGGTTCCTAAGGTCAGTTGATGCTTCACGACACCACGCGGCGGCCCCGTACTCTCCTTGACTTGACTCAAGGGTTACCGGTACTCACCAAAGTGCCACATCAACGTAGCAAACTGCTTCAACCGTGTCGGTATACCCTGCACAGTTCCCTCACAGTTTGTTGCTACTTTCTAAGAAGGTATCCCCCAGATCCGAGTTAGGATCTATGAAACTCCCAAAACAGGACCACAATATTAAAGCAAGCAAATCAAGCAATTGAAAACATGATGATGAACTATTCCTAAGGTACACCCCACTTATGGTATCCCCAGCAGAGTCGCCAGTTCTGTGATCGGTGGAAATAGAACTGACTGTTTTTAGCTGGTTTCACGAAATGTCGCGGAAGCAAGAGTCGCCACCGTCTTTTATTTTCTCCAACCTGGAAAGGACAAAAGCATAGCAAAATTCCTTATGAGATTGTTTCTCGGTTCGGGAGGTAGATTTATAGAAAGGGAAGGTGTTAGCACCCTTTCTATCCATGGTTATCCATGGGCTCTTAGGTACTTGCTCTTATGTTTTCAAAATGTTTTCTTTTCAAATGTGAGTGGGTTTGAAAAAGTTTCTTTGAAAGATTTCTGAATGACTCTTGTATCTGTCCTCAAGAGTGTTTGAAAAATTTGTTTTGAAAGCTTTTGAAAGTGTAAGGTGTGAAAATTATTTTGTTTGTTTTTGAAAAGATCAAGTACCCATGAGTCAGCTACCTACCCTAAGGAATTAAGCTGTGTAAGTGTCCTTTAGGTAGTGCCATCCCACCATTGAGAGGTAGGTAGCACCACCGTTGGAGGTATTCGGGTCAATTCGATTATCGGGACAATGTGGTCACCGAAGCAATGGTAGGACATCTTAGAAGTAACCCTAATGTCCTAGATCCTTTTATTCGAGGCAACCGTTTCGAGGCAACTGGATCTTTAGACAAAGGGCGACCTCTAAGACGTCCTATACTTGATGACCACGTTTCGAAGGAAACGAGTGAGGCGTACCCTAGAAGTG
Source organism: Vicia faba (assembly GCA_948472305.1). NCBI lineage: Eukaryota > Viridiplantae > Streptophyta > Magnoliopsida > Fabales > Fabaceae > Vicia > Vicia faba. The sequence continues at coordinate 1,234,592,080 of OX451735.1, forward strand.
GTGTGTGCATTGTGCGTTGTTTTCAGTTAATGTTTGTCTATGTAATTAGTGAACTACGAGTTATTTTTATTTACCATACATTCTTGCATGCATTTAACAGTTAAGGGGTGCAGAAAGTAAATTGCGGAAACATAAATCCTACGCTATTACAAGGCGCGGGTCTATACATCGCCAAAAAATACAAAGACCCGTTTTTGGTAAATAAGTACGGAAAGTAAATAAAAACAGTAAAAATCCTAATTACTATTACATCCGGAGGCAGTTACATAATAATCAAAAATAAGGAATTAAAACTAAAATGTGCGCGAAAGAAAGAATCGGGAATGTCTTAAGGGTGTTGACCCTTTTTAGAAAAGAAATTGATTTTTTTTGTCTTTTTGTAATTAAAATGAAATTAAAACTAACTAATGACTAATTAATTAATTTAATTCAAAGAAAATATATTTTTTGTGTTTTTTATGTTTTTTTTATGAAATAAAATAAAAATAAAAAGAAACAAAATTAAAAGCTAACCTAAATCTAAGTTATTTTAGTTATTTTAAAAAAAAAAGGTTAAAATGGCCTAATTAAAACTAATTTATTTAAGATTTATTTACAAAATAAAATAATGAGAATAATGATAATAATAATGTTAATTCTATTATTTTTTGATTTTTTTATGAAAAAGTTAGTTATGTTAATTGTGTTAATAATAAAAAAATAAAATAAGGCAAGTAAATAAAAAAAGAAAATGTCAAAACAAAATAAAAAGAAGAGTAAAACCCAAGGGGTGTGGGCTGAAATGGAGGGTGTTGAATTGAGAATTGTGGCCCATTTGCACAAAGTCACGTTGACTCCTGGAATCATGTGCGTATGGTTGACTGAAAAGCATGGTGCTCATCATTTCCTGGCCACTGGATTGTTGTTTGTAGACACTTGGCATACTGAAGCGTCAGGGCACATGGTGTACCACTTTTAGAAACCTGCACAGGAATACATTGAGAAAAAATGGAAACAAGGAAATTGAGGGACCTGGGAATACTTACAGTGCTTGATAATGGACCTTAGGACGTGGCAAGGGTTGCTTTAGCTTCAGGGTATAGCAAAGAAGAGAGTCACGTTCTCCTCTTGGCCTGAAAATGCTTGCAAAAACTCCTTTTGATCTCACACTTTTTTTGACAAATTTTGAACTTTTCTCTGGCCGTTTGTGCACCTTTTCTAGGTTTTTAAATGGGGCTTGCAAGGCTTGTATATATAGTAATGAGTGAGAATCAGTAACTATTATGAACTCTTAACCATTGCAATTAAACTTTGGATTTCTCCATAACCACCATTAAAGCAATTTGCCAATTTTGTTCAAATTTGAATTTTATGCTTAAAATGGACCTTACACGAATTTGGTAGGTGCATTATGCTTCATCAAGGTCATTCAAACCACAAGATATCATTGAATTAATTTTTTTGATTTTTATTTGAATTTTATGGATTTAAAATGAATTAAATCAGTAAAATTAAATAAAAAATAGAAAATTAATGTTTAATCTTGAAATTAATCATGGGACACGTGGGTGACATGACAAGGCTGAACCAAGTGGAAAAAAGTGGGCCCTTTTGTCAAAAATTGAAGTTTCAAGGATAGTTGACTTTGGCCATTTCACAAAAATTTCCCAACTTCTCCAATGCATATCTTGCTCAATTTTGATCATATGAACATGTTCTTTGACATTTTGGAAAGGTCTTGAAGTCCTCTAACCAATGCCTTTGGTCCCATGTCATTTTGATTTACAAATCTCAAGTTATGGTCTTTGACTTAAAGTGCCTTTTTGTTGACTTTTGAAAATGACCTATAATGTTGAAATTGATAACTTTTTGTGAGAGCATTTCTTGGACTTGGAATGTGAAGATGAGTTGTAGGAAATGTCATCCCCTTCAAAATGAGCATTGTATGGGATTTTTCTGATAAACCATGAAAAAGTTATGCCTTGGTCAAGGTACACTTGACTTTTCAACTGTCCAAAAATAGAAACTTTTGACACCTTGATGATTTTTGAGCCATGCTTGAGGAATCATGATCAAGACTTGATCAAATGATGATTGTGGCCTCAAAATAATATATTGACCAAAAATTTTGACTTTTGACTACCAAATGACCGTTTTGCCCCTACAGTTGATTGTGAAGCAATTAGGGTTTTTGACTGTGCAACTTGACCTTGTGAGCCTTGAAACTTGACATGTAGGTGCTTGACAATGTATATGGGCACATGTGACTTGATTGAGCCCTTGAAAACCTCAACTTCCTTGCAAGAACCAAAACCCTAATTTTGACTGGCTTAGGAGGATGGTTTGATTGTGCAACCCTTGAGTAGACTTGAGCAAATTGAGATGATGCTTGTCAAAACTTTGAAGAATATGGGAGGGCAAATTTTGGGGTACAACAACAGGCTACTTAGAAAATTTGAATACATGGATATTCAACATATACCAAGAATAGAAAATCAAGAAGCAAATGACTTAGCACAGTTGGGTTCGGGTTATAAAGTTTCTGCCAGAAACTTTGAGGATTTAGTTGAATTAAGGGGTAGAGTTATGGCTACTAGATTCACACCATCAGATCTAGAGAGTATGAAATTGGGTTATGCTGAGAAACAGGGATTCGAAATATTAGCCATAAATACTTTATCAGATGCAGATTGGCGAAGTCCACTTGTGAGTTACTTAACAAACCCAACTCTGAATGTTGATAGGAAGATAAAATATAAAGCATTGTCATATGTCCTCATGGGAAACGAATTGTTCAGAAAGACCCAAGAAGGCGTATTACTGAAGTGCCTAGGAGAAAGTGAGGCATACTTAGCATTGTCAGAAGTCCACAATGGGGCATGTGGGGCACATCAAGCAGGTCATAAAATGAAATGGTTGTTATTTCGATATGGCATGTATTGGCCCAGCATGCTCAAATATTGTATAGACTTTGCTAAAGGTTGTGAAGAATGTTAGAAACATGCAGGGATTCAACATGCCCCTGCAAGTGAGTTACATTCAATGATTAAACCATGGCCATTTAGAGGATGGGCATTGGATTTAATAGGAGAAATAAATCCTGCTTCGTCTAAAGGACAGAAATATATCTTGGTAGGAATAAATTATTTTACCAAGTGGATCGAAGCAATACCATTAATAGTTGCTGATCAAGAGGCGATTATTGAGTTTATACAGAAACAAATTATCTATAGGTTCGGATTGCCATAGAGCATAACCACAGACCAAGGCTCTGTGTTTACTGGTAGAAAGATGCAAGAATTTGCTCAAGAAATGGGGTTTAGATTACTAACATCAACGCCATATTATGCTCAAGCAAATGGTCAGGTCGAAGCAGCTAATAAAGTGATAATAGGGTTAATTAAGAAACATATTGGTAAAAAGCCAAGGAACTGGCACAAAACTTTGGACCAAATACTATGGGCATGTAGAACATCTCCTAAAGAAGCTACTAACACCACGCCTTTCCAACTCACATTTGGTCATGATGCAGTTCTGCCAGTAGAAATTCATCTACAATCAGTTCGAATTCAGAGACAAAACGAAATTCCAGCTGCATTATATTGGGAGATGATGATGAATGAGTTAGTTGAGTTGGACGAAGTTAGATTACATGCATTGGAAATCTTGATGAGACAAAAAGAAAGAGTGGCCAGTACATATAACAAAAGGGTGAAAGGAAAAGCATTCACTATGAATGACTTAGTCTGGAAAGTCATATTGCCCATGGACAAGAAAAATAAAACGTTAGGTAAATGGTCACCTCATTGGGAAGGGCCTTTTCGAATAATAAAGGTATTCTCAAACAATGCATATGAAATCGAAGAGCTGATGGATGATAAACGTATCCTAAAGGTTAATGGGAAATATTTAAAGAAATATAAGCCACGCCTGCAGGAGATTCGAATAGTAACAACGTAATCAGAATATCATAAAAATGCCAAAATGGCAATATAGGGTTGCCAAAATGGCATTGTTCAAATGTTACATACAAAAAACCAAATTTTAACCAAATCGACACTAAGATTTAGAAATAGGATTTATTCTTCAATCTGTTGAAGGTACTTCGAAAAGACTCAAGCCTTTGTTGAGCAAAACGTCTTGCTCCCTCTAAGGTAGCCACTTCTCCTTTGAGTTGTTCTGAAGTTTCCATTTCTGCAAGCCCCTTGTTGAGGAGCTCTTCGAATTGGTTACCAACAATATTGGTTTCGTATGATAATTGTTGTTCTTAAGCCTCTTTAACCTTCTGTTGAAGTTCCTGAATTTGCCTTTCCCAGAGAAGGATGGACTTAGCTCGAGCCTCATAATCAGTTTTTGCTTGCTTTAGATGCATGGCTTGATCCTCAGCTTCTTGAGAGAGTTTCGAAGCATGCTCATAAGCAGCATCCATTACAGTTCGTTTTTCTTGAACCTTTCTGGAAGCAAATTCATCTTGGAGAAGGTACCCAATCACGTTGTCTAGCAAAGATTGAAGATCGAACAAGATAGTGCTAACTGGCAAGGAGCAGGTAGCAAGGTTGACTTTGGTAAGCAACTCCTTCATAGTGTAGCAAGCTGTGTTATCCTGTTTGAGCACTTCGAACAAATCCACATCAAGAATTGTTCTCCTGATCCTGTTAAGAAGTACAATTCTGTCATCTGTGGGCAATGGATGGCTAGTCGAACTTGTGCCAACCCTAGCAGGTGGAATATCCCTTTGAGGCAGCTTCGCCTTCATGTACCCAATAGGGTCATTTCGTGTCAGGAGCGCAAGCTCCTCGTCAGTCATTCGGGACAGAGACGGTTGAGGGAGTTCCACGCGCAAGGGAGTCACATCCATTTCGACTTCCATGGGTTTATTGGTCGCGTCACCGTCATCTTCATTCGTTTCATGCTCATCATCTTCTTCATTGTCATCTAAATCCACCACTTCGATATCTTCGTTCTCGCTGCTATTTGCATCTGACTCTGTCCCAACAGTCGAACCATCGTTGGCATCTCCTTCCTCAGACCCTTCTTCTGCAGATTCTTCGTTTCTTTGATCAGAATCAGCTTTCTCTCCTTCAGCGTGAGTGTCCTTTGGATCCTCTTGAAGGGTTTCAAGAGGGGACTTTTGAAGAGAAGTTCTTTGTAAAGTCTCTGCAGATTCATGAAGCGTTGCTTCATTTGTTTCTTTTAGAGGAGGAGAAGTACTCTGATCATCTTGCTGCTCAGAAGCCCCAGCCAGAACCGCCATATTGGAGGAACCTTTATTCTGTACAAGATTGTTGGAATCCCCTTGGGGAGAAGAGTTGATCGGAGCAGCAGCTTTTGATGGTGAGGTCGAAGTGGTAAAAGCTGGATTCACAATGTCCTGCAGAGGCAAAAGAATATTAAAAGCATGCACCAAGGTAATGAATAATTATTTTGTCAAAGATTTAAAGTTCAATTTACCTGTGGACTCTCAGAAGAGAGGTTGCTAGCTATGCGTTCCAACATTACGTTGGAGGTCGAAGATGGAATTTTGGATTTAGGTGAGGGAGCAACATCCCTGGAATCGAGTCCAGAGACACTAGTTGGTACAACACTTTTGGAAATTTCCTTCTTTTGCTTCTTCTTCGAAGCAGCTGGTAAATTCCCTCCATCCTTGGGGTCTTCCCCAGTAGTGTTTGTTTTTCGCTTCTTTGGAGTGGTTGGCGGAAGTTTGTTGGTCTGAAAAGATTTAAACAATAAATTAGATGCAAATCATGAAACATTAGTGTATTCGAAACATAAAGGCTAAGTGATTACCTGTGGAGTTGGAGCACTGGTTATTACTGGTGTTGTTGTTGTTGTTGTTGCAGCAATTGTTGTTGGTTCGGATAGAGTCACATTATCAATGGTTTCGACAGAGGCCTGAGAGGCTCTCCCTTATTTTAACTTTGAAGCAGCAGTCTTTATCCTGATGGCTGAAAATTGAAACAATTAAGGCAAAAGTTAAAAATATAGAAAATGAGAAACATTTGGGATTTTCCCAAGCATTCGCACCTGTGCCTTGATCAGATTTAATCGACATGGCAGAAAGGTCATAGAGAAGATGTCCTGGGAAATCGTGGAGCCAATGTCGAGCCCATGTCACAGTCTCAGATGGCTTTGGTTTCTTTTGAAGATATTTGAACATTTCTTTGCAAGTGAACCACCAAGGGTATGGAGGAAACCAAGCCAGAGCCAGTTCTGAGGTAGGTAATTTAGGAAATTTAGGTGGATGCATTTCGAATGCCAACCTATACCTATCCTCAGGTGACAACCCTGAAGGAAGTTTTAACTTAGAAACTTTTTCTTTGAATTTTTCCTTCAAGGTCTCAGCCGCTTGATGCACAGTGGATTCCAAGTGTGTGGGATCATAAGTAGTTTCGAAATAATTTTGAAAAGCCTTAATCTCTTTGGCATGAGTGGACATACCTTTCTTGAATTGTACCTGCACATCGAATGCATCAGTTAGTTTCTGCTGAATAATAAGAGTATTGAACATATAAGTCTGATAGAACTTTGTCCACCATTCCAGAAACCCCTTTGCTGTAAGGTGTGTAGGTTCGAAAGTTATTAGTTCAAAATGGGCGAAGCCTTGGTATTGTTCCTGCTGTAGTTTGGTTTCTCTTGCCTTGAAGGTTCGCCCAGAGGTGATGGCATTTTCCGTTTGGAATAGGGGTTCAGGGATCAGAACACAAGCCAAATTGTCTCGAAACGAAGTTGGGTTGATAAGCAAAAAGGAAAATTTGATTCTTAGCAGGAGTAATTCGTGAAGAGATTAGTCTGGGTAGCAAAAAGGCTCTCCATACATCTTGAATTTCTTTGCTTTTGACAGCTTCTGAGAGAGCCATGGTGAACCATGAGGGTCCATGAGCCCTTGAAGCAAAAGGCGCCATGGTCTCTTCGAATTTATGCCTCTTGGAGAATATCATGATATATTTTGAGAAGAGAACTTTGAAGTCATCCTTATCATCGTTTGGGGTTAGTCTTCGCAGCCTAGTGCCTTCGATGATTCTATTCGCTATTTCTGGGTCTTGTTCAGCAATAGTATTGGCAGTTGATAGTGAAGGTTCGAACATGGCATTTAGCCATAACCGGAGTAACCAGAAAGGGCCAGCTAGCATGATGTTCTTGGAGGTGTGAGATTTCAGACTCGAAACAGCTGACCTTAGACTTTCGTAAAGATCAACTAATAGCAGTTCGCTTAAACACACCCTCTGATTCTCATGCAAATCTCTAGCTAGAGGAATAAACCTACTGGCTACCTGTAGGGATCTGCTGCAAAAGACATACCTTGAGAACCATAAGGTAAGGAAAGCAATGTGTTCCACATCCGACACACTGTCTCCTTCAGTGTGATAGTGGCTGATAAACTTTGAAAAGCTAGCTAGCTTGACTTCGAAGTCAATGATACTCGAATGCTCTTCATTGTCAGGAATATAGGTTTCTCCTATTGGTGATAACCCAGTAATGGCTGCTATGTCAAAAAAGGTGGGTGTAATCATTCCACCAGGGAGATGGAAAGTATTGTAAGTACTGTCCCAGAAATATAGGGACGTGAATAACAATGGGTGGCTATAAGTAAAACCTGGTTTCGATAGTTTAATCAAGTTGTAAATGCCTAATTCTTCCCATTGCTGGGATTTCTTAGCTTCTACTTTATTAAACCAGTTGTGATAAGCTGTGTCGGAGGTGGGGCAAGATCGAAATGGTTTGAAGTTACTCTTTACATAATCTAGCACAAAAGGGTCCTTAGGGGGAATGATTGGATTTTCCACGGTGGTTGAATCAGAAGACTCTATTGTCTTAGGGGTATCCATTTTATTAAACAGAGGTTTGAAATTATAACAAACAGGGAAAATTTTTCTGGTGTCTTTTAAGATTTCAAAGACTGTAAGAGGGCCCATTAAAGCTAACCTCTTGCCAGCGGCGTTAGTAGGAATTAGCACCTGGGATGCATAAAGCATTTCCTTCTCTTTTGAGATCATCTGGGGAACAAGAACAAATTGACCTTGGTAGGTGCCAACCTTGCTTTCCATTATGGTTCTTGAGGTCTTTCCTTTCTTTTTGGAAGCCTTTTTCAGTTGAGATGAAGTTGAAGAAGACATTGTTGGAAGAATGTTGGAAGTTTAGGGTTTCGGTGAGAAAAGAGGAAGAAAAGATTCAGAATGTGGGAAGAAAAGAAAAGACTAAGTTGATGGGTTTTTATAGTGTGGAAGTTTAAGCATCCACTGAGTAAGATTGTGATACGTGGTAGTCGTGGGTTGGTTTGAGAAGGAGGTGGCGTAAAGTTAATATTGGTAATAGGCGTGATTAAATGATAATCATTGTTTTGTAACTGCACCATGCTGTGAAATGGTTCAAGGCGGTTAAGGAATCTGAAAAGCGTTGTGATTGACGTGACTGGAGTCATATGCAATAAATGTTACGATGATTCGAAGGTCGCATCAAAATCTTGTGTATATGTTTAAAATAAGTATTTCTCAAAGGAATCGAAATACATATTTTAAAGGGGAATTTTGTTGGCTGAAGATTTTGATGGTATTATTAGAAGCGAAGCAAATTGGACATTTCGATTGGAATAAAGCAAGATGTCATGTTTCGAAATGGTAGAAGCAGTGCTTCGAATGGGCATATCAAAGCCTGGAGCTTCGAGTGAGAGTTATGAGAATATATTCAAAGAAGTCTCGAAATGTTAACAAGGTTGTGTCTAATAAATGCGTTCGAAGCGAAGAAGTGCCAAAACATTTGAAATTCAAATGCAATCGGGATGTTCGAAATTTGAAATATATGCGCTGGAGCATTCGAAGACGCGTGGAAACTAGAAAGAGGAATTGCTCTGCATGTTATGAACGTGGTAGAATCTTATAGCAAGACCGTTATGGTCGAAGTAGTATAAATATAAGTCTTAGCATTAGGATTTCGTGTGTCATATCTATTGTACAAAAAACTCAGTAAACATTCAAAATACCACATGGCTAGGGAAACGAATGCACGAGCAATGTACGTATGATAACACCAAGTGTTTATGATTTAATAAAAACTCTTTATCATTTCCAGTATTTTCCTTTATCTTCATGTCAATACCATTCAAAAGCTTTTGCGCTAAAATGTTTTCATTCGAAGTCTTTTTACTGATGCCTTACATTTAAATGCTTTCTTTCCATTTCAAATACTTTACATTTCAGAAATTGTTGTACATTTCATGCCTTTATCTTCAAGCTTTTATCATTCGAACACCTTTTTTTCACTTAAAGTCATTTTACTGTTTTCTTGCATTTAAACACTTTCTTCATATTTCGAATCTTTTACATTCCAGAGAATCTTTTACATTACATGTTTTTATGCTTCGAAGTCGTTTACTTGTCTTTTATGCAGTTTTACATGTCTTTACAATTGAACTTTATTCATGCAATTTAGTTTCGCGCACATTTACTTGATCACGCCTTTAGATCTTTAATGGAATAATCGAAGTAAGTTAAACACCTACACAACATTCTAAATACCAACCATGAATACCAGTTCTATAATGAGAGTTATCCTAATGACCAATACATCCTAGGATCAATCTAGTCGATCCTGCGAGTTACCAGAGAGATTGAATAACAGTCAGTAAGATTATTCGATAGTTTAGAGGACTAGCGGTTGTTTACCAGAAATCACTGTAAACACCAGGGCATATCTGTGAGTAACTGATTGTAGATTTGATTCCTGTATCCGGCCAGGGCATGTCTGCATGAAGAGTTTAGAGATTCGATTCCTGTATCCAGCCAGGGCATATCTGTAGACGACCAATTCCAGATTCGATTCCTGTATATAGCCAGGGCATATCTGTGAGTAACTGATTGTAGATTCAATTCTTGTATCCGGCCAGGGCATGTCTGCATGAAGAGTTTAGAGATTCAATTCCTGTATCCAGCCAGGGCATATCTGTAGACGACCAATTCCAGATTCGATTCCTGTATCTAGCCAGGGCATATCTGTGAGTAACTGATTGTAGATTCGATACCTGTATCCAGCCAGGGCATGTCTGCATGAAGAGTTTAGAGATTCGATTCCTATATCCAGCTAGGGCATATCTGTAGACGAAGAATTCCGGATTCGATTCCTGTATCTAGCCAGGGCATATCTGTGAGTAACTGATTGTCGATTCGATTCCTGTATCCGGCCAGGGCATGTCTGCATGAAGAGTTTAGAGATTCGATTCCTGTATCCAGCCAGGGCATATCTGTAGACGACCAATTCCAGATTCGATTCCTGTATCTCGCCAGGGCATATCTGTGAGTAACTGATTGTAGATTCGATACCTGTATCTTTCCAGGGCATGTCTGCATGAAGAGTTTAGAGATTCAATTCATGTATCCAGACAGGGCATATCTGTAGACGACCAATTCCAGATTCGATTCCTGTATCCAGCCAGGGCATATCTGTGAGTAACTGATTGTAGATTTGATTCCTGTATCCAGCCAGGGCACATCTGCATGAATAGTTTAGAGATTCGATTCCTGTATCCAGCCAGGGCATATCTGTAAACGACTAATTCCAGATTCGATTCCTGTATCTAGCCAGGGCATATCTGTGAGTAACTGATTGTAGATTTGATTCCTGTATCCAGCCAGGGCACATCTGCATGAAGAGTTTAGAGATTCGATTTCTGTATCCAGCCAGGGCATATCTGTAGACGACCAATTCCAGATTCGATTCCTGTATCTAGCCAGGGCATATCTGTGAGTAACTGATTGTAGATTCGATACCTGTATCCAGCCAGGGCATGTCTGCATGAAGAGTTTAGAGATTCGATTCCTGTATCCAGCGAGGGCATATCTGTAGACGACCAATTCCAGTTTCGATTCCTGTATCCAGCCAGGGCATATCTGTGAGTAACTGATTGTAGATTCGATTCCTGTATCCATCCAGGGAACATCTGCATGAAGAGTTTAGAGATTCGATTCCTGTATCCAGCCAGGGCATATCTGTAGACGACTAATTCCATATTCGATTCCTGTATCCAGCCAGGGCATATCTGTGAGTAACTGATTGTAGATTCGATTCCTGTATCCAGCCAGGGCACATCTGCATGAAGAGTTTAGAGATTCGATACCTGTATCCAGCCAGGGCATATCTGTAGACGACCAATTCCAGATTCGATTCCTGTATCTAGCCAGGGCATATCTGTGAGTAACTGATTGTAGATTCGATACTTGTATCCAGCCAGGGCATGTCTGCATGAAGAGTTTAGATATTCGATTCCTGTATCCAGCCAGGGCATATCTGTAGACGACCAATTCCAGATTCGATTCCTGTATCCAGCCAGGGCATATCTGTGAGTAACTGATTGTAGATTCGATTCCTGTATCCAGCCAGGGCACATCTGCATGAAGAGTTTAGAGATTCGATTCCTGTATCCAGCCAAGGCATATTTGTAGACGACTAATTCCATATTCGATTCCTGTATCCATCCAGGGCATATTTGTGAGTAACTGATTGTAGATTCGATTCCTGTATCCAGCCAGGGCACATCTGCATGAAGAGTTTAGAGATTCGATACCTGTATCCAGCCAGGGCATATCTGTAGACGACCAATTCCAGATTCAATTCCTGTATCTAGCCAGGGCATATCTGTGAGTAACTGATTGTAGGTTCGACACCTGTATCTAGCCAGGGAATTGTCTGCATGAAGAGTTTAGAGATTCGATACCTGTATCCAGCCAGGGCACGTCTGTAAGCAACCTTTTGAAGTTCCGGATTCGATTCCTGTATCTAGCCAGGGCACATCTGTGAGCAATTGATTGTGGACTCGACACCTGTATCTAGCCAGGGCATATCTGCATGAAGAGTTTGAAGATCAACACTTGTAACAGGCCAGGAAACCATCTTTCTTTCTCAAGTAAGCAAGTTCTCGCTAAGGAATCTCTTACGCGATCGACACCTTCAGATGGCATCTATAAGCCCATCTCCACAACTATCCATCACATTTCCAAATGGCATCTATAAGCCCATTCCCAACAAGGTTCTGTCACACTTCCAGATGGCATCTATAAGCCCATCCTCCTACCCATCATATCTCCAAATGGCATCTATAAGCCCATTCCCGACAAAGTTCTGTCACATCTCCAGATGGCATCTATAAGCCCATCCCCCTATCCACCATCTTTCCAAATGGCATCTATAAGCCCATTCCCGCCATCACACTACTGATATTCCACTATGTGAGTGCAAATTTCTAGGCACTCTGGTGTTCAATCATCTTCCACCTTCGGATCACGAAAGGCACGCAAGCCAATCTACATCCTCAGGTCTAAGAAGATTGAACAGGGGCAACTGTTGTACCCCAAAATTTGCCCTCCCATATTCTTCAAGATTTATCAAGGTCAATCTTCAAATGGTTCAAAATCTCTCAAGGGTTGCACAGTTCAAACACCCTCCTAAGCCAGTCAAATTAGGGTTTTGGTTCTTGCAAGGAAGTTGAGGTTTTCAAGGGCTCAATCAAGTCACATATGCCTATACACATTGTCAAGCATCCCCGTGTCAAGTTGCAAGACTCACAAGGTCAAGTTGCACAGTCAAAAACCCTAATTGCTTCACAATCAACTGTAGGGGAAAAATGGTCATTTGGCAGTCAAAAGTCAAAATTTTTGGTCAACATCTTATTTTGAAGCCACAATCATCATTTGATCAAGTCTTGATCATGATTCCACAAGTATGGCTCAAAAATCATCAAGATGCAAAAGTTTCCATTTTGGGACAGTTGAAAAGTCAACTGTAACTTGACCAAGGCATAACTTTTTCATGTTTCATAAGAAAAATCCCATCCAATTCTCATTTTGAATGGGATGACATTTCCTATAACTCATCTTCACATTCCAAGTCCAAGAAATGCTCTCACAAAAAGTTGTCAATTTCAACATTATAGGTCATTTTCAAAAGTCAACAAAAAGGCACTTTAAGTCAAAGACCATAACTTGAGATTGGTAAATCAAAATGACATGGGACCAAAGGCATTGGTTAGAGGACTTCAAGACCTTTCCAAAATATCTAAGAACATGTCAATATGATCAAAATTGAGCAAGATATGCATTGGAGAAGTTGGGAAATTTTTGTGAAATGGCAAAAGTCAACTATCCTTGAAACATCAATTTTTGACAAAAGGGCCCACTTTCTTCCACTTGATTCAGCCTTGTCATGCCACCCACGTGTCCCATGATTAATTTCAAGACCAAACATTTATTTTTTCATTTTTATTTAATTTTTGTGGATTTAATTCATTTTAATCCATAATAATTCAAATAAAATCAAAAAAATTAAAGGAATGGAATCTTGTGGTTTGAATGGCTTTCATACAGCATATGCCAACTACCAAATTCGTGTAAGGCTATTTTGTGCACAAAATCATGGTTTTGAACCAAGCTTGGAAAGTCCTTTAATGGTGTTAAAGCAAAATCCAAAAACTTAATTGCAATGGATCCCAAGCTCATAATGTGACCTAATTCCCTTCATACATACATATGCAAGCAAGCCAAGCCTCATTCACGACCTGAACATTGCACAAACGGCCAAACCAATTCCAAAAAAACTCAAGAAAAAGTCAAATCTGAAATCAACCTTCCAACGTAATTCCAAGCCTTTTTTCATTTCTAACACTTTGATGGAACTCTCAGGAGTCTTTTGGAATCAAAGTCAAGGGCTGAAGCTTGAGAAACCACGCCAAACAAAATCACGGTTTGTCAATATTTTTCAAAATCGAAACTCCCAATTCATGAACATTTGGTGTGATTTAAAGCTTGTTTTATATTGTTTGCAACCATACAAAGCTATTCATATCAATTAATTGGATTATCATGCACAGGATTGTGATTTGCCATTAACAACTTTTAGGGTTTTTGAGTTTGTGAATTAGAGTTTTGCTGCTCAGACAAAATTGGACTATCTCACGCACATGGTTGAACTCAGGAAATCAAGATGAACCAATCCCAACCCTCGCGCCTAATTTATATAGAGCATAGCTCTATTCGTTATTTTTTGTCATTTCATTTTGTGGGGGTTAAAAACCCCCGCTAATTGTTTTGTTTTACAGGGAAAAAGGATGAAGACGAAGGACGTGTCAGCTGGCTAATGGAGAATTCAAATGGCGCGCGCTTTTTGGTTGTTTTGCAATACACGCGTTGTTATTTACATAATAATTTCATTGTTTATTGTATTAACAATTACAGACACATGGCTCAGTGGTGAATGCGCTGTCTATCAACCATTGGGACCTGGGTTCGATTCCCAGGTCCCCAAACCTTGTTTCATATTTTTTCAAACATATTCCTATGCAGGCTAGTCAATGTACTCCACCATAAACCTCACAAATCCACGCGCCAAGTGGCCAGTCCCACAGATCTGAAGGCCAAGAAATGAAAGACTACCATGCTCCTCAGTCAACTACGCCATGGACAATTCCAAAAGTCAAACAAGCTTTAATGCTATTGGGCCAAATTCCAGATCCACCTCCATTTTTGTTCAGCACCCTTGGTTTACTTTTTTTCATTTTTATTTTTTCCTTTTTATTTTCTTTAGTAATTATTCTTAGTATTATTTAATTAATTAGCATAATTAACATTTTTACAAATAAAAATTCAAAAAAACCAAAAAAAACATTTTATTATTTATTAACTTATTTTGTAAACAAATGTAAGTTAAATTAAATTAGTTTAATTAATTAACTTTAATACTTTTTTACAATAAATAAAAACAATTTAGAATTAGGTTTTTGCTAACTTTTAATTTCTAGTTATTTTATTTTATTTTCATTAAAAAACATAAAACATAAAAAAAAAATTTCTTTTAATAAATTAATTAATTAGTAATTAGGCCTAATTTCATTTAATTACAAAAAAGGGACAAAAATTCAATTCTTTCTCAAAATGGGTCAAAACCCTTAGGACGTCCCGATTCATTCTTTCGCGCGCAGTTTATTTTAATTCATTATATTTATGTAACTGCTTCCGGAAATGTAATAGTTAATTAGGTTTATCTCTTTATTTACTATTTCTCGCACCTTATTTTCAAAATGGGTTTTTGTTTTTTGGCGATGTGTAGACCCGCGCCTTGTAATAGTTAGATTTACCTTTCCGCAATTTATTTTCCGCACTCCTAACTGTTAAAAAATGCATGAAAGACTTGTATGAAAATAAAACCAATCCGTATCTCACAAATAACATGCAAAGACAATTTAAACTGAAAACAACACACATGCACATGCCACTCTTAGGGTACGCCTCACTGGTTGCCTCGAACGTGGTCATCAAGTATAGAAAGTCTTAGAGGTCGCCCTCCTGTCCAAAGATCCAGTTGCCTCGAAACGGTTGCCTCAGATAAAAAAGGATCTAGGACATCAGGGTTACTTCTAAGGTGTCCTACTATTGCTTCAGTGACCACACTGTCCCTAATCATTGAATTGACCCGAATACCTCCAACGACGGTGCTACCTACCTCTCAATGGTGGGATAGCACTATCTAAAGGACTCTTACACAGCCTAATTCCTTAGAGTAGGTAGATTCTCGTGGATACTTGCTCTTTTCAAAAAAAACAAAAACAACTTTTCGCACCTACACTTTCAAAAGGTTTTCAAACAAATTTTTCATACACTCTTGAGGATAGATACAAGAGTTACTTAGAAATTTTTTGCATTTCTTCCCATGATGTTGGCATGTCAGGATGTAGGATGGTGTATGAAACCTCTCCTTCCTTAACAGGCTCTTTAATCAAGGGGAGAATGTGAGGATATGGCATCATAAGATTCTGGGAGCGGGTTCGTACCCACTTGAGGTAAGGTTCAAGGGGGATGGAATTATTTTGCCCCAATGTCTTACTGTCCACCTTGTTAGGCATCCTCCAAGCTCTGATGAACCTTTGTCGAAGTCCTTGCGCATCGTTGTCGAAGTCAAAAACTATGTTCGGAATCAGCATGTCATGAGGGCCATCCCTCCGAGCATATCCAAATTGTCTCAAAGCTAGACAGGGGTTATAGGTAATGCCTCCTCTAATACCGAGTAATGGGATATTAGGGAATTCACCACAACGATCAATGATGATGACATTTTCTCTGGACCGAGAACACCAATGTACATCAGAATGTGTGAGGGTCATCAACCGTTGTGACCACCTTAAACGCTACTCATTCTTCAAAACTGATTGTGGAAGGTGAGAAATAAACCACCTTGCTAGGAGAGGAGTACATCACATGAGAACACCTCTTTTCCTCATTGTTCGTGTGTAAAATGAGTGTAGGATGTCCCCAAGTAATGTAGGTATGGGATTCTTGGACATGAAAATCTTGACAGCATTCACATCTATAAGTTGGTCAGGGTTTGGGAACAAGACCAACCCATAAATGAGGAGTGCCACAATCTCTTCAAAGGCTTGTAGATCAAGAGAATTCCAGAAGTCTTGTGCCTTCTCAAATAGAAACTTTGCCAAGAAACCCTTGACACCACTTTTGGTTTCCCAATGCCCCTTGATATCAGATGGTTGCAAGTGTAATGCTTGAGCAACATCTTCAAGCTTTGGCTCTTTTTCCGTACCGTTGTAGGGTTGTTGATTAAGAATAGGAATTCTCGGGATTTGAGAAAATTCCTCCAAAGTAGGCACCAATTGGTAGTCAGGGAATGTGAAATAGTGGTGTAGGGGGTCAAAGAACTGGAAAAGTACTTTCACCATGTCTTCTTCAATGCTAGTGTTGACTAAGTTGAGGAGTCTACCATATATTTCACTGAAGAGAGAATTCTCTGGAATCCTGGAAGTAAGCTCCTTGAGTTGAGGAGGGATCCTCACAAGGTTGACTTGAATTGTTTTCCTGCGAAGAGATTCCATGGCCTACAAAACAAGAACAAAGATGAAGATCCAAACCCTTGAAATGGTTAGTGGATGCATATGATGCTTTATGATGTTCATGATGTATGCACAAACACATGTACAAGCAAGTCACACAAAACCCTAGTTTCAGGCTTGCATGAGGTTTCATAGGTAAGTACCCTCTTGAGTTTAGTTGGCTCAAAACCTGTCTTATAAATAGTAACCGGGTTCTAAGGATCTCAATATCATTGGATTGTTTCCTATGTTCATTGTTTTGGTTTAGCCACTTAACTAGCGACCAAAATATTCCAAGAAAACAACCCTCAATGAGTGTAGTATCGAGTATCTACCAACTTCGGACTGTACCAAAGCCGGTCATCTCACTACCCCTAATAAAAGGCCAAGATAGTCAAGTAAGGTTCTAGTTCATTAGTGCTTAATGACATCACTCAGCGGCCCCGTATTCTCTTTGATTGACTCAAAGGATACCGATACTCACAAATATGTCGCACTAATATAGCTATTGCTTCAACCGTGTCGGTATACCCCGCACAGTTTCCATAACGTATTGCTATCTATGAATGTTTCCCAAATCCGGGTGGAGGATTTCAAGCCCAAACAAGAGAACCAAAATGTAAAGCAATCAAAGCAAACAATAATCATGCAAAAAGGGTGATCTAATCCCTAAGGTTACTCCACTTTTAAAGTGTCCCCAACAGAGTCGCCAGTTCTGTGATACGGTGGGAGAACTGACTTGAGGTCTTTGCATTTGTGTTTGCAAATGTTTCGGTTTAGCAAGAGTCGCCACCAACTTTTTATTTTATCCTAAGGAAAGGTCAAAAAGCACAGGAAAGACCTTTGAGATGTTTTCTTGGGTTCGGGGAGTATATTATAGAAAGGGAAGGTATTAGCACCCTTTCTATCTATGGTTATCCATGGGCTCTTAGTTACTTGCTTAGATCACTTGCTTTGATTTTCAATTGTTTGAAATGGTGCTTTGTGTGTGATTTTTGAAGATGTTTTGAAAAGAGGCCATTGTTGTGGCAACCTTTGTAATGATTCTTGTTTGAATGTATACAAAGGTGTTTTTATCTTTTGAAAAGTTTTCAATGTTTGAAATTAGGGTTTTGAAATTGTGTTTGTGGAGTGTGTTTTGAAAAGTAGCAAGGATGTTTTTCGCAAGTTTGATCAAGTAACTAAGAGCTATCTACCCTATTTTACTCAAAGATATTTCTTATGTTTTTAACCCTTTTAACAATGTTGTTTCACCATTGTATTTGGTGAACAACCTTGTGTTAGGATGTTAAACGGGACAGGCGCGGGTCATCGTATAAACCATGATTAGCAATGTTGCAAAGTATCTTAGCATTTTTTTGAGGGACTAAGATCATTTTTTGTAAGGCTACTTTGAATAGCGTCATCGAGGGACTATGATCTTTTGATTTTGTTTGTTTTACCAAGATACTTTGCATGCGTAACATGGCCATTTTATTTTAGGCAACCGAGTGGAGATACCTTAAGGGGTGTTTGTGTGCAAGTGAGTTTTATTGCATGCAAGAGTTTATCTTGAATAAGGATTTTCTATTTCATTGATTTTATCTTGCCATACACATCTGTTGTACCCCAAAATTTGCCCTCCCATATTTCTCAAAACATTTCAAGAAAAATTCACAAGTCCAACCCGGCGCATCATATTCAGGTGTTCTTTCGCCAAGATATCTCTGATAATATATTCTCAAATTCAGGTTCGGCTCAAGAGTCAATTCTTTAAAGAAGGTATCCGAATGTGTGAGTTTTCTCGAAGAAATATGGTGAAAAAGGGTGCTGAAAGTGCAGTTTTTACGCGCTAAAAAATTCATAACTTGAAGATCGTGGCTCGTATTGAACCCGTTCCGGTGGCCAAAATTCCGTCTTGACATTATCTACGTTTTCATCTCTCACGGCTGGAAGCCAATTTCGATCAGAAGGTCTTCAAAAATGTGGATTTATCAAGTATTTTTGCACAGAAAATTTGTGACAGAAGTTTATTTACGTCATGTTCAGAAAATCATAACTTTGTCGATTTTCATCGTATCGAGCTGGTTCCGGCGCCAAAATTTCACAAATTGAGGTGACTACATTTTCACAAAAGGTATTGAGTTCAAACGGTATTCAAAAGGCCTTCGTTTTTTGCTCAGAGTGCGTAACACGCTGAAAATCCTGAATGCTGAATAATATTTCATCTGGGCCGAAACTTCGAAAATTCATAACTCGGTCAATTTTTATCGGATTGGGCTCATATTTTTACACAAGGTCACTGACTCATAGATCTACAACTTTGCTTCAAAATTCGAGACCAAATTATGCACCGATATACCAGTTTTTTTATTGAAGAACGTGTCAGAGTCGACACTGGAGCCCAAAATAAGTTTGTCTGAGCTAAAACTTCAAAAATTCATAACTAATTCACCGTTTATCCGATTGAACCGATTTTCGGACAGGAGTTAGTTTTTGATGTCGGCTACATTTTGTTTTCATATTTCAACTTCAAAAATTGCACTTAAGTCCCTGCGATTTAGCCTGGAAAGTGACGAACTCAAGTGAACATTGGAGGCCCAATTGCACATTCAAAGCCCATTTTCTTTACCCTAATTTCCATTATATAATCACCTTCTTTTCACACAAACCAGAGAGTAGAAAAAAGAGGAAAAAAACCTTGTCATAACACTGTTAGAATATCAAATTCTTTCAAGAACCCTAAAACCTTGAAATCCTTATTACAAATCCCTCTCTCACTACAAACAAACCATCACAGTTACAAACCAACACCTCACTACTTCTTCGGTAAGGGTAAGACTGACTTGATCTCCATGATCCAAAAGGCATAAAAGCATTCACGTCACTTATTTTCCAGTAAGGGTAAGATTGATTTGATCTCCATGATCAAAAGGGTATAATCATTCATACATGCCATATTGTGCCTAAACGTTAAATTTCTTCATATATTGGCTTTATTTGCATTTTATGATTTTATTTAATGTGTTCATGAGATTCAACACTGCAGATTTAGACAGGATCCCCATGCAGGTTCATTAAGGAACGTTGAGGCAAAAACACAAATGGCCAAAATCCAAAAGCCAAATGGCCAAAAAGAACAACTTATGCATTACAACAATACATGTCGAGACAGACATCCTGAGAAGATTTAGGAACGTTGAGGCCAGAACACAAATGGCCAACGGCCATAACACAAATGGCCAACAGCCAGAACACAAATGGCCATGAAATCCAATCCAATGGCCAAAGAATGCAGACCACGGTACTCAGGAGTCAATGAACACGCATGTGATGCCAGAAAGTCAAACAAGGCTTTTTGTCTAATGGGCCAAATTGCTTCCAAAAAACCTCCCTTTGGGTCTGAATACCCCCCATGGTTTGCATTGTTTTTTATTTCTATTTGATTTTCTTTTAATTCTATTAATGTTTTAATTATTTCTTTTAATTCCATCAAATAATTTTCATAATAAAAATAAAATACAGAAAAATCAAAAAAAATGTTTATTGTTATTAATATTAATTTCACCATTATTTTTGTAAATAAACTTTAAACAATTAATTAGATTAATTTAGGTTTCAAAACTTTAATATTTTTCTTAACAAATTAAAATATGTAGAAATTAGGGTTTTTAACTTTTTATCACTTTTCTTAATAAATAACTTTTTCTTATTATTATTATTAATAATTACTA
This sequence comes from Vicia faba, assembly GCA_948472305.1. Lineage (NCBI taxonomy): Eukaryota > Viridiplantae > Streptophyta > Magnoliopsida > Fabales > Fabaceae > Vicia > Vicia faba. The sequence goes on from OX451735.1 coordinate 1,234,612,630, forward strand.
ATTTATTTTGTAAATAAACATATACATAAATATTTTAGTAAATTAGGTTAAACTTTAATATTTTTCTTTAATAATTAAAAATAACTTAGAATTAGGGTTTCTTTTAATTTTAATTTTAATTTTCTTATTCCATTAAATACCAAAAACATAAAAAACATTTCTTTTCTTTTAATTAAATAATTCATTAACCTTTCATTCAATTTAATTTCAAAAGGGTCCAACGCCCTCGAACGTTCAATTTTTATTTCGTTTCGCATGTTATTTTATTTTCCTTTGTGAATATTATGTAATTGCTCAAGCCTTGTAATAGTAATTAGGAATTTATTTACTTTCCGCATTTTTTATTCAAAACGGGTCTTTGTTAATTTGGCGATGTATAGACCCGCGCCTTGTAATAGCGTAGAATTTTACTTTCCGCACTTTAATTTCCGCACTTTTAAACTGCTAACTTGCATGAAAGAATGAATGACTAATTAAAAACAATGCGTAGATCACCATAATACATGTACAAGATAAATGCTAAACTGAAAATAACACACAAATTCACACACCACTCTTAGGGTACGCCTCACTGTTGCCTTGCCCTCGAAACGTGGTCGTCGAGTATAGGACGTTTTAGTAAGTCCTTATGTCCATGACATGATCCAGTTGCCTCGAAACGGTTGCCTCGGAAAATAAAGGATCAATGGCATAAGGGTAGCTTCTAAGGTGTCCTACTGTTGCTCTGGTGACCACACTGTCCCTACAAACGAATTGACCCGAACACCTCCAACGGTGGTGCTACCTACCTCTCAATGGTGGGATGGCACTACCTTAAGGACATTTACACAGCCTAATTCCTTAGGGTAGGTAGACGACTCATGGATACTTGCTCTCTTCAAAAACAAACGAAAACTCTTTTCACACCGACACTTTTCAAAAAGCTTTCAAAACAATTTTTCAAACACTCTTGAGGACTGATACAAGAGTCGATCTGAAATATTTAAACGAAACTTTTTTCAAACCCACTCACATTTTGAAAAGCAAACATTTTGAAAACACAAATGAGCAAGTATCTAAGAGCCCATGGATAACCATGGATAGAAAGGGTGCTAACACCTTCCCTTTCTATAAATCTACCTCCCGAACCGAGAAACAATCTCATAAGGAATTTTGCTGTGCTTTTGTCCTGTCCATGTTGGAGAAAATAAAAGACGGTGGCGACTCTTGCTTCCGCGACATTTCGCAAACCAGCTTTAAACAGTCAGTTCCAGATCCACCGATCACAGAACTGGCGACTCTGCTGGGGAGAGAGATAAAAGTGAGGTGTACCTTAGGACTAAGATCACTTGTGTTTTCAATTGCTGTGTTTGTTTGCTTTATATTTGTGGGCTGCATCGGAGTTACATAGATCCTAACCCGGATCTGGGGATACCTTGTTAGGTAGCATAAGCTGTGAGGGACCTGTCCGGCGTAGACCGATATGGGTGAAGCAGTGGCTACGTTGGTGTGGCGCCTTGGTCTGTACCGATATCCCTTGTGTCGCAACGAGGAGAATATGGGTCTTCTGAGGAGTCATTAAGCACCAACCGACCTTAGAACCTTAAATGACCCAACTTGGCCAATAGAACAGTAGCAGTATGCTACGCCCATTGAGGCTAAACTCTCGTGATGGTTCTGGCTGCAAGAAAAGATTGAGATGCTGGAGTTATGACCGATTAAGGGTAGTTAGTGATATTGGGATCCTCTAGAACCCGGTTACTTATGATAGGACAGGTCTTAACCAACAAACTGAAAGAGGGTAATACCTAGACCCCATGCTGGCCTAAACTCTAAGGGCTTCTCTTGTGTGACTTGTGTGCCTTCCAACTTGACTATTTGCATGCTTGTTATCTGACACTTGAGTTTCCTGCAGGTTTTGTTTACAGTCCTTAATTGGGACTCATAATAGGATTTGCCTACATTACCCCATGCATAGAATAACATCATACCATTGCATACATCCCGCATAAGGACTAATCCGTTTCAAGGATCTCAAGGGCTTGTGATGCAGGTCCTGATGAATCAACTGTCCAGCAAGGGGAAAAAGGGGATTTATTTTCCTCTAGCCAGGTTGATGACTTGAGTCAGGGGCTATGACCTACTGGATATGGTGAGCCTTTGACCCTTGAAGAAGGACTCTCAACAACAGGAAGTTCCTTCAATCCAGTTACCAAATTCAAATGCTAACAATTTTCTTATTTCCCCCGCGAGATCCTTGGAAACATTGCATGCATACATACATATCATTGCATTACAGGTATCCCTTTTACAGGTTGCTTACCTTCTTCCCTGTTTATTTCAGCCGATCGTCATGAATCCTGAATCATCTACTGAGCAATCCATCAAGGCTCTCCAGGCTCAGAATGCCAAGTTCCAAGAGTTGATCATGAGTCTAGCCCAGGGGCAACAAGATCTGAAGACCCTGCTTTTGAAAAAAGAAGAAGAAGAGGACGGTGCTGTTCAACCCTAGACGCAAATCTGGGAATGGATTACAAAATGAAGTTGAGCAGACTACCCCATCTGTTGGGAAAGACAGTCCCCAAGAAAGGGAGGTTCCTAGTCCAGTGGTCTCCGACAACGAGACCGATTACAATGATGAACAGCACCCTCCAGCTGAGGATAGGTACAAACAATTGGAAGACCGACTAAGTGCCATGGAGATACAAAAAGTGCCCGGCCTGGACTTCAAAGATCTAGGTCTGTCTTCTGGGGTAGTGATCCCGCACAAATTCAAGGCACCTGCTTTTGAAAAATATGACGGGGCTTCCTGTCCTAAGCTGCATCTCAGGTCTTATACAAGGAGGATCCAGCCCTACACGGCTGACAAGAATTTGTGGATTCACTTCTTTCAGGATAGTCTGTCGGGAACTCAACTCGACTGGTTCTATCAACTGAATGGAGCCAACATCCTCAACTGGGAGGACTTGGCCACTGCATTTTATAAGCAGTATCAGTATAATGCCGACCTCGCTCCTACGCGTACCCAACTCCAGGGTATGTCACTGGGGACGGGTGAAGGTTTTAAGGAGTACGCCCAAAAATGGAGAGACCTTGCTGGAAGGGTACAACCACCTCTAACTGACCGGGAGCTCGTTGACATGTTCTTGGGGACTTTTTCTGGTCCATTCTACAACCATCTGATTGGGAATTCTTCTGCTGGGTTCACAGATCTTATCTTGACTGGGGAGAGAATTGAAGCTGGTATCAAGTCGGGGAAGATTCAAGAAACCGCACCTGCTGATGCTCAGAAAAAGCCCCACAGTGGGAAGAAGGAGTCCAATGCTATACATGGTAAAAAGGGTCGTCATGATGTAGGGGCAATCCAGATCTCTGATCCCGCGCCTGTTCAACAAAGAAAGAGCAATAGGCGTAGGATAAAGTATCAAGATAGGAAGTATACTAACATCAACATGTCTTTGTCTCAGGCATTACAACAATTGCTGAAGGCAAAACTGATCACACTGAAGGATCCTCCTCAGAATCCTGATACTTCCTCTTCCAAGTACAACCCGGGTGTGAGATGTGCCTACCATTCTGACAGTCCCGGACATGACACCGACGACTGTTGGACCTTGAAGAACAAGATCCAGGATTTGATTGATGCCAAGGAGGTCAAGTTTGAACACTGATCCTACACCAAATCATCGAGAATGTCTTTTGTTCATTCGAATGTTCAAGTTGTATTTTTCTTTGATTGTTCAAACATTTTATTCATGTCAAACTTTGTTATTTCAGTAATGCATTACACGTGTTTGTTTTGAAGTAATTATGTTTACTATGCTTAAAACTGTTTTCATATTTTTGTGATGTTCAACGCTCGGTTAACAATTCTAAGCCTTTTGAGGGAGGATGACGAAAACGATACCACGATATACAACATGCTTTTGAACAGACCCCGCTGATGAGGTACATGCATTGTTTCAATTCCTAAACACTGGAGTTATAAGGCAGATAATCCCTCGTTAACCCCTTTGAGCCAAATAAGTAGGAGTTTTTCTTTTCGAAAATTAAAACCCTTAATCATAACTTGGGGCAGGGTAGTTTTCTCAGTTGATCCAAGTGCACAACGAATAACACCAAAGAAGTCCTTCCAAAACAAAAGACAGCGATGGTTCCGAACAATCATAAAGACAGGCAGTCATTACTTCTCAAAATAAAATCCCAATAAGTCAAAACCTATGAAGGAGACTTACGAAACTGGGGCATCCCGCTGACTGTAATCACAAAAGAAACAGTTCAGGCAAAAAACAGGGATAACAAAATAAAAAAAAGAAAGAGGTCCTACAGACCCTCAACAAAAAGGAATGACTGCCTATTCCAAATAAACTGTCAATATCCGAACCATCGCTGGTATATCAAAGCAAAGACTCAAACAAGGTCTAACACACAATCAGCTGAGTTTAGGTTTAAAGAACATCACGAAGAGCGGGTGGGTACAAATAAAATTTGAGCCTTTATCCTTTGTTTCTTAAACCGTGAACCAGGCCACGCTACAACCCTCAAAAGTCCTAGCTGAAGCATGGGTTAGTTCGAAAGCATACTGCTACGAAAGGTATCCTGACTCCTTAAGGCTTGCGGTAAAATAACGAGTTGACATCAAAATTTACAAAATTCACTTGTTTTTTTATGAAAAATGCATTTTCAAAATCTTCAAGACAGACATAAGCTTTGCATTTTTGAAATAACATTGCTTGCACATATGACTATTTGTTTGAATAGCAAAGAAAATCGCACGAAGAATATCTTATGAACAAAAGCACTCCCAACCAAGGGGCAGGCCTGATCATTGTCCATCATCTGGGGCAGTTAAGTCAAGATTCGGAGAATCTCTCAAAAGGCCAACCAGCTCGGGGCAAATCTCCATCTGGATCACTTGGGGCATTGGACGATCAAACGAAGATCTTCTGGTGGTATGGTAACACTGCACTACTGACAGTGACAACTTCCTGTATCCTAAGAGCACGGACATAGTCAAAAAAATACTACGCACAATCAAAGACCCGCTAGGTTGACACACCTAGGCAAAAATAAGGGCTTCCCGGCGAACCAAAAGGGTTCGGGCAAAATAAGGGATGAAAATGAGAAAAATCTGTACACCCGGCAAGTCGAAAACCTGAAAAGGCGGCTTGGGAAAAAAAGGGTATCCCGGTGGACTGAAAACCCGAAAGGGCGGTCCAGGCAAAAATTAGGGATCAAAACGTACGACTATGTCCTGGCATCTCGTCACATGTCTACCAGAAGATTTGTCAATTACCCCCACAGGTGCCTTCTCCCACTGAAACTGGGGCAATAACGATTTGTCTAAGCGATCTAGTTGCTCTGTCCACCAAGGTACCAAGGTAAGTTCGGCTGAAGAATGTAACCAAGATACCTTAATTCCCCCAGGAGAGTCCAGTCCAAAAGTTTCCCCAGGAAAGTGGAATCCATCTCCCAGCAGGAAGCTTATCCCTAGTAGATTCTGGAAGCTTGTCACCCACAGAGCACGAACGCGTCTCCCGGATTTTATTCAAAGGTTATTTCCCCACCAGGATATAACTGGGTTATCCTCAGCTAATGGCCACGGAAAGATCGTCCTCGGCGAGTTCTTCCTATCCCTAGCGGAGTTCATCAAAACTTCCAACAAAGCTTATCAACGGTATCCCCAGCGGAGTTATCCTCAACATCTCAGCAAAGTATTTCTTCCTACAGAGTAGATTCCCCGCAGAGTAATCTCTCCAACAAGTTTATTCCCCAACGGAGTCATCTTCTCCTACCGGTATTCTTGCAACCATCATCCCCAGCGAAAACAAAGAACTCTCTTCAACATCAGCCCAGGATTCAGCTCCCGGCATTCGTCAAGGATTTATTTTCCTAGACGAAAATACATTCATAAACATCACATTGTCATACAGTATGATACATGCATACACGAATCATATCACCCCAATCTCATTTATTTTTGAGAACATCATGACATCATGCATGTCATACATTATGACATTGCATACAACTAACTCGTTACTTTTTCAGGAAAGAACGATCAACAGATAAAAGTCTTTACCTTTTGAAGTAGAAGACGTCCAAGATTCCTTCATCATTCTGCTGAGGTTGTAGTCGCCTAAGATTCCTTCATCATTCTGCTGAGGTTGTAGTCGCCAAAGATTCTCTCATCATTCTGCTGAGGTTGAAGTCGTCTAAGATTCTCCAATCATTCTACTGAGGTTGTAGTCGCCAAAGATTCTCTCATCATTCTGCTGAGGTTGTAGTTGCCTAAGATTCTCTCATCATCCCGTTGAGGTAGTAATCATCCAAGGTTCTCTCATCGTCCCGTTGAGGTAGTAATCGCCCAAGGTTCTCTCATCGTCCCGTTGAGGTAGTAATCGCCCAAGGTTCTCTCATCGTCCCGTTGAGGTAGTAATCATCCAAGGTTATCTCATCATCCCGTTGAGGTAGAAATCGCCCAAAGGTTCTCTCATCGTCCCGTTGAGGTAGTAATCGCCCAAGGTTCTCTCATCGTCCCGTTGAGGTAGAAATCGCCCAAAGGTTCTCTCATCGTCCCGTTGAGGTAGTAATCGCCCAAGGTTCTCTCATCGTCCCGTTGAGGTAGTAATCGCCCAAGGTTCTCTCATCGTCCCGTTAAGGTAGTAATCTCCCAAGGTTCTCTCATCGTCCCGTTGAGGTAGAAATCGCCCAAAGGTTCTCTCATCGTCCCGTTGAGGTAGAAATCGCCCAAAGGTTCTCTCATCGTCCCGTTGAGGTAGTAATCGCCCAAGGTTCTCTCATCGTCCCGTTGAGGTAGTAATCGCCCAAGGTTCTCTCATCGTCCCGTTGAGGTAGAAATCACCCAAAGGTTCTCTCATCGCCCCGTTGAGGTAGTAATCGCCCAAGGTTCTTTCATCGTCCCGTTGAGGTAGTAATCGCCCAAGGTTCTCTCATCATCCCGTTGAGGTAGAAATCGCCCAAAGGTTCTCTCATCGTCCCGTTGAGGTAGAAATCGCCCAAGGTTCTTTCATCGTCCCGTTGAGGTAGTAATCGCCCAAGGTTCTCTCATCGTCCCGTTGAGGTAGAAATCACCCAAAGGTTCTCTCATCGCCCCGTTGAGGTAGTAATCGCCCAAGGTTCTTTCATCGTCCCGTTGAGGTAGTAATCGCCCAAGGTTCTCTCATCGTCCCGTTGAGGTAGTAATCGCCCAAGGTTCTCTCATCGTCCCGTTGAGGTAGAAATCACCCAAAGGTTCTCTCATCGCCCCGTTGAGGTAGTAATCGCCCAAGGTTCTCTCATCGTCCCGTTGAGGTAGTAATCACCTAAGGTTCTCTCATCGTCCCGTTGAGGTAGAAATCGCCCAAAGGTTCTCTCATCGTCCCGTTGAGGTAGTAATCGCCCAAGGTTCTTTCATCGTCCCGTTGAGGTAGTAATCGCCCAAGGTTCTCTCATCGTCCCGTTGAGGTAGAAATCGCCCAAGGTTCTCTCATCGTCCCATTGAGGTAGTAATTGCCCAAGGTTCTCTCATCGTCCCGTTGAGGTAGTAATCGCCCAAGGTTCTCTCATCGTCCCGTTGAGGTAGTAATCGCCCAAGGTTCTCTCATCGTCCCGTTGAGGTAGAAATCGCCCAAAGGTTCTCTCATCGTCCCGTTGAGGTAGTAATCGCCCAAGGTTCTTTCATCGTCCCGTTGAGGTAGTAATCGTCCAAGGTTCTCTCATCGTCCCGTTGAGGTAGAAATCGTTCAAGGTTCTCTCATCGTCCCGTTGAGGGCACGTCTGAAGAGTTTGAAGATCCGATTCCTGTATCTTGCCAGGGTGTATCTGTTGACGACTAATTCCAGACTCGATTCCTGTATCCTGCCACGGCACGTCTGAAGAGTTTGAAGATCCGATTCCTGTATCTTGCCAGGGTGTATCTGTTGACGACTAATTCCAGACTCGATTCCTGTATCCTGCCAGGGCACGTCTGAAGAGTTTGAAGATCCGATTCCTGTATCTTGCCAGGGTGTATCTGTTGACGACTAATTCCAGACTCGATTCCTGTATCCTGCCAGGGCACGTCTGAAAAGTTTGAAGATCTGATTCCTGTATCTTGCCAGGGTGTATCTGTTGACGACTAATTCCAGACTCGATTCCTGTATCCTGCCAGGGCATGTCTGAAGAGTTTGAAGATCCGATTCCTGTATCTAGCCAGGGCATATCTGTTGACGACTAATTCCAGATTCGATTCCTGTATCCAGCCAGGGCATATCTGCATAAAGAGTTTGAAGATCAACCCCAGTAACAGGCCAGGTAATTATCTTTCTTTCTCAGGTACGCAAGTTCTCGCTAAGGAATCTCTTACGCGATCGACACCTAGATGGCATCTATAAGCCCATCCACATACCAACAGTCTCCAAATGGCATCTATAAGCCCATTCCCGACAAGGCTCTGTCACAACTCCAAATGGCATCTGTTGTACCCCAAAATTTGCCCTCCCATATTCTTCAAAATTTGCCAAGTCAAAGCTTCAAGATCTCTCCAAGGGTTGCACAGTGCAAGGGCCTCCTAAGCAGTCAAAATTAGGGTTTTGGTTCTGACAAAGAAAATGAAGTTTCCAAGGGTCCAATCAAGTCCCACATGCCTATAAATATGGTCAAGCATCCTCATACCAAGTTTCAAGACTTTCAGCACAAAATTGCACAGTCAAAAACCCTAATTGCACTACAGTCAACTGTAGGGGCAAAATGGTCATTTGACAGTCAAAAGTTCAAATTTTTGATCAACATCTCATTTTGAAGCCACAAACATCATTTGATCAATGCTTGATCATGATTCTCAAAGCTTGGCTCAAAAATCATCAAGATGCAAAAGTTTCCATATTTGGACAGCTGAAAAAGTCAACTGTAAATTGACCAGGGCATAACTTTCACATGGATTATCAGAAAAATTCCATCCAAAGCTCATTTTGAAGAGAAAGACATTTCCTACAACTCCGCTTCATACTTCAAGTCCAAGAAATGCTCTCACAAAAAGTTATCAATTTCAACATTATAGGTCATTTTCAAAAGTCAACAAAAAGGGACTTTAAGTCAAAGGCCATAACTTGAGATTGGTAAATCAAAATGACATGGGACCAAATGCATTGGTTATAGGACTCAAAGACCTTTCCAAAATGTCCAAGAACATGAGCAAAGCTTAAAAATTGAGCAAGTTATGCCTTGTGGAAGTTGGGAAATTTTTGGATATTTTGAAAAGTCAACATTGCTTCAAATGACCTAAAATTGCTAATGGGCCTCTTTTTCTTCCACAATTCATTATCCAAGGCATGTGCACGACCATTTGGCCCAAAGGGAAGTTTTTATCATTTTTATTTTATTTATTTGAATTTTTAAATGCTAGAAATTCATTTAATTAATTAAAATATATAAAAAATGCTAAACCTAGGTTTTTAAATCTTTTTATGCATGATATATACTCAATATTTCGTGCAAATCAAATAAGGAAAGAATCAAAGGTGATTGGATGTGATTGAAGCCAAAAAGCATGAAAAAGATTTGGAAAATTATGGTTTGCAAATCAAATATTTTTTCACATCAATGCATGGATTTTTGATCAAGTTCTTAACCTAAATCATTCACCTATACATACTAATGCTAACCCTCGTGCCCATGACCTGAAGGCTGCGCCATAGACCAAGAATCACACTTGAATTTTTTGCCTAAAATTTGAAAACTGATAACTAGGTTTTAGTTTGATTCAAGCCAAAAGAACCATTCCATCACCTTCCTGGGATATCAAGGAAGGTTTTCAAATCAAGAACATCAACTCTAACGCCTTGAATCGGTATACAGAAGTCAATTTTTTCTCATAAAAATGCATATTCGTGTTTTGATTTTGAGACATTCTCATAGAATTTTGTTTATATATTCATACTAAGCGATGTGTTCTGAAGCTAACCCTATATTTTAATTGCGTTTTCATGCACTATTGGAGAATCTTCCATTGTTGTCTTTTAGGGTTTTGCAAGCTTTGAATTGGGCGTTTCCAGATAGGGTAAAATTAGCACACCATAATGCCATGAACGAAACAAGCGTGCTTGGACGATCAAAACGGAACCCTCGCGCCTAATTTATGAGGCCCCAGGGGCTAATCGCTATTTTCCAATAGGGTGTCTATGGGGACGGTTCAAAACCGTTGCTGATTGCGTTTTCGTTTCATAAAAAAATAAAGCCATGAATAAGATGACTATGTGGCTAGCAGCGATTGGTCTATTTGAAATTTCGCGCTAATTCTCCATTAACGCGTTGTTTCATTTTATAAATATTGTTTGTTATTTAATATACAGAAAACGTGAATAGAGCAGTTGGCAAGGCGTGTACATTGGTGAACCACAGGACCTGGGTTCGATCCCAGGTCCCCTCCCTTTCCATATTATTATTTTTCTAACGTTGCTTGTGTGTAGCTCGTTCCCAGAATCCCAGCGTACACTCTATAGTCCCAGAGCGCCACATGTCCACCAAGATCAAACCCAAGGCCAGGATTCAGGGCATATGGTGCGCCTCAGTCAAAGGTGTCACACGCTAGCATGAGAAGTCAGACAAGGCCTTAAACAAATGGGCCCAAATTGCTAAGCAAAACCTCCTATTTGGGGACTGAACCCCTTAGGTTTGCAATACTTTTTTTCATTCTTTTTTTTATTTCAATTATTATTCTTTTTTATTAATTCTTGTAATTTAAATATTTTCATAAAATATATAAAAAACACCAAAAAATCAGAAAAGATAAAAAAATAATAAATATTTTTATTTAACTAGTATTTTTGTAAATAAATATTATTCATTAATTTTAGTTATTAAATTAGGTTTAATTGTAATATTTTCCTTAATCAATTTAAAATTCGGTAGAATTAGGGTTAATTTAATTTTAATTTCATTTAATCTCTTTCATTAAAACTCATAAAATACAAAATACCAAAAATAGCTTCTTTTCTTTAATTCAATTAATTTAACAATTTAATTTAATTCCATTAAAAAGGGTCCAACGCCCTCGTTTCAATTTAAAGTTTTAATTCGCGTATTTATTTCTTTTTCTTTTAATATTTATGTATCTCTCCCAAAGTCGTGTAATATATTTCTCGCACTTTTATTTTCCTTTATTTCTTTACTTTCCGTCAAATCGGGTCCTGGATTTTAATTTTGGCGATGTGGACCCGCGCCTTTGTAATAGTTTAGAACTTTCAATTTCCGCATCTTTTTTAACTATTAAATAATGGCATGCAAGAATGAATGGACGAAAAATAAAAACAAGCGTAGATCACCCATGACATGAACAAGATAAATAAACGAATCTGACACACAAATCACACACCACCCCTAGGGTACGCCTCACTGTTGCCTTGCCTCGAAAGGTGATCGTCGAGTAGAGGATATCTTAGTAAGTCTTCATGATCCGGGAACCTGGCATGAGGGTAGCTTCTAAGGTGTCTTCCCATTGCTCTGGTGATCACCATGTCCCGAACCTCGAATTGACCCGAACACCTCCAACGGTGGTGCTACCTACCTCTCAATGGTGGGATGGCACTACTTTAAAGGACATTTACACAGACGAATTCCTTAGGGTAGGTAGACGACTCTAGATACTTGCTCTAAATTTCAAAACAAAACAAAAATACTTTTCACACCGACACATTTTCAAAAGCTTTCGAAAGCAATTTTTCAAACACTCTTGAGGACCGATACAAGAGTCGAACTGAAATTTTCAAAGAAACTTTTTTAAAACCCACAGTTGAAAAGCAAACAAACCATTTTTGAAAACACAAGTGAGCAAGTATCTAAGAGCCCATGGATAACCATGGATAGAAAGGGTGCTAACACCTTCCCTTTCTATAATCTACCTCCCGAACCGAGAGCAATCTCTATAAGGAATTTTTCTGTGCTTTTGTCCTTTCCATTTGGAGAAAATAAAAGACGGTGGCGACTCTTGCTTCCGCGACATTTCGCGAACCAGCGTTAAACAGTCAGTTCCAGATCCACCGATCACAGAACTGGCGACTCTGTTGGGGATATTGTTAAAGTAAGGTGTACCTTAGGGTTAGTTCATAACTGTGTTTTCAATTGTATTGACTTGTCTGCTTTAAATTTGTGGGTTGCCTGGGAATTACATAGACCCTAACCCGGATCTGGGGATACCCTGTTTAGGTAGCATAAGCTGTGAGGGACCTGTCCGGCGTAGACCGACACGGGTGAAACAGTGGCTACGTTGGTGTGGCACCTTGGTCTGTACCGATATCCCTTGTGTTGCAACGAGGAGAATATGGGTCTTCTAAGGAGTCATTAAGCACCAACAACCTTAGAACCTTAAATGACACAACTTGGCCATTAGAACAGTAGCAGTATGCTACGCCCATTGAGGCTAAACTCTCGTGATGGTTCTGGCCGCAAGAAAAGATTGCGATGCTGGAGTTATGACCGATTGAGGGTAGTCAATGATATTGGGATCCTCTAAGAACCCGGTTACTTTGATAGGACAGGTATGAACCAACAAACTGAAAGAGGGTAGTACCTAGACCTCATGCTGGCCTAAACTTTAAGGGCTTGTCTTGTGTGACTTGTGTGCCTTACCATGTTTGCCTTTGTATCTATTTGTGGTGTGTTTTATCATAACATAATGACATCATGAGCATTGCATGCATCCTGCATAAGGACTGACCATTTCAAAGACAAGAGGGTTTCATCTTTGCTCTATTTTGTAGGACATCATGATGCCTGTACGAAGGAATACTATCCGGTTCAACTTTGTTCACTCACCTGAGTTGCTTGAAGAGTTGGCTAGCAGAATTCCAAATACCACTTCCTTCATTCAGAGGCATGGTTCTCTTCTCAGTTTAGTCACTGCAAAGCGGGATCAACAGTTGATGAGTGTTCTGACCCAGTTCTATGACCCTCTGTACCAGTGCTTCACCTTTCAAGACTTACAGCTGGTCCCTACCCTGGAAGAGTTCTCTGATTTGCTTGGTATCCCTATCTTGGATCAGACTCCCTTTACTGGTTGGGAAAAGACCCTCAGGCTCGAGGATGTTGCTGCAGTTCTTCCCTTGACACATCAAGAGGTAATGGACAACTGGGTAACTAGAAGCGGAGTTAAGGGTTTCTTGGCCAAGTTCCTGATTGGTAAAGCTAACAGCTTCTGGAACGACCTGGACTTTAGGGCATATGAAGATATCTTGGCTCTCCTAATCTATGGGTTAGTCTTGTTTCCTAATCCTGACAACTTCATCAATGTCACTGCCATAAGAATCTTTATGTCTCAGAATCCGGTGCCCACTCTCTTGGGTGACATCTTGCAACAACTTCATGCTCGTACTACCCGAAGACGAGGAACCCTGTGGTGTTGTATCCCTTTGTTGGTGAGGTGGTTTATTTCACACCTCCCCAAGTTCGTACTGAAGAACCAAGAAGGAAGAGGTTGGGCTCATAGATTAATGTCTCTCACCGACAAAGACATCATTTGGACTTGTAGAGGTTTGGATGAGATAGCTATTATTGATCGATGCGGGGAATACCCTAATGTTCCTCTGATTGGTACCCAGGGAGGAATCTCGTACAATCCATGTCTAGCGCTCCGTCAGTTTGGAAGAGCCAGAAGAGCAGGCCCCCATGAGATGTTGGTGCCTCATATCAGTTTTGAGTTTCAGGTGGATAGTGACGAGCTGCGTCGTAGGTTCATCAAGGCTTGGGACAAAGTTCATAAAGCTGACCCCCAAGAGTTGGGGCCAAAGACTTCTTTACCTATGGAAGCCTACTACAAATGGGTTCGCATCCGTGCTCAGAAGTTAGGTATGTCGTATGAAGCTGCCAGACCCGTCATTCTCGAGTGTCCTGACAAAGATGGGGTTCCTCCAAATGTCCTTCCTCCTCAGATACCTACTGATTATGAGACATTGAAGAGATCTTGGTCACAACTGCGAGAAGAGCGGGATTCTTACCGGGAAAAGTTCAACGAGCAGGAGTTGAAGATCCAGAAGCTGACAAAGCAGTTGGAAAATGAGCGAGCTCTGAATGCCTACATCCGTACTGAGAAAAAGAGACCATGGGATCCATAAGGAGCTCCGGATGTTCTTTTACAGTTTTATTTCCCTTTTCAGTATTTCCTTTCATGTAATGCCTAAGGGCAACCTGTTGAATAATTTCAGTTTCAAAGTTGAATCTAATGAAGTGTGTTCCTTTTTGTTTACAAAGTTGATTCCCGATTGTCTTTGAAAACATAAATCATACGCATTCCATTCATCACGTGCATAGCAGGTTTTCCTCTTTTCAGGTTGCTTACCGTTCTTCGCTGTTTATTTCAGCATCATGAATCCTGACTCATCCTCAACTTAGATGTCCATCAAAGCTCTTCAGGCGCAGAATGCGCAATTTCAAGAATTAATCATGGGTTTGGCTCAGGGCCAAGAAGAGTTGAAGGCTCTGCTCCTGAAGAAGGAAAAGAAGAAGAAGAGGAGAACTGTCCTTTTTAACTCGGGCCGAAGGATTGGCAACACTCTGCAGAATGAAGAGGCTGGTTCTTCTATTGGCAAGGGTACTCCTCAAGCGGAAAAAGGTCCTAGTCCGGTAGTCTCTGACAACGAGACTGATTTTGATGAAGAGCAATATCCTCCGGCAGAATACAGATACAAACAGTTGGAGGACATGTTGAATGCTATGGAGATACAACAGGTACCTGGGCTGGATTTTGGAGATCTGGGTTTGTCTACTGGTGTGATCATTCCTCGTAAGTTCAAAGCACCATCTTTCACTAAGTACGACGGGGCGTCTTGTCCCAAGCTACACCTCAGGTCTTATGTGCGGAAGATTCAACCGTACTCAATGGATAAGAATTTGTGGATCCACTTCTTCCAGGAGAGTCTTTCAGGGACTCATCTCGAATGGTTCTATCAGCTGGATGGGACCAAGGTTCGTAACTGGGAGGAGTTGGCTACTGCTTTCTATAAGCAGTATCAGTATAATGCCGACCTTGCCCCTACACGTACCCAACTCCAGGGTATGTCGTTAGGTTCAAGTGAAGGTTTTAAAGAGTACGCTCAGAAGTGGAGGGATCTGGCTGGCAGGGTGCAGCCTCCGTTGACTGATCGGGAGTTGGTAGACATGTTCTTGGGGACCCTATCTGGGCCATTTTTCAACCATCTTATTGGGAATTCTTCTGCTGGATTCACTGATCTTATTCTGACTGGAGAGAGAATTGAGGCTGGGTTGAAGTCTGGTAAGATTCCGAAGGGTGCATCGTCTAGTTCTGAGAAGAAACCCTTCAAGAAGGAGGCCAGTGCTGTATATGGCTCCCGGAGACCAGAGAAATCTGAGCGCCGCCAATCTGTCAGTGCGGTAATGATTGCCAAGCCTGCTGCCGCTCCTCGGCCAACCAATCCTCAAAGGGCTGAAAGACCCCGAAGAGAGTTTACCCGTTTGAGCATGACCTTATCGCAGATCTTGCCACAGTTGCTATCCACCAATCTAGTGACTGTTAGAGAGGCACCCAAGGGTGTAAACACTGCTTCCCCCAAGTACAACCCAAATGCCCGCTGTGCGTACCATTCTGATAGCCCGGGGCATTCCACTGATGACTGTTGGGCATTAAGGAATAAGGTGCAAGACCTTATTGACGCGAAAGAGATACAGTTCGAAGCGCCTGAGAGGCCAAATGTGGTAACTGCTCCTATGCCCCAACATGGAGTAAATGCTGTTGATGAAGAGGTGTACGCTGTTTCTGTGGATGATCTAGCCACTCCCTTAATAACTGTCAAGAAGAACCTACTGCTGGCCGGTTTATTTCCGGGTTGCAGTGAGGGTTGCCTGTTCTGTGTTGTTTCCCTATCTGGTTGTCCCTTGCTGAAGTTAGGCATCCAAAGCCTGATGGACAGTAATGAGATTCTGTTTAAAAAGTCTGCTGTTCAGTTGGTTCCGGTAGAAGAGGTTTCTGTGGTTACCATCTTCAATAATCCAATCAAGGCTCTCCCGAAGAAGCCTGTTCAAATCATGACTGTTGCACCTATGGTTATTACTGTTCCGGGGCCTCTCCCCTACGTATCTGATAAAGCTGTCCCCTGGCACTATGGGGCAGATGTGTATGTGAACGAAATTAAACAAGAGTTCAACACTGGCGCCAGTATCTGCGATATCACTGGCCCAGCCAAGGTTACCCGCAGTGGCAGGCTCTTCTCGCCTGACATTGCACCGCCCGCTACTCGAAGACCCCTCCTTATAACACCTACAAGTGTACCTGTTCCTGTTGCTGACCAAGTTGTTTCCCCTGCTGCCGAGTCATCCAATGCTCGGGGCAAAGGAATTGAAGATGAGCCTGCCCGGATGGAGGCACCGATACCTATAAATGCTGAGGCCTCCCAACAAGAAATGGAGGAAATTTTAAAAATAATAAAGAAGAGCAACTTCAACATCGTCGAGCAGCTGGGGCATACGCCCTCCAAGATCTCAATGCTCTCCTTGTTACTGTGCTCCGAGGCCCATGCTAAGGCCTTGATCTCATTTCTCAAGACGACCCATGTGCCACAGGAGACATCTGCTGTCCAATTCACTGATTGCGTAGCAAATCTGACAGCGGACAACAGCTTGGGTTTCTCAGATGCTGACCTGACTGCGAAGGGAAGAGACCACAATGATGCCCTGCATGTCTCTATCGAATGCAGGGGCACTACTCTGGCACATGTATTGGTGGATACTGGTTCTTCCTTGAATGTTCTACCAAAGAAGGCTTTAGACCGTTTGGATTGTGAAGGCCTGGAATTAAAACCCAGCAATATCATCGTCAGGGCCTTTGACGGTTCAAAGAGGATGGTTCATGGAGAGGTTGACATTCCTATTCGTGTGGGCTCTCAGGTGTTCGACTCTACTTTTTATGTGATGGATATCCGTCCATCTTACTCTTGTCTACTGGGTCGACCTTGGATCCATAAAGCTGGGGCAGTGACCTCTACCTTGCACCAGTAGCTGAAATACCCTGTCAGAGGGAAGATCGTCACTGTACAAGGAGAGGAGGAGTATATGGTGAGCCATTTGAACTCTTTCAGATATATTGAGATGGACGGGGAGTTTATTGAAACCCCCTTTCAGCATTTCGAGGAGGTGCTTCCAATTTCAGCAGCAGCAGAAACAGCGGTCGAAGAGAATGTTCCTTTGAAGATGGCTTCCCTGAAGGATGCCCGGGCTGTGGTTCAGAAAGGTGACTGTGCCAACTGGGGCAGGCTTCCCGACTTTGCATAGAAAACTGACAAATTTGGACTGGGTTTTACTTCAGAGGGTCAGAAAGCTATGCGGAAGGCGAAGACCAGAAGACCTCCTGTGCTCATCACAAATCCAGGAGTGAATGCTGTTGGGGAGGACAATGAAGTGGATGAAGCAGAATTCAATAGCTGGATCTACCCGACGACCGAAGGCGGATTGACCAATTGGATTGTCAAAGACCATACTCCTGTTACTTTTGTTACGCAGTAATAAACTTCTTTGTTTTGCTATTTGTAATAAACAATAAATAAACTCTATGGCCCGGTGTCTTACCCGAGGCACCGTGGTTTCATTTGTGAGGGCATATAAATTGTCATTCCATATATCATAAATGAAAATCTTGGACGTTTTCTCGCATTTCAAATCTTATGCTCCTTTTCTGTCTTTCCTTCCTTTATACATATTTCAAAACAGCTGTATTTACACACACTCACTCATACAGGTTTCAATCCACTCTGGATCTCACTGGTAACGACTCTGCTACTGCCAATTATGACTTCGAAAATCCGATCAACTTAGCCGAAGACGAAGGTGAAGATGATTGCGAAGTGCCTGGCGAGCTTGCAAGACTGTTACTCCAGGAAGAAAGGGCAATTCAACCACATGAAGAGCCAGTGGCGATAATAAACTTGGGTACTGAGGCAGACAGGAAAGAGGTAAAGATTGGTGCCAACCTAGAGCTCAGCGTGAAGCAACGGTTGACTAAAATGCTACATGATTATATGGAGATATTTTCCTGGTCCTACAAAGACATGCCCGGGTTGGATACCGATATTGTGGTCCATCACTTGCCAACTAAGGAAGACTGCCCTCCGGTTAAGCAAAAGGTCCGCCGTATGCGTCCAGAAATGTCTGAGAAGATTAAAGCCGAGGTTATGAAACCGTTTGATGCTGGGTTCCTTGCAGTGACTTCTTACCCTCAGTGGGTTGCTAATGTGGTGCCGGTACCAAAGAAGGACGGTAAGGTCAGAATGTGTGTCGACTACAGGGATTTGAACAGGGCCAGCCCCAAGGATGACTTCCCCCTACCTCACATTGATGTCCTTGTTGACAATACAGCTCAGCATAAAGTGTTCTCTTTCATGGATGGTTTTTCAGGATATAATTAGATCAAGATGGCACCTGAAGACATGGAGAAGACTACCTTTGTTACTCAGTGGGGCACCTTCTGCTACAAGGTCATGCCTTTTGGACTAAAGAACGCTGGGGCAACCTACCAACGTGCCATGGTTGCTTTATTTCATGATATGATCCATCATGAGATAGAAGTGTACATTGACGACATGATCGCAAGGTCCCAGACTGAGGAAGAGCACCTAGATCATCTGCAGAAGTTGTTTGACCGTCTGAAATTGTACAAGCTGAGGTTGAACCCGAACAAGTGCACTTTTGGGGTAAGATCTGGGAAGTTGCTAGGCTTCGTTGTCAGTGATAAAGGTATTCAAGTGGACCCTGCTAAGGTTAAAGCTATTCAAGAGATGCCAATTCCTAAGATAGAGAAGGAAGTCAGAGGCTTTTTAGGACGCCTGAATTACATTGCTCTCTTCATCTCACACCTGACTGCTACCTGCGAGCCAATCTTCAAGCTGCTGAAGAAAGATCAGGTAGTACGTTGGAATGATGAATGTCAGGCTGCTTTTGACAGAATTAAAGAGTATCTCCAAGAACCACCCATCCTTATGCCACCGGTTGAAGGGAGACCTCTGATACTATATCTGACAGTGCTTGACAACTCAATGGGGTGTGTGCTGGGGCAGCATGACGAGTCTGGCCGAAAAGAGCATGCCATTTATTACCTTAGCAAAAAGTTTACTGACTGTGAGACCCGATACTCACTGCGCTTTGGTATGGGCTGCTCGCCGGCTGAGACAGTATATGCTGACTCACACTACCTTGTTGATCTCAAAGATGGATCCTATAAAGTACATATTCGAAAAGCCTGCTCTGTCTGGGAGAATAGCAAGATGGCAAATGATCTTGACGGAATACGACATTCAGTACACGACCCAAAAAGCCATCAAGGGAAGTGTATTGGCAGACCACTTGGCACATCAGGCCGTAGATGACTATCAGTCAATGAACTTCGAGTTTCCAGATGAAAGCATCATGATAGTAACTGATTGTGAGGTACCTGGACCGGATGAAGGACCTGAGGAAGGATCCCGATGGGCTATGCATTTTGACGGAGCCTCCAACGCTTTGGGAAACGGTATTGGCGCTGTAATCATATCTCCTCAAGGCACTCATACTCCGCTCACTGCCCGACTATGTTTCAACTGTACCAACAACATGGCAGAGTATGAGGCATGCATCATGGGTCTTCAAGCTGCGATCGACTTAAGGATCAAGTTTCTGAGTGTCTTCGGAGATTCCGCTCTTGTGATCAATCAGATCAAAGGAGAGTGGGATACGAAACATCCGAACCTTATTCCTTACAGAGAATGTGTGTTGACCTTGATCCCCCACTTCACGAAGATAACCTTTGAACACTTTCCGAGAGAATAGAATCAGTTGGCGGACGCGTTAGCTACAATGTCTTCTATGTTCAAAGTCAAATGGGATAATGAGGCTCCCCGGATCATCATCTGGAAACTGGACGAACCAGCATACTGTTGTGATCTCGAGACTGAATTGGTAACTGAGAAGCCTTGGTACCATGAGGTGAAGAGATACTTGGAAGCTCAGGAATACCCTGAGGGTGCCTCTGTCAATGATAAGAAGTTCCTGAGAAGGTTCGCGACAAAGTTCTTCCTTAGCAATGGCATCTTGTACAAGCAAAACCATGATTCAACCTTACTGCGTTGTGTGGATAAGACTGAAGCAGAAAGGATCATGGAAGAACTACATGAAGGGACCTTTGGTACACATTCCAGTGGACATACAATGGCAAAGAAGATCCTTCGGGCAGGGTATTACTGGTCCACAATGGAAGCTGACTGCTACCAACATTCCAGGACATGCCATAAGTGCCAAATTTACGCAGACAAGGTGCATGTTCCTCCAGTTCCTTTGAATGTTCTGACTGCGCCTTGGCCGTTTGCAATGTGGGGCATAGACATGATCGGTGAGATTAAACCTACGACATCCAATGGGCATCGCTTCATCCTAGTGGCGATTGATTATTTTACAAAGTGGGTTGAAGCAGCTTCCTACGCTACGGTAACCAAGACTGTTGTGGCACGGTTCATTCGGCATAATCTGATCTGTCGATACGGCGTCCCAGAAAGGATTATTACAGACAACGGTACCAATCTCAATAACAAGATGATCACTGAGCTCTGCGAGCAGTTCAAAATACAGCACCACAATTCTTCTCCTTACAAACCGAAGATGAATGGGGCTGTAGAGGCAGCAAATAAAAATATCAAGAAAAACGTGCAGAAGATGACAGTGACTTATAAAGATTGGCACGAGATGTTACCGTTTGCTCTACATGGGTACCGTACCTCAGCTAGGACGTCAACCGGGGCAACTCCTTTCTCCTTGGTCTACGGCATGGAGGCAGTCTTACCGATCGAAGTGCAAATACCCTCTCTCCGGATAATGAAGGATGCAAATCTGAACGAGGATGATTGGATCCAGACACGACTTGATCAGCTAAACCTTATTAATGAAAAGAGACTTGCTGCTATCTGTCATGGTCAGACGTACCAAAAACGGATGATCAGGGCATTTAACAAAAAGGTCAGACCACAAGAGTATCAAGTTGGGGATCTGGTGATCAAACGAATCATCCTTCCTCAGAGTGATCCAAGGGGAAAATGGACCCCTACGTACGAAGAGCCATTTGTGGTTAAGCATGTGTTCTCAGGAGGAGCCATGATTCTAACCAACATGGATGGTGACGAACTTCCTCACCCCGCCAATGCAGACATAGTTAAAAGATACTACGCATGAAAAAAGACCCGCTAGGCTGACATGCCTAGGCAAAAATTAGGGCTTCCCGGCGAACCAAAAGGGTTCGGGCAAAATGAAGGGATGAAATGAAAAAATCTGTACACCCGGCAAGTCGAAAACCTGAAAAGGCGGCTTGGGCAAAAATGGGTATCCTGGTGGACTGAAAACCCGAAAGGGCGGTCCAGGCAAAAGTTAGGGATAAAGCGTAATACTATGTCTCATTGGATCACCTTGCATCCAGAATCCGGTATCTACATCAAGTTCAGACGGCATTGATCAGTCAGCTTCATCTTCAACCAAGGTCATCAAGTAATGAGACGCTCGGAGTTATAAAGGCAGTAGCAGGGTTGAAACCCAGTGGGATCATTCATTTCACACAGCTGTTTTATTTTCTCTTGTACAAATTTGTATAAACTCTTCTGTTCGGCGGCGTTCTCTTACTAGGACGTCAGCCTCTTGTACATAAAAACGCCTATTTACAGGCCATTCAGAAATCAATAAAAATCACTTTTCAGTTAAAAGTGCCAATTGTTTTTCCTTTTCTGTTTTATCTTGCGAAGAACGTCCAAGGTTCAATTTGTGATATATGCATTGACAATAATTTGCTAACTCATAAATATTTGCATACGAAACAAAGGATTAATTACAGGTAACATTAGAAACAGGGGCAATAAAAGAGTTGTCTAAGTAATCTAATTGTTCTGTCCTCCAAGGTATCAAGATAGGTTCAGCTAAAGAACATAACCGGTATATCTTAATTCCCCAGAGAGCACGTCAGCAAGTCAATACACTCTCCTCAAGCGAAGCTACTATCAAACTTAAGGAAGTTGAGTATCCTCCAGCAGATCTCAACATTCCCCCAGCAGTATACATTCCTAACAAGCATCCCCGGCAATCTTGGTCTAAAGATTGTTCCTCGGCGGTACATCAAGCATTCAGTGGAGTCACTTCCCGATACGATTCAAAATTTCCCCAGGAGAGTCCAATCCAGCTTCCCCAGGAAGGTGAGAGTCCGTCTCCCCAAGCAGTAAGCTTATCCCCAGTAGATTCTGGAAGCTTATCCTCACAGAGCACGAACGTGTCGTCCGACTTTATTCAAAGAGTTATTTCCTTACCAGGATATAACTGGGTTATCCTCAGCCAAAAGCCACGGGAAGATCGTTCTCGGCGAATTCTTCTTATCCCCAGCGAAGTCTATTAACACTTCCAACACAACAATGGCATCCCCAGCAAGTTATTATCAACAACTCAGCAAAGTATCTCTCTCCCCACAGAGTATTGCTTCCCAGCAAGATCGTTAGAGTACTTTCCTCCCCGCAGAGTTATTCCATTCGCCAAGTTTATTCCCCAACGGAGTCATCTTCTCCTACCGGTATTCTTGCAATTATCATCCCCAGCGGAAGCAAAATCTATTCTCCAACATCAGCCCAGGAGTGACTTCCCGGCACCCGTCAAGGATTTACTTTCCTAGACGAAAAATACATTCATAAACATCGCACTTCCATACATCATTATAGCATGCATAGACGCATCATATCTTACAAATCTCATTTATGTTGAGAACATCATTGCTTGGTCTATATCATGCATTGCATATGACTGACCTTTACCTTTCAGGAAAGATTCAGTTAAATTCTCAATCATATTTCAAGACCTAGACCGGTTCAGTTAAATCGACTCCAAAGATTTCTTATCCAGTCCAAGGCCTTCTCTGGTCCAGCTAAATCGACCCCAAACAAATTTTTCTGATAAAGACCCAGTTGAAGACATTCCAAGACTTAGACCGGTTCAGTTAATCGACCCTAAGATTCTCTGTTTCTTATCCAGTCCAAGGCCTTCTCTAGTCCAGTTAAATCGACCCCAAACATATTTTTCTGATGAAGACTCAGTAGAAGTTATCCAAGGTTTTCCCAATGATTGCTATTGAGGTTGTAATCGCCTATGGTTCTCTCCCCGATACTGCAGAGATGATAATTCCATCCAAGCTTTTCTCAATGATTGCTATTGAGGTTGTAATCGCCTATGGTTCTCTCCCCGATCCTGCAGATATGATAATTCCATCCAAGGTTTTCTCAATGATTGCTATTGAGGTTGTAATCGCCTATGGTTCTCTCCCCGATACTGCGGAGATGATAATTCCATCCAAGGTTTTCTCAATGATTGCTATTGAGGTTGTAATCGCCTATGGTTCTCTCCCCGATCCTGCGAAGGTGATAATTCCATCCAAGGTTTTCTCAATGATTGCTATTGAGGTTGTAATCGCCTATGGTTCTCTCGCCGATACTGCGGAGATGGTAATTCCCACCAAGACTCTCTCAATGATTGTTGTTGAGGTTGTAGTCACCTATTGGTTCTCTCCCCGATCCTGCAGAGGTAGTAATCATCCCAAGATTTTCTCAACGATTGCTGTTGAAGTTAAAGTCACCCGAGGTTCTCTCACCGTTCCTGTTGAGGTAGTAACCATCCCTGGTTCATTCATCACCGTTTGAAGCTCCAGACCCAGCTCCTGTAACCAGTCAGGACACATCTACACAAAGAATTTGAAAACCAGCTCCCGTAACAGGTCAGGTAATCATTTTTCTTTTGCAGGTATGCAAGTTCTCGCTAAGGAAGCTCTTACGCGATCAACATCCAGATGGCATCTATAAGCCCATCCACCTTCCATCACCTCTTAGCATGGCATCTATAAGCCCATCATCCTATTCATCAATCTCCAAATGGCATCTATAAGCCCATTCCCATCATCACACTACTATGTGAGCGCAAATTTCTGGGCACTCTAGTGTTCAATCATCTTCCACCTTCGGATTACGAAAGGCACGTCAGCCAATCTGCATCCTCAGGTCTAAGAAGATTGAACAGGGGCAACTGTTGTACCCCAAAATTTGCCAAGTCAAAGCTTCAAGATCTCTCCAAGGGTTGCACAGTGCAAGGGCCTCCTAAGCAGTCAAAATTAGGGTTTTGGTTCTGACAAAGAAAATGAAGTTTCCAAGGGTCCAATCAAGTCCCACATGCCTATAAATATGGTCAAGCATCCTCATACCAAGTTTCAAGACTTTCAGCACAAAATTGCACAGTCAAAAACCCTAATTGCACTACAGTCAACTGTAGGGGCAAAATGGTCATTTGATAGTCAAAAGTTCAAATTTTTGGTCAACATCTCATTTTGAAGCCACAAACATCATTTGATCAATGCTTGATCATGATTCTCAAAGCTTGGCTCAAAAATCATCAAGATGCAAAAGTTTCCATATTTGGACAGCTGAAAAAGTCAACTGTAAATTGACCAGGGCATAACTTTCACATGGATTATCAGAAAAATTCCATCCAAAGCTCATTTTGAAGAGAAAGACATTTCCTACAACTCCGCTTCATACTTCAAGTCCAAGAAATGCTCTCACAAAAAGTTATCAATTTCAACATTATAGGTCATTTTCAAAAGTCAACAAAAAGGGACTTTAAGTCAAAGGCCATAACTTGAGATTGGTAAATAAAAATGACATGGTACCAAAGGCATTTGTTAGAGGACTCAAAGACCTTTCCAAAATGTCCAAGAACATGAGCAAAGCTTAAAAATTGAGCAAGTTATGCCTTGTGGAAGTTGGGAAATTTTTGGATATTTTGAAAAGTCAACATTGCTTCAAATGACCTAAAATTGCTAATGGGCCTCTTTTTCTTCCACAATTCATTATCCAAGGCATGTGCACGACCATTTGGCCCAAAGGGAAGTTTTTATCATTTTTATTTTATTTATTTGAATTTTTAAATGCTAGAAATTCATTTAATTAATTAAAATATATAAAAAATGCTAAACCTAGGTTTTTCAATCTTTTTATGCATGATATATACTCAATATTTCGTGCAAATCAAATAAGGAAAGAATCAAAGGTGATTGGATGTGATTGAAGCCAAAAAGCATGAAAAAGATTTGGAAAATTATGGTTTGCAAATCAAATATTTTTTCACATCAATGCATGGATTTTTGATCAAGTTCTTAACCTAAATCATTCACCTATACATACTAATGCTAACCCTCGTGCCCATGACCTGAAGGCTGCGCCATAGACCAAGAATCACACTTGAATTTTTTGCCTAAAATTTGAAAACTGATAACTAGGTTTTAGTTTGATTCAAGCCAAAAGAACCATTCCATCACCTTCCTGGGATATCAAGGAAGGTTTTCAAATCAAGAACATCAACTCTAACGCCTTGAATCGGTATACAGAAGTCAATTTTTTCTCATAAAAATGCATATTCGTGTTTTGATTTTGAGACATTCTCATAGCATTTTGTTTATATATTCATACTAAGCGATGTGTTCTGAAGCTAACCCTATATTTTAATTGCGTTTTTATGCACTATTGGAGAATCTGCCATTGTTGTCTTTTAGGGTTTTGCAAGCTTTGAATTGGGCGTTTCCAGATAGGGTAAAATTAGCACACCATAATGCCATGAACGAAACAAGCGTGCTTGGACGATCAAAACGGAACCCTCGCGCCTAATTTATGAGGCCCCAGGGGCTAATCGCTATTTTCCAATAGGGTGTCTATGGGGACGGTTCAAAACCGTTGCTGATTGTGTTTTCATTTCAGAAAAAAATAAAGCCATGAAGAAGATGACTATGTGGCTAGCAGCGATTGGTCTATTTGAAATTTCGCGCTAATTCTCCACTAACGCGTTGTTTCATTTTATAAATATTGTTTGTTATTTAATATACAGAAAACGTGAATAGAGCAGTTGGCAAGGCGTGTACATTGGTGAACCACTGGACCTGGGTTCGATCCCAGGTCCCCTCCCTTTCCATATTATTATTTTTCTAACGTTGCTTGTGTGTAGCTCGTTCCCAGAATCCTAGCGTACACTCTATAGTCCTAGAGCGCCACATGTCCACCAAGATCAAACCCAAGGCCAGGATTCAGGGCATATGGTGTGCCTCAGTCAAAGGTGTCACACGCTAGCATGAGAAGTCAGACAAGGCCTTAAACAAATGGGCCCAAATTGCTAAGCAAAACCTCCTATTTGGGGACTGAACCCCTTAGGTTTGCAATACTTTTTTTCATTCTTTTTTTTTATTTCAATTATTATTCTTTTTTATTAATTCTTGTAATTTAAATATTTTCATAAAATATATAAAAAACACCAAAAAATCAGAAAAGATAAAAAAAATAATAAATATTTTTATTTAACTAGTATTTTTGTAAATAAATATTATTCATTAATTTTAGTTATTAAATTAGGTTTAATTGTAATATTTTCCTTAATCAATTTAAAATTCGGTAGAATTAAGGTTAATTTCATTTAATCTCTTTCATTAAAACTCATAAAATACAAAATACCAAAAATAGCTTCTTTTCTTTAATTCAATTAATTTAACAATTTAATTTAATTCCATTAAAAAGGGTCCAACGCCCTCGTTTCAATTTAAAGTTTTAATTCGCGTATTTATTTCTTTTTCTTTTAATATTTATGTATCTCTCCCAAAGCCGTGTAATATATTTCTCGCACTTTTATTTTCCTTTATTTCTTTACTTTCCGTCAAATCGGGTCCTGGATTTTAATTTTGGCGATGTGGACCCGCGCCTTTGTAATGTTTAGAACTTTCAATTTCCGCATCTTTTTTAACTGTTAAATAATGGCATGCAAGAATGAATGGACAAAAAATAAAAACAAGCGTAGATCACCCATGACATGAACAAGATAAATAAACGAATCTGACACACAAATCACACACCACCCCTAGGGTACGCCTCACTGTTGCCTTGCCTCGAAAGGTGATCGTCGAGTAGAGGATGTCTTAATAAGTCCTCATGATCCGGGAACCTGGCATGAGGGTAGCTTCTAAGGTGTCTTCCCATTGCTCTGGTGATCACCATGTCCCAAACCTCAAATTGACCCGAACACCTCCAACGGTGGTGCTACCTACCTCTCAATGGTGGGATGGCACTACTTTAAAGGACATTTACACAGACAAATTCCTTAGGGTAGGTAGACGACTCTAGATACTTGCTCTAAATTTCAAAACAAAACAAAAATACTTTTCACACCGACACCTTTTCAAAAGCTTTCGAAAGCAATTTTTCAAACACTCTTGAGGACCGATACAAGAGTCGAACTGAAATTTTCAAAGAAACTTTTTTAAAACCCACAGTTGAAAAGCAAACAAACCATTTTTGAAAACACAAGTGAGCAAGTATCTAAGAGCCCATGGATAACCATGGATAGAAAGGGTGCTAACACCTTCCGTTTCTATAATCTACCTCCCGAACCGAGAGCAATCTCTATAAGGAATTTTTCTGTGCTTTTGTCCTTTCCATTTGGAGAAAATAAAAGACGGTGGCGACTCTTGCTTCTGCGACATTTCGCGAACCAGCGTTAAACAGTCAGTTCCAGATCCACCGATCACAGCATCTATAAGCCCATCCTCCTATCCGTCATATCTCCAAATGGCATCTGTAAGCCCATTCCCGCCATCACGTTGTTGATACTCTACTATGCGAGTGCAAATTTCTGGGCACTCTAGTGTTCAATCATCTTCCACCTTCGGATCACGAAAGGCACGGAAGCCAATCTACATCCTCAGGTTTAAGAAGATTGAACAGGGGCAACTGTTGTACCCCAAAATTTGCCCTCCCATATTTCTCAAAACATTTCAAGAAAAATTCACAAGTCCAACCCGGCGCATCATATTCAGGTGTTCTTTCGCCAAGATATCTCTGATAACATATTCTCAAATTCAGGTTCGGTTCAAGAGTCAATTCTTTAAAGAAGGTATCTGAATGTGTGAGTTTTCTCGAAGAAATATGGTGAAAAAGGGTGCTGAAAGTGCAGTTTTTACGCGCTAAAAAATTCATAACTTAAAGATCGTGGCTCGTATTGAACCCGTTCCGGTGGCCTAAATTCCGTCTTGACATTATCTACGTTTTCATCTCTCACGACTGGAAGCCAATTTCGATCAGAAGGTCTTCAAAAATGTGGATTTATCAAGTATTTTTGCACAGAAAATTTGTGACAGAAGTTTATTTGCGTCATGTTCAGAAAATCATAACTTGGTCGATTTTCATCGTATCGAGCTGGTGCCGGCGCCAAAATTTCACAAATTGAGGTGACTACATTTTCACAGAAGGTATTAAGTTCAAACGGTATTCAAAAGGCCTTCGTTTTTTGCTCAGAGTGCGTAACACGCTGAAAATCCTGAATGCTGAATATTATTTCATTTGGGCCGAAACTTCGAAAATTCATAACTCGGTCAATTTTTATCGGATTGGGCTCATATTTTTACACAAGGTCACTGACTCATAGATCTACAACTTTTCTTCAAAAGTCGAGACCAAATTATGCACCGATCAATACCAGTTTTTTATTGAAGAACGTGTCAGAGTCGACACTGGAGCCCAAAATAAGTTTGTTTGAGCTAAAACTTCAAAAATTCATAACTAATTCACCGTTTATCCGATTGAACCGATTTTCGGACAGGAGTTAGTTCTTGATGTCGGCTACATTTTGTTTTCACATTTCAACTTCAAAAATTGCACTTAAGTCCCTGTGATTTAGCCTGGAAAGTGACGAACTCAAGTGAACATTGGAGGCCCAATTGCACATTCAAAGCCCATTTTCTTTACCCTAATTTCCATTATATAATCACCTTCTTTTCACACAAACCAGAGAGGAGAAAAAAGAGAAAAAAAAACTTGCCATAACACTGTTAGAATATCAAATTCTTTCAAGAACCCTAAAACCTTGAAATCCTTATTACAAATCCCTCTCTCACTACAAACAAGCCATCACAGTTACAAACCAACACCTCACTACTTCTTCAGTAAGGGTAAGGCTGACTTGATCTCCATGATCCAAAAGGCATAAAAGCATTCACGTCACTAATTTTCCAGTAAGGGTAAGATTGATTTGATCTCCATGATCAAAAGGGTATAATCATTCATACATGCCATATTGTGCCTAAACGTTAAATTTCTTCATATATTGGCTTTATTTGCATTTTATGATTTTATTTAATGTGTTTATGAGATTCAACACTGCAGATTTAGACAGGATCCCCATGCAGGTTCATTAAGGAACGTTGAGGCAAAAACACAAATGGCCAAAATCCAAAAGCAAAATGGCCAAAAAGAACAACTTATGCATGACACCAATACATGGCGAGACAGACATCCTGAGAAGATTAAGGAACGTTGAGACCAGAAAACAAATGGCCAACGATCAGAACACAAATGGCCAACAGCCAGAACACAAATGGCCATGAAACCCAATCCAATGGCCAAAGAATGCAGACCACGGTACTCAGGAGTCAATGAACACGCACGTGATGCCAGAAAGTCAAACAAGGCTTTTTGTCTAATGGGCCAAATTGCTTCCAAAAAACCTCCCTTTGGGTCTGAATATCCCCCATGGTTTGCATTATTTTTTATTTCTATTTGATTTTCTTTTAATGTTTTAATTATTTCTTTTAATTCCATCAAATAATTTTCATAATAAAAATAAAATACAGAAAAATAAAAAAAAATGTTTATTGTTATTAATATTAATTTCACCATTATTTTTGTAAATAAACTTTAAACAATTAATTAGATTAATTTAGGTTTCAAAACTTTAATATTTTTCTTAACAAATTAAAATATGTAGAAATTAGGGTTTTTAACTTTTTATCACTTTTCTTAATAAATAACTTTTTCTTCTTATTATTATTATTATTATTATTAATTACTAATTTATTTTGTAAATAAACATATACATAAATATTTTAGTAAATTAGGTTAAACTTTAATATTTTTCTTTAATAATTAAAAATAACTTAGAATTAGGGTTTCTTTTAATTTTAATTTTAATTTTCTTATTCCATTAACTACCAAAAACATAAAAAACATTTCTTTTCTTTTAATTAAATAATTCATTAACCTTTCATTCAATTTAATTTCAAAAGGGTCCAATGCCCTCGAACGTTCAATTTTTATTTTGTTTCGCATGTTATTTTATTTTCCTTTGTGAATATTATGTAATTGCTCAAGCCTTGTAATAGTAATTAGGAATTTATTTACTTTCCGCATTTTTTATTCAAAACGGGTCTTTGTTAATTTTGTGATGTATAGACCCGTGCCTTGTAATAGCGTAGAATTTTACTTTCCGCACTTTAATTTCCGCACTTTTAAACTGCTAACTTGCATGAAAGAATGAATGACTAATTAAAAATAATGCGTAGATCACCATGATACATGTACAAGATAAATGCTAAACTGAAAATAACACACAAATTCACACACCACTCTTAGGGTACGCCTCACTGTTGCCTTGCCCTCGAAACATGGTCGTCGAGTATAGGACGTTTTAGTAAGTCCTTATGTACATGACATGATCCAGTTGCCTCGAAACGGTTGCCTCGGAAAATAAAGGATCAATGCATAAGGGTAGCTTCTAAGGTGTCCTATTGTTGCTCTGGTGACCACACTGTCCCTACAAACGAATTGACCCGAACACCTCCAACGGTGGTGCTACCTACCTCTCAATGGTGGGATGACACTACCTTAAGGACATTTACACAGCCTAATTCCTTAGGGTAGGTAGACGACTCATGGATACTTGCTCTCTTCAAAAACAAACGAAAACTCTTTTCACACCGACACTTTTCAAAAAGCTTTCAAAACAATTTTTCAAACACTCTTGAGGACTGATACAAGAGTCGATCTGAAATCTTTAAACGGAACTTTTTTCAAACCCACTCACATTTTGAAAAGCAAACATTTTGAAAACACAAATGAGCAAGTATCTAAGAGCCCATGGATAACCATGGATAGAAAGGGTGCTAACACCTTCCCTTTCTATAAATCTACCTCCCGAACCGAGAAACAATCTCATAAGGAATTTTGCTGTGCTTTTGTCCTGTCCATGTTGGAGAAAATAAAAGACGGTGGCGACTCTTGCTTCCGCGACATTTCGCGAACCATCTTTAAACAGTCAGTTCCAGATCCACCGATCACAACATCCTAATTACTAGCATTTATATTTGAAAGCAATAAAAGGCGGAAATGTAAAATCCTACGCTATTACAACATTTAGGGGATGGGGATACACATTTGTACATGGGGTGGTTCAACGAGAAAAATAGATAAGAAAAGAAAATGACAAAGGCAAGATAGAGAGAAAGAGAGAGGGATCTAGCGCGCTGCTGAGAGGAAGTCAGAAGTTCTGACCCAGGCCTGCTGCCAGATTATCCACCTTTTAGTGAAACTGTATGAGTCAGAACTTCTGACTCTGGCACCTGCAAAACAGAAACCTATTAGTGGGAATGTCAGAAGTTCTGACCCCCATGCGCTGCAAGACAAAAGTTTGTTAGTGGGGATGTCAGAAGTTCTGACCCTGTTGGAAATACAATAATTTTCAGAAGTTCTGATATTATTGACAGCAAAACAAGCTTCAGATGTGCTAACGTCAAAGTCAACACTTGGCTTCTTCCTGTGCTAGCCAGAACATCTGCAGTTTAGTTATTTTTCCACAAAACAGAAAATATGCTTGGGATAACTTCAGCAAATGTCAAAGTGTTTTAGGAGACAGAACCAACAAGGTCATAGGCAGGTTCTACATTGATTCACTTCCTACTTAAACATTCTGAGGTATGAAAATCCTCAGAACACAAACAGCAGCAACATAATATTTATATTATGTTTATTGAGCATGCAAAGCTGATGATGCTTAGCAGTGTGATGAGAGTCAGCAGGTGTTTACCTGTCTGTTAAAAAAATCTGTGAGTGGGAGCTAGCTTTTAGCTCTGATGACGTTCTGGACATGTTCTTTTCTGAATGGGTGGATGGAGAAGATATGTGTATGTATGGTCAGAGACTGAAAGGGTGTTCTTTAGTCACAAATAAAACTGGGTATTAATGAAGTTTGGAGGTAGGAAGTTCAAAGTTATGAAACACTGGGGATTTTGGCAGAGTTTCACAAGGTTTCCTTCACCAGAGTTTTCTATTTCTTCTAAATTTTTCTGGCTGTTTTTTTCACGTCCCCCCTTTGTGATGGACAATGGTGTCCTATTTATAGGCAAGACTTTGTGGGTTTTTGAACTTTAAAGGCGCCAATATTATGCAGTAGAGGTTCACTTGTTTTTTGAAAGAAGTTCATGAAAAGTTGTGATAATGGACAGCTTTTCAGCCTAGGCTGGAACAGCAGGAAAGGATTAAGGAGAAGCGACCTCTATAGGTGAAAGGTGGCGCATAGACCCATGCCTAAACCTGCATAAAGGTGTTTACCAAGCCACACGTGGAGAGACCCCTTGGATGAATGTTCAGTAGTGGTTGTGAGCATTTTTGAGCATTAAATGGTGATGAGATTTTTCAAATCAGAAACCTTGTAATAGGGGATTTTGCATCATTACCTGAGCCAGCAGTTATGCTTCATCATAAAAAAAACGCAGCCAAACTCTGATCTTGGCCTCCTGTTGTCTCAGCAAATTCTGAGGATTCTCCTGACTTTCTAGCATGTTCCTTGGATTTGCTTCTAGAAATCCTAGACTTTAGAGATTATGTGTCAGTGTAACACCCACTCTTCTGACCCCTTCATCTTCTGATTCCAGCATGTTCTGAAGGAGCCTTCAGGCTTCTTTGCTTTCTTTGCATTCCTCCAGCAAACTCTGGTTGAACTTGCGTAACTGCTGAAAAAGCCATGTTCTGGTTGAATGTTATGCATTGAGCCAAGCTTGCAACTTCTGACCATTTCTGTCTGGAGGTTGGTTCAGAAGTTCTGAAGTGCTATCTTTTCTTTAGGAAAAATTCTAAGTATTTAGAATTTAACTTTTTCAAGGTAAAATTTGACTTTTGAGTTTGCAAATGGTCACTTTGCTCATGTAAATGGTTTGCTTGAAAAGAATGATAATTCAAGGGCTTGGATTCGTTTAAGAAAAACTCTGAGAATCTAGGATGATTTACTGAAGAATGAGAGGGAAAATTTTGGGGTACAACACAATATATCCACTATTCTAGAACACAACATTATAAATTAGAAGTTATAAATATATTTAATGAATTATAATAATATTTAATGAGTTATAACAATATTTAATTTGTTTTAATTGAGAAGTCATAATATTGAAGAATAGTTATTTGAAATAAGTTATAAGAATATTAAAAGAAAAATAAATAGAATGAGGGTAACAAAAAGGTAAAATTTTATGATGCTTACTTATAAATCTTTAAATAAAGGCACATAATTTATATTTAAAAATTTACAATTGTCTCAATAAAATTCATTCTTTTAGTTTTAAAATAAATTTATATAAATGCTCTCAAACATAATCATTCTTTAAAGTTCTCTCGGTTTTGCTATTCTCTTATTCGTCCTCCATGCTAGATCTGAAATGGGACAGTAAGAGTGAGCCTATTTAAATCCAATTAAATGATAATCATAATTATCATATTCATACTATTGTAATAATAATGATATTATTTGAGATTATTTATAATGTTGAATTGAATATATATTTACAGTTATATATATTGCTGTTAAATCAATATCACACTCCCTAATTTAATAAATATATGATTAACACTATTTAACTCCAATTAAATGATAACCATAATTATAATGTTGATAATGTTGTAATGTTGAATTGATTATAATGAAATTATTTGAGATCTTATAGTTTATGATTATAATCATAATATTTATACAATAATTGATGTTTATAATTAAAATTTGACTTATTTATAATGTTGAATTGATTATCAGTTATATATAGTTGTTAAATCAATATCACAACTTCTAACAAAGTAAGATCCCTAATTAAATAAATAGTTTGATTTTTGATGTTCTATTTTTTTTATTTTTTGAAGAAAAAAATGTAAATTTTGTATTTTTTTTCTATTTAGGTACGAGGCCATTGCTGATTTGTTTAGTCATATGAGTTCTTCATTTAGATTGTTGCAACTACGAAAAAGTGTATTTGCAACAAGCTTGTTTAGTATATTATATTATCTACGAAAGTAATTAAGAATTTGTTTTCATATCCTAATTAGTTCCATAACTTTTTATTTATTTTGAATACTAACTTCTTTTCAATGCATTATTACTTGAGTTAGTTGAAACATTCTACCTAAAATATCTACATCATAATTATTACTTCCTAATTATTATTATTTAAACTTTCCAAACCAACCATCAAACTTGCATTTTAAAATTTCAAAAAACTTCAAATTTTTATACATAGTAATTATGTATGGAAAATTTCAATATATCTACTATTCTAGAACACAACATTATAAATTAGAAGTTATAATTATATTTAATGAATTATAATAATATTTAATAAGTTATAAAAATGTTTAATTAGTTTGAATTTATAAGTCATAATATTGATGAATAGTTATTTGAAATAAGTTATAAAAATATTATAAAATAAATAAATAGAATAAGGGTAAAATTTCATTATTTATTACCTTAATCTATTGACTCTAATTATATGGTACAAAGTGATATAATATATTAACTCTAATTATAGATACTACTCAAACCTAATCAATAACATTTAAATTTATATTTATAAAAAATTATATTTCTGTATGATATATTGTTAGCTTTTATAATACAAAAAATCCTATAAATATTTATTTTTGATAAAAAAAAACATAAATTTATATTGGTAAAAAAATTCTTAAATTTCTAATAATAAATTCATATTGGTAAAAAAATGGTGAAAAGAGGCAAAGTTAAAAGTGTAGATGACTAAACTATATACTTATTGAATTATATTAGTCAAATTAAGTGTGATTACGATATAAATGTGTTTTAGGTAATATTTTCATGATCCATATTATTTTTAATCTTTTGAAAAAATATACTTTATATAATAAATGTGTGTTCATATTTTTTAGGTAATATTGTCATTGATCCATATTTTTGTTATTCATTTGAAATAATATATTTTATATATTATTTTGTAATGTATTATACAATAATTAGTGAGATATATCTAAATTATTTCAATACTTAAAGAATATAATTTTTCTTTGATAATTAATTTATTCTACAATATTATATTATTTTTTAATTTCTCCAACAATAATTAATTTAATTTTTTTTACTTATAAAAACAAAATCATATTTATAAGAAAGGAAAATAGTTATTGAATGATAATAAGATTTTTATCATTCAATTCATACTGCTAATGCCTATATTATTTTCTAGAAAATGCAATAATTTAATGACAATATTAAAATATATAATTTAAGGACAATAAGAAATTGGATGGATGTGTTAAATTATATTAAAATTTGAATGTATAAAAATAATGTTAGTATTTTTTTGATAAAGTGTAATTAGTTATGCAAAAATATATGACAAATATTTACTTTTTATATAAAAAAAAAAGGGACAATACAAATTTAAAATTAAATGTTCAAAGCTCATTCACCTTAACAAGTGGATTCATTAGTTATGTTCATAGAGTGGAACTTTTAAAATTATGTTTTTGTTGAACATAAATTGTATCTATTGGTGTACGAGTCTACTTTTTATATAATAAAACTAATGACTATCATAATTACGTCATTAGCTAGCTAGATTTAGATTTAACATGATTTTACAAGGACCATTAAGTAATTACAACTGTTAATCATTTATTTATTTAAAAATTATTAAAATAATATATTAATTACATTTACAATAGTCACAATCATTTCATCTATGACATTAACACTTTCACATGTATTACATATATCACTTACAATGCATCTACTCAAAATAAAACATTGGGAACATATGCTTTTTCAGAAAACCCAAGCAACATTCAAGTCATTCCATCTTTTGCACTTCCCCGCAGTCTGCTCAGAATTTATAAGAGATGGCCCTTCATTTGAATTCCTTCCATCCATTCATCTTTTCTCTGATGCGATTTCATCTACACATAAAAAAATTCATCACTAATCTCATCTTCATCACTATTTAATCCATTCTATTTTTTTAATTTTTGATTTCCAATATTCATCCCTAATCTCATCTTCTTCGCCAATGTTTTCTCTCTTCATCTACAAAATGATTCTCTGACAAGGTTAGTTGATTAATTCATCTATTTTTGTTGAATCAGTATTGAAAGTTATTTAGATTTAGAATTTAATTTTAATTTTGATTGTGATTTTTTATGTGTTAGGTTTCAATGAAGAAGAGAAGTAAAAGTTCTTCTAAAAAATCGCAAAAACATAGTGAATCTGAATCGGAATCAGAAGAAGAGGAAAATCGAAGAAGGGAAAAGAATATGAATGATCAGTAGAAGGAAAAGAAAAAGTAATATGAAGAAGAGAAGACTTAGTGATTCCCAGATGACTAACATTTCTCCAAATTTAATATATCTTGATGTTTTTGTGTTTAGGAATCAGAATTCTCTTATGTTTCATTTTTGTGTCCTTGGTATGTTTAGATATTTTGTGTCTTTTTTTTTTACTTTTAATATTAAATGATGAATTTTGGTTATGAATGTTGTGTTTGAAGTGTTTCTACGAAAGGTATTTTTATGAGAATGGGATTTATTTAGGCTGTTATTATTAATTTGATATTTGGTTTTGTGTTTTATGATATATTATTTTGTTTTAATAATTTCATTAACCATCATTTCTCTATTGACTAAATATGTATACTCAAGTGATTGCATTTTCTATAGAACTCTCTCGATTCCAAAACATCATCTAAATAAATAAGCAATTGATCTTTTCATTCCAATACATTAGATTGAAAATCGTTGATATCCTATTTGAACAAAAAGTTCATTCCAATACATTTAAAATCATTGATATCCGTAATATTTTATGTGTTTACTTATAAATCTTTAAGTAAAAGCACATAATTTATATTTAAAAAATTTACAATTCACTCTATCAAATTTATTCTTTTAATTTTAAAATAAATCTATATAAATTCTCTCAAACATATTCATTCTTTAAAATTCTCTCGATTTTGCTTTTCTCTTCTTGATCCTCCATGCTAGATCTGAAATGGACGAGCAAGAATGAGTCTATTTAAAGCCAATTAAATAATAATCATAATTATAATATTGATCCTATTGTAAGTATAATGGTATTATTTGAGATTACTTATAATTTTTAATTGAATATATATTGTAAGTTATATATATATATATATATATATATATATATATATATATATATATATATATATATATATATATATATATATATATATATATATATATATATATATATATATATATATATATATATATATATTGTTGTTAAATCAATATCGCACTCCCTAATTGAATAAATATAAGTATGATTATCAGTATTTAACTCCAATTAAATGAAAATCATAATATTTATAATGTTATAACGTTGAATTTATCATAATGATATTATTTGAGATCTTATAGTTTAGGATTATAATGATATTATTTATACAATAATTGATGTTAATAATTATGACTTGATTTATTTATAACCTTTAGTTGATTATCACTTATATATAGGGTTGTTAAATCAATATCAGAGATTCCAACAAAGTAAGATTCCTAATTAAATAAATATATTTGATTTTTGAAGTTTTATTTTTTTATTTTTTGAAGAAAAAAATATAAATTTTGTATTTTTTATATTTAGGTATAAGGTCATTGTTAATTTGTTTAGTCATATGAGTTCTTCATTTAGATTGTTGCACTTACATAAAAGTGTAATTGCAACAAGGATGTGTAGTATATTCTATTATCTATGAAAGTAATTAAGAAGTTGTTTTCATATCCTAATTACTTCCATAATTTTTTTTTGTTTATTTTGAATACTAACTTATTTTCAATGCATATTTACTTGAGTTTATGAAACATTCTATCTAAAATATCTACGCAATAATTATTACTTTCAAATTATTATTATTTAAACATTCCAAACCAAGAGTTAAACTTGCCTTTTTAAATTTCAAAAAATTTCAAATTTTTGTACATAATATTTATGTATGGCAAATTTCAATATATATCCATTATTATAGAACACAACTTTATAAATTAGAAATTATAAATAAATTTAATGAATTATAATAATAAATATTTATTTTTATTCTTAAATTTCTAATAATAAATTCATATTGGTAAAAAAATGGTGAAAAGACACAAAGTTAAAAGTGTAGATGACTAAAGTATATACTTATTGAATTATAATAGTCAAATTAATGTGTTATTATGATATAAATGTGTTTTAGGTAATATTGTCATGATCCATATTTTTTTAATCTTTTGAAAAATATATTTTATATAATAAATGTTTGTTCATATTTTTTACGTAATATTGTTAGGATCCATATTTTTTTCATTCTTTTAAAATAATAGATTTTATATATTATTTTGTAATGTATACTACAATAATTAGTGAGATATATCTATATTATTTAAATACTTAAAAAATAAAATTTTTCTTTGATAATTAATTTATTTAACAATATTATATTATTTTTTAATTTCTCCAACAATAATTTTTTATTTTATTTATAAAAACAAAATGATATTTATAAGAAAGGAAAATATTTATTGAATGATAATAAAAAAATTATCATTCAATCATAAAGCCAATGCCTATATTATTTTCTACGAAATGCAATAATTTACTGACAATATGAAATTCAATTTTACAAATTGAATGACAATAAGAAATTGGATGGATATAATAAATTATATTAAAATTATATTTTATAAAAATAATGTTAGTATTGCCTAGGATATATGTATATGGTATTAATGTAGTACATAAATATCCATACATGAGCAGTGGGAAAATAGAAATATGTAATAATACAAATTACAACTTGCCAAAATCTTCATGGCCAAAATTTTATAGTTCCAAAAGTATCAAAACATATCCAACAAAACACAACAAGGAATCCCAAAATAAACGAGATATCGCCACGAAAAGCGATTGACAAGCTAAGTCATCTTATCCTTGACTCGTTCCTGCCTTGAAGAACCTGAAAATAAAATAATTGGAATAGGGTGAGATTACTAAATCTCAGTGAGTCCCCCTATCTTAAGGGTTCTCGTGTTCTCTCAGTTCTACAGGATGCATGCATCAAACAGATTCACCGTGAATCCGGGTTCTCTCACGGCTAGGTACAAGCACACAACACGGGTACACGGTCGTTATATATTCCATAACTTTCCAATGAGGCACACAATACACATAACCAAAAAAAGAACCAAGTACGCAAACCCGTACTTGTGTACGAGGAATCCAGGAGTAAGTTTACTTGTCCTTACTTAGGTTACACTTTCATACCCTCTGTGAGTTCCTCCCGTGCATCACATTGAAGACTTATCCCGGTCATAGCACAATGAATTGGATCATTCCTAAGTGGAATTCCATCCGAGATAAGTCCAAGAGTGATATCACCGATAAGACGTCTAGGCTCATCCATCATCCAAATGCACATGATCAACCGCTGGGACAAAACGCCATTTCGATAACACGAGCCCATCGAGCGATGCCTAATAGTCTTGCCTATATGGTACCATTAGCGGTGAGTTTAATTGCGACGTGATATTGCCTAAGTGGCATCACAACCCCACCGTACCAAGCACGTAATGTTATTAACTGCTGGTGGAACACCGGACATGGACCCACACAAGTGCATCACAATGGTAGCTAAGGTGTTATGATATACCGAGCATGCATATGCAGTGTTCTACTGGTGGAAACGCCATACATGGACCCACACGAGCACATCACAACGGTGTAAGGATGCACAAGGTCCACATCATGAGTGATTTACGTCCTAGTATCTAGGCCTACTCTGATTCAAGCATACATCCACACATATGAATACACATCATCGAACGTTCAACCGGAATGATGGTCAATCAACATTATCTCATACGATACCACATTTGCATAATCCACTAACAAGTAATGTTATAGCATCTTAACATACAATGTGAATTCAATACATATACATATATAATCATGTCATAAGGGATAATCAACCACTAGGTAAGAGGCATCCGAATACCTACCATCATACAGAATTGCACTAAAGTGTTTAAAAATAAGTCAGTTTTATCCAGGAGGGTGCGTTTAGCGGAGCCTCCGCTCTAAGCACACTCTGCAAAATATTTAATTTTCATGCTTCAGTAAGGCGCACTAAGCACCCATGTCGCGCTTAGCGCGGTCTGTAATTCCTCAAAAAATTCAACTCCCAGTGGGGCACGCTGAGCGCGGCCCTGCGTGCTAAGCGCGGTCTGTGGGAAACAGAAAAGAAACAGAACTTCACAGTTCTATCACGGGGCCTACGAACCCCATTCTTAACCTCCTAAAATAGTGCCCATCTGTTTCCAGTGATTTCTGGGAAACAACCGCTAGTCTTCCAAACTATCGAATAGTCTTTATTAACGCTACTCAATCTCTTTGGTAACTCACAGGATCGACTAGATTGATCCTAGGACTCCTTGGATATCAAGGTTACTCTCACAATCGAACAATTATTCATGGGTGCTATTGTATATATGTTTGGTTTGTTTCGATCCCTCTCTCTAAGAGTTTAAGAATGTGGTCAAAATGTATGTGAAAACTAAGTTACACGAATGATTGCTAATTGTAATGCTAATTGAAAAGACATAGAAAACTGTATGAAAAATGAAGTAACTGATTTCGATCCATAAAACATTTAACACAAAAGGTTTCTGGAATGTAGAAGTTTAAAATATGAAGAAAGCGTTTAATGCAAGAAATCTAGAAAGGAGTTTAAGTGAAAGTACAGGTTTGAAGAATAATGCTATGAAAGTAAAGATATTGAAAGCGTAAAAGTTCTCTGAAACATAAAGTGCTTCGAAATGTAAAGAAAGCAGTAAAATGTAAGACTTTGAAGAAAGGACTTTGGAATGAAAAGACAGTAGATAAAGAAACTTGTAAATGTTGCTCGACAGAAAGAAAAAGAAGGAAAGTGCTGGAAATAGTAAAAAGGCTTTCATTAAATTAAAAATACATGGTGCTATCATACATACATCTCTCTTGCATTCGTTTCCCTTGCCATGTGGTAGTTTGAATGTTATTGAGTATTTTGTATAACAGATATGACACACTGAAATCCTAACACTAAGACTTCTATTTATACTAATTCGACCCTAACGGTCTCGCTACAAGATCATGCCACGTTTCGAACATGCAAGACAATGTTCTTTTCCTCTTTCCACGTGTCCTCAAATGCTCCAACGCATAACTTTCAAACTTTGAAAGTCCCGCTTTCATTTGAATTTCAAATGCTTTGGTGTTCTTCTGCTTCGAACGCTCTTCTCAGATTTAGCTTCACTGCTGTTTCGAGACCCCTTTGAACACGCTCCCAAGATTACCGTTCGAAGCTTCAAACTTCGACACACTCATTCGAAACACTGGTTCTGCAATTTCGAACGTGGTGTTTTAATTCCATTTCGATCATAACTTCTAGCTCTTTTTGAATTCCAAATAACACTATCAAAATCTTCAGCCAACAAATTGCCCCTTTAAAATATGTATTTCGATCTCTCTGAGAAATACCTATTTTAAACATTTATACGAGATTTTGATAGGATCTTCGAATCATCATAGCATTTAATGCGTTTGACCCTAGTCACATCAATCATAGCACCCTTTGGGTACCTTAACCCCCCAAAGTCACTTCACAGCATGGTGCAGTTATAAGTAATGATTGTTTTTAAAATCACGCCTATTACCTATATCACCTTCTCGCCACCTCTTCATCACACCAATCCATGATCTCCACGTATCATACTTTCACTCGGTGGATGTTTCATCTTCTTATTATAAAACGTCAATTTAACCTTCCTTTTTCCTTCTTTACACTCTAAACCTTTCAAACTCTGGAATTTTACCCTTCTTCTCTCACAAACACTCTAAGTTCTCAAACAACAAAAATGTCTTCCTCCACATCATCTCAACTCAAGAAAACTTCCAAGAAGAAGGGAAAAACTACAGGAGCAACTATGGAGAGTAAAATCGTCACCATTCAAGGCCAATCTGCTCTTGCTCCTCAAATGATCTCCAAAGAGAAGGAAATGCTGTACGCATCACAGGTACTCATCCCTACCCATGTTGCTGGTAAGAGGTTAGCCCTAAATGGCCCTCTTACAGTTTTTGAAATACTAAAGGACACCAGGACCATTTTTCCCGTGTGTTACAACTTTAAACCTTTATTCAACAAAATGGATGCCCCTAGGGCAACATAATTTCTTAACCCAAAAACCACAGAAACCTCAACTGTTCATCCTAAGGACCCATTTATCTTGGATTATGTAAAAAGCAATTTTAAACCATTCCGATCTTGCCCTACTGCTGATGTTGCTTATCAAAACTGGTTTACGAAAGTAGAAGCCAAAAAATCCCAGCAATGGGAAGAACTAGGCATTTATAACCTTATTAAGCTGTCGAAACCTGGATTTACCTATAGTCATCCTCTGCTATTTGCGTCCCTCTACTTCTGGGATAGTACCTACAACACTTTCCATCTTCCAGGTGGAATGATTACCCCAACTTTCTTCGATATAGCAGCCATTACTGGGCTGACGCCAGTGGGGGAAACTTATGTTCCTGATAATGAAGAGCATTCAAGCATAATTGACTTCGAAGTCAAGTTAGCCAGCTTCTCCAAATTTATCGGCCATTATCATGCTGAAGGGGATAATGTGTCTGACACAGAGCACATTGCTTTCTTAACTCTGTGGCTGTCTAGGTACGTTTTCTGCAGTAGATCCCTGCAGGTAGCTAGTAGGTTCATTCCTTTAGCTAGGGATTTACATGAAAACCGCAAAGTGTGCCTAAGCGAATTACTCTTAGTTGACCTCTATGAGAGCCTGAGGTCGGCTGTTTCGAGCCTCAAATCCCACAATTCCAAAAACATTCTTTTAGCTGGCCCATTTTGGTTACTTCAATTATGGCTCAATGCCATGTTCGAACGTTCTTTAGCAACCGCCAATACCATAGACGAACAAGATGCAGAAATAAGTGATAGGATAGTCGAAGGCACTAGGCTTCGAAGACTAACCCCTAACGATGACAAGGACGACTTCAAGGTTCAATTTTCAAAGTACATCTTGATACTCTCAAAAAGACATAAATTCGAAGAGAGCATGGCGCCCTTTGCTTCGAGGGCTCATGGACCTTCTTGGTTCACCATGGCTCTCTCAGAAGCTATCAAGAGTAAGGAAATCCAAGATGTGTGGAGAGCTTTCTTGCTTCCTAGACTTATCTCTTCAAGGATAACCCCAGCTAAAAACCAAATTCTTCTTTTTGCCTACCAGCCAAACTTCGTTTCAAGGCAGTTTGGCCTATGCCAACTGATTCCTGAACCTTTGTTCCAGACTGAGAGCGCCATCACCTCTGGTCGAACTTTCAAAGCAAGGGAAGCTAAGATCCAACAAGAACAATACCAGGGCTTTGCCCAATTTGAACTGATAGCCTTCGAACCTACTCATCTCGCGGCCAAAGGATTTCTGGAGTGGTGGATTAAGTTTTATCAAACTTGTATGTTCGATACGCTTACTATT
This sequence comes from Vicia faba, assembly GCA_948472305.1. NCBI lineage: Eukaryota > Viridiplantae > Streptophyta > Magnoliopsida > Fabales > Fabaceae > Vicia > Vicia faba. The sequence goes on from OX451735.1 coordinate 1,234,656,303, forward strand.
CGACAGAAACTAATTGATGCCTTCGATGTGCAGGTACCAGCAAAGAAAGGTATGTTTACTCATGCCAAAGAAATAAAAGCTTTTCAAAATTACTTCGAAACTACTTACGATCCCACACGCTTGGACTCCACTGTGCATCAAGCGGCTGAGACCTTGAAGGAAAAATTTAAACAAAAAGTTACCAAGTTAAAACTTCCTTCAGGGCTGTCACCTGAGGATAGGTATAGGTTGGCATTCGAAATGCATCCACCTAAATTTCCCAGATTACCTACCTCAGAATTGGCTCTGGCTTGGTTTCCCCCATATCCATGGTGGTTTACTTGCAAAGAGATGTTCAAATATCTTCAAAGGAAACCAAAGCCATCTGAGACTGTGACATGGGCTCGACACTGGCTTCATGATTTCCCAGGACATCTTCGATATGACCTTTCTGCCATGTCAATTAAATCTGACCAAGGCACAGGTGCGAATGCTTGGGAAAAACTCCCAAATATCTTTTATTTTCCAAATCTTTAACCTTTGCTTTAAATGTTTTGATTTTCAGCTATCAGGATAAAGACCACTGCCTCGAAATCGAAGGAAGGGAGTGCCTCTCAAGCCTCCATCGAAACTACCGAAAAGACTAATCCACCCGAAACGACTACTGCTGCTGCAACTACACCAACAACAACAACGCCAACAACAACAAGTGCCCCAATTCCAACGGTAATCACTTAGTTTTTTCTTTTCATGCTTCGAATTCACTCGATCCTTTTATCTCTAACTTCGTTAAACTTCGTGCAGACCAACAAGCTTCCCCCCACTACTCCCAAGAAGCGGAAACCAAACACCACTGGGGAAGAACTGACTGCTGGAGGAAACTCAAACATTGCTTCGAAGAAGAAGCTGAAGAAAACTACGCCCAAAAGTACTGCTCCTACTAGTGTCTCTGGACTCGACTCCAGGGATGCTGCTCCCTTACCACAATCCAAAAATCCACCTTCGACCTCCAACCCACAGTTGGAACGCATAGCTAGTAACCTCTCTTCTGAGGGGCCACAGGTAAATCGAACTTCTTCTAAAAAACATTTAACTTCTTATTACCTTGGTGAGTGTCATTCTTTAACACTTTGCTGCCCCTTGCAGAACATCCTGAATCCCACTTCTACTATTTCGATCTCACCGTCCAGGGCTGCTGTTCCGCTTAACTCCTCTCCTCAAGGGGATTCCAGCAATTTGGTCCAAAACAAAGGTTCTTCAAACGTGGCGGTTTTGGCTGGAACTTCTGAGCAGCCAGATGACCAAGGTACCTCCATTCCTCTGAAAGAGGTGAGCGAAACCATACCTCAAACGTCTGCAGAGGATTCACAAAGGGTTCTTCAAAAGTCCCCCCTTGAAACTCTTCAAGAGGATCCAAAGGATGCTCAGACTGAAGAAGAAAAAGCTGATTCTGGGCAAGGATTCGAAGAATCTGCAGACGAAGAATCTGAGGAGGAAAACGCCAATGATGGGGAAAATGACAATGATGGTTCGACTGCTGGGACGGAGTCTAATGCACATAGCGGTGAAAAGGATGGTATCGAAGTGGTAGACTTGGTCGAGGATGAAGAAGATCAAGAGTACGTAGCAAATGAAGGGGATGGTGATACGATCAACGAAAACCCAAAGGTTGAAACAAACGAGGTTCCCCTACGCGTGGAATTCCCCCAATCCTCTCCGTCTCGAATGACTGACGAGGAACTGGCACTTCTGAGGCGAAATGACCCTATTGGGTACATGAAGGCAAAGTTGGCCCAGAGGGACATTCCACTCGCTAGGGCTGGCACAAGTTCAACCAGCTATCCTCTTCCCACAGATGAAAGAGTTGTTCTTCTCAACAAAATTAGGAGAACTATTCTCAATGTGGATATCTTCGAAGTGCTTAAGCAAGATAGTACTGCTTGCTACACTATGAAGGAGCTGCTTACAAAGGTCAATCTTTCCAGCTGCTCTTTGCCAGTTAGTACTCTCTTGTTTGATCTTCAAAATTTGCTGGACAACGTAACTGGCTATCTTCTCCAAGATGAATCTGCTGCCAAGAAGGTTCACGAGAAACGTATTGCTATGGATGCCGCCTATGAACAAGCTTCGAAGCTTTCTCAAGAAGCTGAAGATCAGGCTATGCATCTGAAGCAAGCAAAAACTGAATATGAAGCTCGAGCTGAGTCCATTCTTGCTTGGGAAAGGCAGATTCTGGAACTTCAACAGAAAGTCAAGGAGGCTAAGGAACAACAACTAGCCTTCGAAACTAATCCTGCAGGTAACCAATTCGAAGAGCTTCTCAACCGGGGGCTTGCAGAAATGGAGACTGCAGAACAGCTTAAAGGAGAAGTGGCAACCTTGGAAGGTGCCAGGCGGTTTGCTCAGCAAAGACTTGAAACATTTCGAAGTACCTTTACTCGATTGAAAAATAATGTTTATTTCTAGATTTTTGTCTATCTGACCATAACTTTGGTTCTTTTAATGTAATATTCGAACAACGCCATTTTGGCATTCTTATCTTGCCATCTTGGCTTTTTATAATACTTTGTTTACGTTGTTATTATTCGAATTTCCCGCAGGCTTGGTTTATATTTCTTTAAATATTTCCCATTAACCTTTAGGACACGTTTATCATCTAAGAGTTCTTCGACTTCGTAGGCATTGTTAGAGAAAACTTTTAGTACTCGAAAAGGTCCTTCCCAATGAGGTGACCATTTACCTAATGCTTTGTTCTTCTTATCCATAGGCAATATGACTCTCCAAACCAAGTCATTAATAACGAATGCTTTTTTCTTCACCCTCTTATTGTATGTTCTGGCCACTCTTTCTTTTTGCCTCATCAAAATATCCAACGCATGTAATCTAATTTCGTCCAATTCAACTAATTCATTCATCATCATTTCCCAATATAACGCGGCTGGAATTTCGTTTTGTTTCTGTATTCGAACTGATTGCAGGTGAATTTCTACTGGTAACACTGCATCATGGCCGAATGTAAGTTGGAAAGGAGTAGTGTTAGTGGCTTCCTTTGGAGATGTTCTACAAGCCCATAACACTTGGTCCAGAGTTTTGTGCCAATTTCTTGGCTTCTTGCCAATATGCTTCTTGATTAATCCTATTATTACTTTGTTTGCCGCTTCGACCTGTCCGTTTGCTTGAGCATAATATGGGGTTGATGTTAGCAATCTAAACCCCATTTCTTGGGCAAACCCTTGCATCTTTCTACCAGTGAATACAGAACCTTGGTCTGTAGTTATACTTTCTGGTAATCCAAATCTATAGATAATGTGCTTTTGTATAAATTCGATAATTGCCTCTTGATCAGCAACTACCAAAGGTATAGCTTCGATCCATTTGGTAAAATAATCTACTCCTACCAAGATATATTTCTGACCTTTGGACGAAGCAGGATTTATTTCGCCTATCAGATCTAATGCCCATCCTCTGAATGGCCATGGTTTGATGATCGAATGCAGCTCACTTGCAGGGGCGTGTTGAATTCCTGCGTGTTTCTGACATTCCTCACATCCTTTCGCAAAGTCTATGCAATCTTTGAGCATGCTAGGCCAATACAAACCGTATCGAAATAGCAACCATTTCATTTTATGGCCTGCTTGGTGTGCCCCACATGCCCCATTATGGACTTCAGACAATGCTAAATATGCCTCACTTTCTCCTAGGCATTTCAATAAAACACCTTCTTGGGTCTTTTTGAACAATTCGTTCCCCATGAGGAGATATGACAATGCTCTATATTTTGTTTTTCTATCTACTTTTAGCGTTGGGTCTGCTAAATAATTCTTTAATGGACTTCGCCAATCTGTATCTGACAAAGTATTTATGGCTAGAATTTCGAATCCCTGTTTCTCGGCGTATCCCAATCTCATATTTTCCAGATCCGATGGTGTGAATTTAGTAGCCATAACTCTCCCCCTTATTTCGACCAAATCCTTAAAATTCTTGGTGGATACTCTATAACCTGAAGCCAACTGCGCTAAGTCATTTGCTTCTTGGTTTTCTAGTCTTGGTATGTGTTGAATATCCATGTATTCAAACTTTCTCAATAGCCTATTGACTATGACGAAGTATATCATTAGATTTTCCTTTATGCACTTATATTCTTTTGTGATCTGTTTGACCACCAACTCAGAATCTCCTTTAATTTCGACTCTGGTTGCCCCCAATTCCAACAAAGCTTCAAGTCCAACAATGAGCGCTTCATACTCAGCTTCGTTGTTCGAACAACGAGGACCATCCAATTTATACTTGAATTTTGTTGGAATTCCTTCGGGAGAAATTAGAAGGACTCCAACACCACTTCCATTCTTGTGGGTTGAACCATCAAAGTACAATTTCCATGGTTGCATTTCGACGTAACTCATGCTTGTCTGCTCAACCAACGAATGATCCACAATGAAATCAGAAATCACTTGACCTTTCATAGCTTTTAAGGGCATGAACGTCAATGAATATTCTGTTAAGGCCAGAGCCCACTTTCCAACTCTACTATGCATTATTGGCTTTGAAAGCATATGTTTAATGACATCGAAGTGAGACGAAACATAAACATCAACAGGTTTTATATAATACTTGAGTTTCATACACGAGAAATACAAACAGAGACATAGCTTTTCTAAGTTGCTATATCTGGTCTCTGCATCATTCAGCACTCTACTTAGATAGTATATGGCTCTTTCGACGCCATTGTTATCTTCTTGTGCTAACATACTACCTATGCTAACTTCGGAGGCAGATATGTACAATCTCATGGGCTTTCCCCATGATGGTGGAGACAAGATAGGAGGCTGAGAAAGATACTCTTTTATTTTGTCAAACGCCTCCTGGTGAGCTTCGTTCCATTCGAAGGCTTGACCTTGCTTTAGACGAAGTAACGGAGAGAAAGCTTGAGTCCTTCCACTCAGGTTCGAGATGAATCTTCTGAGGAAGTTAACTTTCCCTAGCAGAGATTGCAACTCCCTTTTTGACGCAGGTGCTTTCGTCTCCATTATGGCTTTGGTTTTGTTCTGGTTGATTTCAATTCCTTTCTTGTGGACCACAAAACCAAGAAAATCTCCTGCCTGCACAAAAAATGCACATTTAAGGGGGTTCATTTTTAAGCCATGTTTTCTCATTCGCTCGAATGATTGGCTTAAATGATGCAAATGTGCTTCTGCAGATATAGATTTGATGACTATATCATCAATATACACCTGCATGAAGGTTTCGATAAAGTCATGAAAGATTGAATTCATCGCCCTTTGATAAGTTGCCCCAGCATTTTTTAAACCAAAGGGCATCACCACCCATTCGTAGGTGCCTAAGGCTCCTGGGCAACGAAATGCTGTCTTTGCAACATCTTCTTCAGCAATGAAAATCTGGTTATATCCAGAGTATCCATCTAACATGCTCAAGTATTCGAATCCTGCAGCAGAATCTACTAGCATTTCTGCCACGGGCATGGAATATTGATCTTTAGGGGTTGCAGTATTTAAATCCCTGAAATCTATGCAAATCCTTAAAGAACCATTTTTTTTTGATAACAGGTACTATGTTTGCTAACCATTCGACGTACCTTGTTGTTCTGATGAATTTGCAACGCAGCAACCTTTCGATCTCAGCTTTAATTTTTGTGAGAACCGCTGGCGCGAATCTTCTGGGAGTTTGTTTGATGGGCCTCTTGCCATCTTTGATTGGCAGCCTATGTTCGACCAACTCCCTCTTTAAACCAGGCATCTCATCATAGTCCCATGCGAAACAATCTTTGTTCTCCTTAAGGATTTCGATCACTTTTTCCTTGAGGCTTGGGCTAAGTTTGGCACTTACGTAAGTTACTCTTTTTGTTTTGTCATCCCCTAAGTTGATTTCTTCGAGTGGGTCCTGTGCCAACATTTTGACACCTGAGTTTATGGGATCCCTTTCGAAGCCTAAGGGTTCTTTGTCATAGATGGCATCCAACCTTTGATCCATCTCCAACTCTTCGCTGGGTGAGCATTTCGAACTCCCCCCATTAACTTCATTCGTTTTTTCAAATGATTCATTTATTTCAGCCTCTAAGGCCGCTTTTGATTCATTCTCAGCCATATAGGCCGAAATCCTTTCGAAAAAGGTAGATTCAGTCATGGTTAAGGTTGTCGAAGTCCCAGCCTGCTGGCCGTTTTGGTATAGCACCTTCAACTTCCTCTTCTTCACTAATTATTGTTCTATCCCAGTAAAGTCCATCATGACGAAGTGTCATGTAATAGTGGGCATTTCTAGTTTCATTTATCTCATCATTTGGAACACATGGGGCAATCTTCGCCAGGTTTTTATCATAATCCCTTTTGTCAACTAGATTGACAGTTGACATAAAGTAACTCTGATCTGCTTCGATATTTTCCACGATTCCGTCATCTCTCCACAGGACCAGTCGTTGATGCATTGACGAAGGAACTGCTCCCACGCCATGGATCCACTCTCTCCCTAGCAGTAGGTTATAGTTGGCCTTGGCTTTGACAACCATAAACATGGTGGGCCTGCAACTTGAGCCTATTGTTAATTCCAACTGGACCACCCCCAGTGTCTTACCCACTTTTCCTTCATAATTGGATAGAACCATATTATGGGGCTTGATATCCCCTTCACGGATTTCCAACCTTTTTAGCATGAAATGGGGAATCAGATTGACTGCAGCACCCCCATCCACTAGAACTTTGTTTACACCGTGGACACCCACTTTCGCCCGAATGAAAAGTGGTTTGAGATGATTCTTCATTGTAGGCTCTGGACGTTCGAAGAACGCATTTTGTTCTTCAACAGCCCCATTGTCCATCACGTAGTAGCATACGGGCCTATGTTTCATTAAGTCTGTGGTGTCTTCTTCCTCATATTCATTGATTTCGGTTTCTTGCCCGAATTCGCAGGGAAGCACAGACACTACGTTACAGTTCAGGTTAAATGAGGACTCCCCCTCCGATTCGAAGTTATCTGTTATCATATCTTCGTCCTCTTCCGGGCCTGGGGTGTATTCCTTTGGTCCGTCTTGTTGGTCTTCAGAAAAGAGCCTTCTGTTGACTGGAGGTTTCTCTTCCGTCTGACCTTTTGGTTTATTGGTGCTTGATTCACCTTGTATCTTTGTTGAAGTATCCCCTTTGTTTGCCACAGCTTCTCTTTCAGCCTTTCGAATCCTTTGCTGTCTGCGCCACTGGGATCTTGACATGGGGTTCCTTCCTTTGTAATTTTCTAATCTGACTTCCTCCCTTTTTTGTGTGTTGAATTGCCTCCTGTATGTCACGGCATGGCGTGCATTTCGTTCAGCATTCCTCCATTTGTCTTTGCCTTTGTCATTTCTGGCTTGCAGCCATCTATCGGTTGGCACTTCAGCAGGGAGTTTGAAAGTCACTCTTCGAGCAACTTTGGGGTGAGGGCTATCTGGTCTTCGCTGTTTGTATCTGCTGTCGAAACGTGGACCCATCTGAGTAGTTTCTTGATGGCTCCAGCAAGGGGCAAAGGGGATCGTTTCGAAGGCCCTAGCCATGCTTTGGTTGTACACAGCAGAACATCTTGGGCACACCAAGCACTTAGTTGCCCCCTTGTAGCAGCGAAAAACAAACTCCAATAGACTCTCTCCAGCCTTGGGGTAGCATCTGAAAAGTTGGTTATCCTGGCGCCAATTGTTGCCAGTTCGAGCCTTCTGTACCCTTTCGAAATTTGCAGCAATTCTTTGGTTGCAGAGGATGCTGCACCTAGGGCACAGTATCATGCCTGGATCTCCTTTGTGGCATGACATGAGATAGTCTTTGAGAGTATCATCTCCAGTGTGACTGTCCCCCATTCTATGCTTTTCTTTTTCTAAGTATTTTTCCACTTCCTTCATCTCAGAACGGGGTCTTTCCATGTCCACCATATTTATTTCCAAATCCCCCTCTTTTGTTTCGTCATCGCCCCATCCTGTGGGCTTTATGTCTTCGATCTGGACCTTCGAACTCTCTGGGGCAGAATATTTGACCAGATAGTCATATTTTCCACTGGGTTCCCCTAGAGTGTCCCATATTTCCTTCTGAGAGGGGACTGGCTGCGTAATTTGGACTTTCTCTAGTTCCAAACTCAAGCCCTCAGTGACTTGTGTAAATCCTTCATTGTGATCCCCTTGGCCTTCAGTAGCCTGGGTTTCTCCTGCAACAGTCACAGGTCCAACAATCGAAGTGTCTGGTGTATTCTGGATGCCTTCAGTGACTTCCTCGCTTACTTCGACCATCACCCAGTTTTCAACTTCAATGTCCTTCTCTCCAGTTAGGGTGTCGCTTCGATCAATTTCCACCATGTTGACTTCTCCAATGCATGCAGGCTCGGAGTAGTTGGTGTCTGCGACGTCCAAAGGATCTTCGTCCACTTTCATCTTCATCTTATCAGCAAACTTTAATCTGCCATCTTTGATTGCGTTTTGAATCAAATCCCTGAAAAGAAAACATTGTGAGGTCTTGTGGCCTAAGAAACTATGATATTTGCAAAATCCCCTTTTCTTCCTCTGGTCCAGAGGGGGTATTTTGACATTTGATGGCACAATTAGTTGGCCATCTTTGACAAGCAAGTCAAAGATTTCGTCACATTTAGTGACATCGAAGGTGTAAACCTTCTTTGGAAACTTATCACTTTTCTCATTTTCAACAATATCTTTCCCTTTCGTAGGAACTAACATTTTGCAGGAGTAAGGCGGGGCCTGTTTTAATTCAGCGAGGTCGATTTCGACCTCTTCGAATTCGAATTCAGGATATTCTTCTGCTTCCTCAGTTCCAACATAGGAAATCCTTTCTTTCTTACTATTCTTAAAGACTCGGGCTTTTTCGGCTTTTAGTCTTTCGACCTGTCGAACCCTATCGGCTAACTGAGCCATATCCCTCAAATGCTGAGTATCTAATTTCTTTCGAATAGAGTAATCCAATCCCCCAGCGGCCATTTCGACTAACTCATGCTCAGGCACTACTGTGTAACATCTGGATTTCAACAGCCTAAATCTATTCAAATAGTCATCAATGGGTTCAGTGAACTTTCTCTTAACACTGGCCAATTCCTTCAGACTTATCTTCGATTGTCCCATGTAAAATTGTTCATGGAATAATCTCTCTAAAAGGGTCCAAGTATCAACAGACCCAGGAGGCAACGTGGTAAACCAAGTGAAAGCATTTTTCGTCAAAGAACTTGGGAAATATTTGATTCTAAGATCTTCATTATTGGCTATATCCCCCGCTTCGGTTAAGTATCTCGCTATGTGTTCGACTGTTGATTCGTTGGTATCCCCAGCGAACTTTGTAAATTTAGGGACTTTGTATCCCCTTGGTAAATCAGTATGCATTATACAATCTAATATAGGAGAAGCGTAATTTGGCCTCCTCATTCCCATATTGAGGCCGTTTTGGGTCATGATCCTTTCTATCATGGTGGTCAGATTATTTTCTGCCAAGATGTTATCGTTTCGAACCCTATGAACGACAGCATCGGCATCTTGGTTTCGACCAACCAAAACAACTCCCCTAGGTTGTTCTCCTCGAAATTCTGGGGCTTCTGGTCTTTCGATCCTTGCCCCTGGTTCCATAACTTCCCTTTGTGGGCCTGGAATTATTGGGGCTTCTAACCTTGGTGCTCTGGCCCCTAAGTTAACCTCTTCTCTGGGTGGTCTATGAATTGGGTCGTTGGCAATTTGTTCTATAACAGGCACGTTTGTTCGAAATCCCGCCTGGTTTTGCCTACGCCTTTCTGTGGGAGCAAAGAAATCTGCTATTCGACTCATATTGTCAGCGTTTTCCCTGTTCGTCACAGTTACATTCTGAACTATTGGGGCGAATATTTCCTGCATGGTTTGCGCTAACACCCCTATCATATTGTGGTTGCTTTCATCCATCAATTGCCTAAAAGCCAACTGGTTATCCGTGGTTAGGGTAGGCAACGTGCTATAACCCACTGACCCTTGGTTATTTGACATAAATTGGTTTGCCCCAGACCCAGATCCTAGTTGTGGGGATGAATTCGATGTGGAATTGTGCAAACCTGCCATAAAAGATGTTGGCATTCCGTAAGAAGAACTTCTAATTCTATTCCCATCGAAGCCGGGTGGTCTAGTTGATGGAGATGCGAAATGGGATTGTGTCCCAGGTGGCGGAACGAATCCCCCAGGATAGCCCATAGTTCCAGTATTTCCTAAGATCGAACTGTTGGTTGATACGCCACTTACTCCGTTGGTGGCCATGTTACTGGTTGAAGATGCAACAGCCTGTGCATTCGAAGGCATTACATTAGATGCTCCGCTCGAAATGGACGCGTTAGTGCCTGTTGCCTGTGGGCCGCCTTGGTCTCCTTGTTGATTGTCTGAGTTAGACATTTTGTCCAAACGTTTTCTTCTGGATAAAGGTTGGTTGCTGTTGATTATCTTACCACTTCTCAGGTTCATAAAACAGCAAACTTCTTATGTTCCTGCGTTTCTTGGATGGCTATGTCTTGACAATCCTTAATTCTGATATCCAACTATTGGTCCCACCAGGTGTGCCAATTTGTTTCCAGTGATTTCTGGGAAACAACCGCTAGTCTTCCAAACTATCGAATAGTCTTTATTAACGCTACTCAATCTCTTTGGTAACTCACAGGATCGACTAGATTGATCCTAGGACTCCTTGGATATCAAGGTTACTCTCACAATCGAACAATTATTCATGGGTGCTATTGTATATATGTTTGGTTTGTTTCGATCCCTCTCTCTAAGAGTTTAAGAATGTGGTCAAAATGTATGTGAAAACTAAGTTACACGAATGATTGCTAATTGTAATGCTAATTGAAAAGACATAGAAAACTGTATGAAAAATGAAGTAACTGATTTCGATCCATAAAACATTTAACACAAAAGGTTTCTGGAATGTAGAAGTTTAAAATATGAAGAAAGCGTTTAATGCAAGAAATCTAGAAAGGAGTTTAAGTGAAAGTACAGGTTTGAAGAATAATGCTATGAAAGTAAAGATATTGAAAGCGTAAAAGTTCTCTGAAACATAAAGTGCTTCGAAATGTAAAGAAAGCAGTAAAATGTAAGACTTTGAAGAAAGGACTTTGGAATGAAAAGACAGTAGATAAAGAAACTTGTAAATGTTGCTCGACAGAAAGAAAAAGAAGGAAAGTGCTGGAAATAGTAAAAAGGCTTTCATTAAATTAAAAATACATGGTGCTATCATACATACATCTCTCTTGCATTCGTTTCCCTTGCCATGTGGTAGTTTGAATGTTATTGAGTATTTTGTATAACAGATATGACACACTGAAATCCTAACACTAAGACTTCTATTTATACTAATTCGACCCTAACGGTCTCGCTACAAGATCATGCCACGTTTCGAACATGCAAGACAATGTTCTTTTCCTCTTTCCACGTGTCCTCAAATGCTCCAACGCATAACTTTCAAACTTTGAAAGTCCCGCTTTCATTTGAATTTCAAATGCTTTGGTGTTCTTCTGCTTCGAACGCTCTTCTCAGATTTAGCTTCACTGCTGTTTCGAGACCCCTTTGAACACGCTCCCAAGATTACCGTTCGAAGCTTCAAACTTCGACACACTCATTCGAAACACTGGTTCTGCAATTTCGAACGTGGTGTTTTAATTCCATTTCGATCATAACTTCTAGCTCTTTTTGAATTCCAAATAACACTATCAAAATCTTCAGCCAACACCATCATGTGAAATTATAAATTTAGATTAGGATCATGTTATTAAATCACAAGAACTAGCATGCGTTCACAATTTTAATCTCTCTAACCCTAACCCTAACATGTCATAAACCCCAAATTTCCAAAGTTTCTAATCTATGAGACTCACCATGAATTGATGAAGAAGAAGCTGCAAGATTAGGGCATAAAAGATAATTGAGCTAGGTTTGAGTTGCATGCAAGAAAAAATCTTCTTCCCTCTCTTACTTCCTTCCACGTTCTTCCTCTCTTTCTATATCTCTTCACAATCTGTTTTTGTTCAAACAACACCAAAAGGAGGTTCACCAAACAACCCCGTATGTTTCTTTCAATTGGCAAAATACCATAATAACTCCTAACTTGATTAGTTTCCACACTTATTTCACTTATACCACTAATACCAAGTGATTAATATATTATCTCCCAATTATTTCTCACAAAAATTTTAATAGTATAAATACATTACAAAATAATTATACTGAGTATTACATTATTATTTAAACTTTCCAAACCAACCGTCAAACTTGCATTTTAAAATTTCAAAAAACTTCAAATTTTTATACATAGTAATATGTTTTGATAAAATGTAATTAGTTATACAAAAAATATTACAAATATTTAATTTTTATAAAAAAAACACGGGACAATACAAATTTGAAAATTAAATGTTCAAAGCTCATTCACCTTAAGAAGTTGATTCATTAGTTATGTTCATAGAATGGAACTTTTAAAACTGTATTTTTGCTAAACATAAATTGTATCTATCGGTGTACGAGTTTACTTTTAATATAATAAAACTAATGACTATCATAATTACGTCATTAGCTAACTAAATTCAAAATTAACATGGTTATAGAAGTACAAATAAGTAATTACAACTACTAATCATTTATTTAGTTAAAAATTATTCAAATAATATATTAATTACATTTACAATGCATCACAATCATTTCATCTATTACATTAACTCTTTCCCATGTATTCCATATACCACTTACAATGCATCTATTCAAAATAAAACATTGGGAACATATGCTTTTTCAGAAAACCTACACAACACCCAAGTCGATCCATCTTTTGCACTCCCCTTTCAGTCTGCTCAGAATTTATAAGAGATGGCCCTTCATCTGAATTCCTTCTATCCATTCATCTTTTCTCTGATTCGATTTCATCTACACAAAGCAATATTCACCACCAATCTCATCTTTATCGCTCTTTAATCCATTCTGTTTTTTTAATTTTTGATTTCCAATATTCATCCCTAATCTCATCTTCTTCGCCAACATTTTCTCTCTTCATCTACAAAATGCTTCTCCGACAAAGTTAGTTGATTAATTCATTTATTTTGGTTGAATCAATATTCAAAGTTATTTAGATTTAGAACTTTATTTTATTTTTGCTTGTGATTTTTTATGTGTTAGGTTACAACGAAGAATAGAAGTATAAGTTCTTCTAAAAAATTGCAAAAATATAGTGAATCAGAATCAGAATCAAAAGAAGAGGAAAATTGAAAAAGGGGAAAAAATAGGAATGATCAGTAGAAGGAAAGGGAAAAGTAATATGAAGAAGAGAAGACATAGTGATTCACATATGTCTATGATTTCTCCCAATTTATTATATCTTCATGTTTTTGTGTTTAGTGTAGCGATAAAAAATGTAGCGGGGTAAATCGGAGATCGAATTATTGATTAATTCGTCTCGCAAAAGCAAGAGTCGCCACTGCGCTTTATTGTTTCCAAGGGAAAAGGGGAAAGAGCGAAATAAAACCCTAAATATGCAATGTAAAATAATACTTTTTAAAAGTAATAAAAATACAAGGCGTTTTTGAAAAGAGATCTATGGTTCGGGGGTTGGTTATACAATGGGAAGGTATTAACACCCAATGTATCTATAGTACTCTATAGGAACCTTTTGAAATATCTGTTTATAAAAACGTTCGTTTGATTAAAAAATAAATTGTTTTGGCCGAAAAGGGGTACGAACGGGTTTTTGAAGATACGACGACCTAATGTCGAAGTTTTTAAAAGGTATAAGTTTTGAAAAGATTGAATATTTGAGGAAAAAATTATCCTAAGTTTTAATGAAATGCGAATGTTCGCGTGATCGGACTTGAGGACATGAAGTCAACAAATTTAATCGTTTTTCCCTTGGATTTAGAGGTAAACATAATAAACAAATAAACAGAAAATTATGATAGATAAATGATATACAACAATTAAATAAAAGACTAAATGGTGTAAATATGCATTTTTGGATTTTTGTTTAATATTGATAACACAAGAGAATAATTAAAGAAAAGATAAAATGTTTTAATTCTTAAATTCTATTTTTTTATATTTAGTATTAGTAATAACTAAAGCGAGGGAAGTAATTAAATAAAATGTTTTTTAAAGTTCTATTTTTATATGTTTTTTAGAGTTTTTATTAAAGTATTATTTCATTAATTATTAAATAATTAAATTAAATTAAAACATAAAAGGTTATTAACTTAAATCTAATTAAAAGGAATACTAAAAATTATTAAATTAGTCCTAAAATTAACCTAATAAAATGATCAAATTATTAAAATGTTTTAATTAAATACATCTCTTATTTTTTATTACACTTACTAATTATCTAGACTAATAAAATTCTAAAAGAAAAAACTAAAGAAAAAAATAGAAAAAAAGGTATATAAAAAATGGATGATAAATAATTATATGGGCTAAAGGTCTAAAGGGCCTAATCAAAACTGAAAACAGGGGGGGTGCATAAGGAGAACGCTGGGCTTAGGCTGAAACGGGTAAGGCCCATGCACATTTCATAATTTTTTGTTTTAGGGTTAAACGCGTTTTGGTTCATAGAAAGAAAGGATTAGGGTTTTGGTTACTGAACGGCGCTCAAAGCCTGTCTTCTTCATTTCGCGTTCTTCTCCGAGCGTCTTCTTCGCCTTTGCTTCGCTTCTGAGTTCTTTGCCACGGCCACCAGCTTCTCCATCTTCTTCTTCCCTCCAATGGACGCTAGGGGGCGACGGATTTACGGTATAAACGTTTTCTGTTTCGTTAGGCTTTTTGTTATGATTTGCATGTGTTGATTTTCATATCTATTTCTGATTCTAATTCTCCAATTGTTAATGGTTATTGAGGTACTTGAAAGAAAAAGAAGGCGAAAGGCTACCTGGAGACGGAGGAAGGAGGGTGGGGGAAAGCTAGGAGGCCGGGGCGAGGAAGGTTGACGCTGTGAGCTTGCTTCAGTTGCCTGGTTTGTCTTCTTATTGCTTAAGTTTGATGATGACTTGAAAACCTCAGAGCAATATATTCTTCTCTTCTGCCTTTGCCTTGTTTTGCTTACTTGTTGCTTGGAAACATGTTGAAATGGTTTGACAGTGTTGATGTTTTGCTGTCTTTGAATAATTTTCTCTCTTCTTCTCTTACTGTGATTTTGTTGCTTTTTTTTTGTTGGCCAAGGATGATATAATCTGAGGCCTTTGCTGGGTTTGGGATGTTGGTTGGATAAGTTGGTATTGTTCTGGTTTTTTGTGAGGCTTCACAGTGGTTTAAGGTTTCAGGCCATGGCTTTCGTGTTTTGACAGGGTATGCTGTTTTTAGGCCATGGGTTTGGTTTGTGGTCAAGGTTTTGGATAGTACAGGTTTGGTGATGATTATGCAGGTTAACAGTTTAGGCCATATCTGTTTTGGCTTTTCTGGTTTTTCTCGTTTGACAGTAGGTTATGGCAACAGGTTTAATTGGTTTTTTTAGGCCATAAGGTTTTGGTTTGACATGGTTTAACAGGTTATGGAACAGGTTTTGTGATGATTGAGGTTTCAAGGCCTAAGGCTTTGAAATGGTTTATGCAGGTTAACAGTATGTTTTGGTTTTGAGCATTTTTTTTGAGTTGGTTTGGTATCTCTTTCAGCAGGTTTCACTTTGAGACTTTTGTATTGTGTTTGACAATTTTCTTTTGGGTTTTGAAGGCTTCCAGACAGGTTGAACTCCCTTTTCTTTTTGAAAGGGGTTTTCTTGTTATAACAGCTTTCTTGGCCTTTGTTTACGTTACAGGTTGTATATTTTGGTATCTTTCTTGATACTCTGCACCATACTGTTTTATCAGTTTTGTCCACATTCCTTTTTCATGCTTTCTTATTTCCTACTGTATGCTGCTGCAGTTTGTTTTGTATCTCTTCCTGCCTAAACCAAAACCTGCAAAACCATACTTCTATCTCTCTTCTCTCTCTTAGTACCAATTGATACATTAAAATGATGTATGCTGTACTTGTTCTGAAATTGCATAGGCTGGAAAATGATGAGAATAGAAAGATTTCATGCTTGCATATTGATTTTAAATTGCACACTTCTTTTGTCTACTGCATGGGAGCCTAAGTTTTTGACTTCTTCCTATATTGTTGCATGTTTACGTTGGCTTTTGTTTTGAAGATGCATATGTGACTTGCATATGCTGTTGCTATGCATATGATGTTAATTTTTGTATATGCAGTTTTGACCAAAAATTGAATTTATGCATATGCTGTTTGAAATATGCAGTGGACTTTTGAAAAATGCAATTGATTTTAATTATGCAGTTTTGAAAACAAAATGAATTTGTGCATCTTTAAATTGTGCATTCATTTTGAAAATAAAATCCATCCCTTTTTGTGAACCGGGAGAAATCCCGCGATTTGCAAAAAGGGTAAAAACTGATTCCAGCCGTTTGCTTTTAATGATGAACACTAAAAATAATTTTCTGCTTTTAATTATTTATTTATTTCTGACTTTCTCTTTTAATTGTTTTGCAGGTAAAATTAAATGATCAGACAAAGAAGCATTGGATAGAAGATGAAGATTTAGAATTTAGGATAAATTAGAATAGTT
This sequence comes from Vicia faba, assembly GCA_948472305.1. NCBI lineage: Eukaryota > Viridiplantae > Streptophyta > Magnoliopsida > Fabales > Fabaceae > Vicia > Vicia faba. The sequence goes on from OX451735.1 coordinate 1,234,672,847, forward strand.
TTTATTTTACTTTAAGCATTTTATGTAATTGTTATTGTAAATATTTTGTAAATAATACAATATTTAAATAACAATTGTAATAATTAGAATAAATTAAATAAAATTCCAATATTTTACCAATTAATTCTTTCTTCTCTCCAATTATTTATTTATCGTTTATAATTCTTTAAATTATATAGTAACTGAAAATCAATTTCAATTACTTAAATTCAGAATAATAAACAAATAAATAAACATCATTGATCAATTAATAACTTCAATTATTTACTTCACTATTTTTAATTCTTCTAAATTATAATAACTGAAAATAAAATTTCAACTATTTAAACTTAGAACAATAAATAATTAAATAAACATTGCTTGATCAATTAATAAACTCCTTTTCCAATGTTTATTTCATTATTCATAAATCTTTAAATTATATAATAACTGAAAACAAATTCCAATTATTTAAATTTAGGATAATAAATAATTAATTAACATTGTTTGATCAATTAATAAACCTCTTTTCAAATATTTATTTTATTATTTATAAATCTTTAAATTATATAATAATTGAAAATTAATTCCAATTATTTAAATTTAAGATAATAAATAATTAATAAACACTGTTTTAGCATGGATCAATTAATAAATTTAGCGTTCAAAAATAAACAGCTTTCGACTCGAAAAAGTTATGAATTTTAAACCGCTTTGAAAAATTGATAAAAATAGGTCAAAACCCTTGCAATGCAATGATGCAGATGGGGGATGGTATCTTAGGTCAAAAATTGGGGTACAACAGCTGCCCCTATTTAAGTTTCTTCTATCCGGAGATATGAAGATTAAAATCTTCGTTTCGACGAGATTGAAGGTACTTAAATACATAATACGCAAATTTTGCTCTATGATACCGCCATTATGTTTGATATGAATGCAGTGATTGAATTCACAGAGAAAGATATTGTATGAAACAAGACAATGCTGGAGAAATCAAACACCAGCAAAACACAGAGACATGGATTATACACTACTGGGGAAACGAGTTGTCGACTTCAAACGACATACTCTTGACGGCGAATAAAATTGAGGGAATACGACCTCCGACCCTAACAAAGAAGGCATCTTGCATATGCCAAAAAACAGATTATTGACCCAAAAATAACAGTGAGTTCACAACTCAAGGTCAAAGATAGACAGAGAGTATCAAATTTGATGATAATGGATTACCGACTTCTGAAGGTAAAGATTCATGACAAGCTTCTCTGCGAGATTTCCCGAGATATACTCATTACTGCTGAAAGAATGCCGCCACTTGCTGTCGTCCAGGGGTGTCAATAACACACAAGCTACTCAAATAAAGAAGCTGTCGCTTGCTGTATTCCAGAAAATACCAATAACATACAAGCTGTTCAAACAAAGAAGCTGTCGCTTGCTGTATTCCAGAAAAATAATAACGTACAAGTTGCTCAAATAAAGAGACTGTCGCTTGCCGTTTTCCAAAAATAATAACGTACGAGTTGCTCGTGAAGAGCTGCCGCTTGTCGTTTTCCAGAAAAATAATAATAACGCACAAGTTGCTCATGAAGAGCTGTCGCTTGTCGTTTTCCAAAAATAATAACGTACAAGTTGCTCGTGAAGAGCTGCCGCTTGTCGTTTTCCAGAAAAATAATAATAACGCACAAGTTGCTCGTGAAGAGCTGCCGCTTGTTGTTTTCCGAAAATAATAATAACGCACAAGCTGCTCGTGAAGACCTGCTGCTTGTCGTTTTCCAACGATGATTATAACGTACAAGTTGCTCATGAAGAGACCACCGCTTGTCGTTTTCCAAAAATAATAATAAGCACAAGTTGCTCGTGAAGAGCTGCCGCTTGTCGTTTTCCACAAGATAATAATGACGCACAAGTTGCTCGTGAAGAGCTGTCGCTTTTCGTTTTCCAAAAATAATAATAATGCACAAGTTGCTCGTGAAGAGTTGCCGCTTGTCGTTTTCCACAAGATAATAATGACGCACAAGTTGCTCGTGAAGAGCTGCCGCTTGTCGTTTTCCGAAAGGTAACTCAGAAGAAAGTTGCGATGACACTGGCAGAGAATAAAATCTTCGTCAAATAAAAACATGAATCAATCCTTCCCGAGGAGATCACATATTTAAATGTGCAAAATAAATGCAGCATACGTCTAGGTCGCGACTTCATTGGGGAAAGTCATGAGATAGCCTACGCAAGAGACAACAACTTCATCCAGGAATAACTAGAGAGAAAACAGTCAAACAAGACTCCACCCAATGAGAAAGCAACTCGATTGGGGAATTCATCCTATCCAGAAATGGACAAGGTGAGCTAAATCAAAAATCATCCATGAGGATTAGCTCAGTTGGGGAATCTAGAAAGGAAGCACATTTTCTGCCTAAGCTAACCTTCTACTTGGAAAGAAACATGTACGCTGTTTGAATAAACAAAGGACAACCCAAAATCAACGGCAAATGTGAATATGCATGCGTGATATAAGTGTAAATGAATAAATGAATGTTATGCTGACAAAACGAACAGATGGAATATCTTGAAGATAATAAGATGTCACAGCATAATAGATACTCGGCCAATCTTAAAAAAGACGGAAAATAATTGGAACTGGAACCCCAAAGCAACGTCAGAGCGTATCACGCCACAAGGTTCAAGTCTTCTGAGGAGAAAAGTATCCAAATCCAATATTCTAACACCAATAGACCACTGGCATGAGACGAAGCGTACCGCACTTCAGAAATCTGCTCGAACAAAGGTAGCCAAAACAACGCTTAACTGGAAAAGCCGGGGAGTCACCAAACTTAGTACCACCAGAAACACAAGCTTACACAACCAACACCTCATGACGATTTTGAAATAAGACATGTTCATCATGCAAGGATAAACTACTGTACTGTTGCATTTCATGGCTTGACCATCCTCGGAACAACTGTTAACATTCCTTTCATTATTTATGACGCATTTTTAAAATAGGAATACTTTAAGTAAATTTGTTTCAAGTATTTCCATAAAAATTAAAATTTTGCCCACAAAAGGTAAATGCTCAAATTTCATTAATAATATGGTAGTTCGCTAACAATGCGACTCCAACGGTTTACAAAAGCTTGGGAAATAGTACATGAAAGGAAAAGGTTACACAAAAACAATGATCGCTATTCTCCCTAACAACTTCGAATCCCAAAATGTGCTCAAATGCCAGGACTGGTCTGACCAAAAGCCTGCCTAAGCCGCCCCTTCGGGTTTTCGACTTAGTGAACTGTCAACTCAAATCTAAGCGAAATACTTCTTGACTGCATCGACGTTCATGGGACGCGGGAGTTCTTCACCGTCCATATTGGTGAGAATCAAAGCACCTCCAGAGAAAACTCTCTTAACGACATACGGTCCTTCATAATTCAGAGCCCACTTTCCCCTAGAATCAGGTTGGAAAGATAATATCTTCCTGAGCACAAGGTCACCTTCTCTGAACTCGCGCGGTCGAACCTTCTTATCAAAAGCCTTCTTCATTCTCTGCTGATACAATTGACCGTGACACAAAGCTGTCAATCTCTTTTCTTCAATTAAATTCAACTGATCATACCTACTTTGACACCATTTGGCCTCAGAAAGTTTGGCTTCCATCAACACTCTCAGAGACGGAATCTCAACCTCCACGGGGAGTACTGCTTCCATACCATAAACTAGGGAAAATGGGGTTGCGCCTGTTGAAGTTCGAACTGAAGTACGGTATCCATGTAAAGCAAACGGAAGCATTTCATGCCAATCTTTATAAGTTACCACCATTTTCTGGACAATCTTTTTGATATTCTTGTTAGCAGCTTCAACAGCCCCGTTCATCTTCGGTCTGTAAGGAGAAGAATTATGATGTTTGATCCTGAACTCTTCACAAAGCTCTCTCATCATCTTGTTATTCAAATTCGAACCATTATCAATGATGATCTTGCTCGGGATGCCGTATCGACAAATGATCTGTGTGATCGGTGGATCTGGAACTGACTGTTTAACGCTGGTTCGCGAAATGTCACGGAAGCAAGAGTCGCCACCGTCTTTTATTTTCTCCAAATGGAAAGGACAAAAGCACAGAAAAATTCCTTATAGAGATTGCTCTCGGTTCGGGAGGTAGATTTATAGAAAGGGAAGGTGTTAGCACCCTTTCTATCCATGGTTATCCATGGGCTCTTAGATACTTGCTCAATGTGTTTTCAAAAAATGGTTTGTTTGCTTTTCAACTGTGGGTTTTAAAAAGTTTCTTTGAAAATTCCAGTTCGACTCTTGTATCGGTCCTCAAGAGTGTTTGAAAAAATTGCTTTCGAAAGATTTTTGAAAAGGTGTCGGTGTGAAAAGTATTTTTGATTTGTTTTTGAAATTAGAGCAAGTATCTAGAGTCGTCTACCTACCCTAAGGAATTCGTCTGTGTAAATGTCCTTAAAGCAGTGCCATCCCATCATTGAGAGGTAGGTAGCACCACCGTTGGAGGTGTTCGGGTCAATTCGAGGTTCGGGACATAGTGATCACCAGAGCAATAGGAAGATACCTTAGAAGCTACCCTCATGCCAGGTTCCCGGATCATGAGGACTTACTAAAACATCCTCTACTCGACGATCACCTTTTGAGGGGCAAGGCAACAGTGAGGCGTACCCTAGGAGTTGTGTGTGATTTGTGTGTCGTTTTCAGATATCCTGTCTTGTTCATGTATTGGTGATCTACGCGTTATTTTTATTTTGTCATTCTTTCTTGCATGCAAATTTATTAACAGTTAAAAAGTGCGGAAATTAAAATTCCTACGCTATTACAAAGGCGCGGGTCCACATCGCCAAATTAAATCCAGGACCCGATTTGACATAAAATAAAGTAAAGTGCGAGAAATATAAATGTTTAATTTACATGGCTTTGGGAGAATTACATAAATATTATAAGAAAGGAAATAAAATGTGTGAAACGAACTAATAATCGAAAGCGAGGGCGTTGAACCCTTTTTTTAATGAAATTAAATTACGATTTAACAAATTAATTAAATTAAAATAAAAAGAAAAGATTTTTGAAGTTTTTTTGTATTTATGGATTTTTATGGGAATTAAATGGAATTAAAAAGTTAATTAACCCTAATTCTAGTTATTTTTAATTTATTAAGAAAAGCATTAAAATTTAATCTAAAATTAACCTAATTAATTAATACAATTTTATTTACAAAAATAAATAATAATAATTAATAATTAATATGGTGAAAAAGAAAAAAAGGATAAAAATATAAAACCCTAATTCTACAATTTTTTAAGTTTTATAAAAAAAACATTAGCATTAATCCTAGAATTTAAAACTAAATTAATAGATACAATTTATTTACAAAGATATTAAAATAAAATATATTTCTGTTTTTTGTCTTTTCTGGTTTTTATATTATTTTTATATTTTATGAAAGTAAATTAATTTAAAGAATTACATTAAAACTAATTAAAACAAATAAAATAGAAAAATATGAAAAAGAATGAAAAGCAAACCAATGGGGGGTTCTGTCCCCAAACTGGAGGTGTGATCCAGCAATTCTGGCCCAATTGATTCCTGGCCTGGTTGACTTCTGGAAATTACGTGTAGACTCGTTGACTAACGCCCATGGTGCTCTTCAAACATTGGCCTTTGGATTGCCCTCAGTGGCCATGTGGCGCTCTTGGATTATGGAGCGCATGGTGAACCCTGAGGCTTGAAACTGCATAGGATTAAATTGAAACAAAATATATGAATAAAGTGAGGGGACTTGGGAATCGAACCCAGGTCCCAGTGCCTTATGAGACAACGCCTTAACCATCTGTACCAACCACGCGCTTTATTTATTATATGACAAATAATCAATATGAGATAAAACAAGGGTTAGTGGAATATTTTCGCGCGAATTTTAAACGAGCCACTCGTTGGCCTACACATCACCTTCTTCTCCAATGGTTCACTGTACCTGAAACAAAAATAAACTGAATAGCGGTGGTTTTAAACCCCCACTAAATAGCAAGCATGAAAATAGCGATTAGGCCATCTTTGATCAGAAATTAGGCGCGATAGGATGGTTAGGTTCGTGTGAAGTTTCTCATTCCAGTGGTACAAGTCTTGTTGCCTGATTTTTCCTTAAACGCAAAGCCCCAATTTTGAACCCTTGCAACCCTAAAATACTCCAATGGTGGATTCTCATATGATGCACGAAAACTCAATTAAAATATATGGTTAGCTTTAGAATGAATCAATTAGTATAAATCCACAAAGAAAATTCAATGAGAATGCTTAAAAACTGAAACACGAATATGCATAAAATGTGAAAAGCTTTGAGTTCTATATACCAATTCTGGGCGTGTGAGGATTGAAAAATTGTCCAGTTAGATTCAGTAATGCCTTAGGAAGCTTTTGCAATTGGTATTTTGCTTTGAATCGTGCTAGAATGTAGTTTTCAGTTTTTGAATTTTTGACAAAAAACACAAACTTTGTTCTTGTTGTCTGGCGCAACTTAGAGGTCCCTTGGCATTAGGTTTTGATCACACTTATATGAGGATGAATTAGGGTTGAGTTTTTGATCCAAAAAAATCCTTGCAATGATGGAATGAATATTTGATTTTCATGCATATATTTTCAAATCTTTTCCATGCATATTTGATACCAATTATGTCCAAATCACCTTGATTCTTTCCATATCAGATAATGCACGAAATCCTGAAGTTATTCCATGCATAAAAAGATTTGAAAACTTTGGTTTAGTATTTTTCCATATTTTATTTAGTTTAAATGAATTAATTGTAATTAAAAATTCAAATAAATAAATAAAAATGATGAAAAAATCCCCTTTGGGCCAAATGGTCGTGTATATGCTTTGGATGATGAATCTTGTAAGAAAATGAGGCCCATTAGCAATTTTAAGGCATTTGAAGCAAAGTTGACTTTTCAAAATACCCAAAAAATTCCCAACTTCCACAAGGCATATCTTGCTCAATTTTTAAGCTTTGATCATGTTCTTGGATATTTTGGAAAGGTCTTGGAGTCCTATAACCAATGCCTTTGGTCCCATGTCATTTTGATTTACCAATCACAAGTTATGGCCTTTGACTTAAAGTCCCTTTTTGTTGACTTTTGAAAATGACCTATAATGTTGAAAGTGATAACTTTTTGTTAGAGCATTTCTTGGACTTGAAGTGTGAAGAGGAGTTGTAGGAAATGTCTTTCTCTTCAAAATGAGCTTTGGATGGAATTTTTCTGATAAACCATGTGGAAGTTATGCCTTGGTCAAGTTACAGTTGACTTTTTCAACTGTCCAAATATGGAAACTTTTGCATCTTGAGACTTTTTGAGCCATGCCTTGAAAATCATGATCAAGAATTGATCAAATGATGTTTATGGCTTCAAAATGAGATGTTGACCAAAAATTTGAACTTTTGACTGTCAAATGACCATTTTGCCCATATAGTTGACTATTGAGCAATTAGGGTTTTTGACTGTGCAATTTTGTGCTGTAAGTCTTGAAACTTGGCATGAGGATGCTTGACCATGTTTATAGGCATGTGGGACTTGATTGGACCCTTGGAAACTTCAATTTCTTTGTCAGAACCAAAACCCTAGTTTTTGACTGTTAGGAGGCCCTTGAACTATGCAAACCTTGGGGAGATTTTGAAGCATGCTCTTTGCAAATCTTGAAGAATATGGGAGGGAAAATTTTGGGGTACAACAGTTGCCCCTGTTCAATCTTCTTAGACCTGAGGATGCAGATTGGCTGACGTGCCTTTCGTAATCCGAAGGTGGAAGATGATTGAACACTAGAGTGCCCAGAAATTTGCGCTCACATAGTAGTGTGATGGTGGAATGGGCTTATAGATGCCATTTGGATATTGATGGATAGGATGATGGACTTATAGATGCCATGCTGAGAGATGATGGAAGGTGGATGGGCTTATAGACGCCATCTGGGTGTCAATCGCATAAGAGATTCCTTAGCGAGAACTTGCGTACCTGAAAGAAGAAAAATGATTACCTGACCTGTTACAGGAGCTGGTCTTCAAACTCTTTGTATAGATGTGTCCTGGCTGGTTACAGGAGCTGGTCTTCAAACTCTTTGTATAGATGTGTCCTGGCTGGTTACAGGAGCTGGATCTGGATCTTCAAAAGGTGATGAATGAACCAGGGATGGTTACCACCTCAACAGGAATGCTGAGAGAACCTTGGACGATTACTACCTCAACAGGAACGCTGAGAGAACCTTGGGTGATTACTACCTCAACAGGGATACTGACAGAATCTTGGGCGACTTCAACCTCAACAGTAACGCTGAGAGAATCTTAGGCGACTTCAACCTCAACAGTAACGCTGAGAGAATCTTAGGCGACTTCAACCTCAACAGTAACGCTGAGAGAATCTTGGATGTCTTCTACTGAGTCTTTATCAGGAAAATCTTTTAGGGGTCGATTTAACTGGACTAGAGAAGGCCTTTGACTGGATAAGAAACAGGAAAATCTTGGGGTCGATTTAACTGAACCGGTCTAGGTCTTGAAATGTCTTCAACTGGATAAGAAACAGGGTGATCTTAGGGTCAATCTGACTTAACCAGAGAAGGCCTCGGACTGGATAAGAAACAGAAAAATCTTAGGGTCGATTTAACTGAACCGGTCTAGGTCTTGAAATCTTCAACTGGATAAGAAACAGGGAGATCTTAGGGTCGATCTGACTGAACCAGAGGAGGCCTTTGACTGGATAAGAAACAGAAAAATCTTTGGGTCGATTTAACTGAACCGGTCTAGGTCTTGAAATCTTCAACTGGATAAGAATCAGGGAGATCTTAGGGTCGATCTGACTGAACCCGTCTAGGTCTTGAAATCTTCAACTGGATAAGAATCAGGGAGATCTTAGGGTCGATCTGACTGAACCAGAGAAGGCCTTTGACTGGATAAGAAACAGAAAAATATTAGGGTCGATTTAACTGAACCGGACAAGGTCTTGAAATCTAGCTGAGAACTTAACTAGATCTTTCCTGAAAGGTAAAGGTCAGTCATGTGCAATGCATGATATGGATCGAGCAATGATGTTCTCAACATAAATGAGATTTGTAAGTTATGATGCGTATATGCATGCTATAATGTATGAAAATGTGATGTTTATGAATGTATGTTTGTCGTCTAGGAAAGTAAATCCTTGACGGGTGCCGGGAAGTCGCTCCTGGGCTGATATTGAAGAATTAGATCTTTGCTTCCGCTGGGGATGATAGTTGCAAGAATACCAGTAGGAGAAGATAGCTCCGTTGGGGAATAAACTTGGCGAATGGATTACTTTGCGGGGAGAAAAGTACTCTAACGATCTTGCTGGGAAGCAATACTCTGTGGGAGAGAGGTACTTGCTGAAATGTTGATGGTAATTTTGCTGGGGATACCATTGTTATGTTGGAAGTGTTAATAGACTTCGCTGGGGATAAGAAGACTTTGCCGAGGACGATTTTTCCGTGGCTTTTGGCTGAGGATAACCCAGTTATATCCTGGTAGGGAAATAACTCTTTGAATAAAGCCGGGAGCCGCGTTCGTGCTCTGCGGGGGTAAGCTTCCAGAATCTACTGGAGATAAGCTTACTGCTTGGGGAGATGGATTCCAACTTTCCTTGGGAACTAGATTGGACTCTCCTGGGGAAGTTTTGAGCTGTATCGGGGAAGTGACTCCATTGAATGTTTGATATACCGCCGGGGAACAATCTTTAGACCAAGACTGCCGGGGATGCTTGTTAAGAATATTCGTATCTCGTGCTGGGGAATGTTGAGATCTGCTGGAGGATACTCAACTTCCTTAAGTCTGACTGTAACTTTGCTCGGGGAGAGTGCACTGACTTGCTGGCTCACTCTCTGGGGAATTAAGATATCTGGTTATGTTCTTTAGCTGAACCTACCTTGGTACCTTTAGTGGATAGAACAGTTAGATTGTTTAGACAACTCTTTATTGCCCCTACTTCTAATGTTACCTGTAATTAATCTTTTGTTTCGTATGCAAATATTCATGAGTTAGCAAATTATTGTCAATGCATATATCACAAATTGAACCCTGGACGTTCTTCGCAAAATAAAACAGAAAAGAAAAAATAGTTGGAAATTTTAACTGAAAGGTGATTTTTGTATTGATTTTGAATTTGCCTGTAAATAGGCGTTTATGTACAAGAGGCTGACGTCCTAGTAAGAGAACGCCGCCGAACAAAAGAGTTTATACAAATTTGTACAAGAGAAAATAAAACAGCTGTGTGAAATGAATGATCCACTGGGTTTCAACTTTGCTATTGCCTTTATATCTCCGAGCGTCTCATCACTTGATGACCTTAGTTGAAGATGAAGCTGACTGATCGATACCGTCTGCACTTGATGTAGATACCGGATTCTGGATGCAGAGTGATCCAATGAGACATAGTATTACGCTTTATCCCTAACTTTTGCCTGGACCGCCCTTTCGGGTTTTCAGTCCACCGGGATACCCATTTTTGCCCAAGCCGCCTTTTCAGGTTTTCGACCTACCGGGTGTACAGATTTTTTCATTTCATCCCTTCATTTTGCCCGAACCCTTTTGGTTCGCCGGGAAGCCCTAACTTTTGCCTAGGTATGTCAACCTAACGGGTCTTTTTCATGCGTAGTATCTTTTTACTATGTCTGCATTGGCGGGGTGAGGAAGGTCGTCACCATCCATGTTGGTTAGAATCATGGCTCCTCCTGAGAACACATGTTTAACCATAAATGGCCCTTCGTACGTAGGGGTCCATTTGCCCCTTGGATCACTCTGAGGAAGGATGATTCGCTTGATTACCAGATCCCCAACTTGATATTCTTGTGGTCTGACCTTTTTGTTAAACGCCCTGATCATCCGTTTTTGGTACGTCTGACCATGACAAATAGCAGCAAGTCTTTTTTCATCAATAAGGTTTAGCTGATCAAGTCGTGTTTGGATCCAATCGTCTTCGTTCAGATCTGCATCCTTCATTATCCGGAGAGAGGGTATTTTCACTTTGATCGGTAAGACTGCCTCCATACCATAGACCAAGGAGAAAGGAGTTGCCCCGGTTGACGTCCTGGCTGAGGTACGGTACCCATGTAGAGAGAACGGTAACATCTCGTGCCAATCTTTATAAGTCACTGTCATCTTCTGCACGATTTTCTTGATATTCTTATTTGCTGCTTCTACAGCCCCATTCATCTTCGGCCGATAAGGAGAAGAGTTGTGGTGCTGTATTTTAAACTGCTCGCAGAGCTCAGTGATCATCTTGTTATTGAGATTGGTACCGTTGTCTGTAATGATCCTTTCTGGGACGCCGTATCGACAGATCAGGTTATGCCAAATGAACCGTGCCACAACAGTCTTGGTTACCGTAGCGTAGGATGCTGCTTCAACCCACTTCGTGAAATAATCAATCTCCACTAGGATGAAGTGATGTCCGTTGGATGCCGTAGGTTTAATCTCGCCGATCATATCTATGCCCCACATTGCAAACGGCCAAGGCGCAGTCAGAACATTTAGAGGAACTGGAGGAACATGCACCTTTTCTGCATATATCTGGCATTCATGACATGTCCGAGAATGTTGGTAGCAGTCAGCTTCCATTGTGGACCAGAAATAACCTGCCCGAAGGATTTTCTTTGCCATAGTGTGTCCACTGGAATGTGTTCCGAAGGTACCCTCATGCAGCTCTTCCATGATCCTTTCTGCTTCAGTCTTGTCCACACAATGCAGTAAGGTCGAATCATGATTTCGCTTGTACAGGATGCCGTTGCTAAGGAAGAACATTGTTGCGAACCTTCTCAGAAACTTCTTGTCATTGACAGATGCACCTTCAGGGTATTCCTGGGCTTCCAAATATCTCTTCACCTCATGGTACCAAGGCTTCTCAGTTACCAACTCAGTCTCGAGATCACAACAGTATGCCGGTTCGTCCAGTTTCCAGATGATGATCCGGGGAGCCTCATTGTCCCATTTGACCTTGAACATAGAAGACATCGTAGCTAACGTGTCCGCCAACTGATTCTCCTCTCTTGGAAAGTGTTCAAAGGTTATCTCTGTGAAATGGGGGATCAATGTCAACACACATTCCCTGTAAGGAATAAGATTCGGATGTTTCGTATCCCACTCTCCTTTGATCTGATTGATCACGAGAGCGGAATCTCCGAAGACACTCAGAAACTTGATCCTTAGGTCGATCGCAGCTTGAAGACCCATGATGCACGCCTCATATTCCGCCATGTTGTTGGTGCAGTTGAAACATAGCCGGGCAGTGAGTGGAGTATGAGTGCCTTGAGGGGATATTATCACAGCGCCGATACCGTTACCCAAAGCATTGGAGGCTCCGTCAAAGTGCATAGACCATCGGGATCCTTCCTCAGGTCCAGGTACTTCACAATCAGTCACAATCATGATGCTCTCGTCCGGAAACTCGAAGTTCATTGACTGATAGTCGTCTACGGCCTGATGTGCCAAGTGGTCTGCCAATACACTTCCCTTGATGGCTTTCTGAGTCGTGTACTGGATGTCGTATTCCGTCAAGATCATTTGCCATCTTGCTATTCTCCCAGACAGAGCAGGCTTTTCAAATATGTACTTTATCGGATCCATCTTTGAGATCAACAAGGTAGTGTGAGTCAGCATATACTGTCTCAGCCGGCGAGCAGCCCATACCAAAGCGCAACAAGTTTTCTCAAGCAGTGAGTATCGGGTCTCCCAGTCGGTAAACTTTTTGCTAAGGTAATAAATGGCATGCTCTTTTCGGCCAGACTCGTCATGCTGCCCTAGCACACACCCCATTGAGTTGTCAAGTACTGTCAGGTATAGTATCAGAGGTCTCCCTTCAACCGATGGCATAAGGATGGGTGGTTCTTGGAGATACTCCTTGATTCTATCAAAAGCAGCCTGACATTCATCATTCCAACGTACTACCTGATCTTTCTTCAATAGCTTGAAGATTGGTTCACAAGTAGCAGTTAGGTGTGAGATGAACCGAGCAATGTAATTCAGGCGTCCTAGAAAGCCTCTGACCTCTTTCTATGTCTTAGGAACTGGCATCTCTTGAATGGCTTTAACCTTGGCAGGGTCCACTTGAATACCCTTGTCACTTACAACGAAGCCTAGCAACTTTCCAGATCTTACCCCAAAGGTGCACTTGTTCGGGTTAAACCTCAACTTGTACAATTTCAACCGGTCAAACAACTTCTGCAGATGATCTAGGTGCTCTTCCTCAGTCTGGGACCTTGCGATCATGTCGTCAACATACACTTCTATCTCATGATGGATCATGTCATGAAATAAAGTAACCATGGCACGTTGGTAGGTTGCCCCAGCATTTTTCAGTCCAAAAGGCATGACCTTGTAGCAGAAGGTGCCCCACTGAATAACAAAGGTAGTTTTTTCCATGTCTTCAGGTGCCATCTTGATCTGATTATAGCCTGAAAAACCGTCCATGAAAGAGAACACCTTGTGCTGAGCAGTATTGTCAACAAGGACATCAATGTGAAGTAGGGGAAGTCATCCTTGGGACTGGCCCTGTTCAGATCCCTGTAGTCGACACACATTCTGACCTTACCGTCCTTCTTTGGTACCGGCACCACATTAGCAACCCACTGAGGGTAAGAAGTCACTGCAAGGAACCCAGCATCAAACTGTTTCATAACCTCGGCTTTGATCTTCTCAGACATCTCTGGACGCATACGGCGGACCTTTTGCTTAACCGGAGGGCAGTCTTCCTTAGTAGGCAAGTGATGGACCACAATATCGGTATCCAACCCGGGCATGTCTTCGTAGGACCAGGCAAAGATCTCCATATAATCATGTAGCATCTGAGTCAACCGTTGCTTCACGCTGAGCTCTAGGTTAGCACCAATCTTTACCTCCTTTCTGTTTGTATCAGTACCCAGATTTATTGTTTCCACCGGCTCTTCGTGTGGTTGAATTGCCCTCTCTTCCTGGAGTAACAGTCTTGCAAGCTCGCCAGGCACTTCACAATCATCTTCACCTTCGCCTTCGGCTAAGTTGATCGGATTTTCGAAGTCATAACTGGCAGTAGCAGAGTCGTTACCAGTGAGATCCAGAGTGGATTGAAACCTGTATGAGTGAGTGTGTGTAAATACAGCTGTTTTGAAATATACAAGGGAAGGAAAGACAGAAAAGGAGCATAAGATTTGAAATGCGAGAAAACGTCCAAGATCTTTATTCATGATATATGAAATGACAATTTATATGCCCTCACAAATGAAGCCACGGTGCCTCGGGTAAGACACCGGGCCATAGAGTTTTAATTGTTTATTACAGATAACAAAACATAGGAATTCATTACTCAGTAACAAGAGAAACAGGTAGATTGTCTTTTGCACTCCAATTTCTAGGTCCATTGTCAGTTGCCGGGTAAATCCAGCTGTCAAACTCAGCTTCATCCACTTCATCATCCTCCCTGATAGCATTCACTCCATGGGCAGGCAGGGGAGCTGTCACTACATTAGGCTTCTCAGATGTCTCAAATTGTACCTCCTTAGCATCAATAAGGTCCTGCAGTTTGTTCCTTAAGGCCCAGCAGTCATCAGTGGAATGCCCCGGGCTATCAGAGTGATAAGCACAACGGGCATTTGGATTGTACTTCGGGGAGGCAGTGTTTACCACCTTCGGGGCCTCCCTGACAGTCACTAAGTTGGTGGATAGCAACTGTGGCAAGATTTGCGATAGGGTCATACTCAAACGGGTAAACTCTCTCCGGGGTCTTTCAGCCCTTTGAGGATTGGTTTGCCGAGGCGCGGCAGCAGGCTTAGCAATCATCACCGCGTTGACAGACTGGCGGCGCTCAGGTTTCTCTTGTCTCCTAGACCCGTATACGGCACTGGCCTCCTTCTTAAAGGGCTTCTTCTCAGAACTTGCAGATGCACCCTTCTGAATTTTACCAGACTTCATCCCAGCTTCTATTCTCTCTCCAGTCAGAATAAGATCAATAAACCCTGCAGACGAGTTACCGATAAGATGGTTGAAAAACGGCCCAGAGAGGGTCCCCAAGAACATATCTACCAATTCCCTGTCAGTCAACGAAGGCTGCACCCTGCCAGCCAGATCCCTCCACTTCTGTGCGTACTCTTTAAAACCTTTGCTTGAACCTAGCGACATACCCTGGAGTTGGGTACGTGTAGGGGCAAGGTCGGCATTATATTGATACTGCTTATAGAAAGCAGTATCCAACTCCTCCCAGTTACGAACCTTGGTCCCATCCAGCTGATAGAACCATTCGAGATGAGTCCCTGAAAGACTCTCCTGAAAGAAGTGGATCCATAAATTCTTGTCCACTGAGTACGGCTGAATCTTCCGCACGTAAGACCTGAGGTGTAGCTTGGGACAAGATGCCCCGTCATACTTGGTAAAGGATGGTGCTTTGAACTTGTGAGGAATGATCACACCAGTAGACAAACCCAAGTCTCCGAAATCCAGCCCAGACACTTGTTGGATCTCCATAGCATTCAGCCTGTCTTCCAACTGCTTATACCGGTCTTCTGCAGGAGGATACTGTTCCTCATCAAAATCAGTCTCGTTGTCAGAGACTACCGAACTAGGACCTTTTCCCTCTTGGGGACTACTCTTGCCTATAGAAGAACCAGCCTCTTCATTCTGCAGAGTGTTGCCAAACCTTCGGCCCGAGTTGAAAAGAACAGTTCTCTTTTTCTTCTTCTTCTCCTTCTTCAGGAGCAGAGCCTTCAGCACTTCTTGGCCCTGAGCCAAACCCATGATTAGTTCCTGAAATTGCACATTCTGCGCCTGAAGAGCCTTGATGGACATCTCGGTTGATGATGAGTCAGGATTCATGATGCTGAAATAAACAGCGAAGAACTGTAAGCAACCTGAAAAGAAGAAAACCTGCTATGCATATGATGAATGATATGTGTTTATGCAATGCATTCAAGGGTTCGAAAGTTCAAATTTGTTGTAGACAAAAAAAAGAACACACGTTATCATTAAGGAAATAATTGTTCAGTACATCAAAGCCTCATGGGCACAAATTACAAAGCAAATTAATCCCAAAAGACACTACGCATCCTCTTTGGAGCTATGTAGGTGTTGAGATTCCTCTCCTCATGCAATAGGCGGGTGAGCTCCAGGACCTTCTTTTCACTAGCATGTAGACTGGTTTCAAGAGAATTCCGTTCTTCCTTAAGCTGGATCCAGCTCTTCTGCATCTCTTCCCAGGATGTGGGCATATCAGGATGCTGAATGATGTAGGACACTTCTCCTTCCAAGACTGGCTCTTTGATCACAGGGAGCATATGAGGATATGGCATCACTAACTTCTGGGAGCGGGCTCGTACCCACTTGAGATAAGGTTCCAACGGGATGGAGTTCCTGTGCCCCAGTGTCTTGCTGTCTATCCTACTTGGCAGCCTCCAAGCTCTGATAAATCTCTGGCGAAGCCCTTGTGCATCGTTGTCGAAGTCAAAAACTATGTCAGGAATTAACATATCATGACGACCATCCCTCCGAGCATAACCAAACTGTCTCCAAGCCAGGCATGGGTTGTAAGTAATACCTCCTCTGATTCCAAGTAAAGGAACATTAGGGTACTCCCCGCAATGATCAATGATAGTGACATCCTCTCTGGACCGAGGGCACCAATGTATATCTGCATGCGTAAGCGTCATCAACCGTTGTGACCATCTCAAACCCCGCTCGTTCTTCAAAACTGATTGTGGAAGGTGCGAAATAAACCACCTTCCCAGGATAGGAGTGAAACACATAAGGACACCTCTTTTTCTCATGGTTCGAGTGTAACATGAGTGAAGGATGTCCCCCAGCAACGTAGGTATAGGATTCCTGGACATGAAGATCTGGACAACACTGATATCTATAAGCTGATCTGGGTTAGGGAATAAAACCAAACCATAGACAAGGAGGGCCACCACTTCTTCAAAAGCTTGTAAGTCAAGGGAGTTCCAACATTCATGGGCCTTTTCAAACAGAAACCTGGCTAAGAACCCTTTGATACCACTTCTAACTTCCCAATGTCCCTTGAGGTCAGATGATTGTAGGTGTAAGGCTTTAGCAATCTCTTCAAGCTTGGGTTCCTTTTCTGTACCGTTGTAGGGTAGTTAATCAAGGATAGGAATCTTCAGAAGCCGGGAGAACTCCTCCAATGTAGGTACCAGCTGATAATCCAGGAAAGTGAAACAGTGATGCAGAGGGTCAAAGAACTGGAACAGGACCTTTATCATATCTTCCTCAATGTTGGTATTGACCAAACTGATGAGTCTTCCATGTCTTTCACTGAATGAAGAGCTCTCGGGAATCCTGGATATAAGTTCCTTAAGCTGAGGAGGGATCCTTACAAGGCTGATTTGAATTGTCTTTCTGCGAACAGTTTCCATGTCCTACAAAACAAGAACAAAGATGAAGATTCGAACCCCTGAAATGGTTAGTCAGTGCATATGATGTTGGATGATGTCATGATGCTATGATTAAACACACCACAGATATTTACAAAGGCAAACATGTAAGGCACACAAGTCACACAAGACAAACCCCTAGAGTTTAGGCCGACACGGGGTCTGGGTATTACCCTCTTGAAGTTGGTGAGTTCAACCTGTCCTATTAGAAGTAACCGGGTTCTAAGGGTCTCAATATCACGGGATTGCTTTCATTGTTCATCGTTTCGATTTAGCCACTGAACTGGCGACCGAAATATTCCAGGAAAGTAACCCTCAATTGAGTGTAGTATCGAGTATCAACCAACCTCGGACTGCACTAAAGTCAGTTATCTCACTACCCTAAAGAGGCCAAGATAGTTCAATTAAGGTTCCTAATGTCTGTTGATGCTTCACGACACCACGCGGAGGCCCCGTACTCTCCTTGACTGAACTCAACGGTTACCGGTACACACCAAAGTGCCACATCAACGTAGCAGACTGTTTCAACCATGTCGGTATACCCCGCACAGTTCCCTCACAGCCTTGTTGCTACTTTCTAAGAAGGTATCCCCAGATCCGGGTTAGGATCTATAGAACTCCCAAGACAGTCCCACAATTTAAAGCAAACAAGTCAAAGCAATTGAAAACACAGTGATCTTAGTCCTAAGGTACACCTCACTTTAAAGATCTCCCCAGCAGAGTCGCCAGTTCTGTGATCGGTGGATCTGGAACTGACTGTTTAACGCTGGTTTGCGAAATGTCGCGGAAGCAAGAGTCGCCACCGTCTTTTATTTTCTCCAAATGGAAAGGACAAAAGCACAGAAAAATTCCTTATAGAGATTGCTCTCGGTTCGGGAGGTAGATTTATAGAAAGGGAAGGTGTTAGCACCCTTTCTATCCATGGTTATCCATGGGCTCTTAGATACATGCTCAATGTGTTTTCAAAAAATGGTTTGTTTGCTTTTCAACTGTGGGTTTTAAAAAGTTTCTTTGAAAAATCCAGTTCGACTCTTGTATCAGTCCTCAAGAGTGTTTGAAAAAATTGCTTTCGAAAGCTTTTTGAAAAGGTGTCGGTGTGAAAAGTATTTTTGATTTGTTTTTGAAATTAGAGCAAGTATCTAGAGTCGTCTACCTACCCTAAGGAATTCGTCTGTGTAAATGTCCTTAAAGCAGTGCCATCCCACCATTGAGAGGTAGGTAGCACCACCGTTGGAGGTGTTCGGGTCAATTCGAGGTTCGGGACATAGTGATCACCAGAGCAATAGGAAGATACCTTAGAAGCTACCCTCATGCCAGGTTCCCGGATCATGAGGACTTACTAAAACATCCTCTACTCGACGATCACCTTTCGAGGGGCAAGGCAACAGTGAGGCGTACCCTAGGAGTGGTGTGTGATTTCTGTGTCGTTTTCAGATATCCTGTCTTGTTCATGTATTGGTGATCTACGCGTTATTTTTATTTTGTCATTCATTCTTGCATGCAAATTTATTAACAGTTAAAAAGTGCGGAAATTAAAATTCCTACACTATTACAAAGGCGCGGGTCCACATCGCCAAATTAAATCCAGGACCCGATTTGACATAAAATAAAGTAAAGTGCGAGAAATATAAATGTTTAATTTACATGGCTTTGGGAGAATTACATAAATATTATAAGAAAGGAAATAAAATGTGCGAAACGAACTAATAATCGAAAGCGAGGGCGTTGGACCCTTTTTTTAATGAAATTAAATTACGATTTAACAAATTAATTAAATTAAAATAAAAAGAAAATATTTTTGAAGTTTTTTTGTATTTATGGATTTTTATGGGAATTAAATGGAATTAAAAAGTTAATTAACCCTAATTCTAGTTATTTTTAATTTATTAAGAAAAGCATTAAAATTTAATCTAAAATTAACCTAATTAATTAATACAATTTTATTTACAAAAATAAATAATAATAATTAATAATTAATATGGTGAAAAAGAAAAAAAGGATAAAAATATAAAACCCTAATTCTACAATTTTTTAAGTTTTATAAAAAAAACATTAGCATTAATCCTAGAATTTAAAACTAAATTAATAGATACAATTTATTTACAAAGATATTAAAATAAAATATATTTTTGTTTTTTGTCTTTTCTGGTTTTTATATTATTTTTATATTTTATGAAAGTAAATTAATTTAAAGAATTACATTAAAACTAATTAAAACAAATAAAATAGAAAAATATGAAAAAGAATGAAAAGCAAACCAATGGGGGGTTCTGTCCCCAAACTGGAGGTGTGATCCAGCAATTCTGGCCCAATTGATTCCTAGCCTGGTTGACTTCTGGCAATTACGTGTAGACTCGTTGACTAACGCCCATGGTGCTCTTCAAACATTGGCCTTTGGATTGCCCTCAGTGGCCATGTGGCGCTCTTGGATTATGGAGCGCATGGTGAACCCTGAGGCTTGAAACTGCATAGGATTAAATTGAAACAAAATATATGAATAAAGTGAGGGGACCTGGGAATCGAACCCAGGTCCCAGTGCCTTATGAGACAACGCCTTAACCATCTGTACCAACCACGCGCTTTGTTTATTATATGACAAATAATCAATATGAGATAAAAACAAGGGTTAGTGGAATATTTTCACGCGAATTTTAAACGAGCCACTCGTTGGCCTACACATCACCTTCTTCTCCAATGGTTCGCTGTACCTGAAACAAAAACAAACTGAATAGCGGGGGTTTTAAACCCCCACTAAATAGCAAGCATGAAAATAGCGATTAGGCCATCTTTGATCAGAAATTAGGCGCGATAGGATGGTTAGGTTCGTGTGAAGTTTCTTATTCCAGTGGTACAAGTCTTGTTGCCTGATTTTTCCTTAAACGTAAAGCCCCAATTTTGAACCCCTGCAACCCTAAAATACTCCGATGGTGGATTCTCATATGATGCACGAAAACTCAATTAAAATATATGGTTAGCTTTAGAATGAATCAATTAGTATAAATCCACAAAGAAAATGCAATGAGAATGCTTAAAAACTGAAACACGAATATGCATAAAATGTGAAAAGCTTTGAGTTCTATATACCAATTCTGGGCGTGTGAGGATTGAAAAAGTGTCCAGTTAGATTCAGTAATGCCTTAGGAAGCTTTTGCAATTGGTATTTTGCTTTGAATCATGCTAGAATATAGTTTTCAGTTTTTGAATTTTTGACAAAAAACACAAACTTTGTTCTTGTTGTCTGGCGCAGCTTAGAGGTCCCTTGGCATTAGGTTTTGATCACACTTATATGAGGATGAATTAGGGTTGAGTTTTTGATCCAAAAAAATCCTTGCAATGATGGAATGAATATTTGATTTTCATGCATATATTTTCAAATCTTTTCCATGCATATTTGATACCAATTATGTCCAAATCACCTTGATTCTTTCCATATCAGATAATGCACGAAATCCTGAAGTTATTCCATGCATAAAAAGATTTGAAAACTTTGGTTTAGTATTTTTCCATATTTTATTTAGTTTAAATGAATTAATTGTAATTAAAAATTCAAATAAATAAATAAAAATGATGATAAAATCCCATTTGGGCCAAATGGTCGTGTATATGCTTTGAATGATGAATCTTGGAAGAAAATGAGGCCCATTAGCAATTTTAAGGCATTTGAAGCAAAGTTGACTTTTCAAAATACCCAAAAATTTCCCAACTTCCACAAGGCATATCTTGCTCAATTTTTAAGCTTTGATCATGTTCTTTGACATTTTGGAAAGGTCTTGAAGTCCTCTAACCAATGCCTTTGTTAACATGTCATTTTGATTTACCAATCTCAAGTTATGGCCTTTGACTTAAAGTCCCTTTTTGTTGACTTTTGAAAATGACCTATAATGTTGAAAGTGATAACTTTTTGTGAGAGCATTTCTTGGACTTGAAGTGTGAAGAGGAGTTGTAGGAAATGTCTTTCTCTTCAAAATGAGATTTGGATGGAATTTTTCTGATAAACCATGTGGAAGTTATGCCTTGGTCAAGTTACAGTTGACTTTTTCAACTGTCCAAATATGGAAACTTTTGCATCTTGAGACTTTTTGAGCCATGCCTTGAAAATCATGATCAAGAATTGATCAAATGATGTTTATGGCTTCAAAATGAGATGTTGACCAAAAATTTGAACTTTTGACTGTCAAATGACCATTTTCCCCTGCAGTTGACTGTTGAGAAATTAGGGTTTTTGACTGTGCAATTTTGTGCTGTAAGTCTTGAAACTTGGCATGAGGATGCTTGACAATGTTTATAGGCATGTGGGACTTGATTGGACCCTTGGAAACTTCAATTTCTTTTTCAGAACCAAAACCCTAGTTTTTGACTGTTAGGAGGCCCTTGAACTGTGCAAACCTTGGGGAGATTTTGAAGCATGCTCTTTGCAAATCTTGAAGAATATGGGAGGGAAAATTTTGGGGTACAACAATCTGATTCTTGATAAATCTGACTACCACCTGTCTGGTTACATTAGCATAAGATGCTGCTTCCACCCATTTAGTAAAATAATCGATCGCTACCAAGATGAAACGATGACCATTTGAAGCTTTGGGTTCAATCATTCCAATCATATCAATGCCCCACATAGAGAAAGGCCAAGGTGAAGAGATAACGTTGAGGAGGGTCGGTGGCACATGTATCTTGTCCGCATAAATCTGGAATTTATGACATTTCTTCATATATTTGCAGCAATCAGATTCCGTTGTCATCCAATAGTAACCAGCTCTCAACATCTTTCTAGCCATCGCATGTCCGTTGGCATGAGTACCAAAAGATCCTTCATGTACTTCTTGCATCAGCATGTCTGCTTCACGTCTATCTACACATCTGAGCAAGACCATGTCGTAATTCCTCTTATACAAAACTTCTTCATTGAGGAAGAAACTGCTTGCTAATCTTCTCAATGTCTTCCTATCTTTATTGGATGCCCCAGGCGGGTACTCTTGAGTTTGAAGAACACGTTTAATGTCATAGAACCACGGTTTATCGTCGGTGACCTCTTCTAGTGAGAACACATGAGCAGGTCTATTGAGGCGCATAACTCGGATTGTAGGCACATCGTTCCAACCATTCACTTGGAACATTGAAGACAAAGTAGCTAAAGCATCAGCCATTTGGTTCTCATCTCTAGGGATATGATGTAATTCCACTTTGTTGAAGAAGGTTAACAATCTTCTAGCATAGTCTCTGTAAGGGATCAAACCAGGATGACGAGTCTCCCATTCTCCTTTGATTTGATTAATCACCAATGTCGAATCTCCATAAATATCAAGAATCTTAATCCTTAGATCCACTGCTTCTTCGAGACCCATAATACATGCCTCATATTCAGCCATGTTGTTCGTGCAGTCAAACTTCAATCTCGCCGTGAACGGGATATGAGTACCTCGGGGAGTGACAATGATTGCCCCAATTCCATTTCCATAAGAATTCACAGCTCCGTCAAATATCAAACCCCAATGGGATTCGGGATCAGGTCCTTCTTCAGGTAACGGCTCTTCACAATCTTTAGCTTTCAAGTACATAACATCTTCATCTGGGAAATAAAACTTGATGGATTGATAATCGTCAATTGGTTGGTGAGCCAAATGATCGGCTAAAATACTCCCTTTGATTGCTTTCTGAGTGTGATACTCAATGTCATATTCGGATAACAACATCTGCCAACGGGCTATTCTTCCAGATAAGGCGGGCTTCTCAAAGATATACTTGATCGGATCCATTTTGGAGATCAACCAAGTGGTGTGGTTAATCATATACTGGCGCAGACGGCGAGCAGCCCAAGCTAAAGCACAACAGGTTTTCTCAAGCAATGAGTATCGAGACTCACAGTCTGAATTTCTTACTCAGATAATATACGGCATGTTCCTTTCTTCCAGTCTCATCTTGTTGACCAAGCACACATCCCATGGAATCCTCCAATATAGTCAGGTACATAATCAAAGGTCTTCCTTCCACCGGAGGAATCAAAATGGGAGGTTCAAGCAAATATTCTTTGATGCTATCAAAATCTCTCTGACAATCTTCTGTCCACACACATCCTTGGTTCTTTCGGAGAAGCTTGAAAATCGGCCCACAGGTAGCAGTCATATGAGATATAAACCTAGAAATGTAGTTCAGTCTCCCAAGGAAACCTCTTACTTGTTTTTCCGTCTTGGGTGCAGGCATTTCTCGAATAGCTTTGACTTTATCAGGATCTACCTCAATACCTTTCTGACTGACAATGAACCCCATAAGTCTTCCAGAACGAACACCAAAAGTGTACTTGTTGGGATTCAGACGGAGTTTATACTTTCTCAAACGCTGGAATAACTTCAACAAATGTTCCAAATGATCTTCTTCAGTCTATGATTTGGCAATCATGTCATCCACATACACTTCGATCTCTTTATGCATCATGTCATGGAACAAAGCAGTCATGGCCCTTTGGTATGTTGCGCCAGCATTCCTCAGACCAAACGGCATAACCCGATAACAAAAAGATCCCCAAGGTGTAATGAAAGTTGTCTTCTCCATGTCTTCTGGTGCCATGTTGATTTGATTGTAACCAGAGAAACCGTCCATGAAAGAAAAGACTTTGAACTTTGCAGTACTGTCGACCAATACGTCAATGTGCGGTAACGGGAAGTCATCCTTTGGGCTAGCTCTATTCAGATCTCGATAGTCTACAAACATCCGAACTTTGCCATCTTTCTTAGCAACAGGCACTATGTTGGCTAACCACTGAGGATAGACCGATGTAACAAGGAAACCTGCATTAATTTGTTTCTGAACTTCCTCTTTGATCTTGTCAGCCATATCGGGACGAGTCCTTCTCAGCTTCTGCTTAATCGGCGGACATTCAGGTCTCAACGGTAAACGATGCTCCACAATATCGTTGTCCAAACCTGGCATATCTTGGTAGGACCAAGCAAACACATCAACATACTCTTTGAGAAGCTCCAACATTTTCTCTTTAACCTCTGGGATAAGCAATGCTCCGACTTTAACCTCCTTTCTATCTTCTTCATCACCCAAATTGATCAACTCTACAGGTTCTTCAAATGGCTGAATAATCTTCTCATCATGCTCAAGCAAACGGGAAATTTCAACAGGAACCTCTTCACCATCCTCTTCTTCGGCTCTGAACACAGGGAATTCAAAGTTGGGAGAGGGCATAGGATCATTATTTTCAATGGTTAAGTCATAGATTAATCTGCACATATGATTATGCTTTAATTTAGAAATCGATTTGTGCAAATAAAACAAAAGGTTATTATATTTCCTATTACTACCAATTAATTTTCATTATCATTTCCCAGAAAAAGTGAAAAAATAAAACAGTAGTGGACAAAATCACATTTTATTCATTGACGGGAAATACTTGAAACAAAGGGCCCAGACATTTCTCTTTTGCCTTGGGCAGAGTAAAAGGAATTATTTTTCATAGCCCGACACAAAATACTTTTCGCCTTGGGCAGAGCGAAAGTTTTTCAAAAAACAAAACAAAACATTACTCGGAAAGGTGCATCACAACAGGAACATCAATAACAATCCAGTTTTGGCAAGCCAATCCATGCGTCACAAAATCGGGTAAATCCTCCTCGGAATCGTCCTCTATGATAGCATCCACTTCGGGAGGAGTCGGATGGATAAAACCAGCGCTTCGGAAAACCTCTTGAATCAGACGAGCAACCACTTCTTGCTTGACTCTCGCAGACACGGGACGAAAACCAAGACCTTCTCCAGATTTGTTCTCGGGCAAAGTCAACACCTGGCCCCATCCTTCGGCCGAACCACTTTCCACCACTCGTCGCGCATCCTCAAAAGAAGAAATGGATGCCCCTTGCTTCTTCACTTCACTCTTAGCAACAGATAGACCCTGGAACTGGGTTCCAACATCCTCATCAGCATCAATAAAAGAGAAGGATGACAGATGGCTTACCACCATAGCCTGCTCTCCACCGATCATTACTAGCTTCCCATGCCTCACAAACTTCAGTCTCTGATGGAGCGTGGAAGTGACTGCCCCTGCATCATGGATCCAAGGACGACCCAACAGGCAACTGTAGGCAGCACGAATATCCATCACTTGGAAAGTGATTTGAAAAGTATGAGGACCAATTACTATAGGAAGATCCATTTCACCAATGACAGTCTTCCTAGAACCATCAAACGCTTTGACAATTACTCCACTAGGTCTCATAGGAGCACCTGGATATGAGAGCCGAGATAATGTAGTCTTGGGCATCACATTCAACGAAGAACCTGTATCTACCAACACGCTTGACAAAGTATCATTTTCACAACTTATTGAGATATGCAAAGCCATATTATGGTTTCTCCCCTCTTCCGGGAGTTCTTCCTCACTGAAACCAAGATTGTTACACAAAGTAATATTTCCCACAATTCCATCAAATTGGTCAACCGTCACATCATGATCCACGAACGCCTGGTCTAAGACCTTCATCAAAGCTTCTCTATGGGCACCAGAATCTCTCAGTAAAGCAAGCAAAGAAATCTTGGAAGGAGTTTGCAAAAGTTGGTCCACAATCTTATATTCACTTCTCTTGATAACCTTCAGAATCTCATCATCCTCAGGGCGAGGGATAGGTTCATTGGATCGGCCTATCTCAACCCTTGGTTCAACATTTCTTGCTGGAACTTCTGCCGGTATGGGTCTCCTGACTTGAACTTCTGGTCTCTTCAAAGGTACTGCTGCGAAGACACGTCCACTTCTTGTAACTCTACTCACATCAGCAATGTTAATAAAAGACGGTCTTGTTGGTATAGGGACTTCTACCCCATTCTCAATCATTGTGGCATTATACTTATACGGTACAGCTTGGTCTGAGTTGTAAGGCACAGAACCAGGTGGGTAAATAATCAAAGGATCAACAGGTTCAGTCTGACTGTCGTAAACGATCTCTACTGATTCAGGAAAATTGAATTGTGGAATTATAACATTCACTTCATCCTCCGGATCTCTGTCATACGTAATAGTGATAACTCTCTGGTCTAACAACTTTTGAATATCCTCCTTCACAATGGGACAATCAACCTCTCTTGAACAAAATTCACAAACATCATAATCATGCTGATGCTTAACAAAGGCAAGTCTTCTCAAACTCTGATGTAACCTGATCAATGACTCTCTTATGTGTTCAACTTGAAAAACTCGAAACTTCCCCGGACAACCTTCCACCATATTCACTGATGCTGCCCCATGTCGAGGCAAGGGATTATCTCTAACATTTGGATTAACATCCTTGAAAGACAAGATACCATTCTTAATCAACCTCTGCACGTCCGCCTTCAGAGCAAAGCAATTCTCAAGGTTGTGCCCCGGCGACCCTTGATGATATTCACAAAACTGATCCGCCTTGTACCACGGAGAAGTACTATTTGGTGCGACAGGAGGAGGCTTTGTCGTTATGAGATTCTTTATGATAAGAGCAGGGAACAATTCAGTATAAGTCATAGGAATGGCATCAAACTGCGGTTTTCTTGGTGAACGGTTCTGATTGCTGAATGGATAAACCTGGTGTCGAGGCTGCTGCTGAAATGGCCGTTGTTGAGTTGGTGGGGTTTGATGAGCTGGGGTCATCAAAGCTGGGCGGACAGCCGGAGTGACTGGCGCAACGTGAGAGTAACCTCTTCTTGGTCTCCCTGGGAACAATGCGCTGACATCCTGCTCTTTTCTTTTCGGGAAAACACTTCCAAACTTCTTAGTACTACTAGACGAACTTCCTTCTTTAACCAAACGCCCTTCACGAATCCCTTCCTCTAACCGCATGCCCATGCTTACCATTTCGGTGAAGTCACTGGGTACGCTGGCGATCATTCTTTCATAGTAAAAGGAACCTAAAGTCTTCAAAAATATCTTAGTCATCTCTTTCTCCTCAAGAGGTGGATAGATTTGAGCAGCAATTTCACGCCACCTCTGGGCGTACTCCTTAAAAGATTCTCTTTCTCTTTGCGACATCACCCGGAGTTGATCCCTGTCCGGTGCCATGTCAACTTTGTACTTATACTGGTGAACAAAGGCTTCGCTAAGATCGTTGAAGTTGCGGATCCGAATGCTGTCTAAACCCATATACCACTTTAGAGCAGCACCCGTCAAACTATCTTGAAAATAATGAATCAACAAGTCATGATCATCGGAATACGTAGACATCTTTCTCACGTACATAGTCAAATGACTTCGAGGGCACGAATCTCCCTTATATCTTTCAAAGTCTGGCACTTTGAATTTTGCTGGAATCTTGACATTCAGAACTAAACAAAGGTCATGCGTGTTCTTCCCAAACAGATCCTTCCCCTTTAACGCTCTAAGCTCCTTCTGCATTTCTTGGAACTGATCTTGAAATTCTTCCATTCTATCAAAAAGACCCAAACTTTCAGCAGGCTCGGCAGGATAAGTAGGTTCATTCAAGTATGGCACAGAATGAGCCACAGGAGATACAGTTGTCATTACCGGTTGCGGAAAAGGTGTTACAGGCGGGATTACCGGCGGCAAGGCAGTTGTCTCTGGTTGAGGAGGAGACAAAGCAGGTTGAAACAAAGGCTGTACGGCAGGCTGATACCCCTCTGGCACAAAGTTGTAAGGCATTCCCCACGGAAAACCTTTCGGCATCTGATGTCGAAGCGGAGAGTTGATTTGAGTCACAGAGGTTGGAACTGTGACAATCTCGGAAACCACTGGAGTTGAAGTCTGAATCTCAGTAACTGTAGTCGATGGCTGATTCTGAACAGCCACCAAACTTTCCACTAACGCAGTTAACTTTCCCATCTCGATACGAAGTGTAGCAACTTCCCCACGAAGCTCATGATTTTCCTGTTCCAGATCTTCCATTTTCCTCTGACGATTGGCTCGAGTGTCGTATTGGTGAGACAGCTTGACATCCTTCGGAGTGGAAAAAGAAACAAGGATAAGACTCTAGAAAACATGTGAAGTGGAATGTTAAATGATGCATGATGTGTGATGCAAACGATGATTCATTTTAATAGTTTTTCAAGGAACTTCGATAATTTTGCACACATCAATGGTAAAGGAATTTGGAATAACAAAAACTCAATCCATTAATCAAAAACAGTAAATTACAACTTACAACTTTGGAATAACAAAACAATAAATTACAACTTTGGGATAACAACCCAATAATAAAAGCAGTAAACTACAACTTTGGAACATGAAGCCCATAATAAAGCAATAAATTACGACTTTGGAACATGAAGTCCATAATAAAAGCAGTAAATTACAACTTTGGAACATGAAGTCTATAATAAAGCAATAAATTACAACTTTGGAGCATGAAGCCCTTAATAAAGCAATAAATTACAACTTTGGAGCATGAAGCCCATTTACATAGTTTTACAAAATGACATTAATAAAATAAAACTACGAACTAAAGATCACTCAGAATCCTCAGATGAAGGACCAAACACCAACTGTAACCGGAGCTTCTTGATCTTCTCTTCATAAAAGTCTTCCATCTCTTTCTTCTCAGCTACCAGTCGATCAATGATTTCCTTCTGCGGATTAGGAACAAGAGCAACGCTTACCGAACCTTCCTTCTTTCTCTTCCTTTCATTAGCATACTTCTTCAGTAAAGCATCCTTTTGACGAAGCTTCTCATCATGATCAATGAACCAGCCGTCTTGAATAAAGAGTAAATCCTCCTTTTCCTTTAGCTGTCGAGTCAGGACTCGATTCTTATATTCAGACATATTATACTTTTCTTTCCAAGCATCTCTCTCGA
The DNA here is from genome assembly GCA_948472305.1 of Vicia faba. Lineage (NCBI taxonomy): Eukaryota > Viridiplantae > Streptophyta > Magnoliopsida > Fabales > Fabaceae > Vicia > Vicia faba. The sequence goes on from OX451735.1 coordinate 1,234,701,995, forward strand.
ACTTCATCCTAGCCAGATTTCCTTGGTATTCTCCTATATTCGCGATAGGGATAACAACAAATGATGATGCAACGGTAGGGAATAAAGGTTTCTCAAGTTTATAGGGCATCTTGAGAGCACAAGCCCTAGCACGAACCCATTGTAGGTAAGGTTCCAAGGAAACGGAACCCCTATGTCCTAACATATCTCTCCCTTTCCTATGGATGTGGCGCCAAGCTCCTTCGATCTCCCTCTTAGCTGCCTGATGATCTTGTCCTTCCTGTAGAAAGAAACCACTCACATGGATGTTGTTTGGCTTATCTCTCATCGGGTACCCAAACTGACGGCGCGCGAGAATAGGGTTATAGTTGATTCCACCTCTCGTACCAAGAAGAGGCACGTTAGGAAAAGCACCACAGCTATCGATGATCTTCACGTCATAGTAAACTCGATTATACCAATCAATGTCGAAATGAGTGAGAGCCATAATCTTTGGCGCCCATCGCGGTTCCTTCTCGAGATCCCAGAAAACATCAGACCCAGGTAGATGAGAAACATACCACTGATACAGCAACGGTGCACAACAAATAATCATCCCTCCTTGATAAGAGTTTCAAAGATGGATGGAGTAGTAGGTATCTCCTAGCAGCGTAGGGACCGGATTTCCAATCAAGAAGATTCTGATGGCGTTGATATCCACAAACTTATCAACGTTATGGAACAAGAATAGACCATAGGCGAGTAAAGCAAACACGTCTTCAAAGGAAACAGTATCTTTTATCTCAGCAAAATGACGAGCTTTCCTCAACAAAAACTGCGCAGACAGACCTCGGATTCCCCCTTTTGTAGTCATGTTCTCCTCTATCTCTGACTTCTTCAAGTGGGTGATGGTCGCTATCTCGTGAGATTTGGGTTCCTCTTCTAATCCAGAAAAAGGAACACAGTCGGTGATCGACAAACCAAGTATGTAGGAATACTCTTCTAAGGTGGGCATCAACTGGTAATCCGGAAAGGTGAAACATCGGTACAAAGGATCATAGAATTGAACCAACGTATTAAGAATGCCTTCCTTCATCTTGCGCTTCATGAGAGGTATAATGGACCCATACTTTTTCTGAAAATCCGTCGGGTTCTCGATCTTAGGAATCAAACTCTTCATCTCTTCAATCTCGGGCTCCTTAAAACTAAAGCTTCGAGTGTTTCTCCTTCCAAATTCCATAATAACCTGAGATGTCTGCAAAAATCATTCTGAAGTTCCTTGAAAAACAAGTTTTTTACAAAAATGTTGATGAATGCATGAATGAATGATAATGCAACAGTTACACACAAGTTTGCAAACATGGGGTTCAAAGGTTCAACGTTTCAGCATGGAGTCAAGGGTAAAGCCCGCCCAAAGGTATGTACTAATGGTTAAATCACACCTGTAAGACAAGGTTCTAAGAGTTCCCAGAGTCTACATTCCTCCTTCGGATATTGCCAACGTCTTGATTACTCGATAATTAGCAATATTCTCAAGAGAAACTCATCTGAGCGTAGCATCGCGTGACAACTACTTCCGAATTACTCCGTGATAGTCTCCGCGCTACACCTAAAAAGGCCAAGATGGGTTAGGGTTCTACGGTCCTCAACTTCTCGGGCTCCTAGGTCAAAAATAATAATGTCTTCCCGATTACTCGGTAAAAAAATATTAAGTTCAAGAGGGCCTCCCATTGAGTGGGGGATCTCATGCCTCCTTCTTCGGGATTACTCCCTCAAAGTTAACATGAATGTACCGCCCGTCCTATTCCTTAAGTGTAACTTAATCCGAGTATAGGATTCGTCCTTCGCAAAAACCCAAACACCCCAATTTAAACACATAATCAAACAAATCAAATAATAATAAAATAGATAAAACAAATTAGGCTTAACCCACTTAGGGATGGACCAGCAAGAGGTCAATCTTTCCCCAGCAGAGTCGCCAATTCTGTAGCGATAAAAAATGTAGAGGGGTAAATCGGAGATCGAATTATTGATTAATTCGTCTCGCAAAAGCAAGAGTCGCCACCGCGCTTTATTGTTTCCAAGGGAAAAGGGGAAAGAGCGAAATAAAACCCTAAATATGCAATGTAAAATAATACTTTTTAAAAGTAATAAAAATACAAGGCGTTTTTGAAAAGAGATCTATGGTTCGGGGGTTGGTTATACAATGGGAAGGTATTAGAACCCAATGTATCTATAGTACTCTATAGGAACCTTTTGAAATATCTGTTTATAAAAACGTTCGTTTGATTAAAAAATAAATTGTTTTGGCCAAAAAGGGGTACGGACGGGTTTTTGAAGATACGACGACCTAATGTCGAAGTTTTTAAAAGGTATAAGTTTTGAAAAGATTGAATATTTGAGGAAAAAATTATCCTAAGTTTTAATGAAATGCGAATGTTCGCGTGATCGGACTTGAGGACATGAAGTCAACAAATTTAATCGTTTTTCCCTTCGATTTAGAGGTAAACATAAAAAACAAATAAACAGAAAATTATGATAGATAAATGATATACAACAATTAAATAAAAGACTAAATGGTGTAAATATGCATTTTTGGATTTTTGTTTAATATTGATAACGCAAGAGAATAATTAAAGAAAAGATAAAATGTTTTAATTCTTAAATTCTATTTTTTTATATTTAGTATTAGTAATAACTAAAGCGAGGGAAGTAATTAAATAAAATGTTTTTTAAAGTTCTATTTTTATATGTTTTTTAGAGTTTTTATTAAAGCATTATTTCATTAATTATTAAATAATTAAACTAAATTAAAACTTAAAAGGTTATTAACTTAAATCTAATTAAAAGGAATACTAAAAATTATTAAATTAGTCCTAAAGTTAACCTAATAAAATGATCAAATTATTAAAATGTTTTAATTAAATACATCTCTTATTTTTTATTACACTTACTAATTATCTAGACTAATAAAATTCTAAAAGAAAAAACTAAAGAAAAAAATAGAAAAAAAGGTATATAAAAAATGGATGATAAATAATTATATGGGCTAAAGGTCTAAAGGGCCTAATCAAAACTGAAAACAGGGGGGGGGGGGGGGGGGGTGTATCAGGAGAACGCTGGGCTTAGGCAGAAACGGGTAAGGCCCATGCACATTTCATATTTTTTTGTTTTAGGGTTAAACGCGTTTTGGTTCATAGAAAGAAAGGATTAGGGTTTTGGTTACTGAATGGCGCTCAAAGCCCGTCTTCTTCGTTTCGCGTTCTTCTCCGAGCGTCTTCTTCGCCTTTGCTTCGCTTCTGAGTTCTTTGCCACGGCCACCAGCTTCTCCACCTTCTTCTTACCTCCAATGGACGCTAGGGGGCGACGGATTTACGGTATAAACGTTTTCTGTTTCGTTAGGCTTTTTGTTATGATTTGCATGTGTTGATTTTCATATTTATTTCTGATTCTAATTCTCCAATTGTTAATGGTTATTGAGGTACTTGAAAGAAAAAGAAGGCAAAAGGCTACCTGGAGACGGAGGAAGGAGGGTGGAGAAAAGCTAGGAGGCCGGGGCGAGGAAGGTTGACGCTGTGAGCTTGCTTCAGTTGCCTGGTTTGTCTTCTAATTGCTTAAGTTTGATGATGACTTGAAAACCTCGGTGCAATATATTCTTCTCTTCTACCTTTGCCTTGTTTTGCTTACTTGTTGCCTTGAAACATGTTGAAATGGTTTGACAGTGTTGATGTTTTGTTGTCTTTGAATAATTTTCTCTCTTCTTCTCTTACTATGATTTTGTTGCTTTTTTTTGTTGGCCAAGGATGATATAATCTGAGGCCTTTGCTGGGTTTGGGATGTTGGTTGGATAAGTTGGTATTGTTCTGGTTTTTCTGAGGCTTCACAGTGGTTTAAGGTTTTAGGCCATGGCTTTCGTGTTTTGACAGGGTATGCTGTTTTTAGGCCATGGGTTTGGTTTGTGGTCAAGGTTTTGGATAGTACAGGTTTGGTGATGATTATGCAGGTTAACAATTTAGGCCATATCTGTTTTGGCTTTTCTGGTTTTTCTCGTTTGACAGTAGGTTATGGCAACAGGTTTAATTGGTTTTTTAGGCCATAAGGTTTTGGTTTAACATGGTTTAACAGGTTATGGAACAGGTTTTGTGATGATTGAGGTTTCAAGGCCTAAGGCTTTGAAATGGTTTATGCAGGTTAACAGTATGTTTTGGTTTTGAGCATTTTTTTTGAGTTGGTTTGGTATCTCTTTCAGCAGGTTTCGCTTTGAGAATTTTGTATTGTGTTTGACAATTTTCTTTTGGGTTTTGAAGGCTTCCAGACAGGTTGAACTCCCTTTTCTTTTTGAAAGGGGTTTGCTTGTTATAACAGCTTGCTTGGCCTTTGTTTACGTTACAGGTTGTATATTTTGGTATCTTTCTTGATACTCTGCACCATACTGTTTTATCAGTTTTGTCCACATTCCTTTTTCATGCTTTCTTATTTCGTACTGTATGCTGCTGCAGTTTGTTTTGTATCTCTTCCTGCCTAAACCAAAACCTGCAAAACCATACTTCTATCTCTCTTCTCTCTCTTAGTACCAATTGATACATTAAAATGATGTATGCTGTACTTGTTCTGAAATTGCATAGGCTGAAAAATGATGAGAATAGAAAGATTTCATGCTTGCATATTGATTTTAAATTGCACACTTCTTTTGTCTACTGCATGGGAGCCTAAGTTTTTGACTTCTTCCTATATTGTTGCATGTTTACGTTGGCTTTTGTTTTGAAGATGCATATGTGACTTGCATATGATGTTAATTTTTGTATATGCAGTTTTGACCAAAAATTGAATTTATGCATATGCTGTTTGAAAAATGCAGTGGACTTTTGAAAAATGCAATTGATTTTAATTATGCAGTTTTGAAAACAAAATGAATTTGTGCATCTTTAAATTGTGCATTCATTTTGAAAATAAAATCCATCCCTTTTTGTGAACTGGGAGAAATCCCGCGATTTGCAAAAAGGGTAAAAACTGATTCCAGCCGTTTGCTTTTAATGATGAACACTAAAAATAATTTTCTGCTTTTAATTATTTATTTATTTCTGACTTTCTCTTTTAATTGTTTTGCAGGTAAAATTAAATGAGCAGACAAAGAAGCGTTGGATAGAAGATGAAGATTTAGAATTTAGGATAAATTAGAATAGTTTTTATTTTACTTTAAGCATTTTATATAATTGTTATTGTAAATATTTTATAAATAATACAATATTTAAATAACAATTGTAATAATTAGAATAAAGTAAATAAAATTCCAATATTTTACCAATTAATTATTTCTTCTCTCCAATTATTTATTTATTATTTATAATTCTTTAAATTATATAGTAACTGAAAATCAATTTCAATTACTTAAATTCAGAATAATAAACAAATAAATAAACATCATTGATCAATTAATAACTTCAATTATTTACTTCACTATTTTTAATTCTTCTAAATTATAATAACTGAAAATAAAATTTCAACTATTTAAACTTAGAACAATAAATAATTAAATAAACATTGCTTGATCAATTAATAAACTCCTTTTCCAATGTTTATTTCATTATTCATAAATCTTTAAATTATATATTAACTGAAAACAAATTCCAATTATTTAAATTTAGGATAATAAATAATTAATAAACATTGTTTGATCAATTAATAAACCTCTTTTCAAATATTTATTTTATTATTTATAAATCTTTAAATTATATAATAATTGAAAATAAATTCCAATTATTTAAATTTAAGATAATAAATAATTAATAAACACTGTTTTAGCATGGATCGATTAATAAATTTAGCGTTCAAAAATAAACAGCTCTCGACTCGAAAAAGTTATGAATTTTAAACCGCTTTGAAAAATCGATAAAAATAGGTCAAAACCCTTGCAATGCAATGATGCAGATGGGGGATGGTATCTTAGGTCAAAATTTGGGGTACAACATTTAGGATTCAGATTCTCTTATGTTTTATTTTCGTATCCTGAGTATGTTAAGTTAATTTGTGTCTTTTTTTACTTTTGATATTAAAATGATGAATTTTAGTTATCAATGTTGTGTTTGAAGTGTTTCCATGAAAGGTTTTTTATGAGAATGGGATTGATATGTGTTTTTATTATTAATTTGACCATTTGTCTTGAATTTAACATATTGTCTCTTTTATGTGTTATGATAATTGTTCTATCTGATATGATATGTTTGATATGATATTTGTTCTGTGCTATGATGTATTATTCATAGCGCAATCTAATTATTCAACCAATGGTATTATTCATAGCGCAATCTAATTAAGGATCACACTAGTTATAGACATCACACAACATGTTATCCAACAATCAATGGGGCCAAAGAGACGTTTGGCACGTTCTATAGTACAAGACTGTACTCAAGGGGGGGGGGGGGGGGGGGGGGTGAAATAATACAATTCTTTTCAGGAGGGCGCGCTAAACAGAGCCTCCCACGTTAAGCTCCCTCTGAAAAATATTTAATTTTTCAAGCTTCAGTAAGGAACGCTAAGCGAGATAGTCACGCTAAGAGCTGTCCATAATTTCTTAAAATTCAACTCCCAGTAGGGCATGCTAAGCGCGACCCTACGCACTAAGCATGGTCTGCGAACTTTCCAATTTCAAATATCATAGGGGCGCGCTAAGCACGATCTACAAAGAACAGAAAAATAAGAACATCAGTAGTTATATCATAGAGTTCCCAAACCCCATTCATACATTCCATCTCAAGTATCCATCAGTACCCAAACATAAGTTTCATATTAGTAACATGTCATTCATCAATAAAAATCAACATGCATTAGAAATTACTCATTCTAACCCTTGTTCCCAAACATATCAATTTCGCAAAACCCAAATTTCTACCCAAGTTCTAACCATGGAACTCACCTTGGATTACTAGAGATTACGATAACATCCAAGAAGCTATTGGACTCTTCTCTTTCCCAAAATTCCATCTCCATCAACAAGAAATCCGTAACCCCTTCAATACCCATTTCACCAAGTTCACTCCAACTTCAAACTCGATTTTCTCCTTCAGTACTTAAGCTTTGATCACAAAATTATTCATAAAAATGAAGGGAATTTCGTGTAGATTTCATAACATCAAGAATTACCCTAAATGAAGCTACGGGTAAAAAAATATGGCTTGATGATTGAAGACTATCCCAAGAACTTGTACAATAAACTCAGCTTCAGACCCCCTACTTCAAACATGATTATCTCCCTGATCATAAACATCAGTAGTTATATCATAGAGTTCCCAAACCCCATTCATACATTCCATTTCAAGTATCCATCAGTACCCAAACATAAGTTTCATATTAGTAACATGTCATTCATCAATAAAAATCAACATGCATTAGAAATTACTCATTCTAACCCTTGTTCCCAAACATATCAATTCCGCAAAACCTAAATTTCTACCCAAGTTCTAACCATGGAACTCATCTTGGATAACTAGAGATTACGATAACATCCAAGAAGCTATTGGACTCTTCTCTTTCCCAAAATTCCATCTCCATCAACAAGAAATCCGTAACCCCTTCAATACCCATTTCACCAAGTTCACTCCAACTTCAAACTCGATTTTCTCCTTCAGTACTTAAGCTTTGATCACAAAATTATTCATAAAAATGAAGGGAATTTCGTGTAGATTTCATAACATCAAGAATTACCCTAAATGAAGCTACGAGTAAAAAAATATGGCTTGATGATTGAAGACTATCCCAAGAACTTGTACAATAAACTCAGTTTCAGACCCCCTACTTCAAACGTGATTATCTCCCTGATCACAAAAATGCAGAAAACAAATTTTATATTCAACTTATAGAGAATTTCGTGAGCTTTCTGAAAAGTCTGGAATAACCTCGATCGAAGTTGTTTGCTAAGAGATATTACCTTTTATGTGGGAGTTGTTCCATGAATACGAAAATGGGTTTTGATCAAGAATTCTTCTTTCTCCTTCTTTGCTTCCAAGCTCTTTCCTCTTTAATTTTAATCTCTAGCCAAACAAACCTTAACTCCTATGTTATATTCTCCTCTATGCCTAAATTTCCCCTTAACTAAGTGGTATTTACTCTCATGCCACTTAGTTAGTTTCTAACCATTCCTCTTAATATATATGTATCTCAGTACAATATACTTATATTAATAGAAAAATAAAAAATTTATATTTTTTTTCTTCAAAAAATATAAAAAACTGAAATTCAAAAATCAAATTATTTATTTAATCAGGGATCTTACTTTTTAGGAAGCTATGATATTGATTTAACAATAATATATATAACTGATAATCAATTCAACATTATAAATAAATCAAATTATAATTATAAACATCATTTATTGTATAAATAATATCGTTATAATCATAAACTATAAGATCTCAAATAATATCATTATAATCAATTCAACGTTATAACATTATCCGTATTATAATTATGGTTATCATTTAATTGGAGTTAAATAGTGATAATCATATTTTATATTTATTTATAATTAAAAATATATATTCAATTTAACGTTATAAATAATCTAAAATAATATTATTAAGATTACAATAGTATCAAATTATGATTATCATTTAATTGGATTTAAATAGGCTCATTCTTGCTGGCCCGTTTCAGATCTAGCATGGAAGACTAAGAAGACAATAGTAAAACCGAGAGAATTTTAAAGAATAAATATGTTTGAGAGCATTTATATAGATTTATTTAAAAATTAAAATAATGAATCTGATTAAGAGAATTGTAAATTTTTTAATTATAAATTATGTGCTTTTATTTAAAGATTTATAAGTAAGCATCAGAAATTTAAAGATTTATAAACCTTATAAATATATTTATAACTTCTAATTTATAATGTTATGTTCTAGAATAGTTGATATATTGAAATTTGTCATACATAAATAATATGTACAAAAATTTGAAATTTTAAAAGGCAAGTTTGACGGTTGGTTTGGAAAGTTTAAATAATAATTATTTGGAAGTAATAATTTTTGTGTAGATATTTTAGGTACAATGTTTCAACTATCTCAAGAAATAATGCATTAAAAACGAGTTAGTATTCAAAAAAAAAAAACTTATGGAACTAATTAGGATAGAAATTATAGTTCGGATATGAAAATAACTTCTTAATTACTTCTTTAGATAATAGAATATACTACACAACCTTGTTGCAAATACACTTTTACGTAGGTACAACAATCTAAATGAAGTACTCATATGACTAAACAAATCAGCAATGACCCTGTACCTAAATAGAAAAAATACAAAACTTACATTTTTTTTCTTCGAAAAATATAAAAAACATAAATTCAAAATCAAATTATTTATTTAATTAGGGATCTTACTTTTTTTGAAGCTGTGATATTGATTTAACAGAAATATATATAACTGATAATCAATTCAACGTTATAAAATTAATCAAATTATAATTATAAACATCAATTATTGTATAAATAATATCGTTATAATCATAATCTATAATATCTCAATTAAAATCCTTATAATCAATTAAACGTTATAACATTATAAGTATTATAATTATGGTTATCATTTAATTGGACTTAAATAGTGATAATCATATTTTATATTTATTCAATTAGGGTATGGAATATTGATTTATCAATAATATATAACTGAAAATATATATTCAAGTTAATGTTATAAATACTCTCAAATAATATCATTATTATTACAATAGTATCAAATTATGGTTATCATTTAATTGGATTTAAATAGGCTCACTCTTGCTGGCCCATTTCAGATCTATAATGGAAGACATTATGGTTATCATTTAATTGAATTTAAATAGGCTCACTCTTGCTGGCCCATTTCAGATCTATAATGGAAGACGAAGAAGACAATAGCAAAACCCACATAATTTTAAAGAATGAATATGTTTGAGAGCATTTATATAGATTTATTTAAAACTTAAAAGAATGAATCTGATCGAGAGAATTGTAAATTTTTTAAATATAAATTATATGTTTTTATCTAAAGATTTATAAGTAAGCATCATAAAATCTTACCTTTTTGTAACCCTTATTCTATTTATTTTTCTTTTAATATTCTTATAACTTGTTTCAAATAACTATACATAAATATTATGAATTCTCAATCATTAAATATATTTATAACTTCTAATTTTATGTTCTAAAATAGTGGATATATTGAAATTTGTCATACATAAATCATATGTACACAAATTTAAAATTTTTTGAAATTTTTAAAGCCAAGTTTGACGGTTGGTTTGGAAAGTTTATATAATAACGATTTGGAAGTAATAATTATGGTGTAGATATTTTAGGTAGAATGTTTCAACTATCTCAACGAATAATGCATTGAAAACGAGTTAGTATTCAAGATAAACAAAAAAAAACTTATGGAACTAATTATGATGGAAATTATAATTAGGATATGAAAATAACTTCTTAATTACTTATTTAGATAATAGAATATACTACATAACCTTTTTACAAATACACTTTCACGTAGGTGCAACAACCTAAATGAAGAATTCATATGACTAAAAAAATAAGCAATGACCCTGTACCTAAATAGTAAAATTACCAAATTTACATTTTTTTCTTCAAAAAAATATAAAAAACTAAACTTCAAAAATCAAATTATTTGTTTAATTAGGGATCTTACTTTGTTGGAAGTTGTGATATTGATTTAACAACTATATATATAACTGAAAATCAATTCAACGTTATAAATATGTCAAATTATAATTATAAACATCAATTATTATACAAATAATATCATTATAATCATAAACTATAAGATCTCAAATAATATCATTATAATCAATTCAACGTTACAATATTATCAATATTATAATTATGATTATCATTTAATTGGAGTTAAATAGTGATAATCATATTTGATATTTATTCAATTAGGGAGTGTGATGTTGATTTAACAACAATATATAATTGAAAATATATATTCAATTTAACGTTATAAATAATCTCAAATGATATCATTTTTTATTACAATAGTATCAAATTATGACTATCATTTAATTGGATTTAAATAGGCTAATTCTTACTGACCCATTTCAGATCAAGCATGGAAGACGAAGAAGACAATAACAAATCCGAGAGAATTTTAAAGATTGAATATGTTTGAGAGCATTTCTATAGACTTATTTCAAAATTAAAAGAATGAATTAGATTTATAGAATTGTAAATTTTATAAATGTAAATTTTGTGCTTTTATTTAAATATTTATAAGTAAGCATCATAAAACCTTACCTTTTTGTAACCCTTATTCTATTTATTTTTCTTTTAATATTCTTATAACTTATTTCAAATAACTATTCATCAATATTATGACTTCTCAATTCTAACTAATTAAATATTATTATAACTTATTAAAGATTATTATAATTTATTAAATATATTTATAACTTTAATTTATATCATTGTGTTCTAGAAGAGTGGATATATTGAAATTTGCCTTACATATATATTATGTACAAAAATTTAAAATTTATTGAAATTTTAAAAGGCAAGTTTGACGGTTGGTTTGGAAAGTTTAAATAATAATAATTTTAAAGTAATAATTATAGTGTAGATGTTTTAGGTAGAATGTTTCAACTAACTCAAGTAATAACGCATTCAAAATAAGTTAGTATTCATAATAAACAAAAAAAAGTTATGGAACTAATTAGGATATGAAAAAACTTCTTAATTACTTCCGTAGATAATAGAATATACTACACAACCTTTTTTAAGTACACTTTTAAGTAGGTGTAACAATCTAAATGAAGAACTCATATGACTAAACAAATCAGCAATGGGTCTATACCTAAATATGAAAAAATACAAAATTTATATTTTTTTCTTCAAAAAATAAAAAACAGAGCTTCAAAAATAAAATTATTTATTTAATTAGGGATCTTACTTGGTTGGAAGCTGTGATATTTATTTAACAACTATATATATAACTGATAATCAATTCAACATTATAAATAAGCCAAGTTATAATTATAAACATCAATTATTGTATAAATAATATCATTATAATCATAAACTATAAGATGTCAAATAATATAATTATAATTAATTAAATGTTACAACATTATCAATATTATAATTATGGTTATCATTTAATTGGAGTTAAATAATGATAATCACATTTGATATTTATTTAATTAGAGAGTGATATATTGATTTAACAACAATATATATAACTGACAATATATATTCAATTCAACGTTATAAATAATATCAAATAATATCATTATTATTACAATAGTATCAATTTATGATTATCATTTAATTGGATTTAAATAGGTTCATTCTTGCTGGCCCATTTCAGATATAGCATGGAGGACCACAAAGAGAATAGCAAAACCGAGAGAATTTTAAAGAATGAAAATGTTTAAGAGTATTTATATATATTTATTTCAAAATTAAAAGAATGAATTTTATTGAGAGAATTGTAAATTTTTTAAATATAAATTATTTTTGCAAATAGGATATCAACAATTTTCAACGCGATGTATTGGAATGAAAAGATGGATATCTTATTTATTTAGATGATGCTTGCAGGGAATTCTATAGAAAACACAATAATTGATAATCAATTCAACTTTATAAATAAATAAAATTATAATTATAAACATCAATTATTGTATAAATAATATAATTATAATCATAAACTATAAGATCTCAAATAATATCATTATAATCAATTCAATTGTAGAAAATTATAAATATTATAATTATGGTTATCATCTAATTAAAGTTAAATAATGATAATCATACTTCATATTTATTTAATTAGAGATTGTGATATTGATTTAACAACAATATATATAACTGACAATATATATTCAATTTAACGTTATAAATAATCTCAAATAGTATCGTTATTATTACAATAGTATCAATATTGTAATTATGATTATCATTTAATTGGATTTAAATAGGCTCATTCTTGTTGTCCCATTTCAGGTCTGACATGGAGGTCCAACAAGAGAATAGCAAAACCGAGAGAATTTAAAAGAATGAATATGTTTGAGAGCATTTATATAAATTTAATTCAAAATTAAAAGAATGAATTTGATTGAGAGAATTGTAAATATTTTAAATATAAATTTTGAGCTTTTATTTAAAGATTTATAGGTAAGAAGCATAAAATCTTAACTTTTGTGCAAATGGGATATCAACGATTTTAAAAGTATTGGAATGAACTTTATGTGAAAATAGAATATCAATGATTTTCAATGTAATGTATTAGAATGAAAAACGGATTGCTTATTTATTTAGATGATGCTTTGGAATGCAGAGTGTTCTATAGAAAACACAATAACTTGAGTATACATATTCAGTCAATAGAGAAACAATGGTTAAAGAAATTATTAAAACAGAATAATACATCATAGCACAGAACAAATATCATATCAAACATATCATATCAGATAGAACAATTATCATAACACATAAAAGAGACAATATGTTAAATTCAAGACAAATGATCAAATTAATAATAACAACACATATCAATACCATTCTCATAAAAAACATTTCATAGAAACACTTCAAACACAACATTCATAACTAAAATTCATCATTTTAATATCAAAAGTAAAAAAAGACACAAATTAACTTAACATACTCAGGACACGAAAATAAAACATAAGAGAATATGAATCATAAACACAAAAACATGAAGATATAATAAATTGGGAGAAATCATAGACATATGTGAATCACTATGTCTTCTCTTCTTCATATTACTTTTCCCTTTCCTTCTACTGATCATTCCTATTTTTTCCCCTTTTTCAATTTTCCTCTTCTTCTGATTCAGATTCACTATGTTTTTGCAATTTTTTAGAAGAACTTATACTTCTATTCTTCGTTGTAACCTAACACATAAAAAATCACAAGCAAAAATAAAATTAAGTTCTAAATCTAAATAACTTTGAATACTGATTCAACCAAAATAAATGAATTAATCAACTAACCTTGTCGGAGAAGCATTTTGTAGATGAAGAGAGAAAATGTTGGCGAAGAAGATGAGATTAGGGATGAATAGTGGAAATCAAAAATTAAAAAAATAGAATGGATTAAAGAGCGATAAAGATGAGATTGGTGGTGAATATTGCTTTGTGTAGATGAAATCGAATCAGAGAAAAGATGAATGGATAGAAGGAATTCAGATGAAGGGCCATCTCTTATAAATTCTGAGCAGACTGAAAGGGGAGTGCAAAAGATGGATAGACTTGGGTGTTGTGTAGGTTTTCTGAAAAAGCATATGTTCCCAATGTTTTATTTTGAATAGATGCATTGTAAGTGGTATATGCAATACATGGGAAAGAGTTAATGTAATAGATGAAATGATTGTGATGCATTGTAAATGTAATTAATATATTATTTGAATAATTTTTAACTAAATAAATAATTAGTAGTTGTAATTACTTATTTGTCCTTCTATAACCATGTTAATTTTGAATTTAGTTAGCTAATGACGTAATTATGATAGTCATTAGTGTTATTATATTAAAAGTAAACTCGTACACCGATAGATACAATTTATGTTTAGCAAAAATACAGTTTTAAAAGTTCCATTCTATGAACATAACTAATGAATCAACTTCTTAAGGTGAATGAGCTTTGAACATTTAATTTTCAAATTTGTATTGTCCCGTGTTTTTTTTTATAAAAAGTAAATATTTATAATATTTTTTGTATAACTAATTACATTTTATCAAAAAAAAATACTAACATTTTTTTTAATAAATTTATATTTTAATATAATTTATTATACCCATCCAATTTCTTATTATCATTCAATTTAAATTTCCATACTGTCATTAAATTATTGCATTTTCTAAAAAATAATATAGCATTGGCGGTATGAATTGAATGATAAGTTTCTTATTATCATTTAATAAATACTTTCCTTTCTTATAAATATCATTTTGTTTTTATAAGTAAACAAAATTAAATTAATTCTTGTTGGAGAAATTAAAAAATAATATAGCATTGTAGAATAAATTAATTATCGAAGAAAAAGTATATTTTTAAGTATTAAAATAATATAGATATATCTCACTAATTATTATAGAATACATTACAAAATAATATATAAAATATATTATTTAAAAAGAATAACAAAAATATGGATCAATGACAATATTACCTAAAAAACATTTATATCATAGTAACACATATTTGACTAATATAATTCAATAACAGTATACTTTAGTCATCTAAACTTTTAACTTTGCATCTTTTCACCATTTGTTTACCAATATGAATTTATTGTTAGAAATTTTAGAATTTTTTTATCAATATAAATTTATGTTTATTTTATCAAAAATAAATATTTATAGGATTATTTGTATTATAAAAGCTTAACAATTAATCATACAAAAATATATATTTTTTAAATTTAAATTTAAATGTTATTGATTAGGTTTTAGTAGTATCTATAATAATAGTTAATATATTATTTCACTGTGTCCCATATAATTAGAGTTAATATATTAAGGTGATAAAAAAATGAAGTGTTACCCTTGTTCTATTTATGTTTCTTTTAATATTCTTATAATTCATTTCAAATAACTATTCATAAATATTATGACTTCCCAATTCTAACTAATTAAATTTTGTTATAACTCATTAAATATTGTTATAATTCATTAAATATAATTATAACTTCTAATTTATAATGTTGTGTAGATATATTGAAATTTGCAATACATAAATACTATGTATAAAAATTTGAAGTTTTTTGAAATTTTAAAATGCAAGTTTGACGGTTGGTTTGAAAAGCTTAAATAATAATGTAATACCCAGTATAGTTATTTTGTAATGTATTTATACTATTAAAATTTTTGTGAGAAATAATTGAGAGATAATATATTAATCACTTGGTATTAGTGGTATTAGTGAAATAAGTGTAGAAACTAATCAAGTTAGGAGTTATTATGGTATTTTGCCAATTGAAAGAAACATAAGGGGCTGTTTGGTGAACCTCCTTTTGGTGTTGTTTGAACAAAAACAAATTGTGAAGAGATATAGAAAGAGAGGAAGAACGTGGAAGGAAGTAAGAGAGGGAAGAAGATTTTTTCTTGCATGCAACCCAAGCCTATCTCAATTATCTTTTATGTCCTAATCTTGCAGCTTCTTCTTCATTAATTCAAGGTGAGTCTCATAGATTAGAAACTTTGGAAATTTGGGGTTTATGACATGTTGGGGTTAGGGTTAGAGAGATTAAAATTGTGAACGCATGCTAGTTCTTGTGATTGAATAACATGATCCTAATATAAATTTATAATTTCACATGATGGGCACTAGTTTAGGAGGTTAAGAATGGGGTTCGTAGGTCCCTTGATAGAACTGTGAAGTTATGTTTCTTTTCTGTTTCCCACAGACCGCGCTTAGCACGCATGGCCGCGCTCAGCGCGCCCCACTTGGAGTTGAATTTTTTGAGGAATTACAGACCGCGCTTAGCGCGACACAGCTGCTTAGTGCGCCTTACTGAAGCGTGAAAATTAAATATTTTGCAGAGTGTGCTTAGAGCGGGAGGCTCCGCTTAACGCACCCTCCTGGATAGAACTGACTTATTTTTAAACCCTTGAGTGCAATTCTGTATGATGGTAGGTATTCGGACGCCTCTTACCTAGTGGTTGATTATCCCTTATGACATGATTATATATGTATATGTATTGAATTCACATTGTATGTTAAGATGCTATAACATTACTTGTTAGTGGATTATGCAAATGTGGTATCGTATGAGATAATGGTGATTGACCATCATTCTGGTTGAACGTTCGGTGATGTGTATTCATATGTGTAGATGTATGCTTGAATCGGAGTAGGCCTGGATACTAGGACGTAAATCACTCATGATGTGGACCTTGTGCATCCTTATACCATTGCGATGTGCTCGTGTGGGTCCATTTGTGGTGTTTCCACCAGCAGAACATTGCATATGCATGCTCGGTATATCATAACACCTTAGCTACCATTGTGATGCACTTGTGTGGGTCCATGTCCGGTGTTCCACCAGCAATTAATAACATCGCGTGCTTGGTACGGTGGGGCTGTGATGCCACTTAGGCAATATCACGTCGCGATTAAAATTACCGCTAATGGTGCCATATAGGCAAGACTATTAGGCATCTCCCGGTAGGCTTGTGTTATCGAAATGGAGTTTTGTCCCAGCGGTTGATCATGTGCATTTCGATGATGGATGAGCCTAGACGCCTTATCGGTGATATCACTCTTGGAATTATCTCGGATGGAATTCCACTTAGGAATGATCCAATTCATTATGCTATGACTGGGATAAGTCTTCAATGTGATGCACGGGAGGAACTCACAGAGGGTGTGAAAGTGTAACCTAAGTAAGGACAAGTAAACTTACTCCTGGATTCCTCGTACACAGGTACAAGTTTGCGTACTTGATTCTTTTTTTGGTTATGTGTATTGTGTGCCTCATTGGAAAGTTATGGGATTTATAACGATGATGTACTCGTGTTCTGTGCTTGTACCTAGCCGTGAGAGAACCCGGATTCACGGTGAATCTGTTTGATGCATGCACCCTGTAGAACTGAGACAACACGAGAACCCTTAAGATAGGGAGACTCACTGAGATTTAGTAATCTCACCCTATTCCAATTATTTTATTTTCAGGTCCTTCAAGGCAAGAACGAGTCAAGGATAAGATGACTTAGCTCGTCAATCGCTTTTCGTGGCGATATCTCGTTTATTTTGGGATTCGTTGTTCTGTTTTGTTGGATATGTTTTGATACTTTTGGAACTATAAAATTTTGGCCATGAAGATTTTGGCAAGTTGTAATTTGTATTATTACATATTTCTATTTTCCCACTGCTTATGTATGGATATTTATGTACCACATTAATACCATATGCATATATCCTAGGCAATGTCTGTGTGGGGTGTTACAGGTTGTACCAGAGCAGGTCAATTCTCGACATTGCCATGAAACATCATAAGTCAGCCCAATTATGCCTCATATGTGTGATAGTCAACATGATTCCTTATGTTCTACTTATGCCATTGAGCCTGATCAACTTGATTCTATGTGTAGGACAAATAGGAAGATGGATGATGGACGCAGAGGTCCCGGAAGGCCCAGGACTAGGAATGTGGAGTCTGAGGCTGAAATTGGAGATGCTAACGTACCTTGGCTGCAAATGATGCAACAGATGCAACAGCATAATCAAATGATGATGCAAATGATGCAAGGCATGCAAGGACAACAACCAGCCGCTCCTGCTCCTATTCCATAATCTCTAGTGAGTCTTGATTTCCGTGCCTCTTTCGGGATGAAACCCCCAGAGTTCTTAGGTGGTTTGGATCTGTAGTTGCTCATGATTGGCTCTACGGGATGGAGAGAGTGTTCCAGGCTATCTAATGTAGTGAAGAGGACAAGGTGATGTTTTCTGCTCAAATGTTGAAGGGTTCAACTGGTAGGTGGTGGGATACTACATCTACCTACTTCACCTCTCAGGCGATTCCGAAAGATTGGCAGCACTTCAAGACATCATTCTTGGAGAAGTATTATCCTAATAGCTTACGTGCTCAGAAGGAACGTGAGTTTCAACTTTTCAAGTAGGGCAATATATTGATGTCTGAATATGCTGAGAAATTTGAAGACATGGATACTTACTCCGGACAAGCTGTCTATGCACCTGATAAATTATGGAAGATTGACTAGTCTTTGTTTGGACTAAATGCTGATGTGGCCCATAGTGTGTCTCAGTGAGAATTTTCCACTTATGCTGAATGTTTGAGGCAATGCTATGTTGCTGAAAATAGTTTGAGAACGATTTGGAAGTAATAATTATAGTGTAGATATTTTAGGTAGAATATTTCAACTATATCAAGCAATAATGCATTAAAAACGAGTTAGTATTCAAAATAAATATAAAAAAAACTTATGGAACTAATTAGGATAGAAGTTATAATTAGGATATGAAAATAACTTCTTAATTACTTCTTTAGATAATATAATATACTACTGTTGGCTCCTAAATTCGACACCCTTGTTTTATTAATATCAGCCATTAAAGCTGAAGGATGTTTTCGACCAGCTGGGTCTGTCGAAATGCCCATCGAAAGATGGCAATATACTTGGAGGATTTCTTCCAAGGGAGAAGTTGGTTGCCTTCGACGTCGAAGGTGTTTCTCGTCGAAGATTCTTCTCGACGAAGGTGTTCGATTGTTCAGAATGGAGCGGTTTGAAATTCAAGGGTTTGGAGGGAAAATGGTTTCCAGCGGTTACCAAGTGCAACGTGCAAAGATCTGGAGCGTCGAACGCTGAGAACGTGCCAAGTGGAGTCATCTCGAAGCAGTGTAACTGCCCGACGGTTACTTGGGATGTTTTAGTATAAATAGTAGTAGTTCACGCAGTTTTTCGCGCGTGTTCACAATTATATACAAAGTCACTCATATAGATTCGAGTACCCAGCGTGTGAAAGAATTGTTGAGAATGTATGTGTGAAACACCACTTTTATTAATCAAAGTCATTTATTTTCCAGAAACTTTACTTGCTTTCTTCTTTACTTTTCCTGTCGAAGCCCTTTATTTCAAGCCTTCATTTATTTTATCAAGCCCATTTCTTCATGCAATTTACTTAAAGCCTCTTTATTTTCTTGTCATTTAACCATTATCCAACTTAATCAAAACCTCAAAATCAACCATGTCTTAGGATCAATCTGATCGATCCTGCGAGTAACCAAATAAGTAACCATTTGGAGGATCAGCGGTTGTTTACCAATAACTACGGTAAACAAATTGGCACACCTGGTGGGACAGTGTGTTGATTGTTGAAGTTTAACCTTTTTAAACATAATCTCATCTTTTTCGAGGGGTGTTGCATGTTATTGAGAAGTGGTAGAATATACACTAACGATACCAATACTGCCAGAAGAAGGGAAGAGATGGCGAATCTGCCAAACAATAACGAAATCCCACAAACAAATGTGGGAGCAACGGTTATCCCGACCGTAAGTGAAGCGATAACCGCTGGTTCAACACCAGCAGTAACGGTCACAACAACGGGGCCATTACCTCCGTTCACAGGCCCCAGAGTGCCTTTGGGAACTCCCCCACCAAGGGGAAATTTAGGCACAAGGCCTTATGTTCCCCCAGGATTTTTGACAGGCGGTCATAATCGAGAACCACTCTATGGCATGCCAACTTCTGACTTGGCTAGCCTGACGAACGCTGCGTCCACTTTTTCAGACCCTTTAGTGAGTGCCTCTTCGCCACTCCAAGGTTCTAGAGTAGGTATGGCGAATAGAAATAGGACCCAAATCTTAGGAGGAACGTCCCAAGTAGCACATGGCCTTACAAATGCCTCGACAGTAGTCTTGAGGCAACAAATAGACGAAAGCAACCATGATATGGTTCAAATGTTGGCACAAACTTTAAGTACAGTGCTGAACCCTCTAATACAAAACACTACTCAATCGAATCAGCAGATGACAGCGCAAATGACGCGTTTGGCTGATTTCTTTGGAGTACCCCAACCTATTCGACAGCCCCAAAGGGCGCAAATAAGGGGAAACCAGGGTGTATTCTTAGAGGAAGAAACCACTATCAACCAAGTCCAACAGCCTGTCGAAGAAAACCTTAGGGCACGATTAGATCAACCTGTCGAGGAACCTAGGGTAATAACCCCAGAGGTAAGGTTAGTTAACATAAACCAAAATGCTGACGAAGTAGTTCAGCAGATCCAATACCAAAACATGGGTTTGGAAAATAATCTGGCAACCATGATCGAAAGGATCATGACTCAAAATGGGATGAACATGGGCTTTCGAAGGCCTAACTTTACATCCCCGCTGTCAGAATACGTGTTACAAACAGACTTACCTCCTAGATGTAAAGTCCCCAAATTCACTAAGTTCTCTGGGGACACGACAGAATCTACTGTCGAACATGTGGCGAGATACTTGATCGAAGCAGGAGATATTTCGAACAACGAAAACCTGAGGATTAAGTACTTCCCAAGTTCTTTAACAAAGAACGCTTTTACTTGGTTTACAACTCTCCCCCCCAATTCGATCCATCATTGGACCCAGTTGGAAAGATTGTTCCACGAGCAATTCTACATGGGGCAAACCAAGATAAGCCTGAAAGAATTGGCCAGTGTAAAGAGACGTTTCACTGAACCTATAGACGAATATCTAAATAGGTTTAGGTTGCTCAAAGCAAGATGTTTTACACAAGTGCCAGAACATGAGTTAGTCGAAATAGCCGCAGGCGGTTTAGATTATTCCATTAGGAATAAGTTAGACACTCAATACCTGAGAGACATGGCCCAACTGGCCGATAGAGTTCGACAGGTAGAACGCCTCAAAGCTGAAAAAGCAAAGGCAACGAAAACTCATAAGAGAGAGATGATAGCGTATGTTGAGATGGATGACGAAGATCCAGAATCCTTCGACGATACTATAACTGTCGAAGAAGGAGAAGTCGATTTAGCGGAACTAAAACAAGGGCCACCATACTCTTGCAAACTATTAGTCCCCTCAAGTGGGAAAAACCCCACTGGTCCAGAAAGGACCAACGATAGGTTCCCTAAAAAAACTTATAGTTTTGATATTACAAAATGTGATGAGATCTTTGACTTGCTTGTAAAAGATGGCCAAATGATAATACCCCGAGGGGTAAAAGTGCCTCCTCTTGATCAAAGAAAGAAGAGAGGCTTTTGTAAATATCATAATTTTCTGGGCCATAAAACGTCTCAATATTTTCTTTTCAGGAATCTTGTGCAAGACGCTATCGAAGAAGGGAGGTTGAAGTTTGCTGACAAGACCCCCATGGCTGTGGACTCTAATCCGTTGCAGGCTGAAGCCCATTATGCTGAACCTTCAGAGGTGAACGTGATCGAGGCATCCAGAAGCCAGTCGAAGAGGCCAGGAATCACAATGGTCGAAGTCTCAAAGGACCATGTCAACATGCCAATCTTTGGCAGTTTTTCTGGGAATTTATCCAGAAAGACAATTGAAGCGGTTCAGAAAGCGGTCGAAAGCCCAAAGCTGGAGACAGTTGGAGCCCAAAAATCTGGACCAAAACCCAGTTCTCACTTGGCCCCAGTTCAAGTCCAGACAGAGGACTTGGAGATTCCAATGAAGCAGTTGACTCTTGCCAACAAAGATACCATGAATGTCAACATGGTCGAAGTCTCTGAACTAAAAGCATCAGAGGAGGCCATGAGGCAAGAACAAGCTAACAAGACTGCTTTCCCTCGGGAGAATGAAAATCTGGCAGATTTCCTGCAAAGATGCCAGAAAAAGAAGTCAGAAGTGATGCTGTGTCCAAGATGCAGTTCGATCTTTGACAAAAAAGTTGCTGAACATATTCAAGGCGTAAGAGTAGCAAATAAGAGAAGGGAAAATGTTGATCTTCGACATGACCCCAGAAGAGCCTCCCAAAGAGGTTCAAACCAAGAAAAGAGGCCATTGACTTTCAGGCCTCCAACTAATGTGCCAGTAGATACATGGTACAAAACATCTGGTCGAAAGAGGCCAAGCGAGGAGAGATGGCACTCTTTCGATGTGCCAAGGGGTTCATCTTTAACACAAAAGAAAGAGCCTCAAGTTGCTGCCCCTAAAGTTACACAGGTGTCAAGCAACTACAAAGGGAAAAATCCCATGTCTCGATCTCAATGGAGGAGATACCAGAGGCGACGAAAAGCTGAGAGGGAGGCTGCCAATGAACCAAAGGCAGAAACCAGTTCAAATGTTCCTCTAAGGAAGCAAAGGAAACCTCTGGAAAGAGAGCCAGTAACCAACAGGCTAGTTTGGCCTAACCAAGGTGAAATTGAGGACGAAGATGGTTCTGAGTCTGATGATACTTTGGACATCATGGTGAATATAGTCTCAGTGCTGCCCAGAGAGTTCAACCGACAAGTGGAGGTTGAAACAAGTGATTGGGAAGTGGAGCAAGAAATGGCCAAACATAGGCCATTGTGCTATTTCGTCATTGACAATGGCACTACTGAGGAACAAAATGGGTTCTTCGAACCACCTACAGAGGCGATGAAAAATCACCCCAAGCCTTTATTTATAAGGGCTAAACTCGAAGAAACTACAGTGAATAAAATCTTGGTGGATTGTGGGGCAACCATCAACATTATTCCTCACTTTATGCTAAGGAAAATAGGCAAAAGGGATGAGGACATCAAGCTTCACAACATGGTCCTGTCGAACTATGAGGGCGGCATAGGGACCACTATAGGAGTGATCCAACTGGATATCAAGGTAGGATCTATCCTTCGACCAACAATGTTTATGGTCATATCGGCCAAACCTAACTATAATCTTTTGTTGGGCCGTGAATGGATTCATGGTGTTGGAGTTGTGCCATCATCAATGCACCAGAGGTTGCTGCTATGGCGTCCAGATGGGATGGTCGAAAACATAGAGGCAGATCAAAGCTATTACCTGGGCGAAGTGAATCACCTATGGCTGGCAGATTTCGACAAAAACTTGGCTCACATAGGGCCATGTCCAACACCTGACTTCGACTTGGCGCCAGCGCCAAATACTTTTTGTTCCCTATACCTGCACCCTGAGCATGGTTTTCAATGGGACAGAGAAGACTTGTCCCACATAGACTTCAGTGGGTTAACTGATATCCAACCAACTGGTTAGGGAAGTGAATTCAGTGGTAATGACTGAGTCACAATCATTGAAACGAATTTCGGCTTATGTAGCCAAAACAAAGATAATAACGGCTCTCGAAGCCGAAGTAAAGTACATGGCCACACAAGCCAATGATCAACAGTTATCTGCTGCAGGTCCGGGAAAGGATTTCGATCCAGAACCTCCTGATATCATGCCAGAAGGAATGCAGGAACAGAGGCTCGACGCCATCTATGACGATGAGCCTTTGGGCTTCGAAAAGGACCCCTTGGCGAACAACATTAAAATGTTAGCGCAAGATCCTTTAGAAGAAATCAACTTAGGCGAAGGGTCAGAGAAAAAGCCAACTTACATCAGCGCCAAAATTGACCCAGAACTTAGGTTGGAAGTAATCCAATTGTTGAAAGAGTTCAAGGACTGTTTTGCATGGGATTACGACGAAATGCCTGGTCTCGACAGAGGATTGGTAGAACTTCAGTTGCCAATCAAACCTGGGAAGAAGCCAATCAAGCAAAGTCCAAGACGCTTCGCTCCAGAAATACTGTCGAAGATCAAAATGGAAGTCGAAAGACTGCTGAAGTGCAAATTCATACGCGTTACGAGGTATGTCGAATGGATTGCAAACATTGTGCCAGTAATTAAGAAAAATGGTACATTAAGGGTGTGCATATATTTCAGAGATTTGAATGCTGCTACGCCCAAAGATGAATATCCTATGTCTGTGGCGGAAATGCTAGTCGATTCTGCCGCTGGCTATGAATACCTGAGTATGCTCGATGGTTATTCAGGATATAATCAAATATTCATTGCTGAAGAGGATGTGTCGAAAACAGCTTTTCGATGCCCTGGGGCTCTAGGCACTTACGAATGGGTAGTGATGCCTTTTGGCCTAAAGAACGCTGGGGCAACATACCAGCGAGCAATGAATTCTATCTTCCATGATTTTATTAACACTTTTATGTAAGTATATATTGATGACATTGTTATAAAATCAGTTTCCAGGAAGAATCATATTGACCACCTTCGACAATCATTCGAAAGAATGAGAGAACATGGTCTGAAGATGAACCCTTTGAAGTGTGCATTTTGTGTGAAAGCTGGAGATTTCTTGGGCTTCGTTGTCCACAAGAAAGGAATCGAAATCAACCAGAACAAGACGAAGGCTATTCTGGAAGCGAAAGCGCCATCGAGTAAGAAGGAACTGCAATCTCTGTTAGGCAAGATAAATTTCTTAAGGAGATTTATATCTAACCTAAGTGGGAAAGCTCAAGCATTTTCACCCTTACTTCGACTGAATAAAGAGGGATTCGAATGGGGGCAAAAGCAACAAGAAGCCTTCGACAAAATCAAAGGGTACCTCACCAAGCCACCTATCTTGGTGCCTCCTTGTAGCAATAGGAGTATGAGATTGTACATAGCTGCATCCGACAAAACTTTGGGAAGCATGTTAGCCCAAGAAGATGAGAATGGAGTCGAAAGACCCATTTACTATCTTAGCAGAGTTTTGAACGATGCAGAGACTAGATATAGCGAAGTTGAAAAATTGTGTCTATGTCTGTATTTCTCTTGTACAAAACTCAAGCAATATATAAAACCAGTTGATGTGTATGTTTCGTCTCATTTTGATGTTTTCAAGTACATGTTGTCGAAACCCATCTTGCACAGTCGAATTGGCAAGTGGGCACTAGCATTAACTGAATACTCCTTGACCTTTATGCCTCTTAAGGCAGTGAAAGGACAAGTGGTTGTAGACTTTATAGTCGACCACTCAATTCAAGTTGAGGATGTTAATTATGTGGAGATAGAACCTTGGAAATTCTACTTCGATGGTTCCAGCCATAAAGATGGAACAGGAGTAGGAGTCTTGATCATTTCTCCAGAAAAAATTCCAACAACATTCAAGTACAAGATATCAGGTTCTTGTTCGAACAATGAGGCTGAGTATAAAGCTCTAATTACTGGCCTTGAAATATTGTTGGAATTGGGGGCAACTCGAGTCGAAATAATGGGAGACTCAGAGTTAGTCATTAAGCAAGTCACAAAAGAATATAAATGCATAAGAGAAAATATCATTATGTACTTTGTGATAGCAAATCGTTTATTGAAAAAATTTGAAATGGTCAATATTCGACACATACCCAGATTGGAAAATCAAATAGCCAACGACTTGGCACAAATTTCATCTGGGTACAAGATTTCAAAAACGAGATTACAAAGAGCAATCGAAGTTCGAGAAAATATAAAAGCAACTTGTCTATCACCAACAGACTTGGAATCGACAAGACTAGGATATGCTGATCAAAGTAACTTCGAAATTTCGTTCATAGATAATTTGTCAGAGCAAGATTGGAGGAAGCCCATTGTGGATTATCTTCAAAATCCAGTAGCTTCGACAGAAGGAAAAACAAAATACAGGGCGTTGAGTTATGTACTCATGGGTAATGAGTTATTTAAAAAGACGCCTGAAGGGGTATTGCTAAAATGTTTAAGTGAAACTGAGGCATACATAGCCCTTTCGACTACGCACGCTGGAGCATGTGGGGCTCACCAAGTAGGCCATAAGATGAAATGGTTGTTGTTTCGACAAGGACTATACTGGCCCACCATGTTGAAAGATTGTGTCGAGTTCGCTAAAGGTTGCCAAGAATGTCAAGTCCATACAGGCATTCAACATGTACCAGCAAGCGAACTTCACTCGATAGTGAAACCTTGGCCCTTTAGAGGATGGGCGTTGGACCTCATTGGAGAGATTCGACCAGCATCATCAAAGAGTCAGAAGTATATATTGGTAGGCATTGATTATTTTACTAAGTGGATCGAAGCTATCCCTTTAGTCAATGTGGACCAAGAAAATGTCATTGAATTTATTCAAAAGAACATTATCTTTAGATATGGAATCCCTGAGACTATAACAACTGATCAAGGATCAGTTTTCACCGGTCGAAAGATGCAGGGATTCGCTCAGGAAACGGGCTTTAAACTCCTAACATCAACACCTTATTATGCACAGGCAAATGGTCAAGTCGAAGCAGCAAACAAAGTAGTGATTGGCTTGATAAAAAAGCATGTTGGGAAGAAGCCCAAAAATTGGCATAAGACGTTAGACCAGATTTTGTGGGCCTGTCGAACGTCCCCAAAAGAAGCCATAGGTACAACGCCATATAGGCTAACTTTTGGCCATGACACAGTGTTGCCAGCAGAAATTTGTCTTCAATCTGCAAGGGTTCAGAGACATTATGATATTCCCTCTGAAATTTATTGGGATATGATGCTAGAAGAACTAGTGGATTTAGACGAAGAAAGATTGCGCGCTCTTGACCTACTCAGGCTTCAGAAGAAAAGAGTAGAAGACTCTTATAATAAAAAGGTGAAACCTAAGGCATTTTCGCCTGGGGAACTAGTTTGGAAGGTGATTCTTCCCATGGATCGAAGGGATCGAAGCATGGGAAAATGGTCACCCAAATGGGAAGGACCATTCAGAGTTATCCAGACTTTTTCTGGTGGAGCTTATGAAGTCGAAGAGCTAGGTGAAGATAAAAGGCTCTTGAGAGTAAATGGTAAATATTTGAAAAAGTATAAACCTATACTCCAAGAGATAAAAATAAATAACAAGTAACGATTAAATTAACCATAAATAAGCCAAAATGGAAAATTTTTATAAATTAGCCAAAATGGTAATATTGTCGAATACATATTACAATATATGGTTAAAGGGTTGAATCAATCAGAAGGGGATGGAGTCCTTGAGTCGAAGGTATTTAGCTTGCTGCAACTCCAATCTTTTGTTTCACAAGGCATTCGCCTGCGCAAGCTTGGCAATTTGATCGTCGAAGGCTTGAGCTTTCTCAGCAAATTCTAGGCCTTGTGTGATTTCAGCTTGACTTTCGGTGTCTGGAACAGTCGAGAGAAGTTCCTCCTTGCGCTTAGTATTGGCATTCATCTTAGCCTCTAGTTCTTCGATTTGCGCCTTGATGGAAGCATTCTCTCGATCGATGGCATCAACTTCTTCTTGTTTAGATGCTTTTTGCTTCGACAACTCCGCAATTCGAGAAGTTGTCTCTGCTACAGCAGTCCATGCAGAAGAGCTTTTGCCATATAACACTTCAAGCTGGCTATTAAAGCCCCTTTGTCGCCGATAATCTGCTGAGATTTGATCAATAATGGAGTGTAACTCCATGATAAAGCCTGAAACTTCCGGAGGCACAGCTAGCAAGTCTACGGCATTCAAAACAGCCCCCAAATATGATGGAGCAGTAGGGTCCCCCTCCAAAGCTTTCATCAAATCCTTCTTGAAGAACTGAGCCTTAACCTTCGTTAAAGCCTCATCGAGAGGAGAAGTTTCAGTGGACTTCCCCGACAGAGTAGGAGCCTCCTGACTAACATCAGACGAACTTCCCTTGCCCTCGATGATGGCATTCAGATAGCCAACAGGATCAGTTTGCTTCAGGAGTTCTAAGTCTTCTTTCGACCTATGCTTTGTTGAGGTGACAACCTTTGCAACAACGTTGTCTTGGGTTTGAGGCTGTTGAGTAGCATTTACCTCGACTTGACTCTCTTCGACTTGGACTGCGGCAGTACCAGCGTCATCATGGTCCCCTTTTCCAGCGCCACCTTGATCCTCTTCGCCAGCGTCACCGCGGTCCCCTTCGTCACGATTTTCTTCCGACAGATCAACCACCTGAATCTCTTTTGGTTGTTGCTCTTCTGTTTGTGGATCTTCTGTTGGTTGTTCTGCTGTCTCAGCATTGGCTTCATTTATTTCAGTATTGGCTTCATCGTTCGCCAAGTCTTTTTCTTGTGGCCTGCTGAGTTCAGCAGAATCCAATGTTTCAGAAGTCCTTGGCGCTGAGCTTTCAGTGGTGTCCTGAAAAGAGAAGAAGAAGAATCTTCTAAATTCGAAAGAGACATAATCGAACGTGGGTATCGACACCTGAGTTACAAAGGGATCAAAGAGATTACCTGCAAAGGAGCTTCAGCCCCAGGGCTGGAATTGTCGCTTTCGACAGGTTTATTGAGAAGAACATTTAATTCCTCCTCCGTTGGCTCTTCAATAATTACTGGAGGTGGCCTGGGTTTTCTCCCAGCAACCTTTATTCTAATTGTTCGAGCCTCAGGAAGAGGAACGTCCTTCTTCAGCTTTCGCCTTTTAAGAGGAGCAGGGGGAGAATCATCTTCTTTATCACTCCCAGATTCGACCGTCAGTGCTGGCCGTTTCTTGGGTGAAGGTGCCTAAAAAACCAATTGGAATTCGACTTAGAAGCTGCATCGAAAGTCAGAATGTTAAAGCCAGAAGAAAATGATAAAAGTCTGGTTACCGATGCAGAAGGCTTTTTCGAAGGGCCTTCCCCCTGTTGGTTTGTTGTGGTCTTCGCCAGCGCTATAGTTTTCGCCGGTGGTGGAGGTTTTGTTAAGGGGCCTCCTCCCTGATGGCCTTCTGCAGCCTTCTTGGCTGCAGGCTTTCGAACAACTGAAAGTAGACAAAATAATTAACAGGCTACCAGTCGAAAAGGAAAGACAAAGTAATTCGGAAGGATGAACTTACATTTCTTTATTTTGTCCAAGACAAGAACAAAAGACTTCTGAAGTTCGTCCACGAAGTCCTTCTCGTCGAAAAACTCCTCAGTGTAGTAACTTTTCCACCACTCCTCGAAGGATGGTGAGCAGAGAAAGTTAAGCTGATAGTCAAACAACGAAAGGACTGTTCGACCAGCATATCTGTCGATATGCTTAGTGGCAGCGTCTTCAGTGTAGTCGTTGCAGAAGTATAACATAGACTTCTCCCTGGGAAAAATTAGAGAAGGTAGTGTTTGGATAATACCAAACTGGCGAGACACCAAGTTTGGTTGATACGCGATTAGACTCAAGTGAGTCTTGGAGCTCTTGAATCGCAGGGGCATTATTCTTGGCGTGAGAAATGCCTCCCACACTGTTGTATGCTCTTCAACCTGAGGACCACTTGACGCCTTAGGATGTGGCCTCATGAACCACTCTGGGCCAACCTTTCATCGAGCAAACGGAGCCATGGTCGAAGCAAACTCTTTCCTTTTAGCAAACATCAAGACGAAGTTTGTAAAAGTTTGTTGAAGCTCCAGCCCATCTTCTGTTGGGGTCAGCAGAGCCAATTTGGTGCCTTCGATGCACCTATTTGCTATTTCTGGAGCCTGCTCATTTATTTGAGTCTTCTGAGGCAAGAAAGACTCGAAGGTGGCATTGAGCCACAGCTGAAGCAGCCAAAAAGGTCCAGCAAGCAGCAGACTGGCTCTGTTCTCGATGATCTTCAGAAGAGTCGCTCTGTTGCTAATCGACTCGTACAGATTCGCCAAAATCAATTCTGCCAAACAGATATTTTTGCCATGGTGGAGTTGAGTGGTGAGAGTGACCATCTTCTTGGTCACCTGTAAAGACTTGGTGCAAAACACAAAGCGTGACAGCCATAGGGCTAGAAACGCGATATGCTCTACATCCGACACAGCGTCCGTCGACCTATCGTGGTAGTGATTGATGAAGGTGGTGTAGGTTGGTTTTGTGGCAGAGAATCCAATCTGATCCTCCGACATTTCTTCTGGGTCGAAATAGTCCCCAGTGGGTCGAAGGCCAGTGATGGCGACCACGTCGAAGAGCGTGGGAGTCAGCATGCCACAGGGGAGATGGAAGGTGAAATGGGTGTAATCCCAGAAGAGTAAGGAAGCTATCAACATTTCTGGGGAATAGTTAAGACCTGTCTTCGACAACATAACCAGGTCGAATATCCCCATGTCTTTCCAGATCGAAGCCTGGCGTTTCTCCATTTTTTCCAGCCAAGCACTATAATCGGGAGTGAGGCTAGGGCTAGACCTGAAAGCCCTAACACCTCTATTGAAGAAACGGAGGTCGATTTTTTCCTTAGCAGGATCTTCATTATCCTCTGCATCTTTCTTGGAGCATCCAACCGGTTTGAGTTTTTCAAGTACCGGAAAGTAGCTTTTGATCTTCATGGCTTCAGCAATGCTTGGGTATAATGGGCCATACATGGCAAAGATTTGGTTGGAATATCCAACCGGAATCATGAGGTGGCGTGAATAAGCATCACGTACAGCAATGTCCAAAGGCTCAGGGACCCTTCGTTGGCCCGTGGGAGTCACTACGGGAGCAGTGGAGAAAATCCTGGGTTTGACATTTCCAGAGGGAGTGTTGGCGCTAGGAGCGTTGGAAGAACCAGATGCCATTGTTGATACTAAGGTTGAAGATGAAGCGAAAAACAGGTGGTTTGCAAAGGAGGCAAGAGTTTGTATGCAATGAGGAATATCTGAAGGCAGGGTAGCGTGAAAAAGTCCCACAATGGGTACTTAGCGCTATTTATAGTAGTTGGGGGAATCCCCAAATTCGAGGACATTTAATGCCATTTAATGTTGCAGAAGGTAGTGGGACACATGGCGTCTCCCTGTTGTTGTAGCCGTTCTGCAGAAATGAAAGGGTGCAGCGTGCGCCCTTGTTTTTGGGAATTGTCATGATGACAATTTGTGAGAAGACGTTTGGCACACTGCACGCCGTACTGAAGTGACGTCTTAGGTACGGATGAAATGATGGCTTTTCCTTGGGATTGTCAGTGGTTGGTAGAAGACAAAAAAGGTGCACAATTTAATTTGTGACTAAGAATGAAAAGACAGGTGTCGAATGGCATTTCAAAGAATGCCTTTTTCTTTCAGAGTCGAAATAAGGCATTCTTGGGGGGCAATTTGTTGGCTCCTAAATTCGACACCCTTGTTTTATTAATATCAGCCATTAAAGCTGAAGGATGTTTTCGACCAGCTGGGTCTGTCGAAATGCCCATCGAAAGATGGCAATATACTTAGAGGATTTCTTCCAAGGGAGAAGTTGGTCGCCTTCGACGTCGAAGGTGTTTCTCGTCGAAGATTCTTCTCGACGAAGGTGTTCGATTGTTCAGAATGGAGCGGTTTGAAATTCAAGCGTTTAGAGGGAAAACGGTTTCCAGCGGTTACCAAGTGCAACGTGCAAAGATCTGGAGCGTCGAACGCTGAGAACGTGCCAAGTGGAGTCATCTCGAAGCAGTGTAACTGCCCGACGGTTACTTGGGATGTTTTAGTATAAATAGTAGTAGTTCACGCAGTTTTTCGCGTGTGTTCACAATTATATACAAAGTCACTCATATAGATTCGAGTACCCAGCGTGTGAGAAAGAATTGTTGAGAATGTATGTGTGAAACACCACTTTTATTAATCAAAGTCATTTATTTTCCAGAAACTTTACTTGCTTTCTTCTTTACTTTTCCTGTCGAAGCCCTTTATTTCAAGCCTTCATTTATTTTATCAAGCTCATTTCTTCATGCAATTTACTTAAAGCCTCTTTATTTTCTTGTCATTTAACCATTATCCAACTTAATCAAAACCTCAAAATCAACCATGTCTTAGGATCAATCTGATCGATCCTGCGAGTAACCAAATAAGTAACCATTTGGAGGATCAGCGGTTGTTTACCAATAACCACGGTAAACAACTACACAACCTTGTTGCAAATACACTTTTACGGAGGTGCAACAATCTAAATGAAGAACTCATATGACTAAACAAATCAGCAATGACCCTGTACCTAAATAGAAAAAAATACAAAATTTACATTTTTTTCCTCAAAAAATATAAAAAACAGAAATTCAAAAATCAAATTATTTATTTAATTAGGGATCTTACTTTTTTGGAAGCTATGATATTGATTTAACAACAATATATATAACTGATAATGAATTCAACATTATAAATAAATCAAATTATAATTATAAACATCATTTATTGTACAAATAATATCGTTATAATCATAAACACCACAAGGCTTCTCGCTTCAAATTATACAAAGAATTCCCACTAGATACTACAAAGATACACATTCTTACAGCTATAACATTGATATCCAACAATTCCAAACACGTCTCATTAACGAAGCGTGAATTCTAATAGTTAACTTACAATCCTCATCCAACCACGAAGTCTCCTCTAAGACCGTCCATCAACAACATCTATCTAGATTAAGGTGAATCCTTGAGAGACTAGGATGATAAAAACATTGCCCTGTGAGTTTTTCTTAGGAAGATTCCTTCACCGAACACTTGTTACAAATATTCCTTTTGTACCTACGACGAACTTATCAGGTTCTCCTTCCATCCATTGCGCTATTCTGATCTCAACCTGCCACACAATTCCTGAAACCTACTAAATCACACTTTCTACATAATCCACTTGGTTACATTTCTCTAATACTTTGGGTCCGATCCATCAAACAAAAATAGTCCTTTTTCGGAGTTCATCTAATCGCAATACCCTCTAGAAGCTTAATTACACTCGACAAATACCACTACACGAGGTTTAGAAATTTCCTAAATCAGTTCACTAACGATTCCATTAGTCTTGGCTAAGTCCACGAATACAACTTGGTCACACGCTTTGGCTCTGGGATGTCTAAGGTCAAACACTTACTGAAATCAAGTTCATTCTATCCCACCGGCTTCCACATCACACAATAACTAGGACAACACTGATAAATTCCCATATTTCCTTCCTTACAATACAACTTCATACACTTCGCCCAGTGCAGTTGAATTGATTATAATGATATTATTTGAGATCTTATAGTTTATGATTATAACGATATTATTTATACAATAAATGATGTTTATAATTATAATTTGATTTATTTATAATGTTGAATTGATTATCAGTTATATATATTGTTGTTAAATCAATATCATAGCTTCCAAAAAAGTAAGTTCCCTAATTAAATAAATAATTTGATTTTTGAATTTCTGTTTTTTATATTTTTTGAAGAAAAAAAATGTAAATTTTGTATTTTTTCTATTTGGGTACAGGGTCATTGCTGATTTGTTTAGTCATATGAGTTCTTCATTTAGATTGTTTCACCTCCGTAAAAGTGTATTTGCAACAAGGTTGTGTAGTATATTCTATTATCTAAAGAAGTAATTAAGAAGTTATTTTCATATCCTAATTATAATTTCCATCCTACTTAGTTCCGTAAGTTTTTTTTGTTTATTTTGAGTAGTGACTCGTTTTCAATGCATTATTTCTTGATATAGTTGAAACATTCTACCTAAAATATCTACACCAAAATTATTACTTCCAAATCGTTAATATTTAAACTTTCCAAACCAACCTTCAAACTTGCCTTTTAAAATATCAAATATTTGTACATATTATTTATGTATGGCAAATTTCAATATATCTACTATTATAGATCATAACATTATAAATTAGAAGTTATAAATATATTTAAAAATTAATAATAATATTTAATGAGTTATAACAATATTTAATTAGTTAGAATTGAGAAGTCATAATATTGAAGAATATTTATATGAAATAATTCATAAGAATATTAAAAGAAAAACAAATAGTATAAGGGTGACAAAAAGGTAAGATTTTATGATGGTTACTTATAAACCTTTAAATAAAAGCACATAATTTATAATTAAAAAATTTACAATTCTCTTAATTAGATTCATTCTTTTAATTTTGAAATAAATCTATATAAATGCTCTCAAACATATTTATTCTTTAAAATTCTCTCGGTTTTGCTATTATCTTCTTCGTCTTCATTGTTAGATCTGAAATGGGCCAGCAAGAATGAGCCTTATTAAATCCAATTAAATGATAATCATAATTTGATACTATTGTAATCTTAATAATATTATTTTAGATGATTTATAATTTTAAATTGAATATATATTTTTAGTTATATATATTATTGTTAAATCAATGTCACACTCCTTAATTGAATAAATATAAAATATGACTATCACTATTTAACTCCAATTAAATGATAACCATAATTATAATACCGATAATGTTATAATGTTGAATTGATTATAATGATATTATTTGAGATCTTATAGTTTATGATTATAACGATATTATTTATACAATAAATGATGTTTATAATTATAATTTGATTTATTTATAACGTTGAATTGATTATCAGTTATATATATTGTTGTTAAATCAATATCATAGCTTCCAAAAAAGTAAGATCCCTAATTAAATAAATAATTTGATTTTTGAATTTCTGTTTTTTATATTTTTTGAAAAAAAAAGTAAATTTTGTATTTTTCTATTTGGGTACCGGGTCATTGCTGATTTGTTTAGTCATATGAGTTCTTCATTTAGATTGTTGCACCTCCGTAAAAGTGTATT
Source organism: Vicia faba (assembly GCA_948472305.1). Classification (NCBI taxonomy): domain Eukaryota; kingdom Viridiplantae; phylum Streptophyta; class Magnoliopsida; order Fabales; family Fabaceae; genus Vicia; species Vicia faba. The sequence continues at coordinate 1,234,736,824 of OX451735.1, forward strand.
TGCAACAAGGTTGTGTAGTATATTCTATTAACTAAAGAAGTAATTAAGAAGTTATTTCCATATCCTAATTATAAAATTCTATCTAAAATATCTACACCAAAATTATTACTTCCTAATTATTATTATTTAAACTTTCCAAACCATCCGTCAAACTTGCTTTTTAAAAGTTCAAAAATTTCAAATTTTGTACATAATATTCATGTATGACAAATTTCAATATATCCACTATTCTAAAACACAACATTATAAATTAGAAGTTATAAATATATTTAATGAATTATAATAATATTTAATGATTTATAACAATATTTAATTTGTTAGAATTGAGAAGTCATAATATTGAAGAATAGTTATTTGAAATAATTTATAAGAATATTAAAAGAAAAATAAATAGAATGAGGGTAACAAAAAGGTTAAATTTTATGATGCTTACTTATAAATCTTTAAATAAAGGCACATAATTTATATTTTAAAAATTTACAATTGTCTCAATCAAATTCATTCTTTTAGTTTTGAAATAAATTTATGTAAATGTTCTCAAGCATATTCATTCTTTAAAATTCTCTCGGTTTTTCTATTCTTTTCTTCTCCTCCATGCTAGATCTGAAATGGGCCAGTAAGAATGAGCCTATTTAAATCCAATTAAATGATAATCATAATTATCATATTGATAAAATTGTAATAATAATGATATTATTTGAGATTATTTATAATGTTGAATTGAACAAATATTTACAGTTATATATATTGCTGTTAAATCAATATCACACTCCCTAATTTAATAAATATATGATTAACACTATTTAACTCCAATTAAATGATAACCATAATTATAATATTGATAATGTTGTAATGTTGAATTGATTATAATGATATTATTTGAGATCTTACTGTTTATGATTATAATAATATTATTTATACAATAATTGATGTTTATAATTTTAATTTGACTTATTTATAACGTTGAATTGATTATCAATTATATATAGTTGTTAAATAAATATCACAACTTCCAACAAAGTAAGATCCCTAATTAAATAAATAATTTGATTTTTGAAGTTTTTTTTTTTGAAGAAAAAACGCAAATTTTGTTTTTATTTCTATTTAGGTACGAGGCCATTGCTGATTTGTTTAGTCATATGAGTTCTTCATTTAGATTGTTGCATCTACGAACAAGGCTGTGTAGTATATTATATTATCTATGGAAGTAAATAAGAATATGTTTTCATATCATAATTAGTTCCATAATTTATTTATTTATTTTGAATACTAATTTATTTTGAAACATTCTACCTAAAATATCTACACAAAAATTATTACTTCCTAATTATTATTATTTAAACTTTCTAAACCAACCGTCAAACTATCTTTTTAAAATTTCAAAAATTTCAAATTTTTGTACATAATATTTATGTATGGCAAATTTCAAAATATCCATTATTCTAGAACACAACATTATAACTTAGAAGTTATGAATATATTTAATGAATTATAATAACATTTAATGAGTTATAACAATATTTAATTAATTAGAATTGAGATGTCATTATATTGAAGAATAGTTATTTGAAATAAGTTATAAGAATATTAAAAGAAAAATAAATAGAATGAGGGTAACAAAAAGGTAAAATTTTATGACGCTTACTTATAAATCTTTAAATAAAAGCACATGATTTATATTTAAAAAATTTACAATTGTCTCAATCAAATTCATTCTTTTAGTTTTTAAATAAATTTATATAAATGCTCTAAATAATATTCATTTTTTAAAATTCTCTCGGCTTTGCTATTCTCTTCTTCGTCCTTTATGCTAGATCTGTAATGGGCGAGCAAGAATGAGACTATTTAAATCCAATTAAATTATAATCATAATTATCATATTGATACTTTTATAATAATAATGATATTATTTGAGATTATTTATAACGTTGAATTGATTATAAATTGTCAGTTATATATATTTTTGTTAAATCAATATCACACTCCCTAATTGAATAAATATATGATTATCACTATTTAACTGCAATTAAATGATATCCATAATTATAATATTGATAATATTGTAACGTTGAATTGATTATAATGATATTATTTGAGATTTTATAGTTTATGATTATAATGATATTATTTATATAATAATTGATGTTTATAATTATAATTTGACTTATTTCTAACGTTGAATTGATTATCAGTTACATATATAGTTGATAAATCAATTTCACAACTACCAACAAAGTAAGATCCCTAATTAAATAAATAATTGGATTTTTGAAGTTCTGTTTTTTTATTTTTTTGAAGAAAAAATGTAAATTTTGTATATTTTTTTCTATTTAGGTACGGGGCCATTGTTGATTTGTTAAGTCATATAAGTTCTTCATTTAGATTGTTCCACCTACGTAAAAGTGTATTTATAACAAGGTTGTGTAGTATATTCTATTATCTATGAATTAATTATGAATATGTTTTCATATCCTAAATAGTTCCATAATTTTATTTTATATTTTAAATACTAACTTATTTTCAATGCGTTATTATTTGAGTTAGGTGAAACATTCTACCTAAAATATCTACACCAAAATTATTACTTCCTAATTATTATTATTTAAACTTTCCAAACCATCCGTCAAACTTACTTTTTAAAATTTCAAAAATTTCAAACTTTGTACATAATATTCATGTATGACAAATTTCAATATATCCACTATTCTAAAACACAACATTATAAATTAGAAGTTATAAATATATTTAATGAATTATAATAATATTTAATGAGTTATAACAATATTTAATTTGTTAGAATTGAGAAGTCATAATATTGAAGAATAATTATTTGAAATAATTTATAAGAATATTAAAAGAAAAATAAATAGAATGAGGGTAACAAAAAGGTTAAATTTTATGATGCTTACTTATAAATCTTTAAATAAAGGCACATAATTTATATTTTAAAAATTTACAATTGTCTCAATCAAATTCATTCTTTTAGTTTTGAAATAAATTTATGTAAATGCTCTCAAACATATTCATTCTTTAAAATTCTCTAGGTTTTTCAATTCTTTTCTTCGTCCTCCATGCTAGATTTGAAATGGGCCGGCAAGAATGAGCCTATTTAAATCCAATTAAATGATAATCATAATTATCATAATGATACTATTGTAATAATAATGATATTATTTGAGATTACTTATAATGTTGAATTGAACATATATTTACAGTTATATATATTGCTTTTAAATCAATATCACACTCCCTAATTTAATAAACATATGATTAACACTATTTAACTCCAATTAAATGATAACCATAATTATAATATTGATAATGTTGTAATGTTGAATTGATTATAATGATATTATTTGAGATCTTACAATTTATAATTATAATGATATTATTTATACAATAATTGATGTTTATAATTTTAATTTGACTTATTTATAACGTTGAATTGATTATCAATTATATATAGTTGTTAAATCAATATCACAACTTCCAACAAAGTAAGATCCCTAGTTAAATAAATAATTTGATTTTTGAAGTTTTTTTTTTGAAGAAAAAAAACGCAAATTTTGTTTTTATTTCTATTTAGGTACGGGGCCATTGCTGATTTGTTTAGTCATATGAGTTCTTCATTTAGATTGTTGCATCTACGTAAAAGTGTATTTACAACAAGGTTGTGTAGTATATTATATTATCTAGGGAAGTAAATAAGAATATGTTTTCATTTCCTAATTAGTTCCATAATTTTTTTATTTATTTTGAATACTAACTTATTTTAAAACATTCTACCTAAAATATCTACACAAAAATTATTACTTCCTAATTATTATTATTTAAAGTTTCTAAACCAACCGTCAAACTATCTTTTTAAAATTTCAAAAATTTCAAATTTTTGTACATAATATTTATGTATGGCAAATTTCAATATATCCATTATTCTAGAACACAACATTATAACTTAGAAGTTATAAATATATTTAATGAATTATAATAACATTTAATGAGTTATAACAATATTTAATTAATTATAATTGAGATGTCATAATATTGAAGAATAGTTATTTGAAATAAGTTATAAGAATATTAAAAGAAAAATAAATAGAATGAGGGTAACAAAAAGGTAAAATTTTATGATGCTTACTTATAAATCTTTAAATAAAAGCACATGATTTATATTTAAAAAATTTACAATTGTCACAATCAAATTCATTCTTTTAGTTTTTAAATAAATTTATATAAATGCTCTAAATAATATTCGTTTTTTAAAATTCTCTCGGTTTTGCTATTCTCTTCTTCGTCCTCTATGCTAGATCTGAAATGGGCCAGTAAGAATGAGACTATTTAAATCCAATTAAATGATCATCATAATTATCATATTGATACTATTATAATAATAATGATATTATTTGAGATTATTTATAACGTTGAATTGATTATAAATTGTCAATTATATATTTTTGTTAAATCAATATCACACTCCCTAATTGAATAAATATATAATTATCACTATTTAACTCCAATTAAATGATATCCATAATTATAATATTGATAATATTGTAACGTTGCATTGATTATAATGATATTATTTGAGATCTTACAGTTTATGATTATAATAATACTCCCTCCGGTCTCATTTATAAGAAAAAATTAACTTTTTATATACATTGAATAAGTAATGTATTTGGACAATATATTGTCCAAATACATTACATATTTAATGTATCTAAAAAGTTAATTTTTTCTTATAAATGAGACCGGAGGGAATATTAGTTATACAATAATTGATGTTTCTAATTATAATTTGACTTATTTCTAACGTTGAATTGATTATCAGTTACATATATAGTTCTTAAATCAATTTCACAACTTCCAATAAAGTTAGATCCCTAATTAAATAAATATTTGATTTTTGAAGTTCTATTTTTTTATTTTTTGAAGAAAAAATGTAAATTTTGTATATTTTTTTCTATTTAGGTACGGGGCCATTGTTGATTTGTTAAGTCATATAAGTTCTTCATTTAGATTGTTCCACCTATGTAAAATTGTATTTGCAACAAGGTTGTGTAGTATATTCTATTATTTATGAATTAATTATGAATATGTTTTCATATCCTAAATAGTTCCATAATTTTATTATTTATTTTGAATACGACTTATTTTCAATGCGTTATTATTTGAGTGAGGTGAAACATTCTACCTAAAATATCTACACCAAAATTATTACTTCCTAATTATTATTATTTAAACTTTCCAAACCATCCGTCAAACTTTCTTTTTAAAATTTCAAAAATTTCAAACTTTGTACATAATATTCATGTATGACAAATTTCAATATATCCACTATTCTAAAACACAACATTATAAATTAGAAGTTATAAATATATTTAATGAATTATAATAATATTTAATGAGTTATAACATTATTTAATTTGTTATAATTGAGATGTCATAATATTGAAGAATAGTTATTTGAAATAATTTATAAGAATATTAAAAGAAAAATAAATAGAATGAGGGTAACAAAAAGGTTAAATTTTATGATGCTTACTTATAAAACTTTAAATAAAGGCACATAATTTATATTTTAAAAATTTACAATTGTCTCAATCAAATTCATTCTTTTAGTTTTGAAATAAATTTATGTAAATGCTCTCAAACATATTCATTCTTTAAAATTCTCTCGGTTTTTCTATTCTTTTCTTCGTCCTCCATGCTAGATCTGAAATGGACCAGCAAGAATGAGCCTATTTAAATCCAATTAAATGATAATCATATTGATACTATTGTAATAATAATGATATTATTTGAGATTATTTATAATGTTGAATTGAACCTATATTTACAGTTATATATATTGCTGTTAAATCAATATCACACTCCCTAATTTAATAAATATATGATAAACACTATTTAACTCCAATTAAATGATAACCATAATTATAATATTGATAATTTTGTAATGTTGAATTGATTATAATGATATTATTTGAGATCTTACATTTTATGATTATAATGATATTATTTATACAATAATTGATGTTTATAATTTTAATTTGACTTATTTATAACATTGAATTGATTATCAATTATATATAGTTGTTAAATCAATATCACAACTTCCAACAAAGTAAGATCCCTAATTAAATAAATAATTTGATTTTTGATGTTTTTATTTTGAAGAAAAAAAACGCTTATTTCTATTTAGGTACAGGGCCATTGTTGATTTGTTTAGTCATATGAGTTCTTCATTTAGATTGTTGGATCTACGTAAAAGTGTATTTGCAACAAGGTTGTGTAGTATATTATATTATCTATGGAAGTAAATAAGAATATGTTTTCATATCCTAATTAGTTCCATAATTTTTTTATTTATTTTGAATACTAACTTATTTTGAAACATTCTACCTAAAATATCTACACAAAAATTATTACTTCCTAATTATTATTATTTAAAGTTTCTAAACCAACCGTCAAACTATCAGTTGGAAATCCACCAATACTCTATGATGAATTTCGACCACCACTGATGATTAGTTATGAGACAAATAAAGAAAAGACAATAGAGATATTTCTGCAGAGTTTCTCTCTGCCCACAAACTGTGAAAATTTTATTATTCACTTTGCAACTGCAAAATACTGTGAATGACTTGATTACAAAATAGGGGTTACTCCCTCTATTTATAGATTCAGGTTAGCTTGCTCCATAAGCTAAAACCCAAGCCCAAAATATCTTTTTACTAAATCAAATCTAATCAAATCTATTCTAGACTTAAATTCAAATCTATTTAAATCCAAAACAAAATCAAATCTAATTTTGACACATATGAATTACAATTTAACACACCACCTAATTAATTGTGTCTAAACTGTCTATGTTCATCATGGCCCTTAGCTTTCTGAATACTTCGACTTGTACTCCCTTCGTCATGATGTCTGCAATCTGATTCTCAATTCTGCAGTGTTCCAAATTCATCTTCCCATCTGCTACCTGCTCTCGAAGATAATGGAACCTCATTTCGACGTGCTTACTTCGACCATGTGCTATTGGGTTCTTCGCCAGATTAATAGCTGACATGCTGTCTATTTTCATTGTAATTTCTCCATGATTTTTCCCTGTTATCTCTTCGACCAAGCTCATCATCCAAGTTGCTTGACATGCACAAAGAGAAGCAGCTATGTATTCTGCTTCACATGATGATAATGCCACTACTGGTTCCTTTATTGAATTCCAAGCAATTGGTGCACCACCTAGCATAAACACATATCCTGCTATTGACTTTCGATCTTCAGCATCACTACACCAACTCGAATCAGTGTATCCCACTAACTTGCATTCTTTTCCTTTATCAACTGCAGGAAACAATATGCCATAATCGAAAGTTCCTTTGAGATACCTTAGTATCCTCTTCACTGCTGCTAGATGTGATACCTTTGGCTTCTGCATGAATCTACTTACCATACCTACACTGTATGCAAAGTCAGGCCTTGTATGACGAAGGTATCTAAATGATCCAATAAGTCTTCTGTATTGGGTTGGATCAACATCATCTTCATCTGCATCTTTCGACAGTTGCAGTCTTGGTTCTGAAGGTGTCGAAGTTGAGTTGCATTCTTCCATCTCAAACCTCTTTAGAATTTCTTCTGCATATCTTGTTTGATGCATCATCAAACCTCTACTGCTCTTGTAGAATTCGATACCAAGGAAATATGAGATCTCACCCAAATCAGACATTTCGAATTCCTTGCTGAGATCACCTTTGAAGTCTTCAATCTCACTCTTGCAGCTACCTGTTATCAACAAATCATCTACATAGAGACATAGTATAAGCAATTTACTCTTGCTTCTTCTTACGTATACTCCATGTTCAGTTATGCACTTCACAAATTCCTTCTCCCTTAGAAAACTATCAATTTTCATATTCCAAGCCCTTGGAGCTTGTTTCAATCTATACAGGGCTTTATGTAGCCTGTACACCTTTCTTTCTTCGTCATGTTTCATAAACACAACTGGTTGTTTAACATAGACTTCTTCATCTAAGGGTCCATTTAGGAATGCACACTTCACGTCCATCTGACATATGTGCCAACTGTTGATTTCTGCTAGACCAACAACCAGCCTGATTGTTTCGATCCTAGCAACAGGTGCAAAGACTTCGTCGAAGTCTATTCCTTCTTTATGTAGAAATCCTTTCGCCACAAGTCTTGGTTTGTGTCGAGTTACTTCACCTTTCGAATTCGTCTTCACTTTGTATACCCACTTGACATCAATTGCCTTCTTTCCTTGAGGCAATTCGATAAGTGACCAAGTGTTGTTGTCTTCGATCGATTTTACTTCTTCGTTCATTGCTTTCACCCACTTCGAATCCTTTAATGCTTCAGCTGCATTAACAGGTTCGACATCTGCATAGAAAGCATAATGTACCAGCTCACCTTCATCATCTATTACATCATCTGATGTAATCACACAATCTTGCAATCTTGCAGGCATGCGTCTTGTTCTTTGGGCCCTTCTTGTACTTGGTATATCTGTTGGTTCCTCTTGTCGAACTTCTCTTTCGACTTGAGTTTCTGGCTCTTCGAATAAGATTCCCACTGAATCTTTCTTGACATTTGCAGTCCAATCCCATTCTTTGAACTCATCTATGATCACGTCCCTGCTGATCACAATCTTCTTGTTCTCTCAATCAAACAACTTGTAGCCTCCTGTCGAATGATATCCAACTAGGATCATTTGACTTGACTTGTCATCAAGTTTTTTTCTCAACTGATCTGCCACATGTCTATGTGCAATTGATCCAAATACCTTCAGATGACTTAAGCTAGGGTTCACACCAGACCAACATTCTTCTGAAGTAATTCCTTCTAGCTTCTTTGTAGGACATTTGTTCAAAATATAAGTTGCAGTTGAAACAGCTTCACCCCAGAACTCTTTAGGTAAATTCTTTCCTTTCAACGTACTTCTCACCATATTCATGATGGTTTGATTTTTCCTTTCTGCAATTCCATTTTGCTGTGGAGTATAGGGTGTCACCACCTCATGCACAATCCCTTCCTTTTCACATAATCTGTCGAAGTCTTTCGACACATATTCTCCACCACCATCAGTTCTCAAAACTTTGAGCTTTCGACCACTTTGTCTTTCGACCATAGACTTAAACCTGGTAAATACTTCGATCACTTCACTTTTCTTCTTGATCAGGTAAGTCCATAACTTTCGACTGAAATCATCTATGAATGTAATAAAGTATTTGTTACCTCCCATCGAATCCACCTGGATTGGTCCACATACATCAGAGTATATGACTTTGAGACTAGCCTTCGATCTGCTTCCTGCATCCTTGCTGAAGTTATTCTTGTGTTGCTTCGCCTGCACACATTCTTCACATACTTCGTTTGGAATGTCAATTTCTGGCAATCCTGAAACCATATTTCTTCTCTTCAAATCTCTAATGTCTCTGAAGTTGAGATGACCTAGTCTATAATGCCATATCCATTCATCTCTGCTAGATGCAGTCGAAAGGCACTTGTGCTCCATCACATCTAGTTCAATCTTGAAGGTTCGATTCTGAGACATATGAGCCTTCAAGATTACTCTCCCATTTGCATCAACAACTCTCATAAACTTATCTTCGATTGTCACTTTATAATTCTTTTCGACCAACTGCCCTATACTGAGCAAATTGCTCTTCATGCCTGGTATGTACAATACATTCGAAATTACTGACTTCTTTCCATCTTTCGTCATGATCATAACATCACCAATACCTTCAGCTGCTAGGGTGTTGTCATTTGCAAATTTTACCATATTTTTCGTTGAGGGTTTTATATTGACGAACCAGTCTTTCCTTCCAGACATATGTGATGAACATCCTGAATCCAAGTACCATTGGTCCTTGAATCTATCTTCATCTTTTGTTGTGACCATCAGCATCATCTCTTCTTCTTCTTCATGTTTTGCAAGCTTTGCATCATTTTCTTGATTCTTTCGTTTTTCTGGACAATCACTCGAATAGTGTCCATATTTCTGACAATTGTAACATTGAATGTGACTTTTATCAAGTTTTCGACCACCACCTCTTCCTCTGTTTGCAGCACCACCTCTTTGGTTGCCTTGGTGTGGTCTTCTTTTATTCGACACGTCTCCTTCGATTTGGTTTCCTCTACCATTCGATTTGTTGTAGCCACCTCTACTTCTGTCGAAATACTTTCCTTTTCTTTTGGTCTCTTTTGCTGAATGTATCTGTAAGGCCACATCACTCTTCGATTTTCCTGCAGCTCTTTCGTTCATTATTTGTTCATGAGATTCGAGCGTCCCTTGAAGCTCTTCCTTTGTCAATTTCGACAAGTCTTTCCGCTCTTCGATTTCCACCACTATGTGGTCGAACTTAGGAGCTAAAGATCTCAAGATCTTCAAAACAACAGCTCTTATTGTTAATGTTTCTCCACGTGCCTTGATTTGATTCACTAGTTTTGTAACTCTAGTGAAGAAATCAGATATGTTTTCACTGTCTTCCATCTGAAGCAGTTCATAGGTCCTTTTGTGAGTTTGTAACCTCACTTCTTTCACCTTCTCAGCGCCTCCAAAAGACTTCTCAAGGATCTCACAAGCTTCTTTTGCAGATTCTAAATCACTAATCTTTTCAAAATTGTCTGGGCTGACACATTGATGAATTATAAATAATGCTTTATAACTCTGCTTCTCAAATTCTGTATATTTCTTCTTTTCTTCTTTTGAAGCGTTTTCGCCAAGCGCTTCGACTCCATCTTTTACAAGGTCCCAAAGGCCTTGACACCTTAATAGGACTTTCATCTGTTTGCACCAATTCTCATAGTTGTCAACTTTCAGAATTGGCAGCGTTGCTGGATAGTTTGCATTCCCATAACTTGTCATCCCGAATTCTTCAATCGTTCTTGATTGACACTTCCCTTGAATTGAAACACAATCTCTTGATACCAGATGTTGGAAATCCACCAATACTCTATGATGAATTTCGACCACCACTGATGATTAGTTATTAGACAAATAAAGAAAAGACAATAGAGATATTTCTGCAGAGTTTCTCTCTGCCCACAAACTGTGGAAATTTTATTATTCACTTTGCAACTGCAAAATACTGTGAATGACTTGATTACAAAATAGGGGTTACTCCCTCTATTTATAGATTCAGGTTAGCTTACTCCCTAAGCTAAAACCCAAAATATCTTTTTACTAAATCAAATCTAATCAAATCTATTCTAGATTTAAATTCAAATCTATTTAAATTTAAAACAAAATCAAATCTAATTTTGACACATATGAATTACAATTTAACATTATCTTTTTAAAATTTCAAAATTTTCAAATTTTTGTACATAATATTTATGTATGGCAAATTTCAATATATCCATTATTCTATAACACAACATTATAACTTAGAAGTTATAAATATATTTAATGAATTATAATAACATTTAATGAGTTATAACAATATTTAATTAATTAGAATTGAGATGTCATAATATTGAAGAATAGTTATTTGAAATAAGTTATAAGAATATTAAAAGAAAAATAAATAGAATGAGGGTAACAAAAAGGTAAAATTTTATGATGCTTACTTATAAATCTTTAAATAAAAGCACATGATTTATATTGAAAAAATTTACAATTGTCTCAATCAAATTCATTCTTTTAGTTTTTAAATAAATTTATATAAATGCTCTAAATAATATTCGTTTTTTAAAATTCTCTCGGCTTTGCTATTCTCTTCTTCGTCCTCTATGCTAGATCTGAAATGGGCCAGCAAGAATGAGACTATTTAAATCCAATTAAATGATCATCATAATTATCATATTGATACTATTATAATAATAATGATATTATTTGAGATTATTTATAACCTTGAATTGATTATAAATTTTCAATTATATATATTTTTGTTAAATCAATATCACACTCCCTAATTGAATAAATATATGATTATCACTATTTAACTGCAATTAAATGATATCCATAATTATAATATTGATAATATTGTAACGTTGAATTGATTATAATGATATTATTTGAGATCTTACAGTTTATGATTATAATAATATTAGTTATACAATAATTGATGTTTCTAATTATAATTTGACTTATTTCTAACGTTGAATTGATTATCAGTTACATATATAGTTGATAAATCAATTTCACAACTTCCAACAAAGTAAGATCCCTAATTAAATAAATAATTGGATTTTTTAAGTTCTGTTTTTTTATTTTTTGAAGAAAAAATGTAAATTTTGTATATTTTTTTCTATTTAGGTACGGGGCCATTGTTGATTTGTTAAGTCATATAAGTTCTTCTTTTAGATTGTTCCACCTACGGAAAAGTGTATTTACAACAAGGTTGTGTAGTATATTCTATTATCTATGAATTAATTATGAATATGTTTTCATATCCTAAATAGTTCCATAATTTTATTTTTTATTTTAAATACTAACTTATTTTCAATGCGTTATTATTTGAGTTAGGTGAAACATTCTACCTAAAATATCTACAAGCCATCCGTCAAACTTACTTTTTAAAATTTCAAAAATTTCAAACTTTGTACATAATATTCATGTATGACAAATTTCAATATATCCACTATTCTAAAACACAACATTATAAATTAGAAGTTATAAATATATTTAATGAATTATAATAATATTTAATGAGTTATAACAATATTTAATTTGTTAGAATTGAGAAGTCATAATATTGAAGAATAGTTATTTGAAATAATTTATAAGAATATTAAAAGAAAAATAAATAGAATGAGGGTAACAAAAAGGTTAAATTTTATGATGCTTACTTATAAATCTTTAAATAAAGGCACATAATTTATATTTTAAAAATTTACAATTGTCTCAATCAAATTCATTCTTTTAGTTTTGAAATAAATTTATGTAAATGCTCTCAAACATATTAATTCTTTAAAATTCTCTCGGTTTTTCTATTCTTTTCTTCGTCCCCATGCTAGATCTGAAATGGGCCAGCAAGAATGAGCCTATTTAAATCCAATTAAATGATAATCATAATTATCATAATGATACTATTGTAATAATAATGATATTATTTGAGATTATTTATAATGTTGAATTGAACATATATTTACAGTTATATATATTGCTTTTAAATCAATATCACACTCCCTAATTTAATAAACATATGATTAACACTATTTAACTCCAATTAAATGATAACCATAATTATAATATTGATAATATTGTAATGTTGAATTGATTATAATGATATTATTTGAGATCTTACAGTTTATAATTATAATGATATTATTTATACAATAATTGATGTTTATAATTTTAATTTGACTTATTTATAACGTTGAATTGATTATCAATTATATATAGTTGTTAAATCAATATCACAACTTCCAACAAAGTAAGAGCCCTAGTTAAATAAATAATTTGATTTTTGAAGTTTTTTTTTTGAAGAAAAAAAACGCAAATTTTGTTTTTATTTCTAATTAGGTACGGGGCCATTGCTGATTTGTTTAGTCATATGAGTTCTTCATTTAGATTGTTGCATCTACGTAAAAGTGTATTTACAACAAGGTTGTGTAGTATATTATATTATCTATGGAAGTAAATAAGAATATGTTTTCATATCTTAATTAGTTCCATAATTTTTTTATTTATTTTGAATACTAACTTATTTTGAAACATTCTACCTAAAATATCTACACAAAAATTATTACTTCCTAATTATTATTATTTAAAGTTTCTAAACCAACCGTCAAACTATCTTTTTAAAATTTCAAAAATTTCAAATTTTTGTACATAATATTTATGTATGGAAAATTTCAATATATCCATTATTCTAGAACACAACATTATAACTTAGAAGTTATAAATATATTTAATGAATTATAATAACATTTAATGAGTTATAACAATATTTAATTAATTATAATTGAGATGTCATAATATTGAAGAATAGTTATTTGAAATAAGTTATAAGAATATTAAAAGAAAAATAAATAGAATGAGGGTAACAAAAAGGTAAAATTTTATGATGCTTACTTATAAATCTTTAAATAAAAGCACATGATTTATATTTAAAAAATTTACAATTGTCTCAATCAAATTCATTCTTTTAGTTTTTAAATAAATTTATATAAATGCTCTAAATAATATTCGTTTTTTAAAATTCTCTCGGTTTTGCTATTCTCTTCTTCGTCCTCTATGCTAGATCTGAAATGGGCCAGTAAGAATGAGACTATTTAAATCCAATTAAATGATCATCATAATTATCATATTGATACTATTATAATAATAATGATATTATTTGAGATTATTTATAACGTTGAATTGATTATAAATTGTCAATTATATATATTTTTGTTAAATCAATATCACACTCCCTAATTGAATAAATATATAATTATCACTATTTAACTCAAATTAAATGATATCCATAATTATAATATTGATAATATTGTAACGTTGAATTGATTATAATGATATTATTTGAGATCTTACAGTTTATGATTATAATAATATTAGTTATACAATAATTGATGTTTCTAATTATAATTTGACTTATTTCTAACGTTGAATTGATTATCAGTTACATATATAGTTGTTAAATCAATTTCACAACTTCCAACAAAGTAAGATCCCTAATTAAATAAATAATTTGATTTTTGATGTTATGTTTTTTTATTTTTTGAAGAAAAAATGTAAATTTTGTATATGTTTTTCTATTTAGGTACGGGGCCATTGTTGATTTGTTAAGTCATATAAGTTCTTCATTTAGATTGTTCCACCTACGTAAAATTGTATTTGCAACAAGGTTGTGTAGTATATTCTATTATTTATGAATTAATTATGAATATGTTTTCATATCCTAAATAGTTCCATAATTTTATTATTTATTTTGAATACGAACTTATTTTCAATGCGTAATTATTTGAGTGAGGTGAAACATTCTACCTAAAATATCTACACCAAAATTATTACTTCCTAATTATTATTATTTAAACTTTCCAAACCATCCGTCAAACTTTCTTTTTAAAATTTCAAAAATTTCAAACTTTGTACATAATATTCATGTATGACAAATTTCAATATATCCACTATTCTAAAACACAACATTATAAATTAGAAGTTATAAATATATTTAATGAATTATAATAATATTTAATGAGTTATAACAATATTTAATTTGTTATAATTGAGATGTCATAATATTGAAGAATAGTTATTTGAAATAAGTTATAAGAATATTAAAAGAAAAATAAATAGAATGAGGGTAACAAAAAGGTTAAATTTTATGATGCTTACTTATAAAACTTTAAATAAAGGCACATAATATATATTTTAAAAATTTACAATTGTCTCAATCAAATTCATTCTTTTAGTTTTGAAATAAATTTATGTAAATGCTCTCAAACATATTCATTCTTTAAAATTCTCTCGGTTTTTCTATTCTTTTCTTCGTCCTCCATGCTAGATCTGAAATGGGCCAGCAAGAATGAGCCTATTTAAATCCAATTAAATGATAATCATATTGATACTATTGTAATAATAATGATATTATTTGAGATTATTTATAATGTTGAATTGAACATATATTTACAATTATATATATTGCTGTTAAATCAATATCACACTCCCTAATTTAATAAATATATGATAAACACTATTTAACTCCAATTAAATGATAACCATAATTATAATATTGATAATTTTGTAATGTTGAATTGATTATAATGATATTATTTGAGATCTTACATTTTATGATTATAATGATATTATTTATACAATAATTGATGTTTATAATTTTAATTTGACTTCTTTATAACATTGAATTGATTATCAATTATATATAGTTGTTAAATCAATATCACAACTTCCAACAAAGTAAGATCGCTAATTAAATAAATAATTTGATTTTTGAAGTTTTTTTTTTGAAGAAAAAAAACGCTTATTTCTATTTAGGTACGGGGCCATTGCTGATTTGTTTAGTCATATGAGTTCTTCATTTAGATTGTTGGATCTACGTAAAAGTGTATTTGCAACAAGGTTGTGTAGTATATTATATTATCTATGGAAGTAAATAAGAATATGTTTTCATATCCTAATTAGTTCCATAATTTTTTTATTTATTTTGAATACTAACTTATTTTGAAACATTCTACCTAAAATATCTACACAAAAATTATTACTTCCTAATTATTATTATTTAAACTTTCTAAACCAACCGTCAAACTATCGGTTGGAAATCCACCAATACTCTATGATGAATTTCGACCACCACTGATGATTAGTTATGAGACAAATAAAGAAAAGACAATAGAGATATTTCTGCAGAGTTTCTCTCTGTCCACAAACTGTGAAAATTTTATTATTCACTTTGCAACTGCAAAATACTGTGAATGACTTGATTACAAAATAGGGGTTACTCCCTCTATTTATAGATTCAGGTTAGCTTGCTCCATAAGCTAAAACCCAAGCCCAAAATATCTTTTTACTAAATCAAATCTAATCAAATCTATTCTAGACTTAAATTCAAATCTATTTAAATCTAAAACAAAATCAAATCTAATTTTGACACATATGAATTACAATTTAACACACCACCTAATTCATTGTGTCTAAACTATCTATGTTCATCATGGCCCTTAGCTTTCTGAATACTTCGACTTGCACTCCCTTCGTCATGATGTCTGCAATCTGATTCTCAGTTCTGCAGTGTTCCAAATTCATCTTCCCATCTGCTACCTGCTCTCGAAGATAATGGAACCTCATTTCTATGTGCTTACTTCGACCATGTGCTATTGGGTTCTTCGCCAGATTAATAGCTGGCATGCTGTCTATTTTCATGGTAATTGCTCCATGATTTTTCCCTGTTATCTCTTCGACCAAGCTCATCATCCAAGTTGCTTGACATGCACAAAGAGAAGCAGTTATGTATTCTGCTTCACATGATGATAATGCCACTACTGGTTCCTTTCTTGAATTCCAAGCAATTGGTGCACCACCTAGCATAAACACATATCATGCTGTTGACTTTCGATCTTCAGCATCACTACACCAACTCGAATCAGTGTATCCCACTAACTTGCATTCTTTTCCTTTATCAACTGCAGGAAACAATATGCCATAATCGAAAGTTCCTTTGAGATACCTTAGTATCCTCTTCACTGCTGCTAGATGTGATACCTTTGGCTTCTGCATGAATCTACTTACCATACCTACACTGTATGCAAAGTCAGGCCTTGTATGACGAAGGTATCTAAATGATCCAATAAGTCTTCTGTATTGGGTTGGATCAACATCATCTTCATCTGCATCTTTCGACAGTTGCAGTCTTGGTTCTGAAGGTGTCGAAGTTGAGTTGAATTCTTCCATCTCAAACCTCTTTAGAATTTCTTCTGCATATCTTGTTTGATGCATCATCAAACCTCTACTGCTCTTGTAGAATTAGATACCAAGGAAATATGAGATCTCACCCAAATCAGACATTTCGAATTCCTTGCTGAGATCACCTTTGAAGTCTTCAATCTCACTCTTGCAGCTACCTGTTATCAACAAATCATCTACATTGAGACATAGTATAAGCAATTTACTCTTGCTTCTTCTTACGTATACTCCATGTTCAGTTATGCACTTCACAAATTCCTTCTCCCTTAGAAAACTATCAATTTTCTTATTCCAATCCCTTGGAGCTTGTTTCAATCCATACAGGGCTTTATGTAGCCTGTACACCTTTCTTTCTTCGTCATGTTTCACAAATCCAACTGGTTGTTTAACATAGACTTCTTCATCTAAGGGTCCATTTAGGAATGCACACTTCACGTCCATCTGACATATGTGCCAACTGTTGATTTCTGCTAGACCAACAACCAGCCTGATTGTTTCGATCCTAGCAACAGGTGCAAAGACTTCGTCGAAGTCTATTCCTTCTTTCTGTAGAAATCCTTTCGCCACAAGTCTTGCTTTGTGTCGAGTTACTTCACCTTTCGAATTCGTCTTCACTTTGTATACCCACTTGACATCAATTGCCTTCTTGCCTTGAGGCAATTTGATAAGTGACCAAGTGTTGTTGTCTTCGATCGATTTTACTTCTTCGTTCATTGCTTTCACCCACTTCGAATCCTTTAATGCTTCAGCTGCATTAACAGGTTCGACATCTGCATAGAAAGCATAATGTACCAGCTCACCTTCATCATCTATTACATCATCTGATGTAATCACACAATCTTGCAATCTTGCAGGCATGCGTCTTGTTCTTTGAGCCCTTCTTGTACTTGGTATATCTGTTGGTTCCTCTTGTCGAACTTCTCTTTCGACTTGAGTTTCTGGCTCTTCGAATAAGATTCCCACTAAATCTTTCTTGACATTTGCAGTCCAATCCCATTCTTTGAACTCTTCTATGATCACGTCCCTGCTGATCACAATCTTCTTGTTCTCTCGATCAAACAACTTGTAGCCTCCTGTCGAATGATATCCAACTAGGATCATTTGACTTGACTTGTCATCAAGTTTTTTTCTCAACTGATCTGCCACATGTCTATGTGCAATTGATCCAAATACCTTCAGATGACTTAAGTTAGGCTTCACACCAGACCAACATTCTTCTGGAGTAATTCCTTCTAGCTTCTTTGTAGGACATTTGTTCAAAATATAAGTTGCAGTCGAAACAGCTTCACCCCAGAACTCTTTAGGTAAATTCTTTCCTTTCAACATACTTCTCACCATATTCATGATGGTTCGATTTTTCCTTTCTGCAATTCCATTTTGCTGTGGAGTATAGGGTGGCACCACCTCATGCACAATCCCTTCCTTTTCACATAATCTGTCGAAGTCTTTCGACACATATTCTCCACCACCATCAGTTCTCAAAACTTTGAGCTTTCGACCACTTTGTCTTTTGACCATAGACTTAAACCTGGTAAGTACTTCGATCACTTCACTTTTCTTCTTGATCAGGTAAGTCCATAACTTTCGACTGAAATCATCTATGAATGTAATAAAGTATTTGTTACCTCCCATCGAATCCACCTGGATTGGTCCACATACATCAGAGTATATGACTTCGAGACTAGCCTTCGATCTGCTTCCTGCATCCTTGCTGAAGCTATTCTTGTGTTGCTTCGCCTGCACACATTCTTCACATACTTCGTTTGGAATGTCAATTTCTGGCAATCCTGAAACCATATTTCTTCTCTTCAAATCTCTGATGTCTCTGAAGTTGAGATGACCTAGTCTATAATGACATATCCATTCATCTCTACTAGATGCAGTCGAAAGGCACTTGTGCTCCATCACATCTAGTTCAATCTTGAAGGTTCGATTCTGAGACATAGGAGCCTTCAAGATTACTCTCCCATTTGCATCAACAACTCTCATCAACTTATCTTCGACTGACACTTTATAATTCTTTTCGACCAACTGCCCTATACTGAGCAAATTGCTCTTCATGCCTGGTATGTACAATACATTCGAAATTACTGACTTCTTGCCATCTTTCCTCATGATCATAACATCACCAATACCTTCAGCTGCTAGGGTGTTGTCATTTGCAAATTTTACCATATTTTTCGTTGAGGGTTTTATATTGACGAACCAGTCTTTCCTTCCAGACATATGTGATGAACATCCTGAATCCAAGTACCATTGGTCCTTGAATCTATCTTCATCTTTTGTTGTGACCATCAGCATCATCTCTTCTTCTTCTTCATGTTTTGCAAGCTTTGCATCACTTTCTTGATTCTTTCGTTTTTCTAGACAATCACTCGAATAGTGTCCATATTTCTGACAATTGTAACATTGAATGTGACTTTTATCAGGTTTTCGACCACCACCTCTTTGGTTACCTTGGTGTGGTCTTCTTTGATTCGACACGTCTCCTTCGATTTGGTTTCCTCTATCATTCGATTTGTTGTAGCCACCTCTACTTCTGTCGAAATACTTTCCTTTTCCTTTGGTCTCTTTTGCTGAATGTATCTGTAAGGCCACATCACTCTTCGATTTTCCTGCAGCTCTTTCGTTCATTATTTGTTCATGAGATTCGAGCGTCCCTTTGTTGGCTGAAGATTTTGATAATGTTATTAGAAGCCAAATGAATTAAACGTTTCGATCGAAATGAGGTAAAGCGTCATGTTTCGAAGTAGCAGAAGCAGTGTTTCGAATAAGCATGTCAAAGCTTGGAGCTTCGAGTGGCAATTATGGGAACATATCTAAAGAAGTCTCGAAATAACAACAAGGTTGTGTCTGGGAAGTGCGTTCGAAACGGAGAAGTACTAAAGCATTTGAAATTCAAATGGAAGCGGGACATTCGAAGTTTGAAAGTTATGTGCTGGAGCGTTTGGGGACACGTGGAAAGAAGAAAGAGGCATTATTCTGCTTGTTCTGAACGTGGCATAATCCTATAGCAAGACCGTTATGGTCGAATTAGTATAAATAGAAGTCTTAGTATTAGGATTTCGTGTGTCATATCTATTGTACTAAATACTCAGTAACATTCAAACTACCACATGGCAAGGGAAACGAATGCAAGAGAAATGTACGTATGATAGCACCATGTATTTCTGATTTAATGAAAACCTTTTACCATTTCCAGCACTTTCCTTTATCTTTTTGTCAAATAACATTTACAAGTTTTTTCATTTACAGTCTTTTCACTTCGAAATCTCTTCTTCAAAGTTTTACATTTTAATGCTTTCTTCACATTTCAAGCACTTTACATCTCAGAAAACTGTCATATTTTCCATACCTTTACCTTCAAGTCTTATCCTTCGAACGCATATTTTTACTTAAAGTCATTTACAGATTTCTTGCATTAAACGCTTTCTTCATATTTCAAACCTTTTACGTTCCAGAAATCCTTTACATTAACTGTTTTATAATTCGAAACCATTTACTTGACTTTTATGCAATTTTACATGTCTTTACAATTAACATTTATTCATGCAACTTAGTTTCGTACACGCACATTTTGATTACGTCTTTAGACTTTTTGAGAGAGAAATCGAAATAAGCCAAACGCATATACAACACTCAAATATCAACCATGAATATCTGTTCGATTGTGAGAGTAACCTTAATGTCCAAGGAGTCCTAGGATCAATCTAGTCGATCCTGTGAGTTACCAGAGGAATTGAATAACAGTCAGAAAGACTATTCGATAGTTTAGAAGACTAGCGGTTGTTTACCAGAAATCACTGGAAACAAATTGGCACACCCGGTGGGACAAATAATTGGATATTAGAAATAAAGATTGTTGAGACATAACCATTATAAAAACGTTGGAACCTAAGAAGTTTGTTGTTTTATGAACCTGAGAAGTGGTAAAATAACCAACAACAACCAACCTTCATCCAGAAGAAAACGTTTGGACGAAATGTCTAATTCTGACAATCAACAAGGGGAACAAAATGGCCCACATACAACAGGCACTAATGTGTCCACTTCGATCGGAACATCTAATGTAATCCCTTCGAATGCACAGTCTGTTGCATCTTCAACCAGTAACATAGCCACCAATGGAGTAAGTGGCATATCAACTAATAGTTCGATCTTAGTAAATATTGGAACCATTGGTTACCCTGGGGGATTCGTTCCACCATCAGGGACACAATCCCATTTCGCCACTCCATTAACTAGACCACCCGGTTTCGATGGGAATAGAACCAGAAATTCCTCTTATGGAATGCCAACATCTTTTATGGCAGGTTTACACAATTCCACATCGAATTCATCCCCACAACTAGGGTCTGGTTCTGGGGCGAATCAGTTTATGACAAATAACCAAGGGTCAGTGGGTTATAGTACAATGCCTATCTTAACCACAAACAACCAGTTGGCTTTTAGGCAATTGATGGATGACAGTACCCATAATATGATAGGGGTGTTAGCACAAACCATGCAGGAGATATTTGCCCCAATAGTGCAAAATGTGACTGTGACAAACAGAGAAAACGCTGACAATATGAGTTGAATAGCAGATTTCTTTGCTCCCCCAGAAAGGCGTAGGCAGAATCAGGAGGGATTTCGAGCAAACATGCCTGTTATAGAACAAATTGCTAACGACCCAATTTATAGACCACCCAGAGAAGAAGTTAACTTAGGGGTCAGGGCACCAAGGTTAGAAGCCCCAATAATCCCGGGCCCACAAGGAGAAATTATGGAACCAGGGGCAAGGGTCGAAAGGCTAGAAGCCCCAGAGTTTCGAGAAGAACAACCTAGGGGAGTTGTCTTGGTTGGTCGAAATCAAGATGCCGATGCTGTCGTTCATAGAATTCGAAACGATGACATCTTGGCAGAAAACAACCTAACTACCATGATAGAGAGAGTCATGGCCCAGAATAGCCTCAACACAGGAATGAGAAGGCCAAATTATGCTTCTCCTATATTGGATTGCATAATGCATACTGATTTACCAAGGGGATATAAAGTCCCTAAATTTACAAAGTTCGCTGGGGATACCAATGAGTCAACAGTCGAACACATAGCGAGATATCTAACCGAAGCGGGAGATATAGCCAATAATGAAGATCTCAGGATCAAATACTTCCCAAGTTCCTTGACTAAAAACGCCTTCACATGATTTACCACTTTGCCCCCTGGGTCCATTGACACTTGGGCTCTCTTAGAGAGATTATTCCATGAACAATTTTACATGGGACAGTCGAAAATAAGTTTGAAGGAATTGGCCAGTGTTAAGAGAAAGTTCACCGAACCCATAGATGATTATCTGAATAGATTTAGGCTTTTGAAATCCAGATGTTACACAGTAGTGCCTGAACATGAGTTAGTCGAAATGGCCGCTGGTGGCTTGGATTATTCTATTCGAAAGAAACTAGACACTCAATATTTGAGGGATATGGCTCAGTTAGCCGATAGGGTTCGACAGGTCGAAAGACTAAAGGCCGAAAAAGCCAGAGTCTTTAAGAATAGCAAGAAAGAAAGGATTTCCTATGTTGGGACTGAGGAAGCAGAAGAATATCCTGAATTCGAATTCGAAGAGGTCGAAATCGACCTCGCTGAATTAAAACAGGCCCCGCCTTATTCCTGCAAATTGTTAGTTCCCACAAAAGGGAAAGACATTGTTGAAAATGAGAAAAGTGACAAATTTCCAAAGAAGGTTTATACCTTCGATGTCACTAAATGTGACGAGATTTTTGACTTACTTGTCAAAGATGGCCAACTAATTGTGCCATCAAATGTCAAAATACCTCCTTTGGATCAGAGAAAGAAGAGAGGATTTTGAAAATATCATAGTTTCCTAGGCCACAAAACCTCACAATGTTTTCTTTTCAGGGACCTAATTCAAAACGCGATCAAAGATGGCAGACTAAAGTTTGCTGATAAGGTGAAGATGAAAGTGGACGAAGATCCCTTGGACGTCGCAGACACCAACTACTCCGAGCCTGCATGCATTGGAGAGGTCAACATGGTGGAAACTGATCAAAGCGACGCCCTAACAGGAGAGAAGGGTACTGAAGCTGAAAATTGGGTGATGGTCGAAGTCAATAAGGAGGTCACTGAAGACATCCAGAATACGTCAGAGACTTCGATTGCCGCACCTGTAGCTATTGCAAGAGAAACCCAGGATACTGAAGGCCAGGGAAATCAAAACCAAGAACTAACACAAGTCACTGAAGGCTTGAGGCTGGAATTGGAGAAAGTCCAAATCACGCAGCCAATTTCCCCTCAGAAGGAAATATGGGACACTCTAGGGGAACCCAGTGGAAAATTTGACTATTTGGTCAAATATTCTGCCCCAGAGAGTTCGAAGGTTCAGATCAAGGATATAAAGCCCACAGGATGGGGTGATGATGAAGCTAAGGGGGAAGATGTTGAAATAAATATGGTGGATATGGAAAGACCTCGCTCTGAGATGGAGGAAGTAGAAAAATACTTAGAAAAAGAAAAGTATAGAATGGGGGATAATCACACTGGAGATGCTAGTCTCAAGGATTATCTCATGACATGCCACAAAGGAGATTCAGGCATGATATTGTGCCCTAGGTGCAGCATCCTCTGCAATCAAAGAATCGCTGCGAATTTCGAAAGGGTACAGAGGACTCGAACTGGCAACAATTGGCGCCAGGATAACCAGCTTTTTAGGTGTTATCCCAAGGCTGGAGAAAGTTTGCTGGAATTTGTGTTTCGCTGCTACAAAGGGGCAACCAAGTGCTTGATTTGCCCAAGGTGTTCTGTTGTGTATGACCAAAGCATGGCCAGGGCCTTCGAAACGATTCCCTTCGCCCCTTGCTGGAACCATCAAGAAACTGTCCAGATGGGCCCACGTTTCGACAGCAGACACAAACAGCGAAGGCCTGATATCCCTCACCCCAAGGCTGCTCGAAGAGTGACTTTCAAACTCCCCGCTGAAGTGTCAACCGATAGATGGTTACAGGTCAGAAATGACAAAGGCAAAGATAGATGGAGAAACGCTGAACGAAATGCACGCCATGCTGTGACATACAGGAGGCAATTCAACACAGCAAAAAGGGA
Source organism: Vicia faba (assembly GCA_948472305.1). Taxonomy (NCBI): domain Eukaryota; kingdom Viridiplantae; phylum Streptophyta; class Magnoliopsida; order Fabales; family Fabaceae; genus Vicia; species Vicia faba. The sequence goes on from OX451735.1 coordinate 1,234,761,311, forward strand.
GGAGGTGAGATTAGAAAATTACAAAGGAAGGAACCCCATGTCAAGATCCCAGTGGCGCAGACAACAAAGGATTCGAAAGGCTGAGAGAGAAGCTGTGGAAAACAAAGGGGTTACTTCAACAAAAAACCAAGGTGAATCTAGCACCAACAAACCAAAAAATCAAACTGAAGACAAACCTCCAGTCAATAGGAGGCTCTTCTCTGAAGTACAATGCGATGAACCAAAGGAATACACTCCAGGCCCGGAAGAGGACGAAGATATGATAACAGATAACTTCGAATCGGAGGGGGAGTCTTCATTTAACCTGAACTGTAACGTGGTGTCTGTGCTTCCCTGCGAATTTGGGCAGGAAACCGAAATCGATGAATATGAGGAGGAAGACACCACAGATTTGATGAAACATAGGCCTGTGTGCTACTATGTGATGGACAATGGGGCTGTTGAGGAACAAAATGCGTTCTTCGAACGTCCAGAACCTGCAATGAAGAACCATCTCAAGCCACTTTTTATTCGGGCGAAAGTTGGTGTCCATGGTGTGAACAAAGTTCTAGTGGATGGGGGTGCTGCAGTCAATTTGATACCCCATTTCATGCTAAAAAGATTAGAGATCCGCGAAGGAGACATCAAGCCCCATAATATGGTTCTGTCCAATTATGAGGGAAAAGTGGGCAAAACACTGGGAGTGGTCCAGTTGGAATTGACAATAGGCTCAAGCTGTAGGCCCACCATGTTTATGGTGATCGAAGCCAAGGCCAACTATAACTTACTGCTGGGAAGGGAGTGGATCCATGGCGTGGGGGCAGTTCCTTCGTCAATGCATCATTGACTAGTTCTGTGGAGAGATTATGGAATCGTGGAAAACATCGAAGTAGACCAGAGTTACTTTATGTCAACTGTCAATTTAGTTGACAAGAGGGATTATGATAAAAATCTGGCAAAGATTGCTCCGTGTGTTCTAAATGATGAGATTAATGAAACTAGAAACGCCCACTACTACATGACCCTTCGCCATGATGGCCTTTACTGGGATAGAACAATAATCAGTGAAGAAGAGGGAGTCGAAAGCACTATACAAAAACGGCCAGCAGGCTGGGACTTCGACAACCTTATCCATGACTGAGTCTACCTTTTTCGAAAGGATTTCGGCCTATATGGCTGAGAACGAATAAAAATCAGCCTTAGAGGCTGAAATAAATAAATCAACTATAAAGATGAACGAAGTAAGTGGGGATGGTTCGAAATGCTCACCCTTCGAAGAGTTTGAGATGGATCAAAGGTTGGATGCCATCTATGATAAAGAACCCTTAGGCTTCGAAAGGGACCCCATAAACTCAGGTGCCAAAATGTTGGCACAAGATCCACTCGAAGAAGTCAACTTAGGGGATGAAAAAACGAAAAGAGTAACCTACATAAGTGCTAAACTTAGCCCAGGCCTCAAGAAGGAAGTGATCGAAGTCCTCAAGGAAAACAAAGATTGCTTCGCATGGGATTATGACGAGATGCCTGGTTTAAAGAGGGAGTTGGTCGAACACAGACTGCCAATCAAAGATGGCAAGAGGCCCATCAAACAAACTCCCAGAAGATTCGCACCAGCGGTTCTCACAAAAATTAAAGCTGAGATCGAAAGGTTGCCGCGTTGCAAATTCATCAGAACAACAAGGTACGTCGAATGGTTAGCAAACATAGTACCTGTTATTAAGAAAAATGGTTCTTTAAGAATTTGCATAGATTTTAGGGATTTAAACACTGCAACCCCTAAAGATGAATATTCCATGCCTGTGGCAGAAATGCTAGTAGATTCTGCTGCAGGGTTCGAATACTTGAGTATGTTAGATGGATACTCTGGGTATAACCAGATTTTCATTGCTGAAGAAGATGTTGCAAAGACAGCATTTCGTTGCCCAGGAGCCTTAGGCACCTACGAATGGGTGGTGATGCCTTTTGGTTTAAAGAACGCTGGGGCAACTTATCAAAGGGCAATGAATTCAATTTTTCATAATTTCATTGAAACCTTCATACAGGTGTATATTGATGATATAGTCATCAAATCTATATCTGCAGAAACACATTTGCATCATTTAAGCCAATCATTCGAGCGAATGAGAAAACATGGCTTAAAGATGAATCCCCTTAAATGTGCATTTTTTGTGCAGGCTGGAGATTTTCTTGGTTTTGTGGTTCACAAGAAAGGAATTGAAATCAACCAGAACAAAACCAAAGCCATAATGGAGACGAAAGCACCTACGTCAAAAAGGGAGTTGCAATCTCTGCTAGGGAAAATCAACTTCCTCAGAAGATTCATTTCGAACCTAAGTGGAAGAACCCAAGCTTTCTCTCCGTTACTTCGTCTAAAGCAAGGCCAAGACTTCGAATGGAACGAAGCTCACCAGGAGGCATTTGACAGGATAAAAGAATACCTTTCTCAGCCTCCTATTTTGTCTCCACCTTCATGGGGGAAGCCCATGAGATTGTACATATCTGCCTCTGGAGTTAGTATAGGTAGTATGCTAGCACAAGAAGATAGCAATGGCATCGAAAGAGCCATATACTATTTAAGTAGAGTGCTAAATGATGCAGAGACCAGATATAGCAATTTAGAAAAGCTATGTCTCTGCTTGTATTTCTCTTGTATGAAACTCAAGTATTATATAAAACCTGTTGATGTTTATGTTTCATCTCATTTCGATGTCATTAAACATATGCTTTCAAAACCAATAATCCATAGAAGAGTTGGCAAGTGGGCTTTAGCCTTAACATAATATTCTTTGACTTTCATACCTTTAAAAGCTATGAAAGGTCAAGTGATTCCTGACTTCATTGTGGACCATTCTTTGGTTGAGCAGACTGTCATGAGTTACGTCGAAATGCAACCATGGAAATTGTACTTTGATGGTTCAACCCACAGGAATGGAAGTGGTGTTGGAGTCCTTCTGATTTCTCCTGAAGGAATTCCAACAAAATTCAAGTATAAATTAGATGGTCCTCGTTGTTCGAACAACGAAGCTGAGTATGAAGCGCTCATTGTTGGACTTGAAGCTTTGTTGGAATTGGGGGCAACCAGAGTCGAAATTAAAGGAGACTCTGAATTAGTGGTCAAACAAATCACAAAGGAATATAAGTGCATAAAGGAAAATTTAATGGTATACTTCGTCATAGTCAATAGGCTATTGAGGAAATTTGAATACATGGATATTCAACACATACCAAGAATAGAGAACCAAGAAGCAAATGAATTAGCGCAGTTGGCTTCGGGTTATAAAGTGTCTACCAAGAACTTCAAGGATTTGGTTGAATTAAGGGGAAGAGTTATGGCTACTAGATTCACACCATCGGATCTGGAAAGTATGAAATTGGGATATGCTGAGAAACAGGGATTCAAAATATTAGCCATAAATACTTTGTCAGATGCAGATTGGCGAAGTCCACTGAAGAGTTATTTAGCAGACCCAACTCTAAATGTGGATAGAAAGAAAAAATATAGAGCATTGTCATATCTCCTCATGGGGAACGAATTGTTTAAAAAGACCCAAGAGGGTGTATTATTGAAATGCCTAGGAGAAAGTGAGGCATATTTAGCATTGTCTGAAGTCCATAATGGGGCATGTGGGGCACATCAAGCAGGCCATAAAATGAAATGGCTGTTATTTCGATACGGCTTGTATTGGCCTAGCATGCTCAAAGATTGCATAGACTTTGCTAAAGGATGTGAGGAATGTCAGAAACATGTAGGAATTCAACATGCCCCTGCAAGTGAGTTGCATTCGATCATCAAACCATGGCCATTTAGAGGATGGGCATTGGATTTGATAGGAGAAATAAATCCTGCTTCGTCCAAAGGACAGAAATACATCTTGGTGGGAATAGATTATTTTACCAAATGGATCGAAGCTATACCACTGATAGTTGCTGATCAAGAGGCTATTATTGAATTTATACAAAAGCACATTATCTATAGGTTCGGATTGCCAGAGAGCATAACCACAGACCAAGGCTCTGTGTTTACTGGTAGAAAGATGCAAGGATTTGCCCAAGAAATGGGGTTTAGATTGCTAACATCAACGCCATATTATGCTCAAGCAAACGGTCAAGTCGAAGCAACAAATAAAGTAATAATAGGATTAATCAAGAAGCATATTGGCAAAAGGCCAAGAAACTGGCACAAAACTCTGGACCAAATATTATGGGCTTGTAGAACATCTCCTAAGGAAGCTACTAACACTACGCCTTTCCAACTCACATTTGGTCATGATGCAGTGTTACCAGTAGAAATTCATCTACAATCAGTTCGAATTCAGAGACAAAACGAAATCCCAGCTGCATTATATTGGGAAATGATGATGAATGAATTAGTTGAGTTGGACGAAATTAGATTACATGCATTGGAAATTTTGATGAGACAAAAAGAAAGAGTGGCCAGAACATACAATAAAAGGGTGAAGAAAAAAGTATTCATTATTAATGACTTGGTTTGGAGAGTCATATTGCCTATGGACAAGAAGAATAAAGCGTTAGGTAAATGGTCATCTCATTGGGAAGGACCTTTTCGAATATTAAAAGTATTCTCAAACAATGCATACGAAATCGAAGAACTCGTGGATGATAAACGTATCCTAAAGGTTAATGGGAAATATTTAAAGAAATATAAGCCACGCCTGCAGGAGATTCAAATAGTAACAACGTAACCAAGATGTTATAAAAGGCCAAGATGGCAAGATAAAATGCCAAAATGGCGTTGTTCGAATATTACATATATGAAACCAAAATTGTAGTCAAATAAACATCAAAATCTAGAAATAAGAGTTATTTTTCAATCGATTAAAAGTGCTTCGAAATGATTCAAGTTTCTGCTGAGCGAACCGCCTGGCTCCTTCCAAGGTTGCCACTTCTCCTTTAAGTTGTTCTGCAGTCTCCATTTCCGCAAGCCCCTGGTTGAGAAGCTCTTCGAATTGGTTAGCAGCAGTATTGGTTTCGAAGGCTATTTGTTGTTCTTTAGCCTCCTTAACCTTCTGTTGAAGTTCCAGAATCTGCCTTTCCCAAAGAAGTATGGACTCAGCTCGAGCCTCATAATCAGTTTTCGCCTGCTTCAGATGTATAACTTGATCCTCAGCTTCTTGAGAGAGTTTCGAAGCTTGTTCATAAGCAGCATCCATGGCAATGCGTTTCTCTTGAACCTTCTTGGCAGCAGATTCGTCTTGGAGAAGGTAACCAGTTACGTTGTCCAGCAAAGCCTGAAGATCGAACAAGAGAGTACTAACTGGCAAGGAGCAGTTAGAAAGATTGACCTTTGTGAGCAACTCCTTCATAGTATAGCAAGCAGTACTATCTTGCTTAAGCACTTCGAATATATCCACATTGAGAATGGTTTTCCTAATTTTATTAAGAAGAACAATTCTTTCATCTGTGGGAAGAGGATAGTTGGTCGAACTTGTGCCAGCCCTAGCAAGTGGGACGTCCCTCTGAGCCAACTTTGCCTTCATGTACCCAATAGGGTCATTTCGTCTCAGAAGTGCCAGTTCCTCGTCAGTCATTCGAGACAAAGAGGATTGAGGGAGTTCCACACGTAGGGGAGCCACGTCCATTTCAACCTCTATGGGTTCGTTGGTTGCATTACCATCCACTTCATTCGTTTCGTGCTCTTGGTCTTCTTCATCCTCATCCAAGTCCACCACTTCGATACCATCCCTTTCACTGCTATTTGCGTTGGACTCCGTCCCAGCAGTCGAACCGTCATTGGCATTCTCCTCCACAGATTCTTCGTCTGCAGATTCTTCGGCTCTTTGCCCAGAATCAGCTTTCTCTTCTTCAGTTTGAGTGTCCTTTGGGTCCTCTTGAAGAGTTTCAAGAGGGGACTTTTGAAGAGAAGCCCTTTGCAAATCCTCTGCAGATGTTTGAAGTGGTGTTTCGTTTATCTCTTTCAGAGGAATGGAGGTACCTTGATCATCCTGCTGTTCAGAAGTTCCAGCCAGAACCGCCATATTGGAGGAACCTTTATTTTGAACCAGGTTGCTGGAATCTCCTTGAGGAGAGGAGTTGAGCGGAGCAGCAGCTCTGGATGGTGAGTTAGGGGCCAGGGCACCAAGGTTAGAAGCCCCAATAATCCCGGGCCCACAAGGAGAAATTATGGAACCAGGGGCAAGGGTCGAAAGGCTAGAAGCCCCAGAGTTTCGAGAAGAACAACCTAGGGGAGTTGTCTTGGTTGGTCGAAATCAATATGCCGATGCTGTCGTTCATAGAATTCGAAACGATGACATCTTGGCAGAAAACAACCTAACTACCATGATAGAGAGAGTCATGGCCCAGAATAGCCTCAACACAGGAATGAGAAGGCCAAATTATGCTTCTCCTATATTGGATTGCATAATGCATACTGATTTACCAAGGGGATATAAAGTCCTTAAATTTACAAAGTTCGCTGGGGATACCAATGAGTCAACAGTCGAACACATAGCGAGATATCTAACCGAAGCGGGAGATATAGCCAATAATGAAGATCTCAGGATCAAATACTTCCCAAGTTCCTTGACTAAAAACGCCTTCACATGATTTACCACTTTGCCCCCTGGGTCCATTGACACTTGGGCTCTCTTAGAGAGATTATTCCATGAACAATTTTACATGGGACAGTCGAAAATAAGTTTGAAGGAATTGGCCAGTGTTAAGAGAAAGTTCACCGAACCCATAGATGATTATCTGAATAGATTTAGGCTTTTGAAATCCAGATGTTACATAGTAGTGCCTAAACATGAGTTAGTCGAAATGGCCGCTGGTGGCTTGGATTATTCTATTCGAAAGATACTAGACACTCAATATTTGAGGGATATGGCTCAGTTAGCCGATAGGGTTCGACAGGTTGAAAGACTAAAGGCCGAAAAAGCCAGAGTCTTTAAGAATAGCAAGAAAGAAAGGATTTCCTATGTTGGGACTGAGGAAGCAGAAGAATATCCTGAATTCGAATTCGAAGAGGTCGAAATCGACCTCGCTGAATTAAAACAGGCCCCGCCTTATTCCTGTAAATTGTTAGTTCCCACAAAAGGGAAAGACATTGTTGAAAATGAGAAAAGTGACAAATTTCCAAAGAAGGTTTATACCTTCGATGTCACTAAATGTGACGAGATTTTTGACTTACTTGTCAAAGATGGCCAACTAATTGTGCCATCAAATGTCAAAATACCTCCTTTGGATCAGAGAAAGAAGAGAGGATTTTGCAAATATCATAGTTTCCTAGGCCACAAAACCTCACAATGTTTTCTTTTCAGGGACCTAATTCAAAACGCGATCAAAGATGGCAGACTAAAGTTTGCTGATAAGGTGAAGATGAAAGTGGACGAAGATCCCTTGGACGTCGCAGACACCAACTACTCCGAGCCTGCATGCATTGGAGAGGTCAACATGGTGGAAACTGATCAAAGCGACGCCCTAACAGGAGAGAAGGGTACTGAAGCTGAAAATTGGGTGATGGTCGAAGTCAATAAGGAGGTCACTGAAGACATCCAGAATACGCCAGAGACTTCGATTGCCGCACCTGTAGCTGTTGCAAGAGAAACCCAGGCTACTGAAGGCCAGGGAAATCAAAACCAAGAACTAACACAAGTCACTGAAGGCTTGAGGCTGGAATTGGAGAAAGTCCAAATCACGCAGCCAATTTCCCCTCAGAAGGAAATATGGGACACTCTAGGGGAACCCAGTGGAAAATTTGACTATTTGGTCAAATATTCTGCCCCAGAGAGTTCGAAGGTTCAGATCAAGGATATAAAGCCCACAGGATGGGGCGATGATGAAGCTAAGGGGGAAGATGTTGAAATAAATATGGTGGATATGGAAAGACCTCGCTCTGAGATGGAGGAAGTAGAAAAATACTTAGAAAAAGAAAAGTATAGAATGGGGGATAATCACACTGGAGATGCTAGTCTCAAGGATTATCTCATGACATGCCACAAAGGAGATTCAGGCATGATATTGTGCCCTAGGTGCAGCATCCTCTGCAATCAAAGAATCGCTGCGAATTTCGAAAGGGTACAGAGGACTCGAACTGGCAACAATTGGCGCTAGGATAACAAGCTTTTTAGGTGTTATCCCAAGGCTGGAGAAAGTTTGCTGGAATTTGTGTTTCGCTGCTACAAAGGGGCAACCAAGTGCTTGATTTGCCCAAGGTGTTCTGCTGTGTATGACCAAAGCATGGCCAGGGCCTTCGAAACGATTCCCTTCGCCCCTTGCTGGAACCATCAAGAAACTGTCCAGATGGGCCCACGTTTCGACAGCAGACACAAACAGCGAAGGCCTGATAGCCCTCACCCCAAGGCTGCTCGAAGAATGACTTTCAAACTCCCTGCTGAAGTGCCAACCGATAGATGGTTACAGGTCAGAAATGACAAAGGCAAAGATAGATGGAGAAACGCTGAACGAAATGCACGCCATGCTGTGACATACAGGAGGCAATTCAACACAGCAAAAAGGGAGGAGGTGAGATTAGAAAATTACAAAGGAAGGAACCCCATGTCAAGATCCCAGTGGCGCAGACAGCAAAGGATTCGAAAGGCTGAGAGATAAGCTGTGGCAAACAAAGGGGTTACTTCAACAAAAAACCAAGGTGAATCTAGCACCAACAAACCAAAAAATCAAACTGAAGACAAACCTCCAGTCAATAGGAGGCTCTTCTCTGAAGTACAATGCGATGAACCAAAGGAATACACTCCAGGCCCGGAAGAGGACGAAGATATGATAACAGATAACTTCGAATCGGAGGGGGAGTCTTCATTTAACCTGAACTGTAACGTGGTGTCTGTGCTTCCCTGCGAATTTGGGCAGGAAACCGAAATCGATGAATATGAGGAGGAAGACACCACAGATTTGATGAAACATAGGCCTGTGTGCTACTATGTGATGGACAATGGGGCTGTTGAGGAACAAAATGCGTTCTTCGAACGTCCAGAACCTGCAATGAAGAACCATCTCAAGCCATTTTTTATTCGGGCGAAAGTTGGTGTCCATGGTGTGAACAAAGTTCTAGTGGATGGGGGTGCTGCAGTCAATTTGATACCCCATTTCATGCTAAAAAGATTAGAGATCCGCGAAGGAGACATCAAGCCCCATAATATGGTTCTGTCCAATTATGAGGGAAAAGTGGGCAAAACACTGGGAGTGGTCCAGTTGGAATTGACAATAGGCTCAAGCTGTAGGCCCACCATGTTTATGGTGATCGAAGCCAAGGCCAACTATAACTTAATGCTGGGAAGGGAGTGGATCCATGGCGTGGGGGCAGTTCCTTCGTCAATGCATCAGCGACTAGTTCTGTGGAGAGATGATGGAATCGTGGAAAACATCGAAGTAGACCAGAGTTACTTTATGTCAACTGTCAATTTAGTTGATAAGAGGGATTATGATAAAAATCTGGCAAAGATTGCTCCGTGTGTTCCAAATGATGAGATTAATGAAACTAGAAACGCCCACTACTACATGACCCTTCGCCATGATGGCCTTTACTGGGATAGAACAATAATCAGTGAAGAAGAGGGAGTCGAAAGCACTATACAAAAACGGCCAGCAGGCTGGGACTTCGACAACCTTATCCATGACTGAGTCTACCTTTTTCGAAAGGATTTCGGCCTATATGGCTGAGAACGAATAAAAAGCAGCCTTAGAGGCTGAAATAAATAAATCAACTATAAAGATGAACGAAGTAAGTGGGGATGGTTAGAAATGCTCACCCTTCGAAGAGTTTGAGATGGATCAAAGGTTGGATGTCATCTATGATAAAGAACCCTTAGGCTTCGAAAGGGACCCCATAAACTCAGGTGCCAAAATGTTGGCACAAGATCCACTCGAAGAAGTCAACTTAGGGGATGAAAAAACGAAAAGAGTAACCTACATAAGTGCTAAACTTAGCCCAGGCCTCAAGAAGGAAGTGATCGAAGTCCTCAAGGAAAACAAAGATTGCTTCGCATGGGATTATGACGAGATGCCTGGTTTAAAGAGGGAGTTGGTCGAACACAGACTGCCAATCAAAGATGGCAAGAGGCCCATCAAACAAACTCCCAGAAGATTCGCACCAGCGATTCTCACAAAAATTAAAGCTGAGATCGAAAGGTTGCCGCGTTGCAAATTCATCAGAACAACAAGGTACGTCGAATGGTTAGAAAACATAGTACCTGTTATTAAGAAAAATGGTTCTTTAAGAATTTGCATAGATTTTAGGGATTTAAACACTGCAACCCCTAAAGATGAATATTCCATGCCTGTGGCAGAAATGTTAGTAGATTCTGCTGCAGGGTTCGAATACTTGAGTATGTTAGATGGATACTCTGGGTATAACCAGATTTTCATTGCTGAAGAAGATGTTGCAAAGACAACATTTCGTTGCCCAGGAGCCTTAGGCACCTACGAATGGGTGGTGATGCCTTTTGGTTTAAAGAACGCTGGGGCAACTTATCAAAGGGCAATGAATTCAATTTTTCATGATTTCATTGAAACCTTCATACAGGTGTATATTGATGATATAGACATCAAATCTATATCTGCAGAAACACATTTGCATCATTTAAGCCAATCATTCGAGCGAATGAGAAAACATGGCTTAAAGATGAATCCACTTAAATGTGCATTTTTTGTGCAGGCTGGAGATTTTCTTGGTTTTGTGGTTCACAAGAAAGGAATTGAAATCAACCAGAACAAAACCAAAGCCATAATGGAGACGAAAGCACCTACGTCAAAAAGGGAGTTGCAATCTCTGCTAGGGAAAATCAACTTCCTCAGAAGATTCATTTCGAACCTAAGTGGAAGAACCCAAGCTTTCTCTCCGTTACTTCGTCTAAAGCAAGGCCAAGCCTTCGAATGGAACGAAGCTCACCAGGAGGCATTTGACAGGATAAAAGAATACCTTTCTCAGCCTCCTATTTTGTCCCCACCTTCATGGGGGAAGCCCATGAGATTGTACATATCTGCCTCTGGAGTTAGTATAGGTAGTATGCTAGCACAAGAAGATAGCAATGGCATCGAAAGAGCCATATACTATTTATGTAGAGTGCTAAATGATGCAGAGACCAGATATAGCAATTTAGAAAAGCTATGTCTCTGCTTGTATTTCTCTTGTATGAAACTCAAGTATTATATAAAACCTGTTGATGTTTATGTTTCATCTCATTTCGATGTCATTAAACATATGCTTTCAAAACCAATAATGCATAGAAGAGTTGGCAAGTGGGCTTTAGCCTTAACAGAATATTCTTTGACTTTCATACCTTTAAAAGCTATGAAAGGTCAAGTGATTCCTGACTTCATTGTGGACCATTCTTTGGTTGAGCAGACTGTCATGAGTTACGTCGAAATGCAACCATGGAAATTGTACTTTGATGGTTCAACCCACAGGAATGGAAGTGGTGTTGGAGTCCTTCTGATTTCTCCTGAAGGAATTCCAACAAAATTCAAGTATAAATTAGATGGTCCTCGTTGTTCGAACAACGAAGCTGAGTATGAAGCGCTCATTGTTGGACTTGAAGCTTTGTTGGAATTGGGGGCAACCAGAGTCGAAATTAAAGGAGACTCTGAATTAGTGGTCAAACAAATCACAAAGGAATACAAGTGCATAAAGGAAAATTTAATGGTATACTTCGTCATAGTCAATAGCCTATTGAGGAAATTTGAATACATGGATATTCAACACATACCAAGAATAGAGAACCAAGAAGCAAATGACTTAGCGCAGTTGGCTTCGGGTTATAAAGTGTCTACCAAGAACTTCAAGGATTTGGTTGAATTAAGGGGAAGAGTTATGGCTACTAGATTCACACCATCGGATCTGGAAATTATGAAATTGGGATATGCTGAGAAACAGGGATTCGAAATATTAGCCATAAATACTTTGTCAAATGCAGATTGGCGAAGTCCACTGAAGAGTTATTTAGCAGACCCAACTCTAAATGTGGATAGAAAGACAAAATATAGAGCATTGTCATATCTCCTCATGGGGAACGAATTGTTTAAAAAGACCCAAGAGGGTGTATTATTGAAATGCCTAGGAGAAAGTGAGGCATATTTAGCATTGTCTGAAGTCCATAATGGGGCATGTGGGGCACATCAAGCAGGCCATAAAATGAAATGGCTGTTATTTCGATACGGGTTGTATTGGCCTAGCATGCTCAAAGATTGCATAGACTTTGCTAAAGGATGTGAGGAATGTCAGAAACATGCAGGAATTCAACATGCCCCTGCAAGTGAGTTGCATTCGATCATCAAACCATGGCCATTTAGAGGGTGGGCATTGGATTTGATAGGAGAAATAAATCCTGCTTCGTCCAAAGGACAGAAATACATCTTGGTGGGAATAGATTATTTTACCAAATGGATCGAAGCTATACAACTGATAGTTGCTGATCAAGAGGCTATTATTGAATTTATACAAAAGCACATTATCTATAGGTTCGGATTGCCAGAGAGCATAACCACAGACCAAGGCTCTGTGTTTACTGGTAGAAAGATGCAAGGATTTGCCCAAGAAATGGGGTTTAGATTGCTAACATCAACGCCATAGTATGCTCAAGCAAACGGTCAAGTCGAAGCAACAAATAAAGTAATAATAGGATTAATCAAGAAGCATATTGGCAAAAAGCCAAGAAACTGGCACAAAACTCTGGACCAAATATTATGGGCTTGTAGAACATCTCCTAAGGAAGCTACTAACACTACGCCTTTCCAACTCACATTTGGTCATGATGCAGTGTTACCAGTAGAAATTCATCTACAATCAGTTCGAATTCAGAGACAAAACGAAATCCCAGCTGCATTATATTGGGAAATGATGATGAATGAATTAGTTGAGTTGGACGAAATTAGATTACATGCATTGGAAATTTTGATGAGACAAAAAGAAAGAGTGGCCAGAACATACAATAAAAGGGTGAAGAAAAAAGTATTCATTATTAATGACTTGGTTTGGAGAGTCATATTGCCTATGGACAAGAAGAATAAAGCGTTAGGTAAATGGTCACCTCATTGGGAAGGACCTTTTCGAATATTAAAAGTATTCTCAAACAATGCATACGAAATCGAAGAACTCGTGGATGATAAACATATCCTAAAGGTTAATGGGAAATATTTAAAGAAATATAAGCCACGCCTGCAGGAGATTCAAATAGTAACAACGTAACCAAGATGTTATAAAAGGCCAAGATGGCAAGATAAAATGCCAAAATGGCGTTGTTCGAATATTACATATAAGAAACCAAAATTGTAGTCAAATAAACATCAAAATCTAGAAATAAGAGTTATTTTTCAATCGATTAAAAGTGCTTCGAAATGATTCAAGTTTCTGCTGAGCGAACCGCCTGGCTCCTTCGAAGGTTGCCACTTCTCCTTTAAGTTGTTCTGCAGTCTCCATTTCCGCAAGCCCCTGGTTGAGAAGCTCTTCGAATTGGTTACCAGCAGTATTGGTTTCGAAGGCTATTTGTTGTTCTTTAGCCTTCTTAACCTTCTGTTGAAGTTCCAGAATCTGCCTTTCCCAAAGAAGTATGGACTCATCTCGAGCCTCATAATCAGTTTTCGCCTGCTTCAGATGTATAGCTTGATCCTCAGCTTCTTGAGAGAGTTTCGAAGCTTGTTCATAAGCAGCATCCATGGCAATGCGTTTCTCTTGAACCTTCTTGGCAGCAGATTCGTCTTGGAGAAGGTAACCAGTTACGTTGTCCAGCAAAGCCTGAAGATCGAACAAGAGAGTACTAACTGGCAAGGAGCAGTTAGAAAGATTGACCTTTGTGAGCAACTCCTTCATAGTATAGCAAGCAGTACTATCTTGCTTAAGCACTTCGAATATATCCACATTGAGAATGGTTTTCCTAATTTTATTAAGAAGAACAATTCTTTCATCTGTGGGAAGAGGATAGCTGGTCGAACTTGTGCCAGCCCTAGCAAGTGGGACGTCCCTCTGAGCCAACTTTGCCTTCATGTACCCAATAGGGTCATTTCATCTCAGAAGTGCCAGTTCCTCGTCAGTCATTCGAGACAAAGAGGATTGAGGGAGTTCCACACGTAGGGGAGCCACGTCCATTTCAACCTCTATGGGTTTGTTGGTTGCATTACCATCCACTTCATTCGTTTCGTGCTCTTGGTCTTCTTCATCCTCATCCAAGTCCACCACTTCGATACCATCCCTTTCACTGCTATTTGCGTTGGACTCCGTCCCAGCAGTCGAACCGTCATTGGCATTCTCCTCCACAGATTCTTCGTCTGCAGATTCTTCGGCTCTTTGCCCAGAATCAGCTTTCTCTTCTTCAGTTTGAGTGTCCTTTGGGTCCTCTTGAAGAGTTTCAAGAGGGGACTTTTGAAGAGAAGCCCTTTGCAAATCCTCTGCAGATGTTTGAAGTGGTGTTTCGTTTATCTCTTTCAGAGGAATGGAGGTACCTTGATCATCCTACTGTTCAGAAGTTCCAGCCATAACCGCCATATTGGAGGAACCTTTATTTTGAACCAGGTTGCTGGAATCTCCTTGAGGAGAGGAGTTGAGCGGAGCAGCAGCTCTGGATGGTGAGTTCGAAGTAGTGGAAGTTGGATTCAAGATGTTCTGCAAGGAACAACATAATGTTAAAAAAAACATTCACCAAGGTAATAAGAAGTTATTATTGTCAAAAATTTAAAGGTTCAATTTACCTGTGGACTCTCGGAGGAGAGGTTACTAGCTATACGTTCCAACGTTGTGTTGGAGGTCGAAGGTGGATTTTTGCATTTGGGTGAGGGAGCAGCATCCTTCGAATCAAGTCCAGAGACACTAGTTGGAACGGTACTTTTCGAAATATCTTTCTTTGGCTTCTTCTTCGAAGCAGTGTTTAAGTTTGCTCCAGCCTTGGGATCTTCCCCAGTGGTGCTTGATTTCCGCTTCTTGGGAGTAGTAGGAGGAAGCTTGTTGGTCTGAAAGGATTTTAAACGAAGAGTTAGATGCAAACCATAAAACATGAGTGAATTCGAAACATCAAGGCTAAGTGATTACCGTTGGAATTGGAACACTGGTTGTTGTTGGTATTATTGTTGTTGTTGTGGTTGCAGCAATAGTGGTTGTTTCGGGTGGAGTCACTTTGTCAGTAGTTTCGATGGAGGCTTGAGAGGCACTCCCTTCTTTCGACTTCGAGGCAGCTGTCTTTATCCTGATGGCTGAAATCGAAACAATTAAAGCAGAGGTTAAAGATATGGAAAATAAAAGACGTTGGGGATTTTCCCAAGCATTCGCACCTGTGCCTTGATCAGATTTAATTGACATGGCAGAAAGGTCGTATCGAAGGTGTCCTGGGAAATCATGAAGCCAGTATCGAGCCCATGTCACAGTCTCAGATGGCTTTGGTTTCCTTTGAAGATATTTGAACATCTCTTTGCAAGTAAACCACCAAGGATATGGGGGAAACCAAGCCAGAGCCAGTTCTGAGGTAGGTAATCTGGGAAATTTAGGTGGATCGTTTTCGAATGCCAACCTATACCTATCCTCAGGTGACAGCCCTGAAGGAAGTTTTAACTTAGAAACTTTTTGTTTAAATTTTTCCTTCAAGGTCTCAGCCGCTTGATGCACAGTGGAGTCCAAGCGCGTGGGGTCATAAGTAGTTTCAAAATAATTTTGGAAAGCTTTAATCTCTTTGGCATGAGTAAACATACCTTTCTTTGTTGGTACCTGCACATCGAAGGCATCAATTAGTTTCTGTTGAATTGTAAGTGTATCGAACATATAAGTTTGATAAAACTTGGTCCACCATTCCAGAAACCCTTTAGCTGTGACATGGGTAGGTTTGAAGGTTATCAGCTCAAATTGGGCAAAGCCTTGATATTGTTCTTGCTGTATTTTGGCTTCCCGTGCCTTGAAAGTTCGTCCAGAAGTGATGGCACTCTCAGTTTGAAATAAAGGTTCAGGAATCAGTTGGCATAAGCCAAACTGCCTCGAAACAAAGTTTGGTTGGTAGGCAAAGAGAAAAATCTGGTTCTTGGCTGGAGTTATTCTTGAAGAAATGAGTCTAGGTAGCAAAAAAGCTCTCCATACATCCTGAATCTCCTTGCTCTTGATAGCTTCTGAGAGAGCCATGGTGAACCAAGAAGGTCCATGAGCCCTCGAAGCAAAAGGCGCCATGCTCTCTTCGAACTTGTGCCTTTTGGAGAATATCATGATGTACTTCGAGAATTGGACTTTGAAGTCATCTTTGTCGTCATTGGGAGTTAATCTTCGAAGCCTAGTGCCTTCGACTATCCTATCATTTATCTCATAATCTTGCTCATCAATGGTGTTGGCGGTTGATAAGGAGGGTTCGAACATGGCATTTAGCCATAGTTGAAGTAACCAAAAAGGGCCAGCCAACAGAATATTTTTGGAGGTGTGGTATTTGAGGCTCGAAACAGCTGACCTCAAGCTTTCATAAAGGTCAACTAAGAGCAGTTCACTTAGGCACACTTTTCGATTTTCATGCAAGTCCCTAGCTAGGGGAATGAACCTACTAGCTACCTGTAGGGATCTACTGCAGAAAACGTATCTTGACAGCCACAGGGTTAAGAAAGCAATGTGCTCTACGTCAGGCACATTGTCCCCCTCAGCATGGTAATGACTGATAAACTTGGAAAAACTGGCTAGCTTGACTTCGAAGTCAATTATGCTTGAATGTTCTTCGTTGTCGGGTATATAAGTTTCTCCCACTGGCGATAGCCCAGTGATGGCCGCTATGTCGAAGAAGGTTGGGGTGATCATTCCACCTGGGAGATGGAAAGTGTTATAGGTACTGTCCCAGAAATAGAGGGACGCGAATAGTAGAGGGTGGTTGTAGGTGAAACCTGGCTTCGATAGCTTAATCAGGTTATAGATACCTAATTCTTCCCATTGCTGGGATTTCTTAGCTTCTACTTTCTTGAACCAATTTTGATAAGAAATATCAGAGGTGGGGCAAGATCGAAATGGCTTAAAATTACTTTTTACATAATCCAATACAAAGGGGTCCTTAGGAGGAACAGTTGGGTTTTCTATGGTATTTGAACTAGAAGATTCTACTGCCTTAGGGGCGTCCATTTTGTTAAACAAGGGTTTAAAACTATAACAAACTGGGAAAATCGTCCTGGTGTCTTTTAATATTTCAAAAACCGTAAGAGGGCCATTTAAAGCTAACCTCTTACCAGCAACGTTGGTAGGAATGAGTACCTGTGACGCATACAACATTTCTTTTTCCTTTGAAATCATCTGAGGGGCAAGAACGGATTGACCTTGGTGAGTGATGATTTTACTTTCCATGGTAGTTCCTGCAGTTTTTCCTTTCTTCTTGGAGACTTTCTTGAGTTGGGATGAAGTAGAAGAAGACATTTTTGAAAGATGTTGAAAGCTTAGGTTTTTTGAGGAGAGAAGGAGGGTAAAAGATTTAGAGTGTGAAAAGAAAAGAAAAAGATTAAGTTGGTGATGTTTTATAATGGGGTAGTTTAAGCATCCACTGAATAAGGGTGTGATACGTGGAAATCATGGGTTGGTGTGATGAAGAGGTGGCGTAAAGTTAACATGGGTAATAGGCGTGATTTAAAGATAATCATTATTTGTAACTGCACCATGCTGTGAAGTGGCTCCAGGCGGTTAAGGAATCCAAAAGGTGCTATGATTGACGTGACTGGAGTCAAATGCATTAAATGTTACGATGATTCGATAGTCACATCAAAATCTTGTGTAGATGTTTAAAATAGGTATTTCTCAGAGGAATCGAAATACATATTTTAAAGGGGCAATTTGTTGGCTGAAGATTTTGATAATGTTATTAGAAGCCAAATGAATTAAACGTTTCGATCGAAATGAGGTAAAGCGTCATGTTTCGAAGTAGCAGAAGCAGTGTTTCGAATAAGCATGTCAAAGCTTGGAGCTTCGAGTGGCAATTATGGAACATATCTAAAGAAGTCTCGAAATAACAACAAGGCTGTGTCTGGGAAGTGCGTTCGAAACGGAGAAGTACTAAAGCATTTGAAATTCAAATGGAAGCGGGACATTCGAAGTTTGAAAGTTATGTGCTGGAGCGTTTGGGGACACGTGGAATGAAGAAAGAGGCATTATTCTGCATGTTCTGAACGTGGCATAATCCTATAGCAAGACCGTTATGGTCGAATTAGTATAAATAGAAGTCTTAGTATTAGGATTTCGTGTGTCATATCTATTGTACTAAATACTCAGTAACATTCAAACTACCACATGGCAAGGGAAACGAATGCAAGAGAAATGTACGTATGATAGCACCATGTATTTCTGATTTAATGAAAACCTTTTACCATTTCCAGCACTTTCCTTTATCTTTTTGTCAAATAACATTTACAAGTTTTCTCATTTACAGTCTTTTCACTTCGAAATCTCTTCTTCAAAGTTTTACATTTTAATGCTTTCTTCACATTTCAAGCACTTTACATCTCAGAAAACTGTCATATTTTCCATACCTTTACCTTCAAGTCTTATCCTTCGAACGCATATTTTTACTTAAAGTCATTTACAGATTTCTTGCATTAAACGCTTTCTTCATATTTCAAACCTTTTACGTTCCAGAAATCCTTTACATTAACTGTTTTATAATTCGAAACCATTTACTTGACTTTTATGCAATTTTACATGTCTTTACAATTAACATTTATTCATGCAACTTAGTTTCGTACACGCACATTTTGATTACATCTTTAGACTTTTTGAGAGAGAAATCGAAATAAGCCAAACGCATATACAACACTCAAATATCAACCATGAATATATGTTCGATCGTGAGAGTAACCTTAATGTCCAAGGAGTCCTAGGATCAATCTAGTCGATCCTGTGAGTTACCAGAGGAATTGAATAACAGTCAGAAAGATTATTCGATAGTTTGGAAGACTAGCGGTTGTTTACCAGAAATCACTGGAAACACACTTGAAGCTCTTCCTTTGTCAATTTCGACAAGTCTTTCCCCTCTTCAATTTCCACCACTATGTGGTCGAACTTAGGAGCTAAAGATCTCAAGATCTTCGAAACAACAGCTCTTGTTGTTAATGTTTCTCCACATGCCTTGATTTGATTCACTAGTTTTGTAACTCTAGTGAAGAAATCAGATATGTTTTCACTGTCTTCCATCTGAAGCAGTTCATAGGTCCTTTTGTGAGTTTGTAACCTCACTTCTTTCACCTTCTCAGCGCCTCCAAAAGACTTCTCAAGGATCTCACAAGCTTCTTTTGCAGATTCTAAATCACTAATCTTTTCAAAATTGTCTGGGCTGACACATTGATGAATTATAAATAATGCTTTATAACTCTGCTTCTAAAATTCTGTATATTTCTTCTTTTCTTCTTTTGAAGCGTTTTCGCCAAGCGCTTCGACTCCATCTTTTACAAGGTCCCAAAGGCCTTGACACCTTAATAGGACTTTCATCTGTTTGCACTAATTCTCATAGTTGTCAACTTTCAGAATTGGCAGCGTTGCTGGATAGTTTGCATTCTCATAACTTGTCATCCTGAATTCTTCAATCGTTCTTGATTGACACTTCCCTTGAATCGAAACACAATCTCTTGATACCAGATGTTGGAAATCCACCAATACTCTATGATGAATTTCGACCACCACTGATGATTAGTTATGAGACAAATAAAGAAAAGACAATAGAGATATTTCTGCAGAGTTTCTCTCTGCCCACAAACTGTGGAAATTTTATTATTCACTTTGCAACTGCAAAATACTGTGAATGACTTGATTACAAAATAGGAGTTACTCCCTCTATTTATAGATTCAGGTTAGCTTGCTCCCTAAGCTAAAACCCAAACCCAAAATATCTTTTTACTAAATCAAATCTAATCAAATCTATTCTAGATTTAAATTCAAATCTATTTAAATTTAAAAAAAAATCAAATCTAATTTTGACACATATGAATTACAATTTAACATTATCTTTTTAAAATTTCAAAATTTTCAAATTTTTGTACATAATATTTATGTATGGCAAATTTCAATATATCCATTATTCTATAACACAACATTATAACTTAGAAGTTATAAATATATTTAATGAATTATAATAATATTTAATGAGTTATAACAATATTTAATTAATTAGAATTGAGATGTCATAATATTGAAGAATAGTTATTTGAAATAAGTTATAAGAATATTAAAAGAAAAATAAATAGAATGAGGTTAATAAAAAGGTAAAATTTTATGATGTTTACTTATAAATCTTTAAATAAAAGCACATGATTTATATTTAAAAAATTTACAATTGTCTCAATCAAATTCATTCTTTTAGTTTTTAAATAAATTTATATAAATGCTCTAAATAATATTCGTTTTTTAAAATTCTCTCGGTTTTGCAATTCTCTTCTTCGTCCTCTATGCTAGATCTGAAATGGGCCAGCAAGAATGAGACTATTTAAATCCAATTAAATGATCATCATAATTATCATATTGATACTATTATAATAATAATGATATTATTTGAGATTATTTATAACGTTGAATTGATTATAAATTGTCAATTATATATATTTTTGTTAAATCAATATCACACTCCCTAATTGAATAAATATATGATTATCACTATTTAACTGGGCCAGCAAGAATGAGACTATTTAAATCCAATTAAATGATCATCATAATTATCATATTGATACTATTATAATAATAATGATATTATTTGAGATTATTTATAACGTTGAATTGATTATAAATTGTCAATTATATATATTTTTGTTAAATCAATATCACACTCCCTAATTGAATAAATATATGATTATCACTATTTAACTCCAATTAAATGATATCCATAATTATAATATTGAAAATATTATAACGTTGAATTGATTATAATGATATTATTTGAGATCTTACAGTTTATGATTATAATAATATTAGTTATACAATAATTGATGTTTCTAATTATAATTTGACTTATTTCTAATTAATTTCACAACTTCCAACAAAGTAAGATCCCTAATTAAATAAATAATTTGATTTTTGAAGTTCTGTTTTTTTATTTTTTTGAAGAAAAAATGTAAATTTTGTATATTTTTTTCTATTTAGGTACGGGGCCATTGTTGATTTGTTAAGTCATATAAGTTCTTCATTTAGATTGTTCCACCTACGTAAAAGTGTATTTGCAACAAGGTTGTGTAGTATATTCTATTATTTATGAATTAATTATGAATATGTTTTCATATCCTAAATAGTTCCATAATTTTATTATTTATTTTGAATACAAACTTATTTTCAATGGGTTATTATTTGAGTGAGGTGAAACATTCTACCTAAAATATCTACACCAAAATTATTACTTCCTAATTATTATTATTTAAACTTTCCAAACCATCCGTCAAACTTTCTTTTTAAAATTTCAAAAATTTCAAACTTTGTACATAATATTCATGTATGACAAATTTCAATATATCCACTATTCTAAAACACAACATTATAAATTAGAAGTTATAAATATATTTAATGAATTATAATAATATTTAATGAGTTATAACAATATTTAATTTGTTATAATTGAGATGTCATAATATTGAAGAATAGTTATTTGAAATAATTTATAAGAATATTAAAAGAAAAATAAATAGAATGAGGGTAACAAAAAGGTTAAATTTTATGATGCTTACTTATAAATCTTTAAATAAAGGCACATAATTTATATTTTAAAAATTTACAATTGTCTCAATCAAATTCATTCTTTTAGTTTTGAAATAAATTTATGTAAATGCTCTCAAACATATTCATTCTTTAAAATTTTCTCGGTTTTCCTATTCTTTTCTTCGTCCTCCATGCTAGATCTGAAATGGGCCAGCAAGAATGAGCCTATTTAAATCCAATTAAATGATAATCATAATTATCATATTGATACTATTGTAATAATAATGGTATTATTTGAGATTATTTATAATAATGAATTGAATATATATTTACAGTTATATATATTGTTGTTAAATCAATATCACACTCCCTAATTTAATAAATATATGATTAACACTATTTAACTCCAATTAAATGATAACCATAATTATAATATTGATAATGTTGTAATGTTGAATTGATTATAATGATATTATTTGAGATCTTACCGTTTATGATTATAATGATATTATTTATACAATAATTGATGTTTATAATTTTAATTTGACTTATTTATAACGTTGAATTGGTTATCAATCATATATAGTTGTTAAATCAATATCACAACTTCTAACAAAGTAAGATCCCTAATTAACTAAATAATTTGATTTTTGAAGAAAAAAACGTAAATTTTGTTTTTATTTCTATTTAGGTACGGGGCCATTGCTGATTTGTTTAGTCATATGAGTTCTTCATTTAGATTGTTGCATCTAAGTAAAAGTGTATTTGCAACAAGGTTGTGTAGTATATTATATTATCTATGGAAGTAAATAAGAATATGTTTCAATATCCTAATTAGTTCCATAATTTTTTTATTTATTTTGAATACTAACTTATTTTGAAACATTCTACCTAAAATATCTACACAAACATTTTTACTTCCTAATTATTATTATTTAAACTTTCTAAACCAACCGTCAAACTATCTTTTTAAAATTTCAAATTTTTGTACATAATATTTATGTATGGCAAATTTCAATATATCCATTATTCTAGAACACAACATTATAACTTAGAAGTTATAAATATATTTAATGAATTATAATAACATTTAATGAGTTATAACAATATTTAATTAATTAGAATTGAGATGTCATAATATTGAAGAATAGTTATTTGAAATAAGTTATAAGAATATTAAAAGAAAAAATAAATAGAATGAGGATAACAAAAAGGTAAAATTTTATGATGCTTACTTATAAATCTTTAAATAAAAGCACATGATTTATATTTAAAAAATTTACAATTGTCTCAATCAAATTCATTCTTTTAGTTTTTAAATAAATTTATATAAATGCTCTAAATAATATTTGTTTTTTAAAATTCTCTCGGCTTTGCTATTCTCTTCTTCGTCCTCTATGCTAGATCTGAAATGGGCGAGCAAGAATTTTAAAATTCTCTCGGCTTTGCTATTCTCTTTATATAATTGTTATTGTAAATATTTTGTAAATAATACAATATTTAAATAACAATGGTAATAATTAGAATAAAGTAAATAAAATTCCAATATTTTACCAATTAATTCTTTCTTCTCTCCAATTATTTATTTATTATTTATAATTCTTTAAATTATATAGTAACTGAAAATCAATTTCAATTACTTAAATTCAGAATAATAAACAAATAAGTAAACATCATTGATCAATTAATAACTTCAATTATTTACTTCACTATTTTTAATTCTTCTAAATTATAATAACTGAAAATAAAATTTCAACTATTTAAACTTAGAACAATAAATAATTAAATAAACATTGCTTGATCAATTAATAAACTCCTTTTCCAATGTTTATTTCATTATTCATAAATCTTTAAATTATATAATAACTGAAAACAAATTCCAATTATTTAAATTTAGGATAATAAATAATTAATAAACATTGTTTGATCAATTAATAAACCTCTTTTCAAATATTTATTTTATTATTTATAAATCTTTAAATTATATAATAATTGAAAATAAATTCCAATTATTTAAATTTAAGATAATAAATAATTAATAAACACTGTTTTAGCATGGATCGATTAATAAATTTAGCGTTAAAAAATAAACAGCTCTCGACTCGAAAAAGTTATGAATTTTAAACTGCTTTGAAAAATTGATAAAAATAGGTCAAAACCCTTGCAATGCAATGATGCAGATGGGGGATGGTATCTTAGGTCAAAATTTGGGGTACAACATTTAGGATTCAGATTCTCTTATGTTTTATTTTCGTGGCCTGAGTATGTTAAGTTAATTTGTGTCTTTTTTTACTTTTGATATTAAAATGATGAATTTTAGTTATCAATGTTGTGTTTGAAGTGTTTCCATGAAAGGTTTTTTATGAGAATGGGATTGATATGTGTTTTTATTATTAATTTGACCATTTGTCTTGAATTTAACATATTGTCTCTTTTATGTGTTATGATAATTGTTCTATCTGATATGATATGTTTGATATGATATTTGTTCTGTGATATGATGTATTATTCATAGCGCAATCTAATTATTCAACCAATGGTATTATTCATAGCGCAATCTAATTAAGGATCACACTAGTTATAGACATCACATAACATGTTATCCAACCATCAATGGGGCCAAAGAGACGTTTGGCACGTTCTATAGTACAAGACTGTACTCAAGGGGGGGGGGGGTGAAATAATACAATTCTTTTCAGGAGGGCGCGCTAAACAGAGCCTCCCACGTTAAGCTCCCTCTGAAAAATATTTAATTTTTCAAGCTTCAGTAAGGAACGCTAAGCGAGATAGTCACGCTAAGAGCTGTCCATAATTTCTTAAAATTCAACTCCCGGTAGGGCATGCTAAGCGCGACCCTACGCACTAAGCATGGTCTGCGAACTTTCCAATTTCAAATATCATAGGGGCGCGCTAAGCACAGTCTACAAAGAACAGAAAAATAAGAACATCAGTAGTTATATCATAGAGTTCCCAAACCCCATTCATACATTCCATCTCAAATATCCATCAGTACCCAAACATAAGTTTCATATTAGTAACATGTCATTCATCAATAAAAATCAACATGCATTAGAAATTACTCATTCTAACCCTTGTTCCCAAACATATCAATTTCGCAAAACCCAAATTTCTACCAAAGTTCTAACCATGGAACTCACCTTGGATTACTAAAGATTACGATAACATCCAAGAAGCTATTGGACTCTTCTCTTTCCCAAAATTCCATCTCCATCAATAAGAAATCCGTAACCCCTTCAATACCCATTTCACCAAGTTCACTCCAACTTCAAACTCGATTTTCTCCTTCAGTACTTAAGCTTTGATCATAAAATTATTCATAAAAATGACGGGAATTTCGTGTAGATTTCATAACATCAAGAATTACCCTAAATGAAGCTACGAGTAAAAAAATATGGCTTGATGATTGAAGACTATCCCAAGAACTTGTACAATAAACTCAGCTTCAGACCCCCTACTTCAAACGTGATTATCTCCCTGATCACAAACATCAGTAGTTATATCATAGAGTTCCCAAACCCCATTCATACATTCCATCTCAAGTATCCATCAGTACCCAAACATAAGTTTCATATTAGTAACATGTCATTCATCAATAAAAATCAACATGCATTAGAAATTACTCATTCTAACCCTTGTTCCCAAACATATCAATTTCGCAAAACCCAAATTTCTACCCAAGTTCTAACCATGGAACTCACCTTGGATTACTAGAGATTACGATAACATCCAAGAAGCTATTGGACTCTTCTCTTTCCCAAAATTCCATCTCCATCAACAAGAAATCCGTAACCCCTTCAATACCCATTTCACCAAGTTCACTCCAACTTCAAACTCGATTTTCTCCTTCAGTACTTAAGCTTTGATCACAAAATTATTCATAAAAATGAAGGGAATTTCGTGTAGATTTCATAACATCAAGAATTACCCTAAATGAAGCTACGAGTAAAAAAATATGGCTTGATGATTGAAGACTATCCCAAGAACTTGTACAATAAACTCAGCTTCAGACCCCCTACTTCAAACGTGATTATCTCCCTGATCATAAACATCAGTAGTTATATCATAGAGTTCCCAAACCCTATTCATACATTCCATCTCAAGTATCCATCAGTACCCAAACATAAGTTTCATATTAGTAACATGTCATTCATCAATAAAAATCAACATGCATCAGAAATTACTAATTCTAACCCTTGTTCCCAAACATATCAATTTCGCAAAACCTAAATTTCTACCCAAGTTCTAACCATGGAACTCACCTTGGATTACTAGAGATTATGATAACATCCAAGAAGCTATTGGACTCTTCTCTTTCCCAAAATTCCATCTCCATCAACAAGAAATCCGTAACCCCTTCAATACCCATTTCACCAAGTTCACTCCAACTTCAAACTCGATTTTCTCCTTCAGTACTTAAGCTTTGATCACAAAATTATTCATAAAAATGAAGGGAATTTCGTGTAGATTTCATAACATCAAGAATTACCCTAAATGAAGCTACGAGTAAAAAAATATGGCTTGATGATTGAAGACTATCCCAAGAACTTGTACAATAAACTCAGCTTCAGACCCCCTACTTCAAACGTGATTATCTCCCTGATCATAAACATCAGTAGTTATATCATAGAGTTCCCAAACCCTATTCATACATTCCATCTCAAGTATCCATCAGTACCCAAACATAAGTTTCATATTAGTAACATGTCATTCATCAATAAAAATCAACATGCATTAGAAATTACTAATTCTAACCCTTTTTCCCAAACATATCAATTTCGCAAAACCTAAATTTCTACCCAAGTTCTAACCATGGAACTCACCTTGGATTACTAGAGATTACGATAACATCCAAGAAGCTATTGGACTCTTCTCTTTCCCAAAATTCCATCTCCATCAACAAGAAATCCGTAACCCCTTCAATACCCATTTCACCAAGTTCACTCCAACTTCAAACTCGATTTTCTCCTTCAGTACTTAAGCTTTGATCACAAAATTATTCATAAAAATGAAGGGAATTTCGTGTAGATTTCATAACATCAAGAATTACCCTAAATGAAGCTACGAGTAAAAAAAATATGGCTTGATGATTGAAGACTATCCCAAGAACTTGTACAATAAACTCAGCTTCAGACCCCCTACTTCAAACGTGATTATCTCCCTGATCACAAAAATGCAGAAGACAAATCTTATATTCAACTTATAGAGAATTTCGTGAGCTTTCTGAAAAGTCTGGAATAACCTCGAACGTAGTTGTTAGCTAAGAGATATTACCTTTTATGTGGGAGTTGTTCCATGAATACGAAAATGGGTTTTGATCAAGAATTCTTCTTTCTCCTTCTTTGCTTCCAAGCTCTTTCCTCTTTAATTTTAATCTCCAGCCAAACAAACCTTAACTCCTATGTTATATTCTCCTCTATGCCTACATTTCCCCTTAACTAAGTGGTATTTACTCTCATGCCACTTAGTTAGTTTCTAACCATTCCTCTTAATATATATGTATCTCAGTAAAATATACTTATATTAATAGAAAAATACAAAATTTATATTTTTTTTCTTCAAAAAATATAAAAAACTGAAATTCAAAAATCAAATTATTTATTTAATTAGGGATCTTACTTTTTAGGAAGCTATGATATTGATTTAACAATAATATATATAACTGATAATCAATTCAACATTATAAATAAATCAAATTATAATTATAAACATCATTTATTGTATAAATAATATCGTTATAATCATAAACTATAAGATCTCAAATAATATCATTATAATCAATTCAACGTTATAACATTATCCGTATTATAATTATGGTTATCATTTAATTGGAGTTAAATAGTGATAATCATATTTTATATTTATTTATAACTAAAAATATATATTCAATTTAACGTTATAAATAATCTAAAATAATATTATTAAGATTACAATAGTATCAAATTATGATTATCATTTAATTGGATTTAAATAGGCTCATTCTTGCTGGCCCGTTTCAGATCTAGCATGGAAGACTAAGAAGACAATAGTAAAACCGAGAGAATTTTAAAGAATAAATATGTTTGAGAGCATTTATATAGATTTATTTAAAAATTAAAATAATGAATCTGATTAAGAGAATTGTAAATTTTTTAATTATAAATTATGTGCTTTTATTTAAAGATTTATAAGTAAGCATCAGAAATTTAAAGATTTATAAACCTTATAAATATATTTATAACTTCTAATTTATAATGTTATGTTCTAGAATAGTTGATATATTGAAATTTGTCATACATAAATAATATGTACAAAAATTTGAAATTTTAAAAGGCAAGTTTGACGGTTGGTTTGGAAAGTTTAAATAATAATTATTTGGAAGTAATAATTTTTGTGTAGATATTTTAGGTACAATGTTTCAACTATCTGAAGAAATAATGCATTAAAAACGAGTTAGTATTCAAAAAAAAAACTTATGGAACTAATTAGGATAGAAATTATAATTCGGATATGAAAATAACTTCTTAATTACTTCTTTAGATAATAGAATATACTACACAACCTTGTTGCAAATACACTTTTACGTAGGTACAACAATCTAAATGAAGTACTCATATGACTAAACAAATCAGCAATGACCCTGTACCTAAATAGAAAAAATACAAAACTTACATTTTTTTTCTTCGAAAAATATAAAAAACATAAATTCAAAAATCAAATTATTTATTTAATTAGGGATCTTACTTTTTTGAAGCTGTGATATTGATTTAACAGAAATATATATAACTGATAATCAATTCAACGTTATAAAATTAATCAAATTATAATTATAAACATCAATTATTGTATAAATAATATCGTTATAATCATAATCTATAATATCTCAATTAAAATCCTTATAATCAATTAAACGTTATAACATTATAAGTATTATAATTATGGTTATCATTTAATTGGACTTAAATAGTGATAATCATATTTTATATTTATTCAATTAGGGTATGGGATATTGATTTATCAATAATATATAACTGAAAATATATATTCAAGTTAATGTTATAAATACTCTCAAATAATATCATTATTATTACAATAGTATCAAATTATGGTTATCATTTAATTAGATTTAAATAGGCTCACTCTTGCTGGCCCATTTCAGATCTATAATGGAAGACATTATGGTTATCATTTAATTGAATTTAAATAGGCTCACTCTTGCTGGCCCATTTCAGATCTATAATGGAAGACGAAGAAGACAATAGCAAAACCCACATAATTTTAAAGAATGAATATGTTTGAGAGCATTTATATAGATTTATTTAAAACTTAAAAGAATGAATCTGATCGAGAGAATTGTAAATTTTTTAAATATAAATTATATGTTTTTATCTAAAGATTTATAAGTAAGCATCATAAAATCTTACCTTTTTGTAACCCTTATTCTATTTATTTTTCTTTTAATATTCTTATAACTTGTTTCAAATAACTATACATAAATATTATGAATTCTCAATCATTAAATATATTTATAACTTCTAATTTTATGTTCTAAAATAGTGGATATATTGAAATTTGTCATACATAAATCATATGTACACAAATTTAAAATTTTTTGAAATTTTTAAAGCCAAGTTTGACGGTTGGTTTGGAAAGTTTATATAATAACGATTTGGAAGTAATAATTATGGTGTAGATATTTTAGGTAGAATGTTTCAACTATCTCAACCAATAATGCATTGAAAACGAGTTAGTATTCAAGATAAACAAAAAAAAAACTTAATGGAACTAATTATGATGGAAATTATAATTAGGATATGAAAATAACTTCTTAATTACTTATTTAGATAATAGAATATACTACGTAACCTTTTTACAAATACACTTTCACGTAGGTGCAACAACCTAAATGAAGAACTCATATGACTAAAAAAATAAGCAATGACCCTGTACCTAAATAGTAAAATTATCAAATTTACATTTTTTCTTCAAAAAAATATAAAAAACTAAACTTCAAAAATCAAATTATTTGTTTAATTAGGGATCTTACTTTGTTGGAAGTTGTGATATTGATTTAACAACTATATATATAACTGAAAATCAATTCAACGTTATAAATATGTCAAATTATAATTATAAACATCAATTATTATACAAATAATATCATTATAATCATAAACTATAAGATCTCAAATAATATCATTATAATCAATTCAACGTTACAATATTATCAATATTATAATTATGATTATCATTTAATTGTAGTTAAATAGTGATAATCATATTTGCTATTTATTCAATTAGGGAGTGTGATGTTGATTTAACAACAATACATATAACTGAAAATATATATTCAATTTAACGTTATAAATAATCTCAAATAATATCATTTTTTATTACAATAGTATCAAATTATGACTATCATTTAATTGGATTTAAATAGGCTAATTCTTACTGACCCATTTCAGATCAAGCATGGAAGACGAAGATGACAATAACAAAACCGAGAGAATTTTAAAGAATGAATATGTTTGAGAGCATTTCTATAGATTTATTTCAAAATTAAAAGAATGAATTAGATTTATAGAATTGTAAATTTTATAAATGTAAATTTTGTGCTTTTATTTAAATATTTATAAGTAAGCATCATAAAATCTTACTTTTTTGTAACCCTTATTCTATTTATTTTTCTTTTAATATTCTTATAACTTATTTCAAATAACTATTCATCAATATTATGACTTCTCAATTCTAACTAATTAAATATTATTATAACTTATTAAAGATTATTATAATTTATTAAATATATTTATAACTTTAATTTATATCATTGTGTTCTAGAAGAGTGGATATATTGAAATTTGCCTTACATATATATTATGTACAAAAATTTAAAATTTATTGAAATTTTAAAAGGCAAGTTTGACGGTTGGTTTGGAAAGTTTAAATAATAATAATTTTAAAGTAATAATTATAGTGTAGATGTTTTAGGTAGAATGTTTCAACTAACTCAAGTAATAACGCATTCAAAATAAGTTAGTATTCATAATAAACAAAAAAAGTTATGGAACTAATTAGGATATGAAAAAACTTCTTAATTACTTCCGTAGATAATAGAATATACTACACAACCTTTTTTAAGTACACTTTTAAGTAGGTGTAACAATCTAAATGAAGAACTCATATGACTAAACAAATCAGCAATGGGTCTATACCTAAATAGGAAAAAATACAAAATTTATATTTTTTTCTTCAAAAAATAAAAAACAGAGCTTCAAAAATAAAATTATTTATTTAATTAGGGATCTTACTTGGTTGGAAGCTGTGATATTTATTTAACAACTATATATATAACTGATAATCAATTCAACATTATAAATAAGCCAAGTTATAATTATAAACACCAATTATTGTATAAATAATATCATTATAATCATAAACTATAAGATGTCAAATAATATAATTATAATTAATTAAATGTTACAACATTAAAAATATTATAAGTATGGTTATCATTTAATTGGAGTTAAATAATGATAATCACATTTGATATTTATTTAATTAGGGAGTGATAAATTGATTTAACAACAATATATATAACTGACAATATATATTCAATTCAACGTTATAAATAATATCAAATAATATCATTATTATTACAATAATATCAATTTATGATTATCATTTAATTGGATTTAAATAGGTTCATTCTTGCTGGTCCATTTCAGATATAGCATGGAGGACCACAAAGAGAATAGCAAAACCGAGAGAATTTTAAAGAATGAAAATGTTTAAGAGTATTTATATATATTTATTTCAAAATTAAAAGAATGAATTTTATTGAGAGAATTGTAAATTTTTTAAATATAAATTATTTTTGCAAATAGGATATCAACAATTTTCAACGCGATGTATTGGAATGAAAAGATGGATATCTTATTTATTTAGATGATGCTTGCAGGGAGTTCTATAGAAAACACAATAATTGATAATCAATTCAACTTTATAAATAAATAAAATTATAATTATAAACATCAATTATTGTATAAATAATATAATTATAATCATAAACTATAAGATCTCAAATAATATCATTATAATCAATTCAATTGTAGAAAATTATAAATATTATAATTATGGTTATCATCTAATTAAAGTTAAATAATGATAATCATACTTCATATTTATTTAATTAGAGATTGTGATATTGATTTAATAACAATATATATAACTGACAATATATATTCAATTTAACGATATAAATAATCTCAAATAGTATCGTTATTATTACAATAGTATCAATATTGTAATTATGATTATCATTTAATTGGATTTAAATAGGCTCATTCTTGTTGTCCCATTTCAGGTCTGACATAGAGGACCAACAAGAGAATAGCAAAACCGAGAGAATTTAAAAGAATGAATATGTTTGAGAGCATTTATATAGATTTAATTCAAAATTAAAAGAATGAATTTGATTGAGAGAATTGTAAATATTTTAAATATAAATTTTGAGCTTTTATTTAAAGATTTATAGGTAAGAAGCATAAAATCTTAACTTTTGTGCAAATGGGATATCAACGATTTTAAAAGTATTGGAATGAACTTTATGTGAAAATAGAATATCAATGATTTTCAATGTAACGTATTAGAATGAAAAATGGATTGCTTATTTATTTAGATGATGCTTTGGAATGAAGAGTGTTCTATAGAAAACACAATAACTTGAGTATACATATTCAGTCAATAGAGAAACAATGGTTAAAGAAATTATTAAAACAGAATAATACATCATAGCACAGAACAAATATCATATCAAACATATCATATCAGATAGAACAATTATCATAACACATAAAAGAGACAATATGTTAAATTCAAGACAAATGATCAAATTAATAATAACAACACATATCAATACCATTCTCATAAAAAACCTTTCATGGAAACACTTCAAACACAACATTCATAACTAAAATTCATCATTTTAATATCAAAAGTAAAAAAAGACACAAATTAACTTAACATACTCAGGACACGAAAATAAAACATAAGAGAATATGAATCATAAACACAAAAACATGAAGATATAATAAATTGGGAGAAATCATAGACATATGTGAATCACTATGTCTTCTCTTCTTCATATTACTTTTCCCTTTCCTTCTACTGATCATTCCTATTTTCCCCTTTTTCAATTTTCCTCTTCTTCTGATTCAGATTCACTATGTTTTTGCAATTTTTTAGAAGAACTTATACTTCTATTCTTCGTTGTAACCTAACACATAAAAAATCACAAGCAAAAATAAAATTAAGTTCTAAATCTAAATAACTTTGAATACTGATTCAACCAAAATAAATGAATTAATCAACTAACCTTGTCGGAGAAGCATTTTGTAGATGAAGAGAGAAAATATTGGCGAAAAGATGAGATTAGGGATGAATAGTGGAAATTAAAAAAATAGAATGGATTAAAGAGCGATAAAGATGAGATTGGTGGTGAATATTGCTTTGTGTAGATGAAATCGAATCAGAGAAAAGATGAATGGATAGAAGGAATTCAGATGAAGGGCCATCTCTTATAAATTCTGAGCAGACTGAAAGGGGAGTGCAAAAGATGGATCGACTTGGGTGTTGTGTAGGTTTTCTGAAAAAGCATATGTTCCCAATGTTTTATTTTGAATAGATGCATTGTAAGTGGTATATGCAATACATGGGAAAGAGTTAATGTAATAGATGAAATGATTGTGATGCATTGTAAATGTAATTAATATATTATTTGAGTAATTTTTAACTAAATAAATGATTAGTAGTTGTAATTACTTATTTGTCCTTCTATAACCATGTTAATTTTGAATTTAGTTAGCTAATGACGTAATTATGGTAGTCATTAGTGTTATTATATTAAAAGTAAACTCGTACACCGATGGATACAATTTATGTTTAGCAAAAATACAGTTTTAAAAGTTCCATTCTATGAACATAACTAATGAATCAACTTCTTAAGGTGAATGAGCTTTGAACATTTAATTTTCAAATTTGTATTGTCCCGTGTTTTTTTTATAAAAAGTAAATATTTGTAATATTTTTTGTATAACTAATTACATTTTATCAAAACAAAAATACTAACATTTTTTTTAATAAATTTATATTTTAATATAATTTATTATACCCATCCAATTTCTTATTATCATTCAATTTAAATTTCCATACTGTCATTAAATTATTGCATTTTCTAAAAAATAATATAGCATTGGCGGTATGAATTGAATGATAAGTTTCTTATTATCATTTAATAAATACTTTCCTTTCTTATAAATATCATTTTGTTTTTATAAGTAAACAAAATTAAATTAATTCTTGTTGGAGAAATTAAAAAATAATATAGCATTGTAGAATAAATTAATTATCGAAGAAAAAGTATATTTTTAAGTATTAAAATAATATAGATATATCTCACTAATTATTATAGAATACATTACAAAATAATATATAAAATATATTATTTAAAAAGAATAACAAAAATATGGATCAGTGACAATATTACCTAAAAAACATTTATATCATAGTAACACATATTTGACTAATATAATTCAATAACAGTATACTTTAGTCATCTAAACTTTTAACTTTGCATCTTTTCACCATTTGTTTACCAATATGAATTTATTGTTAGAAATTTTAGAATTTTTTTATCAATATAAATTTATGTTTATTTTATCAAAAATAAATATTTATAGGATTATTTGTATTATAAAAGCTTAACAATTAATCATACAAAAATATATATTTTTTAAATTTAAATTTAAATGTTATTGATTAGGTTTTAGTAGTATCTATAATAATAGTTAATATATTATTTCACTGTGTCCCATATAATTAGAGTTAATATATTAAGGTGATAAAAAAAATGAAGTGTTACCCTTGTTCTATTTATGTTTCTTTTAATATTCTTATAATTCATTTCAAATAACTATTCATAAATATTATGACTTCCCAATTCTAACTAATTAAATTTTGTTATAACTCATTAAATATTGTTATAATTCATTAAATATAATTATAACTTCTAATTTATAATGTTGTGTAGATATATTGAAATTTGCAATACATAAATACTATGTATAAAAATTTGAAGTTTTTTGAAATTTTAAAATGCAAGTTTGACGGTTGGTTTGAAAAGCTTAAATAATAATGTAATACCCAGTATAGTTATTTTGTAATGTATTTATACTATTAAAATTTTTGTGAGAAATAATTGAGAGATAATATATTAATCACTTGGTATTAGTGGTATTAGTGAAATAAGTGTGGAAACTAATCAAGTTAGGAGTTATTATGGTATTTTGCCAATTGAAAGAAACATAAGGGGCTGTTTGGTGAACCTCCTTTTGGTGTTGTTTGAACAAAAACAAATTGTGAAGAGATATAGAAAGAGAGGAAGAACGTGGAAGGAAGTAAGAGAGGGAAGAAGATTTTTTCTTGCATGCAACCCAAGCCTATCTCAATTATCTTTTATGTCCTAATCTTGCAGTTTCTTCTTCATCAATTCAAGGTGAGTCTCATAGATTAGAAACTTTGGAAATTTGGGGTTTATGACATGTTGGGGTTAGGGTTAGAGAGATTAAAATTGTGAACGCATGCTAGTTCTTGTGATTGAATAACATGATCCTAATATAAATTTATAATTTCACATGATGGGCACTTGTTTAGGAGGTTAAGAATGGGGTTCGTAGGTCCCTTGATAGAACTGTGAAGTTATGTTTCTTTTCTGTTTACCACAGACCGCGCTTAGCACGCATGGCCGCGCTCAGCGCGCCCCACTGGGAGTTGAATTTTTTGAGGAATTACAGACCGCGCTTAGCGCGACACGGCTGCTTAGTGCGCCTTACTGAAGCGTGAAAATTAAATATTTTGCAGAGTGTGCTTAGAGCGGGAGGCTCCGCTTAACGCACCCTCCTGGATAGAACTGACTTATTTTTAAACCCTTGAGTGCAATTCTGTATGATGGTAGGTATTCGGACGCCTCTTACCTAGTGGTTGATTATCCCTTATGACATGATTATATATGTATATGTATTGAATTCACATTGTATGTTAAGATGCTATAACATTACTTGTTAGTGGATTATGCAAATGTGGTATCGTATGAGATAATGGTGATTGACCATCATTCTGGTTGAACGTTCGGTGATGTGTATTCATATGTGTAGATGTATGCTTGAATCGAAGTAGGCCTGGATACTAGGACGTAAATCACTCATGATGTGGACCTTGTGCATCCTTATACCATTGCGATGTGCTCGTGTGGGTCCATTTGTGGCGTTTCCACCAGCAGAACATTGCATATGCATGCTCGGTATATCATAACACCTTAGCTACCATTGTGATGCACTTGTGTGGGTCCATGTCAGGTGTTCCACCAGCAATTAATAACATCGCGTGCTTGGTACGGTGGGGTTGTGATGCCACTTAGGCAATATCACGTCGCAATTAAAATCACCGCTAATGGTGCCATATAGGCAAGACTATTAGGCATCTCCGGATAGGCTTGTGTTATCGAAATGGAGTTTTGTCCCAGCGGTTGATCATGTGCATTTGGATGATGGATGAGCCTAGACGCCTTATCAGTGATATCACTCTTGGAATTATCTCAGATGGAATTCCACTTAGGAATGATCCAATTCATTATGCTATGACTAGGATAAGTCTTTAATGTGATGCACGGGAGGAACTCACAGAGGGTGTGAAAGTGTAACCTAAGTAAGGACAAGTAAACTTACTCCTGGATTCCTCGTACACAGGTACAAGTTTGCGTACTTGATTCTTTTTTTGGTTATGTGTATTGTGTGCCTCATTGGAAAGTTATGGGATTTATAACGATGATGTACTCGTGTTGTGTGCTTGTACCTAGCCGTGAGAGAACCCGGATTCACGGTGAATCTGTTTGATGCATGCACCCTGTAGAACTGAGACAACACGAGAACCCTTAAGATAGGGGGACTCACTGAGATTTAGTAATCTCACCCTATTCCAATTATTTTATTTTCAGGTCCTTCAAGGCAAGAACGAGTCAAGGATAAGATGACTTAGCTCGTCAATCGCTTTTCGTGGCGATATCTCGTTTATTTTGGGATTCCTTGTTCTGTTTTGTTGGATATGTTTTGATACTTTTGGAACTATAAAATTTTGGCCATGAAGATTTTGGCAAGTTGTAATTTGTATTATTACATATTTCTATTTTCCCACTGCTTATGTATGGATATTTATGTACCACATTAATACCATATGCATATATCCTAGGCAATGTCTGTGTGGGGTGTTACAGGTTGTACCAGAGCAGGTCAATTCTCGACATTGCCATGAAACATCATAAGTCAGCCCAATTATGCCTCATATGTGTGATAGTCAACATGATTCCTTATGTTCTACTTATGGCATTGAGCCTGATCAACTTGATTCTATGTGTAGGACAAATAGGAAGATGGATGATGGACGCAGAGGTCCCGGAAGGCCCAGGACTAGGAATGTGGAGTCTGAGGCTGAAATTGGAGATGCTAACGTACCTTGGCTGCAAATGATGCAACAGATGCAACAACATAATCAAATGATGATGCAAATGATGCAAGGCATGCAAGGACAACAACCAGCCGCTCCTGCTCCTATTCCATAATCTCTAGTGAGTCTTGATTTCCGTGCCTCTTTCGGGATGAAACCCCCAGAGTTCTTAGGTGGTTTGGATCTGTAGTTGCTCATGACTGGCTCTACGGGATGGAGAGAGTGTTCCAGGCTATCTAATGTAGTGAGGAGGACAAGGTGATGTTTTCTGCTCAAATGTTGAAGGGTCCAACTGGTAGGTGGTGGGATACTACATCTACCTACTTCACCTCTCAGGTGATTCCGAAAGATTGGCAGCACTTCAAGACATTATTCTTGGAGAAGTATTATCCTAATAGCTTACGTGCTCAGAAGGAACGTGAGTTTCAACTTTTCAAGTAGGGCAATATATTGATGTCTGAATATGCTGAGAAATTTGAAGACATGGATACTTACTCCAGACAAGTTGTCTATGCACCTGATAAATTATGGAAGATTGACTAGTCTTTGTTTGGACTAAATGCTGATGTGGCCCATAGTGTGTCTCAATGAGAATTTTCCACTTATGCTGAATGTTTGAGGCAATGCTATGTTGCTGAAAATAGTTTGAGAACGATTTGGAAGTAATAATTATAGTGTAGATATTTTAGGTAGAATATTTCAACTATATCAAGCAATAATGCATTAAAAACGAGTTAGTATTCAAAATAAATATAAAAAAAACTTATGGAACTAATTAGGATAGAAGTTATAATTAGGATATGAAAATAACTTCTTAATTACTTCTTTAGATAATATAATATACTACACAACCTTGTTGCAAATACACTTTTACGGAGGTGCAACAATCTAAATGAAGAACTCATATGACTAAACAAATCAGCAATGACCCTGTACCTAAATAGAAAAAAATACAAAATTTACATTTTTTTCCTCAAAAAATATAAAAAACAGAAATTCAAAAATCAAATTATTTATTTAATTAGGGATCTTACTTTTTTGGAAGCTATGATATTGATTTAACAACAATATATATAACTGATAATGAATTCAACATTATAAATAAATCAAATTATAATTATAAACATCATTTATTGTACAAATAATATCGTTATAATCATAAACACCACAAGGCTTCTCGCTTCAAATTATACAAAGAATTCCCACTAGATACTACAAAGATACACATTCTTACAGCTATAACATTGATATCCAACAATTCCAAACACGCCTCATTAACGAAGCGTGAATTCTAATAGTTAACTTACAATCCTCATCCAACCACGAAGTCTCCTCTAAGACCGTCCATCAACAACATCTATCTAGATTAAGGTGAATCCTTGAGAGACTAGGATGATAAAAACATTGCCCTGTGAGTTTCTCTTAGGAAGATTCCTTCACCGAACACTTGTTACAAATATTCCTTTTGTACCTACGACGAACTTATCAGGTTCTCCTTCCATCCATTGCGCTATTCTGATCTCAACCTGCCACACAATTCCTGAAACCTACTAAATCACACTTTCTACATAATCCACTTGGTTACATTTCTCTAATACTTTGGGTCCGATCCATCAAACAAAAATAGTCCTTTTTCGGAGTTCATCTAATCGCAATACCCTCTAGAAGCTTAATTACACTCGACAAATACAACTACACGAGGTTTAGAAATTTCCTAAATCAGTTCACTAACGATTCCATTAGTCTTGGCTAAGTCCACGAATACAACTTGGTCACACGCTTTGGCTCTGGGATGTCTTAGGTCAAACACTTACTGAAATCAAGTTCATTCTATCCCACCGGCTTCCACATCACACAATAACTAGGACAACACTGATAAATTCCCATATTTCCTTCCTTACAATACAACTTCATACACTTCGCCCAGTGCAGTTGAATTGATTATAATGATATTATTTGAGATCTTATAGTTTATGATTATAACGATATTATTTATACAATAAATGATGTTTATAATTATAATTTGATTTATTTATAATGTTGAATTGATTATCAGTTATATATATTGTTGTTAAATCAATATCATAGCTTCCAAAAAAGTAAGTTCCCTAATTAAATAAATAATTTGATTTTTGAATTTCTGTTTTTTATATTTTTTGAAGAAAAAAAAATGTAAATTTTGTATTTTTTCTATTTGGGTACAGGGTCATTGCTGATTTGTTTAGTCATATGAGTTCTTTATTTAGATTGTTGCACCTCCGTAAAAGTGTATTTGCAACAAGGTTGTGTAGTATATTCTATTAACTAAGGAAGTAATTAAGAAGTTATTTCCATATCCTAATTATAAAATTCTACCTAAAATATCTACACCAAAATTATTACTTCCTAATTATTATTATTTAAACTTTCCAAACCATCCGTCAAACTTGCTTTTTAAAAGTTCAAAAATTTCAAATTTTGTACATAATATTCATGTATGACAAATTTCAATATATCCACTATTCTAAAACACAACATTATAAATTAGAAGTTATAAATATATTTAATGAATTATAATAATATTTAATGATTTATAACAATATTTAATTTGTTAGAATTGAGAAGTCATAATATTGAAGAATAGTTATTTGAAATAATTTATAAGAATATTAAAAGAAAAATAAATAGAATGAGGGTAACAAAAAGGTTAAATTTTATGATGCTTACTTATAAATCTTTAAATAAAGGCACATAATTTATATTTTAAAAATTTACAATTGTCTCAATCAAATTCATTCTTTTAGTTTTGAAATAAATTTATGTAAATGCTCTCAAACATATTCATTCTTTAAAATTCTCTCGGTTTTTCTATTCTTTTCTTCGTCCTCCATGCTAGATCTGAAATGGGCCAGCAAGAATGAGCCTATTTAAATCCAATTAAATGATAATCATAATTATCATATTGATACTATTGTAATAATAATGATATTATTTGAGATTATTTATAATGTTGAATTGAACATATATTTACAGTTATATATATTGCTGTTAAATCAATATCACACTCCCTAATTTAATAAATATATGATTAACACTATTTAACTCCAATTAAATGATTATAATGATATTATTTGAGATCTTAGTGTTTATGATTATAATAATATTATTTATACAATAATTGATGTTTATAATTTTAATTTGACTTATTTATAACGTTGAATTGATTATCAATTATATATAGTTGTTAAATAAATATCACAACTTCCAACAAAGTAAGATCCCTAATTAAATAAATAATTTGATTTTTGAAGTTTTTTTTTTGAAGAAATAAATGCAAATTTTGTTTTTATTTCTATTTAGGTACGGGGCCATTGCTGATTTGTATAGTCATATGAGTTCTTCATTTAGATTGTTGCATCTACGAACAAGGTTGTGTAGTATATTATATTATCTATGGAAGTAAATAAGAATATGTTTTCATATCCTAATTAGTTCCATAATTTATTTATTTATTTTGAATACTAATTTATTTTGAAACATTCTACCTAAAATATCTACACAAAAATTATTACTTCCTAATTATTATTATTTAAACTTTCTAAACCAACCGTCGAACTATCTTTTTAAAATTTCAAAAATTTCGAATTTTTGAACATAATATTTATGTATGGCAAATTTCAATATATCCATTATTCTAGAACACAAAATTATAACTTAGAAGTTATAAATATATTTAATGAATTATAATAACATTTAATGAGTTATAACAATATTTAATTAATTAGAATTGAGATGTCATTATATTGAAGAATAGTTATTTGAAATAAGTTATAAGAATATTAAAAGAAAAATAAATAGAATGAGGGTAACAAAAAGGTAAAATTTTATGATGCTTACTTATAAATCTTTAAATAAAAGCACATGATTTATATTTAAAAAATTTACAATTGTCTCAATCAAATTCATTATTTTAGTTTTTAAATAAATTTATATAAATGCTCTAAATAATATTCGTTTTTTAAAATTCTCTCGGCTTTGCTATTCTCTTCTTCGTCCTCTATGCTAGATCTGAAATGGGCCAGCAAGAATGAGACTATTTAAATCCAATTAAATGATAATCATAATTATCATATTGATACTTTTATAATAATAATGATATTATTTGAGATTATTTATAACGTTGAATTGATTATAAATTGTCAGTTATATATATTTTTGATAAATCAATATCACACTCCCTAATTGAATAAATATATGATTATCACTATTTAACTGCAATTAAATGATATCCATAATTATAATATTGATAATATTGTAACGTTGAATTGATTATAATGATATTATTTGAGATCTTACAGTTTATGATTATAATAATATTAGTTATACAATAATTGATGTTTTTAATTATAATTTGACTTATTTCTAACGTTGAATTGATTATCAGTTACATATGTAGTTGTTAAATCAATTTCACAACTTCCAACAAAGATCCCTAATTAAATAAATAATTTGATTTTTGAAGTTCTGTTTTTTTATTTTTTTGAAGAAAAAATGTAAATTTTGTATATTTTTTTCTATTTAGGTACGGGGCCATTGTTGA
This sequence comes from Vicia faba, assembly GCA_948472305.1. Taxonomy (NCBI): domain Eukaryota; kingdom Viridiplantae; phylum Streptophyta; class Magnoliopsida; order Fabales; family Fabaceae; genus Vicia; species Vicia faba. The sequence continues at coordinate 1,234,802,989 of OX451735.1, forward strand.
TTTGTTAAGTCATATAAGTTCTTCATTTAGGTTGTTCCACCTACGTAAAAGTGTATTTACAACAAGGTTGTGTAGTATATTCTATTATTTATGAATTAATTATGAATATGTTTTCATATCCTAAATAGTTCCATAATTTTATTATTTATTTTGAATACGAACTTATTTTCAATGCGTTATTATTTGAGTGAGGTGAAACATTCTACCTAAAATATCTACACCAAAATTATTACTTCCTAATTATTATTATTTAAACTTTCCAAACCATCCGTCAAACTTTCTTTTTAAAATTTCAAAAATTTCAAACTTTGTACATAATATTCATGTATGACAAATTTCAATATATCCACTATTCTAAAACACAACATTATAAATTAGAAATTATAAATATATTTAATGAATTATAATAATATTTAATGAGTTATAACAATATTTAATTTGTTATAATTGAGATGTCATAATATTGAAGAATAGTTATTTGAAATAATTTATAAGAATATTAAAAGAAAAATAAATAGAATGAGGGTAACAAAAAGGTTAAATTTTATGATGCTTACTTATAAAACTTTAAATAAAGGCACATAATTTATATTTTAAAAATTTACAATTGTCTCAATCAAATTCATTCTTTTAGTTTTGAAATAAATTTATGTAAATGCTCTCAAACATATTCATTCTTTAAAATTCTCTCGGTTTTTCTATTCTTTTCTTCGTCCTCCATGCTAGATCTGAAATGGGCCAGCAAGAATGAGCCTATTTAAATCCAATTAAATGATAATCATATTGATACTATTGTAATAATAATGATATTATTTGAGATTATTTATAATGTTGAATTGAACATATATTTACAGTTATATATATCGCTGTTAAATCAATATCACACTCCCTAATTTAATAAATATTTTTATAAACACTATTTAACTCCAATTAAATGATAACCATAATTATAATATTGATAATTTTGTAATGTTGAATTGATTATAATGATATTATTTGAGATCTTACATTTTATGATTATAATGATATTATTTATACAATAATTGATGTTTATAATTTTAATTTGACTTATTTATAACATTGAATTGATTATCAATTATATATAGTTGTTAAATCAATATCACAACTTCCAACAAAGTAAGATCCCTAATTAAATAAATAATTTGATTTTTGAAGTTTTTTTTTTGAAGAAAAAAAACGCTTATTTCTATTTAGGTACGGGGCCATTGCTGATTTGTTTAGTCATATGAGTTCTTCATTTAGATTGTTGGATCTACGTAAAAGTGTATTTGCAACAAGGTTGTGTAGTATATTATATTATCTATGGAAGTAAATAAGAAAATGTTTTCATATCCTAATTAGTTCCATAATTTTTTTATTTATTTTGAATACTAACTTATTTTGAAACATTCTACCTAAAATATCTACACAAAAATTATTACTTCCTAATTATTATTGTTTAAACTTTCTAAACCAACCGTTAAACTATCGGTTGGAAATCCACCAATACTCTATGATGAATTTCGACCATCACTGATGATTAGTTATGAGACAAATAAAGAAAAGACAATAGAGATATTTTTGCAGAGTTTCTCTCTGCCCACAAACTGTGAAAATTTTATTATTCACTTTGCAACTGCAAAATACCGTGAATGACTTGATTACAAAATAGGGGTTACTCCCTCTATTTATAGATTCAGGTTACCTTGCTCCATAAGCTAAAACCCAAGCCCAAAATATCTTTTTACTAAATCAAATCTAATCAAATCTATTCTAGACTTAAATTCATATCTATTTAAATCTAAAACAAAATCAAATCTAATTTTGACACATATGAATTACAATTTAACACACCATATAATTCATTGTGTCTAAACTGTCTATGTTCATCATGGCCCTTAGCTTTCTGAATATTTCGACTTGCACTCCTTTCGTCATGATGTCTGCAATCTGATTCTCAATTCTGCAGTGTTCCAAATTCATCTTCCCATCTGCTACCTGCTCTCGAAGATAATGGAACCTCATTTCGATGTGCTTACTTCGACCATGTGCTATTGGGTTCTTCTCCAGATTAATAGCTGACATGCTGTCTATTTTCATGGTAATTGCTCCATGATTTTTCCCTGTTATCTCTTCGACCAAGCTCATCATCCAAGTTGCTTGACATGCACAAAGAGAAGCAGCTATGTATTCTGCTTCACATGATGATAATGCCACTACTGGTTCCTTTATTGAATTCCAAGCAATTGGTGCACCACCTAGCATAAACACATATCCTGCTGTTGACTTTCGATCTTCAGCATCACTACACCAACTTGAATCAGTGTATCCCACTAACTTGCATTCTTTTACTTTATCAACTGCAGGAAACAATATGCCATAATCGAAAGTTCCTTTGAGATACCTTAGTATCCTCTTCACTACTGCTAGATGTGATACCTTTGGCTTCTGCATGAATCTACTTACCATACCTACATTGTATGCAAAGTCAGGCCTTGTATGACGAAGGTATCTAAATGATCCAATAAGTCTTCTGTATTGGGTTGGATCAACATCATCTTCATCTGCATCTTTCGACAGTTGCAGTCTTGGTTCTGCAGGTGTCGAAGTTGAGTTGCATTCTTCCATCTCAAACCTCTTTAGAATTTCTTCTGCATATCTTGTTTGATGCATCATCAAACCTCTACTGCTCTTGTAAAATTCGATACCAAGGAAATATGAGATCTCACCCAAATCAGACATTTCGAATTCCTTGCTGAGATCACCTTTGAAGTCTTCAATCTCACTCTTGCAGCTACCTGTTATCAACAAATCATCTACATAGAGACATAGTATAAGCAATTTACTCTTGCTTCTTCTTACGTATACTCCATGTTCAGTTATGCACTTCACAAATTCCTTCTCCCTTAGAAAACTATCAATTTTCTTATTCCAAGCCCTTGGAGCTTGTTTCAATCCATACAGGGCTTTATGTAGCCTGTACACCTTTCTTTCTTCGTCATGTTTCACAAATCCAACTGGTTGTTTAACATAGACTTCTTCATCTAAGGGTCCATTTAGGAATGCATACTTCACGTCCATCTGACATATGTGCCAACTGTTGATTTCTGCTAGACCAACAACCAGCCTGATTGTTTCGATCCTAGCAACAGGTGCAAAGACTTCGTCGAAGTCTATTCCTTCTTTCTGTAGAAATCCTTTCGCCACAAGTCTTGCTTTTTGTCGAGTTACTTCACCTTTCGAATTCGTCTTCACTTTGTATACCCACTTGACATCAATTGCCTTCTTGCCTTGAGGCAATTCGATAAGTGACCAAGTGTTGTTGTCTTCGATCGATTTTACTTCTTTGTTCATTGCTTTCACCCACTTCGAATCCTTTAATGCTTCAGCTGCATTAACAGGTTCGACATCTGCATAGAAAGCATAATGTACCAGCTCACCTTCATCATCTATTACATCATCTGATGTAATCACACAATCTTGCAATCTTGCAGGCATGCGTCTTGTTCTTTGGGCCCTGCTTGTACTTGGTATATCTGTTGGTTCCTCTTGTCGAACTTCTCTTTCGACTTGAGTTTCTGGATCTTCGAATAAGATTCCCACTGAATCTTTCTTGACATTTGCAGTCCAATCCCATTCTTTGAACTCATCTATGATCACGTCCCTGCTGATCACAATCTTCTTGTTCTCTCGATCAAACAACTTGTAGCCTCCTGTCGAATGATATCCAACTAGGATCATTTGACTTGACTTTTCATCAAGTTTTAATCTCAACTGATCTGCCACATGTCTATGTGCAATTGATCCAAATACCTTCAGATGACTTAAGCTAGGCTTCACACCAGACCAACATTCTTCTAGAGTAATTCCTTCTAGCTTCTTTGTAGGACATTTGTTCAAAATATAAGTTGCAGTCGAAACAGCTTCACCCCAGAACTCTTTAGGTAAATTCTTTCCTTTCAACATACTTCTCACCATATTCATGATGGTTCGATTTTTCCTTTCTGCAATTCCATTTTGCTGTGGAGTATAGGGTGGCACCACCTCATGCACAATCCCTTCCTTTTCACATAATCTGTCGAAGTCTTTCGACACATATTCTCCACCACCATCAGTTCTCAAAACTTTGAGCTTTCGACCACTTTGTCTTTCGACCATAGACTTAAACCTGGTAAATACTTCGATCACTTCACTTTTCTTCTTGATCAGGTAAGTCCATAACTTTCGACTGAAATCATCTATGAATGTAATAAAGTATTTGTTACCTCCCATCGAATCCACCTAGATTGGTCCACATACATCAGAGTATATGACTTCGAGACTAGCCTTCGATCTGCTTCCTGCATCCTTGCTGAAGCTATTCTTGTGTTGCTTCGCCTGTACACATTCTTCACATACTTCGTTTGGAATGTCAATTTCTGGCAATCCTGAAACCATATTTCTTCTCTTCAAATCTCTGATGTCTCTGAAGTTGAGATGACCTAGTCTATAATGCCATATCCATTCATCTCTGCTAGATGCAGTCGAAAGGCACTTGTGCTCCATCACATCTAGTTCATCCTTGAAGGTTCGATTCTGAGACATAGGAGCCTTCAAGATTACTCTCCCATTTGCATCAACAACTCTCATCAACTTATCTTCGATTGACACTTTATAATTCTTTTCGACCAACTGCCCTATACTGAGCAAATTGCTCTTCATGCCTGGTATGTACAATACATTCGAAATTACTGACTTCTTGCTATCTTTCCTCATGATCATAACATCACCAATACCTTCAGCTGCTAGGGTGTTGTCATTTGCAAATTTTACCATATTTTTCGTTGAGGGTTTTATATTGACGAACCAGTCTTTCCTTCCAGACATATGTGATGAACATCCTGAATCCAAGTACCATTGGTCCTTGAATCTATCTTCATCTTTTGTTATGACCATCAGCATCATCTCTTCTTCTTCTTCATGTTTTGCAAGCTTTGCATCACTTTCTTGATTCTTTCGTTTTTCTGGACAATCACTCGAATAGTGTCCATATTTCTGACAATTGTAACATTGAATGTGACTTTTATCAGGTTTTCGACCACCACCTCTCCCTCTGTTTGCAGCACCACCTCTTTGGTTGCCTTGGTGTGGTCTTCTTTGATTCGACACGTCTCCTTCGATTTGGTTTCCTCTACCATTCGATTTGTTGTAGCCACCTCTACTTCTGTCGAAATACTTTCCTTTTCCTTTGGTCTCTTTTGCTGAATGTATCTGTAAGGCCACATCACTCTTCGATTTTCCTGCAGCTCTTTCGTTCATTATTTGTTCATGAGATTCGAGCGTCCCTTGAAGCTCTTCCTTTGTCAATTTCGACAAGTCTTTCCCCTCTTCGATTTCCACCACTATGTGGTTGAACTTAGGAGCTAAAGATCTCAAGATCTTCGAAACAACAGCTCTTGTTGTTAATGTTTCTCCACATGCCTTGATTTGATTCACTAGTTTTGTAACTCTAGTGAAGAAATCAGATATGTTTTCACTGTCTTCCATCTGAAGCAGTTCATAGGTCCTTTTGTGAGTTTGTAACCTCACTTCTTTCACCTTCTCAGCGCCTCCAAAAGACTTCTCAAGGATCTCACAAGCTTCTTTTGCAGATTCTAAATCACTAATCTTTTCAAAATTGTCTGGGCTGACACATTGATGAATTATAAATAATGCTTTATAACTCTGCTTCTCAAATTCTGTATATTTCTTCTTTTCTTCTTTTGAAGCGTTTTTGCCAAGCGCTTCGACTCCATCTTTTACAAGGTCCCAAAGACCTTGACACCTTAACAGGACTTTCATCTGTTTGCACCAATTCTCATAGTTGTCAACTTTAAAAATTGGCAGCTTTGATGGATAGTTTGCATTCCCATAACTTGTCATCCTGAATTCTTCAATCGTTCTTGATTGACACTTCCCTTGAATCGAAACACAATCTCTTGATACCAGATGTTGGAAATCCACCAATACTCTATGATGAATTTCGACCACCACTGATGATTAGTTATGACACAAATAAAGAAAAGACAATAGATATATTTCTGCAGAGTTTCTCTCTGCCCACAAACTATGGAAATTTTATTATTCACTTTGCAACTGCCAAATACTGTGAATGACTTGATTACAAAATAGGGGTTACTCCCTATATTTATAGATTCAGGTTAGCTTGCTTCCTAAGCTAAAACCCAAACCCAAAATATCTTTTTACTAAATCAAATCTAATCAAATCTATTCTAGATTTAAATTCAAATCTATTTAAATTTAAAATAAAATCAAATCTAACTTTGACACATATGAATTACAATTTAATATTATCTTTTTAAATTTTCAAAATTTTCAAATTTTTGTACATAATATTTATGTATGGCAAATTTCAATATATCCATTATTCTATAACACAACATTATAACTTAGAAGTTATAAATATATTTAATGAATTATAATAACATTTAATGAGTTATAACAATATTTAATTAATTAGAATTGAGATGTCATAATATTGAAGAATAGTTATTTGAAATAAGTTATAAGAATATTAAAAGAAAAATAAATAGAATGAGGGTAACAAAAAGGTAAAATTTTATGATGCTTACTTATAAATCTTTAAATAAAAGCACATGATTTATATTGAAAAAATTTACAATTGTCTCAATCAAATTCATTCTTTTAGTTTTTAAATAAATTTATATAAATGCTCTAAATAATATTCATTTTTTAAAATTCTCTCGGTTTTGCTATTCTCTTCTTCGTCCTCTATGCTAGATCTGAAATGGGCCAGCAAGAATGAGACTATTTAAATCCAATTAAATGATCATCATAATTATCATATTGATACTATTATAATAATAATGATATTATTTGAGATTATTTATAACATTGAATTGATTATAAATTGTCAATTATATATATTTTTGTTAAATCAATATCACACTCCCTAATTGAATAAATATATGATTATCACTATTTAACTCCAATTAAATGATATCCATAATTATAATATTGATAATATTATAACGTTGAATTGATTATAATGATATTATTTGAGATCTTACAGTTTATGATTATAATAATATTAGTTATACAATAATTGATGTTTCTAATTATAATTTGACTTATTTCTAATCAATTTCACAACTTCCAACAAAGTAAGATCCCTAATTAAATAAATAATTTGATTTTTGAAGTTCTGTTTTTTTATTTTTTGAAGAAAAAATGTAAATTTTGTATATTTTTTTCTATTTAGGTAAGGGGCCATTGTTGATTTGTTAAGTCATATAAGTTCTTCATTTAGATTGTTCCACCTACGTAAAAGTGTATTTGCAACAAGGTTGTGTAGTATATTCTATTATTTATGAATTAATTATGAATATGTTTTCATATCCTAAATAGTTCCATAATTTTATTATTTATTTTGAATACGAACTTATTTTCAATGGGTTATTATTTGAGTGAGGTGAAACATTCTACCTAAAATATCTACACCAAAATTATTACTTCCTAATTATTATTATTTAAACTTTCCAAACCATCCGTCAAACTTTCTTTTTAAAATTTCAAAAATTTCAAACTTTGTACATAATATTCATGTATGACAAATTTCAATATATCCACTATTCTAAAACACAACATTATAAATTAGAAGTTATAAATATATTTAATGAATTATAATAATATTTAATGAGTTATAACAATATTTAATTTGTTATAATTGAGATGTCATAATATTGAAGAATAGTTATTTGAAATAATTTATAAGAATATTAAAAGAAAAATAAATAGAATGAGGGTAACAAAAAGGTTAAATTTTATGATGCTTACTTATAAATCTTTAAATAAAGGCACATAATTTATATTTTAAAAATTTACAATTGTCTCAATCAAATTCATTCTTTTAGTTTTGAAATAAATTTATGTAAATGCTCTCAAACATATTCATTCTTTAAAATTCTCTCGGTTTTCCTATTCTTTTCTTCGTCCTCCATACTAGATCTGAAATGGGCCAGCAAGAATGAGCCTATTTAAATCCAATTAAATGATAATCATAATTATCATATTGATACTATTGTAATAATAATGGTATTATTTGAGATTATTTATAATAATGAATTGAATATATATTTACAGTTATATATATTGTTGTTAAATCAATATCACACTCCCTAATTTAATAAATATATGATTAACACTATTTAACTCCAATTAAATGATAACCATAATTATAATATTGATAATGTTGTAATGTTGAATTGATTATAATGATATTATTTGAGATCTTACCGTTTATGATTATAATGATATTATTTATACAATAATTGATGTTTATAATTTTAATTTGACTTATTTATAATGTTGAATTGATTATCAATCAGATATAGTTGTTAAATCAATATCACAACTTCCAACAAAGTAAGATCCCTAATTAACTAAATAATTTGATTTTTGAAGGAAAAAAAACGCAAATTTTGTTTTTATTTCTATTTAGGTACGGGGCCATTGCTGATTTGTTTAGTCATATGAGTTCTTCATTTAGATTGTTGCATCTACGTAAAAGTGTATTTACAACAAGATTGTGTAGTATATTATTTTATCTATGGAAGTAAATAAGAATATGTTTTCATTTCCTAATTAGTTCCATAATTTTTTTATTTATTTTGAATACTAACTTATTTTGAAACATTCTCCCTAAAATATCTACACAAAAATTATTACTTCCTAATTATTATTATTTAAACTTTCTAAACCAACCGTCAAACTATCTTTTTAAAATTTCAAAAATTTCAAATTTTTGTACATAATATTTATGTATGGCAAATTTCAATATATCCATTATTCTAGAACACAACATTATAACTTAGAAGTTATAAATATATTTAATGAATTATAATAACATTTAATGAGTTATAACAATATTTAATTAATTATAATTGAGATGTCATAATATTGAAGAATAGTTATTTGAAATAAGTTATAAGAATATTAAAAGAAAAATAAATAGAATGAGGGTAACAAAAAGGTAAAATTTTATGATGCTTACTTATAAATCTTTAAATAAAAGCACATGATTTATATTTAAAAAATTTACAATTGTCACAATCAAATTCATTCTTTTAGTTTTTAAATAAATTTATATAAATGCTCTAAATAATATTCGTTTTTTAAAATTCTCTCGGTTTTGCTATTCTCTTCTTCGTCCTCTATGCTAGATCTGAAATGGGCCAGTAAGAATGAGACTATTTAAATCCAATTAAATGATCATCATAATTATCATATTGATACTATTATAATAATAATGATATTATTTGAGATTATTTATAACGTTGAATTGATTATAAATTGTCAATTATATATATTTTTGTTAAATCAATATCACACTCCCTAATTGAATAAATATATAATTATCACTATTTAACTCCAATTAAATGATATCCATAATTATAATATTGATAATATTGTAACGTTGCATTGATTATAATGATATTATTTGAGATCTTACCGTTTATGATTATAATAATATTAGTTATACAATAATTGATGTTTCTAATTATAATTTGACTTATTTCTAACGTTGAATTGATTATCAGTTACATATATAGTTGTTAAATCAATTTCACAACTTCCAACAAAGTAAGATCCCTAATTAAATAAATAATTTGATTTTTGAAGTTCTGTTTTTTTATTTTTTGAAGAAAAAATGTAAATTTTGTATATTTTTTTCTATTTAGGTACGGGGCCATTGTTGATTTGTTAAGTCATATAAGTTCTTCATTTAGATTGTTCCACCTACGTAAAATTGTATTTGCAACAAGGTTGTATAGTATATTCTATTATTTATGAATTAATTATGAATATGTTTTCATATCCTAAATAGTTCCATAATTTTATTATTTATTTTGAATACGAACTTATTTTCAATGCGTTATTATTTGAGTGAGGTGAAACATTCTACCTAAAATATCTACACCAAAATTATTACTTCCTAATTATTATTATTTAAACTTTCCAAACCATCCGTCAAACTTTCTTTTTAAAATTTCAAAAATTTCAAACTTTGTACATAATATTCATGTATGACAAATTTCAATATATTCACTATTCTAAAACACAACATTATAAATTAGAAGTTATAAATATATTTAATGAATTATAATAATATTTAATGAGTTATAACAATATTTAATTTGTTATAATTGAGATGTCATAATATTGAAGAATAGTTATTTGAAATAATTTATAAGAATATTAAAAGAAAAATAAATAGAATGAGGGTAACAAAAAGGTTAAATTTTATGATGCTTACTTATAAAACTTTAAATAAAGGCACATAATTTATATTTTAAAAATTTACAATTGTCTCAATCAAATTCATTCTTTTAGTTTTGAAATAAATTTATTTAAATGCTCTCAAACATATTCATTCTTTAAAATTCTCTCGGTTTTTCTATTCTTTTCTTCGTCCTCCATACTAGATCTGAAATGGGCCAGCAAGAATGAGCCTATTTAAATCCAATTAAATGATAATCATATTGATACTATTGTAATAATAATGATATTATTTGAGATTATTTATAATGTTGAATTGAACATATATTTACAGTTATATATATTGCTGTTAAATCAATATCACACTCCCTAATTTAATAAATATATGATAAACACTATTTAACTCCAATTAAATGATAACCATAATTATAATATTGATAATTTTGTAATGTTGAATTGATTATAATGATATTATTTGAGATCTTACATTTTATGATTATAATGATATTATTTATACAATAATTGATGTTTATAATTTTAATTTGACTTATTTATAACATTGAATTGATTATCAATTATATATAGTTGTTAAATCAATATCACAACTTCCAACAAAGTAAGATCCCTAATTAAATAAATAATTTGATTTTTGAAGTTTTTTTTTTGAAGAAAAAAAACGCTTATTTCTATTTAGGTACGGGGCCATTGCTGATTTGTTTAGTCATATGAGTTCTTCATTTAGATTGTTGGATCTACGTAAAAGTGTATTTGCAACAAGGTTGTGTAGTATATTATATTATCTATGGAAGTAAATAAGAATATGTTTTCATATCCTAATTAGTTCCATAATTTTTTTATTTATTTTGAATACTAACTTATTTTGAAACATTCTACCTAAAATATCTACACAAAAATTATTACTTCCTAATTATTATTATTTAAACTTTCTACACCAACCGTCAAACTATCGGTTGGAAATCCACCAATACTCTATGATGAATTTCGACCACCACTGATGATTAGTTATGAGACAAATAAAGAAAAGACAATAGAGATATTTCTGCAGAGTTTCTCTCTGCCCACAAACTGTGAAAATTTTATTATTCACTTTGCAACTGCAAAATACTGTGAATGACTTGATTACAAAATAGGGGTTACTCCCTCTATTTATAGATTCAGGTTAGCTTGCTCCATAAGCTAAAACCCAAGCCCAAAATATCTTTTTATTAAATCAAATCTAATCAAATCTATTCTAGACTTAAATTCAAATCTATTTAAATCTAAAACAAAATAAAATCTAATTTTGACACATATGAATTACAATTTAACACACCACCTAATTCATTGTGTCTAAACTGTCTATGTTCATCATGGCCCTTAGCTTTCTGAATACTTCGACTTGCACTCCCTTCGTCATGATGTCTGCAATCTGATTCTCAGTTCTGCAGTGTTCCAAATTCATCTTCCCATCTGCTACCTGCTCTCGAAGATAATGGAACCTCATTTCGATGTGCTTAATTCGACCATGTGCTATTGGGTTCTTCGCCAGATTAATAGCTGACATGCTGTCTATTTTCATGGTAATTGCTCCATGATTTTTCCCTGTTATCTCTTCGACCAAGCTCGTCATCCAAGTTGCTTGACATGCACAAAGAGAAGCAACTATGTATTCTGCTTCACATGATGATAATGCCACTACTGGTTCCTTTCTTGAATTCCAAGCAATTGGTGCACCACCTAGCATAAACACATATCCTTCTGTTGACTTTCGATCTTCAGCATCACTATACCAACTCGAATCAGTGTATCCCACTAACTTGCATTCTTTTCCTTTATCAACTGCAGGAAACAATATGCCATAATCGAAAGTTCCTTTGAGATACCTTAGTATCCTCTTCACTGCTGCTAGATGTGATACCTTTGGCTTCTGCATGAATCTACTTACCATACCTACACTGTATGCAAAGTCAGGCCTTGTATGACGAAGGTATCTAAATGATCCAATAAGTCTTCTGTATTGGGTTGGATCAACATCATCTTCATCTGCATCTTTCGACAGTTGCAGTCTTGGTTCTGCAGGTGTCGAAGTTGAGTTGCATTCTTCCATCTCAAACCTCTTTAGAATTTCTTCTGCATATCTTGTTTGATGCATCATCAAACCTCTACTGCTCTTGTAGAATTCGATACCAAGGAAATATGAGATCTCACCCAAATCAGACATTTCGAATTCCTTGCTGAGATCACCTTTGAAGTCTTCAATCTCACTCTTGCAGCTACCTGTTATCAACAAATCATCTACATAGAGACATAGTATAAGCAATTTACTATTGCTTCTTCTTACGTATACTCCATGTTCAGTTATGCACTTCACAAATTCCTTCTCCCTTAGAAAACTATCAATTTTCTTATTCCAAGCCCTTGGAGCTTATTTCAATCTATACAGGGCTTTATGTAGCCTGTACACCTTTCTTTCTTCGTCATGTTTCACAAACCCAACTGGTTGTTTAACATAGACTTCTTCATCTAAGGGTCCATTTAGGAATGCACACTTCACGTCCATCTAACATATGTGCCAACTGTTGATTTCTGCTAGACTAACAACCAGCCTGATTGTTTCGATCCTAGCAACAAGTGCAAAGACTTCGTCGAAGTCTATTCCTTCTTTCTGTAGAAATCCTTTCGCCACAAGTATGGCTTTGTGTCGAGTTACTTCACCTTTCGAATTCGTCTTCACTTCGTATACCCACTTGACATCAATTGCCTTCTTTCCTTGAGGCAATTCGATAAGTGACCAAGTGTTGTTGTCTTCGATCGATTTTACTTCTTCGTTCATTGCTTTCACCCACTTCGAATCCTTTAATGCTTCAGCTGCATTAACAGGTTCGACATCTGCATAGAAAGCATAATGTACCAGCTCACCTTCATCATCTATTACATCATCTGATGTAATCACACAATCTTGCAATCTTGCAGGCATGCGTCTTGTTCTTTGGGCCCTGCTTGTACTTGGTATATCTGTTGGTTCCTCTTGTCGAACTTCTCTTTCGACTTGAGTTTCTGGCTCTTCGAATAAGATTCCCACTGAATCTTTCTTGACATTTGCAGTCCAATCCCATTCTTTGAACTCATCTATGATCACATCCCTGCTGATCACAATCTTCTTGTTCTCTCGATCAAACAACTTGTAGCCTCCTGTCGAATGATATCCAACTAGGATCACTTAACTTGACTTGTCATCAAGTTTTTTTCTCAACTGATCTGCCACATGTCTATGTGCAATTGATCCAAATACCTTCAGATGACTTAAGCTAGGCTTCACACCAGACCAACATTCTTCTGGAGTAATTCCTTCTAGCTTCTTTGTAGGACATTTGTTCAAAATATAAGTTGCAGTCGAAACAGCTTCACCCCAGAACTCTTTAGGTAAATTCTTTCCTTTCAACATACTTCTCACCATATTCATGATGGTTCGATTTTTCCTTTCTGCAATTCCATTTTGCTGTGGAGTATAGGGTGGCACCACCTCATGCACAATCCCTTCCTTTTCACATAATCTGTCGAAGTCTTTCGACACATATTCTCCACCACCATCAGTTCTCAAAACTTTGAGCTTTCGACCACTTTGTCTTTCGACCATAGACATAAACCTGGTAAATACTTCGATCACTTCACTTTTCTTCTTGATCAGGTAAGTCCATAACTTTCGACTGAAATCATCTATGAATGTAATAAAGTATTTGTTACCTCCCATCGAATCCACCTGGATTGGTCCACATACATCAGAGTATATGACTTCGAGACTAGCCTTCGATATGCTTCCTGCATCCTTGCTGAAGCTATTCTTGTGTTGCTTCGCCTGCACACATTCTTCACATACTTCGTTTGGAATGTCAATTTCTGGCAATCCTGAAACCATATTTCTTCTCTTCAAATCTCTGATGTCTCTGAAGTTGAGATGACCTAGTCTATAATGCCATATCCATTCATCTCTGCTAGATGCAATCGAAAGGACTTGTGCTCCATCACATCTAGTTCAATCTTGAAGGTTCGATTCTGAGACATAGGAGCCTTCAAGATTACTCTCCCATTTGCATCAACAACTCTCATCAACTTATCTTCGATTGACACTTTATAATTCTTTTCGACCAACTGCCCTATACTGAGCAAATTGCTCTTCATGCCTGGTATGTACAATACATTCGAAATTACTGACTTCTTGCCATCTTTCGTCATGATCATAACACCACCAATACCTTCAGCTGCTAGGGTGTTGTCATTTGCAAATTTTACCATATTTTTCGTTGAGGGTTTTATATTGACGAACCGGTCTTTCCTTCCAGACATATGTGATGAACATCCTGAATCCAAGTACCATTGGTCCTTGAATCTATCTTCATCTTTTGTTGTGACCATCAGCATCATCTCTTCTTCTTCTTCATGTTTTGCAAGCTTTGCATCACTTTCTTGATTCTTTCGTTTTTCTGGACAATCACTCGAATAGTGTCCATATTTCTGACAATTGTAATATTGAATGTGACTTTTATCAGGTTTTCGACCACCACCTCTTCCTCTATTTGCAGCACCACCTCTTTGGTTGCCTTGGTGTGGTCTTCTTTGATTCGACACGTCTCCTTCGATTTGGTTTCCTCTACCATTCGATTTGTTGTAGCCACCTCTACTTCTGTCGAAATACTTTCCTTTTCTTTTGGTCTCTTTTGCTGAATGTATCTGTAAGGCCACATCACTCTTCGATTTTCCTGCAGCTCTTTCGTTCATTATTTGTTCATGAGATTCGAGCGTCCCTTGAAGCTCTTCCTTTGTCAATTTCGACAAGTCTTTCCCCTCTTCGATTTCCACCACTATGTGGTCGAACTTAGGAGCTAAAGATCTCAAGATCTTCGAAACAACAGCTCTTGTTGTTAATGTTTCTCCACATGCCTTGATTTGATTCACTAGTTTTGTAACTCTAGTGAAGAAATCAGATATGTTTTCACTGTCTTCCATCTGAAGCAGTTCATAGGTCCTTTTGTGAGTTTGTAACCTCACTTCTTTCACCTTCTCAGCGCCTCCAAAAGACTTCTCAAGGATCTCACAAGCTTCTTTTGCATATTCTAAATCACTAATCTTTTCAAAATTGTCTGGGCTGACACATTGATGAATTATAAATAATGCTTTATAACTCTGCTTCTCAAATTCCGTATATTTCTTCTTTTCTTCTTTTGAAGCGTTTTCGCCAAGCGCTTCGACTCCATCTTTTACAAGGTCCCAAAGGCCTTGACACCTTAATAGGATTTTCATCTGTTTGCACCAATTCTTATAGTTGTCAACTTTCAGAATTGGCAGCGTTGCTGGATAGTTTGCATTCTCATAACTTGTCATCCTGAATTCTTCAATCGTTCTTGATTGACACTTCCCTTGAATTGAAACACAATCTCTTAATACCAGATGTTGGAAATCCACCAATACTCTATGATGAATTTCGACCACCACTGATGATTAGTTATGAGACAAATAAAGAAAAGACAATAGAGATATTTCTGCAGAGTTTCTCTCTGCCCACAAACTGTGGAAATTTTATTATTCACTTTGCAACTGCAAAATACTGTGAATGACTTGATTACAAAATAGGGGTTACTCCCTCTATTTATAGATTCAGGTTAGCTTGCTCCCTAAGCTAAAACCCAAACCCAAAATATCTTTTTACTAAATCAAATCTAATCAAATCTATTCTAGATTTAAATTCAAATCTATTTAAATTTAAAACAAAATCAAATCTAATTTTGACACATATGAATTACAATTTAACATTATCTTTTTAAAATTTCAAAATTTTCAAATTTTTGTACATAATATTTATGTATGGCAAATTTCAATATATCCATTATTCTATAACACAACATTATAACTTAGAAGTTATAAATATATTTAATGAATTATAATAACATTTAATGAGTTATAACAATATTTAATTAATTAGAATTGAGATGTCATATCATTGAGGAATAGTTATTTGAAATAAGTTATAAGAATATTAAAAGAAAAATAAATAGAATGAGGGTAACAAAAAGGTAAAATTTTATGATGCTTACTTATAAATCTTTAAATAAAAGCACATGATTTATATTGAAAAAATTTACAATTGTCTCAATCAAATTCATTCTTTTAGTTTTTAAATAAATTTATATAAATGCTCTAAATAATATTCGTTTTTTAAAATTCTCTCGGCTTTGCTATTCTCTTCTTCGTCCTCTATGCTAGATCTGAAATGGGCCAGCAAGAATGAGACTATTTAAATCCAATTAAATGATCATCATAATTATCATATTGATACTATTATAATAATAATGATATTATTTGAGATTATTTATAACGTTGAATTGATTATAAATTGTCAATTATATATATTTTTGTTAAATTAATATCACACTCCCTAATTGAATAAATATATGATTATCACTATTTAACTGCAATTAAATGATATCCATAATTATAATATTGATAATATTGTAACGTTGAATTGATTATAATGATATTATTTGAGATCTTACAGTTTATGATTATAATAATATTAGTTATACAATAATTGATGTTTCTAATTATAATTTGACTTATTTCTAACGTTGAATTGATTATCAGTTACATATATAGTTGATAAATCAATTTCACAACTTCCAACAAAGTAAGATCCCTAATTAAATAAATAATTGGATTTTTGAAGTTCTGTTTTTTTATTTTTTGAAGAAAAAATGTAAATTTTGTATATTTTTTTCTATTTAGGTACGGGGCTATTGTTGATTTGTTAAGTCATATAAGTTCTTCATTTAGATTGTTCCACCTACGTAAAAGTGTATGTACAACAAGGTTGTGTAGTATATTCTATTATCTATGAATTAATTATGAATATGTTTTCATATCCTAAATAGTTCCATAATTTTATTTTTTATTTTAAATACTAACTTATTTTCAATGCGTTATTATTTGAGTTAGGTGAAACATTCTACCTAAAATATCTACACCAAAATTATTACTTCCTAATTATTATTATTTAAACTTTCCAAACCATCCGTCAAACTTACTTTTTAAAATTTCAAAAATTTCAAACTTTGTACATAATATTCATGTATGACAAATTTCAATATATCCACTATTCTAAAACACAACATTATAAATTAGAAGTAATAAATATATTTAATGAATTATAATAATATTTAATGAGTTATAACAATATTTAATTTGTTAGAATTGAGAAGTCATAATATTGAAGAATAGTTATTTGAAATAATTTATAAGAATATTAAAAGAAAAATAAATAGAATGAGGGTAACAAAAAGGTTAAATTTTATGATGCCTACTTATAAATCTTTAAATAAAGGAACATAATTTATATTTTAAAAATTTACAATTGTCTCAATCAAATTCATTCTTTTAGTTTTGAAATAAATTTATGTAAATGCTCTCAAACATATTAATTCTTTAAAATTCTCTCAGTTTTTCTATTCTTTTCTTCGTCCTCCATGCTAGATCTGAAATGGGCCAGCAAGAATGAGCCTATTTAAATCCAATTAAATGATAATCATAATTATCATAATGATACTATTGTAATAATAATGATATTATTTGAGATTATTTATAATGTTGAATTGAACATATATTTACAGTTATATATATTGCTTTTAAATCAATATCACACTCCCTAATTTAATAAACATATGATTAACAGTATTTAACTCCAATTAAATGATAACCATAATTATAATATTGATAATATTGTAATGTTGAATTGATTATAATGATATTATTTGAGATCTTACCGTTTATAATTATAATGATATGATTTATACAATAATTGATGTTTATAATTTTAATTTGACTTATTTATAACGTTGAATTGATTATCAATTATATATAGTTGTTAAATCAATATCACAACTTCCAACAAAGTAAGATCCCTAGTTAAATAAATAATTTGATTTTTGAAGTTTTTTTTTTGAAGAAAAAAAACGCTAATTTTGTTTTTATTTCTATTTAGGTACGGGGCCATTGCTGATTTGTTTAGTCATATGAGTTCTTCATTTAGATTGTTGCATCTACGTAAAAGTGTATTTACAACAAGGTTGTGTAGTATATTATATTATCTATGGAAGTAAATAAGAATATGTTTTCATATCCTAATTAGTTCTATAACTTTTTTATTTATTTTGAATACTAACTTATTTTGAAACATTCTACCTAAAATATCTATACAAAAATTATTACTTCCTAATTATTATTATTTAAAGTTTCTAAACCAACCGTCAAACTATCTTTTTAAAATTTCAAAAATTTCAAATTTTTGTACATAATATTTATGTATGGCAAATTTCAATATATCCATTATTCTAGAACACAACATTATAACTTAGAAGTTATAAATATATTTAATGAATTATAATAACATTTAATGAGTTATAACAATATTTAATTAATTATAATTGAGATGTCATAATATTGAAGAATAGTTATTTGCAATAAGTTATAAGAATATTAAAAGAAAAATAAATAGAATGAGGGTAACAAAAAGGTAAAATTTTATGATGCTTACTTATAAATCTTTAAATAAAATCACATGATTTATATTTAAAAAATTTACAATTGTCTCAATCAAATTCATTCTTTTAGTTTTTAAATAAATTTATATAAATGCTCTAAATAATATTCGTTTTTTAAAATTCTCTCGGTTTTGCTATTCTCTTCTTCGTCCTCTATGCTAGATCTGAAATGGGCCAGTAAGAATTAGACTATTTAAATCCAATTAAATGATCATCATAATTATCATATTGATACTATTATAATAATAATGATATTATTTGAGATTATTTATAATGTTGAATTGATTATAAATTGTCAATTATATATATTTTTGTTAAATCAATATCACACTCCCTAATTGAATAAATATATAATTATCACTATTTAACTCCAATTAAATGATATCCATAATTATAATATTGATAATATTGTAACGTTGAGTTGATTATAATGATATTATTTGAGATCTTACCGTTTATGATTATAATAATATTAGTTATACAATAATTGATGTTTATAATTTTAATTTGACTTATTTCTAACGTTGAATTGATTATCAGTTACATATATAGTTGTTAAATCAATTTCACAACTTCCAACAAAGTAAGATCCCTAATTAAATAAATAATTTGATTTTTGAAGTTCTGTTTTTTTATTTTTTGAAGAAAAAATGTAAATTTTGTATATTTTTTTCTATTTAGGTACGGGGCCATTGTTGATTTTTTAAGTCATATAAGTTCTTCATTTAGATTGTTCCACCTACGTAAAATTGTATTTGCAACAAGGTTGTGTAGTATATTCTATTATTTATGAATTAATTATGAATATGTTTTCATATCCTAAATAGTTCCATAATTTTATTATTTATTTTGAATACGAACTTATTTTCAATGCGTTATTATTTGAGTGAGGTGAAACATTCTACCTAAAATATCTACACCAAAATTATTACTTCCTAATTATTATTATTTAAACTTTCCAAACCATCCGTCAAATTTTCTTTTTAAAATTTCAAAAATTTTCAAACTTTGTACATAATATTCATGTATGACAAATTTCAATATATCCACTATTCTAAAACACAACATTATAAATTAGAAGTTATAAATATATTTAATGAATTATAATAATATTTAATGAGATATAACAATATTTAACTTGTTATAATTGAGATGTCATAATATTGAAGAATAGTTATTTGAAATAATTTATAAGAATATTAAAAGAAAAATAAATAGAATGAGGGTAACAAAAAGGTTAAATTTTATGATGCTTACTTATAAAACTTTAAATAAAGGCACATAATTTATATTTTAAAAATTTACAATTGTCTCAATCAAATTCATTCTTTTAGTTTTGAAATAAATTTATGTAAATGCTCTCAAACATATTAATTCTTTAAAATTCTCTTGGTTTTTCTATTCTTTTCTTCGTCCTCCATGCTAGATCTGAAATGGGCCAGCAAGAATGAGCCTATTTAAATCCAATTAAATGATAATCATATTGATACTATTGTAATAATAATGATATTATTTGAGATTATTTATAATGTTGAATTGAACATATATTTACAATTATATATATTGCTGTTAAATCAATATCACACTCCCTAATTTAATAAATATATGATAAACACTATTTAACTCCAATTAAATGATAACCATAATTATAATATTGATAATTTTGTAATGTTGAATTGATTATAATGATATTGTTTGAGATCTTACATTTTATGATTATAATGATATTATTTATACAATAATTGATGTTTATAATTTTAATTTGACTTATTTATAACATTGAATTAATTATCAATTATATATAGTTGTTAAATCAATATCACAACTTCCAACAAAGTAAGATCCCTAATTAAATAAATAATTTGATTTTTGAAGTTTTTTTTTGAAGAAAAAAAACGCTTATTTCTATTTAGGTACGGGGCCATTGCTGATTTGTTTAGTCATATGAGTTCTTCATTTAGATTGTTGGATCTACGTAAAAGTGTATTTGCAACAAGGTTGTGTAGTATATTATATTATCTATGGAAGTAAATAAGAATATGTTTTCATATCCTAATTAGTTCCATAATTTATTTATTTATTTTGAATACTAACTTATTTTGAAACATTCTACCTAAAATATCTACACAAAAATTATTACTTCCTAATTATTATTATTTAAACTTTCTAAACCAACCGTCAAACTATCGGTTGGAAATCCACCAATACTCTATGATGAATTTCGACCACCATTGATGATTAGTTATAAGACAAATAAAGAAAAGACAATAGAGATATTTCTGCAGAGTTTCTCTCTGCCCACAAACTGTGAAAATTTTATTATTCACTTTGCAACTGCAAAATACTGTGAATGACTTGATTACAAAATAAGGGTTACCCCCTCTATTTATAGATTCAGGTTAGCTTGCTCCATAAGCTAAAACCCAAGCCCAAAATATCTTTTTACTAAATCAAATCTAATCAAATCTATTCTAGACTTAAATTCAAATCTATTTAAATCTAAAACAAAATCAAATCTAATTTTGACACATATGAATTACAATTTAACACACCACCTAATTCATTGTGTCTAAACTGTCTATGTTCATCATGGCCCTTAGCTTTCTGAATACTTCGACTTGAACTCCCTTCGTCATGATGTCTGCAATCTGATTCTCAGTTCTGCAGTGTTCCAAATTCATCTTCCCATCTGCTACCTGCTCTCGAAGATAATGGAACCTCATTTCGATGTGCTTACTTCGACCATGTGCTATTGGGTTCTTCGCCAGATTAATAGCTGGCATGCTGTCTATTTTCATGGTAATTGCTCCATGATTTTTCCCTGTTATCTCTTCGACCAAGCTCATCATCCAAGTTGCTTGACATGCACAAAGAGAAGCAGCTATGTATTCTGCTTCACATGATGATAATGCCACTACTGGTTCCTTTCTTGAATTCCAAGCAATTGGTGCACCACCTAGCATAAACACATATTCTGCTGTTGACTTTCGATCTTCAGCATCACTACACCAACTCGAATCAGTGTATCCCACTAACTTGCATTCTTTTCCTTTATCAACTGCAGGAAATAATATGCCATAATCGAAAGTTCCTTTGAGATACCTTAGTATCCTCTTCACTGCTGCTAGATGTGATACCTTTGGCTTCTGCATTGTGATCGGTGGATCTGGAACTGACTGTTTAACGCTGGTTCGCGAAATGTCGCGGAAGCAAGAGTCGCCACTGTCTTTTATTTTCTCCAAATGGAAAGAACAAAAGCACAGAAAAATTCCTTATAGAGATTGCTCTCGGTTCGGGAGGTAGGTTATAGAAAGGGAAGGTGTTAGCACCCTTTCTATCCATGGTTATCCATGGGCTCTTAGATACTTGCTCATTGTGTTTTCAAAATGGTTTGTTTGCTTTTCAATGTGGGTTTTAAAAAGTTTCCTTGAAAATTCCAGTTCGACTCTTGTATCGGTCCTCAAGAGTGTTTGAAAAATTGCTTTCGAAAGCTTTTTGAAAAGGTGTCGGTGTGAAAAGTATTTTTGATTTGTTTTGAAATTAGAGCAAGTATCTAGAGTCGTCTACCTACCCTAAGGAATTCGTCTGTGTAAATGTCCTTTAAAGTAGTGCCATCCCACCATTGAGAGGTAGGTAGCACCACCGTTGGAGGTGTTCGGGTCAATTTGAAGTTCGGGACATGGTGATCACCAGAGCAATGGGAAGATACCCTAGAAGCTACCCTCATGCCAGGTTCCCGGATCATGAGGACTTACTAAGACATCCTCTACTCGACGATCACCTTTCGAGGCAAGGCAACAGTGAGGCGTACCCTAGGGGTGGTGTGTGATTTGTGTGTCAGATTCATTTATTTTTGTCTTGTGATGTCATAGGTGATCTACGCGTTTGTTTTTATTTTTGTCATTTATTCTTGCATGCATTTATTAACAGTTAAAAAAGTGCGGAAAGATAAAATTCCTAAACTATTACAAAGGCGCGGGTCCACATCGCCAAAATTAAAATCCAGGACCCGATTTGACAGAAAGTAAATAAAGAAGTAAAGTAAAGTGTGAAAGATAAATATTACACGACTTTGGGAGAATTACATCAATATTTAAAAGAAAGAATAAATAAAATGCGCGAAGATAATAAAACAAATCGCAAGCGAGGGCGTTGGACCCTTTTTAATGAAATTAAATTATGATTATTAAATTAATGAAATTAAAATGAAAAAGAAATTGTTTTTTGAGGTTTTTGTATTTATGGTTTTTTATGAGAATTTAATGAAATTAACTAATTAACCCTAATTCTACAACTTTTATTTATTAAGAAAAAACATGTTAAACCTAAAATTAAATTAATTAATTAATGGCAATTTTATTTATAAAAATAAATAATTAATTATTAGTGAAAAGAAAAGAAAAAGGATAAAAATTGATTAAAACCCTAATTCTACAAATTTTTAATTTATTAAGAAAAATGTTTGAATTAAACCTAATTTTTACAAAGCTAAATTAATTAATGATATTTACTTAAAAAATATTAAAATAAAATTTATTTTTAATTTTGTCTTTTCTGATTTTTTTGTATTATTTTTATAGTTTATGAAAATAAATTAAAATAAGGAATTTTAAAAAAAGAAGTAATTGAAATAAATAAAATAAGAAAGAAAATAAAAATCAAAACCTTGGGGGGTCTGTCCCCAAATTGGAGGTAAAGTCCAGTAATTCTGGCCCACTGATCTTTGGCCTTGTTGACTTTTCCACGTTCACATATGCATGGTTGACATGGGGGTATGGTGACCTGCATGACCTGGCCCTTAGATCAGTCTCTGAAGCCATGTGGCGTGCCAGGATGTTGAGTGTATGGTAGGCGCTTGCAAATGAGTTACACAAGAACATGATTAGGAGAAAAATATAAGGAAAGGGAGGGGGACCTGGGGTTCGAACCCAGGTCCTAGAGGTTATCAATACCAAGCCTTGCCACTGGAGCTCTTCACGCGCGTTGTATATTGTATAGCGAATAAACAATAAAAGGGAAACATGGTCAGTGACACATAAAAACAAAAAACGCGCGCTAGTTTCATATCAGCCAATCACAGCTTGCCACAGGGTCTTCTTCTTCGTTGGCTTACTGTATCTGAAAAAATAAAAAGAATTAGCGGGGGTTCTAAACCCCCCCAAAATGTGCACTTTTCAATAATAGCGAATAGGCTATGGTGCCATATAAATTAGGCGCGAGTGTTGCATTAGAATCGTCCAAGCATGCTGATTTCAACCATGACATTGAGGCTCTCTAATTTTACAGTATTTAGAAACGCCTAATTTGAAAGTCCTATAACCCTAGCGTCCTTTAATGGTGATTCTTTATACAACGCGTAAAAACTCAATTAAAGCACACAGTTAGCTTTAGAATCAATCAATGAACACAAATCAAATATTAAGAATTACTAAAAACGCATGAATCATGATGCAAGAATGTGGAAAAAATTCTGTACAAGACGTGATCATTCTCACGTTTCTTGGTGTTAGAGCTTATGGTTTTGATTCAGACTCCTTCCTTGAAGCTTCAGGAACACAATAGAATAATTCTTTTGGTTTAATCACACTGGAAGATGGTTTTCAGTATTTTACTTTTTCCACAAAAACTCAAACTTTGTTATGCTTTTCTGGCGCAGCTGGGAGGTTCTCGACACTAGGGTTAGGTTTGCACATGTATAGAGAACAAATTTTATCAATAATCCAAGCCCATAGCCTTGCTTTTAATGATTTTCAAGATTTGATTTTCAAGAATCTTTTCCAATATTTCTTCATGCATATTTGATACAAAACATGGCCAATCACTTTAATTCCTTCCATATCTGATCATGCACGAAATCTTGATCTTATTCCATGCATAAAAAGATTTAAAAAGTTAGGTTTAGTATTTTCCACATATTTATTTTAATTAAATGAATTATTAGTCATTAAAAATCCAAATAAATAAATAAAAATGATGAAAAACTTCCCTTTGGGCCAAATGGTCGTGCACATGCCTTGGATGATGGATTTTGGAAGAAAAAGAGGCCCATTAGCATTTTTAAGACTTTTGAAGCAATGTTGACTTTTCAAAATATCCAAAAATTTCCCAACTTCCACAAGGCATAACTTGCTCAATTTTTAAGCTTTGCTCATGTTCTGGGACATTTTGGCAAGGTCTTTGAGTCCTCTAACCAATGTCTTTGGTCCCATGTCATTTTGATTTACCAATCTCAAGTTATGGCCTTTGACTTAAAGTCCCTTTTTGTTGACTTTTGAAAATGACCTATAATGTTGAAATTGATAACTTTTTGTGAGAGAATTTCTTGGCCTTGGAGTGTGAAGAGGAGTTGTAGGAAATGTCTTTCTCTTCAAAATGAGCTTTGGATGGAATTTTTCTGATAAACCATGTGGAAGTTATGCCTTGGTCAAGTTACAGTTGACTTTTTTAACTGTCCAAATATGGAAACTTTTGCATCTTGAGACTTTTTGAGCCAAGCTTTGAAAATCATGATCAAGCATTGATCAAATGATGTTTGTGGCTTCAAAATGAGATGTTGACCAAAAATTTGAACTTTTGACTGTCAAATGACCATTTTGCCCCTGCAGTTGACTGCAGAGCAATTAGGGTTTTTGACTGTGCAATTTTGTGATGTAAGTCTTGAAACTTGGTATGAGGATGCTTGACCATGTTTATAAGCATGTTGGACTTGTTTGGACCCTTGGAAACTTCATTTTCTTTGTCAGAACCAAAACCCTAGTTTTTGACTGTTAGGAGGTCTTTGAGCTGTGCAACCCTTGGGGAGATTTTGAAGTTTTGACTTGGCAAATCTTGAAGAATATGGGAGGGCAAATTTTGGGGTACAACAGTTGCCCCTGTTCAATATTCTTAGACCCGAGGATGCAGATTGGCTGACGTGCCTTTCGTAATCCGAAGGTGGAAGATGATTGAACACTAGAGTGCCCAGAAATTTGCGCTCACATAGTAGCAGTGTGATGGTGGAATGGGCTTATAGATGCCATTTGGAGATTGATGGATAGGATGATGGGCTTATAGATGCCATGTTGAGAGATGATGGAAGGTGGCTGGGCTTATAGATGCCATTTGGATGTTGATCGCGTAAGAGATTCCTTAGCGAGAACTTGCGTACCTGAAAAAGAAAAAATGATTACTTGACCTGTTACAAGAGCTGACCTTCAGATTTTTGGTATAGATGTGTCCTGACTGGTTACAGGAGCTGGATTTGGATCTTCAAAAGGTGATGAATGAACCAGAGATGGTTACTACCTCAACAGGAACGGTGAGAGAACCTTGGACGATTACTACCTCAGCAGGAACGCTGAGAGAACCTTGGACGACTTCAACCTCAACAGTAACGCTGAGAGAATTTGGGGACGATTACTACCTCCGTAGTAACGGGGAGAGAACCATAGGCGACTTCAACCTCAACAGTAACACTGAGAGAATCTGGGGACGATTACTACCTCCGCAGTAACGGGGAGAGAACCATAGGCGACTTCAACCTCAACAGTAATCATTGAGAGAATCTTGGGCGACTTCTACCTCAACAGTAATCATTGAGAGAATCTTGGACGACTTCAACCTCAATAGTAATCATTGAGAGAATCTTGGGCGACTTCAACCTCAACAGTAATCATTGAGAGAATCTTGGGCGACTTCAACCTCAACAGTAATCATTGAGAGAATCTTGGGCGATTTCAACCTCAACAGTAATCATTGAGAGAATCTTGGGGTGATTAACCTTAATAGTAATCATTGAGAGAATGTTGGGCGACTTCAACCTCAACAGTAATCATTGAGAGAATCTTTGGCGACTTCAACCTCAATAGTAATCATTGAGAGAATCTTGGGCGACTTCAACCTCAACAGTAATCATTGAGAGAATCTTGGGCGACTTCAACCTCAACAGTAATCATTGAGAGAATCTTGGGCGACTTCAACCTCAACAGTAATCATTGAGAGAATCTTGGGCGACTTCAACCTCAACAGTAATCATTGAGAGAATCTTGGGCGACTTCAACCTCAACAGTAATCATTGAGAGAATCTTGGGCGACTTCAACCTCAACAGTAATCATTGAGAGAATCTTGGGCGACTTCAACCTCAACAGTAATCATTGAGAGAATCTTGGGAGATTTCAACCTCAATAGTAATCATTGAGAGAATTTGGGGACGATTACTACCTCCGCAGTAACGGGGAGAGAACCATAGGCGACTTCAACCTCAACAGTAATCATTGAGAGAATCTTGGATATCTTCTACTGAGTCTTTATCAGGAAAATCTGTTAGGGGTCGATTTAACTGGACTAGAGAAGGCCTTGGACTGGATAAGAAACAGAAAAAATCTTAGGGTCGATTTAACTGAACCGGTCTAGGTCTTGAAATCTTCAACTGGATAAGAAACAGGGAGATCTTAGGGTCAATCTGACTGAACCAGAGAAGGCCTTGGACTGGATAAGAAACAGAAAAGTCTTAGGGTCGATTTAACTGAACCGGTCTAGGTCTTGAAATCTTCAACTGGATAAGAAACAGGGAGATCTTAGGGTCGATCTGACTGAACCAGAGAAGGCCTTGGACTGGATAAGAAACAGAAAAATCTTAGGGTCGATTTAACTGAACCGAACTAGGTCTTGAAATCTTCAACTGGATAAGAAACAGGGAGATCTTAGGGTCGATCTGACTGAACCAGAGAAGGCCTTGGACTGGATAAGAAACAGAAAAATCTTAGGGTCGATTTAACTGAACCGGTCTAGGTCTTGAAATGTCTTCAACTGGGTAAGAAACAGGGAGATCTTAGGGTCGATCTGACTGAACCAGAGAAGGCCTTGAACGGGATAAGAAACAGAGAAATCTTAGGAGTGATTTAACTGAACCGGTCTAGGTCTTGAAATATAGCTGAAAATTTAACTGGATCTTTCCTGAAAGGTAAAGGTTAGTCATATGCAATGCATGATATGGATCAAGCAATGATGTTCTCAACATAAATGAGATTTATAAGATATGATGCGTATATGCATGCTATAATGTATGGGAGTGCGATGTTTATGAATGTATGTTTGTCGTCTAGGAAAGTAAATACTTGACGGGTGCCGGGAAGTCACGTCCTGGGCTGATGTTGAAGAATAGATTTTGCTTCCGCTGGGGATGTTAGTTGCAAGAATACCGGTAGGAGAGGATAACTCCGTTGGGGAATAAACTTGGCGAATGGATTACTCTGCGGGGAGAGAAGTACTCTAACGATCTTGCTGGGAAGAAATACTCTGTGGGGAGAGAGATACTTTGCTGATTTGTTGATAATAACTTGCTGGGGATACCCTTGTTATTGTATTGGAAGTGTTAATAGACTTTGCTAGGGATAAGAAGACCTCGTCGAGGATGGTCTTTCCGTGGCTTTTGGCTGAGGATAACCCAGTTATATCCTGGTAGGGAAATAACTCTTTGAATAAAGTCGGGCGACGCGTTCGTGCTCTGCGAGGATAAGCTTCCAGAATCTACTGGGGGTAAGCTTGCTGCTTGGGGAGATGGATTCCCACTTTCCTGGGGAAACTGGATTGGACTCTCCTGGGGAAGTTTTGAACTGTATCGAGGAAGTGGCTCCATTAAATGTCTGATATACCGCCGGGGAACAATCTTTAGGCCAAGACTGCCGGGGATGCTTGTTAAGAATATGCGTATATGCTGTGCCGGGGAATGTTGAGATCTGCGGGAGGATACCCAACTTCCTTAAGTTTGATAATAGCTTTGCTTGGGAAGAGTGTACTGACTTGCTGACGCGCTCTCTGGGGAATTGGGATGTACTGGTTGTGTTCTTCAGCTGAAATCACCTTGGTACCTTGGTGGACGGAACAGTTAGATTGCTTTTAGACAACTCTTTATTGCCCCTGTTTCTGAGGTGGGAGAAGAAGACCTGTGAGGTGCTGATAGTTGTTGAGGGTCAAACCTTCTTCCGGTAGGCAGATGACAAGATGACAGGACATAGTCGTATGCTTTAATCCCTAATTTTTGCCTGGACTTCCCCTTCGGGTTTTCAGTCCACCGGGATACCCATTTTGGCCCAAGCCACCTTTTCAGGTTTTCGACTTGCCGGGCGTACAAATTTTTTCTTTTCATCCCTTATTTTTGCCCGAACCCTTTTGGTCCGTCGGGAAGCCCTTATTTTTGCCTAGGGGTGTCAAACTAGCGGGTCTTTGATTTTGCGTAGCATTTTTTTCCGACTATGTCCATGTTCTCAGAGTGTAGGGAGTTGCCCCTGTCAGAAGTGTTTTGTCATGCCCCAGAAGGTGTTTGATCAGGCAAGATTCATTGCTGGAGTGCCCCAAGTGACTCAGGCGGAGATTTGCCCTAGGTTGTTTGGCCTCTTGAGAGATTCTCCGAATCTTGATTGGACTGCCCCAGATAATGGACCATGGTCATGTCTGCCCCTTGATTGGAAGTACTTATGTTCATTAGGCATTCGTCGTGCGAATTTCTATGCTGTTCAAACAAAAAGTCATATGCAAACAAAGTTATGTTGAAAATGCAAAGCTTATGTCTGTCTTGAAGATTTTGAAAATGCAATTCTTTTTTCATAAAACAAATGAATGTTTGTAAAATGTGATGTCAACTCCTTCTTTATAGTAAGCCTTAAGGAGTCAGGATACCTTTCGTCACAGTATGCTTTCGAACTAACCCATGCTTCAGCTAGGACTTTTAAGGGTTATAACGTGGCTTGGTTCACGGTTTAAGAAACAAAGGATAAAGGCTCAAATTTTATTTGTACCCACCCGCTCTTCGTGATGTTCTCCAAACCTAAACTCAGTTGATCATACGTTAGACCTTGTTTGAGTCTTTGCTCTGATTTCCCGGTGATGATTCGAATGTTGATAACTTATTTTGAATAGGCAGTCATTCCTTTTTTGTTGAGGGTTTGTAAGACCTCTTCCTTTTTGATTTCGCTATCCCTAAATTTTGTCTGAACTGTTCTTTTGTGATTACAGTCAGCGGGATTCCCCGGTTTTGTAAGTCTCCTTCATAGGTTTTGACTTAATGGGTTTTTATTTTTGAGATATAGTGACTGCCTATCCTTATGATTATTCGGAATCATCACTGTCTTCTTTTTTGTAAGGATCTCTTTCGGTGCCATTCGTTATGCACTTGGATCAACTGAGAGAACTACCCTGCCCCAAGTTATGATTAAGGGTTTTAGATTTCGAAAAGAAAAAACTCCTACTTCTTTGGCTCAAAGGGGTTGACGAGGGATTATCTTCCTTATAACTCCAGTGTTTAGGAATTGAAACAATGCTTGTACCTCATCAGCGGGGTCTGTTCAAAAGCATACTGTAAAGATCGTGGTATCGTTTTCGTCATCCTCCCTCAAGAGGCTTAGAATTATTAATCGAGCGTTGATCATCAGAAAAAAATATGAAAATAATTTGCATATAGTGAATACGAAATAATTACTTCAAAACAGACATGTGTAATGCATTAATGAAATAACAACGTTTTAACATGAGTAAATGTTTGAACAAAAGAAAATTTCAACTTGAACATTCGAATGAACAAAAGTTTTCTAGTCTCAGGGCTTGTCACTTCAAATGGTGCATCTGATAGGGATGGAAGGAGCATTCAGCTTGGCCCATTTGTGTGAAATCCACAGCTCTTTCCTCGATCAGGTCTTGGATCCTATTCTTCAGAGCCCAACAGTCGTCGGTGTCATGGCCTGGACTTCCAGAGTGGTATGCATATCTTTCCTTAGACTTGTATTTTGGGGAGGCTGTGTTGAGATTCTTAGGAGGGTCCCTTAACGTCACCAGATTCAACCTCAACAATTGTTGTAAAGCTTGAGATGGTGACACGTTGAGCTTGGTGAACTGCCTTTTAGGCTTGTCTGGTTTGCTCTGATTAGTCCGTTGTTCTGGGCGAGGTCGTTGTTGGACCTGTGAAGTAGTAGCAGCTTGGAGAGGCCCAAACCTTTGACTTCTTGGAAGTTAATTAATGACCGGGTCCCTGATTTGGGCTGGTTGCTTCATGTCTTGATGAAGCTGACTGATCATGGCCCTCAGCTCTCCTTGCTCTTGAGCTAAACTTTGGATAAGAGCCCTTTGCCCCAGCATCTGGGTTTTCAATGTGTTTACCTCAGCTTGTAGACGTTTCAGTCGTTCATCCTGGTCGTCCTCAGCGTTGTTCCTGACCAAAGTCCCCGTGAGGAGTGTTCTCAGCTCTTCCAGCCCCTTGGATAGATTCAGGAGGATTTCCCCGAACCGAGTCTCTTGAGCCAGAAGGTCCTGGTTGTCTAGTTGGCAAGCCATTGCTGAAATAAACAGCGAAGGAGGTAAGTGACCTGCAACAAGGATACCCGTTATGCAAGGATGTGTATGACATGTATGCAATGTTTTCAAGGACCTCGCGGGGTAAACAAGAAATTTGTTAAAATTTGAAATCGGTAGCTTGACTGAAGGCACTGCATATTGTTGAGAGTCCTTCTTCAAGGTTCAAAGGCTCACCATATCCAGTGGGTCATAGCCCCTGACTTTAGTCATCATGTCTGGTTTTGATTTCCAAACAACCTTGGTTAGGGGCACCTTCTTCCAGAGTCAAGGCTCACCATATCAAGTGGGTCATAGCCCCTGACAACTTTGTCTAGAGGAAAATAAATCCTCTTTGCCCCTTGCTGGGATAGTTGATTCACCATGACCTGCATCACAAGCCCTTGAGATCCTTGAAATGGGTTAGGATGTATGCAATGGTATGATGTTATGCTATGCATGGGGTAATGTAAGTAACCCTGTTGTGAGTCCCAATTAAGGACTGCAAACCAAAACCTGCAAGAAACTCAAGTAAAACCTGTCATGAGTCCCAATTAAGGACTATAAACAAAACCTGCAAGAAACTCAAGTGTCAGATAACAAGCATGTAAGTAGTCAAGTATGAAGGCACACAAGTCACACAAAGACAGCCCTTAGAGTTTAGGCCAGCATGAAGTTTGGGGTACTACCCTCTTGAAGTTGGTGGGCTCAACCTGTCCTATTATAAGTAACCGGGTTCTAAGGGTCCCAATATCACTGGATTGCTTTCATTGTTCATCGTTTCGATTTAGCCACTGAACTGGCGACCGAAATATTCCAGGAAAGCAACCCTCAATTGAGTGTAGTATCGAGTATCAACCAACCTCGGACTGCACCAAAGTTAGTTATCTCACTACCCTAAAGAGGCCAAGATAGTTCAATTAAGGTTCCTAAGGTCAGTTGATGCTTCACGACACCACGCGGCGGCCCCGTACTCTCCTTGACTGGACTCAAGGGTTACCGGTACACACCAAAGTGCCACATCAACGTAGCAGACTGCTTCAACCATGTCGATATACCCCGCACAGTTCCCTCACAGCCTTGTTGCTACTTTCTAAGAAGGTACACCTCACTTTCTAACTATCCCCAGCAGAGTCACCAGTTCTGTGATCGGTGGATCTGGAACTGACTGTTTGATGCTGGTTCGCGAAATGTCGCGGAAGCAAGATTCGCCACCGTCTTTTATTTTCTCCAAATGGAAAGGACAAAAGCACAGAAAAATTCCTTATAGAGATTGCTCTCGGTTCGGGAGGTAGGTTATAGAAAGGAAAGGTGTTAGCACCCTTTCTATCCATGGTTATCCATGGGCTCTTAGATACTTGCTCATTGTGTTTTCAAAATGGTTTGTTTGCTTTTCAATGTGGGTTTTAAAAAGTTTCCTTGAAAATTCCAGTTCGACTCTTGTATCGGTCCTCAAGAGTGTTTGAAAAATTGCTTTCGAAAGCTTTTTGAAAAGGTGTCGGTGTGAAAAGTATTTTTGATTTGTTTTGAAATTAGAGCAAGTATCTAGAGTCGTCTACCTACCCTAAGGAATTCGTCTGTGTAAATGTCCTTTAAAGTAGTGCCATCCCACCATTGAGAGGTAGGTAGCACCACCGTTGGAGGTGTTCGGGTCAATTCGAAGTTCGGGACATGGTGATCACCAGAGCAATGGGAAGATACCTTAGAAGCTACCCTCATGCCAGGTTCCCGGATCATGAGGACTTACTAAGACATCCTCTACTCGACGATCACCTTTCGAGGCAAGGCAACAGTGAGGCGTACCCTAGGGGTGGTGTGTGATTTGTGTGTCAGATTCATTTATTTTTGTCTTGTCATGTCATAGGTGATCTACGCGTTTGTTTTTATTTTTGTCATTTATTCTTGCATGCATTTATTAACAGTTAAAAAAAAGTGCAGAAAGATAAAATTCCTAAACTATTACAAAGGCGCGGGTCCACATCGCCAAAATTAAAATCCAGGACCCGATTTGACAGAAGGTAAATAAAGAAGTAAAGTAAAGTGTGAAAGATAAATATTACACGGCTTTGGGAGAATTACATCAATATTTAAAAGAAAGAATAAATAAAATGCGCGAAGAGAATAAAACAAATCGCAAGCGAGGGCGTTGGACCCTTTTTAATGAAATTAAATTATGATTATTAAATTAATGAAATTAAAATGAAAAAGAAATTGTTTTTTGAGGTTTTTGTATTTATGGTTTTTTATGAGAATTTAATGAAATTAACTAATTAACCCTAATTCTACAACTTTTATTTATTAAGAAAAAACATGTTAAACCTAAAATTAAATTAATTAATTAATGGAAATTTGATTTATAAAAATAAATAATTAATTATTAGTGAAAAGAAAAGAAAAAAGATAAAAATTGATTAAAACCCTAATTCTACAAATTTTTAATTTATTAAGAAAAATGTTTGAATTAAACCTAATTTTTACAAAGCTAAATTAATTAATGATATTTACTTAAAAAATATTAAAATAAAATATATTTTTAATTTTGTCTTTTCTGATTTTTTTGTATTATTTTTATAGTTTATGAAAATAAATTAAAATAAGGAATTTTAAAAAAAGAAGTAATTGAAATAAATAAAATAAGAAAGAAAATAAGAATCAAAACCTTGGGGGGTCTGTCCCCAAATTGGAGGTAAAGTCCAGTAATTCTGGCCCACTGATCTTTGGCCTTGTTGACTTTTCCACGTTCACATATGCATGGTTGACATGGGGGTATGGTGACCTGCATGACCTGGCCCTTAGATCAGTCTCTGAAGCCATGTGGCGTGCCAGGATGTTGAGTGTATGGTAGGCGCTTGCAAATGAGTTACACAAGAACATGATTAGGAGAAAAATATAAGGAAAGGGAGGGGGACCTGGGGTTCGAACCCAGGTCCTAGAGGTTACCAATACCAAGCCTTGCCACTGGAGCTCTTCACGCGCGTTGTATATTGTATAGCGAATAAACAATAAAAGGGAAACATGGTCAGTGACACATAAAAATAAAAAACGCGCGCTAGTTTCAAATCAGCCAATCACAGCTTGCCACAGGGTCTTCTTCTTCGTTGGCTTACTGTATCGAAAAAAATAAAAAGAATTAGTGGGGGTTCTAAACCCCCCCAAAATGTGCACTTTTCAATAATAGCGAATAGGCTATGGTGCCATATAAATTAGGCGCGAGTGTTGCATTAGAATCGTCCAAGCATGCTGATTTCAACCATGACATTGAGGCTCTCTAATTTTACAGTATTTAGAAACGCCTAATTTGAAAGTCCTGTAACCCTAGCGTCCTTTAATGGTGATTCTTCATACAACGCGTAAAAACTCAATTAAAGCACACAGTTAGCTTTAGAATCAATCAATGAACACAAATCAAATATTAAGAAATACTAAAAACGCATGAATCATGATGCAAGAATGTGGAAAAAATTCTGTACAGGACGCGATCGTTCTCACGTTTCTTGGTGTTGGAGCTTATGGTTTTGATTCAGACTCCTTCCTTGAAGCTTCAGGAACACAATAGAATAATTATTTTGGCTTGAATCACACTGGAAGATGGTTTTCAGTATTTGACTTTTTCCACAAAAACTCAAACTTTGTTATGCTTTTCTGGCGCAGCTGGGAGGTTCTCGACACTAGGGTTAGGTTTGCACATGTATAGAGAACGAATTTGATCAATAATCCAAGCCCATAGCCTTGCTTTTAATGATTTTCAAGATTTGATTTTCAAGAATCTTTTCCAATATTTCTTCATGCATATTTGATACAAAACATGGCCAATCACTTTAATTCCTTCCATATCTGATCATGCACGAAATCTTGAGCTTATTCCATGCATAAAAAGATTTAAAAAGTTAGGTTTAGTATTTTCCACATATTTATTTTAATTAAATGAATTATTAGTCATTAAAAATCCAAATAAATAAATAAAAATGATGAAAAACTTCCCTTTGGGCCAAATGGTCGTGCACATGCCTTGGATGATGGATTTTGGAAGAAAAAGAGGCCCATTAGCATTTTTAAGACTTTTGAAGCAATGTTGACTTTTCAAAATATCCAAAAATTTCCCAACTTCCACAAGGCATAACTTGCTCAATTTTTAAGCTTTGCTCATGTTCTTTGACATTTTGGAAAGGAATTTGAGTCCTCTAACCAATGTCTTTGGTCCCATGTCATTTTGATTTACCAATCTCAAGTTATGGCCTTTGACTTAAAGTCCCTTTTTGTTGACTTTTGAAAATGACCTATAGTGTTGAAATTGATAACTTTTTGTGAGATCATTTCTTGGCCTTGGAGTGTGAAGAGGAGTTGTAGGAAATGTCTTTCTATTCAAAATGAGCTTTGGATGGAATTTTTCTGATAAACCATGTGGAAGTTATGCCTTGGTCAAGTTACAGTTGACTTTTTCAACTGTCCAAATATGGAAACTTTTGCATCTTGAGACTTTTTGAGCCAAGCTTTGAAAATCATGATCAAGCATTGATCAAATGATGTTTGTGGCTTCAAAATGAGATGTTGACCAAAAATTTGAACTTTTGACTGTCAAATGACCATTTTGCCCCTGCAGTTGACTGTAGAGCAATTAGGGTTTTTGACTGTGCAATTTTGTGCTGTAAGTCTTGAAACTTGGTATGAGGATGATTGACCATGTTTATAAGCATGTGGGACTTGTTTGGACCCTTGGAAACTTCATTTTCTTTGTCAGAACCAAAACCCTAGTTTTTGACTGTTAGGAGGTCTTTGAGCTGTGCAACCCTTGGGGAGATTTTGAAGTTTTGACTTGGCAAATATTGAAGAATATGGGAGGGAAAATTTTTGGGTACAACATGCATGAATCTACTTACCATACCTACAGTGTATGCAAAGTCAGGCCTTGTATGACGAAGGTATCTAAATGATCCAATAAGTCTTCTGTATTGGGTTGGATCAACATCATCTTCATCTGCATCTTTCGACAGTTGCAGTCTTGGTTCTGCAGGTGTCGAAGTTGAGTTGCATTCTTCCATCTCAAACCTCTTTAGAATTTCTTCTGCATATCTTGTTTGATGCATCATCAAACCTCTACTGCTCTTGTAGAATTCGATACCAAGGAAATATGAGATCTCACCCAAATCAGACATTTCGAATTCCTTGCTGAGATCACCTTTGAAGTCTTCAATCTCACTCTTGCAGCTACCTGTTATCAACAAATCATCTACATAGAGACATAGTATAAGCAATTTACTCTTGCTTCTTCTTACGTATACTCCATGTTCAGTTATGCACTTCACAAATTCTTTCTCCCTTAGAAAACTATCAATTTTCTTATTCCAAGCCCTTGGAGCTTGTTTCAATCCATACAGGGCTTTATGTAGCCTGTACCCCTTTCTTTCTTCGTCATGTTTCACAAATCCAACTGGTTGTTTAACATAGACTTCTTCATCTAAGGGTCCATTTAGGAATGCACACTACACGTCCATCTGACATATGTGCCAACTGTTGATTTCTACTAGACCAACAACCAGCCTGATTATTTCGATCCTAGCAACAGGTGCAAAGACTTCGTCGAAGTCTATTCCTTCTTTCTGTAGAAATCCTTTCGCCACAAGTCTTTCTTTGTGTCGAGTTACTTCACCTTTCGAAT
Organism: Vicia faba; assembly: GCA_948472305.1. Lineage (NCBI taxonomy): Eukaryota > Viridiplantae > Streptophyta > Magnoliopsida > Fabales > Fabaceae > Vicia > Vicia faba. The sequence goes on from OX451735.1 coordinate 1,234,839,812, forward strand.
TCGTCTTCACTTTGTATACCCACTTGACATCAATTGCCTTCTTGCCTTGAGGCAATTTGATAAGTGACCAAGTGTTATTGTCTTCGATCGATTTTACTTCTTCGTTCATTGCTTTCACCCACTTCGAATCCTTTAATGCTTCAGCTGCATTAAGAGGTTCGACATCTGCATAGAAAGCATAATGCACCAGCTCACCTTCATCATCTATTACATCATCTGATGTAATCACACAATCTTGCAATCTTGCAGGCACGCGTCTTGTTCTTTGAGCCCTGCTTGTACTTGGTATATTTGTTGGTTCCTCTTGTCGAACTTCTCTTTCGACTTGATTTTCTTGCTCTTCGAATAAGATTCCCACTGAATCTTTCTTGACATTTTCAGTCCAATCCCATTCTTTGAACTCGTCTATGATCACGTCCGTGCTGATCACAATCTTCTTGTTCTCTCGATCAAACAACTTGTAGCCTCCTGTCGAATGATATCCAACTAGGATCATTTGACTTGTCATCAAGTTTTTTTCTCGACTGATCTGCCACATGTCTATGTGCAATTGATCCAAATACCTTCAGATGACTTAAGTTAGGCTTCACACCAGACCAACATTCTTCTGGAGTAATTCCTTCTAGCTTCTTTGTAGGACATTTGTTCAAAATATAAGTTGCAGTCGAAACAGCTTCACCCCAGAACTCTTTAGGTAAATTCTTTCCTTTCAACATACTTCTCACCATATTCATGATGGTTCGATTTTTCCTTTCTGCAATTCCATTTTGCTGTGGAGTATAGGGTGGCACCACCTCATGCACAATCCCTTCCTTTTCACATAATCTGTCGAAGTCTTTCGACACATATTCTCCACCACCATTAGTTCTCAAAACTTTGAGCTTTCGACCACTTTGTCTTTCGACCATAGACTTAAACCTGGTAAATACTTCGATCACTTCACTTTTCTTCTTGATCATGTAAGTCTATAACTTTCGACTGAAATCATCTATGAATGTAATAAAGTATTTGTTACCTCCCATCGAATCCACCTGGATTGGTCCACATACATCAGAGTATATGACTTCGAGACTAGCCTTCGATCTGCTTCCTGCATCCTTGCTGAAGCTATTCTTGTGTTGCTTCGCCTGCACACATTCTTCACATACTTCGTTTGGAATGTCAATTTCTGGCAATCCTGAAACCATATTTCTTCTCTTCAAATCTCTGATGTCTCTGAAGTTGAGATGACCTAGTCTATAATGCCATATCCATTCATCTCTGCTAGATGCAGTCGAAAGGCACTTGTGCTCCATCACATCTAGTTCAATCTTGAAGGTTCGATTCTGAGACATAGGAGCCTTCAAGATTACTCTCCCATTTGCATCAACAACTCTCATCAACTTATCTTCGATTGACACTTTATAATTCTTTTCGACCAACTGCCCTATACTGAGCAAATTGCTCTTCATGCCTGGTATGTACAATACATTCGAAATTACTGACTTCTTGCCATCTTTCCTCATGATCATAACATCACCAATACCTTCAGCTGCTAGGGTGTTGTCATTTGCAAATTTTACCATATTTTTCGTTAAGGGTTTTATATTGACGAACCAGTCTTTCCTTCCAGACATATGTGATGAATATCCTGAATCCAAGTACCATTGGTCCTTGAATCTATCTTCATCTTTTGTTGTGACCATCAGCATCATCTCTTCTTCTTCTTCATGTTTTGCAAGCTTTGCATCACTTTCTTGATTCTTTCGTTTTTCTGGACAATCACTCGAATAGTGTCCATATTTCTGACAATTGTAACATTGAATGTGACTTTTATCAGGTTTTCGACCACCACCTCTTCCTTTGTTTGCAGCACCACCTCTTTGGTTGCCTTGGTGTGGTCTTCTTTGATTCGACACGTCTCCTTCGATTTGGTTTCCTCTACCATTCGATTTGTTGTAGCCACCTCTACTTCTGTCGAAATACTTTCCTTTTCCTTTGGTCTCTTTTGCTGAATGTATCTGTAAGGCCACATCACTCTTCGATTTTCCTGTAGCTCTTTCGTTCATTATTTGTTCATGAGATTCGAGCGTCCCTTGAAGCTCTTACTTTGTCAATTTCAACAAGTCTTTCCCCTCTTCGATTTCCACCACTATGTGGTCGAACTTAGGAGCTAAAGATCTCAAGATCTTCGAAACAACAGCTCTTGTTGTTAATGTTTCTCCACATGCCTTGATTTAATTCACTAGTTTTGTAACTCTAGTGAAGAAATCAGATATGTTTTCACTGTCTTCCATCTGAAGCAGTTCATAGGTCCTTTTGTGAGTTTGTAACCTCACTTCTTTCACCTTCTCAGCACCTCCAAAAGACTTCTCAAGGATCTCACAAGCTTCTTTTGCAGATTCTAAATCACTAATCTTTTCAAAATTGTCTGGGCTGACACATTGATGAATTATAAATAATGCTTTATAACTCTGCTTCTCAAATTCTGTATATTTCTACTTTTCTTCTTTTGAAGCGTTTTCGCCAAGCGCTTCGACTCCATCTTTTACAAGGTCCCAAAGGCCTTGACACCTTAATAGGACTTTCATCTGTTTGCACCAATTCTCATAGTTGTCAACTTTCAGAATTGGCAGCGTTGCTGGATAGTTTGCATTCCCATAACTTGTCATCCTGAATTCTTCAATCGTTATTGATTGACACTTCTCTTGAATCGAAACACAATCTCTTGATACCAGATGTTGGAAATCCACCAATACTCTATGATGAATTTCGACCACCACTGATGATTAGTTATGAGACAAATAAAGAAAAGACAATAGAGATATTTCTGCAGAGTTTCTCTCTGCCCACAAACTGTAGAAATTTTATTATTCACTTTGCAACTGCAAAATACTGTGAATGACTTGATTACAAAATAGGGGTTACTCCCTCTATTTATACATTCAGGTTAGCTTGCTCCCTAAGCTAAAACTCAAACCCAAAATATCTTTTTACTAAATCAAATCTAATCAAATCTATTCTAGATTTAAATTCAAATATATTTAAATTTAAAACAAAATCAAATCTAATTTTGACACATATGAATTACAATTTAAAATTATCTTTTTAAAATTTCAAAATTTCAAATTTTTGTACATAATATTTATGTATGGCAAATTTCAATATATCCATTATTCTATAACACAACATTATAACTTAGAAGTTATAAATATATTTAATGAATTATAATAACATTTAATGAGTTATAACAATATTTAATTAATTAGAATTGAGATATCATAATATTGAAGAATAGTTATTTGAAATAAGTTATAAGAATATTAAAAGAAAAATAAATAGAATGAGGGTAACAAAAAGGTAAAATTTTATGATGCTTACTTATAAATCTTTAAATAAAAGCACATGATTTATATTTAAAAAATTTACAATTGTCTCAATCAAATTCATTCTTTTAGTTTTTAAATAAATTTATATAAATGCTCTAAATAATATTCGTTTTTTAAAATTCTCTCGGTTTTGCTATTCTCTTCTTCGTCCTCTATGCTAGATCTGAAATGGGCCAGCAAGAATGAGACTATTTAAATCCAATTAAATGATCATCATAATTATCATATTGATACTATTATAATAATAATGATATTATTTGAGATTATTTATAACGTTGAATTGATTATAAATTGTCAATTATATATATTTTTGTTAAATCAATATCACATTCCCTAATTGAATAAATATATGATTATCACTATTTAACTCCAATTAAATGATATCCATAATTATAATATTGATAATATTATAACGTTGAATTGATTATAATGATATTATTTGAGATCTTACAGTTTATGATTATAATAATATTAGTTATACAATAATTGAAGTTTCTAATTATAATTAGACTTATTTCTAATCAATTTCACAACTTCCAACAAAGTAAGATCCCTAATTAAATAAATAATTTGATTTTTGAAGTTCTTTTTTTTTATTTTTTGAAGAAAAAATGTAAATTCCGTATATTTTTTTCTATTTAGGTACGGGGACATTGTTGATTTGTTAAGTCATATAAGTTCTTCATTTAGATTGTTCCACCTACGTAAAAGTGTATTTGCAACAAGGTTGTGTTGTATATTCTATTATTTATGAATTAATTATGAATATGTTTTCATATCCTAAATAGTTCCATAATTTTATTATTTATTTTGAATACGAACTTATTTTCAATGGGTTATTATTTGAGTGAGGTGAAACATTCTACCTAAAATATCTACACCAAAATTATTACTTCCTAATTATTATTATTTAAACTTTCCAAACCATCCGTCAAACTTTCTTTTTAAAATTTCAAAAATTTCAAACTTTGTACATAATATTCATGTATGACAAATTTCAATATATCCACTATTCTAAAACACAACATTATAAATTAGAAGTTATAAATATATTTAATGAATTATAATAATATTTAATGAGTTATAACAATATTTAATTTGTTATAATTGAGATGTCATAATATTGAAGAATAGTTATTTGAAATAATTTATAAGAATATTAAAAGAAAAATAAATAGAATGAGGGTAACAAAAAGGTTAAATTTTATGATGCTTACTTATAAATCTTTAAATAAAGGCACATAATTTATATTTTAAAAATTTACAATTGTCTCAATCAAATTCATTCTTTTAGTTTTGAAATAAATTTATGTAAATGCTCTCAAACATATTCATTCTTTAAAATTCTCTCGGTTTTCCTATTCTTTTCTTCGTCCTCCATGTTAGATCTGAAATGGGCCAGCAAGAATGAGCCTATTTAAATCCAATTAAATGATAATCATAATTATCATATTGATACTATTGTAATAATAATGGTATTATTTGAGATTATTTATAATAATGAATTGAATATATATTTACAGTTATATATATTGTTGTTAAATCAATATCACACTCCCTAATTTAATAAATATATGATTAACACTATTTAACTCCAATTAAATGATAACCATAATTATAATATTGATAATGTTGTAATGTTGAATTGATTATAATGATATTATTTGAGATCTTACCGTTTATGATTATAATGATATTATTTATACAATAATTGATGTTTATAATTTTAATTTGACTTATTTATAACGTTGAATTGATTATCAATCAGATATAGTTGTTAAATCAATATCACAACTTCCAACAAAGTAAGATCCCTAATTAACTAAATAATTTGATTTTTGAAGAAAAAAGTAAACTTTGTTTTTATTTCTATTTAGGTACGGGGCCATTGCTGATTTGTTTAGTCATATGAGTTCTTCATTTAGATTGTTGCATCTACATAAAAGTGTATTTGCAACAAGGTTGTGTAGTATATTATATTATCTATGTAAGTAAATAAGAATATGTTTCAATATCCTAATTAGGTCCATAATTTTTTTATTTATTTTGAATACTAACTTATTTTGAAACATTCTACCTAAAATATCTACACAAACATTTTTACTTCCTAATTATTATTATTATAACATTATAACTTAGAAGTTATAAATATATTTAATGAATTATAATAACATTTAATGAGTTATAACAATATTTAATTAATTAGAATTGAGATGTCATAATATTGAAGAATAGTTATTTGAAATAAGTTATAAGAATATTAAAAGAAAAAATAAATAGAATGAGGATAACAAAAAGGTAAAATTTTATGATGCTTACTTATAAATCTTTAAATAAAAGCACATGATTTATATTTAAAAAATTTACAATTGTCTCAATCAAATTCATTCTTTTAGTTTTTAAATAAATTTATATAAATGCTCTAAATAATATTCGTTTTTTAAAATTCTCTCGGCTTTGCTATTCTCTTCTTCGTCCTCTATGCTAGATCTGAAATGGGCCAGCAAGAATGAGAATATTTAAATCCAGTTAAATGATAATCATAATTATCATATCGATACTTTTATAATAATAATGATATTATTTGAGATTATTTATAACATTGAATTGATTATAAATTGTCAGTTATATATATTTTTGTTAAATCAATATCACACTCCCTAATTGAATAAATATATGATTATCACTATTTAACTCCAATTAAATGATACCCATAATTATAATATTGATAATATTGTAACGTTGAATTGATTATAATGATATTATTTGAGATTTTATAGTTTGTGATTATAATGATATTATTTATACAATAATTGATGTTTATAATTATAATTTGACTTATTTCTAACGTTGAATTGATTATCAGTTACATATATAGTTGTTAAATCAATTTCACAACTTCCAACAAAGTAAGATCCCTAATTAAATAAATAATTTGATTTTTGAAGTTCTGTTTTTTTATTTTTTTGAAGAAAAAATGTAAATTTTGTATATTTTTTTCTATTTAGGTACGGGGCCATTGTTGATTTGTTAAGTCATATAAGTTCTTCATTTAGATTGTTCCACCTACGTAAAAGTGTATTTGCAACAAGGTTGTGTAGTATATTCTATTATCTATGAATTAATTATGAATATGTTTTCATATCCTAAGTAGTTCCATAATTTTATTTTTTATTTTGAATACTAACTTATTTTCAATGCGTTATTATTTGAGTTAGGTGAAACATTCTATCTAAAATATCTACACCAAAATTATTACTTCTTAATTATTATTATTTAAACTTTCCAAACCATCCCTCAAATTTGCTTTTTAAAATTTCAAAAACTTCAAACTTTGTACATAATATTCATGTATGACAAATTTCAATATATCCACTATTCTAAAACACAACATTATAAATTAGAAGTTATAAATATATTTAATGAATTATAATAATATTTAATGAGTTATAACAATATTTAATTAATTAGAATTGAGATGTCATAATATTGAAGAATAGTTATTTGAAATAAGTTATAAGAATATTAAAAGAAAAATAAATAGAATAAGGGTAACAAAAAGGTAAAATTTTATGATGCTTACTTATAAATCTTTAAATAAAAGCACATGATTTATATTTAAAAAATTTACAATTGTCTCAAACAAATTCATTCATTTAGTTTTTAAATAAATTTATATAAATGCTCTCAAACATATTCATTCTTTAAAAATCTTTCGGTTTTGCTATTCTTTTCTTCGTCCTCCATGCTAGATCTGAAATGGGCCAGCAAGAATGAGCCTATTTAAATCAAATTAAATGATAATCATAATTATCATATTGATACTATTGTAATAATAATGATATTATTTGAGATTATTTATAATGTTGAATTGAATATATATTTACAGTTATATATATTGCTGTTAAATCAATATCAGACTCCCTAATTTAATAAATATATGATTAATACTATTTAGCTCCAATTAAATGATAACCATAATTATAATATTGATAATGTTGTAATGTTGAATTGATTATAATGATATTATTTGAGATCTTACAGTTTATGATTATAATAATATTATTTATACAATAATTGATGTTTACAATTTTAATTTAACTTATTTATAACGTTGAATTGATTATCAATTAGAAAAAAAACGTAAATTTTGTTTTTATTTCTATTTAGGTACGGGGCCATTGCTGATTTGTTTAGTCATATGAGTTCTTCATTTAGATTGTTGTATTTACGTAAAAGTGTATTTGCAACAAGGTTGTGTAGTATATTATATTATCTATGGAAGTAAATAAGAATATGTTTTCATATCCTAATTAGTTCCATAATTTTTTTATTTATTTTGAATACTAAAACATTCTACCTAAAATATCTACACAAAAATTATTACTTCCTAGTTATTATTATTTAAACTTTCTAAACCAACCGTCAAACTATCTTTTTAAAATTTCAAAATTTTCAAAATTTTGTACATAATATATTTAATGAATTATAATAAGCCTATACTTAAGAAATTTACAACTGTCTCAATAAAATTCATTCGTTTAGGTTTAAAATAAATTTATATAAATGCTCTCAAACATAATCATTCTTTAAAGTTCTCTCGGTTTTGCTATTCTCTTCTTCGTCCTCCATGCTAGATCTGAAATGGGACAGTAAGAGTGAGCCTATTTAAATCCAATTAAAATGATAATCATAATTATCATATTCATACTATTGTAATAATAATGATATTATTTGAGATTATTTATAATGTTGAATTGAATATATATTTACAGTTATATATATTGTTGTTAAATCAATATCACACTCCCTAATTTAATAAATATATGATTAACACTATTTAACTCCAATTAAATGATAACCATAATTATAATGTTGATAATATTGTAATGTTGAATTGATTATAATGAAATTATTTGAGATCTTATGGTTTATGATTATAATGATATTATTTATACAATAATTGATGTTTATAATTAAAATTTGACTTATTTATAATGTTAAATTGATTATCAGTTATATATATTTGTTAAATCGATATCACAACTTCTAACAAAGTAAGATCCCTAATTAAATAAATAGTTTGATTTTTGATGTTCTATTTTTTTATTTTTTTGAAGAAAAAAAAGTAAATTTTGTATTTTTTTTTTATTTAGGTACGGGGCCATTGCTGATTTGTTTAGTCATATGAGTTCTTCATTTAGATTGTTGTAGCTACATAAAAGTGTATTTGGAACAAGGTTGTGTAGTATATTATATTATCTACGGAAGTAATTAAGAATATGTTTTCATATCCTAATTAGTTCCATAATTTTTTATTTATTTTGAATACTAACTTATTTTCAATGCATTATTACTTGAGTTAGTTGAAACATTCTACCTAAAAGATCTACATCATAATTATTACTTCCTAATTATTATTATTTAAACTTTCTAAACCAACCGTCAAATTTGCTTTTTAATTTTTCAAAAAATTTCAAATTTTTGTACATAATATTTATGTATGGCAAATTTCAATATATCCACTATTCTAGAACACAACATTATAAATTAGAAGTTATAAATATATTTAATGAATTATAATAATATTTAATGAGTTATAAAAATGTTTAATTAGTTAGAATTTATAAGTCCTAATATTGATGAATAGTTATTTGAAATAAGTTATAAAAATATTAAAAGAAAAATAAATAGAATAAGGGTAACATTTCATTATTTATTACCTTAATCTATTGACTCTAATTATATGGTACAAAGTGATATAATATATTAACTCTAATTATAGATACTACTCAAACCTAATCAATAACATTTAAATTTATATTTATAAAAAATTATATTTCTGTATGATATATTGTTAGCTTTTATAATACAAAAAATCCTACAAATATTTATTTTTGATAAAAAAAAAACATAAATTTATATTGGTAAAAAAATTCTTAAATTTCTAATAATAAATTCATATTGGTAAAAAAATGGTGAAAAGAGGCAAAGTTAAAAGTGTAGATGACTAAACTATATACTTATTGAATTATATTAGTTAAATTAAGTATGATTATGATATAAATGTGTTTTAGGCAATATTTTCATGATCCATATTGTTTTTAATCTTTTGAAAAAATATATTTTATATAATAAATGTTTGTTCATATTTTTTAGGTAATATTGTCATTGATCCATATTTTTGTTATTCATTTGAAATAATATATTTATATATTATTTTGTAATGTATTATACAATAATTAGTGAGATATATCTAAATTATTTCAATAATTAAAGAATATAAATTTTCTTCGATAATTAATTTATTCTACAATATTATATTATTTTTTAATTTCTCCAACAATAATTTTTTTTTACTTATAAAAACAAAATGATATTTATAAGAAAGGAAAATATTTATTGAATGATAATAAAAAAATTATCATTCAATCATATCGCCAATGCCTATATTATTTTCTACGAAATGCAATAATTTACTGACAATATGAAAATACAAATTGAATGACAATAAGAAATTGGATGGATATAATAAATTATATTAAAATTTTATTTTATAAAAATAAAATTAGTATTTTTTTTGATAAAATGTAATTAGTTATACAATTTTTTTTTACAAATATTTACTTTCTATAAAAAAACACGGAACAATACAAATTTGAAAATTAAATGTTCATAGAATGGAACTTTTAAAACTGTGTTTTTGTTAAATATAAATTGTATCCATTGGTGTACGAGTCTACTTTTAATATAATAAAACTAGTGACTACCATAATTACGTCATTAGACAACTAAATTTAGATTTAACATGGTTTTACAAAGACATATAAGTAATTACAACTACTAATCATTTATTTAATTAAATATTATTCAAATAATATATTAATTACATTTACAATGCATCACAATTATTTCATCTATGACATTAACACTTTCTCACGTATTGCATATACCACTTATAATGCATCTATTCAAAATAAAACATTGAGAACATATGCTTTTTAAGAAAACCTACACAACATTCAAGTTGTTCCATCTTTTGCAATTACCCTAGAGTCTGCTCAAAATTTATAAGAGATGTCTCTTCATTTGAATTCCTTCGATTCATTCATCTTTTCGCTGATTCAATTTCATCTACACAAAGCAATATTCATCACTATTCTCATCTCTGTTGTTATTTAATTTGTAACATCCTTATACTATTAATATAAGTATATTGTATTTGGTTAAATATATATTAAGAGGAATGGTTAGAAACTAACTAAGTGGCGTTAGAGTAAATACCACTTAGTTAGGGGAAATTTAGGCATAAAGGGCAATATAACATAGGAGTTAAGGGTTATTTGGCTAGAGATCAAAATTGAAGAGGAAAGAGCTTAGAAGCAAAGAAGGAGAAAGAAGAACTCTTGATCAAAATCCATTTTCGTATTCATGGAATAGCTCCCACATAAAAGGTAATTTCTCTTAGCTCACAACTCCGATTGAGGTGATTTCAGACTTTTCAGAAATTCACGAAATTCTCTACAAGTTGAATATAAGATTTGTCTTCTGCATGTGTATGATCAGGGAGATAATCATGTTTGAAGTAGGGGGTCTGAAGCTGAATTTACTGTACGAGTTCTTGTGACAGTCTTCAATCATCAAGCCATAACTTTTTACTCGTAGCTTCATTTTAGGTAATTCTTGAAGTTCTGAAATCTACATAAAATTACCTTCATTTTTATGAATAATTTCGTGATCAAAACTTAAGTATTGAAGGAGAAAATTGAGTTTGAAGTTGGAGTGAACTTGGTGAAATAGGTACTGAAGGGGTTACAGATTTCTTGTTGATGGAGACAGAATTTTGGGAAAGAGAAGAGTTCAATAGCTTCTTGGGTAGAAATTAGGTAGAAATTGTGGTTTTTAGAACTTGGGTAGTAATTGGGGTTTTTTGAAATTGATATGTTTGGGAACAAGGGTTAGAATGAGTAATTGCTAATGCATGTTGATTTTTATTATTGAATGACATGTTACTAATATGAAACTTATGTTTGTTTAATGATGGACACTTGATATGGAAGGTATGAATGTGGTTTGGGAACTCTATGACAGAACTATTATTGTTCTGGTTTTCCTGTTCTATGCAGACCGCGCTTAGTATACGGCGTCGCGCTTAGCGTTTCCCTCTGATGGTTAAATTTGGGAAGTTTGCAGACCTCGCTTAGCGCATATGGTTGCACTTAACGCACCCTATTGGGATTTGAATTTGAGAAATTATAGACCGCTCTTAGCACGACTATCCCGCTTAGCGTGTCTTACTAAAGCTTGAAAATTTAAATATTTTGCAGAGCGCGATTAGCGTAGGAGGCTCCGCTTAGTGCACCCTCCTGGACAAAACTGTATTATTTCCCCCCCTTGAGTGTAGTCTTGTACTATAATGTGTATTGGACGTCTCTTTGGCCTCATTGATGGTTGGATAACATGTTGTGTGATGCGTATAACTTGTGTGATCCTTAATTAGATTGCGGTATGAATAATACCATTGATTGTTATATGTAATTATTGAGAAATGCATTATGAAAGATGTTAAGTTGTGAATGCTTAATCACTTATTCTATGAATATGAGTGATAATGCATGATTATGATAAAATGTATTATCATTTGATATGCGATGTTATGTGAACTTAGAACAGAGTACTGACAGGGAAAACCTGGACATAGCATCCAGTTTAGGCCAATCTTGTGTGCTCTGTATGTGTGTATGCTTGAATTGGAGTAGGCCTGAATGTTAGGATGTAAATCGCTCATGACTTACACCATATAGAGTACTGAAAGAGAAGACCTGGCCATGGCTTCCAGTTTAGGCCAATTCTATGTGATTGGTATGTCATAGCACCTTGGCTACCATTGTGATGTGCTTGTGTGGGTCCTTGTGCAGTGTCCCACCAGCTGTTAATTGCATCGCGTGCTTGGTATGGTGGGGGTTATGATGCCACTTAGGCAATATTATAACATTACTAAACTCACCTCTAATGGTGCCATATAGGCAAGATCATTAAGTTGTCCTTCTGGTGGGCTCGTGTTGTCGAAATGGTGTTTTGCACCGGCAGTTAATCATATGCGTTTGGATGATGGATGAGTTGTGATGCCTTATCGACAATATCATTCTTAGACTTATCACGGATGGAATTCCACTTAGGAATGATCCGGATCATCGTGCTATGACCGGGGAAAGTATTTCAATGCGATGCATGGGTGCTACTCACTGAGGGTTTGAAAGCGTAACAGGGGTAGGGGCAAGTAACTTACTCCTGGATTCCTCGTATGCGGGTACGGGTCTGTATAATGGTTTGTATTTGATTATATGTTTGTTATTTCCTCATTGGGAAGTTATGGGACTTCCAATGATTGTGTACCATTGTTGTGTACTTGTACCCAGCCGTGAGAGAAAACCTAGATTCGCGGTGAATTTGTTCTGATGCATGTACCCTGTAGAACCAAGTGAACCCATAAGATAGGGGAACTTACTGAGATTTAGTAATCTCACCCCAATCCTCTTATTATTTTTTAGGAACAGGTTATAAGTGTAGAATTGCTAGATGGTCGGTTTCGAAGACTGCAGACGGACAAAAGGCAGTAAGACCTTGTAGATGTTATCTTTCTATTGTGAAATGTTGAAGACAAGCTTATTGTATACGTTCGGTTTTAGAATTATGTTGTATACACATTAAATTTCTTGTCTTTTTCAGCTATTTGTATTTTTTACTGTACCATAATTAACATCACTGCATATTATTCTATACATATATGTGTGGTTGTTACAATTTGTATCAAAGCAGGTCGATTCTTGTCCATGCCGTGAAATATCACTAGCAATTATCTTCTCCCTCATATGTGTGTGTTGCTAACCTGATTTTTTACTATCGTAGTATTCAGTTGTTGGGCCTGGAAATCTCACTTGTTGCATATGCGATGGATAGAATCACGGTGGAGCCACCACGAGGATGCGTAAGATCCGAAGCGACTCGAGCTGAAGTGGCAGAGACCTGTTAGTTGGGAGAATATGGGTATAGATGTAAGCCTAAATCTCGTGGTAAGGTTTAAGACTACCGGAGTTTCCAAGATTTGATTGGACGAAGTGGAACTTTCTCTAGATCCCGGTAGCCAGTGGCGGATGTGACTTGAGAACCAATTGGATGGAGGACTTTTGAGAGTTGAACGAAGGAGTCAGATCATTCTGGTTACTATGGATTGGGTGGTAGTGGCGTGAAAAAGGTACTACACTCTGACTGGTTTCGGTATCCCATAATTTGTGTGTGGATTGCTCAATAAAGGATTGGTAGAAGAAAGAGAAATGGTGACCTCTAATTGGGAAGATGTTGAATTCTTATACGATATTATCCTACTTGTTGTCTTCTGAGTAAGTAAACCCTTAATGTGACACTCGTAGGTTTTAACATCCTAAGGAGTATGGCTGGAAGGTTTTGAGGAGAGATAACTTCAATGGGGAGTTGTTCATACATCTGGCAACTATAACTATAGGATACAGGTTGACATTGTTATACGATACAGGGTAGGTTACTTGAGATCATGGCCTCGGAGTTGGACCACCGTGTTGGTACTACCAGACAAGTATAACACCACAGTATCGCTATCATGCATGGAACTCGACAGATGTGGGACAATGTCGATCTGGAACATAAGGTAAGTCTTTGACAAGTATTCGTAAGATATGGACCAAAATTCTCATGAGGTAGGTGTAACGAGGATCCATATGTTATGTTGGATAGTAGGGAAACTACCAGGCGATAGTGGGATCGATCAAGTTCTGATACTAAGTTATAGGGACCCCGAATGGTTGTGTTTGGGTGGATGATATCATGTGATACCTTATATATGTTTCTAGTTTCTTGGAGTGGTAAGTAATGAATGTGCAAGAATACCAGAGATAGAGCTGATGTGAGATGTTGTATCTTGGTTGTGTGTTGTGTGACTATTCTTTGACATTAGTGACCAGTGTTGGAATAGACGAAGTATATCTTGGGTTTACCAATATGAAATGTATCTAGCAAAGTATTTGTAGACTCTCTAGAGTGAAACAACATCGGTCTCGGTAAACATAGACATTTTGGGTTCAAAATGCCGAGAAATTCCAAAGGGAAATTTTCGAAGCACAAGTGAGATTCCTTGAGTTGAAATCACATTCTGGACATTAGAGCATGCGTTGGGAACGTAGTCGAGGTAGTCAACTTAGCAACAATTTCATAAACAACATGTGTGGTAATGAGACGGTCCTAGCAGCTTCAATTGGAAAATTGAATTTGCATCCTGAGGTTGTGCATGTATGGGACTACGTGGTTAAAGGAAGGCATATGAGGTTGTTAGATAACTGCTTGGGAAAAGTGTAGTTGTGAAAGGATTACTGCACTGCTTAAGATACATGATCTATCAGAGGTGTTATCACACTAAGTGTATGAAGTTGTATTGTAAGGAAGGAACTATGGGAAGTTATCAGTGTTGCCCGAGTTATTGTGTGATGTGGAAGCCGGTGGGATAGAATGAACTTGATTTCAGTAAGTGTTTGACCTTAGACATCCCAGAGCCAAAGCGTGTGACCAAGTTATATTCGTGGACTTAGCCAAGACTAATGGAATCGTTAGTGAACTGATTTTGGAAATTTCTAAACCTCGAGTAGTGGTATTTTTCGAGTGTAATTAAGCTTCTAGCGGGTATTGCAATTAGATGAACTCCGAAAAAGGAATATTATTGTTTGATGGATCGGACCCAAAGTATTAGAGAAATGTATCCAAGTGGATTATGTAGAAAGTGTGATTTAGTAGGTTTCAGGAATTGTGTGGCAGGTTGAGATCAGAGTAGCGCAACGGATGGAAGGAGAACCTGATAAGTTCGTCGTAGGTGAAAAAGGTATATTTGTAACAAGTGTTCAGTGAAGGAATCTTCCTAAGAGAAACTCACAGGGCAATGTTTTCTTCGTCCTAGTCTCTCAAGGATCCACCTTAATCTAGATAGATGTTATTGATGGACGATCTTAGAGGAGACTTCGTGGTTGGATGAGGATTGTAAGTTAACTATTAGAATTCAACCTTCGTTAATGAGACATGTGTGGAATTGTTGGATATCAATGTTATAGCTGTAAGAATGTGTATCTTTGTAGTATCTAGTGGGAATTCTTTGTATAATTTGAAGCGAGAAGCCTTGTGGTGTGAAGAAGGTAGACTTGGAATAAGTCAATCTAAACGTCAGGGAGTTAGAGGTTGGGATCAAGGAATTCATTAAGCATTTGTAGGAGAGTGTTTGGACTTGTATGGAAGAGATTCTGAAATGTTGTTATTAGAATGAGACATTGTAATAAAAATGTGTAGATTTGAGGCAATACAAGTAAGCCACAGAAGAAGTAAAGACAACCAGTTTTATGTTAAACAAGGATGAGCTTGACATACATAGAGGATGGGGAATATTTGACTAGATGGAATTTCAGGAATTCTAAAACTATGAAGACTCAGTGTGAATAAGTCAGGATCAGGAACCTTGAAAGAATTATTTCTCAGGTATGTCAGGACCAGATGTCAGGATAAACGCGTTGTGTGATGACTAAAGTTTACAGTTAAGAATTCTAAGGATACAAGCGAAGCAAAGAATTGTGTTTTCTTGGATAAGACAATTTTCAGATGAAGTCGCAAGGTTTAGTGAAGGAGAACTGTAAAGGATTTTTGTACCCTCATTGGAAGAACGTATCGAGAGTGCATTCTCATAGAGATTGAAAGGAATTTGAGGGTGAATTCTATTTAAGGGAGGAGAATGTAACATCCATATTCTATTAATATAAGTATATTGTACTAGGATGCATATATATTAAGAGGAATGGTTAGAAACTAACTAAGTGGCATGAGAGTAAATACAACTTAGTTAAGGGGAAATTTAGGCATAGAGGAGAATATAACATAGGAGTTAAGGGTTGTTTGGCTAGAGATCAAAATTGAAGAGGAAAGAGCTTGGAAGCAAAGAAGGAGAAAGAAGAACTTTTGATCAAAACCCATTTTCGTATTCATGGAACAGCTCCCACATAAAAGGTAATATCTCTTAGATAACAACTTCGACCGAGGTCATTCTAGACTTTTCAGAAAGCTCGCGAAATTCTCTACAAGTTGAATATAAGATTTGTCTTCTGCATGTTTGTGATCAGGGAGATAATCACGTTTGAAGTAGGGAGCCTGAAGTTGATTTTATTGTACGAGTTCTTGGGACAGTCTTCAATCATCAAGCCATAACTTTTTACTCGTAGCTTCATTTCGGGTAATTCTTGAATTTCTAAAATCTACACGAAATTACCTTAATTTTTATGAATAATTTCGTGATCAAAGCTTAAGTATTGAAGGAGAAAATCTATTTTGAAGTTGGAGTGAACTTGGTGAAATGGGTACTGAAGGGGTTACGAATTTCTTGTTGATGGAGATGGAATTTTGGGAAAGAGAACAGTTCAATAGCTTCTTGGATGTTATATTGATCTCTAGTAATCCAAGGTGAGTTCCATTGTTAGAACATGAGTAGAAATTGGGGTTTTGCGAAATTGATATGTTTGGGAACAAGGGTTAGAATGAGTAATTGCTAATGCATGTTGATTTTTATTGATGAATGACATGTTACTAATATGAAACATATGTTTGGGTACTGATGGATACTTGAGATGGAATGTATGAATGGGGTTTGGAAATTCTATGATAGAACTATTGATGTTCTGGTTTTTCTGTTCTTTGCACACCGCGCTTAGTGCGCGGGGTCGTGCTTAGCGCGCCCCTCTGATAGATGAATTTGGAAAGTTCGCAGACCATGCTTAGTGTGCAGGGTCGCACTTAGCATGCCCTACTGGGAGTTGAATTTTGAGAAATTATAGACCGTTCTTAGCGCGACTATCCCGCTTAGCGTTCCTTACTGAAGCTTGAAAAATTAAATATTTTGCAGAGCGCGCTTAGCGCGCGAGGCTCCATTTAGCGTGTCCTCCTAAAAATACTTGTATTATTTCACCCCCTCTTGAGTGAAGTCTTGTACTATAGCGCGTGCCAGACGTCTCTTTGGCCCCATTGATGGTTGGATAACATGTTGTGTGATGCGTATAACTAGTGTGTCCTTAATTAGATTGCGCTACGAATAATATCATTGATTGTTATATGTAATTATTGGGAAATGCATTCTGAAATATGCTAAGTTGTGAATGCTTAATTATTGGGAAATGCATTGTGAAAGATGCATTATTATACTATATTTATTTACTATTTATAACGATATTCCACAACCCATCTGAACGCATGGGTATATATATATATATATATATATATATATATATATATATATATATATATATATATATATATATATATATATATATATATATATATATATATATATATATATATATATATATATATATATATATATATATATATATATATATATATATATATATATATATATATATATATATATATATATTTGTGTGCTTGTGTGTTTGTGAAGTGTACTTAATCATATACTAATATATTTTTCAACATTAAATATATGTATATCCTGATAACTACTACAATTTGATAATTAAATTACTATTTGTGTGACAATTATCATTGAAAGCTTTTTCTTTTTTATCTTAATTAGTATATATTTTTATGATTGGTGAAAACACAAATTTTATATGCTTACCGATATTTTTTTTGTCTTTCATGTTTTATTTTACTCATTAATATTTTGTCTTAGTTTGTAACAAAGTATAACATATTATATATGGTCAACATTTATATATGTTCAACAAGTGTTAGTCTTTAAAATATAAAATAAATTTATGGTCACTCCGTTAATACCCGCGTCTGGAAAAAAAAAAGACGAGCATACATAATATGGGGTTCGATTTTGATTGATTTTTTATTTATTTTTAATTAAGAATTATATATCCGTATACCGTAATTTTCTTTGGATATCTCTACTTTTTAATTCAATTCCTAATATTATTTTCTAAAAATGGAAATAATTGGATGATAATAAATGATATCTAAATTTTAATTTATAAAAAACAATAATATTATTTTTGTGACAAAATATTATAAGTTATACCAAAAATGTAGGATGAATACACAAATTCGATAGGATACTTTTGTTCCTGTGAAAATATGTAGGTATTTGTTATTTTTTACTATTCCTTTTTATTTGTTTTGGAGTGTGTATTGTGTCTAGTAATCTCATTAAAAGTCAGTTTTTAATGCAATATCGGGATTTTCCTTTTCATTTACTGTCTTCTTTTTATTTACCAACATGATCTGCATCACTATATTGGACTATAGCCTTTCCATTTACCAATGTGAACTGCATAACTATATTGGACTACGAGTAATTAAACTACACATTCCAAGACTATTAATACAAATGTGTAGGTTGAAAAAATATGTTTAGATTGAAATATAGTCGTTTATGTTTAAAACGTATCAATAATTCATGAAGTTAAAGGCTAAAATATGAAAGTTGTGTAGCAGTGGCGCATACATACAAAAGTGTAACACTATAAATAATTGATCTTTTACTTATCCTTTTACAAAAAAATTTAAAAGTTAAATTTCTTATTTAAGAGAGTCGCAAAATCATATGTTTAAATTTTGAAACTTAATTGTGTTTAAATTTATTTTATATTAGATTATAAAATCGTATAATATCAATAGCATCCATAAATTTACAATACAGAAGAATTTAAAAATTATAAGCAATGACCGACAGTATTAAAGACATTTGAGTTGTCTAGACACCAAGAGTTCTAAAAAATAATGTAGGGACCATATGGTATACGATGATTATGCATTATTACAAAATAATTACATCTGTTCTGCAAGTAAAGTAAACCTTACAGTGTCTTTCTTCCTACAAATTGATGTAGAAAGGTTGGCTATGCGATCGAAGAACATATTGCGCGCCAGAAAACATTTTAATATTTAAGCAATTTTCTATTTTAATATTTAAGCAATTTCTATTTTATTCATTTTATTTAATTTTGTTTTGGATTAAAGACCCATAAGGCCCACTAGGGTTATTTTGTTTTATATATTTAAAGACCTTTGACGTTAACATAAGGATTATCTTTCATTATAATAGAATCCAAAGTTTTCTTTGTGTTGGTGTACTCCAACTTATCTGACAGGTTTTGCGCTTGCAACCCTATGTTTTGCTATAGGTTTTGCGCTTACAACCCTATTCCTTTATTCAAAATTTAGCGCTTACTAATCCATAGGGATTTCGACTGCAACCGTTGGCTTCAGAGCTGGTTTTCTCTTGTTCTTTTCGTAGCTTGACAACCATGGTGGATTAACCGGTAACCATATTAGATCTTGAGGGAATTACCATGGCTTTTACCACGACTCTAACTACTTTGACTTAACAGATGGGGAATTTAACAAATTAAGTGAACAAAAAAAAAAGTGAATCAGCGAAGCGACATGGGAAGACAACATGTTAGGGTTCCCCGGGGTGGAAACAATCATCACACTATTATTGCTGACAAGTCAAATTCCGAAGAAAATGAACAAGACGAGAAAGAGGTAGTTGATCATGGAAATAAACATAACCATGATTATCCAAAGAAGGCTGCTACTCCATTATTCAATGGAATGATGGGAGTGGAGGAGTTTTTGGATTGGCAGATTGACGTTGACAGGTTCTTCGATGTTATAGGCGTCCCCGAGAACAATCAAGTCAAGATGGTTGCAATCAGGCTTAAAAGTACTGGAGATGTCTGGTGGAATAAACTTGGTGAATAATGATTAACATATATATATATATATATATATATATATATATATATATATATATATATATATATATATATATATATATATATATATATATATATATATATATATATATATATATATATATATATATATATATATATATATATATATATATATATATATATATATATATATATATATATATATATATATATATATATATATATATATATATATATATATATATCTATATATGTGTGTGTGTGTGTGTGTGTGTGTGTGTGTGTGTGTGTGTGTGTGTGTGTGTGTGTGTGTGTGTGTGTGTGTGTGTGTGTGTGTGTGTGTGTGTGTGTGTGTGTGTGTGAAGTGTACTTAACCATATAGTAATATATTTTTCCAGAGGATTATGAACAAATTATTTATAAGAAGTACATCGAGTGTGTTCAGGAAAAGAGAACTGTGACTGAATACACAACTAAGTTTCTGCAATTTTCTGAGAGCAATGAATTGGGAGAATCAGAGAGCTAGAAAGTGGCTCGATACATAAGTGGCCTACAAGGATCCCTTTAGAAGAAGATGGGTTTATAGACTGTATGGACCGTAGCTGAGACATCTAGTTTAGCTTTGAAGTTAGAATTAATGGAAAAATCTCCTCGAAATTTCTCGTCTTTTAGAAGGTACTTACTCCAGAATAACTATGAATCAGCAGGTGACAAAGAAAAAAGTAACTCTCTGGGATTCCAACCCTGGGAATAAAGGGGCTAGCAACTCTAGCAGTGTGCAGCAGGGTAAAGCACCAATTCAAAGGCATAATAATCCATATTCTATACTCACTATAGACACATGTTATCGTTGTAAAGGAAAAGGCCACAAATTGAATGTTTGTCCAACAAGGAGAGGCGCTACTGTTGTGGAAGAAATGGAGGAAGATAAATAAATAGAAGATCCTATGGTTGAGAGCGATGAATATGCCGATGTTGAGTTTGCAGAGGAAGAATCTGATGAGAGGGTAAATTTTGTGTTGAAATGAATGTTACTAGCCTCCAAAGATGAAGGGCGACACAAGAATTTGTTCAAAACACATTGTTCTATCAAGAATAAAGTGTGTAATATGATTATGGATAATGGAAGAACGGAGAATCTGGTGTCGTAGAAATTGGTAGATTATTTAAAGTTGTCCATAAAATCCCATGAGAAGCCATACAACCTATGTTGGGTAAGAAATGGCTCACAAGTTTGAGTAACACTAGTCTGCAGAGTTCCTATCTCCATCGGAAAACATTACAGAGAAGAGGTACTCTATGATGTTCTTGATATGGATGTTTGTCATATTTTATTTGGTAGACCATGGAAGTTTGATAAAAATATCCCTTGTTGAGGTCGAGATAACATGATGATGTTTACACGGGGCACACATAAAATTGCTATGGCTCCTATTTTTCACTTTGATAAGAATCCAGGAGGAAAGAAGTCTAGTTTCTTAGTGATGACACATAGTGAAAAGGAGCTTGATGAGGATATAAAAGAAAATAAATGTTTTGTCTAGTGGTGATAAAATGATTGATGAATGTTGAAAAGAAGGAAACAACGATTCCAGAAGAAGTGCTAGAGATCGTTGAGGATTTCGAGGAGTTGACTGCAGAGGAATTACCAAATGATTTGCCTCTCATGCAAGATTTTCAACAACAAATTGACATCATCCCGGGGTTTATCTTACCAAACCTTCCTTAGTACCGTATGATCCCCAAGGAGAATGATATTTTAGGAGCAGATTTAAGAATTGTTGCAAAAGGGATTTATTCGTGAGATCATGAGTCCATGTGCAGTACCAATCCTTTTATACCCTAAGAAAGGAAATCAGTGGTGAATGCGTGTTAACATTCGAGCCATTAATAAGATAACTATCAAGTATCGATTACAAATTCCCCGTTTGGAAGACATGCTTGACGAGTTGGCAGGTTCTAAGGTGTTCTTGAAGATATATTTATGTAGTGGCTATCATCATATCAGAATTAGACATGGAGATGAATGGAAAACAACTTTCAAGAGGGAAGATAGATTGTATGAGTGGTTGGTGATGCTCTTTGGGTTGTCAAATTCCCGTGGCACCTTCATGCGGTTGATGAATCAGGTTCTACGTCTGTTTACTGGTTCTTTTGTGGTGGTTTATTTTGATGTCTAATTTACATTAAGACAAAGAAAGAACATTTGTAGCATGTGAGTCAAGTGTTGCAAGTCTTACAAGAGAACTATTTGTACATTAATCTGAAAAATGTACGTTCAGCACCAACAAGTTACTTTTTCTCGGCTTTGTTGTTGGTGAAGAAGGGATTTGGGTTGACGAAGATAAGGTGAGTGCTATAAAGGACTAGCCTGCACCTAAATTTGTGACAGATGTTCGTATCTTTCATGGTTTTGCCACCTTTCATAGGCAGTTTATCAAAGATTTAAGAACTATCATTTCTCCCATTACTGAATATTTAAAGAAAGGAAAGTTTAATTGGGGGTTTGAGCAAGAGAAAAGTTGTACACTAATTAAAGAGAAGATATATACCGCACTGGTATTAGAACTTCCCAATTTTGACAAGGTATTCCAAGTTGAATGTGATTCTAGTGGAGTGGGAATAGGAGTTGCGTTGTCTCAGGAGAAGAAACCAATAGCATTTTTCAGCGAAAATTAAGCGATGCTCGCCAGAAATGGAGTACTTATGATCAGGAATTGTATGCAGTCTTTAGAGCTCTATGCCAGTTGGAGCATTATTTGGTTCAAAGGGATTTCATTCTATTTACTGACCATCAAGCTTTAAAGTTTCTTCATAGCCAGAAGGTAATAAATAAGATGCATGCTCGGTGAGTGAGTTTTCTATAGAAATTTCCTTTTATTATTTAGCATAAGTTGGGGACTCTTAACAAGGTAGAAGATGCATTGAGTAGGAGGGCTTCCTTGCTAATTACCTTAGCGCGGGAGATAGTAGGTTTTGAGTGCCTAAAAGAGTTATATGAAAGTGATGTTTAGTTCAAGGAGTTACGAACTAAGTGCGGTGGAAAATATCCTTGTGCAAGTTTTCATATTCAAGATGGCTATCTTTTTAAAGGAGATCGACTGTGCATTCCTTGCTCCTCTTTAAGAGAAAAGTTAATTCGAGACTTATATGGTGGTGGTCTTAGCGGTCATCTGGGTAGAGACAAGACCATTTCTATTCTGGAGGATATATATATTATTGGCCACACTTGAGGAGGGACGTTGGTACTATAGTCAGGAGGTGTTATACTTGTCAGATTTCTAAGGGTCTGTCTAAAAATACTGGTCTTTATATGTCTTTACCTATTCCTGATGATATTTGGCAAGATTTAGCCATGGATTTTGTGTTAGTCTTGCCTCGTACACAAATAAGTGTAGATTATGTGTTCGTTCTAGTAGACAGATTCTCCAAGATGACCCACTTCATTGCTTATAAGAAGAATGCTGATGCTTCCAACATAGCCAAACTATTTTTCAGGGAGGTTGTGCATCTTTACGGGGTTCCTAAGTCAATTACTTCAGACAGGGACACCAAATTTCTCAGTCATTTTTGGATTACTCTTTGGAAATTGTTTGGAACTGCACTGAATAGGAGTTCTATAGCTCATCCTCAAACGAATGGGAAAACTGAGTTAACTAATAGAACATTGGGAAATATGATTCAAAGTATTTGTGGTGACAAATCAAAAGAGTGGGATTTAGTTTTTCCTCAGGTCAAATTTGCTTACAACATCATTTTGCATTCAGCTACAGGGAAATCACCATTCTCTCTGGTCTATAATTATGTTCCTAAGTATGTGGTTGATTTGGTTAAGTTGCCTAAGGCGTCTGGAGTTAGTGCGGCTGCTGAGAATATGACCGAGGAAATGGTAGCTATTAAAAAGGTTGTCAAGCCTAAGTTAGAGGCTACTGGGCAGAAGAATAAAGAAACTACTGACACACACAGGAGAGTCAAAGTTTTCAATGTAGGATAAGATGTGATGGTGTTTCTACGCAAAGAGAGGTTCCTGGTTGATACTTACAACAAGTTGCAGCCATACAAATATGGACTGTTCAAAGTGACCCAAAAGATCAATAATAATTCTTATATGGTAGCTCTTCCGAATGTCATGAATATATCCAATACCTTAAACATTGCTAACATTCATGAGTATCAAGCAAATAAGGCTCTTTATTAAGAAGAGAAATTGGGGTCGAGTTCTTCAGAGGTGGAAGAGACTGATGTAGGAAGGTTGGATGCACGTATCGAAGAAGATATTGCGCGTCAGAAAGCATTATAATATGTAAGCAATTTTCTATTTTAATATTTAAGATGTTTCTATTTTATTCGTTTTATTTAATTCTGTTTTGGATTAAAGGCCCATAAGGCCCATTAGGGTTATTTTTTATGTATTTAAAGACCTTTGACGTGATCATAAGGGTTATCTTTCATTATAATAGAATTCAAAGTTTTCTTTATGATGGTGGATTCCAACTTATCTGACAAGTTTTGTGCTTGCAACCTTTGTTTTCTTTATAGATTTTGCGTTTGCAAATCTATTCCTTTATTCTAAATTTAACGCTTGCTAATCTCTAGAACTTCCAAATGCGTCACAAATAAAGAGTATAAGGTATAAAATGATTGTGAACCATAGTTCTTGGGGGGAGAAAATGACTAGTTCTCAGAGGGATAATATTTACATACTCAGGTGCATCTAACATATATATATTTCTATAAGAATGTATATAATACATATTATTCAAATATTCATCTTTAAATCAACTAATAAAAGTTTTCTTATTAAGTTATTTTTCATTATTTAATAATGAAATTAATATTATTTAATGAGAAAAAATAAAATATACAGACAATATAAAATTTTTATATTATTAATTAATGAGAGACATGACATCACAATAAAATTTATTTTTATTTTTAAAATATTGATATGTCATGATAAAATTCTTTTACACTGATAATGCATTATCTTTAACCTCTTATTTAATACGTCAAAAATGTAAAAGATTGAGTTCAATTAATTAAATGTCTCAAGCACGAGCTTATTGGCTATGTGTTATAATAGATTTAATTCAAAAAAGTAAAAGTAGATACCGAGATACCGAGATACATAACATAGTGCAAATCTAAATATAATTTATTTGACATTTATTTGTGAAATTATTTTTCATTTTTTTCTTCTCATTTTGAATAGACTATTTTTATTTGTAATTACACATTTTGCATGTTAGCACAAGAAAATCCAAAAAACACTTACACTTTAAAATGATGGACGATTATGATATATCTCAACTTAGCTCTCAACATTTATACTTAAGCCAATCCAAACAAGGTCTACACACTATGAAACACTTAATGGAGCAGTCCTTTAGGTTACGCTTTTTTTTAATAGAAAACAAAAGAATACTATTAAAACGAGTACAAGAGGTATTCAAACACAACAAACAAAGCTACCTGCTCATCTTACAACAGTCTAAGGGAGAGGTAAACCAATCAAAGAGTTAACAATTTAAGATGGTTTTACAAAATAACCATAACCACCTCCATGAAGTATATTTGATAGAATTCAAGCATTTCTCAAAACTGAAAACTCTACCTTGAAATATAACATAATTCCTAAACAACCAAATATTCTAAATTGTAGCTAATCAAATCTAACAAATACAATATAGGATGTATGCATCCTTCACAATATGACCGTGGAACAAGACTTTAATAAGATGATCTAAATTCAAAATTACCATGCTCCCCATCCAAGAAGCAACTTCCTCCTAGATTCTAATGGACACTTTACAAGAAGCAACTTCCTCCTAGATTCTAATGGACACTTTACAAAGACCGAAGAGATGGCGGGCAGACTCTTCTTCAACAAAGCAAAATGAACAACACTTGTGCCAATCCGAAGACGCCACTCCTCTCTTGGCAAGCTGGTCACGAGTTGGCAGCAGGTCGATCTCCAAACAAAAAAAAAGAATTTTGGTTAGAACTTTAAGCTCCCACAAAATGTCCAAATCTTTCTTGATATTAGACTTCACAAAGAATTGATCATCAATATTTTTCTCCCACAGAAATTCGTTGTTGCCCACCTAAAAAGGCATACTGGAATCCAATCACTATGTCAAACAAGGGATTAGACAGCGCTTTTTTAGGCCTTTAACAGCGCTTAAAAGCGCTGCTAAAACCTCTGCTGCTAAAGGTATAGACAGCGCTTATGTAATTTCGAAAGCGCTGCTATAGGTACCCCCCTTAGGAACCCCTTTAACAGCGCTTACACTTTAGACAACGCTTTTAATGTGGAATTTTAGACAGCGCTTGGTAAAAGCGTTGTCTATTCCCCCCCTTTAGCAGCGCTTTTCTTTATTATTTTATAATATATTTTTTTTCAATCACTTTAGACAGCGCTTTCATGAAAAGCGTTGTCTATTCCCCCCCCCCCCTTTAGCAGCGCTTTTCCTTATTATTTTTTAATATATATTTTTTCAATCATTTTAGACAGCGCTTTCATGAAAAAAGCGCTGTCTATTCCCCCTCTTTAGCAGCGCTTTTCCTTATTATTTTTTATATTTTTTTTCAATCACTTTAGACAGCGCTTTCATTAAAAGCGCTGTCTATTCCCCCCCCCCTTTAGCAGCGCTTTTCCTTATTATTTTTTTAATATAATTTTTTTCTAACACTTTAGACAGCGCTTCTCATTAAAAGCGTTGTCTATTCCCCCCCTTTAGCAGCGCTTTTCCTTATTATTTTTTTAAATATAATTTTCTTTCATTTAAAACAAAACGCTGCCTATCAAATTTAATCTCACCATTTTTGCACCAGAATTTATAGCTTCATTATAACATTTTAAACAACAACAACATCAATATACCACAATGAAACAATATCATAACAACATCAATATTCATCTCTTAAATCCTTTTTGCACAATATACACAACAACAACATTAGTATATACCACAATGAAACAATATTATAACAACATCAATATTCATCTCTTCAATCATTTTTGTACAATATACACAACAACAACATTAGTATATACAACAATGAAACAAAATCAACAATGAATTACAAAATAACTCTATCTTCTACATCGAGCTGCACCTATATAACCTAAAACAAAATCAAAAAATCAAAATTCATACAAGTTACCAAATAACAACAACAAAAACAATAATATTGTAACACAACTATAACGACATATATTATATTCTCAAAACTCAAAGTTATACCTTATAATAAAACTCTCAAATCCATAACAAATTGGCACCAATCCTCCATAAGTTCATCCAATTGATCTTTGAGTATGAAGCACACTTGAATTCATCAAAGTACTACATAATAATATAACATAGTATGATTTAATTAAAATACTAAGTCATTTTATGAGAAATATGAAAATAATTTCTAAGTTAGAAATCCATACCGTGGATGGAATCTCTAATCGGTCCAAAAGAATAGTTTCTTTCATAAACCTCAACATAAAATAACCGCAATCTACACCATTACGCTGACGAGGATACTACACATGGAAAGAAAATACGGATATACATCAAGATATACACCTTAACTTGTTTTATCAAGTATCATCGCTATATAATCAAAACTGTGAAAATATATACCTCCACTTTGATCCAAGAAATATTGTTGACTCTACTCCTTGGTACTTGAATATCTCTTTGTGCTCGAAAACTTTGTAGAATGCTATAATAAAATAATAACAAATATTTAGAACTATCGCACATAAATAATTAAATATACACAGTAATATTTTGGAACAATTTCACTTACGTGTCAATCGTCTTCTTCATATCTGGGTATGTTGTCCAATCATTGCCCAATGAATCCAGATAATATACAATTTCTCTCACAGGATTAATTGCAACCAATAACCAGTGTCCACTGAAATATTAAACAAAGGTTAGATGAAAATTTTCTGCACAACGTTAAAAAACGAAAAATTATAATAGAGGATATTTAGAATGAAAATCTTACTTGGGGCCAGTATTATATGGTAAAAAGAACAATTTTTCTGTATCTTTGCTGGCCATAAATAAACTGAGCACAAATGCTATTACTTCATCTGGTTTTGAGATGATTGACCCTGCTTGGACAATGTTGGAATTTATGAAAGCGAATCTGGACTCCAATCCACGCGGGCGAATCAACTTGTCATACAGAAACCTTAAATAAAAACATCATTAACATTAATTATTCATTTAAATGAGTAAATAAATTCTGCAATTAATTAAACAAAGTTGATTGGAGTATACCTGATATATGTATTAATAACAGCCATGCCTAATGTCAAGTGTCCAAAAACTTCTTCCAAATCCTCCTTACCAATTGTTGTCATGCCTTCAGAACCATAAATCCCTTCATTCAGGGGTATAAGAGAAGTACCACCTTGCAAAATAGTTGTGAAGCTTATAAATGTCTGAAGGCACGACCTATATTGTGAAGTAGTTTTCTTTCTAGCCCCGGTCCTCTTAGCAACACTCTTTGTTTCTGTGGGAATGTTGCTAATTACAGGCTCCTTACCCCTACTTACAACTTCAATCTCTTTAGCAGGAATAATCTAAATATCATAAAATTAGAGTGGTCAAGTATAGGACGACAAATTAACATTATCTAAGCATAAATATCATATAATTGTGTTGTACCTATTTTTTTGCTGTCACTGACTCCTTTGGCCGCGTAATCCCTTTATCTTTTGGTTTGGGTTTTGTAGGAGTCTAATATTACCATGCAAAAAAAATGTAAGTAAAACGAACGTAAAAAATTTGAGCACTAAAAGGTTCATAACGATTTTAATTATACCTCATCATCTATGCGAACGAGTCTTGACGGCCATGCAACAAACGCTCATATTACCTCTCCCATCAATGTTGCATCCGAAACTTCATCTAGGATTGGTAATGACGCACCCTCCTCTAAAGCAATATCAATCGACACTTTCAAATATCCAGAAGGGAGCGGTTTATGATGAAGTACTTCTCCCAGAGTGTGATGGACTTTTCCCTTGCCAACCATGCGATAAGTTGGTGTCTCTAAAAAGAGTTGACAAGGTAAAATGCCCTAAAAACAATAATAAATATGACATCGTTAATGTGTATATATGTCAGTTAAATAAATTACACTAATTTAATTTCATAATAATATATGTAAGTACCTCGGGAATACTCGGTTGAGCTGCACAATTGACACTAGCTATGTCACTAGCTTCTTTAACACCCGAAGCTTCCCTTTCTGATTGGTACTGTCTTGCTTTTTCCTTCCTCAATTCAAGAACTTCAGCTTCTAATGCACCCAACCTTGCCTGCAGTTCTTTATTGCTAGCAGATTTTGTCTTTGGATTGTTCTTTTTCAAGGAGCTTGGAGTAACCCCATGTCCTTTACCCCTCACCCGACCAGAATACTCACGAACATCTAATGCTCGACTAAGTATGCTCATGCAATCATCTGGTGGAGATGTAGACTGAGACAAACTCTCCTGAAATTCATATGAATATTGTAAAAACATGAATACTATATGTTAATAAAATTTTGATTTAATTAAAATTAATGTTATACTTACGCATTTTTCAAAAATTTGTTGTACATCTTCTTTAAGAACTCCATCCTTACCCACACGGGCAACCTTCCAAAAAACATGCTCCGGAAGAGATGTTTCAGAACTACTCTCCTCTTTTAACTACACATTAACACAAAAAACAAGCTCAGTTATAACTCTTGATGAACAAGTATATCATTGCAATTTGTAAATACTTACTATTTTTTGTTCTAATCGTGCATATCCCAAACGCCCTTTTTTGTATGGATATGCGGGAGATGATGCTCTTTGACGATTTAATTCACTTACACTCTGAAATTTTGGGGTTTTCCGTTTGGCTTTAAAAACATCCCATTCTTTAACTGAAATCACATCTGCATATTCTGCTGGACGCTCTGCATCAACAAATTTTTTTCCGGCATCTCTAAGATATTTTCTGTTTAAATATGTTCTAAACCCTCTTAGTATTTTGCCGGCCAATCCAAGACAATAATCTTTTCTTCTGTCATCAATGTTGAAAGACCTCTACAAAAAACATACACAAAGTGCGTTAGTATAAGTAATTTAAAGACATAATTTAAAGTACATAATCGTAATTTAAAGACATAATTTAAAGCACCTGTATCTCACTCCAGATTTTGTTTTTAGCATCATCCAGCTTATCATCTCTCCACTCATCACAAGTTATTGGAATTTCTCTCCTTACAAGTGTACCAATGTAACTTGTCAATTTAGAACCGTTAGGCTCAATTAATTGGTCATTTGGACTCCAATGCACATCGTATTTTATACCTCTATCTCTATCACGAATGATATTCTTCATAATAGTTTTTCCTCTTTTAATTTCTTTTTCCACTCCCTTACTGGATTTTCCTCCATCATTGTCTCCATCATTAATAGAATCATCGTGTGGATGCTCCTCGTTACTAGCCATCTAACCTGTAATAAAGAAAAACATTAGTATCTAATGACAAAAAAATCAGCCACTGTGTCCTAAGCTCTTCAACTTGAGACACCCATTTTCTTAAGACATTCTTGCTCGTTCCACGTACCGGCGTCAACCACACTGCAAATAGGATTTTCTTCATAATCATACACCTTTAGATAAGCTTCCTTCAAAGATTAGATTCCCATCTTTTAAGCCATAAAAAATACCCGAGTGTATCACATGCTCGAAATACAACAGAGTCATCGCTGATATTTATTTATTCCAAAAGAAAATAGAAAATATCGAATAAAACCTACGAACGAAAAGAAATGGTTGTCGCAACCAAGAGCGAGTTTGGAAGTCAGTTATACAAGGAGAAGGTATTAGCACCCCTCACATCCATCATACTCGATGGTATCTGTAACACTCTATTTCCCCATTAATGATTTATATAAAATCAGAGTAAATTAATTTCTCTAACACAACACCAACAAATAGGATGTCACATCTTCACACATCATACATGCTCAAAATTTAGGATAAGCAACACAATCCACATGTTCATAGGTCTGAAACTTCAGTGCATTTATTTGCAACGGGAAAAACATTAACAATAATTCATTATCAATTTTTCAATAATAGTCATAATTATCATCTTTTGAAAATCAGCATAATTATAAAATAAACTCAAACCACGGAGTTATACAAAGTTTACTCCAAACAAAACAAAACAACTGCACACCCTTAAGTGTTACATATCAGAGCAGACCCGACTCAATCTACGCAACTGAAGGAACTCCTCAGCTAAACTTCGATCTCTAGCTACTTCAGATCATCATCACGTTACCCACATAGAGGTAACATTTAAACAAAAATGGTGAGATATCATAGCAATATAAGAGGAAGCATAATAATGAGCAGGTAGAGATTCAAGTACACAATTAGCAAATAACATCTTTCATAATATAATACATACTTTGATACAGTGGGAGAACTGACTTGGTTGTTTTGCGTTTGTATTTGCAAATGTTGCGGTTAGCAAGAGTCATCACCGACTTTTCTTTTATCCAAAAGGAAAGACTGAAAAGAACAAGAAAGACCTTTAGAGATGTTTTCTTGAGTTCGGGGGGTAGATTATGAAAAAGGAAGGTATTAGCACCCTTTTCATCCATGGTTTTTCATGGGCTCTTAGTTGCTTGCTAGATCACTTGCTTTTGTTTGAATGTGTGCTTGTGGTGTGAGTTTTGAAAGTATTTTGAAAATGTCTTTGTAATGGTTCTCGTTTCTATAAGAACGCGTACAAAGTGTTTGTTTCAAAAATAGTTCAAAGAGGTGTTTGTGGAATGTGTTTTTGAAAGTGATTTTGAAAAGGGTTTTCTTTGTAATGGCTCTCGTTACTGTAAGAACGCGTACAAAGTGTTGTCTTTTGAAAGTGTTTCAAAATGAGAGTGTTTGGTGTATAAAATGTTTTTGTTGTGAGCAAGCGAGCGACTAGGAGTAACCTACCTACTCAAAAGGTCTTAGGTGTTCTTTTCCTTCTCCTTTAGATATGGCTAAATTACCATTGTTTTGGTAAGAAGCCTCATCGTTGGAT
Organism: Vicia faba; assembly: GCA_948472305.1. Classification (NCBI taxonomy): domain Eukaryota; kingdom Viridiplantae; phylum Streptophyta; class Magnoliopsida; order Fabales; family Fabaceae; genus Vicia; species Vicia faba. The sequence goes on from OX451735.1 coordinate 1,234,872,033, forward strand.
GTTAAGGGACGGGCGCGGGAAGTTTGTATAGTCATAGAAGGAAACTCATGGAACATTTTAGCAATGTCATTTTAGGGACTAGATCGTTTACTGGAGGCAACATCGAGGGTCATCGAGGGACTACGATCTTTTATCGAGGGTCTTTTCCTAAAAATGCCCATGTTCGAGGGACATTAGTAATTTCCGATAGGCAACAAGTGAGATTACCCTAAGGGTGCGTGTGTGTAAGTGTGTTTGTTTGCATGTATTATGTCTTGCATGTAAAAGTTATCCATTTGTTGATTTTATCTTGCCATACATCCTAATTACTAGCAATATATGAAAGCAAAAATAAAATACGGAAAATAGAATCCTAAGCTATTACATCTTTAGGGGGATGGGGGTACAATTTGCAAACAAGGATGAAATAAATGTCTGATTATTACAACCACATCGAACTAATGGGCAACAATGAAAATATATGCATAAACAGTGTAGAAAATGGGAGAAACTGTCTTTTGAACCATTATGTGTCGACACATGCTGTTATGCATCGACACATAACTTTTCCTTGCTCTTGTAAAGAAAAATCAGCTCAGTATGATCTGACACATAATGGGATGTGTAGACTCATACACCTTCTTTGTATCGACACATACGGTTTTTGTGTCGACTCATAAACTTTTCAACCTTCTATTTTGGGACCTGGAATCAGTATGAATCGATGCATGGGGTTTATGTATCGACTCATGCCCTGTTTTTTATTAAGATGAGTCGATGCATGTGTGTATGTGTTGATACATACTGCGTTTTTCTGCCTTAAACATTGTTTTATTGTCCATACATGTCAGTTTACAGCATATGATTGATAAACATAAGCAGCAAGCAAATGGTTAGCTAAAATGGGCAATGGTTACTACATCTTATCTTCAAGAATAAATTATTAATGATGTATGAAAAATACCAAGTCAAGAAGACTTACCTTGAAACTACACTTGGTGTTTGAAATCTGAATGCCTTTCCAGATGTTGTGAGGGCTCCAATGAATCTCCAGGCAGCTTGTTCCAAACTGTTGAAACCCAACCAAGTTGTACAATATTATTTTTATGTTTGGATGGTGAGGACAATGGCACTGGAAGAAACTGTTTTAGTGTTTTTACAATCTCTATGTGCTAAGGTGTTTGGTTTTTGGGAGATTTTGTAAGATGGAATGCTGGATTGAAGTTCTGTTTTGAATGAGATTAGAGCTGGTTTCTTTTTCTTGAATGAGCCAAAGTTAAAAGAATATTGTTTTTCTATTCAAAGCCTCTCTATTCTCTCCCCAAAATTCCAACCCTTATGTCTTATGAAATAATCCCTTTTGTAGACCCTCGGCTGAGGTTTAGGGGGGAAACAAAATAAGTCATTTTGAATTGTTTTTGCCTACTGTTTTGATACTTTATTCACACAATTTTTTTTTGCCATTTTGGTGTAATTTTGGGGCTGTTATGATGCAGGTTGGGGCAGACTGCATAGAGCAGTTTTGGACTGTATAGGACAGCATATGCAGATTTTTGGTGCAGCATAGCACATGGTTTTTTGTAGGACAGCAATGGAGCATGTTTTGGGGTGTTGTGGCAATGCAGCATATCATACTTTGTTCAACTTGGACAGCAAGATTTGTAGCATGAAACAAACTTAGTCTTGTGGAGTATTTTATGCACATTATATTAAGGACAAAACATTGTGACAAGGTTTTGAGTCAAAGGGAAAAGTCCAAGCAATACCAAGTTTAGGGTTTGTAAACTTGCAAAAAATGTCACTTTGTAATAACTTGAATTATTTGTCTCATTTTAAATTATTTGGAATTGTAGTAAAAAATATCATGAAGCAAATGAAATTAACAAGTATAGAAAATACTTAGAAAAATTTTAAAGTCTTGCAAAAGTTGGATTTTTTTATTCTCTTGATTTTTTATGATCAAATTTCACATTTTGGATGTCTTGACGCAATGTGATTTTTGGGACTCAAATTTGGTAAAAAAAAGTCAAAGTTTGACTTTTCAGTGTGCTTTTAACCATTTTGCCCTTGTGAATGATTTTCTTGAAAAGTTGTAATTCTAGACTTGAAACGTGATAGAAGCAAACCTGAGGGTCCAGGATGATCTTTTGAGAAATGAGAGGGCAAATTTTAGGGTACAACAACTGCCCTTGTTCAATCTTAAGTCTGAGGATGTAGATTGGCTGGTCTGCCTTTCGTGATCTGAAGGTATAAGATGAATGAACACTAGAGTTCCCAGAAATTTGCACTCGCATGAAGCAATACTTATTAGTGATATCGGGAATGGGCTTACAGATGCCATTTGGAAGGCGACGGAGAATCTTCGGAGATGGGCTTAAAGATGCCATCCAGAAAAGATCGGTTGCATAAGGGATTCCTTGGCGAGAATTCTTGTACCTGCTGTTGAGGAGGACTTCATCGGGGAATGTTGATTTATATCCTGGGAAGTAGAGTCTAGGAGCTTCGGTTGTCCATTACTCTGCTGGGGAATTAACTCTTGATTGAGGAGGTTAAAGTAGTACGCATATCTGGTTAAGATCCAGGCTGTACAGCGAATTACTGGGGAAATGTGAAATCGACCGTATCTGGTCGGGTCTGGGCCTTACAGTGTTATAAACTGTTGTCTAGAGATAAGAGAGAAGGAACCTGGATAGTATGGTTGCTTCAAAATGAAAGCCTGGGTAGTAGGGCTGTTTCGAAATGAAAGCCTGGATAGTAGGGCTATGAGAAGGAACCTAGATAGTAGGGTTACTTCAAGATGAAAGCCTGGATAGTAGGGCTTATGGGAAGGAACCTGGATAGTATGGTTACTTCAAGATGAAAGCCTAGATAGTAGGGCTTATGGGAAGGAACCTGGATAGTGGGGTTACTTCAAGATGAAATCCTGTATAGTAGGGCTTATGAGAAGGAACCTAGACAGTAGGGTTACTTCAAGATGAAAGTCTTGATAGTAGGGCTTATGGAAAGGAACCTGGATAGTAGGGTTACTTCAAGTTGAAATCCTGGATAGTAGGGCTTATGGGAAGGAACCTGGATAATAAGGTTACTTCAAGATGAAAGCCTGGATAGTAGGGCTTATGAGAAGGAACCTGGATAGTAGGGTTACTTCAAGATGAAAGTCTGGATAGTAGGGCTTATTGGAAGGAACCTGGATAGTAGGGTTACTTCAAGATGAAAACCTGGATAGTAGGACTTATGGGAAGGAACCTGGATATTAAGGTTACTTTAAGATGAAAGCCTGGATAGTAGGGCTTATGGGAAGGAATCTGGATAGTAGGGTTACTTCAATTGATCATGTAGATTAGTTGACCCGTTTGGTTTCGGGAACTGATTTTTCATTAGTTGTCTGCAAATATGATATGTATAACTGCTGGAATCGTTGGTGATAATTGTTTTTCCTGAAAAGATAACAGGGTTAATTATATGTGATGCATGAAATTCATTGTGGGATGATGTTCTCAAAATAAATGAGATTATGGTGTATGTGATATGTATGCGCATGTCATGATGTATGAGCATGAGATGCTATTGTGAAATGTCTGAGTCTGGGAAAATAAATCCCTGACTGCTACTGGAGAGTAAGCATTTTTGACTGTTGTAGAGGACCGCGGTTCGTCCACTTCCGCTGGGGACGGTGACCGGACATGACTATGCTAGAGGTTTACTCCTTGTTGTTTGTGAATATTCTGCCTGGGAGAGACTCTGTTTGAGAACAACTCTGCAGGGAATAACTCTGTTGGAAGGTAGACTTCCGTAGCTGAAGTAATAAGCTTTGTTGGGGATTGAGCTTCTATATGCAGAGAAATAAACTTTTCTTGGGGAGATAAAAATTTATGATGATCCGCTCGCAGTTATGAAATTTGGCTGGGGGATATAAATGTTAGGTTTCTGGACTACCCTTGCTCTACAGGTTACTTCCCATTCTGAGAGAACTGATATCAATGCTTTGATTACCTTTACTCTGTGGGGAATACAGATTTTACGAGGTCATATGTGTTGATGATTATGTTTCAAAGCTGTCTCTGCCCTGGTACTGGCTATACAGAGTAACTGTCGAGTTTTGACATTTCTGGTTTTTTGCCCCTATTTCTTAAGTTTCGAGAAATTGTCTTTCCGTTTCTTATGCAAACATTTGTGATTAGCAATCATATTCAAATGCATATGTCAAGAATAAACCATTGGATGTTCTCGCAAAACAGAATAGAAAAAAGAAAAAAAACACAGTTTTTTGTGTAAAAATGATTTGTATTGATTTTCGAAGTCGGCCTATAATAGGCGTTTTTGTACAAGGAGGATGACGCTCTAGTAAGAGAACACCACCGTAAGAATAGAAGTTATACAATATCGTGTAAAAAGAAAACAGCTATGTACAACAATCCCATTGGGTTCCAATTCTGCTATTGCCGCCATGTCTTCGAGCGTCTCATCACTTTGCTGCTCGTTCGAAGCTAACTAGATTTATTAGTGCTATTCGAGCTTGACAGTTGATACTGAGGTCTGATCGCAGGGTAATCCAATGGGACATAGTGGTACGCTTTTCATCCCTAACTTTTGTATGGACTTCCCTTTCGGGCTTTCAGTCCACCGTGATACCCTTTTTTGCCCAAGCCGCCTTTTCAGGTTTTCGACTTGCCGGGTGTACATATATTTTTCATTTTCATCCCTTATTTTTTTCCCGAACCCTTTTGGTTCTCCGGGAAGACCTTATTTTTGCCTAGGCCAGTAAACCTAGCGGGTCTTTTATCATACGTAGTATCTTTTCACTATGTCTGCATTGACAGGGTGAGGGAGGTCGTCACCGTCCATGGTGGTTAGAATCATGGCTCCACCCGAGAAAATGTTTCTAATCACAAATGACCCTTTGCAGGTGGGAGTCCATTTGCCCTTGGGATCACCTTGCGGCAGTATGATGCGCTTGATTACCAGATCCCCGACTTGATACTCTTGATGTCTGACTTTTTTGTTGACAACCTTGATCATCCGCTTTTGATACGTCTGATCATGGCATACAACAGTAAGTCTCTTTTTGTTGATCATATTTAGTTGATCAAGTCGAGTCTCGATCCAGTCGTCTTCGTTCAAACCTGCATCTTTCAAAATCCTTAAAGAAGGAGTCTGGACCTCAACAGGTAGGACTGCCTCCATGCCATATACCAGAGAGTAAGGAGTTGCCCCTGTCGATGTCCGTGCTGAGGTATGGTACCCATGAAGAGAAAATGGTAACATCTCATGCCAGTCTTTGTATGTCACCGTCATCTTCAGTATGATCTTTTTGATGTTCTTGTTAGCCGCTTCAACATCGCCATTCATCTTCGGCCGGTAGGGAGAAGAGTTATGATGTTGTATCTTGAATATCTTACAGAGTTCGGTGATCATCGTATTATTGAGATTCGTACCATTGTCCGTGATAATTCTCTCTGGAACACCATATTGACAGATCAGGTTATGCTTGATAAACCGCACCACCACGTTCTTGGTTACAATAGCAAAAGAGGCAGCTTCAACCCACTTTATGAAGTAATCGGTAGCTACCAAGATGAAGAGATGCCCATTGGAAGCGGTAGGCCTGATTTCTCCGATCATGTCAATGCGCCACATTGAAAAGGGCCACAGAGCTGTCAAGACATTCAAAGGAACCGGAGGTACATGCTCTTTATCAGCATAGATTTGGAACTTATGACAGGTTCGGGAGTGCTGATAACAATCTGCTTCCATAGTGGAATAGTAGTATCCTGCCCGTAGGATCTTCTTAGCCATGGTATGTCCACTGGAATGGGTTCCAAAGGTACCTTCATGTAGATCAGTCATAATCCTCTCTGCTTCGCTCTTGTCTACACACCGCAGTAAGGTAGAGTCATGGTTGCGCTTGTAGAGGATTCCATTATTGAGAAAGAATTTCGCAGTGAACCTTCTCATAAACTTCCTAACATTGACAGATGCCCCTTTGGGATACTCTTGAGTCTCGAGGTACTTCTTCACTTCATGAAACCATGGTTTATTTGCTACCTCTTTGGTATCAATCTTGTAGCAGTGCGCTGGTTCATCCAACCTCTCAATGGTGATTCGGGGAGCTTCTTTGTCCCACCTGACCTTGAACATAGGAGACACGATAGCTAGTGTGTCCGCTAACTGATTCTCCTCTGGTGGGAAATGTTCAAAGGTCACTTCCTCAAAGTGTGGGAGCAACGTCAGTACGTGCTTTCTATATGGGATGAGATTCAGATGTTTCGTATCCCATTCACCTTTGATCTGACTTATCGTTAAAGCTGAATCCCCAAAGACATTTAAGAACTTGATCCTGAGGTCGATAGCAGCTTTGAGACTCATGATGCAGGCTTCATACTCCGCCATATTGTTAGTGCAGTTGAAACATAGTCGGGAAGTGAAAGGAGTATGACAACCCTCAGGAGATATGATTACGGTGCCAATGCCATTACCGAGTGCGTTCGAAGCTCCGTCAAAAACCATGGTCCATCGGGATCCTTTCTCAGGTCCTTCATCTGGTCCAGGTTCTTCATAGTCAGTCACTAGCATGATATTCTCGTTCGTGAACTCAAAATTCATGGACTGGTAGTCATCCACGACTTGATGAACTAAATGATCAGCCAATACACTTTCATTGATTGCTTTCTGGGTTGTATATTGTATATCATACTCAGTTAGGATCATTTTCCATCTCGCTATTCTTCCGGAGAGAACGGGATTCTCAAAGATGTATTTGATTGGATCCATCTTATATATCAACAGAGTAGTGTGGGTCAGCATATATTGTCTTAGTCGGCGAGCAGCCCATGCCAAACCACAATAAGTTTTCTCGAGCAATGAGTATTTTTCCTCACAGTCGGTAAACTTTTTGCTAAGGTAGTATATTGCGTGCTCTTTTCGACCAGACTCGTCATACTGCCCTATCACACACCCCATTGAATTGTTTAGCACTGTTAAGTATAATATCAAAGGTCTTCCTTCAACCGGAGGCATCAGAATTGGTGGTTCTTGAAGGTATTCCTTGACTCTTTTGAAAGCAGTCTGACATTTGTCATTCCACTTTACCACTTGATCTTTCTTCAGAAGCTTGAAGATGGGCTCACAAGTAGCAGTTAGATGTGAAATGAACCTGGCGATAAAATTCAAGCATCCCAAGAAACCTCTATCTTCCTTCTCTGTACGGGGAGTCGACATCTCTCGTATGGCCTTTACCTTTGCGGGGTCTACCTGAATACCCTTGTCAGTGACGATGAAACCCAGAAGCTTACCAGACCTTACCCCGAAGGTGCACTTGTTCAGATTTAGCCTTAGCTTATATGTCTTCAACCCGTCAAACAGCTTTCTTATATGGTCGAGGTGCTTTTCTTTGGTTTGAGACATGGCTATCATGTCATCAACATAAAATTCGATCTCACGGTGAATCATATCATGGAACAAAGCAACCATGGCTCGCTGGTAAGTTTCCCCAGCATTCTTAAACCCAAAAGGCATCACCTTGTAACAGAAGGTGCCCCACTGTGTGACGAAGGTTTTCTTCTCCATCTCTTCAAGAGAGATCTAGATCTGGTTATAGCCAGAGAAACCATCCATGAAGGAGAAAATTTTGTGATGTGCGGTGTTGTCAACCAGAACATCAATGTGAGGAAGCAGGAAGTCGTCCTTGGGGCTTTCCATGTTCAGGTCTTTGTAGTCTACCCACATTTGTACCTTACCGGAACGACGTTGGCAATCCATTGCGGATAAGAGGTGACGGCCAAGAACCCGACGTTGAATTGTTTCATAACCTCTGCTTTGATCTTCTCTGACATTTCAGGGTGCACACGACAAAAATTTTGTTTAACCGGAGGATAACCCTCTTTAGTCGGCATACGGTGTACCACGATGTCAGTGTCTAAACCAGGCATGTCTTCATATGACCAAGCAAAAATCTCAATGCAGTCGTGCAACATCTGTATCAACCGCTGTTTGATCTTAGCTTCCATATTTGTGCCGATCTTGACTTCTTTTTTGTCCATCTCCGTACCCAAGTTTATTATCTCAACTGGCTCTTCATGAGGCTGTATAGACCTCTCTTCCTGTTGTAACAGTCTAGCCAGCTCTCCAGGCACCTCACAATCGTCCTCACCTTCATCCTTGGCTTGGTTGATCGGATTTTCGAAATCATAGCTGGCAGTAGCATAATTGTTACCAATGGGATCCAGGGGGATATGGATCTGCAGTTTGATACGTGAGTGTGTGTAAGAGCATAATTGTATTGATAAAGTAAAAACAGAAAAGAAAAACAGAGAATGCAAAATTTGTATGCAAGGAACGTCCAATGCTTTATTGATGACATATGAAATGACATATAATAACCCTCGCAAATGGAACCATTATGCCTCGGGTAAGGCACAAGGCCAAAAAGTTAAAAATTGTTCATTATAAATTCAGAACAAAAGTAAGACAATTACTGTGGAATAAAAGAAACTGATATGAAATCTCTAGTCGTCCAGTTACTCGGTCCATCATTGGTAGTCGGGTTGATCCAGATGTCAATGTCAAAGTCTTCCTTACTGTCTTCAATAGCGTTGACCCCACGATTGCTGATGCGTAAGGGAGATCCTCCAACTCGAGCGCGTCGAACAACCCTTTGAAATTATGAAGTAAAGCCTAAACCAAATTTGTCAGTTTTATGAGTAAAATCAGGGAGCTGTCCCCAATTGGTACACCCACCCTCTTCGACCACTGCTCTGGCGTCCTTGAGAGAAGCCATCTTCGGAGGAGGTTTGGTGCTGGTGGTAGTCTCGGTTGACGCTAAAATTTGGGGAACCTCTTCAAAGTTTTGACAAGGAGTCTCTATGAATTCCCTGTCCATCTCCACATACCTGAAGGAGTTCAGGTGGCTCACCATATAATCCTCTTTTCCATGCACAATGATAATCTTCCCCTTTACCAGATATTTCAGCATTTGGTGCAGTGTAGAAGTAACAGCCCCAGCTTCATGGATCCAAGGACGACCCAACAAACAAGAGTATGATGGCCTGATTTCCATCATGTAAAAGGTGGACTCAAAGGTCTGAGAGCCTACCTTGATAGGGATGTCCACCACCCCGTGCACCGTTCTCTTCGACCCGTCAAAAGCCCTTACCACAATGTTACTAGGTTTTAAAGTCAAGCCTTCACAATCCAGCCGATCAAGAGCCTTCTTAGGCAGAATATTTAGTGAAGACCCAGTATCTACTAGAACATGAGCCATAGTGGTACCCCTTCATTTAATCGAGACATGCAGAGCATCATTATGCTTTCTCCCTTTCGGAGTCAAGTCAGCATCTGAAAAACCCAGCCCATTGTCAACAGTCAAGCTGGCTACACAATCTTTGAATTGATCGGCTGAGGTTTCTTACGGAACATGTGCGGTATTGAGGAATGCAATCAGAGCCTTTGCATGGGCCTCGAAACATAACAACAAAGACAACATCGATATCTTCGAGGGGGTCTGCCCCAACTGCTCGACCACATTGTAGTCGCTCTTTTTGATTATTTTTAAGATTTCCTCTATCTCTTGCTTAGAGGATTCCACAAAAACTTTTCTAGGTGCCTCCGTCTGGGCAGGCTTTCCTACAGCTTCTTTTCCTCGAGTCCTATATGACTCATCGACAAGAGTAACAATTGGAGTAAGAACAAGAGTAGTAGTTGAAGTATCGGTAGGAATAGAAGGTGAAATAACAACAAACTTAGTGACAGTCTTTGGGGAGATATCATGGAAGAAAACCCTTCCACTTCTAGTAATCTTGCTGGTCCCGACAATGTTACTGACATCAGGATCAGCCTCTTCATTCTTCAGATCTTGTTTAACGCCATGATAGTAAACATCAGCGCCATAATGCCAAGGGATAGCTTTGTCTGAGGCGTATGGGACAGGACCAGGAAAAGTGATTATTAAAGGAGTGACTCTCGGAGCGGGTGTAATCCTAACAGGTCTTCTTGAGGAGGCCTTGGAACTATTGGCGGAAATGGTTATAATAGCAACATCTTCGAACGGAACAGCTGGAATCAAAGTTTTCTCGAACAAAATTCTTTGCTATCCATCAGGCGCTGGACACTTGTCTTTAGCAAATAGCAACCAGAAGGCAGAGATGAACACATGTGGCAACCTCCACTACAACCCGAAAATAAATCGGCCAGCAACAAATTCTTCTTAACAGTCATAAGGGGAGTAGAAACATCATCAACTGAGGTCACAAACAGATTGGTATCAACGACATTAACTCCATGGTTGTGCTTAGGCATGGGAGCAATTATGATATTGGGCTTCTCCGGAGCAACGAACTCAATTTCCTTGGCATCAATCAGATCCTGTACTTTATTTCTTAGAGCCCAACAGTCATTTGTATCGTGACCAGGACTCTCAGAATGGTAGGTACACCAAGCGTTTGGATTGTACCAAGGAGAGGTGGTATTAGGATTCTTTGGAGCCTCTTTCAAGGTTGCCAAGTTGGATCTCAGCAGATGGGGTAGAACCTCTGTCAATGTCATGTTAATTTGGGTAAACTTCCTTTGTGGTCTTTCTACCCTTTGTTGATTGTTGTGTTGTGGAGCAGCCGTATGCCTAGGTATCATTACATCACTTACCATCGGACAATGTTCAACTCTTCTCTGACCTCTTGGGCTATAGATAGCATTGGCTTCCTTCTTACCAGCGAAGGGCTTCTTTGCTAAACATGACGAGGTATCTTTCTATATTTTACCGCTTCAGATCCCAGATTCTACCCTCTCTCCAGTTAATATTAGCTTAGTAAAACCAGCTGATGAGCTACCGATTAAATGGTTGAAGAACAGACCAGACAGCGTTCCTAGAAACATGTCGACCAACTCCCTATCAAACAAAAAGGGTTGGACTCTCCCAGCCAAATCTCTCCACTTATGCGCATAGTGCTTAAAGCCTTCACCTGCACCCAAGGACATACTCTGAAGCTGAGTATGGGTAGGGGCAAGGTCGGTGTTGTATTGATACTTCTTGTAAAAAGCGGCATCCAAATCCTCCCAGTTTCGGACATTGGTTCCCTCCAATTGGTAAAACCACTCAAGCTGAGTCCCTGACAGGCTGTCTTGAAAGAAGTGAACCCACAAGTTCCTATCAGCAGTGTGAGGCTGAATCTTCCTCACATAGGAACGGAGATGAAGCTTGGGACAAGACACCCCATCATATTTTGCGAAAACCGGAGCTTTAAATTTTTGTAGGATGACTACCCCGGACACCAATCCCAGCTCTTCAAAATCTAGCCCTGGTATTCTCTTGATCTCCATAGCGCTTAATCGATCCTTTAACTGCTTGTACCTATCCAGTAGGAGGATACTGCTCATCATTGTAGTCTATATCATTGTCAGAGACTTCAGGACTAGGGTTCTCCTCCCTTGTTTCTCTCTCTTGATTTCCCCTTCTTTGGATGAGGAGGTCAAATCGACTGGTTACTTTAGTGGCCCCCAAATCTTCTGCCCATATTGAGGGCACCAGCGAGCTTCTTCTTCTTCTTCTTCTTCTTCTCTTTCAGGATGAGGGCCTTCAGATCGTCCTGCCCTTTTGCCAGAGTTATGAACATCTGTTGAAATTGGGCATTTTTTGCCTGAAGATCTTTGATGCTTTGTTCAGAAGACATTTTTGCTGAAATAAACAGCGAAGAAGATGAGAAACCTGTAATGGTACCTGCTTATGCAATGTTATGGATGATATGTATATGCAATGATTTCAAGGAAATTAGAGATTCAAATTTACTTTAGACAAAAAGGGAACACATGTTATATTAATAAATCAAAGCTTGAGTACATCGTGCCTCATTGGGCTTACAAAGTAATACAAAAGCTCTAAGATAAAAAGGTTGTACGCATCCCCTTTGGTGCGATGTAGGCATTTAGAGTCCGCTCCTCATGAAGTTGCTTAGTGAGTTCCAAAACCATCTTCTTGCTGGCGTAGAATTGGGCCTCGAAAGTGTCTCGCTCCCCCTTAAGATGTATCCAATCCTTTTGTAAGTCTTCAAGAGAGGTGGGCATGTCAGGATGTAGGATAGTGTAGGGAACATCTCCTTCCACAACAGGCTCTATGATAACCTGGAGAATGGAGGGGTAAGTCATTATAAGACTTTGAGCACGAGCTCGTACCCATTTGAGGTAAGGCTCAAAAGGGATGGAATTCTTATTCCCCAATGCTTGCTATCTACCTTGTTCAACATCCTCCAAGCTCGGATAAATCTCTGGCGGTGACCTTGATCGTCGTTCTCGTAGTCAAATATCAAACCTTGAATGAGCATCTCATGTGGGCCATCCCTTCGGGCGTAACTAGACTGTCTTAAGGCTAAACAGGGGTTGTAGGTGATACCTCCCCTAATTCCAAGTAAGGGGACATTAGGGAACTCTCCATAACGCTCGACAATAATAACATTCTCTATAGATCAGGAACACCAATGAATGTCTGAATGTTTGAGCGTCATCAACCTATGTGACCACCTTGAACCATGCTCGTTCCTCAATACGGACTGGGGAAGATGCGAAATAAACCATGTTGCCAAAAGAGGAGTACAACACATAAGGATACCTCTTTTCCTCATAGTGCGAGTGTGAAAGGAATGTAGGATGTCCCCTAGCAAAATAAGCACCGGGTTACGAGACATGAAGATTTTGATGGTGTTCACATCTATGAGTTGGTCAGGATTTGGAAACAAAACTATCCCATAGACGAGGAGAGCCACAATTTCCTCAAAAGCTTTTCAAATCCAAAGAGTTCCAACAGTTTTGGGCTTTCTCAAACAAGAACTTTTCTAAGAAACCTTTGACACCACTCCTTGTTTCCCAATTAGTTGTGATATCAGATGGTTGCAAGTGTAGAGCTTGAGCAATCTCTTATGGCTTTGGATCTCTTTCCGTACCGTTGGAAGGTAGTTGACTGAGAATGGGAATCCTCAAGAGTTGGGAGAATTCTTCCAAAGTTGGCACAAGTTGATAACAGGGAAATATGGAGAAATGATGTAGAGGATCAAAGAACTGGAAAAGCACCTTCATTACGTCCTTATCAGTGTTGGAGGTAACCAAGTTTAGGAGGCGACCATGTCTTTCGGTAAATGGAGAATTTTCAGGAATCCTTGATGCTAGCTCTTTAAGTTTAGGAGGGATCCTTACAAGGTTTACTTGAATAGTTTTCCTGCGAATAAAATCCATGTTCTACAAAACAGAACAAAGATAAATCCCAAGACCCTTGAAATGGTTAGTGAATATGAGTATGATGTTATGATGTTCATGATGTTCATGATGTTATGTACAGGTAGATATATACAAACAAAACAAACAAGTCCTTAAGTTTAGGCTTGCATGGAGTCTTATAGGTAAGTACCCTCTTGAAGTTTAGTTGGATCAAACCTGTCCTAGTAATAGTATTCAGGTTCTAAGGAGCTCAATATCACTAGTTAGTTTTCTTGGGAATTGTTTCAGCGTAAGCCTCTTTAATGGTGACCTAAATATCCCAAAAATCCAAACCTCAATGAGTGTAGTATCGAGTATCTACCAACTTCGGACTGCACTAAAGTCGGTCATCTCATTACGTCCTAAAGGCCAAGTTGGTCAAGTAAAGGTTCTAAAAGTCAATTAGTGCTTCATGACATCACTCAGCGGCCCTGTATTCTCCTTGACTACTCAAGGGCTATCGGTATCCACAAATATGTCGCACTAACATAGCTATTGCTTAGACCATGTCGGTATACCCCACACAGTTTCCACAATGTATTGCTGCTTACCTATAAGGTATCCCAAATCCGGGTAGAGGATTCAAACCCAAATAAAGAACCATAATATAAAGCATACAAGTTAAACAATGAAAGCAAGTAAATGTGATCTAACCCTAAGGTAACCCCACTTTAAGAAATTCCCCAGCAGAGTCGCCAGTTCTGTGATACAGTGGGAGAACTGACTTGGTTGTTTTGCGTTTGTATTCGGAAATATTGCGGTTAGCAAGAGTCACCACCGGATTTTCTTTTATCCAAAAGGAAAGGCTGAAAAGAACAAGAGAGACCTTTAGAGATGTTTTCTTGAATTCGGGGGGTAGATTATGAAAAGGGAAGGTATTAGCACCCTTTTTATCCATGGTTTTCCATGGGCTCTTAGTTGCTTTCTAGATCACTTGCTTTTGTTTGAATGTGTGCTTGAGGTGTGGGTTTTGAAATTATTTTGAAAATGTCTTTGTAATGGTTCTCGTTTCTATAAGAACGCGTACAAAGTGTTTTTTCAAAAATAGTTCAAAGAGGTGTTTGTGGAATGTGTTTTTGAAAGTGACTTTGAAAATGGTTTTCTTTATAATGGCTCTCGTTTCTGTAAGAACACATACAAAGTGTTGTCTTTTGAAAGTGTTTCAAAATGAGAGTGTTTGGTGTATAAAATGTTTTTGTTGTGAGCAAGCGAGCGACTAGGAGTAACCTACCTACTCAAAAGGTCTTAGGTGTTCTTTTCCTTCTCCTTTAGATATGGATATCTTACCATTATTTTGGTAAGAAGCCTCATCGTTGGATGTGAAGGGACGGGCGCAGGACGTTTGTATAGTCATAGAAGGCAACCCATGGAACATTTTAGCAATGTCGTTTTAGGGACTAGATCGTTTATCAGAGGCAACATCGAGGGTCATCTAGGGACTACAATCTTTTATCTAGGTTCTTTTGCTAAAAACACCCATGTTCGAGGGACATGACTAATTTCCGATAGGCAACAAGTGAGATTACCCTAAGGGTGCGTGTGTGCAAGTGTGTTTGTTTGCATGTATTATGTATTGCATGTAAAATTTATCCATTTGTTGATTTTATCTTGCCATACATCCTAATTACTAGCAATATATGAAAGCAAAAATAAAATACGTAAAATAAAATCCTAAGCTATTACATCTTTAGGGGGATGGGGGTATAATTTGCAAACAGGGATGAAATAAATGTCTAATCATTACAACCACATCGAACTAATGGGCAACAATGAAAATATATGCATAAACAGTGTAGAAAATTGGAGAAACTGCCTTTTGAACCATTATGTGTCGACACAAGATGTTATGCATCGACACATAACTTTTCCTTCCTCCTGTAAAGAAAAATCAGCTCAGTATGAGCCGACACATAATGGGATGTGTCGACTCATACACCTTCTTTGTATTGATACATACGCTTTTTGTGTCGACTCATAGACTTTTCAACCTTCTATTTTGGGACCTGTAATCAGTATGAATCGATGCATGGGGTTTATGTATGGACTCATTCCCTGTTTTTTACTAGGATGAGTCGACGTATGTGTGTATTATTGATACATACTGCATTATTCTGCCTTAAACATTGTTTTATTGTCCATACATGTTAGTTTATAGCATATGATTGACAAACATAAACAACAAGCAAACAGTTAGCTAAAAGGGGCAATGATTACTACATCTTATCTTCAAGAATAAATCATTAATGATGTATGAAAAATACCAAGTCAAGAAGACTTACCTTGAAACTACACTTGGTTTTTGAAATCTGAATGCCTTTCAAGATGCTGTGAGGGCTCCAATGAATCTCCGGGCAGCTTGTTCCAAACTGTTGAAACCCAGCCAAGTTGTACAATAT
Source organism: Vicia faba (assembly GCA_948472305.1). Taxonomy (NCBI): domain Eukaryota; kingdom Viridiplantae; phylum Streptophyta; class Magnoliopsida; order Fabales; family Fabaceae; genus Vicia; species Vicia faba. The sequence continues at coordinate 1,234,887,641 of OX451735.1, forward strand.
TGTTTTTATGTTTGGATGGTGAGGACAATGGCATTGACAGAAATTGTTTTAGTGTTTTTACAATCTCTATGTGCTAAGGTCTTTGGTTTATGGAGAGAGTTTGTAAGATGGAATAATGGATTGAAGTTCTGTTTTGAATGAGATTAAAGCTGGTTTCTTTTTCTTGAATGAGCCAAAGTTCAAAGAATACTGTTTTTCTGTTCAAAGCCTCTCTATTCTCTCCCCAAAATTCCAACCCTTTTGTCTTATGAAATAGTCCCTTTTGTAGACGCTTGACTGAGGTTTAGGGGGGAAACAAAATAAGTCATTTTGAATTGTTTTTGCCTAATGTTTTGATACTTTATTCACACAACTTTCCTTTTGCCATTTTGGTGCAATTTTGGGGTTGTTGTGATGCAGGTTGGGGTAGACTGCATAGAGCAATTTTGGACTGTATAAGACAACATATGTAGATTTGTGGTGCAGCATAGCACAAGGTTTTTTGTAGGACAACAATGGAGCAGGGTTTTGGGGGTGTTGTGGCAATGCAGCATATCATACTTTTTTCACCTTGGACAGCAAGATTTGTAGCATGAAACAAACTTAGTCTTGTGGAGTATTTTATGCACATTGTGTCAAGGACAAAACATTGTGACAAGGTTTTAAGTCAAAGGGAAAAGTCCAAGCAATACCAAGTTTAGGGTTTGTAAACTTGCAAAAAATGTCACTTTGTAATAACTTGAATTATTTTCCTCATTTTAAATTATTTGGAATTGTAGTAAAAAAATGTCATGAAGCAAATGAAATTAACAAGTATAGAAAATACTTAGAAAAATTTTAAAGTCTTGCAAAAGTTGGATTTTTTGATTCTCTTGATTTTTGATGATCAAATTTCACATTTTGGATGTCTTGACGCAATGTCATTTTTGGGACTCAAATTTGGTCAAAAAGTCAAAGTTTGACTTTTTAGTGTGCTTTTGACCATTTTGCCCTTGTGATTGATTTTCTTGAAAAGTTGTAATTCCAGACTTGAAACTTGATAGAAGCAAACATGAGGGTCCATGATGATCTTTTGAGAAATGAGAGGGCAAATTTTGGGGTACACGACATAATTCCATCAATATTTACCCATCAAATTATCAATCACAATGTGATGTAAAAAGACTGACCTGACTCAACGCATGTGGTATCAACATGGTAAAACCCTCATCGCAATAATACCAAATTGGGAAATCAATTTCGCTCGCCAATACAGGCCTTCGCTCTCCAATGCAGGCTTTCGCTTTATGAATGCATGGGACACTATCATGCAACAACATACTTTGCATGTATCATTCTTACTCATCACAATTTCTCCAATACAGGCCATCGTCGTCATCATTATCATGTATATCGTGTCACACAATCAAAACAATCATCGTATTTAATCATAACATAAATTATGGCATATAAATCAAAAACACATGCCCACAGATAGGTAACAATTTTGATGAAATAATAAGATATTGCATTATAAGTCATTTTTAAAGGATAGGAAATTATTTTCTTTTCAACGGTCCAGACAGCGCGTCAAACGGACACCCGAGCAAAAGTTATTGATTTTCAAAGTTTCCAAAAATTCTTGCCAGTTACAGTGGTAACCAGTTACCCAGTTATGGTAATCGGTTGCTGCAAGTCAGTAACCTTGTCCTTCCAAAATTATTTGCGGTAGAAGGTTACCCACTTACGGTAACCGGTTACTGCAAGTCAATAGCCTTTGTTGTTCAAACTCTTTATATGGTAACCGGTTACCATATCTGGGTAACCGGTTACCCTGTGATAATAGGGAAAATTCTGCAAGTTTCCAGTTACGATCCTCTCATGTTTCAACACCCAAAATTCATAATTTTCTCATCAAAATTTATCTTTTAAACATGATAATTACTCACTGACATTAGCCTATCATTCCTAACTAATTAATATTATCCAATTCCATCAAAACACACCAAAATTCCATAAATGGGAAAAAACCCCAAAACAACCAAATAGGGAGAAATCAAAACATACAATCATGCAACCTAGATCCTATCATACCCCATCATTATGCAAACCTTTATAAATTTAGAATCCCACTTACCTTAGATTTTTGGTTGATTCTTGATTTCTACGATAAAATCTTTGTCCTAACTTCCTAGTGTCTTTCTCATCTTCTAACTTCTATGCTTTTCTTCTAATTTCACGTACTGACTCTATTTCTCTTCTTCTCACTCTAATATATCCCAAATAATATAACGAAACCAATTAAATAATTATTTAATAATTATTATAAAATAAAGATAATAATAATAATAATAATAATAATAATAATAATAATAATAATAATAATAATAATAATAATAATAGTAATCAATATTATTCCACATACCCATATGTTTCTACATATTTAGCCATACATCCCCATAACCTCAACTATTATATTTCTAAGGCATCTACCCCCCAACAAGGCACAACACCACATCATAAAATCCACTAACTCATATAATTTCACCGCATCATCTTATTATTTAATTAAAAATAATTTTAATTAAATCAGGTATTTACAACTCTCCCCTATTTAGAATATTTTCGTCCTTGAAAATTATCTATTACGAACAACTCCGGATACGACTCTCGCATCCCACCCTACAGCTCCAACGTCATGTTTGGAAATATTTTGAATACTACAATCCAACATTATATATCGTCAACTACAACAGTCCAACAAGATGCATTACTACCGAGTTATAAACACACATATCCATTTTTCTCCTTGTCACATCACCTTGTGATACAAGATCTATTACTTTATGATCTTATTCATGCTTGAACCGGAACACAACAAGGTCTTTTCAGTCACTATAAGTAACGCTTGTCTAATTTCTCTTAATAAGGAAAAATATGCTCACCCTCGAGTCCTTTCCATAGGAAATGATACAACAACATAGCTTAAGGACGCAGAGTCTCATGACATGAACACCATCTATATTATTAAATCACATAACAATGTCGTCCTAAGAACATCAACAAAACCTTAGTTCCACCATGATATATCCCAAAAATCAATCATGAAATTCAATACATTTATTGTCATTATGATAACACGAATAATATAGGTAACCTTTCACCTAATAATCCCATCATGGAATATCTAATAGTTTGAATTATCCTACAACTTCTAATGTTTAAACTTTGACTCCAAAGTCATACTCGGATAACAAACTGTTCCACACAACATATCCAATGTTCTACTCTGATCATCTATCTTAAGTCAATGTCTTCATTTTGATTTCCACCAAGCATCAGATCCACAAATTTCAAATCTATCTTCAGACTCTCCTTAATAATCACCAGAAAATCATTGTTCACTTTTCGACATCCTCAACCGTCTACTCTGCGACATTAGCTCACATACCAACTTAAGTCTTTAAACTGCTTAATAAATCTCGACTCTTTCATAGCCACTTTTTGCATTAGGTTCACATAAAATGGTGAAAAATTATCCTCTTGATAAAACGTCAATCACTTTACACACCATCAAGCTAGTAAGACATGTTTATCCCATACATTAAGATCTTGTCTACTATCAACAAGAGATTAAGGGTGATCAATTCCTCAATTTGTCAATAGGTAGTTGACAACCATAACAGTGGCATAAATCATAGCTACCCAACTATAATAGCATCTTTCACCTTTTGCTCAAAGTTACCTGAGCATAATGTCCAACAATCTCTCCAAGGCTTACAAACGTTTTTCTTAATTTCCTTCATTTCTACCTCGTCAATGATACATAAACGCAAAAACTCCATTTCATATTCTCCCTTAAGCGCACGCAGCACAACATAATTGCTAAGTATATTCTAATAAAGGAAAACTACTACACCAAGTATAATCCAAATCATTTCATCCCAAAATAAGTCTTTGTCCAGTTAGAAGATTTTGACCACATCAATGAATCCTTACTCTTTCCTTTAATATCGCATTTGGATCTCATTCTAATCACAATCTCAACGCTACCATCACTCTAATCATACTTAATCGGCATAAGTTGCATCTCTATGCACTTATCTAATACATTCACATCTTTATTAATGTCAAACATTTCACTCCCTTAATTCATTCACTAACAACTTATCCCACTTAACATCATCCCAAGCAAGTTGGGATATTAACTAGTTAATTCCTGAAAAGTTCTAGTCTCATAACCAATTTCAAAGTCTCTCGATATAAACCTCTATTTACTTTGAATAGATTCTACAAATATCTTCATTTGAAATAGCAATGTTCAAGAAAATTTACCTTTCTAAATCATGATCTATGTCTTGATATCCTAATATACATTTTTCTTCCCTTTTGACACTAAATTTTGAATCACGACATTCAACATTTACGTTTTCTAACTCAAACTAAATCAAAATTTACTCAATAAATACCATAAAAAACTGATCTAATTATTCAAAATAACTTCACCGATTTCTAAAAGCTATCCTCTAACTATCCTTACTCTTCATCTGTATCTGAAGATCATTTGACCCAAATTCAATTATACTGAGAAAACACTCGCCTACCAGTTGGTCCATCCAGTCGTCAATCATCTGAAATGGATATGTAACCTCAACCACTACTTTAACCAGTTATCAATAATCCACATACAATTTCATACTACTTCCTTTTTCCTTAACTAATAATACCACAACTCCCAAAATGATATTGTTGTACCCCAAAATTTTCCCTCCCCTGTTATTCAAGGCATGCTCATTAAGGTCCTCAATTGCTCAAGGTGGACCAAGAATTGATCAGACAAATTCCCCTCCTAAGAAATGGATTTCAAACTAGGGTTTTCATTTCTCACAAAGAATTTTGGTTTGCAAGGGCTTCAAATGATTTCTATGGCACCCTATATGCCTCAACATAACAGCATAGTTAAAATAAAGAAAAGAAGTATACATGAAAAGGTGTAGGTCGAAAGATGAAAATATGCCTAAGATCTTTTGGGTCGAAGCAGCTTCGACAACAGTATGCGGTCTAATTTGATGCCCAACGAAGCACTAGGATCGAAGGAAGGATAGTTCAAAAGAAAGCGTGAGGAGGATTTTATGAAGTCTTCGATTGGAAGAGCTAGTAAAGAGCTTCAAAGGGTTTGTTTTCGAACCATTGAAATATAAGACATTCGAAGCATTACAATGAAATACACTTTGATTGTCATGTTGATTGAATTGGCGCTTCAAAAAGAGGAAGAGTTTTAATTCAAAAGCTTTAACCTTATGGTTCAAAGTACATGCATGTACCTGAACAGGCGAGGAAGAAGTTGGATGATTGAAGAGAATTTTTGGTGCTCATATGTTATCATTCAATTGGTGCATAAAAGTTGTATTCACTAATCGAAGATGAATTAGTGAGCAATAAAGATATTCTTGTAGATAAAAGCAAAGGTTGAAATGGGAGTCGATGACACAGTCATAATTGTGTTCGAAGGAAGAACAAAATGAAGCTTCAACAGGCTAAGATGAAAAGGCGATGCTTCGATTGGTCAAATTGAGAGGAAGGAGATCGAAAGGAGCAGAACGAAGCTTCGACCAATCAAAAGGAAAAGGTGATACTTCGATTGGTCGAATTGAGTGAAAGGAGATCGAAAGGATAAAAATGAAGCTTTGACCAGTCAAAAGGAAGAGGTGATACTTCGATGGATCGAATTAAGTGGAAGGGGATCGAAAGGAGCAGAATGAAATCTTCGACCAGTCAAAAGGAAGAGGTGATAATTTGATTGGTCGAATTGAGTGAAAGGAGATCGAAAGGAGCAAGAACTGTTCGATTAGGCTGATTTTCCTGATCAGGCAATCGATGTAGATGGTGACTTAATTGAAGAAGCCATGATGATGAAACTTGAGCAATTCTAATTGGACCTCAGTGCCATAGAAAAGAATAAAGCTTAGAAGCTTGTCTAAAGGATCAATTGATGTGAAATGGAGATGTAAGTTGAAACGAACACCTAACGGGATGAAACCTGTCCAGGTTCACTCAAAGTTCAAAATGGCATGTGTTGTACCCCAAAATTTGCCCTCCCATATTCTTCAAGAAATTGCCAAGTCAAGCTGCAAAATTCCCCAAGGGTTGCACAGTGCAAAGGTCTCCCATACAGTCAAAACTAGGGTTTGTGTTCTGATCAAGAAAATGAAGTTTTCAAAAGTCCAATCAAGTCTCACATGCTTACAAACATAGTCAAGTATCCTCATATCAAGTTTCAAGACATTCAGCACAAAATTGCACAGTCAAAAACCCTAATTGCACTACAGTCAACTGTAGGGGCAAAATGGTCATTTGACAGTCAAAAGTTCATATTTTTGGTCAACATATCATTTTGAAGCCACAAACATCATTTGATCAATGCTTGATCATGATTCTCAAAATTTGGCTCAGAAATCATCAAGATGCAAAAAGTTTCCTTATTTGGACAGCTGAAAAAGTCAACTGAAATTGACCAGGGCATAACTTTCATATGGATTATCAGAAAAATTCCATCCAAAGCTCATTTTGAAGAGAAAGACATTTCCTACAACTCATCTTCATACTTCAAGTCCATGAAATGCTCTCACAAAAAGTTATCAATTTCAACATTATAGGTCATTTTCAAAAGTCAACAAAAAGGGACTTTAAGTCAAAGGCCATAACTTGAGATTGGTAAATCAAAATGACATGGTACCAAAGGCATTGGTTAGAGGACTCAAAGACCTTTCCAAAATGTCTAAGAACATGAGAAAAGCTTAAAAATTGAGCAAGTTATGCCTTGTGGAAGTTGGGAAATTTTTGGATATTTTGAAAAGTCAACATTGATTCAAATGACCTAAAATTGCTAATGGGCCCATTTTTCTTCCACAATTCATCATCCATGACATGTGCACGACCACTTGGCCCAAAGGGAAGTATTTTATCATTTTTTATTTATTTATTTGAATTTTTATTTATATTAATCCATTTAAATCATTTAAATATATGAAAAATACTTAATTTAACCTAACAAATCTTTTTGCACATGTTTTAGACTCAATAATTCGTGCACATTCAAATATGGGAAGATTTGGTTTGATTGGATCCTAATTGACACAAAATTGCATGGAAAAAGATATGGAAATCATGGTGAAAAATCAAATATTCAAAACCATGATTACAAGAGATTTGGAGCAAGTTTTTTGACCTAATGCACTCAATACAAAAGCCTGAATACAACCCTAATGCAAAGACACGCACAGCTGCTCAAAAAGACCATTGACAAACTTGAAATTTTTCTCCACAAAGTAAAAACTGAAAGTATACTTCCAAGACGATTTAAGAGATAATTCTTGTTCCAATAGCTTCCTCAAGCATCCCTGGACATATTCCAATCACAAACATTCATCCCAGCTTCAAGAATTGGTAACATGAACGCCAACTGTATCAAGAAAAATCCATGATCGTATTTTAATTTCTAGACATTCTCATAGCATTTTAATGGTTGATTCATGTTCATTATGAAGTTTTGAAGCTAACCAATGCATTTAATTGTCTTTTTATGCTGTATACGCGATTTCACCATGTTTATATTTTAGGGTTTACAGGACCTCCAATTGAGGATTTTAAAACCAAGAAACATTGGCCTTCAAGAGTACTATGGTTGTAATCAGCAAGTCTAAATGATCACAAACCACCCAACGCGCCTAATTTATGAGTGTCCTAGGCCTAATCGTTATTTTCTTAAAACCGACCTAAAAGAACATTCAGAAAACCGTTGCTTAATATTTTGTGTTTCAGGAACAGCGAAGAAGACGATTTCGTGGCACACGCTGATTGGCTTGTTTAAAATTCACGCGCGTTTCCAAGCCATTAACCCACTTTCTTTTATATTATTTGTTTGTTTATTATATATCAAAACGCGTGATAGTGGTCCAGTGGCAAGGTGTGAACGTTGGTAATGGATATGACCTGGGTTCGAGTCCCAGGTCTACGTTAATTTCCATATTATTTTGCAATATATATTCATATGCAGTTTCAAAGGTGGAGCGCACCATACATCCTCTTAATCCAGTCATCCACGTGCACATTGGAATCAGATCAAAGGCTGAGAGTTGGAGTATACGCTACGCCCTAGTCAACGCTTCAGCATGCTAATTGGAAAAGTCAAATGGACTCAGATTATTGGGCCAGATTATTCAAGATTACACCTCCACTTTGGGGACTACCACCCCCTAGGTTTGCATATTTTTCTCTTTTTTTATTTTCTTTATTTATTTAAATCTTTTACTTTTAATTATTATTTGTTTAAATTAATTACTTATTTTTCATAAATATAAAAATGCATAAAAATCAAAAAGATAAAAAATCTAATAAATATTTTATGTTAATATTTCTTGTAAATAAATGCATATAAATTAATTAGTCTAAATTAGGGTTTTTTTTTAATTTTAATCTCTTTCATAACAAAAAATCTAAAAAATATAGAACTAGGTTTAATAAATATTTTATTCCTTTTAATTTTTCCTTTTCACAATAATATTATCTATTTTATTTATTTTCATAATTAAAATTGTAAATAAAAATTAGGTTTAATCTAGGTTTAATTCTAATATTTTCTTAATAAATTAAAATAAAATAGAATTAGGGTTAGTAGTTAATTTCAATTAATTCTTTCTTTTTTCTATTAAATCCTAAAATATTAAAAATACCAAAAACATTTTTTTTAATTGATCAACTTCATCATTAATTTGATTTTTTGCAAAAGGGTCCAACGCCCTCGTTCATAATTTCTTATTTCTTCGCATATTTATTTTATGTCATTTAAATAATTATGTACCTCTCCCGAAGCCGTGTAAATTACTTCTCGCACTTTTCAATTCTTTATTTACTTTGTTTATTTATTTTCTGTCCAATCGGGTCCTGGTTAATTTTGGCGATGTGGACCCGCGCCATTTGTAATAGCTTTAGATTTACTTTTCCTCGCAAATATTTTTAACTGTTAAACGAAGCATGCAAGAATGAATGCCCAAAAATAAAATCAAGCGTAGAACACCAATGACATGACAAGATAAATACAAATGAAAACGACACACGAATCGCACACACCACCCCTAGGGTACGCCTCACTGTTGCCTTGCCCCAAAAAGTGATCGTCGAGTAGAGGATGTCTTAGTAAGTCCTCATGATCCGGGAACCTGGCATGAGGGTAGCTTCTAAGGTGTCTTCCTATTGCTCTGGTGATCACCATGTCCCGAACCTCGAATTGACCCGAACACCTCCAACGGTGGTGCTACCTACCTCTCAATGGTGGGATGGCACTACTTTAAAGGACATTTACACAGACGAATTCCTTAGGGTAGGTAGGTTCTCGTAGATACTTGCTCTAATTTCAAAACAAATTCAAAAATACTTTTCACACCGACACCTTTTCAAAAAGCTTTCGAAAGCAATTTTTCAAACACTCTTGAGGACCGATACAATAGTCGAACTGGAATTTTCAAAGAAACTTTTTAAAACCCACAATTGAAAAGCAAACAAAACATTTTGAAAACACAAGTGAGCAAGTATCTAAGAGCCCATGGATAACCATGGATAGAAAGGGTGCTAACACCTTCCCTTTCTATAACCTACCTCCCGAACCGAGAGCAATCTCTATAAGGAATTTTTCTGTGCTTTTGTCCTTTCCATTTGGAGAAAATAAAAGACGGTGGCGACTCTTGCTTACCGCGACATTTCGCGAACCAGCGTTAAACAGTCAGTTCCAGATCCACCGATCACAGAACTGGCGACTCTGCTGGGGACATCTTTATAAAGTGAGGTGTACCTTAGGACTAAGATCACTGTGTTTTCAATTTCTTTCTTTGCTTGCTTTAAATTGTGGGACTGTCTTGGGAGTTCTATAGATCCTAACTCGGATCTGGGGATACCTTCTTAGAAAGTAGCAACAAGGCTGTGAGGGAACTGTGCGGGGTATACCGACATGGTTGAAACAGTCTGCTACGTTGATGTGGCACTTTGGTGTGTACCGGTAACCCTTGAGTTCAGTCAAGGAGAGTACGGGGCCTCCGCATGGTGTTGTGAAGCATCAACAGACCTTAGGAACCTTAATTGAACTATCTTGGCCTCTTTAGGGTAGTGAGATAACTGACTTTGGTGCAGTCCGAGGTTGGTTGATACTCGATACTACACTCAATTGAGGGTTGCTTTCCTGGAATATTTCGGTCGCCAGTTCAGTGGCTAAATCGAAACGATGAACAATGAAAGCAATCCCATGATATTGGGAACCTTAGAACCCGGTTACTTTGATTAGGACAGGTTGAACCCACCAACTTCAAGAGGGTACTACCCAGACCCCATGCTGGCCTTAAACCTTAAGGGCTTGTCTTGTGTGCCTTGTGTGCCTTACATGTTTGTCTTTATAAATATCTGTGGTGTGTTTAATCATAGCATCATGACATCATCCAACATCATATGCATTGACTAACCATTTCAGGGGTTCGAATCTTCATCTTTGTTCTTTGTTTTGTAGGACATGGAAACGGTTCGTAGAAAGACAATTCAAATCAGTCTTGTAAGGGTCCCTCCTCAGCTTAAGGAGCTTATATCCAGGATTCCTGAGAACTCATCATTCAGTGAAAGGCATGGAAGCCTCATCAGCTTGGTCAACACCAACATTGAGGAAGATATGATCAAGGTCCTGTTCCAATTCTTTGATCCTCTGCATCACTGTTTCACCTTCTTGGACTATCAGTTGGTACCTACATTGGAGGAGTTCTCCCGGCTCCTGAAGATCCCTATCCTTGATCAGCTACCCTTCAACGGTACAGAAAAGGAACCCAAGCTTGAAGAGATTGCTAAAGCCTTGCACCTACAGTCATCTGACCTCAAGGGACATTGGGAAGTTAGAAGTGGTATCAAAGGGTTCTTAGCCAGGTTTCTGTTTGAAAAGGCCCTTGAATGTTGGAACTCCCTTGACTTGCAAGCTTTTGAAGAGGTTGTGGCCCTCCTTGTCTATGGTTTGGTGTTGTTCCCTAACCCAGATCAGCTTATTGATATCAGTGCTGTCCAGATCTTTATGTCCAGGAATCCTATACCTACGTTGCTGGGGGACATCCTTCACTCATGTTACACTCGAACCATGAGAAAAAGAGGTGTCCTTATGTGTTGCACTCCTCTCCTGGGAAGGTGGTTTATTTCGCACCTTCCACAATCAGTTTTGAAGAATGAGCGGGGTTTGAGATGGTCACAACGGTTGATGACTCTTACACATGCAGATATACATTGGTGCCCTAGGTCCAGATAAGATGTCACTATCATTGATCGTTGCGGGGAGTACCCTAGTGTTCCTTTACTTGGAATCAGAGGAGGTATCACTTATAGCCCATGCCTGGCTTGGAGACAGTTTGGTTATGCTCGGAGGGATGGTCCTCATGACATGTTAATTCCTGACATAGTTTTTGACTTCGACAACGATATTCAAGGACTTCGCCAGAGATTTATCAGAGCTTGGAGGATGCCAAGTAGGATAGACAGCAAGACACTGGGGCACAGGAACTCCATCCCGTTGGAACCTTATCTCAAGTGGGTACGCGCCCGCTCCCAGAAGTTAGTGATGCCTTATCCTCACATGCTCCCAGTAATCAAAGAACCAATCTTGGAAGGAGAAGTATCCCATACTATTCAGCACCCTGATATGCCCACATCCTGGGAGGAGATGCAGAAGAGCTGGATCCAGCTTAAGGAAGAACGGAACTCTCTTGAGACTAGTCTACATGCCAGTGAAAAGAAGGTCTTGGAGCTCACCCGCCTGTTGCATGAGGAGAGGAATCTCAACACTTACATAGCTCCAAAGAGGATGCGTAGCATATTTTGGGATTGATTTGATTTTTGTATTATTTTGCCCATGAGGCTTTGATATATTAAACAATGATTTCCTTAATGATAACGTGTGTTCCTTTTTGTCTACAACAAATTTGAACTTTCGAACCCTTGAATGCATTGCATAAACACATCTCATTCATCATGTGCATAGCAGGTTTCTCCCCTTTTCAGGTTGCTTACAGTTCTTCGCTGTTTATTTCAGCATCATGAATCCCGATTCTGCATCAACTGAGACTTCCATCAAGGCTCTTCAGGTGCAGAATGCACAATTCCAGGAACTAATCAAGGGTCTGGCTCAAGGCCAAGAAGAACTGAAGGCTATGCTCCTGAAGAAGGAGAAGAAGAAGAAGAGAAGAACTGTTCTGTTCAACTCGGGCCGAAGGTTTGGTAATACTCTGCAACAGGAAGAGGCTGGTTCTTCTGTTGGCAAGAGTAGTCCTCAGGCAGAAGCAAGGGTTCCTAGTCCGGTAGTCTCTGACAACGAGACTGATTTTGATGAAGAGCAGTACCCTCCTGCAGACGACAAATACAAGCAACTGGAGGATAGGTTGAAGGCTATGGAGGTTCAACAGGTACCTGGGCTGGATTTCGGAGATCTGGGTTTGTCAACTGGTGTGATCATCCCTCACAAGTTCAAAGCACCATCCTTCTCTAAGTACGACGGGGCGTCTTGTCCCAAGCTGCATCTAAGGTCCTATGTTCGGAAAATTCAACCGTACTCGGCGGATAAGAATTTGTGGATCCACTTCTTCCAGGAGAGTCTTTCAGGGACTCATCTCGAATGGTTCTATCAGCTGGATGGGACCAAAGTTCGTAACTGGGAGGAGTTGGCTACTGCTTTCTATAAGCAGTATCAATATAATGCCGACCTTGCCCCTACACGTACCCAACTCCAGGGTATGTCGTTAGGTGCAAGTGAAGGTTTTAAAGAGTACGCTCAGAAGTGGAGAGACCTGGCTGGCAGGGTGCAGCCACCATTGACTGATCGGGAGTTGGTAGACATGTTCTTGGGGACCCTATCTGGGCCATTTTTCAACCATCTTATCGGGAATTCTTCTGCTGGGTTCACTGATTTGATTCTGACTGGAGAGAGAATTGAAGTTGGGTTGAAGTCTGGAAAGATTGCGAAGGGTGCATCGTCTAGTTCGGAAAAGAAACCATTCAAGAAGGAGTCTAGTGCCGTATATGGTTCCAGGAAATCAGAGAGACCTGAGCGCCGCCAATCTGTCAGTGCGGTAATGATCGCTAAGCCTGCTGCCGCTCCTCGGCCGACCAATCCTCAAAGGGCTGAAAGACCCCGGAGAGAGTTTACCCGGTTAAGCATGACCCTATCACAGATCCTGCCACAGTTGCTGTCTACCAATTTGGTGACTGTCAGGGAGGCTCCAAAGTTCCCCAATACTGCATCTCCTAAGTACAACCCGAACGCTCGTTGTGCTTACCATTCAGATAGCCCGGGGCACTCTACCGATGACTGTTGGGCGTTAAAGAATAAGGTGCAAGACCTTATCGACGCGAAGGAGATACAATTCGAAGCGCCTGAAAGGCCGAATGTAGTTACTGCTCCTATGCCTCAACATGGGGTAAATGCTGTTGACGAAGACGTTTATGCTGTTTCTGTGGATGATCTAGCCACTCCTCTGAAGATTGTCAAGAAGAACCTACTGCAGGCCGGTTTATTTCCGGGTTGCAGTGAGGGTTGCCTGTTCTGTGCTGTGTCCCCATCTGGTTGTCCCTTGCTGAGGTTAGGCATCCAAAGCCTAATGGATAGCAAGGATATTCTGTTTAAGAAGTCTGCTGTTCGGTTGGTTCCAGTGGAAGAAGTTTCTGTGGTGACTATCTTCAATAATCCGATCCCGGCTCTCCCGAAGAAGCCCGTTCAAATCATGACCGTTGCACCTGTTATTATCACTGTTCCAGGGCCCCTGCCCTATGTATCTGATAAAGCTGTCCCCTGGCATTATGGGGCAGATGTATATGTAAAGGGGATTAAACAAGAATTCAATGCTGGCGCCGGCATTTGTGACATCACTGGCCCGGCCAAGGTTACCCGCAGTGGCAGGCTCTTCTCGCCTGACATTGCACCGCCTGCTGCCCGAAGACCGCTCCTGATAACTCCTACAAGTATACCTGTTCCTGCTGCTGAACCAATTGTTTCTCCTGCTGCCGAGTCATCCAATGCTCGGGGCAAAGGAGTTGAAGTTGAGCCTTCCCAGAGGGAGGCACCTGTACCTATAACTGCTGAGGCCTCCCAACAAGAGATGGAGGAGATTCTGAAAATTATAAAGAAGAGTGATTTTAATGTTGTGGAACAGCTGGGGCACACGCCCTCCAAAATCTCCATGCTCTCTTTATTGCTGTGCTCCGAGGCCCATGCCAAGGCCTTAATCTCATTCCTCAAGACGGCCCATGTGCCACATGAGACATCTGCAGTCCAGTTCACTGATTGCGTAGCAAATCTGACGGCAGACAATGGCTTGGGTTTCTCAGATGCTGACTTGACCGCAAAGGGAAGAGACCATAATGATGCTCTGCATGTCTCTATTGAATGCAGGGGCACTACCTTGGCACATGTGTTAGTGGATACTGGTTCATCTTTGAATGTGCTACCCAAGAAGGCTTTGGACCGTCTAGATTGTGAAGGCCTGGAATTAAAACCCAGCAATATCATCGTCAGAGCCTTTGATGGTTCAAAGAGGATGGTTCATGGAGAGGTTGACATTCCGATTCGTGTGGGCTCTCAAGTGTTCGACTCCACTTTTTATGTGATGGATATCCGTCCATCTTACTCTTGTCTATTAGTCGACCTTGGATACATAAGGTTGGGGCAGTGACCTCTACCTTGCATCAGAAGCTGAAGTACCCCGTCAGAGGGAAGATCGTCACTGTGCAGGGAGAGGAGGAATATATGGTGAGCCACCTGAACTCCTTCAGATACATTGAGATGGATGGGGAGTTTATTGAAATCCCCTTTCAGCATTTCGAAGAGGTGCTTCCAATTACAGCAGCAGAAACAGCAGAAGAAATTGTTCCTTTGAAGATGGCTTCCCTAAAGGATGCCCGGGCTGTGGTTCAGAAGAGTGAAAGTGCCAACTGGGGCAGACTTCCAGACTTTACTCAGAAGACTGATAAATTTGGGCTGGGTTTTACTACAGAAGGTCAGAAAGCTATGAGGAAAGCGAAGATCGGAAGACCTCCGGTATTCATTACAAGTTCAGGAGTGAATGCTGTTGGGGAAGACAATGGAGTGGATGAGGCTGAATTCAATAGCTGGATCTATCCAACGACTGAAGGCAGATTGAACAACTGGATTGCTAAGGACTATACTCCTGTTACCTTTGTGACGCAGTAATAAATTTCTTTGTTTCGTTATTTTGTAATAAACAATGATAAACTCTATGGCCCGGTGTCTTACCCGAGGCACCGTGGTATCATTTGTGAGGGCATATAAATTGTCATTTCATATATCATGAATGAAAATCTTGGACGTATTTTCGCATTGCAAATATTGTGCTCCTTTTCTGTCTTTTTTTTCCTTTACATATACTTCAAAACAGCTGTATTTACACACACACTCACTCATACAGGTTTCAATCCACTCTGGATCTCACTGATAACAACTCTGCTACTGCCAATTATGACTTCGAAAATCCGATCAACTTAGCCGAAGACGAAGGTGAAGATGATTGCGAAGTGCCTGGCGAGCTTGCAAGACTGTTGCTTCAGGAAGAGAGGGCAATTCAACCCCATGAAGAGCCAGTGGAAACAATAAACTTGGGTACTGAGGCAGACAGGAAAGAGGTAAAGATTGGTGCCAACCTAGAGCTCAGCGTGAAGCAACGGTTAACCAAGATGCTGCATGATTATATGGAGATCTTTGCCTGGTCCTACGAAGACATGCCCGGGTTGGATACCGATATTGTGGTCCATCACTTGCCAACTAGAGAAGACTGCCCTCCAGTTAAGCAAAAGGTCCGTCGGATGCGTCCAGAGATGTCTGAGAAGATTAAAGCCGAGGTCATGAAACAATTTGATGCCGGGTTCCTTGCAGTGACTTCTTACCCTCAGTGGGTTGCTAATGTGGTGCCGGTACCAAAGAAGGACGGTAAGGTCAGAATGTGTGTCGACTACAGGGATCTGAACAGGGCCAGCCCCAAAGACGACTTCCCTTTACCTCATATTGATGTCCTTGTTGACAATACAGCTCAGCACAAGGTATTCTCTTTCATGGATGGCTTTTCAGGTTACAATCAGATCAAGATGGCACCTGAAGACATGGAAAAGACTACATTTGTTACTCAGTGGGGCACCTTATGTTACAAGGTCATGCCATTCGGGTTGAAGAATGCTGGGGCAACCTACCAACGTGCCATGGTTGCCTTATTTCATGACATGATCCATCATGAGATAGAAGTATATGTGGACGACATGATCGCTAGGTCCCAGACTGAGGAAGAGCACCTAGATCATCTGCAGAAATTGTTTGACCGGTTGAAACTGTACAAGCTGAGATTGAACCCGAACAAGTGCACCTTCGGGGTAAGATCTGGAAAGTTACTAGGCTTCGTGGTCAGTGATAAAGGTATTCAAGTGGACCCTGCTAAGGTCAAAGCTATTCAAGAGATGCCAGTTCCTAAGACAGAGAAGGAGGTCAGAGGCTTTTTAGGACGCCTGAATTACATTGCTCGCTTCATCTCACATATGACTGCTACCTGTGAGCCAATCTTCAAGCTGCTGAAGAAAGATCAGGTAGTACGTTGGAACGATGAATGTCAGGCTGCTTTTGACAGAATCAAAGAGTATCTCCAAGAACCACCTATCCTTATGCCACCGGTTGAAGGGAGACCTCTGATACTATACCTGACAGTGCTTGACAATTCAATGGGGTGTGTGCTGGGGCAGCATGACGAGTCTGGCCGAAAAGAGCATGCCATTTATTACCTTAGCAAAAAGTTTACCGACTGTGAGACCCGATACTCACTGCTTGAGAAAACTTGCTGCGCTTTGGTATGGGCTGCTCGCCGGCTGAGACAATATATGCTGACTCACACTACCTTGTTGATCTCGAACATGGATCCTATAAAGTACATTTTCGAAAAGCCTTCTCTGTCTGGGAGAATTGCAAGATGGCAAATGATCTTGACGGAATACGACATTCAGTACACAACCCAGAAAGCCATCAAGGGAAGTGTATTGGCAGACCACTTGGCACATCAAGCTGTGGATGACTATCAATCAATGAACTTCGAGTTTCCAGACGAGAGCATCATGATAGTAATCGATTGTGAGGTACCTGGACCGGATGAAGGACCTGAACCAGGATCCCGATGGTCTATGCACTTTGACGGAGCCTCCAACGCTTTGGGAAACGGTATCGGCGCCATAATCATATCTCCACAAGGTACTCATACTCCACTCACTGCCCGGCTGTGTTTCAACTGTACCAACAACATGGCGGAGTATGAGGCGTGTATCATGGGTCTTCAAGCTGCGATCGACCTAAGGATCAAATTTCTAAGTGTCTTCGGAGATTCCGCTCTTGTGATCAATCAGATCAAAGGAGAGTGGGATACGAAACATCCAAACTTGATTCCTTACAGAGAATGTGTGTTGACCCTGATCCCCCACTTCACAGAGATAACCTTTGAGCACTTTCCAAGAGAAGAGAATCAGTTAGCGGACGCGTTGGCTACAATGTCTTCGATGTTCAAGGTCAAATGGGATAATGAGGCTCCCCGAATCATCATCTGGAAACTGGACGAACCGGCATACTGTTGTGATCTCGAAACTGAATTGGTGACTGAGAAGCCTTGGTACCACGAAGTGAAGAGATACCTGGAAACTCAGGAATACCCGGAAGGTGCATCCATCAATGATAAGAAATTCCTGAGAAGGTTCGCAGCCAAGTTCTTCCTTAGCAACGGCATCTTGTACAAGCGAAACCATGATTCAACCTTACTGCGTTGTGTGGATAAAACTGAAGCAGAAAGGGTCATGGAAGAGCTACATGAAGGGACCTTTGGTACGCATTCCAGTGGACACACTATGGCTAAGAAGATCCTACGGGCAGGATATTACTGGTCCACAATGGAAGCTGACTGCTACCAACATTCCAGGACATGCCATAAATGTCAGATTTATGCAGACAAGGTGCATGTTCCTCCGGTTCCCCTGAATGTTTTGACCGCGCCTTGGCCGTTTGCAATGTGGGGCATAGACATGATTGGTGAGATTAAACCTACGGCATCCAATGGACATCGCTTCATCCTAGTGGCGATCGATTATTTTACGAAGTGGGTTGAGGCAGCATCCTATGCTACGGTAACCAAGACTGTTGTGGCACGATTCATTCGGCACAACCTGATCTGTCGGTACGGCGTCCCTGAGCAGATTATTACAGACAACGGTACCAATCTGAATAACAAGATGATCGCTGAGCTCTGCGAACAGTTCAAAATACAGCACCACAATTCTTCTCCTTACAGACCGAAGATGAATGGGGCTGTAGAAGCAGCAAATAAGAACATCAAGAAAATCATGCAAAAGATGACAGTGACTTATAAAGATTGGCACGAGATGTTACCGTTCGCTCTACATGGGTACCGTACCTTAGCTAGGACGTCAACCGGGGCAACTCCTTTCTCTCTGGTTTATGGCATGGAGGCAGTCTTGCCAATCGAAGTGCAAATACCCTCTCTCCGGATAATGAAGGATGCAAATCTGAACGAAGATGATTGGATCCAGACACGACTTGATCAACTCAACCTCATTGATGAAAAGAGACTTGCTGCTATCTGTCATGGTCAGAGGTATCAGAAACGGATGATCAGGGCATTTAATAAAAAGGTCAGACCACAGGAATATCAAGTTGGGGATCTGGTGATCAAGCGAATCATCCTTCCTCAGAGTGATCCAAGGGGCAAATGGACCCCCACGTACGAAGGGCCATTTGTGGTTAAACATGTGTTCTCAGGAGGAGCAATGATATTAACCAATATGGATGGTGACGACCTTCCTCACCCCGCCAATGCAGACGTAGTAAAAAGATACTACGCATGAAAAAAGACCCGCTAGGCTGACATGCCTAGGCAAAAATTAGGGCTTCCCGGCGAACCAAAAGGGTTCGGGCAAAATGAAGGGATGAAAATGAAAAAATCTGTACACCCGGCAAGTCAAAAACCTGAAAAGGCGGCTTGGGCAAAAATGGGTATCCCGGTGGACCGAAAACCCGAAAGGGCGGTCCAGGCAAAAATTAGGGATAAAGCGTAATACTATGTCTCATTGATCACTTTGCATCCAGAATCCGGTATCTACATCAAAAGGGTTCGGGCAAAATGAAGGGATGAAAATGAAAAAATCTGTACACCCGGCAAGTCGAAAACCTGAAAAGGCGGCTTGGGCAAAAATGGGTATCCCGGTGGACCGAAAACCCGAAAGGGCGGTCTAGGCAAAAATTAGGGATAAAGCGTAATACTATGTCTCATTGATCACTTTGCATCCAGAATCCGGTATCTACATCAAGTTCAGACGGCATCGATCAGTCAGCTTCACCTTCAACCAAGGTCATCAAGTGATGAGACGCTCGGAGTTATAATGGCAATAGCAGAGTTGAAACCCAGTGGGATCGTTCATATTTCACACAGCTGTTTTATTTTCTTTTGTACAATATCTGTATAAACTCTTTTGCTCGGCGGCGTTCTCTTACTAGGACGTCAGCCTCTTGTACACAAAACGCTTATTTTCAGGCCATGCAAAATCAATACAAATATACTTTTCAGTTAAAATGTGCCAATTGTTTTTCTTTTTCTGTTTTGTTTTGCGAAGAACGTCCAAGGTTCAATCTGTGATATATGCATTGACAATAATTTGCTAACTCATAAATATTTGCATACGAAACAAAGGATTAATTACAGGTGACACTAGAAACAGGGGCAATAAAGAGTTGTCTGAGCAGTCTAATTGTTCTATCCTCCAAGGTACCAAGGTAGGTTCGGCTAAAGAATACGACCGGTACATCTTAATTCCCCAGAGAGTAAGCAAGTCAGTGCACTCTCTCCAAGCGGAATCATCAAATCTTAAGGAAATTGGGTATCCTCCAGCAGATATCAACATTCCCCAGCAGCATGCATATCCATAACAAGCATCCCCGGCAGTCTTGGTCTAAAGATTGTTCCCCGGCGGCAGACCAACGTTCAAAGGAATCACTTCCCAGCATATCAAAACTTCCCCCAGGAAAATCCAGTTTCCCCAGGAAGGTTGGAATTCGTATCCCCAAACAATAAGCTTATCCCCAGTAGATTCTGGAAGCTTATCCCCTCGCAGAGCACGAACGCGCCGTCCGACTTTACTCAAAGAGTTATTTCCTTAACAGGATATAACTGGGTTATCCTCAGCCAAAAGCCACGGAAAGAGCGTCCTCGACGAAGTCTTCTTACCCCAGCGAAGTCCATCAACACTTCCAACAACAAGGGTATCCCCAGCAAATCATTATCAACACTCAGCAAGGCATCCCTCTTCCCACAGAGTATTGCTTCCCAGCATGATCACTAGAGTATCTTTTCTCCCCGCAGAATCTTCCATTTGCCAAGTTTATTCCGCAATGGAGTTATCTTCTCCTACCGGTATTCTTGCAGTTATCATCCCCAGCGGAAGCGAAAGCTTATTCTTCAACATCAGCCCAGGATATAACTTCCCGGCACACGTCAAGGATTTACTTTCCTAGACAAAAACATTCATAAAACATCATATACATCATTATAGCATGCATAGACGCATTATATCATACAAATCTCATTTATGTTGAGAACATCATTGCTTGATCCATATCATGCATTGCATATGACTGACCTTTACCTTTCAGGAAAGATGCAGTTGAAATTCTCAATCATATTTCAAGGCCTTCTCTAGTCCAGCCAAATCGACCCCCAACAGATTTTTCTGATAAAGACTCGGTAGAATTTATCCCAGGTTATAATGTCCTATTTGGTTCTCTCTCCGACGGTGCATGAGATTTCCATTTTAGGTTTTTCTTTGAGATTATAATTCCATATTGGTTCTCTCTCCGACGGTGCATGAGATTTCCATTTTAGGTCTTTCTTTCAGATTATGTTTTCCTATTGGTTCTCTCTCCGACGGTGCATGAGATTTCCATTTTAGGTTTTTATTTAAGATTATAATGTCCTATTGGTTCTCTCTCCGACGGTGCATGAGATTTCCATTTTAGGTCTTTCTTTCAGATTATGTTTTCCTATTGGTTCTCTCTCCGACGGTGCATGAGATTTCCATTTTAGGTTTTTCTTTGAGATTATAATTCCATTTTGGTTCTCTCTCCGACGGTGCATGAGATTTCCATTTTAGGTGTTTCTTTCAGATTATGTTTTCCTATTGGTTCTCTCTCCGACGGTGCATGAGATTTCCATTTTAGGTTTTTCTTTGAGATTATAATTCCATTTTGGTTCTCTCTCCGACGGTGCATGAGATTTCCATTTTTGGTCTTTCTTTCAGATTATGTTTTCCTATTGGTTCTCTCTCCGACGGTGCATGAGATTTCCATTTTAGGTTTTTCTTTGAGATTATAATTCCATTTTGGTTCTCTCTCCGACGGTGCATGAGATTTCCATTTTAGGTTTTTCTTTCAGATTATGTTTTCCTATTGGTTCTCTCTCCGACGGTGCATGAGATTTCCATTTTAGGTTTTTCTTTGAGATTATAATTCCATTTTGGTTCTCTCTCCGATGGTGCATGAGATTTCCATTTTTGGTTTTTCTTTCAGATTATGTTTTCCTATTGGTTCTCTCTCCGACGGTGCATGAGATTTCCATTTTAGGTTTTTCTTTGAGATTATAATTCCATTTTGGTTCTCTCTCCGACGGTGCATGAGATTTCCATTTTTGGTCTTTCTTTCAGATTATGTTTTCCTATTGGTTCTCTCTCCGACGGTGCATGAGATTTCCATTTTAGGTTTTTCTTTGAGATTATAATTCCATTTTGGTTCTCTCTCCGACGGTGCATGAGATTTCCATTTTAGGTTTTTCTTTCAGATTATGTTTTCCTATTGGTTCTCTCTCCGACGGTGCATGAGATTTCCATTTTAGGTTTTTCTTTGAGATTATAATTCCATTTTGGTTCTCTCTCCGACGGTGCATGAGATTTCCATTTTTGGTCTTTCTTTCAGATTATGTTTTCCTATTGGTTCTCTCTCCGTTGGTGCATGAGATTTCCATTTTAGGTTTTTCTTTGAGATTATAATTCCATTTTGGTTCTCTCTCCGACGGTGCATGAGATTTCCATTTTTGGTCTTTCTTTCAGATTATGTTTTCCATCTTGGTTCTCTCTCCGACGGTGCATGAGACTTCCATTTTAGGTTTTTCTTTGAGATTATAATTTCCTATGGTTCCCTCTCCGACGGTGAATGAGGTGATAATTCCCTTCAGATTGTAATTTCCTAGGGTTCCCTCTCCGACGGTGAGTGAGGTGATTCCCTTTTAGATTATAATTGTTTATGGTTCTCTTCCCGATACTGCAAAGATGGTAATTCCCGCTAAGATTTTTTCAACGAGCGTTGTTGAAGTTAAAAATCACCCAAGGTTCTCTTACCATTCATGCTAAGGCAGCAACCATCCCTGGTTCATTCATCACCGTTTGAAGCTCCAGACTCAGCTCCTGTAACCAGTCAGGACACATCTATACCGAGCATCTGAAAACCAGCTCCTGCAACGTGTCAGGTACTCATTTTTCTTTTGCAGGTATGCAGGTTCTCGCTAAGGAATCTCTTACGCGATCAACATCCAGATGGAATCTATAAGCCCATCATCCTATCTAGCAACCTCTAAAAAGGCATCTATAAGCCCATTCCCATCACCACACGGCTACTATGTGAGCGCAAATTTCTGGGCACTCTAATGTTCAATCATCTTCTACCCTCGGATTACGAAAGGCACGTCAGCCAATCTGCATCCTCAGGTCTAAGAAGATTGAACAGGGGCAACTGTTGTACCCCAAAATTTGCCCTCCCATATTCTTCAAGAAATTGCCAAGTCAAGCTGCAAAATTCCCCAAGGGTTGCACAGTGCAAAGGTCTCCCATACAGTCAAAACTAGGGTTTGTGTTCTGATCAAGAAAATGAAGTTTTCAAAAGTCCAATCAAGTCTCACATGCTTACAAACATAGTCAAGTATCCTCATATCAAGTTTCAAGACATTCAGCACAAAATTGCACAGTCAAAAACCCTAATTGCACTACAGTCAACTGTAGGGGCAAAATGGTCATTTGACAGTCAAAAGTTCAGATTTTTGGTCAACATATCATTTTGAAGCCACAAACATCATTTGATCAATGCTTGATCATGATTCTCAAAATTTGGCTCAGAAATCATCAAGATGCAAAAAGTTTCCTTATTTGGATAGTTGAAAAAGTCAACTGAAATTGACCAGGGCATAACTTTCATATGGATTATCAGAAAAATTCCATCCAAAGCTCATTTTGAAGAGAAAGACATTTCCTACAACTCATCTTCATACTTCAAGTCCAAGAAATGCTCTCACAAAAAGTTATCAATTTCAACATTATAGGTCATTTTCAAAAGTCAACAAAAAGGGACTTTAAGTCAAAGGCCATAACTTGAGATTGGTAAATCAAAATGACATGGGACCAAAGGAATTGGTTAGAGGACTCAAAGACCTTTCCAAAATGTCCAAGAACATGAGAAAAGCTTAAATATTGAGCAAGTTATGCCTTGTGGAAGTTGGGAAATTTTTGGATATTTTGAAAAGTCAACATTGATTCAAATGACCTAAAATTGCTAATGGGCCCATTTTTCTTCCACAATTCATCATCCATGACATGTGCACGACCACTTGGCCCAAAGGGAAGTATTTTCTCATTTTTTATTTATTTATTTGAATTTTTATTTATATTAATCCATTTAAATCATTTAAATATATGAAAAATACTTAATTTAACCTAACAAATCTTTTTGCACATGTTTTAGACTCAATAATTCGTGCACATTCAAATATGGGAAGATTTGGTTTGATTGGATCCTAATTGACACAAAATTGCATGGAAAAAGATATGGAAATCATGGTGAAAAATCAAATATTCAAAACCATGATTACAAGAGATTTGGAGCAAGTTTTTTGACCTAATGCACTCAATACAAAAGCCTGAATACAACCCTAATGCAAAGACACGCACAGCTGCTCAAAAAGACCATTGACAAACTTGAAATTTTTCTCCACAAAGTCAAAACTGAAAGTATACTTCCAAGACGATTTAAGAGATAATTCTTGTTCCAATAGCTTCCTCAAGCATCCCTGGACATATTCCAATCACAAACATTCATCCCAGCTTCAAGAATTGGTAACATGAACGCCAACTGTATCAAGAAAAATCCATGATCGTATTTTAATTTCTAGACATTCTCATAGCATTTTAATGGTTGATTCATGTTCATTATGAAGTTTTGAAGCTAACCAATGCATTTAATTGTCTTTTTATGCTGTATACGCGATTTCACCATGTTTATATTTTAGGGTTTACAGGACCTCCAATTGGGGATTTTAAAACAAAGAAAAATTGGCCTTCAAGAGTACTATGGTTGTAATCAGCAAGTCTGAACGATCACAAACCACCCATCGCGCCTAATTTATGAGTGTCCTAGGCCTAATCGTTATTTTCTCAAAACCGGCCTAAAAGAACATTCAGAAAACCGTTGCTTAATATTTTGTGTTTCAGGAACAGCGAAGAAGACGATTTCGTGGCACACGCTGATTGGCTTGTTTAAAATTCGCGCGCGTTTCCAAGCCATTAACCCACTTTCTTTTATATTATTTGTTTGTTTATTATATATCAAAACGCGTGATAGTGGTCCAGTGGCAAGGTGTGAACGTTGGTAATGCATATGACCTGGGTTCGAGTCCCAGGTCTACGTTAATTTCCATATTATTTTGCAATATATATTCATATGCAGTTTCAAAGGTGGAGCGCACCATACATCCTCTTAATCCAGTCATCCACGTGCACATTGGAATCAGATCAAAGGCTGAGAGTTGGAGTATACGCTACGCCCTAGTCAACGCTTCAGCATGCTAATTGGAAAAGTCAAATGGACTCAGATTATTGGGCCAGATTATTCAAGATTACACCTCCACTTTGGGGACTACCACCCCCTAGGTTTGCATATTTTTCTCTTTTTTTATTTTCTTTATTTATTTAAATCTTTTACTTTTAATTATTATTTGTTTAAATTAATTACTTATTTTTCATAAATATAAAAATGCATAAAAATCAAAAAGATAAAAAATCTAATAAATATTTTATGTTAATATTTCTTGTAAATAAATGCATATAAATTAATTAGTCTAAATTAGGGTTTTTTTTAATTTTAATCTCTTTCATAACAAAAAATCTAAAAAATATAGAACTAGGTTTAATAAATATTTTATTCCTTTTAATTTTTCCTTTTCACAATAATATTATCTATTTTATTTATTTTCATAATTAAAATTGTAAATAAAAATTAGGTTTAATCTAGGTTTAATTCTAATATTTTCTTAATAAATTAAAATAAAATAGAATTAGGGTTAGTAGTTAATTTCAATTAATTCTTTCTTTTTTCTATTAAATCCTAAAATATTAAAAATACCAAAAACATTTTTTTTAATTGATCAACTTCATCATTAATTTGATTTTTTGCAAAAGGGTCCAACGCCCTCGTTCATAATTTCTTATTTCTTCGCATATTTATTTTATGTCATTTAAATAATTATGTACCTCTCCCGAAGCCGTGTAAATTACTTCTCGCACTTTTCAATTCTTTATTTACTTTGTTTATTTATTTTCTGTCAAATCGGGTCCTGGTTAATTTTGGCGATGTGGACCCGCGCCATTTGTAATAGCTTTAGATTTACGTTTCCTCGCAAATATTTTTAACTGTTAAACGAAGCATGCAAGAATGAATGCCCAAAAATAAAATCAAGCGTAGAACACCAATGACATGACAAGATAAATACAAATGAAAACGACACATGAATCGCACACACCACCCCTAGGGTACGCCTCACTGTTGCCTTGCCCCGAAAAGTGATCGTCGAGTAGAGGATGTCTTAGTAAGTCCTCATGATCCGGGAACCTGGCATGAGGGTAGCTTCTAAGGTGTCTTCCTATTGCTCTGGTGATCACCATGTCCCGAACCTCGAATTGACCCGAACACCTCCAACGGTGGTGCTACCTACCTCTCAATGGTGGGATGGCACTACTTTAAAGGACATTTACACAGACGAATTCCTTAGGGTAGGTAGGTTCTCGTAGATACTTGCTCTAATTTCAAAACAAATTCAAAAATACTTTTCACACCGACACCTTTTCAAAAAGCTTTCGAAAGCAATTTTTCAAACACTCTTGAGGACCGATACAAGAGTCGAACTGGAATTTTCAAAGAAACTTTTTAAAACCCACAATTGAAAAGCAAACAAAACATTTTGAAAACACAAGTGAGCAAGTATCTAAGAGCCCATGGATAACCATGGATAGAAAGGGTGCTAACACCTTCCCTTTCTATAACCTACCTCCCGAACCGAGAGCAATCTCTATAAGGAATTTTTCTGTGCTTTTGTCCTTTCCATTTGGAGAAAATAAAAGACGGTGGCGACTCTTGCTTACCGCGACATTTCGCGAACCAGCGTTAAACAGTCATTTCCAGATCCACCGATCACAACATGAAATATCTCAAAATGGAAACGTTTCAAATCTGATGATTTTGCTTTCAAAGCCATAGTTAATGGTTGATTCATGCCATATTCGTTCACCACTACTCCTCTATAAATACAGAGCCAAAGTGCAAGCAAAGGACGTAGGGACTGCCTATCAAAAATCACAAAGAAATACATCAAAGTTGTAAAATTCAAAAAGCATAGTGTAAGCTTCCTCAGTCCAAACCAAGTCCACTAGTCACCCCCTGAAGGCCCCAGGAGTGATTCTCAGGCCTGAAGCAATTCAAACGCACCCAAAAACACGCTCATTCGATCCTTCTGTTTGGTAAAAACTTTGGATCTCAAACTCGTTTAAACTTTAATTTAAATCTCTTTCGATTGCATATTCATGTTATTATCATTATTTATGAATGTTTTAACGTAATTCATGTGAGTTTCAGTGCCTAAAACACAAAATGCCATGGCTAGGGCATTTGAAATTGGCTCCTTTGAATCTCATGATTCATGGTGTTTCAAGACAAAATAGCTTCAGATTTGGAATCAGGGGTTCGAATTAAAGGGAAATACCTGGGTTCGACACCCAGGTCATGCATTTTGTTATTTTCTAACAATTGTATTCCAGATCCCATGCTTGTAGGTCTAACGTACACACCATGCACCACGTGGTCAACACCAGTAGATCCCATCAATCCAGATCTAATACCCTCAATGTGCAGTCCATCATGCACTTTCAACAACTTCTCTCATTGGATCGAAAGACAACCTCTCTCATTGGATCGAAAGACAACCTCCCTCATTGGATCGAAAGCTAACCTGGGCCTTTTCTTGATCTGGGCCTGCGTTTTTTAAACTTACCCCCCCCCCCCCCCCCTGTTACTTTTACTACCCTGGCCCATGTACTTTTTTTGTTTTGTTTTATTTATTTGCTTTGAATTGTTTTTTTATAACATTGTAAAATTAGATAAAAAAATCACAAAAAATATTAGGTTAGTATTTTTTCAAATAAATTAATTTTTTAAATTAATTAATTAATTATTTTAACCCTTTTCTTAATTTTAAAATAAACAGATTTAGGATTTGAAATTAAATTTCTTTCCATGATGAAAAACAAACAAAAATATTTTTCCTTTTTAAGTTTTAGACGTTATTTTCATTTCGCGCGTGTTATTATCTTTCGCATTCTATTTTTCATATTATTGTACATGCTTCCTGATTGTAATAGTTTAAAGTATGACTTTTATTTTTTTCTTCTTTATTCCCCATTTTGGACATGTAAATAATCCCCTCCCCTAAACCTTGTAATAGTTAGATTTACATTTCCCCACTTTTAATTACTGTAAGTTATTAACTGTTTAGATGTATGCTAATTTGGATTGTATGGCAAGAGTTTAACAAACAAACGCTAGAAAACCTAACACAAGATAAATAACTGAATATAACACAATTGCACATGTGCACCTCTAGGATACCCCACTTTGGTTGCCTTCGGAAAAACAATCACAACTCTCGAAACATGAGAGATTTTAGTGGCTACCCTCCAGCTTAAAGATGAAAAATGACCCTCTCGACGTTGCCTCGGTAAATATGATCTTAAGACCCTAGGGTAGTTACTAAAGTTTCTTGCCCAATTTCCTTTTTGACTATAAACTTCCCTTCGAATGTCCCTCAAACATCCAACGACTAGAGCTACCTACTCACTAATAGTAGGATAACACTGTCTAAAGGAAATGAGGAAAAGAACAATCCTTTCGAGTAAAGTAGATAGTTGTTAGATGCTATGCTCAAAACAATTTTTACACATACACAAAACACTTTCAAAAACATTTTTAAAACGCTTTATCAACACCCTTGAGGATTGATACAAGAGTAATCATAAAGCAAGTTGATTTACTATTGGAATTTCAAAAATAATTTTCACAAACATACAAAGTACAAGGTATTTCAAAATGAGCTAAGCATCTAAGAGCCCGTAGATAACTACGGATGGAAAGGGTGCTAACACCTTCCCTTTCCATAATCTACCCCCTTACTCAGAAAACTCTCGAAAGATCTTTTTATGTTCTTTTCACCATTTCCTTTGTTGGATAAAAGAAAAGTCGGCCACGACTCTTGCTTAACGCAACATTCACGAACACAAACGTAAAACTAGTATAACAGTCGGTTGTGCCACCGTATCACATATACATTTTGTTTTACAAATTTATTTATCCGCACATATTCTAATAACTTCTCCAATTCTCCAAACTTTGAACTGACACCCTGTATGGTGCCATAGGAACAAGTCTGGTACCAAGCACGATATCAACATCAAATTTCGCCTCTCATCCAACATTATCACGTAACAAATAAATTACTTCCAGGTGCTGGAAACATTTTTAAAACAAAGTTCATCATGTTAGCTTTCTAGAGCTTCAAACAAAACTCGAATTGGACGTCCGAAACCTAAGTTATGAATTTTTGAAGTTTTTATTGATTTTCATCCTAGGGTACTTGGGTACCCATATATGGTAATCGGATATCAGCTGAACATAAGCAGTTTTTGTCATTTTCTGTGTACAAAACTCATTTCAACATATATCTGAAACCCCATTCTTCTTATAACTCGAGAGGCACATTACTTTCTTCAAAAATTCAGTTTTCAAAAACACAAAAACTCCAATTTCTTTCCATAAAACTACCCAAAACGTCATTCTTCTTATAACTCAAAAGACATATTACGTTTCCAAAACCTCAATTTTCAAAGCATCAAAAATTCGATTCTTCTTACAAGACTACCTATTTCTTTGAATTCAGACTCTGACTCGCAATTCACAATCTCCCAAAAGCATCAACAACACCCGACAATTACTTACCTGACTCCAACAACAACATTTACAGTACATCATCACTATATCACCATTCAAAATGTCAATATCATACACAATGGTAACTCAATACTAACAAATTCACGATCAATTGAAATTTGATAAAACATCTCAATGACCTGAGCTTTATCTTCCAAGAGCTATCCTACTTGCTTAGCTAATGTCCTCAGGAGATCATCAAGAAATTACACACCTATTGTATATCACTAGTCTTCACATTGCTCTATATCCTCTGAGAAGAAACCTTTAACAATTCTCTTTTTCCTTCAAAGACGACTCTACTTGACCATTAAACAAGAACCTCATACAACCTTCAGGCATGAAAATCTGCATCGACTTACAAAAACACTTCGTAATCACTTGGTTTTATTCCAGATAGTTCACCCCAAGGGTAACATCAAGTTAATCAAACATTTTGCTCTAACGGCAAGTTGCAATTTCCCCTGGGAGAACATTAAGACTCACCCCCAACGGGCACATCATTAGCCATAACATCGCCCTCCACTTCTAGAGATGAAAATAACACGAGTACCTGATCATTCCCCCTTAAGAACACTTCTACTAATCGTTAGACTTAAATCCTGAATTCGAGAAACAACACGGCTTCGTCAATCTTTACACTTATACGATTCAGGACACACTGAACCATATCAGAGAAGCACGAGCTTCTGCCCCACTTAATTCAATCCTACTCCTGTAAACAAGTGATTACAACAAAAATAAAGTACCGATAGTGTTTCACACACACGTTGCGTACTAAGGAACAAAACAACGACAACATTCCATTGTCACACTACAAACTCAACAACTTGTCCGGATGGACCAACCTGCTCTGATACCAATTGTAACACCCTATTTCCCGTCAATAATTTATATAAAATCAGAGTAAATTAATTTCTCAAACACAACATCAACAAATAGGATGTCACATCTTCACACATCATACATGCTCAAAATTTAGGATGCGCAACACAATCCAAATGTTCATAAGTATGAAACTTCAGTGCATTTAATTGCAATAGGAAAAACATTAACAAAAATTCATTACCAATTATCCAACAATATTCGTAATTATCATCTTACGAAAAGGAGCATAATTATAAAATAAACTCAAACCACAGAGTTATACAAAGCTTACTCAAAACAAAACAAGACAATAAGACACCCCCAAGTGTTACGTATCAGAGCAGACCGACTCAATCTACGCAACAGAAGGAACTCCTCAGCTAAACTTCTATCTTTAGCTACTTCAAATCATCTGCATATTACCCACGTAGAGGTAACATTCAAACAAAAAGGGTGAGATATCATAACAATATAAGAGGAAGCATAATAATGAGTAGGTAGAGATTCAAGTACATAATCAACAAATAACATCTTTCATAATATAATACATACTTTCATCCATATTTTCCCATTAAATTATTAATCACAATGTGATTCAAAAAGACCGACCTGACTCAATGCATGTGGTACGAACAGGGTAAAACCCTCGTCGCAATAATGACAATTTAAGGCAATCAACTTCACTTGCCAATACAGGTCTTCGCTCGCCAATACAAGCCTTCGCTTTATCAATGCATCGGACACTATCATGCAAAAACATAATTCCCATTTATCATTCCTACTCATCACAATTTCTCTAATACAGGCCGTCGTCATCATTATTATCATGTATATCGTGTCACACAGTCAAAACAATCATCGTATTTAATCATAACATAAATTATGGCATATAAATAAAAAACACATGCCCACAAATAGGTATCAATGTCGATGAAATGATTAGCTATTGCATTATAAGTCATTTTTATATGATAGGAAATTATTTTATCTTTTTAACAGACCAGACGGTTCGTCAAACAAACACTCGAGGAAAAAGTTATTGATTTTCAAAGTTTCCAAAAATTCCTGCCAATTACAGTGGTAATCGGTTACCGCAAGTCAGTAACCTTGTCCTTCCAAAATTCCTCACGGTAACCGGTTACCCACTTACTGTAACCGGTTACTGCAAGTTATTAGCCTTTGTTGTTAACTCTTTATATGGTAACCGGTTACCATATCTGGATAACCGGTTAGCCTGCAATAACAAGGAAAATTCTGAAAATTTCCAGTTACGATCCTCTCATGTTTCAACACCTAAAATTCATATTTTTCTCATAAAAATTTATCTTTTAAGCATGCTACTTACTGACTGACATTAGCCTATCATTTCCAACCAATTCATATCATCCAATTTCGTCAAAAGACACCAAAATTCCATCAATGGGAAAAACCCCAAAACATCCAAATAGGGAGAAATTAAAACATACAATCATGCAACTTAGATCCTACCATACCCCATCATTAGGAAACCCTTTATAAAGTTAGAATCTCCCCTTACCTTATAATTTTGGTTGATTCTTGGTTTCTACGGTGAAATTCTTGCCCTATCTTCCTAGTGTCTTTCTCCTCTTCTAACTTCTATACTTTTCTTCTATTTTCACGTACTGACTCTATTTATCTTCTTCTCACTCTAATATATCCAAAATAATATAACTAACCCAATTAAATAATTTTTTAATTATTATTATGAAATAAATATAATAATTCTAATAATATAATAATAATAATAATAATAATAATAATAGTAATCTATATTATTCCACACACCCCTATGTTTCTACACATTTAGCCATACACCCCATAACCTCAACTTCTATAATTCTAAGGTATCTATCCTCCAACAAGGCATCACACCACATCACAAAATCCACTAACTCATAACTTCACCACATCATCTTATTATTTAATTAAAAATAATTCTAATTAAATTGGGGTGATATAGTACCCATTTAGTTAGTTTTGTGTTCGAGTGTTAGTGTGATAGTTTGCGTTATTCTAATCAAGGAAGGAGAAAGATAGAAAGGAGAAATGTTTTTAGGTTATTATTATTGTGCTTGCCAAGATTTCGCATCTCGTGCCTAGGTATCCTCATGGTGCAATAAGGAATTCAGGGCTTTGTAGTTCAGGTAACAAATGTTTGTGGGTTTGTTTATTTTAGTGAGAGATACTCGATCATATTCGAACGGAAACATTGTTGCCCGAAACATGGATAATGGAACATTTGCATCACTTTAAGAATGGATAACTAAATCTACATTCATAAAGACTCTGACCATCATCACATTCAAGTGGAAAAGGTTCAACATTCACATATGGAATGAATGTTATTTACATCGTCGAGAAATGGACGAAATATGAATCATGTCGAAAAAGGTTTTAAATTGAAAATCCAAATGGAAAAAGGTTTTAATGAGTTGAGATTAATTTTATGTGGGTGATATGTAATAGAAAATACGTCTAGACAACAAACAATCCAAATACTAGAAACTGGAGAAGCAAGCAGTTTTCAACCAATCATCTTTCATCCCAAAAGTTTTCTCATGAAAAGGTGATGGAAGCAAGGTTCACTTATTAGTTTTTTTGTGCATGGAGGACAAGTATTATACAATAGGTCTAATAACCAACGATATAATACTTGGATTCCAAGTTTATTGTAAAAATATTTTTGAAATTACAACTAGACATTAAATCGGGGTTTGAAGATTAATTATGAAATTGTTTTGAGTGGTGAATGGGAAATGTTGATTGTGATGCATAAAGAGATCAAATTACAAGTTTTAAATATGGCTCGATATATGATCGAGTATGCTTTGAGGTTGGTTGATTGTGATGCTAAAAGCGATCGACTTATAAGAAGTGGGGTGTGGCTCGATTTATGAATCGAGTGTGCTTTAGGGTTGGTTGATTTTAATATGAAACGATAATAAACAATGAACAAATAAAATCAAAAGAAATCGATAAAATTATTTTATACTTCATGGGAGTGGGGTACACATTTCTGAATGGGGATAAAATAAGCAAAAAACACAAGCCCAAACAAATAAGCATACACAAATGGACTAAACACTTAAATAAGCTTACAATCAATTAATTAAAAATCTATGATTCTCATTGTAAGGAATTCCAAGAGGAAGCTATGTGAGTATGTGCAAGGAAGTCTCATTGTAAGAAAGCCCAGGAGTAAGCTATAGGTTGATGCTGATGCTTTAAAAATCAATCGACTTACAAAGGTGTTCGAAAAGGACTTGATATTAAATAAAGATAAATCTTTTTTTGAAAATGATTTGGGTGAGTAAGCTATGGTTATTATTTGGTTATGATATGTTAGGAATGAGGTAAGGGAATTGTGAGGTTTTTCAAATTTGTTAGAGAGTGGTGGTGAAAGTGCTGATTTTGTGATATTGTTGTGTGCAAATGTGAATTTGTTTTTTTGTCAAAATTGTTTTTTTTTTGTTTTCTGAATTTTCTGTTAACCGTGTGCTACAATTCCTCGATTATCCCATTTTTTGAATTTGTACCCTTTTACCTATAGGCCAATACTATTTGGTTGACTTTGTTGATTTTCTGGAAATTAGACCTTGCTTGCAATATCATATACTAACTCCATTTTTCCATTTTTCTTCTTTTCATGTAATGAGGCACTGTTGGTTGGGTAGGGTGAGACCTTGAAGAAGATTGTTGACTCGAGGCCAATATGTATGTGGAGCTTGCAAGATGAACTCAAAAGGGCCTTTGAATGATATAACTCGGTTCTAGTTTCTTAGGAAGAATCAACCTGAAGTGCTTGTAATATATGTGTAAAGATGATGTAATTAGAAGTTTAGGCAATAGAAAACTTGAATTGTGCTTGTGATATTAGTGATGTAACTTGAAGGTAGGCATAGAAAATAGAATGTTCTCTTCTAACCTAATTTGGAAAACAAAATGGAAACCAAAACTATGTTATTGAACCTTATAATGTACTAGGACATCTTGTCTAACATCTTATTGAAATACTTGTTTTAACAAAATATAGTCAACACAACGACACCTAACAATTTTTTTTTGGGAAAATTTTAGCTAAAACAACATGTTAGACTACGGTGACTTATCTAGTGGGGGTGAATAGATCTTAAAATTAAAAATTACCTTTCAAAATGGTTGCTTAAAAACTTATTTGAAAAACAATGTTGAGCGGAAGGTTTTTGGCCTAGATCAAAATAGTAGTCTAAAGGAACCTAGTTATTGGAAATTCGGATATGCACAAGCCATATGGAATTAAGATAATGATAAAATCAATCAACATAATAATATCTCAATTAATATTTTAATATCAAATACAACGATTTTCTATTTCCAATGAAATTAAACAAAACATAGAACAATGCAATTTGTTAAACACTTGGTGTGCGTTCGAATTTTTAGAAATTTTCTTTTGAGTTGTGTTGATATGAAAACCACTTATAATCAAAGAGATTATAAGCTAATCAACACACCACTTTAAACAAAAACCGTCCCGGAAAATTTCTACGAGTCGATAGATTACTCAATGCTATTTGACAAATTGAGATGAAAATTAAAGCAAATAAAACGATAAAGGAAAAGACACACAATGTAACACCCCATTTCTACCCGACGAGTTAAATAAAATCAGAGTTATAAAATTTTCCAACAAACAAATAAAATGCTACACTTTCAACTTAAAACTACGACACTCAATCATCTATAGTTCAGATACATAACACATGAAATTCGGATGAACCGATAACAACCTGCTTAGTATTTAAAAATAAAACAACTTTCATTACTACGCAGCGGATTCACAAAATTCAACTGAAAACACCATAATATCTTATCCAACTCAAAACAACTTTAAGACAACAAGTCTTTAATGAAGACAACTTAAAAATTCAGCAACATAATGAAAATCAACAATAAAAAATCATGCGTTCATCCCCCCAAGTGCTACGTATTAGAGCGACAACACTGACTCGAACTAACGAGGGTAACAGCTAACCTTCTTGATTACCTGAATGTTATCAACAAAGGGCAACATTCAAACAAAAGGGGTGAGATATCGAACCATATAATCGGATATATAATAAATAATATATTAGTATTAGATCATACAATTCACCACTTCACATCTTTTTATCAATATTTAACATAATTAATTCATCCACACGACAACTCAGAATGCAACATGAAATGCGACTCATTTTTATGCACATGCATGTGGTACCAATGGAGCAGAACTCCCAACTTAGAAATCTGCCAATAAATAGAGGCATAAACAAGGCATATGCCTTCAACTTTATATTTGCCAATCCAGGCCAACTTGACGAGCATTAGCTCCAACATGAAATGCTATGTGTGCATCAATGACACGAACGTAGTAACAACAACAACAATAATTCCACTTAATTCAACATTGGCCATAAGCCTGCAACTTAATATTTTGTCCATAAATAGAGGCAATAAAATCACCTACTAATTCACATTTTTCAACAAAAACACCACCCAACAAATCAACCAAAAATTACTACAATAAACCAAATAATTATTTGGACTATTTTGACTAAAATCGGTTAATTAATTATCGGCCAAAAAATCTATTATTTCTACTTTATACTAAATTTTTTATTACGATTCAGTTAAATTAATTATCGGCCAAAAATTCTATTATTTCTACTTTATAATTTCTACAAAATTATTTATTAATGATATTAAATCATTATTATAATAATCTATATTATTATTACTAATTTGGTAACTAATATAATCTAGTATGAGTAAGAGGCACTTCTAAATACAAGATGTCGCTACAGTGCCAATTATCATTCTCAGCATAATAGTAAACCATTTAACTTTATATAATACACTAAATTGGTAGTTCATCTATCAAATTGTTGATTACTAATTTATTATGTCTAAGTAACATGGCTGCTACTAAATTTAACTAAAAAAAGAAATCCATAACTAAAATATCAATAATTTAGTAAAGATGTGTTATTATTTGGTAGTTCCAAATTGCTCTACTCACAACTCTAAATATGTCAGAATGACTTAAAACAAATAAAAGTATAACTTTTAATAACTTAAAACAACTATATTGATAATTTTAACAACACTATTGACAACTCTAACAACCCTATTGACAATTCTATCAAAATTGATAATAATTTAAATTAATCAATTAACCCAAATAGTTATCTCCAACTCAAAACTACTAAAAAAAATATACTAATAATAATAAATTATTATTATTATACTAATAGAATATTATATATCATAAACTTACAATAGATTTGTTAATTTAAAACATAATTTCGAAGTGTCAAAATTAGATTTATCATAGAAACATGATTGTTACAGTTCATTAGTTTTACGCTACAGTATTTTAATTTGTTGTCCCCAATTTGACATTGTGAGTGTGCCACTACAGTACCGCAACAAAATTGCCACGCCTAACAAAACCAGAAGCATATTACTACAATATCCAAAGGCATAGGCACTTGTTTTCCTTTTGCTACAATATGCCAAGAATATACATACTTATATAAGAATGAACAAATATAGAAACACGCTTATAACTGTGTAGTGTTAAATTGAAAAAATGCAGTACTACAGAATGTAAAATATTAAATTGGATTCTTAATTTATCCCTCAATTTGAACAATATATCAATTTTACAAATCCAATTCCATATACTATAAATCACACACCCTATTATAGAGTTAGAACCCCACCCTTACCTTGGAATTAGTGCAACTCTAAGAAACTTCAACCGAATTTCTGGTGAATATGGCACTAGAAGCAATATCATTGTTCTTCTTATCCTCTCACAAAACCCTTGTTCCTCTTTTCTTCTTTCCTGATAACTCTATTTCTTCTCTTTCTCCTGTAATTAATTTATTCTATATAATACTACTATTTTATTTAATCATTAATAAACTCAAATGGGACTAAGTGACATACTCCCCCTAATACTACACACCACCACCAATTAAAGCCCAATATCATAATTAAGCTTAATAGTAAAGTAATACTTTAACTTAATTTCACCAAATTAATCCGATTAATTATTATTCCAACTTAATAAAATAATTCTGACTTCAACGATAAAAAATTGAATTAATATAAAATATTCAAAAATATTTAATTAAATAAATAATTAAATATTGAGGCGTTACAACTCTCACCCACTTAAAATATTTTCGTCCTCGAAAATAAAAGTTTACATGGTTCAAATAACTCGGGATAGGAGTCTCGCATCTTGCTCTCCAACTCCTAGGTCATGCTCTCTCCAGCAGCTCATAACCACACAACTTTCACCAATGCAATCTCTTTTCCTCTTAGAATCTTCATCTCGCGATCCGCGATTCGCACAGGCATCGTCTCCACCGTGAGATTATCCCGTACTTGCACATCGTCCATCTGAATCACATGAGACGGATCGGGAATATACTTCCGGAGTTGTGACACATGAAACACATCATGAATATTTGAAAGATTAGGCGGTAAAGCCACTCTATAAGCAACATTTCCCACTCTTTATAAAATATGATATGGACCAATAAAACGAGAAGTGAGCTTCTTATACTTTAGAGCTCGCCCAACACCAGTCACATGTGTGACTCTCAAAAACACATAATCACCAGCTTGGAATTCCAAATCTTTCCTTCTCTTGTCATGGTAACTTTTTTGTCTACTTTGAGAAGCTTTCATCTTCTCTCGGATAAGCTTCACTTTCTCAGTAGTCTCTCGAACAGTCTCAGGTCCAAGTACCACACTTTCACCAGATTCATGCCAACACAACAGAGTCCTACACCTCCGACCATACAACGCCTCAAAAGGTGCCATCCCAATACTAGAATGGTAACTGTTATTGTAAGTGAACTCAATCAACGGAAGATAAGTATCCCACGAACCTCCCTGCTCAAGAACACATGCTCTCAACAGATCCTCCAATGACTGAATAGTCCTCTCGGTCTGACCATCCGTCCGAGGATGATAGACTGAACTCAACCTCAACTTGGATCCCAACGCCTCTTGCAAACTTTTCCAGAAATCAGAAGTAAACCTCGGATCCCTGTCCGAAACAATACACAAAGGAACACCATGCAACTTCACAATTACTCTGGTGTAAATCTCTGCCAACTTCGAAATCAGATATGTGATGTTAATAGGTATAAAGTGTGCCGACTTCGTAAGCATATCAACAATCACCCAAATCGAATCATGTCATCTCAGGGTACAAGGTAATCCCGTTACAAAATCCATTAAAATGCTATCTCATTTCCATTCTGGAATCTCTAACGGTTGCATCAACCTTGCAGGCTTCTAATGTTCGACTTTCGACTTCTGACAAGTTAAACATGCATACACAAACCGAGCCACATCACTCTTCATCCCAGGCCACCAAAACAAATTCTTCAAATCCTGATACATCTTCATAGCTCTGGATGAATACTCAACTCGCTTCTATGACTCTCTTCAAGAATCACTTTCTTCATCTCTGCATCATCAAGAATACAAATTCGATTATGAAATCTCAACACACCTTGCACATCTAACTTAAAATCATGGTTCTCAGACTGATCAATCCCAACCATCGAATCTACCAACTTCACATTTAACTTCTGAGCTTCTCTGATACTATCCCGAAATTCATTTTATTCTTCAACATTCCCAACATAACACTTCGCGGTGTCACTTCATAAACCAAACTCAAATCTTGTAATTGGTCAATCAACTCCAACCACTACGCCAAAAATGATTTTTTGTATCACCTAATTTAATAGCACTTTTAAAAAAATGCTATTAAAATGGAAAAAACACATTTATAATAGCACTTTTTAATCGGGCGCTATTATATAATACAGACTATGTAATTTTGATAGCACTTTGTACCAAAACGCTATTATTAAACTTCTTTAAGATAGCATTTTGTATAAAACGCTATTATTTGACTACCTATATAATAGCATTTATTAAAAAGCGCTATGTTATATATAATAATGAATTAATTAATTAATTGATAAAAAAAATTGGTATTATTGGTATAAATTGGGGATTTGGCGCACAGAAGAGAAGAGAAAAAGAAGAAGAAGTTTGGAAAGTGAAAATCGAAAAGAATGGACGATTACACGAGAGAGATGATGGACCTCAAAACCCTCGTGACTCGCACTCTTGAGAAGAAAGGTGTTCTCGCTAGGATCCGAGTATTTCATTGTTCTTCTCCCTTTTCTTCATTTTTAGGGTTTTCTTATTCAGATCCATAATTTTCAATTCTTCTTCATGTTTCAGGCTGAATTAAGAGCTAGTGTCTTTGAAGCTATCGAAGAAGAAGATCGTGTCATCGAAAAGGATCAAGCTCTGCCTCCTGCATTGTTAGGTAGCTGTAACGATCGTGCTAAACAGCTTCACGCTTCTCCTTCTGGTAATTCACCTTTTTCATACTCATTTTCTGTTTATATGCTCTATAATTATGTTTTTTTTACCTAATTAGAATGTAATTTTGAGTTTGAATTACTTTAATTCAGTTATTTGCTACTATATATTCTCACACCTTTGTTGTATCCAATCCGACCTGTGCATTTTCATTCGCCTATTCTATTCTGCCTAATATGACTTATGTGTATTTATGTTTGGAGATGCTCCATTTTGAAATGTTTCTTTTTTGGTATTCACTATGCAGGTAGACTTCTTACTGCACTGGTATGTGAATACCTTGACTGGGCACAGCTTACTCACTCGCTAAAAGTTTATCTTCCAGAATATAATTTGGTAATTAATCGATTTTCTGTTTTTTCCTTGTATTTATTATTATCTTGTTGCTTTTTGTTTATTTCTGTTATTATGTTGCTTTTGACTTGGCACACTTTTTTTTTTTACAGGAGAAAGATTTTTGGAAGTCTGAGTTGAAAGAGTTTAGTAGCAAAAATGGATATGATCTTAATAGAAATGGAGACAGTCCCGTGCTCTTGGATGTGCTTGAAGGATTCTTGAAATTTGAGGTTTTTTATTTCATTGCACTCGTCATGTCATGTCGTTCTTTAATTCTTTATTACTGTGTTGTTTTAT
Organism: Vicia faba; assembly: GCA_948472305.1. NCBI lineage: Eukaryota > Viridiplantae > Streptophyta > Magnoliopsida > Fabales > Fabaceae > Vicia > Vicia faba. Next base: position 1,234,928,028 of record OX451735.1, read on the forward strand.
ATGCGGGCTTTCTTGGTTGTTCTGCACTGTGATTAAGATGGGTTTTGGTCCTTTAGTAATGGAATCAAGGAATGCATATGCTGCAGTTTTTTTTTTATAGTTTTGTTTGGTTGAATCTAATGGAAATGTTTTGATGACATTCCAAGGCTCTTCTGATCAAGCTAGAAAGTGCTTGCCATGTTTAATTTCATAGCTTGTGAATTGGTCTCCTTGCACCTTTGTCTTATGTTGCATGTATGTGACAACTCAAGTTTGTGAATTTTAGGTTGTGAATTGGTCTCCTATTACAACCGGGGTTATGTCAAAATGTTGTAGGGTCTTTAGGTTAGGTTGGGTTAATAGCGAGTTTTAGCATCCTAGAGGCAACATTTTGTAATTTGGGACTTTTCAAACTTAATATTTTGAGATTTAGGAAGGGAAATTATTAACTATTATCGAGGAGGCAGCGATATAAAGAACCAGACTAGGTTATATCTTTTTTTTTAAATGTGCAAATGATCTTGGAATCACATTACTGATTTGCTAGATGAAGCAGAAAAACTTGTAGACAAACACAAGCATCACAAGCCTATGATTGCAGACGAGACTTATAAGAACTTGCATTCATGTTTGAATCGTAAGGCAGCATCTCGTGAAGGGTCAAATGACAACAATATATATTGCCCGGAGGCTAAAATTGCATATCCTGAGGATTTACTACAATTTCAATGGCACTGGAGAAAAGGGGAGCTAGTAATTGTCAGGAACCTGCTTGGAGGTGGTACATTTAGTTCATTATTATGGGAACCATCACACATGAGCCATGCAATCAGTCAGAAGCATGAGACTGTGAAGGCCATTAATTGCTTAAGTTTGTGCGAGGTTTGTGTGATTTCTCAATCTAAACATTGTGGTATTTTGGCTGACATGCAATGTTATTATCATTCTCGAGAAAAATAAAAAAAATTCCACACATTTGGCAAAGATTTCCCAAAATAAAAATTATGCTATGTACGATAACAAGCATATTAGTTAAATGCATTTATCTGGTTTGTTCTATTATCTGTAAATAGTAATTTTTGCATTTTTAATTTGAGTTGCTGATTGAGTGCAGGAAGAAGTTACAATCAACCAGTTCTTTACTGAGTGCGCTAATGATTGCATGCATTCAAGTAAACAGCCTCACATGTTGAAGTTGAAAGATTGGCCTCCTTCTGAATCATTTAAGGAATGTTTACCTATTCATTTTAAGAACTTCGTATCTTACTTGCCGTATAAAGAATACACACATCCTGTAAGTGGTTCTCTTAACCTTGCCGTGAAGTTGCCTGATGGTTGTCTGAAGCCAGACATGGGGCCAAAAGCATACATTGCTTATGGAGTTGCTAAGGAGCTTGGGCGCGGTGATTCTGTGACAAAGCTCCATTGTGACATGTCTGATGCAGTATGCTTCAATTCTTGTTGTCTTTCATGGCCTTTTTTTTTGTTGCAGAATTTATTTGCAATTATTGTGAAAAAATTGTTATTTTTTAATCAAATGATGTATTCTGATTTTTTTTGTTGGAATCTGGCATTTTAAGGTAAACGTGTTGACTCATGTTGCTAAAGTGAAATTGGGTTCTGAGAATGTTACTGCCATTGAGAAATTGATGCCAAAGAACCTTGAGCAAGACAAGAGGGAATTACATGATATTCATCAGGATGGGGAGGCTAATGATGATGGCACATCTGGGTCTAAGCTCAAAGAAGTTGAAAAAGGTACAGTGGAGCAAGGAGATAGTTTGTTGGATGCAGTGGATTCTTTGGATGGTGCTCTCTGGGATATTTTTCGAAGAAAGGATGTACCTATATTGGAGGGATATTTATACAAGCATTTCGGAGAGTTTAGTCATTTTGACTGCCATCCTTTAACGAAGGTAAATCAGTTACCACTATTTTGCATTTTCTATCTGGATGCCCTTGTTACCAGTCAGTTTTATTGGGATGCATCTTGAATGAAATATTCATTGATTATGTAGGTTACTCACCCCATCCATGATCAGACATTTTATCTGACTATGGAGCATAAGAAGAAGCTTAAGCAGGAGTGTGGTTAGTAATATTATACAGATTTTCCTATATTGTTTGGGGGCTGGACTTGTTTGGTTAGTCAAATTGTACCAATTTTGTTGATAGTTTGACATTGACTTGTAGGAATTGAGCCCTGGACCTTCACTCAGAAGCTAGGAGATGCTGTTTTCATTCCAGCTGGTTGTCCTTATCAAGTCAGAAATCTGAACGTAAAGTTTACATTCCCACTAAACATATACATTTTTTTTTACTATATAGGTAGTCAGATATTTGTTCCCTCCAGTGCATGAGTAGTTCTTGGCTTATGGCATTTTTTATTGTCCAATTGTTGAATGGCCATTCAACAGAGTCACTATTGATATTCTTACTAAGTTTGGCCAAGCCTAATTTGGAATGGTCAATAGGCAAGTTAGACACGACAGATTTCTAAGCATCAACTTGAAATGTTTGTGTAAATTCCAATGATATGCATTGTCCTTTTGCAGTCATGCACCAAGGTTGCACTTGATTTTGTCTCACCTGAAAATGTTGGTGAGTGCATCCATTTGACAGAAGAATTCCGCAAACTTCCGAAAAATCACGGGTCCAACGAGGACAAATTGCAGGTATGCAAACACTGCTTTTCCAGATTGGAGTTTTCTGTTCATATGCTTATCCAATATATTCAGATAATGCATCTTGATTTTGTCATTAGTTTCTCAATTACTTTTTCTTTTGAACACCTTGTTTGTTTCATTGCTTGTTTCTTGCTCTCTGAAAAATCATGAAAACAAATTGTAAAAGACAAAGGTTTGTTGTTGGTTTTGAAATTTCTATTTTTCTATTGTAATATCTAGTGTTAATGTAGCTTAGCTTTTTCATGTACTTTACATGGTTCTGTCATTAAACGTTTCTATTTTGATTTAGATTTTTTTTTATAACCAAAATGTCAGTGGGGGTGGGTGAATGTTGGTTTCCAGGATTTGAACCCTGGGCCTCCTTCTTGCAACTCCTTCATGTCCCTTAGCTCGCCAATTGAGCTACCTTCCTGGGACTATTTTGATTTAGATTAAATCCTTGTTGAATGTTTCAAGTCCTGATTGTCAATCTATTTTGTTGTTTGTGTTACTCTATTGTATTGTAATGTCAATAGTTTCATGTGGGATTTTGTGAATTGTTTTTCCTGATTGCCGGTAATATGGTAACAGGTGAAGAAAATGATTATACATGCTGTGGACGATGCAGTCAAAAAGTTGAAAAACTCGACATGTGCTAGCGGTTGGACAACTAACTTCAATTAAACTTCTTTTAATTGTGTTGAACTTTTCACTTCTAGACTCACATTTTTTGCGAATCCATAGATGCAATCCCAAAAGTGTTGGGACCTGAGCGTTGGGGGTTTGAGAATTGGGACATCCCCTTCTAGAAAGTTTGGACGAGACTCTTGTTTGGGAACTGTGAGATTTTGTTTGCTTCAAGTTTTTCTCTCATTTTTTATTTATTTTATAAATAAAGTTGATAGTATGCTTAACCACGATTCTTGTATGTGCAGTCAAAGAAGAAACTTTTAATTTTTGATATAAATGGGGTGCTTGCAGACGTAGAATTTGTCTGTACATCTGATCTAAACAGAAACCAAGTTGGAAACTAAGGCTTGAACTTGCAATAGGAATAGCAAGGGGACTTGTGTATTTACATGAAGAGTGCATTACTAGGATCATCCACTGTGACATAAAGCCTCAAAATATACTTCTTGATGATTACTTCAATGCAAGAATTTCTGACTTTGGACTAGCCAAGTTGATGAACATGAATCAAAGCAAAACCAACACTGGCATTAGGGGAACAAAAGGGTATGTTGCACTTGAATGGTTTAAGAACATGCCTATCACAGCTCAAGTGGATGTGTATAGTTATGGAGTAGTGCTACTTGAGATTATTTCATGTAGAAGATGTGTTCAAGAAATGGAACAAGAAGATGAAGAGAAAGCAATATTAACTGACTGGGCTTATGATTGCTACAAGGATGGTGCTGTAGATGCATTGGTTGAGGGTGACAATGAGGCATTGGATGACAAAGAAAAGTTGGAGAAATTGGTAATGATTGCAATTTGGTGGGTTCAAGAGGATCCAGTTCTTAGACCAATCATGAGAAATGTGATACATATGCTTGAAGGTACTGTTGAAGTGCAAGTTCCACCATACCCCTCACAAATTAGTATTCAATATTCTCTAATTTAATAACTTGGTTTGCAAGATTTGCAGATTGTGCTAATCCTTGTTTTATTGTTTTAATTGAAACTGTAAAATTTGAATTTATGTCTGTGTATCAAGCTGTGGTTTTTTGTTCCTTGAACAGTAGTATTTGAGGTTCAAGATTTATTAGTTTACTGGGTATGAATAAACTTGATTACCCAGTTGTCTTGGATAATGTTAGTTTAATTATAAATTATCATATGTTTTCTACAAAATAAAATGCAACGTTAAATAGTTTACATATTATGATTAATCTAATTATATTTTACTAGATAGATTGCATTTCAAATCAATTTCCAGTTTGTGTGTTTGTACAATATTATGATTAATCTAATTATATTTTACTAGATAAAATGCATTTCAAAACAAACTTTCTGTACAAAATTATATTTTATTGGTTTAGAAGATATGGCACAGAAGATATTGTACTGTACTTATTAAAAATATTGTACCAAATATGTACCATTTAGTAGCACTTTATTTGAAAGCGCTATTAAACATATGTTATATATTAGCGCTTTTTGTTTAGAGTGCTATAAAAAAACAAACAAAAAACATGCAAAATACTGACTTTGATAGCACTTTAATTAAAACGCTATTATAAATTGGTACTTTAATAGCGCTTTTAAAGTGCTATTAAATAAGAAATATTTACAATAGTGGCGCGGTTAATAGCACTTTTAAGCGCTATCAAAAACAAAAAAAAAGCGCTATTAAATAGCTTATTTGGCGTAGTGAACTCTTTAACCATCATTGTCGACATGTGCAAAGTGTTTCGTTTTAAAGCATCGGCCATAACATTAGCTTTTCCTAGATGATAATTCAAACTGAAATCACAATCCTTCAACAATTTTAACCACCTTCGCTGCCTCATATTCAACTCTTTCTGATAAAAAAGATACTTCAAACTCTTATGGTCACTAAACACTTCAAATCTAGAACCATAAAGATAATGCCTCCAGATTTTCAACACAAAGACAATTTAAGTCAATTCTAAATCATGCGCAGGATAATTCTTTTCATGAGTCCTCAATTGCCTCGACGCATAAGCAACCACCTTACTATCCTGCATGAGCACACCACCTAACCCCATCAGACAAGCATCACAATACACAACAAAAGGCTCTCCTAGATTAGGCAAAGTCAAAATTGGGGTCGACGTCAATATCTTCTTCAACTCGATAAAACTTTCTTCACATCGAATATCCCACACAAAATCTTTACCCTTACAAGTCAACTTAGTCAACGAAAGTTCTAACTTATAAAAACCTTTGATAAACCGTCTATAGTAACCGACTAATCCCAAGAAGTTTCTAATCTTGGTAACTGACTTCGGAGCTTCCCATTGCAACACATTATCGACTTTAGAAGGATCCACAGTAATGCCACCACCAGAAATGACATGACCAAGGAAACTAACCTCTTGCAACCAAAATTCACACTTGGACAACTTCACATACAACTTCTTCTCTTTCAAAACTTGCAATACAACTCTTAGGTGATCTTCATGTTCTTCTTCCGATTTAGAGTAAATCAGAATGTCATCAATGAATACCACCACAAACCGATCAAAATAAGTATGAAAGATATGATTTATGTACTCCATGAATACTCCCGACGCATTAGTCACACCGAAAGGCATCACCGAATACTCGTAGTGTCCATACCGAGTTCTACACACGGTCTTCTGAATATCATCTTCTTTCACTCTAATCTGGTGATATCCTGACCTCAAATCAATCTTAGAAAACACACTTGCACCCACCAATTGATCCATCAAGTCATCAATTCTAGGAAAGGGATACTTGTTCTTAATCGTCACTTTATTCAACTGTCTATAATCAACACAAAGTCTCATACTTCCATCTTTCTTCTTTACCAACAACGCAGACGCTCCCCACGGTGATACACTTGGTCTTACAAACTTTTTCTCAAGCAACTCTTCTAACTGCTTCTTTAATTCAGACAATTCAGATGCAGACATCCTGTACGGTGCCATAGAAATAGGTCTGGTACCAGGTACAAGATCAATCGCAAGTTTAACTTCTCTTTCTGGCGGTACACCAGGAATTTCATCCGGAAACACTTCAGGAAATTCGCGCACCACCTGCAACTCCTCAATTCTAACTTGGTTCTCCATTGATAACAACAACATCAACAAGACCATTTGCACTTCGTCTTGCATCAATTGCTGCAATTGTTTACCAGTCAACAAACTGACTCCTTCCTCTTTAGAAGTAGAAAACCTCACAGACTTGTTATAGCAATTGATATGAACATAGTTATACTCTAACCGATTCATACCCAAGATCACATCCAATCCTCTTAATGGAAAATAAATCAAGTCAACAACAAAGTCTTTACCGAAGATTGACAAAGGGCAATTCGAACATACACGATAAGTAGTCACCGATTCCTTAGCCGGAATATCGACGACCATTTCTCCATTCATCGAAGACAACATAAGACCCAATCTTTCAACACAATCAACAACAATAAAATAATGAGTAGCACCTATATCAATAATAGTAATTAAAGGCGTACTATTAATGAAACATGTACCTCTGATGAGTCTGTCCTCACTAGATGATGGAGTCCTAGCCAAAGCAGACACCTTTCCACTGGTTTGCGCCTTCTTTGGCTTCCGACACTGACTACCAATGTGTCCTTCTTCATCACAGTTGAAACAAATCATCTCTTTATGCTTACATTCAGATACAACATGTCTAGTCTTACCACAACGGAAAGACCTTTTCACCTCAGCAGTACACACGTTACTCTTATGACTAGGTTTTCCATATTTCAAGCACACCACACTAGCAGGAGCATCTCCCCCACTAGTCCTCTGACCCTGAGAAACTTTCTGTTTACCTTTTCCACTTGGGGAATCATAAGGCTTACCACAGTTCTATTGGTGCTTACCCCTCTTCTCATTGATAATCTTATAGTGAGCATTATTATCCTCTTCATAAATCCTGCAATTATCAATCAAATCATCAAAGACACGAATCTTCTGGTATCTAATTGGCTTCTTGATCTATGGGCGCAACCCGTTCTCAAACTTGATGCACTTCAAAAACTCAGCATCTGCCTCACTATAGTGTGGATAAAACTTAGCCAACTCAGAAAACTTTGCAGCATACTCAATAATCGACATACTCCCTTGCTTCAACTCAAGAAACTCAATTTCCTTCTTACCACGAACGTCTTCTGGAAAATACTTCCTCATAAATTCCCTACGAAACACAACCCAAGTGACATTCTCACCTGTAGCTTCCAATCTTTGACAAGTCTTTAGCCACCAGTCACCAGCCTCGGCCACTAGCATATGAGTACTATAACGAACCTTTTACGCTGGAGTGCAGTCCATCACACGGAAGATTCTCTCAATCTCTTTCAGCCAATCCAACGCTCTGTCAGGATCATACTTACCCTTGAAGGTAGGCGGATTCTCCCTTTGGAAATTCGCGAAACTACGAGATCCAGAATTCGGCTGATTCTACATTGCCTGAGCCATCGCTTGCAGAGCAGCAACAAGTGCAACATTATTTCTTCCATCCATCTCAACTTATCTCTACAACATAAACAACAATTAGGATTCAGATTAATAATACTCGATCGTTAGACAAAACTACATCTCGACAACATGAACTGACGGACTGACTTGCTCTGATACCACTATTGTAACACCCCATTTCTACCCGACGAGTTAAATAAAACCAGAGTTATAAAATTTTCAAACAAACAAATAGAATGCTACACTTTCAACTTAAAACTACGACATTCAATCATCTATAGTTCAGATATATAACACATGAAATTCGGATGAACCGATAACAACCTGCTTAGTCTTTAAAAATAAAACAACTTTTATTACTACGCAGCGGATACACAAAATTCAACTGAAAACACCATAACATCTTATCCAACTCAAAACAACTTTAATACAACAAGTCTTTAATGAAGACAACTTAAAAATTCAGCAACATAATGAAAATCAACAATAAAGAAATCATGTGTTCCTCCCCTCGATTGCTACGTATCAGAGTGATAACACCGACTCGAACTAACGAGGGTAACAACTAACCTTCTTGATTACCTACATGTTACCAACAAAGGGCAACATTCAAACAAAAGGGGTGAGATATCGAACCATATAATTAAATATAAAATAAATAATATATTAGTATTAGATCTTACAATTCACCACTTCACAACTTTTTATCAACATTTAACATAATTAATTCATCCACGCGACAGCTCAGGATGCAACATGAAATGTGTTGTACCCCAAAATTTTCCCTCCCATATTCTTCAAGATTTGCAAAGAGCATGCTTCAAAATCTCCCAAGGGTTGCACAGTCCAATGGCCTCCTAACAGTCAAAAACTAGGGTTTTGGTTCTGACAAAGAAATTGAAGTTTCCAAGGGTCCAAACAAGTCCCACATGCCTACAAACATGGTCAAGCATCCTTATGCCAAGTTTCAAGACTTACAGCACAAAATTGAACAGTCAAAAACCCTAATTGCATTACAGTCAACTGTAGGGGAAAAATGGTCATTTGACAGTCAAAAGTCAAAATTTTTGGTCAACATCTTATTTTGAAGCCAAAAACATCATTTGATCAATTCTTGATCATGATTCTCAAGGCATGGCTCAAAAAGTCTCAAGATGCAAAAGTTTCTATATTTGGACAGTTGAAAAAGTCAACTGTAACTTGACCAAGGCATAACTTCCACATGGTTTATCAGAAAAATTCCATCCAAAGCACATTTTGAAGAGAATGACATTTCCTACAACTCCTCTTCACACTTCAAGTCCAAGAAATGCTCTCACAAAAAGTTATCAATCTCAACATTATAGGTCATTTTCAAAAGTCAACAAAAAGGCACTTTAAGTCAAAGACCATAACTTGAGATTGGTAAATCAAAATGACATGGGACCAAAGGCATTGGTTAGCGGACTTCAAGACCTTTCCAAAATGTCCAAGAACATGATCAAAGCTTAAACATTGAGCAAAATATTCCTTGTGGAAGTTGGGAAATTTTTGGGAATTTTGAAAAGTCAACTTTGCTTCAAATGCCTCAAAATTGCTAATGGGCCTTAATTTCATCCAAGAATCATCACCCAAAAGCTATGCACGACCCATTGACCCAAAGGGGAGTTATTTTCTTATTTTTTATTAATTAATTGAGTTTTTAATCCTATTAATTCATTTAATTAAAATTAAATTTAAGAAAAATACTAAAACATGTGTTTCAAATCTTTTTGTGCAGCCAATTCACTCTTTATGGATCAAATATTTGGTGCATCACTAAAAAGGCAAGATTTCTCATGATTGGTAATGGTTTTATAACAAAAAGATTAAAATTGATCTCATTGAAAATCAAGGATCCAAATCATCAATGCAAAGGTTTTTTGGCTTGGATTTCTAACCTAATTCATTCCACATATAAGCCAGAACACAACCCTAATCAAAGGAACAAGAAAGCTGCGCCCAAGAACACCAAACAACTTTGCACTTTTCTCTCAAAAATTTCAAAACTGGAAACACACATAGAGCACGTTTCAAGGCCTAAGAAGCATTCCAATAGCTTGCTTACACATCCAGGAAGGGATTACAATCAAAAAACACATCCCCTAACCTCAAGAACTGGTAGAATGAAGTCGTCCTGTTCATGAATTTTTGCATATTCGTATTTTGATTTGCACGCATTTTCCATGCATTTGAATGTTTGATTTACACTAACATGATGTTTCTGAAGCTAACATTACCGTTCAATTGAAGAATGGTCGCCTAAATAAGGATTTACCATGAATGCATATTAGGGTTTCAAAGCTCTAATTTTAGGGTTTCTTTCATATGGAACAATTGGCCATTCAAACCTACATCATTGAAACCAGGATGTTCAGACGAATAGGAATCACCCATCGCGCCCTTTTTCTTTTTTCTCATAAGCTAATCGCTATTTTTCACTGTGCTATTTAGTGGGGATTTAAAACCCTCGCTATCTGTTTGTATTTTCAGGCAAAAGCGAAGGCATAGTGGAGAAGACGCTGAGGTGTAAGCACAAGACTGGGCAATTCAAACATTGCGCGCGTATTTATGTTTTCTATCAATAACTCTTATTCTATTTCATAATAATTGTATTCCATATTAATATCAAAGAAGCTCAGTGGCTCAGATGGTTAGTGCGCTTGCTTACAGGTATTGGGACCTGGGTTCGATCCCCAGGTCCCCCACCTCCTCAATATTATTTTTCTTCATATGTTTCCATGCAGCGCCTCACCTGAAGTCCACGATACACGCATATGTGCTTGCCTGCCAAGTGGCCAGGGGTCCCAATCCAGGGGTCAGAACTTGAAGATCACCATACGCACTAGTCAACCATGCACACGTGACCACTGAAAAGTCAAAAAGGCCTCATTCAAATGGGCCTAATTGCTGCAATATGACCTCCAAATTGGGTCAACCACCCCCCTCCTGTTTGTATTTTCTTTCCCTTTCTTTTTATTCTCTTTTATTTATTTTAATTTATCTTGATTATTTTAATTAATTTTAATAATATAAAAATACAAAAAAAATCAGAAAGTAAAAAAAAAATGTTTATTATTTAATTCACTAATATTTTATTTTGTAAATAAACTTAATAATCAATTTAGTTTAAATTTAGGGTTTTACTTTTAATTCATTTCTTAATAACTAAAAAAGGTAGAAATTAGGTTTTAGATTTTTATTCTTTTTCTCAATAAAATAATTAAATTACCTCATCATCATCATTATTAATTCTTAATTAATTTTGTAAATAAACTTGTCATTAAATAATTAGGTTAAATTAGGTCAAACTTAAACATTTTTTTAATAAATTAAAAACAATTTAGAATTAGGGTTTTATTTAACTTTTATATTTCAATTAATTCTCTTTAATTTCATAAATACAAAAAAAACATAAAAACAAGTTCTTTTCTTTATTTATCATTAATTACTTTCCATTCCAATTTAATTTCCTTAAAGGGTCCAACGCCCTCGCACTCTCGATTTTTATTTCTTTTCGCACGTTTACTTTTATTTCTTTTTTTTTAAATATAATGTATTTTCCCCAAAGCCTTGTAATAGATAATTAGGACATTTACTTTCCGCACTTTTCTTTTCAAAATCGGGTCTTGGTTTAATTTGGCGATGTAGACTCGTGCCTTGTAATAGCATAGGACCTTTATTTTTCCGCATTTTAATTCCCGCACCTTTAACTGCTAATAATCACATGAAAGAATGTATGCTCAAATAAAATCAAAGCGTAGATCACCAAATGCATGACAAGACAAATATAACTGAAAATGACACACAAATCACACACCACTTCTAGGATACGCCTCACTGTTGCCTTGCCCCTCGAAACGTGGTCGTCGAGTAGAGGACGTTTTAGTAAGTCCTCATGTCCATGAACATGGCATGGGGGTAGCTTCTAAGGTATCCTCCTATTGCTCTGGTGACCACACTGTCCCTAATCCTCGAATTGACCCGAACACCTCCAACGGTGGTGCTACCTACCCCTCAATAGTGGGATGGCACTACCTCAAGGACATTTACACAGACTAATTCCTTAGGGTAGGTAGATGACTCGTAGATACTTGCTCTAATTCAAAAAAAATCAAAAACTTCTTTTCACACCGACACTTTGCAAAAAGCTTTCAAAAACAACTTTTCAAACACTCTTGAGGACTGATACAAGAGTCGATCTGAGACTTTCAAAGAAACTTTTTCAAACCCACTCACCTTGAAAAGCAAACAAACATTTTGAAAACACAAATGAGCAAGTATCTAAGAGCCCATGGATAACCATGGATAGAAAGGGTGCTAACACCTTCCCTTTCTATAAATCTACCTCCCGAACCGAGAAACTATCTCATAAGGAATTTTTCTGTGCTTTTGTCCTTTCCATGTTGGAGAAAATAAAAGACGGTGGCGACTCTTGCTTCCGCGACATTTCGCGAAACCAGCTTTAAACAGTCAGTTCCAGATCCACCGATCACAGAACTGGCGACTCTGCTGGGGAAACACTCTTAAAGTGAGGTGTACCTTAGGACTAAGATCACTGTGTTTTCAATTGCTTTGACTTGTTTGCTTTAAATTGTGGGTTGCATCGGAGTTACATAGATCCTAACCCGGATCTGGGGATACCCTGTTTAGGTAGCATAAGCTGTGAGGGACCTGACCGGCGTAGACCGACATGGGTGAAGCAGTGGCTACGTTGGTGTGGCACCTTGGTCTGTACCGATATCCCTTGTGTTGCAACGAGGAGAATATGGGTCTTCTGAGGAGTCATTAAACACCAGCAGACCTTAGAACCTTAAATGACACAACTTGGCCAATAGAATAGTAGCAGTATGCTACGCCCATTGAGGCTAAACTCTCGTGATGGTTCTGGCCGCAAGAAAAGATTGCGATGCTGGAGTTATGACCGATTGAGGGTAGTCAGTGATATTGGGATCCTCTAGAACCCGGTTACTTCTGATAGGACAGGTCTTAACCAACAAACTAAAAGAGGGTAATACCTAGACCTCATGCTGGCCTAAACTCTAAGGGTTTCTCTTGTGTGACTTGTGTGCCTTCCAACTTGACCACTTGCATGCTTGTTATCTGACACTTAAGTTTCTTGCAGGTTTTGTTTATAGTCCTTAATTGGGACTCATAACATGGTTTACTAAGTTTCTTGCAGGTCTTGTTTACAGTCCTTAATTGGGACTCACAACAGGGTTTACCTACGTTACCCCATGCATAGCATAACATCATATCATTGCATACATCCCGCATAAGGACTAATCCGTTTCAAGGATCTCAAGGGATTGTGATGCAGGTCATGATGAACCAACTGTCCAGCAAGGGGCAAAGGGGATTTATTTTCCTCTAGCCAAGGTTGTCAGGGGCGATGACCCACTCGATATGGTGAGCCTTGACTCTTGAAGAAGGACTCTCAATAACATGAAGTTCCTTCAATCAAGCTACCAGTTTCAGATTCTAACAATTTTCTTGTTTACCCCCGCGAGATCCTTGAAAACATTGCATACATACATACACGTCATTGCATAACAGGTACCCTTGTTACAGGTCACTTACCATCTTCGTTGTTTATTTCAGCCATGACTTCCCAACAAGATAACCAGGACCTTCATGCTCAAGAGACTCGGTTCGGGGAAATTCTCCTGAATCTATCCAAGGGGCAGGAAGAGCTAAGGACACTTCTCATGGGGACTTTGGTCAGGAACAGTGCTAAGGATGAACGGCTGAAACACCTGCAAGCTGAAATGGATACAATGAAAGCCCAGATGCTGGGGCAGATGACTATCATTCAAGGCCTAGCTCAAAGACAAGAAGAGCTCGGGGTTCTCGTCAACCAACTGCTTCGGGGTAACCAACTGGGGCAAACATCTAAAGGTAAAAATCCAATCATCATTCAACCACCTTTGAGACAAGAAGATAAGGGGAAAGCCCCTCAAATGGCTCCAGTGTCGCAGATTCAGCATCAACCTCACCAGCTTCAGGCAGACAAGCCCAAGAGAAAATTCACCAAGCTCAGCGTGTCGTTGCCTCAAGCTCTACAACAACTGTTGAGGTTGAAGTTGGTAACTCTCAGGGATCCTCCTAAGAATCCCAACAGGACACCTTCAAGGTATAACCCCAACGCCCGCTGCGCTTATCACTCCGACAGCCCGGGGCATGCTACAGAGGATTGTTGGACCTTGAAGAACAAGATCCAGGACCTGGTTGATGAAGGAGCTGTGGAGTTCACCCAAGATGGCCAGGCTGAGTGCTTCTACCATCCCTACAGGATGCACCATTTGAAGTAACAAGCCCTGAGATGAAAAGACTTTTGTTCATTAGGATTTTCAAGTTGTAATTTTCTTTTGTTCAAACATTTACTCATGTTAAACGTTGTTATTTCATTAATGCATCGCATATGTCTATTTTGAAGCAATATATTCGTATTCACTATTTAAAATTGCTTTCATTTTTTGCGATGTTCAATGCTCAATTAATAATTCTAAGCCTCTTGAGGGAGGATGACGAAAACGATACCACAATCTACAGTATGCTTTTGAACAGACCCCGCTGATGAGGTACAGGCATTGTTTCAATTCCTAAACACTGGAGTTATAGGGAAGATAATCCCTCGTCAACCCCTCTGAGCCAAAGAAGTAGGAGTTTTTCTTTTCGAAAATTAAAACCCTTTATCATAACCTGGGGAAGGGTAGTTCTCTCAGTTGATCCAAGTGCATAACAAATGGCACCAAAGAGGTCCTTACAAAAAAAAAGAAGACAGTGATGATTCCGAATAATCATAAGGATAGGAAGTCATTATATCTCAAAAATAAAAACCCAATAAGTCAAAACCTATGAAGGAGACTTACAAAACTGGGGCATCCCGCTGACTGTAATCACAAAAGAAACAGTTCAGGCAAAATTTAGGGATAGCGAAGTCAAAAGAAATAGGTCATACAAACCCTCAACAAAAACAAAAGAATGACTGCCCATTCAGAATAAATCATCAATATCTGAACCATCATTGGAACATCAGGACAAAGACTCAAACAAGGTCTAACACACGATCAACTGAGTTTAGGTTTGAAGAACATCACGAAGAATGGGTGGGTACAAATAATTTGAGCCTTTATCCTTTGTTTCTTAAACCGTGAACCAGGCCACGTGATAACCCTCAAAAGTCCTAGCTGAAGCATGGGTTAGTTCGAAAGCATACTGTTACGAAAGGTATCCTGACTCCTTAAGGCCTACGGTAAATACGGAGTTGACATCACGTTTTACAAACATTCACTTGTTTTATGAAAAAGAATGCATTTTCAAAATTTAAGACAGACATAGGCTTTTGCATTCTTAAAATAACATTATTTGCATATGACTATTTGTTTGAACAACATAGAAGTTTGCACGACGAACATCCAGTGAACAAAAGTCTTCTCAACAAAGAGGTCACCTCAAGTGGAAGAAACACTTCCAATCAAGGGGCATGGCATGATCAGTGTCTATCATCTGGGGCAGTCCAGTCAAGATTCGAGGAATCTCTCAAGGCCAACCAGCTTGGGGCAAATCTCCGCCCGAGTCACTTGGGGCATTCCAGCAACGAATCTTGCCTAATCAGACATCTTCTGGTAGCAGGGCAACACAACACTATCAACAGGGGCACCCCCTACATCCTGAGAGCGTGGACATAGTCGAAAAAAATACTACGCGTAATCAAAGACCCGCTAGGTTGACACACCTAGGAAAAAATAAGGGCTTCCCGGTAAACCAAAAGGGTTCGGGCAAAATAAGGGATGAAATGGAAAAAACCTGTACACCCGGCAAGTCGAAAACCTGAAAAGGCGGCTTGGGCAAAAATGGGTATCCCGGTGGACTGAAAACCCGAAAGAGCGGTCCAGGCAAAAGTTAGGGATCAAAGTGTACGACTATGTCTCGGCATCTCGTCACTTGCCTACCAAAAGGAAGATTTATCAATCGGCAGTCATCCAGCACCTCCACAAGGTATCTTCTCCCCTCACCTCAGAAACAGGGGCAATAATGAGTCGTCCGGGCGATCCAGTTGCTCTGTCGACCAAAGTACCAAGGAAAGATCAATATAAAGATGATTACCATCTACCTTTACAAATTCCAGATCAACCTTGGTAACAAGCCAAGAAAAATCAGTGGATGAATGATCGTGGGTTAATGTCCAAAACCAAACCGGACAATCGTCCAGTTGATCATCATCAGGCAACCCTACACCGGTTCCTTCTCAACTTTCAGACAAAGTATTACACCGACTCATCCTCAGGCAACCCTACACCGGTTCCTTTTCTTTCAGATGAAGTTTTACACAGGCTCATCATCAGGTGACTCTACACCGGGTCCTCCTAAAGTCTCACACGGACTCATATCAAGATAACCATACCTCGGTTCATCAAGAAGTTTTACACGAACTTACCTCCAGGTAACCTTACCCCGGTTCCTCCAGAAGTCTCACACGGACTCATCTCAAGATAACCTTACCCCGGTTCATCAAGAAGTTTTACACGAACCTTACCCCGGTTCCTCCAGGAGTCTCACACGGACTCATCTCAAGATAACCTTACCCCGGTTCATCAAGAAGTCTTACACGGACTTATCCCGAAGTAACCTTACCCCGGTTCCTCCAGAAGTCTTATACGGATTCATTATCAATAAACCCCACACAGGTTTCCTCCCTCCAAAGATGCAGTTTTACACGAACTTGCCATCAAGAAACCCTACACAGGTTCTCTCTTTCCAAAGATGAAGTTTTACACGGACTCGTCATCAGCAAACCCTACACATGTTTCCTTTCTTCAAGGATGCAGCTTCACACGAGCTCAACCTCAAAGTAACCCTACACAGGTGTCCTTCTTTTCAAGATGCGGTTTTACACGAGCTCATCATCAGGCAACCCTACATAGGTTCTCTCTTTCAACTTACAAAAATAACATCCCTAATAAGCATCCCCGACAGTCTTGGTCTAAGATTGTTCCCCGGCGGGATACTAGATATTCAGCGGAGCCACTTCCCCAATATATCTCAAAATTTTCCCCAGGAGAGTCCAATCAAGATTTCCCCAGGATAGCTGAATCATCTCCCCAGCAGTAAGCTTATCCCCTGCAGAGCACGAACGCGTCACCCGACTTTATTCAAAGGTTATTTCCTTACCAGGATATAACTGGGTTATCCTCAGCCAAAAACCACGAGAAGATCGTCCTCGGCGAAGTCTTCTTATCCCCAGCGAAGCCTATTAACACTTCCAACATCAACAGTATCCCCAACAAAATTACCATCAACATTCCAGCAAGGTACCTCTCTTCCCACAGAGTATTGCTCCTCAGCAAGATCGCTAGAGTAATTTTCTCCCCGCAGAGTAATCCATTCGCCAAGTTTATTCCCCAACGGAGTCATCTTCTCCTACCGGTATTCTTGCAACCATCATCCCCAGCGGAAACAACAAAGCACTATTCTCCAACATCAGCCCAGGATTTGACTTCCCGACACCCGTCAAGGATTTACTTTCCTAGACAAAAACATTCATTCATAAACATCGCATTTCTATACAGTATAGCACGCATATATGCATCATGAACATACAATCTCATTTATGTTGAGAACATCATTGCTTGATCCATATCATGCATTGCATATGACTGACCTTTACCTTTCAGGAAAGATCCAGTTAAGTTCTCAGCTATGTCCAAAACCTCTTCTGGTTCAGCTAAATCGATTCCTAAATATTTTTCTGATTCTTATCCAGTTGAAGTTTCAAGACTTTCGTCTGGTTCAGTTAAATCGACCCTAAGATTTTTCTGATTCTTATCCAGTCAAAGAAGATTCCAAGACTTTAGGCTGGTTCAGTTAAATCGATTCTAAGATTTTTCTGATTCTTATCCAGTCAAAGTTAACCCAAGACCTTGTCAGGTTCAGTTAAATCGACTCCTAAAGATTTTTCTGATTCTTATCCAGTCAAAGGCCTTCTCTGGTTCAGTCAGATCGACCCTAAGATCTCTCTGATTCTTATTCCAGTTGAAGATTCCAAGACTTTAGGCTGGTTCAGTTAAATCGATTCTAAGATTTTTCTGATTCTTATCCAGTCAAAGTTAACCCAAGACCTTGTCCGGTTCAGTTAAATCGACTCCTAAAGATTTTTCTGATTCTTATCCAGTCAAAGGCCTTCTCTGGTTCAGTCAGATCGACCCTAAGATCTCCCTGATTCTTATCCAGTTGAAGTTATTCCAAGACCTTGTCCGGTTCAGTTAAATCGATTCCTAAAGATTTTTCTGATTCTTATCCAGTCAAAGGCCTTCTCTGGTTCAGTCAGATCGACCCTAAGATCTCTCTGATTCTTATTCCAGTTGAAGATTCCAAGACCTTGCCTGGTTCAATTAAATCGACTCCTAAAGATTTTTATGATGCGGATCCAGTCAAAGGCCTTCTCTAGTCCAGTTAAATCGATTCCTAAAGATTTTCCTGATAAAGACTCAATAGAAGACATCCAAGATTCTCTCATCGTTACTGTTGAGGTAGTAATCGCCCCAGGTTCTCTCATCGTTACTGTTGAGGTAGTAATCGCCCCAGGTTCTCTCATCGTTACTGTTGAGGTAGTAATCACCCCAGATTCTCTCATCGTTACTGTTGAGGTAGTAATCACCCCAGATTCTCTCATCGTTACTGTTGAGGTAGTAATCGCCCCAGATTCTCTCATCGTTACTGTTGAGGTAGTAATCACCCCAGATTCTCTCATCGTTACTGTTGAGGTAGTAATCGCCCCAGGTTCTCTCATTGTTACTGTTGAGGTAGTAATATCCCCAGGTTCTCTCATCGTTACTGTTGAGGTAGTAATCTCCCAAGGTTCTCTCATCGTCCCATTGAGTTAGTAACCATCCCTGATTCATTCATTACCTTTTGAAGCTCCAGACTCGATTCCTGCATCTCGCCAGGGCACGTCTAACGAGGTTTAAAGATTCAATTCCTGTAACCAACCAGGGTGCGTCTATATAAAGAGTCTGAAGACCAACTCCTGTAACAGGTCAGGTAATCATCTTTCTTTGTTCAGGTATGCAAATTCTCGCTAAGGAATCTCTTACGCGATCGACACCCAGATGGCATCTATAAGCCCATCTTCCTATCCATCAATCTCCAAATGGCATCTGTAAGCCCATTCCCCACATCACACTGCCAACATGTGAGCGCAAATTTCTGGGCACTCTAGTGTTCAATCATCTCCCACCTTCGGATTACGAAAGGCACGCCAGCCAATCTACATCCTCAGGTCTAAGAAGATTGAACAGGGGCAACTGTTGTACCCCAAAATTTTCCCTCCCATATTCTTCAAGATTTGCAAAGAGCATGCTTCAAAATCTCCCAAGGGTTGCACAGTCCAACGGCCTCCTAATAGTCAAAAACTAGGGTTTTGGTTCTGACAAAGAAATTGAAGTTTCCAAGGGTCCAAACAAGTCCCACATGCCTACAAACATGGTCAAGCATCCTTATGCCAAGTTTCAAGACTTACAGCACAAAATTGCACAGTCAAAAACCCTAATTGCATTACAGTCAACTGTAGGGGCAAAATGGTTATTTGACAGTCAAAAGTCAAAAATTTTGGTCAACATCTTATTTTGAAGCCACAAACATCATTTGATCAATCCTTGATCATGATTCTCAAGGCATGGCTCAAAAAGTCTCAAGATGCAAAAGTTTCTATATTTGGACAGTTGAAAAAGTCAACTGTAACTTGACCAAGGCATAACTTCCACATGGTTTATCAGAAAAATTTCATCCAAAGCTCATTTTGAAGAGAATGACATTTCCTACAACTCCTCTTCACACTTCAAGTCCAAGAAATTCTCTCACAAAAAGTTATCAATCTCAACATTATAGGTCATTTTCAAAAGTCAACTAAAAGGCACTTTAAGTCAAAGACCATAACTTGATATTGGTAAATCAAAATGACATGGGACCAAAGGAATTGGTTAGAGGACTTCAAGGCCTTTACAAAATGTCCAAGAACATGATCAAAGCTTAAAAATTGAGCAAAATATGCCTTGTGGAAGTTGGGAAATTTTTGGGAATTTTGAAAAGTCAACTTTGCTTCAAATGCCTCAAAATTGCTAATGGGCCTTAATTTCTTCCAAGAATCATCACCCAAAAGATATGCACGACCCATTGACCCAAAGGGGAGTTATTTTCTTATTTTTTATTAATTAATTGAGTTTTTAATCCTATTAATTCATTTAATTAAAATTAAATTTAAGAAAAATACTAAAACATGTGTTTCAAATCTTTTTGTGCAGCCAATTCACTCTTTATGGATCAAATATTTCGTGCATCACTAAAAAGGAAAGATTTCTCATGATTGGCAATGGTTTTATAACAAAAAGATTGAAATTAATCTCATTGAAAATCAAGGATCCAAATCATCAATGCAAAGGTTTTTTGGCTTGGATTTCTAACCTAATTCATTCCACATATAAGCCAGAACACAACCCTAATCAAAGGAACAAGCAAGCTGCGCCCAAGAACACCAAACAACTTTGCACTTTTCTCTCAAAAATTTCAAAACTGAAAACACACATAGAGCACGTTTCAAGGCCTAAGAAGCATTCCAATAGCTTGCTTACACATCCAGGAAGGGATTACAATCAAAAAACACATCCCCTAACCTCAAGAACTGGTAGAATGAAGTCGTCCTGTTCATGAATTTTTGCATATTCGTATTTTGATTTGCACGCATTTTCCATACATTTGAATGTTTGATTTACACTAACATGATGTTTCTAAAGCTAACAATACCGTTCAATTGAAGAATGGTCGCCTAAATAAGGATTTACCATGAATGCATATTAGGGTTTCAAAGCTATAATTTTGGGGTTTCTTTCATATGGAACAATTGGCCATTCAAACCTACATCATTGAAACCAGGATGTTCAGACGAATAAGAATCACCCATCGCGCCCTTTTTCTTTTTTCTCATAAGCTAATCGCTATTTTTCACTGTGCTATTTAGTGGGGGTTTAAAACCCCCGCTATCTGTTTGTATTTTCAGGCAAAAGCGAAGGCATAGTGGAGAAGACGCTGAGGTGTAAGCACAAGACTGGGCAATTCAAACATTGCTCACGTATTTTTGTTTTCTATCAATAACTCTTATTCTCTTTCATAATAATTGTATTCCATATTAATATCAAAGAAGCTCAGTGGCTCAGATGGTTAGTGCGCTTGCTTACAGGTATTGGGACCTGGGTTCGATCCCCAGGTCCCCCACCTCCTCAATATTATTTTTCTTCATATGTTTCCATGCAGCGCCTCACCTGAAGTCCACGATACACGCATATGTGCTTGCCTGCCAAGTGGCCAGGGGTCCCAATCCAGGGGTCAGAACTTGCAGATCACCATACGCACTAGTCAACCATGCACACGTGACCACTGAAAAGTCAAAAAGGCCTCATTCAAATGGGCCTAATTGCTGCAATATGACCTCCAAATTAGGTCAACCACCCCCTCCTGTTTGTATTTTCTTTCCCTTTCTTTTTATTCTCTTTTATTTATTTTATTTTATCTTGATTATTTTAATTAATTTTAATAATATAAAAATACAAAAAAAAACAGAAAGTAAAAAATAAAATATGTTTATTATTTAATTCACTAATATTTTATTTTGTAAATAAACTTAATAATCAATTTAGTTTTAATTTAGGGTTTTACTTTTAATTCATTTCTTAATAACTAAAAAAGGTAGAAATTAGGTTTTAGATTTTTATTCTTTTTCTCAATAAAATAATTAAATTACCTCATCATCATCATTATTAATTCTTAATTAATTTTGTAAATAAACTTGTCATTAAATAATTAGGTTAAATTAGGTCAAACTTAAACATTTTTTTAATAAATTAAAAACAATTTAGAATTAGGGTTTTATTTAACTTTTAAATTTCAATTAATTCTCTTTAATTTCATAAATACAAAAAAAACATAAAAACAAGTTCTTTTCTTTATTTATCATTAATTACTTTCCATTCCAATTTAATTTCCTTAAAGGGTCCAACGCCCTCGCACTCTCGATTTTTATTTCTTTTCGCACGTTTACTTTTATTTCCTTTTTTTTAAATATAATGTATTTTCCCCAAAGCCTTGTAATAGATAATTAGGACATTTACTTTCCGCACTTTTCTTTTCAAAATCGGATCTTGGTTTAATTTGGCGATGTAGACTCGCGCCTTGTAATAGCATAGGACCTTTATTTTTCCGCATTTTAATTCCCGCACCTTTAACTGCTAATAATCACATGAAAGAATGTATGCTCAAATAAAATCAAAGCGTAGATCACCAAATGCATGACAAGACAAATATAACTGAAAATGACAC
Organism: Vicia faba; assembly: GCA_948472305.1. Classification (NCBI taxonomy): domain Eukaryota; kingdom Viridiplantae; phylum Streptophyta; class Magnoliopsida; order Fabales; family Fabaceae; genus Vicia; species Vicia faba. The sequence goes on from OX451735.1 coordinate 1,234,950,217, forward strand.
ACAAATCACACACCACTTCTAGGGTACGCCTCACTGTTGCCTTGCCCCTCGAAACGTGGTCGTCGAGTAGAGGACGTTTTAATAAGTCCTCATGTCCATGAACATGGCATGGGGGTAGCTTCTAAGGTATCCTCCTATTGCTCTGGTGACCACACTGTCCCTAATCCTCAAATTGACCCGAACACCTCCAACGGTGGTGCTACCTACCCCTCAATGGTGGGATGGCACTACCTCAAGGACATTTACACAGACTAATTCCTTAGGGTAGGTAGATGACTCGTAGATACTTGCTCTAATTCAAAACAAATCAAAAACTTCTTTTCACACCGACACTTTGCAAAAAGCTTTCAAAAACAACTTTTCAAACACTCTTGAGGACTGATACAAGAGTCGATCTGAGACTTTCAAAGAAACTTTTTCAAACCCACTCACCTTGAAAAGCAAACAAACATTTTGAAAACACAAATGAGCAAGTATCTAAGAGCCCATGGATAACCATGGATAGAAAGGGTGCTAACACCTTCCCTTTCTATAAATCTACCTCCCGAACCGAGAAACTATCTCATAAGGAATTTTTCTGTGCTTTTGTCCTTTCCATGTTGGAGAAAATAAAAGACGGTGGCGACTCTTGCTTCCGCGACATTTCGCGAAACCAGCTTTAAACAGTCAGTTCCAGATCCACCGATCACAAAATGCGACTCGTTTTTATGCACATGCATGTGGTACTAATGGAGCAGAACTCCCAACTAAATCTGCCAATAAATAGAGGCATCAACAAGGCATACACCTTCAACTTTATATTTGCAAATCCAGACCAACTTGACGAGCATCAACTCTAACATGATATGCTATGTATGCATCAACAACATGAACGTAGTAACCACAACAACAATAATTTAACTTAATTCAACATTTGCCATAAGCCTGCAACTTAATATTTTTCCCATAAATAGAGGCAATAAAATCACCTGCTAATTCACATTTTTCAACAAAAACACCACCCAACAGATCAACCAAAAATTACTATAATAAACCACATAATTATTTGGACTATTTCGACTAAAATCAGTTAAATAATTCTCGGCCAAAAGTTCTATTATTTCTACTTTATACTAAATTTCTAATTACGACTCGGTTAAATTAATTATCAGCAAATTTTTTTATTATTTCTACTTTATAATTTCTACAAAATCATTTATTAATGATATTAAATCATTATTATAATAATCTATATTATTATTACTAATCTAGTAACTAGTATAATCTAGTATGAGTAAGAGGCACTTCTAAATACAAGATGTCGCTACAGTGCCAATTATCATTCTCAGCATAATAGTAAATCATTTAACTCTATAGTATACACTAAATTGATAGTTCATCTATCCAATTGTTAATTACTAATTTATTATGTCTAAGTAACATGGTTGCTACGAAATTTAACTAAAAAAAGAAATCCATAACTAAAATATCAATAATTTAGTAAAGATGTGTTATTATTCGGTAGTCCCAAATTGCTTTACTGACAACTCTAAATATGTCAGATTGACTCAAAACAAATAAAAGTATAACTCTTAATAACCCAAAGCAATTCTATTGATAACTTTAACAACACTATTGACAATTCTAACAACCCTATTGACAACTCTATCGAAATTGAAAATAATTTAAATTAATCAATTAACCCAAATAGTTATTTCCAACTCAAAACTGCTAAAAAAAATAACATACTAATAATATTAAATTATTATTATTATACTAATAGAATATTATATATCATAAACTTACAATAGATTTGTTAATTTAAAACATAAGTTCTAAGTGTCAAAATTATATTTATCATAGAAACATGATTGTTACAGTTCATTAGTTTTACGCTACGGTATTTTAATTTGTTGTCCCCAATTTGACATTGTGAGTGTGCCGCTACAGTACCACAACAAAATTGCCACGCCTAAAAAAACCAGAAGTATATTACTACAATATCCAAGGCATAGGAACTTGTTCTCCTTTTGCTACAATATGCCAAGAATATACATACTTATATAAGAATGAACTAATATAAAACATGCTTATAACTGTGTAGTGTTAATTGAAAAAATGCAGTACTATAGTATGTAAAATATTAAATTGGATTCTTAATTTATCCCTCAATTTCAACAATATATCAATTTTACAAATCCAATTCCACATACTATAAATCACACACCATATTATGGCACTAGAAGCAATATCCTTGTTCTTCTTCTCCTATCACAAAACCCTTGTTCCTCTTTTCTTCTTTCCTGATAACTCTATTTATTCTCTTTCTCCTCTAATTCATTTATTCTATATAATACTACTATTTTATTTAATCATTAATAAACTCAAATGGGCCTAAGTGAGATACCCCCTCCCCCCCCCCCCCCCCCCCCCCCCTCCTAATACTACACAACACCACCAATTAAAGTCCAATATCATAATTAAGCTTAATAGTAAAATAATACTTCAACTTAATTCCACCAAATTAATCTGATTAATTATTATTCCAACTTAATAAAATAATTTCGACTTCGAAGATAAAAATTTGAATTAATATAAAATATTTAGAAATATTTAATTAAATAAATAATTAAATATCACGGTGTTACACACAAGGATTTTTCTACAAAGTTTCCAACTTTCATCCTCACGTGTGAGTATATTTGCGTCCAATTCCAATGTGGAATTGGGATATTTTATTACTTTGCGAAAAGTATGATTACAAGAGAAGTATTCATGAGAAACCCTATAAAACATAACCGTTTGATGGTGATTCAACTCCTTCTCTTATTTTGGTCTTAAACAAGATCAAGCACACAATAGATTGTTAATTGACTATCTGGATCTTACTACTCATCTGTGTTCTTCATCTCCAAAGCCTTCACGCACCATTAATTGCAACTATTGCAACACAAGACTTCAATTCAATTTGTCATTCTCTCGCTACTTCCTTTATGTTTTTCATCTCTAAAAGATCTATTGTGTTCTTTATCTCTAAAGGGTTTCACTTGGCCACAATCATCTTTTGAATGTCTTGCACAAAAACTCCCAAATTAATCAATGATCTTGGAGGACAAATCCACAATTTTTCTGGATGAAGACCCTTGCATATCTCAACCCAATATTCTCGACTACACAAGAACCTAATTGGACGTTATCGAACCTTGTCTAGATGACAATCCAACAAAATATCATTACAATGGAATGTTAGTGCGTATGCATAGGTTGGAGGTTGAAGGTGAAGAGCAATTGCAGGAAATTTTTATGGTATCATCAAGTTGTAATGATGCATGAATGATGTATTTATAGTTTTTGAAATTTAGGAAAAATGACTTTTTCAGAATTAAAAAGATTTTAAAAATTGATCAAAACAATCAATATGTGTCGACTTATAAATCATATGTGTCGACACATACGTTAAGTTTAAGTTGTATGTGTCAACCTGAAAGAAGGTATGTGTCGACTGAAGCAAATCAGAGGCAACAGGCTTTAATACAACAGTAAATGTGCCGACCTGAAATTCGTATGTGTCGATATATAAAATAAGATTTTATGAAATTTAAGAAATGATTTATTATGTGTCGACCTATGCAATGCATGTGTCGATCTGAGCCTTCTAGAGGCTACAGGATTCAAAACTGAGTTGTATGTGTCGACCTGAAAATCGTATGTGTCGACACATGCAATGAAAATTTATGCAGAAACCTTTTTTTTGACTTAGATCAATTTAAAAATTCTTTTTAATGGTTCCTATTGTACCCCAGAATTTTTTCTCCCACTTTTACTCAAGACATGCTCCTAGAAGTCCTCAATGGCTCAAGGTTGACCAAGAATTGACCAGACAAATTCTCCTCCTAAGTATTGAACCTCCAATTAGGGTTTCACTTTTCATCAAGATGTGTGATATCCAAAGGTATCAAATGTTTTCCATGGTCCTAATATGCCTTCAAGATTGTCCATGACAAATTTCATGCCTTACACTACAAATTTGCTCAGTCAATTGCTTAAATGCTTGAAAATCAACTATGCTAGGTCAAAAGTCAACTGTGGCTCAAACACAGTAAAACTTCATGATTTTTGGTCAACATAAACATTTTGAAGTGATATCGATCATTTGATTAAGATTTGATCATGATTCCTCAAGAAATACTCCTAATTTATCAAAAGTCAAGAATTACTAAATTAGGGTTTCTATAGGAAAAGTCAGCTGAGCTTTCACCAGGCATAACTTTCACACACTTCATCCATTTTCCCCAACCAAAGCTCATTTTGAAGAGAATATCATTCCCTATAACTTCTCTTTTTCCCTCAAGTCCAAGAAATGCATCATTTGAAAGATACAAGCTCATACATTACAGGTCATTTTCAGAAAGTCAACAAAAGGCACTTTTTGTCAAGACCATTTATATTAAGATAAAGTCTTCAAATTCAAAATTGATCAAAAGAGAGATTGAATTAGACATATTAGGATTTCCAAAAAGTCTAAGATCATCATCGTGAGATAAAAATTGAGCAAGTTATGGCTTGCCCAAGTTGGGAAAATTTTGGAAATTTCAAGAATTGTGCATTGAGCAAAATTGAACTTTTAGGTAAATGGCTTAATTTCTTGGACTTCAAAAATCTTCCTAAGCTTATAAAGGACCTCTAATCTCACTCTTACCGTGCCTTGAAATTTCTAGCTATTTCATGCACATTTTATTTTATTTTATTCAAATAAATATAAAATAAAATGCATGAAATAATGGATATTTGTTTTGGGAATATGGGCTGACATTTTGGATCTGTTTTGAGCCCAAAAATTCGTGCCAATATGTCCAGATTCATTCAAGTTTGAAAGTGGCATGAAATATCCATTTTTGTATTTTTTAAATTTATGATCATGGTTTAAAAAGAATGGTTATGGCTTGGATTCTTGCCATGTTTCCTTGTCCCCTCCCTCTCCTCTATATATAATATCTCCCTACAATCCAAACACACGCATACACATTGCCTAAAGATCCACGAAAATTTCCAAAAAATCCAACAAAGCTGTGAAATTCAAACAAACAATTCCATCCATACTCAGTCCATTCAAAGCACTCCATCAAAATCCCAGGACTCCCAGGAGCACATACCACTCCTCATTCAAGTTATCACACGCCCGGAAGTGCCAAACCAGAACCACTCATTTTGGTAAAATTTGCAAATTCGTATCTCTAGTTTCATGATACATTACTGCCTTTTGATGTTTGCTTTGTGCTCAGGATGATTCATAGGAGATGTTTGACGTAAAGCATGTATGCTTTGAGGCTTAAAAGCCAACTTGCCATTGATAGGTTCTTAAAGCTGTTAAGCTTCGATTTGGGCGATATAGTTACTTTTAGGCCAATCTAAGGCCAGATTCAAAACCAGAACGTGATTTTATGTAGGATAGGACCTTTGGTTTTGCTTTAAATTGTGTATTTTTCAGGAAAGAGCTTTGGATTAGCCGGAGAAGGTGATCGGAGGTTTTACTCTGGTTGTTGACTCCGGCAGCTTGGATGTCACCCTCTCAATGGCCCACGGAAGCCAGCGCGCACATTTTTATTTTTAAAAATATATTTGACTTTCTTTTGTATATAATATTATGCGTTGGTTATGATACACGAATGGTAAGGCATCTCAGATGGCAAGGCGTGTACGTATCATACCCCAAATTTGTCCTACCTCAGCGATCCTTTTTTTAGAATTATTTAATTAAAGATGGTACAAGAATATCTGATGGACTATATTTATTCAAGATTAGGGGGGTTATTTTAAATCAAGAAGATTTAGTTGTTATTAAATCTGAGAGTATGCAAAAGAAAGGGAAAGAATTAGAGCTAGGCCCAATTGAATTATAGGAGAAGTTCTGACTGCAAACGAAGAAATGCTAGGCTGTATGGATCAAGCACTGACCCATCAGAACTTCTGAAACAAATCCTAGAGGTTCTTCTTTACAGAAATAAAGACAAAAAGCTATGTAGATCAGAGCTAGAATCACGCACAAGCTAGTACTTGTACAGAACTAGAATATCAGATCTTCCAGCAGAGTCAAATTGTAAGCAAGGGAAAAATCAGATTATCTTCCACAACCCAAGCTCAGAGTTTCAGAGGCTAAGCAACCCAAGCCCAAATCTGTTGGACGTACACTGTATCAATTTTAATCAAATCTTCCATAGAGAATCAATTCCAATCAAATATTTTTAATTCTATCCTCAAACTTTGCTCTAGACATAGTCCAAGCCCAAAATTTGAACATTATAAATAGAGGAACAAATTAGAAAAAAAAGAAAGGGAAAAATACGAAGAGGGAGAGACGAATTTGCAAAAAGCTTGCAAAATAAGTAAAACGCAGGAGCAAGAACAGGAAGAACACAAGAGTTTCTGAAAAACCCAGAAAAGAACACGCAGAAAAGTAATTGAGGTTCTAATATCTAGAACCCTAGTTTTAATCATCGTCGCTCCACCTTCTGTTGTTGCTGTCACCAGAACCTTCAAAAGAAGAAGGAAAGGACAGCAAAACACGCACCAGAATCAGAAGCAAGAGCGCCAAAGGGGTAACAAATTTTATCTTGTTTCTTTACTGTTTTCATTCCGGGTCTAAGATGAATATGGTCAGGAGAACATAGGCAGGGCTGAAACTATAGAAAACCGATATGTAGATAATTTTATAATCTGATTGCATATGTTCACGCTAATTTCTTACATTTAGATGTAGTTCCCCTTTTAGAAGTTATGACTGGGCTTAACCCAGGTTTCTGATATTTTCCTTTCCCAAAATCAACATTAGACTTATATACTTTCTGACTGCCCTTTTCCAGAAATTCTATGTAGTGGGCTTAGCCTAGAATTTAACACCCCTATTTTCTGACTTTAATAACCAGCTTGCAGCATACCTTTTCAGAAGTTCTACGACTGGGGCTAAAATCCAGTCAATTTCCATGCATCCCCTGCAGAACTTCTGTCCCTTTCAAAACACCCCTTTTCCAGAATTTGCGCTAGGGCTTAGCAACTAGAAGATGCAACTCCCATGTTCATAAATTATTCTTTTTCCTTTATTTTTCTATTTTTTAAAACTATTATACTATTATTATAATTATAAATTTTTATTGTGAATATTAATATTATTTATTATATCGCTTAAATTATTTTTACATAAAAAATTGCCTATTATTTTCTTATATTATTTGCATTAATTATTTTTTATATCATGCACTAATAAGATTTTTTTTTTTTGCAATTAATATCTATAAAAAACACTCAACAAACCTCAAACTTTTTTTCGCAATCAAATAATCTAAACAACTTTTTTTGCAAAAGGGTTTCAAGTAGATTTTGAATTACTGCACATTTAGCCAAAATCTCCGTAATCACTTCACCCGGCCAAAATGCGAGGTGATTCAAAGTGCGTTTGCAACCCCTAAAAATACAAACCCCATACGAACTACGAATTGGGACTCTGATTCCTCATAAGAGGATACGTAGGCATACAATCAAAAATCGTAGTGAGTTCTCCTATAAAAAAAACAAACTCTTTCCCCAATAAAATTTAAAACCCTATTTTCCCCCAACTTAAACCTAAAACCTATTATCCTTGTGAACAAGGTAGATGAAAGGTGCATAACATCTTACTTTCGTCTAATGAAGTCCGAAACCTAGAATCTATGTCTGCAAATTAGGGTTTTCTGTTAGATTCCCTTCCCTAGGATAAAAACTAATAGTGGTGACTCTGATTTAAAAACCAGTCGCTACAGTGCGTGCAAAGGGAAAGGACCTTAGTTCGAGTCCCAAGTCCAACATTTTTTATTTTTTCAAACATTCCTTACAGGATTCAATGCGTTGCACCCCTAAGCGTTTACCATATACCTTCATGTTTGGGCCATCTGATGTGATGCAAAGAAATTTGGCCATCCTAGGGCGCATTTCCACCCTTCACCTCCAAGGGTGGTGCCCACTGGATTATTTTTAGGACATTGGACTCAGGCTTTTGGGCCTAACAAAAATCCCAAACGCACCCCCCATTCTGCTTTTGCATATCCAGGCCCAATCCATTTCATTTTCTATTTTTACTTATTTAATTACTTTCTAGGCTTTTCTTCTAATTTTAATATAAGATAAAATAATAATAATTAGATTTATAATTTTTCTAAAATTAATTCTTTAATTTTGTAAATTAATTAAATTAATTATTTTAACTTTATTTTATCAATTTTAAAATCAATTAGGTTTAGATTTATTTCATGCAAATTTTTGTTAATAAAAATACCAAAAAATATTAGAATTAGGTTTAATTTCATTTAATATTTTTAATTAAATTTTGATTTAAGTTAGTTTAACTATTTTCTTAAAATAAGCAAAACCAAAAAAAAAATTTTTATCTTTACTTAGCAATTTCTTAGGGGTTTTTTGATGTTTGTCTCTATTTCGCGCGTATTATCTTATTCTCGCATTTTTTATAATAATGTACCTAATGACACTATGTAATAGATTAAACTAGGAATCTATCGCTTTCTTTATTTATTTTTCTCCCAACTTTTTGACATGTAAATACCCCCCCCACCCCGAAGCATTGTAATAGCGTAGATTTAAATTCCTGCACTTTAAATTTCTGCAAAATATTAAATGTTAGTAACTAGGCTTGTATGGAAAGACTAATAACAAAGCGCTAGAAACTTAATAACAAAGATGAATAAACTGAATTGAATCACTTGCACATGCGCACCTCTAGGGTACCCCACTTCAGTTGCCTTCGGAAAATAGTCACAACTCTTAAAACATGAGAGGTTTTAGTGGCTACCCTCTGGTTTAAAAAGATCATAAGTCCCTCGATGACCCTCTCGATTTTGCCTCGGTAAAAATATGATCTTAGAATCCTAGGGTAGTTACTAAAGCTTCTTGCCCAGTTGCCTTTGTGACTATAAAGCGTCCCTTCGAATGTCCCTCAAACATCCAACGATAGGGCTACCTACTCACTAATAGTAGGATAGTGTTGTCTAAAGGATAGGAGGAAAAGAATGAACTTTTTCGAGTATAAGTAGATAGTTCTTAGATGATGTGCTCAAAACAAAATTTTTTGCACTTACATAAAACATTTCAAAACACTTTTAAAAACATTATCTTTGTCAAAACTCTTGAGGACTAATACAGGAGTTATCGAAAAGCGAATCGCCGCACTAAGGCATTTTCAAATACTTTTTTTCAAAACACAAAGCACAAGGTATTTAAAAAATGAGCTAAGCATCTAAGAGCCCGTAGAAAACTACGGATGCAAAGGGTGCTAACACCTTCCCTTTCCATAATCTACCCCCTTACTCAGAAATAATCTCAAACGGTCTTTTTCTGTTCTTTTCATCCTTTCCTTTGTTGGATAAAAGAAAAGTCAGTGACGACTCTTGCTTACCACAACATTTTCAAACACAAACACAAACTAGTATAATAGTCGGTTCTGCCACCATATCACAAAACTGACAACTCTGCTGGGGACTTATAAAAGTGGGGTTACCTTAGAGCTTAGGTCATATTTAACTTGCTTTCCTTGTATGCTTTTTTTCTTTATCTTAAAGGGTTTTTCTTGGGTTTACTTGTAAAGATCCTTCACCCGAATCTGGGGAACCTTTTAGGTAAGTAGCAACAGATCATGAGGACTGTGCGGGGTATATCGACACGGTTGAAACAATGGTTATGTTAATGTGGCACATTTGTTGGTACCGGTAGCCCTTGAGTAGTCAAGGAGAATACGGGGCCGCTGTGTGGTGTCATGAAGCATCAACTATCCTTAGAACCTTTAATTGAACCAACTGTGCCATTAGGAAGTAGTGAGATAGTCGGCTTTGGTGCAGTCCGAAGTTGGTTGATACTCGATACTATACTCATTGAGATCTGACTTTCGGGATATTTTGGTCGCCAATAAAGAGACTTATGCTCAAACAATGCTCGGTGAAGAAAGATCAGTGATATTGAGATTCCCTAGAACCTGGTTACTATTGATAAGACAGATTGAACCAACTAAACTTCAAGAGGGTACTTACCTATGGAATCCATGCAAGCCTAAACCTAAGGATCTATTTGTGTGATTGTATATATATATTTGTTTGTACATAACATCATAACATGGCATATCACACTAACCATTTCAAGGACTTTTAGGACTTATCTTTGTGTCTGTTTTGTAGGACATGGCTCCCATTCGCAGAAATACTATCCAAGTCAACCTTGTAAGAGTACCTCCTCAACTCAAGGAATTGGCATCAAGAGTTCCTGAGAATTCCCCATTCACTAAGAGACATGGTGGACTCCTCAGTTTGGTAACCTCAAGCCCTGAAGAAGACATGGTGAAAGTTCTTTTTCAATTCTTTGACCCTTTACATCACTACTTTACATTTCCCGACTACCAGTTGGTACCTACCATGGAATAATTTTCTCAGTTATTGGGTGTGCCTATCCTCAATCAGTTACCCTTCAATGGTATGGAAAGAGACCCAAAGCTTAAAGAAATTTCTCAAGCCCTGTATCTACAACGGTCCAATGTTATGGAAAATTGGGAAACAAGAAGCGGTATCAAAGGGTTTCTAGCCAATTTCTTGTTTGAGAAAGCTCATAATTTTTGGGACACCCTGGACTTACAAGCCTTTTAAGAGGTATTGTCCCTTCTCATCTATGGGATGGTACTGTTCCCTAATTCGGACCTACTCATAGGCGTGAATACGGTCAAAGTTTTCATGTCTCGTAACCCGGTGCCTACTTTACTTAGAGACATTCTGCACTCTTTTCACACTCGCATTGTAAAGAGAAGAGGAACCCTTATGTGTTACACTCCTCTGTTGGATAGGTGGTTTAATTCACACCTACCCTGGTCTATTGTGAAGAAAGAACAAGGCATGCGGTGGTCTAACAGGTTAATGTCTCTCACACATTCAGATATTCACTGGTGTCCTCGATCTGTGGAAGTTGCAACCATCATTGATCGCTGTGGGAAATTCCCTAATATCCCTCTCCTAGGGATTAGGGGAAGAATCACTTATAACCCTTGTTTGGTTTAAGGCATCATGTTCAACTACGAGGATGATGTTCAAAGGTACCGTCAGAGGTTCATCTAAGCTTGGGGAATGGTAAACAAAGTGGATACCAAGACTCTAGGGCTTAGAACTCCATACCTTTGGAGCCTTATCTTAAGTGGGTGCGAGCTCGCGGTCAAAATCTCATGATGCCTTACCCCTCAATTCTACCCATCATCATGGAACCCATTGCAAATACAGATGTACCTCATACCATTATCCATCCTGACATGACAACTACTCTCGAGGAATTGCAAAGGTCTTGGGTTCAACTTAAAGAGGAACGAGATACCTTTGAAGCCTAGTTCTATGCAAGTGAGAAGAAGGTTTTGGAGATTAAAAGACAATTTCATGAAGAACAAAGTTTGAATGCCTATATTTCACCGAAGAGGATGCGCTCATGGGAAGCCTGAGTCTTGGTTGATTTAGGAGTTGTTATTTTAATTTTGTCTCTTCCATTATAAGCCCAAGGGGCGTTGTTGTAATCTTGTAAACTTATGAATGCAATTAATGTTTGTTTTCTCCTTGACTAAGCAAATTTAAGATCTTAAAAGTCCTTGAAAACATTGCATAAACATTATCATGCATTTCATTGCATAAACAGGTATTTCAAGACAGGTTTCTTATCTTTTCGCTGTTTATTTCAGCAAAAGAAATGGCTCTTGAACAGACAGTGAAGGACCTCCAAGCTCAAAATTCTCAATTTCAGCAAATGTTCATAGCTCTGGCCAAGGGGCAAGAATATCTGAAAGCTTTAATAATCAAAGAGAAGACCAAGAAGCCAAAGAAACCAGCTGGTGTCTTGAATTTGGGTAGAAGATTCAAAGGGCCGGCTAGGCAAGCTCTAGATTTCACAACTACGTAGGATGAATGGGACAATCAAGGAGAAAATCCCACGGAAGAAAACAACAACCCAAGGTCTAAGGAAGATGAACCTGATTATTCTGAGGAGAAATATCCTCCTGTTGATGATAAATACAAATAGCTGGAGGGTCGACTCAATAATATGGAGATCCAAAGGGTACCCGGGCTAGATTTTGAAGAGTTAGGACTTGTCTCAGGGGTGGTCATCCCGCATAAACTCAAGGTCCCTAAGTTTTCTAAGTACGATGGTGTCTCCTGTCCTAAGCTGCATTTAAGGTCATATGTCAGGAAGATTCAACCCCACACTACTGATAGGGATCTGTGGGTACATTTCTTCCAGGAGAGTCTATCGGGGACTCAGCTGGAATGGTTCTATCAACTGGAAAGAACCAATATTTGTAATTGGGAAGATCTGGCTACTGCTTTCTACAAGCAGTACCAATATAACACTGACCTCGCCCTAACTCATACACAATTGTAGAGTATGTCTATGGGTTCCGGCGAAGGTTTTAAAGATTATGCCCAAAAATGGAGAGACCTTGCAGGAAGAGTCCATCCTCCGTTGTCTGATAGGGAGCTAGTAGACATGTTATTGGGCACCTTGTCTAGTCCATTCTTTAACCATCTGATTGGAAGTTCGTCTGTTGGGTTCACTAAACTGATACTAACTGGTGAACGGGTAGAGGCTAGTATTGAAAGTGGTAAAATCCGGAGAGAAGTATCCTCCAGTACAGCAAAGAAACCATTCACAGGAAAGAAGGAGGTAAGTTCTGCTTATGGCCAAAGAAATCAAAACAAATTTGAGTGTTGTCCGAGGATAGGAGCCGTTATGATTTCCAATCTTGCCTCAAACCAACAATGAAATAATCAGCACAGACCAGATGCACCCAGAAGACAGTTTACACGGATCAACATGACATTATCCCAGGTTTTGCCACACCTGCTGAAGTCTAACTTGGTGACCCTAAAGGAGGCCCCGAAGAATCCTAATAATGTCTCTCCCTGCTACAACCCAAATGCTCGATGTGCCTACCACTCTGAAACTTCAGGGCATGATACAAATGACCGTTGGGATTTAAAGAATAAGGTAAAAGATCTCATTGAGGCGAAGGAGATTGTTTGACCTTCCCGAGACACCTAACATAATAACTGCGCCAATTCCCAAACATGGCCAAGGTGTCAATGTTGTTTATGACAATCGGTTTATTTCTTATGTGGATGAGTTAGCTATTCCCCTTCTGACAATCAAAAGGAATCTGTTGTGAGTCGGTTTATTTTCGAGTTGTGGTGAAGGTTGCCACTTATGTATGACTCTACTAGATGGCTGTTTGTTATTGAATATGGGCGTCCAACGCCTGATGGTTAACAAAGAAATCCTTTTCGAGAAAGTTCCTATTGCAAGAAGTTCATGTGAATATGTTTCTATAATCACCATTTCCGACAATCGTCTCAGGGTCTCCACCAAAAGACCCGTCAGGATTACATCTGTTCCAAAGTTTTCTTCCTTGATCATCACCCTTCCTGGGCCAACATCATATTCCTCGGATAAAGCTGTTCGATGGAATTATGTGGCTGACGTCTATTACCATGGCGTCAAGCAAGACCTATTGGTTGTTGAAGACAAACTATTGAAGGTACTGATCTTGATGTTGACAATATCGTTAGGACCAGTAAAATGATGAGAAGAGGAAGATTTTTCTCTCCCGAGATCTCTCCAAAAATTGTTGCTACTCCTGTGATCATCCTTGCTGCTGCTCCTGCTAGTACTCCCATTACTACTCCTGTGATTATTCCTGCTGCTGCTCCTGTCAGTATTCCCATTTCCACTCCTACTGTTAGTCCTGCTATTATCCCTGCTACCGAGTCGGCCGAGACTCTGTGCAAAAAGGAATTGGTTGAGCCTGTCTGGACGAAGGCGCACCCAAAAGTCATTCTCGAGGCTTCTAAAAAGGAAATGGAAGAGATTTTAAAGATAATCAAGAAGAGTGATTATAATGTCGTGGAGAAATTGGGGCAGACCCCTTCAAAAATCTCAATGTTGGCCTTACCGTTGTGCTTTGAAGCCCATGCTAAGGCTTTAGTAAAATTCTTGAAGTCTTCCCATGTGCCTCAGGAGACCTCCACTGATCAATTCGATAATTTCATGGCTACTTTGACAACTGACAATGGCCTGGGATTCTCTTATGCAGGTTTAACTCCCAAGGGAAGGAAACACGATGATGCCCTGCATGTCCCCCTTGAGTGAAGGGGCACTACATTAGCCCATGTTCTGGTGGATATAGGTTCGTCCATAAATGTCTTACCCAAGAATGCTTTGGACATGTTAGATTGCGAAGGACTCACGCTAAAGCCCAATAACATTGTGGTGAGGGCCTTCGACGGTTCTAAAAGAATGGTGCACGGGGAGGTGGACATCCCTATTAAAGTGGGTACTCAAACTTTTAATTCCACTTTCTATGTGATGGACATCCTCCCGTCTTACTCCTGTTTATTGGGTTGACCTTGGATCCATGGGGCTGGTGCCGTTACTTCTACCCTGCATCAGATACTGAAGTACCCACTCAATAGGAAAATTATCATAGTCCATGGGGAGGAGGAATTCATGGTGAGCCACCTGAAATATTTCAAGTACGTCGAAATAGACGGCTAGTTCATTGAGACTACCTGTCAGAACTTTGAGGAGGTTCCACAGACTGTTGATGCAACCAAGACTGCTTTTAAGGTCCCGAAGATTAGCATACCTCCACTGAAGATGGCTTCTCTGAAGGATGCCAAGGCAGTAGTTGAAGAAGCTGGGTGTATAATTTGGGGCCAACTTCTGGATATTCCCTACTGTTGTACCCCAAAATTTGCCCTCTCATTTTACTCAACACATGCTCATTGAGGTCTCCAACTTGCCCATAGATGACCAAGAATTGACCAGACAAATTCTCCTCCTAAAGGCAATGAACCTCTAACTAGGGTTTCAATTTTAATCAAGATGTGTGAACTCCAATGGTCTCAAATGTTGTACATGGTTCTAATATATCCTAAAGGTTATCCATGTCAAATTGCATGCCTTGCACAACAAGTTTGCTCAGTCAACCGCTCAAATGCCTGTAAATCCACTATACTAGGTCAAAAGTCAACTGTGGCCTATATACAGTCAAACTTCAATATTTTTGGTCAACATCAACATTGTGAAGTGATATCCATCATTTGATCAAGGTTTGATCATGATTCCTCAAGAAATGCTCCTAACTCATTAAAAGTCAAGAATTGCAAATTAGGATTTCTAGAGGAAAAATCAACCGAACATTTACCAGGCATAACTTTCTCATAGTTTATCAGAAATTTTTCCACCAAAGCTCATTATGAATAGAATCTAATTCCATATAACTTATCTTCATCCATCAAGTTCAAGAAATTCCCCAGTTAAAAGATACAAGCCCAAACATTATGGGTCCTTTCAAAAAGTCAACAAAAACACTTTTTGGGTCAAAGCTCCTTACATGAACATGGAAGATCCAATGCAGATGAAACCAAAAGGGTTGTTTAGAGTACATCCTAAGATCTCTAAAAATTCCAAGAACACCCTCATAGGGTTAAAATTGAGAGAGATATGCATTGCTAAAGTTGGCCAATTTTTGGAAAAGTGCATGAAGCAAATATTGAGCTAACTTAGAATTTTTCCAAATGGGCCTATCTTTTTATGTTTGAAACTTATTCCTAACATGTCCTACGACCTCTAAGCTCACCCATACATTATTTTATTATTTATGATATTTATTTGGATATTTTATTCATTATAATTCAAAATTAAATAAATAAATAATGGAGATAATGTAAGATTTGATTTGAGATCTTTTTCCATTAAGTATTGGGCAAGATATGCTGATTATATCAAGGGGATTTCGTGGAGGGAGAAAAAGATTTGGTTTAGTCCAAAACAAGTCAAAAATCACATAATTATAAAGAAAATATTTTCTCATGAAAGCATGGATATTCCTCCATATTTGTTGACCTAATATTGTCTCATATATATGCACAAGCATTCCAGACTACAGGCATACGTGCAACTGCTACAACAAGCCCTAGAAAAGTTTTAAAAAATGTTTCAAAGTGGTGCAACTCAAGATCTCTCTCTCCATCCAATTTCAACCACTTCCAGCCATCTATTCACGTTCCTGAGACTCTCACCAAGACAACCCGTCCGTCCATGAAGACCAAAGCATGCAGGATCATCCTCTCCATCAACTCACAATTTGGTATATTTCGTTGATCTCAAATTCTTATTTCATTCAACATAAATGTTATATGTGCATATAGTCATGCTTAACATCATGTTTGCATATGTTTAGAACCGTCATATGCCAGTTTTGACGTAGAAACAGAAAAGTGCCATTGTTATGGCACGAAGGTCCTTCCTCTTTGTATCTGAACTTACAGGCCGTTTCAGCCAAAAAGAAGACCACCATCGTGATCGAAGCCCTCCAAATAGGGGGGTAGCGTTCCACTTGTGCCTTTACTCACAGTGTTTTTGCAGGTGTAGGATTTGGGTCAGCTGGAGTAGGTGACCGGAGATGGGATCCGACGTCGTTGACTGGCCTGGACTTGGACAACTTAAATGGCACGTCATCATTGGTCCATGCGAGATCTGACCTGGCGCGTTTTGAAAAGTTGACCTTTTGACCAAGTTGTTATTATATTATCTATATTCCATTATGTAAATGAATAAACATGCAAAGCAGTTGGCAAAGGCATGAACGTGTGACGGAAGGGACCTGGGTTCGATTCCAGGTCTAACATTTTCCTATTTTCTTGATATTTCTTGCAGGTTCCAGTACGTATTATTCCAAGATGGCCATCCCACGTTCTCATTCTCAACCACCAGATCACCCACTGATCCATATCTAGCGCCCATCTAGTAGTCCCCATGGTGAACACTCAAGACTCATCCCCACCAGATTATTGTTTAGAATGTTGGGTTCAGTTGAGTGGGTCTAACAAAAAATCAGCACCACATCCCCTAGCCTGCTAACACTAACAGGCCCATTTTGCTATTTTTTTTGTTTCTTTTTTTAATTTCTTTGTTATTATTTTAATTTTTTTAAAATCAATTTCTATTTAACCATAAAATCAATAAAATCACAAAAACTAGAATTCGGTTTTTTTATAATTAAAATTAATTTTGTAAACTAATCTAGTTTAACTACTTTAATCCTTTTTTCTTTAAATTAAAATTAACTAGAAATTAGGATTGAATTTTAAATCTTTTTCTTTAAAAATACCAAAAAATAATTAGTTTCATTAAAATTAATTGTAATTAATTTTTTCATTCCTTGTTTAATTTAATTAACTAAGATATTATAATTTAATATTTTCATAAATAAAAACAAAAAAAGATTTTCTTTTAACTTAGAAACATTTTTAGGGTTAGACGCTCTTTCCATTCTTCGCGCGCTTATCTTTGTTTTCGATTTTATATTTCTTTTTTCAATTATGTAACTGTTTCCCGGATTGTAGTAGTTTTAATTAGGTTTAAAATTCCAAATTTTTAATTTTTTTCTTGTCCTAGTTATGTAATTGCCCCAAGGCCTTGTAATAGCTTAGGAGTTCTATTTGCCGTAATTTATTATTAACTGTTTAGATTAATAGGATTGCATGAAAAAGACTGAAATTAAAACGATTAGATAACCCTAAATGCGCAAGATAAATGGACTGAATCAAGCACACTTGCACATGCTCACCCCTAGGGTATCTCCCACTTCGGTTGCCTTCGAAAACGATCGCAATTCTCGAAACGTGAAAATTTCTAGTGACCTTCCTTGAGTTCAAGAGATCACAAGTCCCTCGATGACCCTTTCGACTGTTGCATCGGTTAAAAAGTGATCTTAGAAATTTAGGATAATTACTAAGAGTTCTCGCCCAGTTGCCTTAGTGACCGTAAACGTCCCTTCGATAGTCCCTCAACATCCAAGGACAGGGCTACCTACTCACTAATAGTAAGAGTGCACTATCTAAAGGAAAGGAGGAAAAGAACACCTTTTTCGAGTAGGTAGATAGTTGTGATACGGTGGGAAGAACTGACTGTTTTTTGGAATGCTGGTTTGTGTTTTGCGTTTTTTATTCGCAAAATGCCGCGGTAAGCAAGAGTCTCCATCGACTTTTATTTTATCCAACAAGGAAAGGAAAAAAGCATAGAAAAATTCCTTTTTCGAGATATTTCTCGGGTTCGAGGGGTAGATTATAGAAAGGGAAGGTGTTAGCACCCTTTCTATCCGTGGTTATCCACGGGCTCTTAGGTATTTGCTCATATTGTTTTCAAAATTGCTTTTCTTTGTGCTTGTGGGTTTGAAAAAGTTTTCGTTTGAAAACTTCGATTTAACTCTTGCTTCTGTCCTCAAGAGCGTATGAAGTTTTTTTGAAAACTTTGTTCGAAAGTGTAAGTGTGAAAAGTTTTGTTTTGTTTTGGAAAGAGCAAGTACCTGAGAACCATCTACCTACTCGAAAAAGGAACCATTCTATGCTATCTTCCTTTAGACAATGCTATCCCACTATTGATGAGTAGGTAGCACCGTCGTTGGAGTTTGAGGGTCAATTCGAATGAGGGACTTACGGTCACCAAAGTAATGTTAGGACGCCTTAGCGGTAACCCTAATGTCTTAGATCATTTGTTTTGAGGCAACAATATCCTAGGTAACCATTTCGAGATGACTATGATCTTTTAGACAAGAGGGCGACCTCTAAAGTGACCTATACTTAATGACCGTGTACGAAGGCAACCAAGTGGGGTGTACCCTAAGAGTGTGCATGTGCGAGTGTGTCGTTTTCGATTATTTTTATCTTTGTACATGTTAAGGGTGATCTAAGTTGATTTTAGGTTAAAAATTCATTCTTGTCATGCATTCCTATTATCAAACATCTAACAGTTATATTTTGCAGGAAATAAAATGCGGAATTTAAATTACAAGGCGTCGGGTATTTACATCGCCAAAGACAAACCCTTTGTAAAAATAAATAAAGCGATAAAAAATAAATAAAGGTCCTATTAACTATTACAAACCGGGAACAAATACATTATGATATAAAAGAAAATAAATCGCGTGCGAGAAATTAAATCGAGCGCAAATACGGTTTTGACCCTTTTTGAGAGAAAGTATCTGTTTTTGTTGTTTTTATTTTATTTTAAGAAAGAAATAAATCTAAATTAATTACTAAATTAAATAAATAAATTAATTAATAAAATAAATATTTTTGGGTTTTTTTTTTGTATTTTAGGAAAGAAATAAAAATTAATTAATGTTAGTAAAAAAACCTAATTAAATCTAATTGAATTTTAATTATTTAAAAAAATGTGAAAGTTATTCTAATTAAAATTCTAAATCAATTAATTAATGTTTATTAACAAAAATAAAAGTTAGAATTTAATTTGATAAAGAAAATGTTTTGTGGTTTTTTTTATATTTTAAGAAAGAAATAAATCTAAATAATCACTACATTAAATTAAATTAATTAATTAAATGAAAAAAAAAGTTATTTTTGGATTTTTGGTTATTTAAAGAAAGAAAATAAAAATTAATTGAATTAGTAAAACCTAATTAAGTCTAGTTAATTTTAATTATTTGCAAAAAGAGTTAAAATTATTCTAACATTAAAACCTAAATTAATTTAATTAATGTTTATTAATAAAAATAAAAGTTAGAATTTGATTAAATAAAAATATTTTGGTGTGATTTTATTTTAAAGAAAAAGAATTTTAATGATTGGTTAAAATTAAAAACAAAAATAATAAAAACAATTAATAAACAAAATAAATAAAATAAAGAGAGAGAGAGAGAGAGGTTTGGGCCTTAATTTTGTGGTGCATATAGCAATGCTGAGGCCCATTAAGCGCTGGCCTGGTTTGACTTTTAGGATTCCGTGTGCGCATTTGGACTTGACTCCATGGTGGACTCTCAGCCTGGATCACCAGATCTGGCCTTTGGCCATCTGGCTGTTGGATGTGTGAAGGTGTATGGTGCGCTGCATGCTTGGCCATACATGTGATTACCTGAAGAAGGAAAATAACAAAGAAAGTGGGGGACCTGGGATTCGAACCCAGGTCCTGAAAGTGATATTCTTGCACGCTTTCCACATCACTGCTTTGATTCTATTGTTAGTAAAATACAAAAAATTATAATATAAACAAAATAAATTATATGCCAGAAAATAACAATGCGCGAAAATTAATTTGAATTGGCCAATGGGAGAACGACAGCTCGTCGTCTTCTACCTCCAAATCCTGCAAATATTACCTACAGATTTGGATCCGCAACTAAATACGTAAGCTTGCTCTAAAATCTTCCCTAGGCCACATAAATCAATTCCAAAAACATGGCTGAGTTCGTCTTGGTTTCCTGATTAACATTATGTCCTTCTTGAGTCCTGATTTTTCCTGAAAAAGAAAGCCCTAAAAACAAACACGCAACCCTAGCTATGGTGTTTTGGGGTTACAGCGCCTATAAACCAATTCGAATAATGCAAAAAGTTTACAAATGTCATGAGGGTTATGAATATGCAAGCAATTTGTTCAAATGATGCAAGAATAATGAATCACGAATTCAAGAACCAAAGTGATTTTCGTGATACTTACAGTGCTTTGTGTTATGTGAAAATGCTTGCTCTTGATCCAGGAAGGTTGAGTGAACACCCAGGAAGCGATTGGGATAGCTTTTGGCTTCTGAAAACGCCTCTTGTTATGATCTCGAATTCAAGCTTTTTACCATTTTTTCAAACTTTTGTTCTGCCTCTTCTTGCAGCCTCCAACATTATTTTCGTTCCTTTTCCTTCCTTATGTAATGTATATTGCATTAGGGTAAGAAACTTGGTAAAATCTCTCCATATAAATGCTCATGAATTGGATTTGATTCCACCATTACAACCTTCCAAATTTGGCCTAAATCATATCTTCTTGTAACCAATGCACTTGATGCAAATTTGAATCACATAATAGATGTATTCAAAGCCTAAATCAACCAAAAAATCACGAGTTATAAATACTTTTGATTTTATATGATTTTATTTGATTTAAAGTGAATAAGTTCAATTAAAAATCAAATTAAATAATAAAAATAAGATATGGGCTCATGGCTGAAGCTAGGACACGTGGGCAATTATGCAAGCCCAAATCAAGTGGAAAAGAATGGGCCCATTTGACAAAATTTGAAGTTTTGGGGATAGTTGACTTTTGGCAATTTTGCAAAAATGTCTAACTTCAACAATGCATAACTTCTTCAATTTTAAACTTTTGGAAGTGTTCATAGACTTTTTAGAAATCTTGAGATGTAATCTAACCATCCCTTTTGGTCCCATATCATTTTGATATTCCATGCTCAAGTTATAAGCTTTGGAAAAATAGGTGTTTTTGTTGACCTTCAAAAATGACCTATAATGTCCAAATTTATAACTTCTTGTGAGTGCATTTTCTGATCTTGGGGTATGAAGATGTATTGTAGGAAATTAAATCCTCTTAAAAATGAGCTTTGTATGGGTCATTTCTCATAAAGCATGAGAAAGTTATGCTTGGTCAAAGTTGAGTTGACTTTTCCTACAAAACCCTAATTTAGCAACTTTTGAGTCTTGATGAATTTTGAGAAATCCTTGATGAATCATGATCAACCCTTGATAAAATGATGAAATATCCTTCAAAATGAGAATTTTGACCAAAAATTTTGAAGTTTGACTGTTTATAGGTCACAGTTGACTTTTGCCCTAGCACAGTCAATTTTTGGACCCTTTGAGCAAATGACTAGGCAAACTTCCTCTGCAAAGCTTGAAACTTGACATGGATGACCTTGAGAACATATTAGGACATTGGGGAAAACTTTAGGTCATTTGGATTCAAGGATCTTGATGCAACACAAAACCCTAATTTGGGGTTGACTGCCTTAGGAGATAGCTTGTCTATCCAACTCTTGAGCAACCTTGAGCCACTTGGAGATTTTTTCTTGCAATGCTTGAGAAATATGAGAGGGAAAATTTTGGGTTACAACATATGCCTCTGTTCAATCATCTTAAACCTGAGGATGTAGATTGGCTTTCGTGACTTTCGTGATCCGAAGGTGGAAGATGATTGAACACTAGAGTGCCTAGAAATTTGCACTCGCATGAAGTGGTATCAGCCTTGTGATGTCGGGAATGGACTTACAGATGCCATTTGTAGATTGCTAGCGGGAGGATGGGCTTAAAGATGCAATCTGCAGGAGTGTCGATCGCATAAGAGATTCCTTAGTGAGAACTTGCATACCTGTTGTTGTAGAAGATTCCGTCGGGGAAGTCTAACTTTTATTGAGATTTAGGAACTTTCCTGTACCTCAGCTGAGACAACATTTTTGCTGAGTTTTAAGAACTTGTCAGTAACTCAACTGGGGGAAACATTTTCATTAAGATCTATGAACTGTCTGGTCTTCAACGGAGTATACCGTTGAGATTGTATAACTCGTCCACACTATGACAGAGGAAAATTGTCGAGATTGAGAACCTTATCTGAAATTCAACCGAGGATAATTCAGTTGAGATTTAAGAACCGGTCAGGACTTCGAATGAGGGAAACATCTTCATCAAGATCTAGGAACTGTCTGGTCTTCAACGTAGTATACCGTTGAGATTTTAGAACTCGTCCACACTATGACGGAGGAAAACATCTTCATCAAGATCTAGGAACTGTTTGGTCTTCAACGTAGTATAACATTGAGATTGTAGAACTCGTCCACACTATGACGGAGGAAAACATCTTCATCAAGATCTAGGAACTGTCTGGTCTTCAACGTAGTATACTGTTGAGATTGTAGAACTCGTCCACACTATGACGGAGGAAAACATCTTCATTAAGATCTAGGAACTGTCTGGTCTTCAACGTAGTATACCGTTGAGATTGTAGAACTCGTCCACACTATGACGGAGGAAAACATCTTCATCAAGATCTAGGAACTGTCTGGTCTTCAACATAGTATACCGTTGAGATTGTAGAACTCGTCCACACTATGACGGAGGAAAACATCTTCATCAAGATCTAGGAACTGTCTGGTCTTCAACGTAGTATACCGTTGAGATTGTAGAACTCGTCCACACTATGATGAAGGAAAATTGTTGAGATTGAGAACCTTATCTGAAATTCAACCGAGGATAATTTAGTTGAGATTTAAGAACCGGTCAGGTCTTCGACATTGCTGAGAACTTTAACTGTATCTCTCCTGAAAAGTAAAGGTCAGTCGTATGCAATGCATGATATATATCAAGCAATGGTGTTCTCAAAATAAATGAGATTGTGTTGTATGATGCTTATATGCATGTATCATAATGTATGATAATGTAATGCTTTAGATGGGGAAAATAAATCCCGTATAGTTGTTGGAGAATAGAGTTGAATTTTTCGTTTCCGGTGGGGATGGTGAACAAAGATGATTGCAAGAATAACCCTGCAAGAGAAGATAACTCCGTTGGGGAATAAACTGAGGAAGAGATTACTCTGTGGGGAAGAGATGTTCTGCTGAGGATTCAACCAATAAGTTCTGCTGGGGATGAATTATCGTTGCTGGTGATACTGAATCCTGTTGGGGTTCTGAATTCTGTTTGTGAAAGGAAAGAACTCCGCTGGGGATGATATTTCAGTTGCGGCTTCACTGGGGATAACCTGTTAGACTCTAATAGGGATAATCCTTTGAGCTTTGCTGGGGACTATCTTCCTTTGAACTTGGTTGGGAATATTTATTTTTATACTCCACCGTGGACGAACTTCCGGAGTCTACTGGGGATGATTCTTCAACTCCACTTGGGAAGCTTTTTTTTTCCAGACTGCGCTGGGAAAATTTTAACTCCACTGGGGATATCTTGTATTCTGTCGGGGATGATAAGACTTTTCAGTGTTGATGGTAGATAAACTCTGCTTAGGGAGAATATTACTGATTCATTCACAGTTGCAAGTCTCGGCTGGGGAGAGCTATCATTACTATCTTTCTCTTACTCTGCGGGGAGTGGATGTTACTAGGACGCATGCCGAGGATATGATGATGGCTTTGCATCGAGACTTTTATGCCCCTGTATCTGCGGGAGGAGGTGCCTGCGGAGGCCTTGTGGATCGAGTATTACCCCAACCTATGAGGTGCTTGGTAACTCTCGATTGAAATGACAAGTCTTCTTCTGGTAGGCAAGTGATAAGATGACGGGACATAGTTGTACGCTTTAATCCCTAACTTTTGCCTGGACTGCCCTTTCGGGTTTTCAGTCCACCGGGATACCCTTTTTTTGCCCAAACTGCCTTTTCAGGTTTTGAGCTTGCCAGGTGTACAAATCTTCTTTTGTTTTCATCCCTTATTTTTGCCCGAACCCTTTTGGTTCGCCGGGAAGCCCTTATTTTTGCCTAGGCCAGTCAACCTAGCGGGTCTTTATTCATGCACGGTATTTTCTGACTATGTCCACGCTCTCAGAGTGTAGGGAGCTGTCATTGTCGGCAGCATTGTGTTGTCATACTACCAGAAGATGTTCGTTTGATCATGCAAGATTTGTTGTTGGAATTTATGTCCAATGCCCAAAGTGATTCAGATGGAGATTTTCCCCTGGCTATTTGGCATCTTTGAGAGATTCCCTGAATCTGGACTTGACTGCCCCAAATGATGAATGATGATCATGTCGTGCCCCTTGGTTGAAAGTGTTTTTTCCACTTGAGGTGATCCTTTTATTGAGAAGGTTTTTTTTTGTTCACTAGATATTCGTTGTGCGAATTTCTCTGCTGTTTGAACAAATAGTCATATGCAAGCAATGTTATTTTAAGAATGCAAAGCTTATGTCTGTTTAGAAGTTCTTTGAAAATGCAGTTTTCAATAAAACAAGCGAATTTTTGTAAAATGTGATGTCAACTCATGATTTTACAGCAAGCCCTACAGGAGTCAGGATACCTTTTGTAACAGTATGCTTTTGAACTAACCCATGCTTCAGCTAGGACTTTTAAGGGTTATAACGTGGCCTGGTTCACGGTTTAAGAAACAAAGGATAAAGGTTCAAAATTTATTTGTACCCACCCTCTCTTCGTGATGTTCTTCGATCCTAAACTCAGCTAATCGTGCATTAGATCCCGTTTGAGTCTTTGCTCTGATATTCCAGTGATGGTTCGGATACTGACAATTTATTTTGAACAGGAAGTCATTTTTGTTGAGAGTTTGCAGGAGCTCTTTCCTTTTGATTTTTATTATCCCCGTCTTTTGCCTGAATTGTTTCTTTTTGTGATTACAGTCAGTGGGATGCCCCAGTTTTTTGTAAGTCTCCTTTATAGGTTTTGACTTAGTGGGCTTTTATTTCGAAAGATAATGACTGTCTGTCCTTACGATTATACAGAACCAACATTGTCTTTTGTTTCGGAAGGACTTCTTTGATGCCATTCATTGTGCACCTGGATCAACTAAGAAAACTACCCTGCCCCAAGTTATAATTAAGGGTTTTAATTTGTGAAAAGAAAAACTCCAACTTCTTTTGCTCAAAGGGGTTGACTAGGGATTATCTTCCTTATAACTCGACTGTTTAGGATTTGAAACAATGTCTGTACCTCGTCAGCGGGGTCTGTTAAAAAGCATACTGTAGAGATTTTGATATAATTTTCGTCATCCTCCCTCTAAAGGCGTAGAATTTTTTAATCGAGAGTTAATCATCACAAAAAAAATGAAAGCAATTTGAATATAGTGAAATACGAATGGATTGATTCAAAACAGACATATGCAATGCATTGATAAAGTAATAAAGTTTGTCATGAATAAATGTTCGAACAATCAAAAGAAAATTACAACTTGAAAATTCTAATGAACAAAAAGTCTTCTCGTCTCAGTACTTGTCACTTCAAATGGTGAACCTTGGGGGGATGGAAAAATAATTTAATCTGACCGTCTTGTGTGAGTTCCAATTCTCCTTCATCAATCAAGTCTTGAATTTTGTTTCTCAACGCCCAACAAATGTTAGTATCATGCCCCGGGCTGTTGGAGTGATATGCACACCTTGCATCAGGATTGTACCTTGGGGAGGCTATGTTGGGATTCTTAGGAGGGTCCCTTAACGTCACCAGATTCAATATCAACAGGTGTTGTAAAGCCTGAGACAGCGACATGTTAAGCTTGGTAAATTGCCTCTTGGGCATATTTGGCTTACTCTGATCAACACGTTGTTTATGGCAAGGTTGTTGTTGGACCCGTGAGGTAGTAGCAACTTGGAGAGGTCTATTCTTCATCAAACCAAACCTTTGACTTCTCAGAAGTTGATTAATGACTTGGTCCCCGGCCTTGACTATTTGCTTCATGTTGTTGTATCTGTCTTGATGAAGCTGGTTGATAATGGTTCTCAGCTCTTCTTGTTCCCGAGCTAAGCCTTGGATAAGATCCATCTACCCCAGCATCTGGGTTTTCATGGCACTGAACTCAGCTTGCAGTTGTTCCAGCCGTTCGTCCTTATTGTCTTCAGGACTTTTCTTGACCAAGTTCGTAACGAGGAGTGTTTTCAACTCTTCCTGCCTCTTGGATAGGTTTAGGAATACGTCCCTGAATTGAGCTTCTCGAGTTTGAAGATCTTGGTTGTCTGGTTGGAAAGCCATTGCTGAAATAAACAGCGAGAACATGAGAAACCTGTATTGGGAGACCTGTTATGCAATGATATGTATGATATATGTATGCAATGTTTTTCAAGGATCTCGCGGGGTAAAGAAGAAACTTGGTAGAATTTGAATTTCATAGCTTTGATTGAAGAAACTTCGTGTTGTTAAGAGTCCTTCTTCAAGAGTCAAGCTCACCATATCGAGTGGGTCATAGCCACTGACTCAAGTCATCGTGTTTTGATTTATAGACGACATTGGCTAGAGGAAAATAAATCCTCTTTTCCCCTTGCTTGACGTCTGATTTACCATAACCTGCATCACAGACCCTTGAGATCCTTGAAATGGTTAAGGAAATGTTAAGGCATGATGTTATGATGTATATGCTATGCGTTTAAGCAAAAGTGTGAGGTGATGTAAGTAAACCCTGCAATAAATCCAAATTATTGGATAAGGACTGTAAACAAAACCTGCAAGGAACTCATGTTGTCAGATAACAAGAATGTGCAAGTAGTTCTAGTTTTGAAGGAACACAAGTCACACAATAACCCTTAAATTTCAGGCTGGCATGGAGTTTAGGTATTACCCTCTTTCAGTTTAGTTGGTTCAACCCGTCCTAGTAATAGTAATCGGGTTCTAGAGGATCTCAATATCACTGACTACCCTCGATCGGTCATAATTCCAGTTTAGCAACCTTTTCTTGCAGCCGGAATCATCGCGAGAGTTTAGTCTCAATGAGTGTAGCATACTGCTACTATTCTATGGCGAAGTTGGTCAATTTAAAGGTTCTAAGGTCAGTTGGTTCTTAATGACCCCTTAGCAGACCCATATTCTCCTCGTTGCGCCACAAGGGATATCGGTACATACTAAAGTGCCACACCAACGTAGCTACTGCTTCAACCCTATCGGTCTACGCCGTAGAGTTCCCTCACAGTTTATTGCTACTTACCTAAAGGGTATCCCCAGATCCGGGTTAGGATCTATAGTAACTCGGATACAAGCCCACAAATATAAAGCATATAAAGCAAGCAATTGAAAACATTATGAACTATTCTTAAGGTACACCCAACTTATTAAGCGTCCCCAGCAGAGTCGCCAGTTCTGTGATACGGTGGGAAGAACTGATTGTTTTTTGGAATGCTGGTTTGCGTTTTGTGTTTTTTATTCGCAAAATTTCACGGTAAGCAAGAGTCGCCACTGACTTTTATTTTATCCAACAAGGAAAGGAAAAAAGCACAGAAAAATTCCTTTTTTGAGATATTTCTCGGGTTCGGGGGGTAGATTATAGAAAGGGAAGGTGTTAGCACCCTTTATATCCGTGGTTATCCACGGGCTCTTAGGTATTTGCCCATATTGTTTTCAAAATTGCTTTTCTTTGTGCTTGTGGGTTTGAAAAAGTTTTTGTTTGAAAACTTCGATTTAACTCTTGCTTCTGTCCTCAAGAGCGTATGAAGTGTTTTTGAAAACATTGTTCGAAAGTGTAAGTGTGAAAAGTTTTGTTTTGTTTTGGAAAGAGAAAGTACCTGAGAACCATCTACCTACTCGAAAAAGGAGTCGTTCTATGTTATCTTCCTTTAGACAATGCTATCCCTCTATTGATGAGTAGGTAGCACCGTCGTTGGAGTTTGAGGGTTTATTCGAATGAGGGACTAACGGTCACCAAAGCAATGTTAGGATGCCTTAGCAGTAACCCTAATGTCTTAGATCATTTGTTTTGAGGCAACAATATCCGAGGCAACCATTTCGAGGCGACTATGATCTTTTAGACAAGAGGGAGACCTCTAAAGTGACCTATACTTAATGACCGTGTACGAAGGCAACCAAGTGGGGTGTACCCTAAGAGTGCGCATGTGCGAGTGTGTCGTTTTCAGTTATTTTTATCTTTGTACATGTTAAGGGTGATCTAAGTTAATTTTAGGTTAAACATTCATTCTTGTCATGCATTCCTATTATCAAACATCTAACAGTTATATTTTGCGGGAAATAAAATGCAGAATTTAAATTACAAGGCGTCGGGTATTTACATCGCCAAAGACAAACCCTTTGTAAAAATAAATAAAGCGATAAAAAATAAATAAAGGTCCTATTAACTATTACAAACCGGGAACAAATACATTATGATATAAAAGAAAATAAATCGCGTGCGAGAAATTAAATCGAGCGCAAATACGGTTTTGACCCTTTTTGAGAGAAAGTATCTTTTTTTTTATTTTTTTTTATTTTAAGAAATAAATAAATCTAAATTAATTACTAAATTAAATAAATTAATTAATTAATAAAAATAAATATTTTTGGTTTTTTTTGTATTTTAGGAAAGAAATAAAAATTAATTAATGTTAGTAAAAAAACCTAATTAAATCTAATTGAATTTTAATTATTTACAAAAATGTGAAAGTTATTCTAATTAAAATTCTAAATCAATTAATTAATGTTTATTAACAAAAATAAAATTTAGAATTTAATTTGATAAAGAAAATGTTTTGTGATTTTTTTATATTTTAAGAAAGAAATAAATCTAAATTAATCACTACATTAAATTAAATTAATTAATTAAATGAAAAAAAAAGTTATTTTTGGATTTTTGGTTATTTAAAGAAAGAAAATAAAAATTAATTGAATTAGTAAAACCTAATTAAGTCTAGTTAATTTTAATTATTTGCAAAAAGGGTTAAAATTATTCTAACATTAAAACCTAAATTAATTTAATTAATGTTTATTAATAAAAATAAAAGTTAGAATTTGATTAAATAAAAATATTTTGGTGTGATTTTATTTTAAAGAAAAAGAATTTTAATGATTGGTTAGAATTAAAAACAAAAATAATAAAAACAATTAATAAACAAAATAAATAAAATAAAGAGAGAGAGAGAGGTTTGGGCCTGAGTTTTGTGGTGCATATAGCAATGTTGAGGCCCATTAAGCGCTGGCCTGGTTTGAATTTTAGGATTTCATGTGCGCACTTGGACATGACTCCATGGTGGACTCTCAGCCTGGATCACCAGATCTAGCCTTTGGCCATCTGGCTGTTGGATGTGTGAAGGCGTATGGTGCGCTGCATGCTTGGCCATACATGTGATTACCTGAAGAAGGAAAATAACAAAGAAAGTGGGGGACTTGGGATTCGAACCCAGGTCCTGAAAGTGATATGCTTGCACGCTTGCCACTGCACTGCTTTGATTCTATTGTTAGTAAAATACAAAGAAATTATAATATAAACAAAACAAATTATATGCCAGAAAATAAAAATGCGCGAAAATTAATTTGAATTGGCCAATGGGAGAATGATAGCTCGTCGTCTTCTACCTCCAAATCCTGCAAATATTACATGCGGATTTGGATCCACAGCTAAATACGCAAGCTTGCTCTAAAGTCTTCCCTAGGCCACATAAATCAATTCCAAAAACATGGCTGAGTTCGTCTTGGTTTCCTGATTAACATTATGTCCTTGAGTCCTAATTTTTCCTGAAAAAGAAAGCCCTAAAAACAAACACGCAACCCTAGCTATGGTGTTTTGGGGTTACAGTGCCTATAAACCAAATTGAATAATGCAAAAAGTTTACAAATGTCACGAGGGTTATGAATATGCAAGCAATTTATTCAAATGATGCAAGAATAATGAATCACGAATTCAAGAACCAA
Organism: Vicia faba; assembly: GCA_948472305.1. NCBI lineage: Eukaryota > Viridiplantae > Streptophyta > Magnoliopsida > Fabales > Fabaceae > Vicia > Vicia faba. The sequence goes on from OX451735.1 coordinate 1,234,980,379, forward strand.
AGTGATTTTTGTGATACTTACAGTGCTTTGTGGTATGTGAAAACGCTTGCTCTTGATCCAGGAAGTTTGAGTGAACACCCAGGAAGCGATTGGGATAGCTTTTGGCTTCTGAAAACGCCTCTTATTATGATCTCGAATTTAAGCTTTTTACCATTTTTTCAAACTTTTGTTCTGCCTCTTCTTGCAGCCTCCAACATTATTTTCGTGCCTTTGCCTTCCTTATGTAATGTATATTGCATTAGGGTAAGAAACTTGGTACAAATCTCTCCATATCAATGCTCATGAATTGGATTTGATTCCACCATTACAACCTTCAAAATTTGGCCTAAATCATATCTTCTTATAACCAATGCACTTGATGCGAATTTGACTCACATAATAGTTGTATTCAAAGCCTAAATCAACCAAAAAATCATGAGTTATAAATACTTTTGATTTTATATGATTTTATTTGATTTAAAGTGAATAAATTCAATTAAAAATCAAATTAAATAATAAAAATAAGATATGGGCTCATGGCTGAAGCTAGGACACCTGGGAAATTATGCAAGTCCAAATCAAGTGGAAAAGAATGGGCCCATTTGACAAAATTTGAAGTTTTGGGGATAGTTGACTTTTGGCAATTTTGCAAAAATGTCCAACTTCAACAATGCATAACTTCTTCAATTTTGAACTTTTGGAAGTGTTCTTGGACTTTTTGGAAATATTGAGATGTCCTATAACCAACCCTTTTGGTCTCATCTCATTTTGATATTCCATTATCAAGTTATAAGCTTTGGCAAAAAAAGGTATTTTTGTTGACTTTCTAAAATGACTTATAATGTCCAAATTTATAACTTCTTGTGAGTGCATTTTAGGATCTTGGGGTATGAATATGGATTGTGGTAAATTGCATCCTATTAAAAATGAGCTTTGGATGGGTCATTTATCATAAAGTATGAGAAAGTTATGCTTGGTCAAAGTTGAGTTGACTTTTCCTACAAAACCCTAATTTAGCAACTTTTGAGTCTTGATGAATTTTGAGCAATCCTTGATGAATCATGATCAACCCTTGATCAAATGATGAAATATCCTTCAAAATGAGAATGTTGACAAAAAATCTTGAAGTTTGACTGTTTATGGGTCATAGTTGACTTTTGCCCTAGCACAATCGATTTTTGGACCCTTTGAGCAATTGACTGTGCAAACTTCCTCTGCAAGGCTTGAAATTTGACATGGATGACCTTGAGAACATATTAGGACATTGGGGAGCACTTGAGGTCATTGTATTCAAGGATCTTGATGCAACACAAAACCCTAATTTGGGGTTGACTGCCTTAGGAGATAGCTTGTCTATCCAACTCTTGAGCAACCTTGAGCCACTTGGAGATTTTTTCTTGCAATTCTTGAGAAATATGAGAGGGAAAATTCTGGGGTAGAACAATAGCTATTAAGTACTTGCTCAAAACAATCTTTTTCACACCACACTTTAAAACATTAAAAAAAAGCTTTATCAACACATTTGAGGACTAATACAAGAGTTATCATAAAGCAAGCAAACTTTTCAAAACACACAAACACGAAAGCAGTTTTCAAAATGAGCAAGTACCTAAGAGCCCGTAGAAAACTACGAATGGAAAGGGTGCTAACACCTTCCCTTTCCATAGTCTACCCCCCTTACTCAAAAAATCTCGAAAAAGGTCTATTTCTGTTCTTTTCACCCTTTCCTTTGTTGGATAAAAGAAAAGTCGGTGGCGTATCTTTCTTACCGCATATTTGCAAATTAAAAATGCAAATCAGTATTAACAGTCGGTTCTGCGTCTATATCAAATAACTGGCGATGCTGTTGGGGAATGTTAAAAAGTGGGGTTTACCTTAGGATCTAGTTTATTTCTTATCTATTTTCTTTGTTTTGATTGCTTTACTTTTAAGGGTATTATTTAGGTTATTATAGATCCTACAACCGGATATATGGAAACCTTTTAGGTAAGTAGCAATAGATCATGGAAACTGTGCGGGGTATACCGACATGGTTGAAGCGATAACTACGTTGATGCGACAGTTTGGTGGGTATCGGTAGCCCTTGAGTTAATCAAGGTGAATACGGGGACGCTGTGTGGTGTCATGAAATATCAACTGACCTTACAACCTTTAATTGAACAACTTGGCTATTAGGACATAGTGAGATAGCCGTCTTTGGTGTATCCCCAAAGTCGGTTGATACTCGATACTACACCCATTGAGATCCGACTCTCGAGTTTTGTTTGGTGGCAAGTCAGTTGTGTATCAGAATGAAACTTGTGGGAAAGATCAGTGATATTGAGATCCCTTAGAACCCAGTTACCATTTATAGGACAGGTTGAACCAATGAAACTTCAAGAGGGTATTACCTTAAAACCCATGCAAGCCTTAAACCTAAGGTATTTCTGTGATTTGCTTATGCTTGCTATATCTGTTATTTCTTAGCATAACCATGACATCATAACATGGCATATCATACTAACCATTTCAAGGATTTTCTAGGGCTTATCTTTGTCTTGTCTTGTAGGACATGGCATCCGCTCGCATGAACACTATCCAAGTCAACCTCGTGAAGGTACCTACTCAACTCAAGAAATTAGTATCAAGGATTCCTGAAAGCTCTTCCTTCACTGAAAGACATGGTCAACTTCTCAACCTGGTCACTCCAAACTCTTATGAAGAAATAATAAAGGTGCTCTTTCAGTTCTTTGAACCTTTACATCACTTCTTCACTTTTCCTGATTACCAGTCAGTGCCTACTATGGAGGAGTTTTCTCAGTTATTGTGGGTACCTATTCTAAATCAGTCTCCATTCAATGGTATGGAAAGAGACCCCAAACCTGAAGATATTGCTCAAGCTCTATCTTTACAACAATCTGATGTAGTGGAAAATTGGGAAACTAGAAGAGGTGTCAAAGGATTTCTAGCTAAGTTTCTATTTGAGAAAGCTCACCATTTTTGGGATACCCTGGATTTACAAGCTTTTGAAGCAGTGTTGGCCCTTCTCATCTATGGGATGATACTATTTCCTAATCTGGACCATCTCATAGATGTGAACATGGTCAAGTTTTTTCGGTCTCATAATATGGTGCCTACTTTACTTGGGGATATTCTACACTCTCTGCATACTCGCACTCTAAAGAGAAGAGGGACTCTTCTATGTTGCACTCCTCTATTGGCTAGGTGGTTTATTTCGCACCTACCTCAGTCTGTTTTAAAGAATGAGCAGGGTATGCGATGGTCTCATAGGTTGATGTCCCTTACACATTCGGATATTCGTTGGTGTCCTCGGTCCTTGGAGAGTGTTACCATCATTTATCATTGTAGGGAATTCCCCACTGTCCCCTCTTAAGGGAGGAATCACTTATAATCCTTGTTTGGCGTTGCGATAGTTTGAGTATGCTAGAAGGGATGGTCCTCACGATGCACTCATCCAAGGAATCATATTTGATTATGAGAATGATGTTCAGGGTTATTGGAAGAGGTTCATTCGAGCTTAGGGCATGGTAAATAGAGTTGATAGCAAGACACTGGGGTACAAGAATTCCATCCCTCTTGAGCCTTACCTAAAATGTGAGCTCATGCTCAATGTCTTATGATGCCTTACCCCATCATCTTACTGGTGATTATGGAGCCAATTGCCGAGGGAGACACTACTTATATTGTTCTTTATCCTGACATGCCAAATGATTTCGAGGAGCTACAAAAATCCTAGATCCAACTCAAAGAAGAACGGGACACCTTTGAAACCTAATTCTACGCCAGCGAAAAGAAGCTTTTAGAGATCACCAGGTTACTTCATGAAGAGAAGAGTATAAATGCTTACATTTACCCAAAGAGGATGCACCCGTGGGAAGCTTGAGTTTTTCTTTGGTTTGGGAGTTTATGTTTGCTTTGTTACTTCCTTTGTAAGCCCAAGAGGCATCATTGTAACCGTTAAAAATTATTAATGAAATTAACGTTTGTTCTCTTTTTATTTAAGAAAATTTAAGTCTTAGAAATCCTTGAAAAAATTGCATACATATATCATACATATCATTGCATAAACAGGTTTCAAAGAAGGTTTCTCATCTTCTTCGCTGTTTATTTCAGCAATGGCTCTCGAACAAACAATGAAGGATCTACAAACTCAAAATGCTCAGTTTCAACAAATGATCATGGCTCTGGCCAAGGGGCAAGAAGAGATGAAGCCCTTATTGTCAAAGAAAAGACCAAGAAGCCAAAGAAGCCAGCTGGTGTGGTGAATTTGGGAAGGAGGTTCAGAGGGCCGTTAAGGCAAGTTGTAGAGCTAACATCTTCGTCAAAAGAAGGAGACAATAAAGAAGGGGAAACAAGAGAGGAAGACCCCAGTCTAAGGGAATCTGATAATGAGTCTGACTATAATGAGGAGCAGAATCCTCCGGCTGATGATAAATACAAACAGCTGGAGGATCGTCTGAATGCAATGGAAATCCAGAGGGTACCTGGGATGGATTTTGAAAATTTGGGTTTGGTTTTTGGGGTTGTCATCCCGCAGAAGTTCAAAGTTCTGGTGTTCGCTAAATATGATGGGGTCTCATGTCCCAAGATGCATCTCTGATCGTATGTGAGGATATTCAGCCTCACACTATTGACAAGGATTTGTGGGTCCACTTCTTTCAAGACAGTTTATCCGGGACTCAACTAGAGTGGTTCTATCAGCTAGAGGGAACTAATATTCGTAATTGGGAAGACCTAGCTGCTTCTTTCTATAAGCAGTACCAGTATAATGCAGACCTTGCTCCCACCCGTACACAAGTCCAAAGTATGTCTATGGGTTCTAACGAGGGTTTTAAAGACTATGCTCAGAAGTGGAGAGACTTAGCGGGAAGAGTCCAACCCTCTCTATCTGATAGGGATTTGGTGGATATGTTTTTGGGTACATTATCTGGTCCGTTTTTCAACCATCTGATTGGAAGATCCTTAATTGGTTTTACTAGGCTGATCTCAACGGTAGGGGATGTTATGATCTCTAAGCATGCAGCTACTCAACAGCAGAACAATCATCCTAGAGCAGAAAGGCCTACGAGACAGTTCACCCGGATAAATATGACTTTGTCTCAAGTTTTGCCTCACCTACTGAAATCCAATATGGTTACCCTGAGGAAAGCTCCCATGAATCCCAACACCGCATCTCCTCGCTACAACCCAAATGCTCGTTGTGCTTACCACTCAGAGAGTCCACGCCATGATACAAACGACTTTTGGGCTTTGAAGAACAGGGTGCAAGACCTTATTGAGGCGAAGGAGATTGGATTTGACGCTCCTGAGATTCCCAATGTTATAACTGCTCCACAGTCCAAACACGGCTGTGGTGTTAATGCTGTTGACGATGATACATTTGTTACTTTTGTTGAGGAACTTGTTACTCCTCTCATGACTATTAAGTAGAATCTGTTGCAAGCCGGTTTATTTTCGGGTTGTGGTGAAGATTGCCACTTATGTTTATCTCTACCGACTGGTTTCTATTTGTTGAAAGCAGGTGTTTAGCGACAGATGGATGATAAAGAGATTCTATTTGAGAAGACTACCGTCACACCTGTTTCTTGTAAAGATGTTTCGATTATAACCATTTCCGCCAATCCCCCCAGGGTCTCCACCAAAAGACCCATCAGGATTACATCTTCTCCAAAGTTGGCTTCCCTGATCATCACTATGCCATGGCCAATACCATACTCCTCGGACAAAGTTGTTCCCTGGAACTATGGGGCTGACGTCTATTACCATGGCATCAAGCAAGACATGTTGGCTGCTGAAGACAAAGTTTCTAGAAATACTGATCCTGACATTGGCAATATCGTTGGGACCAGTAAAATAACAAGAAGTGGAAGAGTGTTCTCACCCAAGATTTCTCCTCCTAAAGCGGTAACTATTCCTATGATCATTCCTACTGTTGTTCCTGCTGATACTACCACTGCAACTCCTGTGACCGAGTCGGTGGAGACTCGGGGCAAATACATATTGGTTGATCCTGTCCAGAAGAAGGAAAATTCAGAATCCATTTCAGAGGCTTCCAAGAAGGAAATGGAAGAAATCTTAAAGATCATTAAAAAGATTGACTACAACATGGTCGAACAGCTGGGGCAGACCCCTTCCAAGATTTCAATGTTGGCCCTACTGTTGTGCTCTGAAGCTCATGCAAAGGATTTGGTAAAATTCCTCAAGACTGCTCATGTACAATAAGAAACCTCTGCTGACCAATTTGAAGATTGTGTGGCCAGTTTGACTGCTGATAATGGTTTGGGTTTTTCGGATGTTGATTTGACACCCAGAGGAAGGAAACACAATGATGCTCTGCATGTCTCCATCAAGTGCAGGGGCACTACTTTGGCCCATGTTCTAGTAGATACTAGTTCATCGCTGAATGTTCTGCCTAAGAAGGCTCTTGACAGATTAGACTGCAAAGGTTTGACCCTGAAGCCCAACAACATTGTAGTGAGGGCTTTCGATGGTTCAAAAAGAATGGTGCATGGGGAGGTGGACATCCATATCAAAGTTGGTTCTCATACCTTTGACTCCACCTTCTACGTGATGGATATCCGACCATCTTATTCTTGTTTGTTGGGACTCCCTTGGATCCATGGGGCTGGAGCTGTCACTTCCACTCTGTATCAGATGTTGAAGTACCCGGTGAAAGGAAAGATTGTCACGGTACATGGTGAAGAGGAATACATGGTAAGTCACCTAAAGTCTTTCAGGTATGTGGAAATGGATGGCGAGTTCATTAAGACTCCTTGTCAGAACTTTAAAGAGGTGCCTCTTACCATGGCTGCAACTGAGACTGTTACCAGTGTTCCGAAGATCACCAGACCTCCCTTGAAAATGGCTTCTCTCAAGGACGCCAAAGCAGTTATTGAAGAAGGTGGGTGTACCATTTAGGGCCAACTCCCTGACATTCCATACAAATCTGATAAGTTTGGTTTGGTTTCTCTTCAGGGGCTCAAAGGGCTTTTCGTCGTGATCGTGCCAGAGGACCTCCCCGATGCATTAACAATCATGGGGTTAATACTTTAGAAGACAGTTATGTTGACTATGACATAGACAGCTGTATCATCCCCATTACCAACGGTGGACCCATTAACTGGACGGCTAAAGACTTTGTACCAATTACTTTTATTTAGTAGTAATTGTCTTTCTTATTTTCGGACATGTAATAAATAAACAATATAAACTCTATGACCACGTGTCTTACCCGGGGCACAATGGTTTATTTGTGAGGGTTATCATGTTTCAATCTCATATGCCATCAATAAAGAATTGGACATTTTACATACAAATTTTGCGCTCTCTATCTTTCTTTTCTACTTTTTACTTTATTAATACAACTATGCTCTTACACACACTCACGTATCAAACTGTAGATCCATATCCACTATGGATCCCATTAATAACGGTTCTGCTATTACCGGTTATGACTTTGAAAATCCGATCAACCAAGCCGAAGACGAAGGTGAGGAAGATTGTGAGGTACCAAGAGAGCTTGCTAGGCTGTTACAACAGGAAGAAAGGGATATACATCCTCATGAAGAGCCAGTTGAGACGGTGAACTTGGGCACAGAAGAGGACAAAAAAGAAGTCAAGATAGGTGCAAATTTGGAGCTTCGTGTCAAACAACGGTTGACACAGATGTTGCATGATTATGTCGAGATCTTTTCTTGGTCATATGAAGACATGCCCGGGCTAGACACTGATAGTGTGGTTCATCGTCTGCCAACTAAAGAAGATTGCCCTCCAGTAAAGCAGAAGGTCCGTCGTATGCATCCTGAAATGTCAGAAAAGATCAAAGCAGAAGTTATGAAACAATTTGTGATCGGTGGATCTGGAACTGACTGTTTAACGCTGGTTCGCGAAATTTCGCGGAAGCAAGAGTCGCCACCGTCTTTTATTTTCTCCAACATGGAAAGGACAAAAGCACAGAAAAATTCCTTATTGAGATTGTTTCTCGGTTCGGGAGGTAGATTTATAGAAAGGGAAGGTGTTAGCACCCTTTCTATCCATGGTTATCCATGGGCTCTTAGATACTTGCTCATTTGTGTTTTCAAAATGTTTGTTTGCTTTTCAAGGTGAGTGGGTTTGAAAAAGTTTCTTTGAAAGTTTCAGATCGACTCTTGTATTAGTCCTCAAGAGTGTTTGAAAAGTTGTTTTGAAAGCTTTTTGCAAAGTGTCGGTGTGAAAAGAAGTTTTTTTGATTTGTTTTGAATTAGAGCAAGTATCTACGAGTCATCTACCTACCCTAAGGAATTAGTCTGTGTAAATGTCCTTAAGGTAGTGCCATCCCACCATTGAGAGGTAGGTAGCACCACCGTTGCAGGTGTTCGGGTCAATTCGTGTTTAGGGACAGTGTGGTCACCAGAGCAATAGGAGGACACCTTAGAAGCTACCCCCATGCCATGTTCATGGACATGAGGACTTACTAAAATGTCCTCTACTCGACGACCACGTTTCGAGGGGCAAGGCAACAGTGAGGCGTACCCTAGGAGTGGTGTGTGAATTGAGTGTCATTTTCAGTTATTATTTGTCTTGTCATGCATTTGGTGAGCTACGCTTGATTTTATTTGGGCATACATTCTTTCATGTGTTTTAACAGTTTAAAGGTGCAGAAATTAAAATGCAGAAAGTAAATGTCCTAATTAGCTATTACAAGGCTTTGGGGCAATTACATTATCTTTAAAAAAGGAAATAAAAGTAAACATGCGAAAAGAAATAAAAATCGAGAGTGCGAGGGCGTTGGACCCTTTAAGGAAATTAAATTGGAATTGAAAGTAATTAATGATTAAATAAAGAAAAGAACTTGTTTTTATGTTTTTTTTGGTATTTATGAAATTTAATGAGAAAATTAATTGGAATTAAAGGTTAAATAAAAAAACCTAATTCTAAATTGTTTTTAATTTATTAAAGAAAAATGTTTAAGTTTGACCTAGTTTAACCTAATTATTTAATGGCAAGTTTATTTACAACAATAATTAATTATTAATAATAAGAATAAGATGAAATTATTTTATTGAGAAAAAGAATAAAAATCTAAAACCTAATTTCTACCTTTTTTAGTTATTTAGAAAACAAATTAAAATTTAAACCCTAAATTAAAACTAAATTGATTATTAAATTTATTTACAAAAAACTATTAATGGATTAAATTAAATATATATTTTATTTTTAATGATTTCTGATTTTTTTTGTATTTTTATATGAAAATTAATTATTTGAAGTAAATTAAATAAAATAAAAAAAGTGATCAAAAGAATTAAAAAATAGAAAAGAAAAGAAAAGAGATTAAAAGATGTACAAACATTGGGGGGTGTCTGCCCAATTTGGAGGCTTATTGAAGTAGTTTGGCCCAAGAAATCTGGCCTTTTTTGACTTTCCAATGCTTGTGCGCGTGTGGTTGACTGATGCATATGGTGATCTGCAAGTTCTGACCATTGGATTGGTCTCTGAAGACATGTGGCAAGCCAAGGCGTTGGGTGCATGGTAGATCACTGAAGAGCACGCTGCATTGGAACAGGTTAGAGGAAAAAATATGAAATATACAAGGGGACCTGGGAATCGAACCCAGGTCCTAGCGTTTACCACATGTACGCCCAACCGCCTGAGCCATGCGCGCGCGTTGTATGGAAATTAGCAAGCAAATAACATAAGGCAAAGCAGCACTGAGTGGTATCCAACGCGCCAAAATTCAAATGCGTCAGTCCCTATGAGCCACGTCTCCTTTCTTCTTCATTTTGCCTGCATTCATAAGATAGATAGCGGGGGTTTTAAACCCCCACTAACCTTGAACCTGGAAAATAACGATTAGGCCATACATGAATATAAAAAGGGCGCGATGAGTGATTTGGATTCGTTGGAATGTCCCGAGTGCATTGGTCTAGGTCTCATGGCCTAATTTTTCCAAATACATAAACCCCTCTTTTGAGGTTTCTGAAACCCTAGCAAGCATCAATGGTGTTTTCTTGTACAGGCAGCCATTCTTTAATTGAATGGTACCATTAGCTTTGGAATGATCATATTAGTACAAATGAAACATTAAAATGCATTGATATGGCCTGAAAATACAAACACGAATATGCAAAATGTTATGAACAAGGTGACTTGGTTATACCAGTTCTTTGTGTGTGGAGGTCTGATTTTGATTGGGAAAGCTTCCTGGTAGTCTTGGCAAGCTTATGGAATAGTTTTGAGACCTTGAGTTATGCTCTAGCTATCAAAACAGTTTCAAGTTTTTTTTGAAAAAAATGCAAAGTCGTTTTCTGGTTTGAGGCGCATATTGCTTGTTCTTTTGATTAGGGTTGTCTTTGTATATGTATGAGGAATGATTTAGGTTAACAAAACAAGTCCAAAATCCATGTTTTAATGGTTTTCAAATTTGTGATTTTCCATGATCTTTTTCAATCTTTTTTCCATCAAAACATTGCCAATCATGGGAGATTCTTGCCTTTTTGAGTATGCAAGAAATCTTGAGTGAATAAAGAGTGCAAATGCTGCACAAAAAGATTCCAAAACATTTGTTTAGTATTTTTCTCATATTTAATTTTAATTAAATGAATTAATAGGTTTAAAAATTCAATTAATAAATTAAAAATAAGAAAATAACTCCCCTTTGGGTCAATGGGTCGTGCATAGCTTTTGGGTGATGATTCTTGGAAGAAATTGAGGCCCATTAACAATTTTGAGGCATTTGAAGCAAAGTTGACTTTTCAAAATTCCCAAAATTTTCCCAACTTCCACAAGGCATATCTTGCTCAATTTTTAAGCTTTGATCATGTTCTTGGACATTTTGAAAAGGTCTTGAAGTACTCTAACCAATGTCTTTAGTCCCATGTAATTTTGATTTACCTATCTCAAGTTATGGTCTTTGACTTAAAGTGCCTTTTTGTTGACTTTTGAAAATGAACTATAATGTTGGGATTGATATCTTTTTGTGAGAGCATTTATTGGACTTGAAGTGTGAAGAGGAGTTGTAGGAAATGTCATTCTCTTCAAAATGAGCTTTGGATGGAATTTTTCTGATAAACCATGTGGAAGTTATGCCCTGGTCAAGTTATAGTTGACTTTTTCAGCTGTCCAAATATAGAAACTTTTGCATCTTGAGACTTTTTGAGCCATGCCTTGAGAATCATGATCAAGAATTGATCAAATGATGTTTGTGGCTTCAAAATAAGATGTTGACCAAAAATTTTGACTTTTGACTGTCAAATGACCATTTTGCCCCTGTAGTTGACTATTGAGCAATTAGGGTTTTTGATTGTGCAATTTTGTGCTGTAAGTCTTGAAACTTGGCATAAGGATGCTTGACAATGTTTATGGGCATGTGGGACTTGTTTGGACCCTTGGAAGCTTCAATTTCTTTGCCAGAACCAAAACCCTAATTTTTAACTGTTAGGAGGCCATTGGACTGTGCAACCCTTTGGGGAGATTTTGAAGCATGCTCTTTGCAAATCTTGAAGAATATGGGAGGGCAAATTTTGGGGTACAACAGTTACCCCTATTCAATCTTTTTAGACCTGAGGATGTAGATTGACTAACGTGCCTTTCGTAATCTGAAGGTGGAAGATGATTGAACACTAGAGTGCCCAGAAATTTGCGCTCACATGTTGGCAGTGTGATGGTGGGAATGGGCTTACAGACGCCATTTGGAGATTAGGGGATAGGAGGATGGGCTTATAGATGCCATTTGGAGATTAGTGGATAGGAGAATGGGCTTATAGATGACATCTGGGTGTCGATCGGGTAAGAGTTTCCTTAGCGAGAACTTGCGTACCTGAAAAAGAAAATGATTACCTGACCTGTTACAGGAGCTGGTCTTCAGACTCTTTGTGTAGATGTGCCCTGAGTGGTTACAGGAATCGAATCTTCAACTTCTTCAGACATGCCCTGGCGAGATACATGAATCGAGTCTGGAGCTTCAAAAGGTGATGAATGAATCACGGATGGTTACTACCTCAACAATAACGATGAGAGAATCTGGGGCGATTACTACCTCAACAGTAACGATGAGAGAATCTGGGGCGATTACTACCTCAACAGTAACGATGAGAGAATCTGGGGCGATTACTACCTCAACAGTAACGATGAGAGAATCTGGGGCGATTACTACCTCAACAGTAACGATGAGAGAATCTGGGGCGATTACTACCTCAACAGTAACGATGAGAGAATCTGGGGCGATTACTACCTCAACAGTAACGATGAGAGAATCTGGGGCGATTACTACCTCAACAGTAACGATGAGAGAATCTGGGGCGATTACTAGCTCAACAGTAACGATGAGAGAATCTGGGGCGATTACTACCTCAACAGTAACGATGAGAGAATCTGGGGCGATTACTACCTCAACAGTAACGATGAGAGAATCTGGGGCGATTACTACCTCAACAGTAACGATGAGAGAATCTGGGGCGATTACTACCTCAACAGTAACGATGAGAGAATCTGGGGCGATTACTACCTCAACAATAACGATCAGAGAATCTGGGGCGATTACTACCTCAACAGTAACGATGAGAGAATCTTGGACGATTACTACCTCAACAGTAACGATGAGAGAATCTAGGGCGATTACTACCTCAACAGTAACGATGAGAGAATCTGGGGCGATTACTACCTCAACAGTAACGATGAGAGAATCTTGGACGATTACTACCTCAACAGTAACGATGAGAGAATCTGGGGCGATTACTACCTCAACAGTAACGATGAGAGAATTTGGGGCGATTACTACGTCAACAGTAACGATGAGAGAATCTTGGATGTCTTCTACTGAGTCTTCATTAGGAAAATCTTTAGGAATCGATTTAACTGGACCAGAGAAGGCCTTTGACTAGATAAGAATCAGAAAAATCTTTAGGAGTCGATTTAACTGAACCAGGCAAGGTCTTGGAATCTTCAACTGAGTCTTCATCAGAAAAATCTTTAGGAATCGATTTAACTGGACCAGAGAAGGCCTTTGACTGGATAAGAATCAGAAAAATCTTTAGGAGTCGATTTAACTGAACCAGACAAGGTCTTGGAATATTCAACTGAGTCTTCATCAGAAGAATCTTTAGGAATCAATTTAACTGGACCAGAGAAGGCCTTTGACTGGATAAGAATCAGCAAAATCTTTAGGAGTCGATTTAACTGAACCAGACAAGGTCTTGGAATCTTCAACTGAGTCTTCATCAGGAAAATCTTTAGGAATCGATTTAACTGGACCAGAGAAGGCCTTTGACTGGATAAGAATCAGAAAAATCTTTAGGAGTCGATTTAACTGAACCAGACAAGGTCTTGGATATAGATGAGAACTTAAATGGATCTTTCCTGAAAGGTAAAGGTCAGTCATATGCAATGCATGATATGGATCCAGCAATGATGTTCTCAACATAAAGGAGATTGTAAGATATGATGCGTTTATGCATGCTATAATGTATGGAAATGCGATGTTTATGAATGTATGTTTTTATCCTAGGAAAATAAATCCTTGACAGGTGCCGGGAAGTCACATCCTGGGCTGATGTTGGAGAAGAGTGCTTTGTTGTTTCCGCTGGGGATGATGGTTGCAAGAGTACCAGTAGGAGAAGATAACTCCGTTGGGGAATAAGCTTTGAAAAATAGATTACTCTGCGGGGAGAAAATTATTCTAGCAATCTTGCTGGGGAACAATACTCTGTGGGAAGAGAGGTACGTTGTTGAGATGTTGATGATAACTCTGCTGGGGATACCGTTGTTATGTTGGAAGTGTCAATAGACTCCGCTGGGGATAAGAAGACTTCGCCGAGGACGATCTTTCCGTGGTTATTGGCTGAGGATAACCCAGTTATATCCTGGTAGGGAAATAACCTTTGAATAAAGCCGGGGGACGCGTTCGTGCTCTGCAGGGGGAAGCTTCCAGAATCTACTGGGGATAAGCTTCCTGCTGGGGAGATGATTCAAACTTTCCTGGGGAAATCTTGATTGGACTCTCCTGGGGAAATTTTTGAGATATATTGGGGAAGTGGCTCTGCTGGATGTCTGGTATACCGCCGGGGAACAGTCTTAGACCAAGACTGCCGGGGATGCTTGTTAGGAATGTTCGTATATTGTGCTGGGGAATGTTGAGATCTGCTGGAGGATACCCAACTTCCTTAAGGCTGATAGTATAACTTTGCTTGGGGAGAGTGCATTGACTTTCTGGCTAACTCTCAGGGGAATTAAGGTATATTGATTATGTTCTTCAGCCGAACTTACCTTGGTACCTTGGTGGACAGAACAATTAGATCGCTTAGACCACTCATTATTGCCCCTGTTTTGGAGGTGAGGGGAGAAGATACCTTGCGGAGGTGCTTGATGACTGCCGATTGACAAATCTTCCTCTGGTAGGCAAGTGACGAGATGCTGGGACATAGTCGTACGCTTTGATCCCTAAATTTTGCCTGGACCACCCTCTCAGGTTTTCAGTCCATCGGGATACCCATTTTTTCCCAAGCCGCCTTTTCAGGTTTTCGACTTGCCGGGTGTACAGATTTTTTTCATTTCATCCCTTATTTTTGCCCGAACCCTTTTGGTTCGCCGGGAAGCCCTTATTTTTGCCTAGGTGTGTCAACCTAGCGGGTCTTTGATTTTGCGTAGTATTTTTTCAACTATGTCCATGCTCTCAGGCTGTAGGGAGGTGCCCCTGTTAGCAGTGTTGCCATGTGACCAGAAGATCTTTGTTTGATCAGGCAGGATTCATAGCTGGAATTCATGTCCAATGCCCCAAGTGACTCAGGCGGAGAATTGCCCCAAGTTGGTTGGCCTTTTGAGAGATTCTCCGAATCTTGACTGGACTGCCCTAGATGATGGGCAATGATCAGGCCATGCCCCTTGATTGGAAGAGCTTTTGTCCATTAGACATTCGTCGTACGAACTCTTATGCTGTTCAAACAAAAAGCCACATGCAAACAAAGTTATGTTAAAAATGCAAAGCTTATGTCTGTCTTGAAATTTTTTTTAAAATGAGTTTTTAGTAAAACAAGCAAGTTTTGTAAACTGTGATGTCAACTCGTTATTTTACCGCAAGCCTTAAGGAGTCAGGATACCTTTCCGTAACAGTATGCTTTCGAACTAACCCATGCTTCAGCTAGGACTTTTGAGGGTTATAGCGTGGCCTAGTTCATGGTTTAAGAATCAAAGGATAAAGGCTCAAATTATTTGTACCCACCCACTCTTCGTGATGTTCTTCAAACCTAAACTCAGCTGATCGTGCGTTTGACCTTGTTTGGGTCTTTGTCCTGATATTCCAGTGATGGTTCGGATGTTGAACGTTTATTTGAATAGGCAATCATTTTTTTTTGTTGAGGGTTTGTATGACCTCTTTCCCTTTTTCTTTTTTTTTGATTTCGTTATCCCTGTTTTTTGCCTTAACTGTTTCTTTTGTGATTACAGTCAGCGGGATGCCCCAGTTTTGTAAGTCCCCTTCATAGGTTTTGACTTATTGGGTTTTTATTATTTTTTTTTTGAAATATAATGACTGTCTATCCTTATGATTATTCGGAATCATCACTGTCTTTTATATTGTAAGGATTTCCTTGGTGCCATTCGTTATGCACTTGGATCAACTGAGAGGACTACCCTGCCCCAGGTTATGATTAAGGGTTTCAATTTTCGAAAAGAAAAACTCCTACTTCTTTGGCTCAGAGGGGTTGTCGAGGGATTATCTTCCTTATAACTCCAGTGTTTAGGGATTGAAACAATGCCTGTACCTCATCAGCGGGGTCTGTTCAAAAGCATACTGTAGATTATGGTATCGTTTTCGTCATCCTCCCTCAAGAGGCTTAGAATTATTGATCGAGCATTGAACATCACAAAATGAAAGCAAATTTAAATAGTGAATATGAAATAATTACTTCAAAACAGACATGTGTAGCGCATTAATGAAATAACAATGTTTAACATGAATAAATGTTTGAACAATCGAGAGAAAATCACAACTTGAAAAATTCTAATGAACAAAAGTCTTCTAGTCTCAGGGCTTGTTACTTCAACTGGTGCATCTTGTAGGGATGACAGGAGCATTCAGCCTGGCCCATCTGGGTGAAATCCACAGCTCTCTCATTAATCAGGTCTTGGATTTTATTCTTCAGAGCCCAGCAGTCGTCAGTGTCATGTCCTGGACTGTCAGAGTGGTATGCACATCTTTCCTCAGGATTGTACTTTGGGGAGGCTGTGTTGAGATTCTTAGGAGGGTCCCTTAACATCACCAGATTCAACCTCAACAATTGTTGTAAGGCTTAAGACGGTGACAAGTTGAGCTTGGTGAAATGCCTTTTAGGCTTATCTGGCTTGCTCTGATCAGTCCGTCGTTCTTGGCGAGGTCGTTGTTGGACCTGTGAAGTAGTAGCAGCTTGGAGAGGCCCAAACCTTTGACTTCTTGGAAGTTGATTAATGACTTGGTCCCTAACTTGGGCTGGTTGCTTCATGTCTTGATGAAGCTGATTGATCATGGCCCTCAGCTCTCCTTGCTCCCGAGCTAAACTTTGGATGAGAGCCCTTTGCCCCAGCATCTGGGCTTTCAATGTGTCTACCTCAGCTTGTAGACGTTTCAGTCGTTCGTCCTTGTCGTCTTCAGCACTGTTCCTGACCAAGGTCCCCGTGAGGAGTGTTCTCAGCTCTTCCTGCCCCTTGGATAGGCTTAGAAAGATCTCCTTGAACTGAGTCTCTTGAGCATGGAGACCCTGGTTATCTTGTTGGGAAGCCATTGCTGAAATAAACAGCGAAGAAGGTGAGTGACCTGTCAAGAGGGTACCTGTAATGCAATGATATGTATGATATGTATGCAATGTTTTCAAGGATCTCGCGGGGTAAACAAGAAGGTTTTTAGCATTTGAATTTGTAGCTTGATTGAAGGAACTCCATGTTGCTGAGAATCCTTCTTCAAGGGTCAAGGCTCACCATATCAAGTGGGTCATAGCCCTTGACAACCTTGGCTAGAGGAAAATAAATCCTCTTTGCCCCTTGCTGGGATAGTTGATTCATCATGACCTGCATCACAAGCCCTTGAGATCCTTGAAATGGGTTAGTCCTTATGCAAGATGTATGCAATGGTATGATGGCATGATGTTATGCTATGCGAGGAGTAATGTAGGTAAACCCTGTTATGAGTCCAAATTAAGGACTGTAAACAAAACCTGCAGAAAGCTCATGTGTTAGATAACAAGCATGCAAGTAGTCAAGTTTGAAAGCACACAAGTCACACAAGAGAAGCCCTTAGAGTTTAGGCCAGCATGGGGTCTAGGTATTACCCTCTTGAAGTTGGTGGGCTCAACCTGTCCTATCAGAAGTAATCGGGTTCTAAGGGTCCCAATATCATTGGATTGCTTTCATTGTTCATCGTTTCGATTTAGCCACTGAACTGGCGACCGAAATATTCCAAGAAAACAACCCTCAATTGAGTGTAGTATCGAGTATCAACCAACCTCGGACTGCACCAAAGTCAGTTATCTCACTACCCTAAAGAGGCCAAGATGATTCAATTAAGGTTCCTAAGGTCAGTTGATGCTTCACGACACCGCGCGGAGGCCCCGTACTCTCCTTAACTGAACTCAAGGGTTACCGGTACACACCAAAGTGCCACATCAACGTAGCAGACTGCTTCAACCATGTCGGTATACCCCACACAGTTCCCTCACAGCCTTGTTGCTACTTTCTAAGAAGGTATCCCCCAGATCTGGGTTAGGATCTATAGAACTACCAAGACAGGCCCACAATTTAAATCAAACAATTCAGACAATTGAAAACACAAGTGATCTTAGTCCTAAGGTACACCTCACTTTAAAAGTCCCCAGCAAAGTCGCCAGTTCTGTGATCGGTGGATCTGGAACTGACAGTTTAACGCTGGTTCGCGATATGTCGCGGAAGCAAGAGTCGCCACCGTCTTTTATTTTCTCCAACATGGAAAGGACAAAAGCACAGAAAAATTCCTTATTGAGATTGTTTCTCGGTTCGGGAGGTAGATTTATAGAAAGGGAAGGTGTTAGCACCATTTCTATCCATGGTTATCCATGGGCTCTTAGATACTTGCTCATTTGTGTTTTCAAAATGTTTGTTTGCTTTTCAAGGTGAGTGGGTTTGAAAAAGTTTCTTTGAAAGTTTCAGATCGACTCTTGTATCAGTTCTCAAGAGTGTTTGAAAAGTTGTTTTGAAAGCTTTTTGCAAAGTGTCGGTGTGAAAAGAAGTTTTTTTGATTTGTTTTGAATTAGAGCAAGTATCTACGAGTCATCTACCTACCCTAAGGAATTAGTCTGTGTAAATGTCCTTAAGGTAGTGCCATCCCACCATTGAGAGGTAGGTAGCACCACCGTTGGAGGTGTTCGGGTCAATTCGTGTTTAGGGACAGTGTGGTCACCAGAGCAATAGGAGGACACCTTAGAAGCTACCCCCATGCCATGTTCATGGACATGAGGACTTACTAAAACGTCCTCTACTCGACGACCACGTTTCGAGGGGCAAGGCAACAATGAGGCGTACCCTAGGAGTGGTGTGTGAATTGTGTGTCATTTTCAGTTATTATTTGTCTTGTCATGCATTTGGTGAGCTACGCTTGATTTTATTTGGGCATACATTCTTTCATGTGTTTTAACAGTTTAAAGGTGCAGAAATTAAAATGCGGAAAAATAAAAGTCCTACGCTATTACAAGGCGCGGGTCTACATCGCCAAATTAACAAAAGACCCGATTTGAATAAAAAATTACGGAAAGTAAATGTCCTAATTAGCTATTACAAGGCTTTGGGGCAATTACATTATCTTTAAAAAAGGAAATAAAAGTAAACGTGCGAAAAGAAATAAAAATCGAGAGCGCGAGGGCGTTGGACCCTTTAAGGAAATTAAATTGGAATTGAAAGTAATTAATGATTAAATAAAGAAAAGAACTTGTTTTTATGTTTTTTTTGGTATTTATGAAATTTAATGAGAAAATTAATTGGAATTAAAGGTTAAATAAAAAAACCTAATTCTAAATTGTTTTTAATTTATTAAAGAAAAATGTTTAAGTTTGACCTAATTTAACCTAATTATTTAATGGCAAGTTTATTTACAACAATAATTAATTATTAATAATAAGAATAAGATGAAATTATTTTATTGAGAAAAAGAATAAAAATCTAAAACCTAATTTCTACCTTTTTTAGTTATTTAGAAAACAAATTAAAATTTAAACCCTAAATTAAAACTAAATTGATTATTAAATTTATTTACAAAAAACTATTAATGGATTAAATTAAATATATATTTTATTTTTAATGATTTCTGATTTTTTTTGTATTTTTATATGAAAATTAATTATTTGAAGTAAATTAAATAAAATAAAAAAAGTGATCAAAAGAATTAAAAAATAGAAAAGAAAAGAAAAGAGATTAAAAGATGTACAAACATTGGGGGGTGTCTGCCCAATTTGGAGGCTTATTGAAGTAGTTTGGCCCAAGAAGTCTGGCCTTTTTTGACTTTCCAATGCTTGTGCGCGTGTGGTTGACTGATGCATATGGTGATCTGCAAGTTCTGACCATTGGATTGGTCTCTGAAGACATGTGGCAAGCCAAGGCGTTGGGTGCATGGTAGATCACTGAAGAGCACGCTGCATTGGAACAGGTTAGAGGAAAAAATATGAAATATACAAGGGGACCTGGGAATCGAACCCAGGTCCTAGCGTTTACCACATGTACGTCCAACCGTCTGAGCCATGCGCGCGCGTTGTATGGAAATTGGCAAGCAAATAACATAAGGCAAAGCAGCACTTAGTGGTATCCAACGCGCCAAAATTCAAATGCGCCAGTCCCTATGAGCCACGTCTCCTTTCTTCTTCGTTTTGCCTGCTTTCATAAGATAGATAGCGGGGGTTTTAAACCCCCACTAACCCTGAACCTGGAAAATAGCGATTAGGTCATACATGAATATAAAAAGGGCGCGATGAGTGATTTGGATTCGTTGGAATGTCCCGAGTGCATTGGTCTAGGTCTCATGGCCTAATTTTTACAGATACATAAACCCCTCTTTTGAGGTTTCTGAAACCCTAGCAAGCATCAATGGCGTTTTCTTGTACAGGCAGCCATTCTTTAATTGAATGGTACCATTAGCTTTGGAATGATCATATTAGTACAAATGAAACATTAAAGTGCATTGATATGGCCTGAAAATACAAACACGAATATGCAAAATGTTATGAACAGGGTGACTTGGTTATACCAGTTCTTTGCGTGTGGAGGTCTGATTTTGATTGGGAAAGCTTCCTGGTAGTCTTGGCAAGCTTATGGAATAGTTTTGAGACCTTGAGTTATGCTCTAGCTATCAAAACAGTTTCAAGTTTTTTTTGAAAAAAATGCAAAGTCGTTTTCTGGTTTGAGGCGCAGATTGCTTGTTCTTTTGATTAGGGTTGTCTTTGTATATGTATGAGGAATGATTTAGGTTAACAAAACAAGTCCAAAATCCATGTTTTAATGCTTTTCAAATTTGTGATTTTCCATGATCTTTTTCAATCTTTTTTCCATCAAAACATTTCCAATCATGGGAGATTCTTGCCTTTTTGAGTATGCACGAAATCTTGAGTGAATAAAGAGTGCAAATGCTGCACAAAAAGATTCCAAAACATTTGTTTAGTATTTTTCTCATATTTAATTTTAATTAAATGAATTAATAGTTTTAAAAATTCAATTAATAAATTAAAAATAAGAGAATAACTCCCATTTGGGTCAATGGGTCGTGCATAGCTTTTGGGTGATGATTCTTGGAAGAAATTGAGGCCCATTAACAATTTTGAGGCATTTGAAGCAAAGTTGACTTTTCAAAATTCCCAAAAATTTCCCAACTTCCACATAGCATATCTTACTCAATTTTTAAGCTTTGATCATGTTCTTGGACATTTTGGAAAGGTCTTGAAGTCCTCTAACCAATGTCTTTAGTCCCATGTCATTTTGATTTACCAATCTCAAGTTATGGTCTTTGACTTAAAGTGCCTTTTTGTTGACTTTTGAAAATGACCTATAATGTTGGGATTGATATCTTTTTGTGAGAGCATTTATTGGACTTGAAGTGTGAAGAGGAGTTGTAGGAAATGTCATTCTCTTCAAAATGAGCTTTGGATGGAATTTTTCTGATAAACCATGTGGAAGTTATGCCCTGGTCAAGTTACAGTTGACTTTTTCAACTGTCCAAATATAGAAACTTTTGCATCTTGAGACTTTTTGAGCCATGCCTTGAGAATCATGATCAAGAATTGATCAAATGATGTTTGTGGCTTCAAAATAAGATGTTGACCAAAAATTTTGACTTTTGACTGTCAAATGACCATTTTGCCCCTGCAGTTGACTGTTGAGCAATTAGGATTTTTGACTGTGCAATTTTGTGCTGTAAGTCTTGAAACTTGGCATAAGGATGCTTGACAATGTTTATGGGCATGTGGGACTTGTTTGGACCCTTGGAAGCTTCAATTTCTTTGCCATAACCAAAACCCTAATTTTTGACTGTTAGGAGGCCATTGGACTATGCAACCCTTTGGGGAGACTTTGAAGCATGCTCTTTGCAAATCTTGAAGAATATGGGAGGGCAAATTTTGGGGTACAACACAGTTCAACGCTAGGTTCTTAGCTGTCACCTCTTATCCATAATGGGTTGCTAACGTAGTCCCGGTGCCTAAAAGGTATGGCAAAGTACGGATGTGTGTGGACTACGGAGATTTGAACAAGGCAAGCCCCAAGGATGACTTCCCGCTTCCCCACATTGACGTTCTGGTTGACAACACCGCACAACATAAGATCTTTTTCCTTCATGGACGGTTTCTCTGGCTACAATCAGATTAAGATGGAACCCAAGGATATGGAGAAGACAACCTTCGTCATATAATGGGGAACTTTCTGTTACAAAGTGATGCCATTTGGATTGAAGAATGTTGGGGAAACCAATCAGCGGGCCATGGTAGCTTTGTTCCATGACATGATTCACCATGAGATAGAGGTCTATGTTGATGACATGATAGCCAGGTCTCAAACGGAAGAAGATCACCTTGATCACTTGAAAAAGTTGTTTGATAGATTAAAGACGTATAAGTTGAGGCTAAATCTGAACAAGTTCACTTTTGGGGTAAGGTATGGTAAACTCTTAGGTTTTATTGTCAGTGACAAGGGTATTCAAGTGGACCATGGAAAGGTAAAATCTATACATGAGATTCCAACTCCATGCATTGAGAAAGAGGTTAGAGGTTTCTTGGGATGCCTAAATTACATTTCCAGGTTCATTTCCCATCTAACCGCTACTTGTGAGCCAATCTTCAAACTCCTGAAGAAATATCAAGTGGTAAAGTGGGATGACAATTTCCAGACTGCCTTTGATAGAATCAAGGAATACTTTCAAGAGCCTCCAATTCTAATGCTTATGATTAAAGGAATACCCTTGATAATGTACTTAATAGTGTTAGATAATTCAATGGGGTGTGTGATGGGGAAGCATGACGAGTCTGGTTGAAAAGAGCATGCAATATACTACCTTAGCCAAAAGTTTACCGACTGTGAAACAAGATATTCACTGCTCGAGAAAAATTGATGCGCCTTGGCATGGGCTACTCACCGACTGAGACAGTATATGTTGACCCACACTAATTTGTTGATATCTAAGATGGATCCTATCAAGTAGATCTTCGAGAAGCCCGCTCTCTCCGGAAGAATAGCGAGATGGAAAATGATCCTGACCGAATACGACATTCAATACACGACCCAGAAAGCAATCAAAGGAAGTGTACTAGCAGATCATTTGGCTCATTAGGCTGTGGATGACTACCAATCCATGAACTTTGAATTCCCGGATAAGAATATTATGTTAATAACTGATTGTGAAGAACCTAGACCGGATGAAGGACCTGGGGAAGGATCCCGATGGAATATGGTTTTTAATGGAGCTTCCAACGCACTTGGCAATGGCATCGATGTTGTAATCATATCTCCCAAGGGATGTCATACTCCTTTCACCGCCATACTATGTTTCAACTGTACCAATAATATGGCTGAGTATGAAACATGCATCATGGGTCTCAAAGCTGCTATTGACCTGAGGATCAAGTTCTTGAGTGTTTTCAGAGATTCAGCCTTGGTAATAAGTCAAATCAAAGGAGAGTGGGACACAAAAGCACCCTAATCTCATCCCTTACAAAGAACATGTGCTGACATTGCTTCCACACTTTGAAGAAGTCACCTTTGAACATTTCCATGAGAAAAGAATTAGTTAGCGGACGCGCTAGCTACTATGTCATCAATGTTCAAGGTCAGATGGGACTATGAGGATCCTCGGATCACTATTGAGAGATTGGATGAACCAGCTTACTGCTATGAGATCGATACTGAAGAGGTAATAGACAAACCTTGGTTCCATGAAGTGAAAAGGTATCTCGAGGCTCAAGAATATCCTGAGGGGGCATCTGTCAATGATAAGAAGTTTCTGAGAAGGTTCTCGGCAAAGTTCTTCCTCACTAATGGAGTCCTCTACAAGCACAACCACGATTATACTTTACTTCAGTGTGTATACAAGAGCGAAGAAGAGAGGATTATGGCAGATTTACACGAAGGTAACTTTGGCACCCATTCTAGTGGACACACCATGGCTAAAAAGATCCTACGGGAAAGATACTACTGGTCCACTATGGAAGCAGACTATTATCATCATTCCCGGACTTTCCACAAATGCTATATCTATGCTGATAAAGTACATGTACCTCTGGTTCCCTTGAACATTTTTACTGCTCCCTGGCCCTTTGCAATGTGGGGCATTGATATGATTGGAGAAATCAGACCTACCGCTTCAAACGGGCATCACTTTATCCTAGTCACCATTGATTAGTTCACGATGTGGGTTAAGGCTGCCTCTTTTGCTACTGTTACCAAGAATGTTGTGGCGCGGTTCATCAAGCATAACCTTATCTGTCGGTATGGTGTTCCAGAAAGAATCATCATATATAATGGTACAAATCTCAATAATACTATGATCACCGAACTCTATAAACAATTCAAGATCCAACATCATAATTCTTCCCCTTACCGGCCTAAGATGAATGGCATTGTGGAGGCTGCTAACAAGAATATTAAGAAAATCATACAGAAGATGACAGTGACATACAAAGATTGACATAAGATGTTACCATTTTCTCTTCATGGTTACCGCACCTCAGCACGTACGTCAACAGGGGCAACACCTTACTCTCTGGTGTATGCATGGAGGTTGTCCTACCTATTGAGGTACAAATTACTTCTTTGAGAATCATAAAGGATGTAGGTTTGAATAAAGATGATTGAATCTAGACTCGACTTGACCAACTAAATCTGATTGATGAGAAACGGCTTGCTGCTGTCTGTCATGGTTAGATGTACCATAAGTGAATGATCAAGGATTTTAACAAGGAGGTCTGACGACAAGTATATCAAGTTGGTGATCTAGTAATAAAGCACATCATCCTGCCACAAGGTGATCCCAGGTGAAAATGGACTCCCACATACGAAGGGCCATTTGTAATCAAGAACATATTTTCTGGGGGAGCCATGATTCTAACCACTATGGATGGTGACGACCTTCCTCACCCTGTGAATGCAGACATAGTTAAAAGATACTATGCATAAATAAAAACCCGCTAGGTTGACTGGCCTAGGAAAAAATAAGGGCATCTCGGCGAACCAAAAGGGTTTGGGTAAAAATTAGGGATAAATACAAAAATAATTGTACACCCGACAAGTCGAAAACCTGAAAAGGCGGCCTGGGCAAAAAAGGGTATCCCAGTGGACCAAACCCGAAAGGGGGGTCTAGGAAAAAGTTAGGTATTTAAAGCATATAACTATGTCCCATTAGATCACCTTGCAACCGGACTTCAGTATGAACCATCAAGCTCAAACGGTACCAATCAATCCAGTCAGCTTTGGACAAGTAGCAAAGTGATGAGACGCTCAAGGACATAAAGGCAATAGAAAAATTGAAACTCAATGGGATTATTACACATAGCTATTTTCTCTTTTTACACTATTTTGTATAGTTTTAGTTTTCACGACGACGTTCTCCTACTAGAACGTCAGTCTCTTTGTACAAAAAATTCCTGTTATAGGCAAACTTCAAAATCAATGCAAATCATTTCTTTGAAAGTACGAAAATATTTGTTTTCTATTTTTCTGTGTTGTTTTGCAAAACTGTCCAGTGATTATTTTTGACATATGCACTTGAATATGATTACTGTTTACAAATACTTTCTTATGAAACAGAAAGACAATTGCTAATGACTTTAAGAAACGGGGAAAAGTCTAAAAAAGCCATCTGTAATCCCGACAGTTACTCTTTCTAGAAGGAATAGGGGAATCCTCCTATCACATCCTCAGCATACGACCTAGTGATGTTTATGTCCCTACAGAGTGAAAACAACCCAAATCCTGACCTTTTCTTCCCCAAGTAGGAATTAACTCCTCCAGCAAAGTTCCCTCAGAGAACTAAAATCCATGTTTCCAGCTAAGTTTTTATAATCTCGAACAATTTATAAAGCCTTATCCCCGATAGAGTTTATTTCTCTAACTGCGGAAGTTTACCCCCCCCCCCCCCCCAATAGAGTTTATTTCTCTACATTGGTAAAATCTTCCAACAGAGCACCTTTTTCCCCACAGAATCATTCTCAAGCAGAGTCAAAGATCCCCGACATAATATCCTCAAATGGAAAGAGGAAATCCCCAATAAATCATCTCCATCCATCATCCCCAGCGGAAATGAAAGAATCACTTTCCTCATCTACCAAGCAGTAGTCAGGGATTTATTTTCCCAGACTAGGAAATATCGCAACAGCGTTCCATGTTCATACATCAGGGCACGCGCATACATATTACATACAACATAATCTCATTTAGTTTTAGAACATCATTACACAATACATTTCATACATCATGACATTGCATACGACTAACTCTTTACCTTTTCAGGAAAGATCAAATCAATAAACATCATTGACTACTTATATGACTTGACAGTTTTCTCAAAGACAACGTATGATAAAAGGCTATTTCGGCATTTTCCTGAGAAAGATCATTCTCAAAAGACCTATAATGGTTCAGTTTAAATCTACCAATGATTTATTCAGATTCTTTTCCCGTAGATACTTTCTTTGGTTCAGTTAAATCGATCCTAAGATTTTTCTGATTCTTACCCAGTTAAAGTTAATTCACGACCTTTCTCTGGTTCAGTTAAATTGATCCTAAGATTTTTTGATTCTTACCCAGTTAAAGTTAATTCAAGACCTTTCTCTGGTTCAGTTAAATTGATCCTAAGAATTTTATGATTCTTACCCAGTTAAAGTTAATTCAAGACCTTTCTCTGGTTCAGTTAAATCGATCCTAAGATTTTTCTGATTCTTACCCAGGTAAAGTTAATTTAAGACCTTTCTCTGCTGCAGTTAAATCAATCCTAAGATTTTTCTGATTCTTACCTAGTTAAAGTTAATTCAAGACCTTTCTCTTGTTCAGTTAAATCGATCCTAAGATTTTTCTGATTCTTACCCAGTTAAAGTTAATTCAAGACCTTTCTTTGGTTCAGTTAAATCGTTCCTAATATTTTTTCTGATTCTTACCCAGTTAAAGTTAATTCAAGACATTTCTCTAGTTCAGATAAATCGATCCTAAGATTTTTTCTGATTCTTACCCAGTTAAAGTTAATTCAAGACCTTTCTCGGGTTCAATTAAATCGATCCTAATATTTTTCCGATTCTTACCTAGTTAAAGTTAATTCAAGACCTTTCTCTAGTTCAGTTAAATCGACCCTAAGATTTCTCTGATTCTTACCCAGTTAAAGAAATTGTAAATCCCAGAGTCCGACCAAATAGACGTTAATTTCATATTCCTCAATAAAGTCGTTGTGAAGCCTGGAATACGACCAGATAGCAGTCAGTCTTATTGTCCTCAACAAGTCACTGTGTAACCTAGATCCCGACCGGAAAACAAATTTCTTTCATCTCTCCAGTCAAGAGGTAATTCCACAATAGAGTAATGGACAACTGAATCTCCTAGGCTCTATTTCCCAAAACAGAGACCAACATTCCCCACGGAGTCCTCCTCAACGACAGGAACAAGAATCCCTACAAAGGAACCTCTCATGAAAACAACATGTTCTCTAGATGGCATCTTTAAGCCAATCTCCGACGACTCTTCTTTATTCC
This sequence comes from Vicia faba, assembly GCA_948472305.1. NCBI lineage: Eukaryota > Viridiplantae > Streptophyta > Magnoliopsida > Fabales > Fabaceae > Vicia > Vicia faba. The sequence goes on from OX451735.1 coordinate 1,235,007,537, forward strand.
CTATGGATGGCATCTTCAAGCCCATCTCCGACAATAATTTGTCATCTTTTCCAAATTTCATATATAAGCCCATTCCTGATATTATCCACAAACAGTGCTACTTCAGACAAGTGCAAATTTTTGGGCACTCTAGTGTTCAATCATCCCCCACCTTCAGATCACGAAAGACAGACAAGCCAATCGACATCCTCAGGTTTAAGAAGATTGAACAGGGGCATCTGTTGTACCCCAAAACATGCCCACTCATTTTACTCAACACATGCCCATTGAGGTCCCCAACTTGCCCATAGATGACCAAGAATTGACTAGACAAATTCTCCTCCTAAAGGCAATGAACCTCTAACTAGGGTTTCAATTTTCATCAAGATGTGTGAACTACAATGGTATAAAATGTTGTACATGGTTCTAATATGGCCTCAAGCTTATCCATGTCAAATTTCATGCCTTGCAAAACAATTTTTCTCAATCAACTGCTTAAATGCCTGGAAATCAACTGTACTAGGTCAAAAGTCAACTGTGGCCTATATACAGTCAAACTTCAAGATTTTTGGTCAACATAAACATTTTGAAGTGATATCCATCATTTGATAAAGGGTTGATAATGATTCCTCAATAAATTCTCATAACTCATCAAAAGTCAAAAATTGCAAACTAGGGTTTCTATAGGAAAAGTCAACCAAACTTTGACCAGACATAACTTTCTCATACTTTATCAGAAATTTTTCAACAAAAGCTCATTTTGAAGAGAATATAATTCCCTATAAATTCTCTTCATCCATAAAGTTCAATAAATTCCCTAGTTAAAATATACAAGCCCATCATACATTATGGGTCCATTCAAAAAGTCAACAAAAACACCTTTTGGGTCAAAGCTCCTTACATGAACATGGAAGATCCAATGGAGATGAAATTAAAAGTGTTGTTTAGAGGACAACCTAATCTCTCTAAAAAGTCCAAGAACACCCTCATAGGGTTAAAATTGAGAGAGATGTGCATTTCTAAAGTTGGCCAATTTTTGGAAAAGTGCATGAATCAAATATTGAGCTAACTTGGAATTTTTCCAAATGGGCCTATCTTTTTATGTTTGAAACTTATTCCTAACATGGCCCACGATCTCTAAGCTCACCCATACATTATTTTATTATTTATTATATTTATTTTGAGATTTTATTCATTAAAATTCAAAAATAAATAAATAAATAATGGAGATAATGTAAGATTTAATTTGAGATCTTTTTCCATTAAGTATTGGGCAAGATATGAAGATTTTATCAAGGGAATTTCATGGAGGGTGTGATACGATGGCAGAATAAACTATTATACTAGTTTGCATTTTGTATTCGCAAATGCGCGGTAAGCAAGAGTTACCACCGACTTTTCTTTTATCCAACAAAGGAAAGGGTGAAAAGAATAGAAAAAGACTTTTTTCAAGATTTTATGAGTAAGGGGGGTAGATTATGTTAAGGGAAGGTGTTATAACCCTTTCCATCCGTAATTATCTATGGGCTCTTAGGTACTTGCTCATTTTGAAAACTGTTTTCGTGTTTGTGTGTTTTGAAAAAGTTTGGTTTGCTTTATGATAACTCTTGTATCAGTCCTCAAGAGTGTGATAAAGCGTTTTTAAAAAGAATTTTGAAAGTGTGGTGTAACAAGGAATTTGTTTTGAGCAAGTAATTAACAACTATCTACCTACTCTAAAAAAGGAATTCTTTTCCTCCTTTCCTTTAGATAGTGCTATCCTACTATTAGTGAGTAGGTAGCCCTATCGTTGGATGTTTGAGGGACTATCGAAGGGACTGTCATCATATATTCGTAGGCAACATCGAGGGACAAGATCATTTCTCGTAGGCAACTCGAGGGACATTAAGGGACTATGATATTTATGATGACTTTATTTGAGGGCCTTTGCTAAGGGTATCCCTACGTTCGAGGGGCATGACCATTTCCGAAGGCAATCAAACCGGGAGATACCCTAGGGATGCAAGTGTGCAATAATGTTTTTTTTCCAGGTATTTTTATCTTGATGTTAGTGATCTAAGATTGATTGTTTAGTTCTTGCCATAAACGATATGGTTTAGGGTTTAGGGTTTAGGGTTTAGGGTTTAGGGTTTAGGATTTAGGGTTTAGGGTTTAGGGTACTTGCATACAATATAGTGCGGAAAATGAAACCTACAACTATTACAAGGTTTCGGGACAATTATAGTTATATCTGACTGAAATGTAAAGCGCGGAAAGTAAATTTCCTAATTAGGCTATTACAAACAAAGAAACAGTTACATAATCGAGAAAAATGATCATACGCAAAATAACAACACGCAAAAATTAAGACGGGAATAAGTTTGAAACCCTAAAAATCTAATTGCTTATTAAAAATATTTTTGGTATTTTATGAAAAAATTTGAGATTTAACCTAATTTATAATTAATTTTAAATTAAATAAAACAAGTTAAAATCAATTAAAGTAAATTAATTTGCAAGAATTAATTTTAATTAAAAAAACCTAAATCTATTTTTTGTGATTTTTTTGTTGATTTTATGATTAAAAAAATGAATTAAAAAAGAACATAAACTAATTAAAAAAAGTACAATAAAGTAAATTAAAAAAGAGGGAAATGGGCCTGGAGTAAGAAGCAAATTGGGGGGTGTTGACTGAATTTTTGTTAGGGTCCAGATTTGTTGGCCCACTACAGCGTGTGATCTAATGTTGCTGCGTTAGGAAGGTCCACCATGGGGAAGCACCCCAGGAGCGCTGGATCTGGAACAATGAAGATTTGATGGCTGGATCTGAGGGTGCAAGGTATACGTGTGGGATGGCAATGCATTGGATCTGAAAGAAACTTGTTAGAAAATACAAAATATAGGATTCTGGGATCAAACCCAGATCCTTCCTCTCACACACCCTATGCCTTTACCACTTCCGCTTCCAATTCATTCATGATTATGATGACTTAACAATATTATATGTAAAACAATTATCATATCCCAGTCATAAAAAAATGCACGTCAGCAATTCCAATGGACCAATCCAAATGGAGAGAGAGAATCATATTTTGAATCAGCCAATAGGGGAGATGGGAAATGCCACGCCAACCTTTGACTTTCAGTCAGGCCGGTCCAACCACCGGAGCCGGTGGTTTCCACCGTCTTCTCCGATGGGATGACCTGAAAACATGAGAGAACAAAAAAACCAAATATGCCGATTGACTTAAAAAGGTCCACTGATCATGAATATGGCCTCAAAAATGGCTAAATCCTCACATATTGTAAGATTCAAACCTAAAACCCTAACGACGGTCATCCATGGTGTAATGCAATTTCATCCCCTATTGCCTCATGTAACACGTCCAAAAGTCAACAAACATCATCAATAGTACAAATGTAAACTTAAACAAGATTTATATGGCCTAATATGAAAGTTTAGGATCCAAGAATTTACCACAAAAGTTGAGATTCGTTTGGGAAATCTCAGGGTCTTTTAGGCGCGTATGAGGAATGACTTGCCTCCTTTGGAACATCAGTAGGAAGGTTTTCTCTTTTGTTTTGATCAACAAAGGCTGTAATTGATGTTTTTAATTTTCACGATTTTCCTTGAAATTTTGAACTTTGCTAGGGTTTCTTGTGGTGGCTGCGCGCATGTGTTAGGTCTGGAATTGTTTGTACATATATATGGGACCAAATTAGGGTAACAAATATGGTACCATATCATATGTAATCAAGTATAATATTTGATTTTGAATTACATGCATTCTTTCCATTTTAAGCCAATATTTGAGTAAAAAATATTCCACACGGTTTCTTGAGCTGATTATACAATCTTTAGGCTTCAATGATGATCCAAAATCCAATCCATGCGCCTTTTACCATTTACTTGATATTTTATTTTATTTATTTTGTATTTAATTGAATAAAAATCAATATAAATAAAAATAAAAATCATGTCAAGGTGAAAATGGATTTAGAGATCATGGACCATTCTAGAAACAAGTTTCAAACATGAATGTATGGGCCCATTTGGAAAAAATTCAAGTTTTGTCAATATTGGCTTCATGCACTTTTCCAAAAATTGGTCAACTTTAGAAATGCACATATCTCTCAATTTTAACCCTATGAAGTAGTCCTTTGACTTTTTAGGGAGCTTAGGATGTCCTATAAACAACCCTTTTGGTTTCATTTCAATTGGATCTTCCATGTTCATGTAAGGAGCTTTGACCCAAAAGGTTTTTTTGTTGACTTTTTGAAAGGACCTATAATGTCTGAGCTTGTATCTTTTAACTGGGGAATTTGTTTAACTTGGAGGATGAAGAGAAGTGGTAGGGAATTGGATTATCTTTAAAATGAGCCTTGGTGGAAAAATTTTTGATAAAGTATGAGAAAGTTATGCTTGGTCAAATTTTGGTTGACTTTTCCTATAGAAACCCTAATTTGCCATTTTTGACTTTTGATAAGTTAGGAGCATTTCTTGAGGAATCATGATCAAACCTTGATCAAATGATGGATATCACTTAAAAATGTTGATGTTGACCAAAAATCTTGAAGTTTGACTGTATATAGGCCACAATTGACTTTTGACCTAGTACAATTGATTTCCAGGCATTTGAGCAGTTGACTGAGCAAAGTTGTTGTGCAAGGCATGAAATTTGGCATGGATGATCTTGAGGAAATATTAGGACCATGTAAAACATTTGAGACCCTTGGAGCTTACACATCATGATGAAAACTGAAACCCTAGTTAGAGGTTTATCGCCTTAGGAGGAGGATTTGTTTGGTCAACTCTTAGTCATCCTAGGGCAAGTTGGGGACCTCAATGGACATGTATTGAGTAAAATGAGAGGAAAAATTTTAGGGTACAACAGAGGGAGAAAAATATTTGGTTTAGTCCAAAACAAGTCAAAAATCACATAATTAGAAAGAAAATATTTTCTCATGAAAGCATGGATATTCCTCCACATTGGTTGACCTAATATTGTCTCATATATATGCACAAGCATTCCAGACTACAGGCATACGTGCAGCTACTACAACAAGCCCTAACAAAGTTTCAAAAAATTGTTCAAAGTGGTGCAACTCGAGATCTCTCTCTCCAGCCAATTTCAACCACTTCCAGCCATCCATTCATGTTTCTGAGACTCTCAACAAGCCAACCCGTCCGTCCCTGAAGGCCAAAGCACGCAGAATCATCCTCTCCAACAACTCATAGTTTTGTATATTTCGTCGATCTCAAATTCTTATTTCATGCAACATAAATGATATCTATGCATATAGTCATGCTTAACATCATGTTTGCGTGTGTTTGAACCATCATATGCCAGTTTTGACGTAGAAACAGAAAAATGCCATTGTTAGGGCATGAAGGTCCTTCCTCTTTGTATATGAACTTACAGGCTGTTTCAGACAAAAAGAAGACCACCATCATGATCGCAGCCCTCCAAATAGGGGGGGTAGGGTACCACTTGTGCCTTTACTCACAATGCTTTTGCAGGTGTAGGATTTGGGTCAGCCGGAGAAGGTGACCGGAGATGGGCTTCGACACTGTTGACTAGCCTGGACTCCGGAAGCTTAAATGGCATGTCATCATTGGTCCATGCGAGATCTGACCTTGCGCGTTTTGAAAAGTTTACGTTTTGACCAAGTGGTTATTATATTATCTGTATTCCATTATTTAAATGAATAAATAGGAAACGCAGTTGGCAAAGGCATGAATGTGTGAAGAAAGGGACTTGGGTTCGATTCCAGGTATATCATTTTCCTATTTTCTTGATATTTCTTGCAGGTTCCAGCACGCCTCATTCCAAGATGGCCATCCTACGTCCTCATTCTCAACCACCAAATCATCCATTGATCCAGATCTAGTGCCCAGCCAGTAGTCCCCATGGTGAACCCTCAAGACTCATCCCCACCAGATTATTGTTTGGAATGCTCGGTTCAGTTGAGTGGGCCTAACAAATATTCAGTGCCACACCCCTAGCCTGCTAACACTAACAGGCCCATTTTGCTATTTTTTTGGTTTCTTTTTTTAATTTCTTTGTTTTTATTTTAATTGTTTTAAAATCAATTTCTATTTTAATCATAAAATCATAAAAAATAGAATTAGGTTTTTTTATAATTAAAATTAATTTTTTAAAGTAATCTAGTTTAACTACTTTAATCCTTTTTTTCTTTAAATTAAAATTAACTAGAAATTAGGATTAAATTTTAAATCTTTTTCTTTAAAAATACCAAAAAAAATATTAGTTTCATTAAAATTAATTATAATTAATTTTTTCTTTCCTTGTTTAATTTAGTTAACTAAAGATATTATAATTTAATATTTTCATAAATAAAAACAAAAAAAGATTTTCTGTTAACTTAGAAACATTTTTAGGGTTAGACGCTCTTTCCATTTTTCGCGCGCTTATCTTTGTTTTTGATTTTATATATATTTTTCAATTATGAAATTATTTCCCGGATTGTAATAGTTTTAATTAGGTTTAAAATTCCGCATTTTTATTTTTTTTCTTGTCCTAGTTATGTAATTGCCCCAAAGCCTTATAATAGCTTAGGAGTTCTATTTTTCGTAATTTATTTTCTGCATTATTATTAACTGTTTAGATTAATAGGATTGTATGAAAAAGAATGAAATTAAAACGATTAGATAACCCTAAATGCACAAGATAAATGAACTGAATCAAGCACACTTTCACATGCTCACCCCTAGGGTATCTCCCACTTCGGTTGCCTTAAAAAACGGTCATAATTCTCGAAACGTAAGAATTTTTAGTGACTGTCCTTGAGTTCAAGAGATCACAAGTCCCTCGACGCCCCTTTCAACTGTTGCCTCGGTTAAAAAAGTGATCTTAGAACTTTAGGAAAATTACTAAGAGTTCTCGCCCAGTTTCCTTAGTGACCATAAACGTCCCTTTGATAGTCCCTCAATATCCAACGATAGGGCTACCTACTCACTAATAGTAGGATAACACTATCTAAAGGAAATGAGGAAAATGACACCTTTTTTGAGTAGGTAGATAGCTATTAAGTACTTGCTTAAAACAATCTTTTTCACACCCAACTTTCAAACATTTAAAAAATGACTTTATCAACACTTTTGAGGACTGATACAAGAGTTACATAAAGCAAGCAAACTTTTCAAAACACACAAACAGGAAAGCATTTTTCAAAATGAGAAAGTACCTAAGAGCCCATAGAAAACTACGGATGGAAAGGGTGCTAACACCCTCCCTTTCCATAATGTACCCCCCCTTACTCATAAAATCTCGAAAAAGGTCTTTTTCTATTTTTTTCACCCTTTCCTTTGTTGGATAAAAGAAAAGTCGGTGGCGACTCTTGCTTATCGCAAATTTGGGAATACAAAATGAAAACCAGTATTAATAGTCGGTTCTGCCACTTTATCATACCTGCAAATCTGAAAATTTTGGTTTGGGTTTTACTTTAGGATCCTAGAGAGTTGTTCTTCGTGCTCGCGCCGGGGGACCTCCTTTACGGATCAACAACCATGGAGTCAATTCTCTGGAAGACAGTGATAACGATTGCGACCTGGACAAGTGGATCTTCCCAACCATCAGTGGTGTACTCAACAATTTGGAGGCCAAAGATTTTGTACCCATTACTTTTATTCAAGAGTAATTTGTCTTTTTGTTTTAAGGATATGTAATATTTGAACAATTGAAACATTAAAGCCTTATGTCTTACCCGAGGCAGAATGGTCTATTTGTGAGGGCCATTACTTCATTTTCATATGTCATCAATAAAACATTGGACGTTTTGCATACAAATTTTGCACTCTTTGTTTTTCTTTTTTGCATCTTTACTTTATCAACAAATATACATCTATGCTCTTACACACACCCATATATCAAACTGCAGATCCTCATCCACTTTGGATCCCATTGATAACTGTTCTGGTATGGCCAATTATGACTTTGAAAATACGATCTACCAAGCCGAGGACGAAGGTGAGGAAGATTGTGAAGTACCAGGAGAACTTGTCAGACTGATACAATAGGAATAAAGGGCAACATAGCCTCATGAAGAGCCAGTTGAGACAATGAACTTGGGTACTGAAGAGGACAAGAAAGAAGTCAAAATAGGCGCTGATCTGGAGTATAGTGTCAAGGAGTGGTTAATACAGATGTTACATGACTATGTTGAGGTTTTTTCCTGGTCCATATGAAGACATGCTAGGACTTGACACTTATATCGTGGTTCATTGCCTACCGACAAAAGAGGATTTCCCTCCAGTAAAACAAAAGGTTTGTCGCATGCGGCCAGAGATGTCAGAAAAGATCAAGGTTGAAGTCATGAAACAGTTCAACGCTAGTTTCTTAGCCGTCATGTATTATCCATAATGGGTTACTAACATGGTTCCAGTACCAAAGAAGGACATTAAGGTAGGTATATGTGTGAACTGCAGAGACCTGAATAGGGCAAGCCCCAAGGATGACTTTCTGCTTCCCCATATTGATGTCTTGGTTGACAACACCGTACAACATAAGGTATTCTCCTTCATGGATGGTTTCTTCGGATACAATCAGATCAAAATGGCACCTAAGGACATGGAGAAAACGACCTTTGTCACACAGTGAGGCACTTTCTATTACAAAGTTATGCCATTTGGGTTAAAGAACGCCGGGGCAACTTATCAGTGTGCCATGGTAGCTTTGTTTCATGATATGATCCATCACGAGATAGAGGTCTATGTTGATGATATGGTAGGCAGGTCTCAGACTGAAGAAGAGCACCTCGATCACCTACAGAAGCTATTTGAAAGGTTGAATAAGTACAAACTGTGGCTAAACCCGAATAAGTGCACCTTTGGAGTAAGATCTGGTAAGCTTTTAGGCTTCATTGTCAATGGAAAAGGTATTGAGGTAAACCCTGCAAAGGTTAAAGATATACAAGAAATGCCAACTCCTAGCACTGAGAAGTAGGTTAGGGGATTCTTGGGACACCTAAACTACATAGCCAGATTCATTTCCCATTTAACCGCTACTTGTGAGCCAATCTTTAAATTACTGAAGAAAGATCAAGCAGTGAAGTGGAATGACGATTGCTCGAATGCCTTTGACAAAATCAAAGAATATCTTCAAGAGCCTCTAATTTTGATGCCACCAGTTAAAGGAAGTCCTCTGATCATGTACTTAACAGTGTTAGAGAACTCAATGGGTTGTGTGTAGGGGCAGCATGACAAGTCTGGTCGAAAAGAGCATGCAATATACTACCTTAGCAAAAAGTTTAACGACTGTGAAACAAGATACTCATAGTTCGAGAAAACTTGTTGCGCTTTGGCATGGGTTTCTCGCCGACTAAGACATTATATGTTAACTCACACTACCCAGTTGATATCTAAAATGGATCCTATCAAGTACATCTTTGAGAAGCTTTCTCTCTCTGAAAGAATAGCAAGATGGAAAATGATCCTGACCAAATACAACATTTAATACACAACCCATAAAGCAATTAAGGGAAGTGTACTAGTTGATCATTTAGCTCATCAGGCTGTGGACGACTACCAATCCATAAATTTTGAGTTCCTGGATGAGAACATCATGTTAGTAACTGATTGTGAAGAACCTGGACCGGATGAAGGACCTAAAAAAGGATCCCGGTGGACTATGGTTTTTGATGGAGCTTTCAACACTCTTGGCAATGGCATCGGCGCTGTGATCATATATCCTGAAGGCTGTTGTTGCACCCCAAAATTTACCCTCTTGATTTAGGCCTATGTTTCATCATATTTCATTGCATTCATACATTGTGATGGGATCAAAGTATTTTGGTTATCAAGTCTTCCTCAAGCTTTTAAAGATTGATTGTGTTGACAAGTTGCTCAATTATAGCCTTATCATCTAAACCTATGGATCTTTCAATCTCAAAGGTATCACATATCTCAAGATATCTTATTCATCACATTGGATCATCAGAAGATTGAAGATTGTGTTGATTATAAGGAGGATCACATCCTTTTGATTCATTAGTCAAAATTAGGGTTTTGGTTGATCAAGGCTATTGATGAATATGCAAGTCTTGATTTTGAAGCTACAACACCTCATTGACATTTGAAATATCTTTGTACAAGAAATTGGCCAAAATATCTAGAGGATTTGAAATTTTAAAGATGATTCATCATTCTCCTAAGATGTTGACCAAAACTAGGGTTTGGAATTTCATCAGGATTTCTTGAGAATTTTGAGATGAAACTTTGTACATGGCCTCTATATATTTGTAAGATCATATTTTTAAAGTTTTGATCATCAATTTTGAAGAGAAGTGGATCAATTGATTCAAAGGGGCAAAATGGTCATTTTGGCCAGAATCAGTCAGAGTCAAAGTTGACCAAGTGAACTTTTGGTCAAACCTCAATTCAAGGGTGTACTTTTCATTTTTCAAGTCCATTTTAATAATTGGATCAAGAAGATTGAGGTTTGGATTGAAACTTGTTCATAAAGAAATCCTAAAAGTTTCTAAATTTGGAAAATGAGTATCAAACCTTAAAAATTCATATTTTATTCTTCTTTGATCAAAGAAATGCAAATAAAGTATACTTGGAAATTTAAGATAGATCACTTTCACATGATTCCATGTTTGAGAACAACGCATGAAGTGGTGGTGAGTTATGAAGCTTGGAAGTCATAAAATTATGGGTCATTTCTCAAATTTATGATTTTCATACCATATTTTTAAGGACTAAATGGAATCAAATGTGAGGCCAATTGCCACAGGGTTGAAGAGCATTGCAATACCTTTCCAAAGAGTGCTCATTTGTGTCAAAATTCAAAAATATGAGCAAGTTATGAGCTTTCAAATTTTGAGGCATTTTATTGAATTTTGACGAAGCAAGCAAAATGCAATTGCTTGAAAACTCGAGTTTCAACCATTCCTTTTGTTTCTATTCAATCTCATGACCAATTTTTGACATGCTGAGGCCCATTACACCTACCATTTCATGCCTCATATGGTATTGTACTTGTTTGATTGAAAAAATCACAAACATGCTCGATTTGGAAAATTCATCCATACTCTCACATTTCAAATAGTCATGACCTAGCACTTTTAGGTTTTGTTTATGAGGCCATTTAGATCATGAAATGCAAAGAAAAGGAGAGAATGCACAGGCAAATTGCTGAGGCCCATGTGCACTCATTTTTTGGCCAAATTTTCCAATCAGGCCCTCTAACAGCTTTGAGGACCAATTTCCTCTTCTAACCTTATATACTTGCTCTATATAATGCCCTTTAAGTCTCATTTGAATCATACACGCTCATCACTAGAAGAAATTCAGATCTGAAGTTTTCTACTCTTCTTTGAAGTTTTTGCAAATTCTGGAGATTCAATCGTGCATTCTTTAAAATCTTGGTGGAGACAACTTCAAGAAAGGGTGTAGATCAAGGTTGTTAGGTTTATTCACATCTGTAACAAGGGAATAGTGATTTCAGTTTCCACATTGAGCTTGCTTGAAGTTCTCTGGGTTTCTCTTCCTCTTTCTCAGTTGCTACAGTTAGTTATCTGTTTGGTATTGCACTATTGACTTTTTATTGTTCACGCTCTTTGTTGCTTTTTGTTGCATGATGGGACCGCTGTTGCTGATATATGTCAGGAGGCCCTATGTTTTATTTAAATACCTATAGCAGGCATTTTGTACTTTGTTTGCTTTATGTGTTATGTTTGTGTTTATTTCCTCATTTATTGATCAATGAGTCACTCAATTTAGAAATTGAGACCATGACTTCACTCTCAGTGCATGTTCCTTATAGGATTTTATTGTTTTCCTCATTTGTTGATCGATGAGTCACTCAATTTAGAAATTGAGATCACGACTTCGCTCTCAGTGTATGCTCCCTATAGGATTTTATTGCTTTCCTCAATTGTTGATCGATGAGTCACTCAATTTAGAAATTGAGATCACGTCTTCGCTCTCAGTGCATGCTCCCTTGGGATCGCTCGTGTAAGTTTAGTTCTCGGGCTAGATGTTAGGATAGGTATCCATGCATGTTAACTTTGGGTAGAAACTTCCCTCTTTCAACCTTAACTTTAGGATCAATCATTGTATGATAATGTTAGGAGTAGTGTTAGGCTTGTCTCCCTTAGTTATATAGTTTATTTTTTCCTTTCTTTGCATTCTTGCATCTTAAAATTAAAACTTCTTATTAGAAAACCATAAAACATCTCTAATAAACTTAAATTCTTCTTCAAGGTAAAAAATACAAACCAATCCTATTTGTTTGTGCACCTCTTGGCGTTGTTTTTAAACCTGGATTAATGATGTTTTTCCATCCTTACCATAACATGTTGTTATCATTTAGCCGATGCTTCGCCATCGCATATTTGTTTGAAGCTGATGTTTCACCATCACACATGTTTGTTATCCTACTTTGATTCTCAATATCATTGTTAGGTGTGATGTTTTATCATTTGGTTTATTGATGTTTTGCCATCCTTACCATGACATGTTGTTATCTTTTAGCCGATGTTTCTCCATCGCATATTTGTTTGAAGCCGATGTTTCACCATCACACATGTTTGTTATCCTACTTTGATTCTCAATATCATAGTAGGTGTGATATTTTATCATTTGGTTTATTGATGTTTTACCATCCTTACCATAACATGTTGTTATCTTTTAGCCGATGCTTCGCCATCGCATATTTGTTTGAAGTTGATGTTTCGCCATCACACATGTTTGTTATCCTACTTTGATTCTCAATATCATTGTTAGGTGTGATGTTTTATCATTTGGTTTATTGATGTTTTGCCATCCTTACCATGACATGTTGTTATCTTTTAGCCGATGTTTCGCCATCGCATATTTGTTTGAAGCCGATGTTTCACCATTGCACATGTTTGTTATCCTACTTTGATCCTCAATATCATAGTAGGTGTGATGTTTTATCATTTGGTTTATTGATGTTTTTCCATCCTTACCATGACATGTTGTTAACTTTTAGTCGATGTTTTGCCAACGCATATTTGTTTGAACCTGATGTTTCGCCATGGCACATGTTTGTTATCCTACTTTGATTCTTCATATCATTGTTAGGTGTGATGTTTTATCATTTGGTTTATTGATGTTTCGCCATCTTTGCCATGCTATCTTCCTATCTCTTAGCCGATGTTTCGCCATCGCACATTATTTTAGCCAGTGTTTCGTCATCGCACATGTTTGTTATCCTACTTCGATTTTAAAAATCATTGTTAGGCGTAATGTTTCATCATCCTGTCAAATATTTTGCTATCATGCTGGTGTTTTATCGCCTTATCTGAGTTTGTGTTGCCATGCGATTTCTTGTCATCTCTTCTTGCTATTTTATCATCGTTGTTGACATTTTTGTTGTTCTATCTGATATTTTGACATCTTGATTGTCTCTTTTTAGTTGTTAACTAAAAAACACAAACCAACCAAAAATATATGAGCCGAACTACGGCTGTTATGATTCCTTAAAAGGGATACATAGGCAGAGGCTTTTGTGGGGCCTAATCGAGCATATCTTTTTAAATATTCCTTTCTTTTCCCCACACTTTATTTTCCTTTTTCTTTGCATGCATTCCTTTTTCAGCTTTAAGCCTTAGATATAGATTTACACACCCTTAGATTAGAACAACAAGAGTGGATATCGTAGAGTACTACGGGCGTGTGGAGTTCTAATACATTCCCCTTGCGTAACATACTCCCTTACCCGATCTCTCAGTTGCAAGACCGTGACTTTTCCCTCTTCAGGTTTTCTCGATGTTTACCTTTCCCTTTCGGCGGGATAAAAGACGTTCGGTGGCGACTTCATTGATATTTCATTATCGGATGACGGTTCGGCCGGTTGTTTCAGCTGGCGACTTAACTGGGGAGAATAGTGGACTGGCTTATTGTTGGTCTATCCCATAATCGATCCTAGATTTTGTTTGTCTTCTTTTTGGGTGTTTATTTTACCCCTTTGCATATTTATCTATTTGCATTGCATCCTATGTGTGCTTTATTTTCTACTCACTGGATTTGGCTGGACTGTTTGGATTCTGGTTTTCATGGTGGGTGGGTTGTTCCATGAGTTAAAAGGCCCCATACCTAGGCTATGAGTGAATTCTATAGGAACTAGGAATAGAATGGCCATGGCACCTATGAGGCAGATGTCTTGTAGACTTGACCATGAGACCCATGACTTCAGAGATAGTTTAGATAGGTGTTATCGTATGATAATACCAACAGATGAGCTCTTGTACTATGATTTGGCCTTTGACCTTACCACGACCCAGTCTTTACCCGTGAGTGGGGCGAGAGTTATTATCACAGGTACAGATGGTGACTATTTGTTCTGTTGGTGACTATTTGCTCTGGTTGTGTTAGTGACTTGAGTTCTGTTGGTGTCCATGTTCTAATAGTTATTGTGCGTTTTTTATGGTGACTTGATACTATCAATGACTGTGTGTCCTCTTGGTTTTGTTCCGGGCTTCTCACCTTGTGATGGCCATTTATTTCGGCAGTTCTGCAGTTATCTTTTAAAGGGAGATTTCGGTCTCATACAGTTGCTGACCTACTTGGTACTTGGCTCTTTTGTTTTCTAAGGTGTTTTCGAACCTTTGATCCGGTGATATTCATCATTCAGTGTAGAGATAGTGTAACCATTTTCCATGTTTATGGAACCTTGACCCTACGTTATCACACATAATCTGTTAACATTATTTCGACACACATGTTCTTTCCATTTTCAAGGAACCATGCGTGTGAGCTTAGTGTTGCACGTATCCACCTTTTACTGGTTTAAAATCAAAACTAAAAGCATGTGAGTTCCTTGGAAATGATTGAGCATGGCATTGCATCCACTCACACACCTCATGCATATTCGTGCATTCATAACAGGTACTCAGAGTGGGAAATTCATATTCAGAACTTGTATTCTCTCCAGGGTTATAGATTTGAATTCTTGTTGTCACATGTTCAGAGATCAGTTATGGAACAAATTCGTGGGGTATTGGCCAAGATGAAGATTCATATGTGGTTATTTCTGTTATACATGCAAGCCTCGGCCAGTAATCGGGAACTTTTCGAAAAGGAAGATAATCATTTGAAGACTCAGTGGAGTCGGGTCATGGAAGTCTTGATGATAATGTCGGCAATCCTACACTGACTATTGCAACATGAGTTATTCTTTATCCTCATTTTTTTGGATCTCTTTCAAATCACGGAGTGCCTTGTGGGTCTCATCTATCATCTTGAGTACCTGGAACTTTTTATCAGCAGATGGTTCCCAATTATTAGTTGAATTGAAGAGGTTTGATTTACTAGAAAGAACTGAAGAAGCTTAGAGAACAGTTTTGATCCCATCCTAGTGCTTTATTCTCATTTGTTTCCACACTCGTTTGAGCTTCAGTGGGTTAAGATCCACTCTTCAGTACCATCTACAAATCTCTTTCCAAATCCTGTTGTCAACGCCATATGTGGTTACCACACCGGGGTACCTGACTATTCAATCAGGGGCACTCTCCATAACTTTGAGCTCCCTAGTCTTCTCGTCAACAGTCAGTGTTTGTTCCCCTAAGTGAATCCATGTGGAAAAGCTTTTAAGCAAAGATAGAAGAAGCCTGAGAAGTATGTTGATACCATCTCAATGCCTTACATCCTTAAACTTCCTCATCTGTTGGGAATTCAGTTGATTAAGCTTCGTACTTTGGAGACTATTCAGTTTATTATTCTCTCTCCCGATGCAAATGCTAAGTGTGTCTCCCATTCCGGGCCATTTGGCCGTGATGTTGAAAATTTCGAGAGTATTAACCAAAGTCCAGCTCCTTCCTGACGTCTCTCTCAAAGTCCAATTTCTAAAGTGATGAACAGTTTCAAACTTTTTGCTTGGTATAACATTCACTCTCTCTTTTGATAGAATCTTTAGTGAATATTACTCTGGGGCACTCGACTATTCAAGTTAAAGATGGTTTGTCATCCGGAGATAAAGTCCAAGCTTGGATCAATTTAGGGATTGTTGTATCAATATCATATGGGGAGCCTCTTTACCAAGTGGGCCCCGAGGCTGCTGAAGATCGTTCAAAGCAATCAGTCCATATGGAGTCAAGTCTCCTCAACATGGAAATTTCAAATTTCATTTGCATTTTCATTTGCAATCTTAATTGTTTTGTTCAGTACTTTCTTATATTAAAACTTTCTCATCTTCTTGAATGATTAATAATAACGCATTGAATATGTTTGTCTTGAACTAATCCATTCATTATCACTCTTATTTGTTTTACTATGTTTTTGATATTGAACTCTTTTTAATAAAGCAATGACTCTGGAGGGAGGATGACAAAAATTTACCTGGAATCTCAAATGGTATGCTTTCGAGTAAAAACCTTGTTGACGATGTACAATCCTTGTTTCAATCTCCAAACAATGGAGATATAAGGGAGATAGACCATCGTTAACCCCTCCGAGCCTTCGAAGTAACAGTTACTTTTCTGTTTGAAAAAAACCCCTTATTTTTAAACCCGAGGCAGGGTAGATGTTCAAATGGTTTGATCGAGCCTTCAAATTTCAAAAGGAGTGTCCCATTTAGGGATCAACACATTGTATCCCTCACATTATAAGGTCAGGAAAATATCAAAACAACAATAGTTATTTCCCTAGTGAAAAGAAAAAACAAAAGATCCTAAGGTCGAGATCGAATCGATACAACAAAGGTTATCCCTCGCCGACCAAGGAATGAGGCAGTCACTTTCCTCAAAAAGATCAAAGACTTAGGGTCACACGACTTGTTCAAAGTGGAAAATATGAATAAGAAAGAAACAAAAAAAAGCCCCGCTAAGTCGAAACTTGAAAATAAGTCGCTTAGGCAAAATTTAGGGCATCCCGCTGGACTCCCAAATTGAAATTCAAAAGAATTTGTCCAGGAAAAAGTTAGGGAAAGTGGAAAAGAATTTGAAAAAAAATCCCGAAAGGTAGAAAAGGATTATCCAATAAAAATCCTCATCAAAAGAAAAAGTCGTGTGATCGAACACCTAAAAAACCAAAGGTTAAGTGACTGTCGTGTCCAATAAATCGTTGTGGTTCCTCAACCATCATAAACTCTTTTGCAAGATGAATGCTCATGTCGAATTAACTGAATGTAGGACTGGAGAACATCATGGAGAATGGGTGGTGTGATCGGTGGATCTGGAACTGACTGTTTAACGCTGGTTCGCGAAATGTCGCGGAAGCAAGAGTCGCCATCGTCTTTTATTTTCTCCAATATGGAAAGGACAAAAGCACAGAAAAATTCCTTATTGAGATTAGTTCTCGGTTCGGGAGGTAGATTTATAGAAAGGGAAGGTGTTAGCACCCTTTCTATCTATGGTTATCCATGGGCTCTTAGATACTTGCTCATTTGTGTTTTCAAAAATGTTTGTTTGCTTTTCAACTGTGGGTTTGAAAAAGTTTCGTTTAAAGTTTCAGTTCGACTCTTGTATCAATCCTCAAGAGTGTTTGAAAAGTTGTTTTTGAAAGCTTTTTTGCAAAGTGTCGGTGTGAAAAGGAGTTTTTGATTTGTTTTGAATTAGAGCAAGTATCTACGAGTCATCTACCTACCCTAAGGAATTAGTCTGTGTAAATATCCTTAAGGTAGTGCCATCCCACCATTGAGAGGTAGGTAGCACCACCGTTGGAGGTGTTCGGGTCAATTCGAGGATTAGGGACAGTGTGGTCACCGGAGCAATAGGAACACACCTTAGAAGCTACCCCCATTCCATGTTCATGGACATGAGGACTTACTAAAACATCCTCTACTCGACGACCACGTTTCGAGGGGCAAGGCAACAGTGAGGCGTACCCTAGGAGTGATGTGTGATTTGTGTGTCATTTTCAATTATGTTTATCTTGTCATACATTGGTGATCTACGCTTTGTTTTTATTTTTGGCATTCATTCTTTCATGTGGTTATTAACAGTTAAAAGGTGCGGGAAGATAAAGTCCTACGCTATTACAAAGGCGCGGGTCTACATCGCCAAATTAAACCAAGACCTGATTTGAATAAATAAAATGCGGAAAATAATGTCCTAAATATCTATTACAAGGCTTTGGGGCAAGTACATGAAATTTAAAAGGTAAGTAAAAAGCAAACGCGCGAAATGTAACTATAATCGAAGGTTCGAGGGCGTTGGACCCTTTAAAGAACTTAAATCGAAACTAAAAAATTAATTAAATTAAATAAAAGAAAGAACTTATTTTTTTTGGAGTTTTTGTATTTATGGGATTTAATGAGAAAATTAATTGGAATTAAAAGTTAAATAAAACCCTAATTCTAAATTGTTTTTAATTTATTAAAGAAAATTGTTCAAGTTTAACCTAATTCAACCCTAATTAATTAATTGCAAGTATATACAAAAATAATTAATTATTAATAATAAGAATAAGATGGAATTATTTTATTGAGAAAAGGATAAAAATCTAAAAAAAACCTAATTTTTATGTGTTTTAATTTATTTAAGAAAAAAAAACATTAAACTTAAACCTAAAACTAAAACTAATTAATTGTTGGAAATTTATTTTACAAAACTATTAATGGATTAAATAAAATATATATTTTTATTTTGGAATTTTCTGATTTTTTTTGTATTTTGTATGGTAAAAATTATTTTGATGAATTAAAAGAAAAAACAATTAAATTAAAACAAATAAAAAAAGAAAAAGAAAAGAGATAGAGATACAAACAAGAGGGGGGTTCTGACCCCATTGTGGAGGTTTGTAGAAAGCAAATAGGCCCACTGATTCTTGGCCTTTTTTGACTTTTCAATGATGCGTGTGGAGCGTTTGACTGATGTCCATGGTGGACTCCAGATCCTGACCTTCAGATTCATCTCCTGGGACATGTGGCGCGCCAAGGTATTGGATGCATGATGGACCCTAGGCAGAGAATTACACCTGAACGCATATTGAACAAAATTATGAAGAATATAGGGGGACCTGGGAATCGAACCCAGGTCCCAATGCTTGAAGGACACCTCACTTACCAACCAGCCAAGCGCGTTCGTTTGTAAGATTAATGGAACCTGATTCATATGAGAGAGAACAAATGCTATTGGTGTAAAACAAAAATTAAGCGCGAACGTTTGAATAGTCCAGTCTGGTTGAGACAACTCAGCATCTTCTTCATGGCTGCTTCGTTTTACCTGAAAATATGAGATAGATAGCGGGGGTTTTAAACCCCCACAATCTGAAACCACAAATAATAGCGAATAGAAATTGGGCAATGATAAATTGAGCGCGATGAGTGTTTTAGATTCGTTGGAATGTTACGAATTCAATGGTCCTAGTCTCATGGTCTAATTTTACCACATACTCAAAGCCCCAAATGGAAGCTTCTGAAACCCTAGAACACTTCAATGGTATATCTCGCTACAGGCAAGATTAGTTCAATTAAAATACACCAAATGCTTCAGTGAATCCACATTAGTACAAATCAAACATTAAACTGCATTGATATGGCATGAAAATATGAATACGAATATGCAAAAAGAACATGAACAGGGTGACTTCGTGCTACCAGTTCTTGAGGTTAGGGATTGTGATTTCGATTGAGAAAGCTTCCTGGATGTGTAAGCAAGCTATTGGAATGGTTATTTTGCCTTGAAACCAACTCTAGCTGTGTTTTCAGTTTTTGAAATTTTTTAGAGAAAAGTGCAAAGTGTATGGTGTTCTTGGGCGCAACCTCTTCGTTCTTGTGATTAGGGTTAGGTTTCTGTATGTATATGGAATGATTTTGGTCAGAAATCCAAGCCCAACAACCATGTATTCAATGCTTTTGAGATTTGATTTCAATGGTATCTTTTTCAATCTTTTTCATGTCCTTTTGATGCCAATCATTGCCAATCACCTTGATTCTTTCCTTATTGAATAGTGCACGAAATCTTGAGTGAATTCTATGCACAAAAAGATTTGAAAAGCATGGATTAGTATTTTTCTTATAATTAATTTTAATTAAATGAATTAAATAAATTAAATATTCAATTAATTAATTAAAAATAGGAAAATAACTCCCCTTTGGGTCAATGGGTCGTGCATAGCTTTTGGGTGATGATTCTTGGAAGAAATTGAGGCCCATTAGTAATTTTGAGGTATTTGAAGTAAAGTTGACTTTTCAAAATTCCCAAAAGTTTCCCAACTTCCACAAGGCATATCTTGCTCAATTTTTAAGCTTTGATCATGTTCTTGGACATTTTGGAAAGGTCTTGAAGTCCTCTAACCAATGCCTTTGGTCCCATGTCATTTTGATTTACCAATCTCAAGTTATGGTCTTTGACTTAAAGTCCCTTTTTGTTGACTTTTGAAAATGACCTATAATGTTGAAATTGATAAATTTTTGTGAGAGCATTTCTTGGACTTGAAGTGTGAAGATGAGTTATAGGAAATGTCATTCTCTTCAAAATGAGCTTTGGATGGAATTTTTCTGATAAACCATGTGGAAGTTATGCCTTGGTCAATTTGCAGTTGACTTTTTCAGCTGTCCAAAAATAGAAACTTTTGCATCTTGAGACTTTTTGAGCCATGCTTTGAGAATCATGATCAAGAATTGATCAAATTATGTTTGTGGCTTCAAAATAAGATGTTGACCAAAAATTTGGACTTTTGACTGTCAAGTGACCATTTTGCCCCTATAGTTGACTGTTGAGCAATTAGGGTTTTTGACTGTGCAATTTGGTGCTGTGAGTCTTGAAACCTTGCATCTGGATGCTTGACAATGTTTATAGGCATGTGGGACTTGTTTGGACCCTTGGAAACCTCAACTTCTTTGTCAGAACCAAAACCCTAATTTTGACTGTTAGGAGGCCACTAGACTGTGCAACCCTTGAGTGGCCTTTGAACCTTGATCTTTGGCAAATCTTTGAAGAATATGGGAGGGAAAATTTTGGGGTACAACAGTTGCCCCTGTTCAATCTTCTTAGACCTGAGGATGTAGATTGGCTGTCGTGCCTTTCGTAGTCCGAAGGTAGAAGATGATTGAACACTAGAGTGCCCAGAAATTTGCGCTCACATAGTAGCAGTGTGATGGTGGGAATGGGCTTATAGATGCCATTTGGAGATTGATGGATAGGAATATGGGCTTACAGATGCCATGTTGAAAGGTGATGGATAGGTGGATGGTCTTATAGATGCCATTTGGAGATTGATCGCGTAAGAGATTCCTTAGCGAGAACTTGCGTACCTGAAAAAGAAAATGATTACCTGGCCTGTTACAGGAGCTGGTCTTCAAACTCTTTATATAGACGCTCCCTGGTTGGTTACAGGAATCGAATCTTCAACCTCTTCTGACGTGCCCTGGCGAGATACCGGAGTCGAGTCTTGAGTTTCAAACGGTGATGAATGAATCGGGGATGGTTACTACCTCAACGGGACGGTGAGAGAACCTTGGGCGATTACTACCTCAACAGTAACGATGAGAGAATCTGGGGGTGATTACTACCTCAACAGTAACGATGAGAGAATTTGGGGCGATTACTACCTCAACAGTAACGATGAGAGAATCTTGGATGTCTTCTACTGAGTCTTCATCAGGAAAATCTTTAGGAATCGATTTAACTGGACTAGAGAAGGCCTTTGACTGGATAAGAATCAGAAAAATCTTAGGGTCGATTTAACTGAACCGAACAAGGTCTTGGAGTCTTCAACTGGATAAGAATACGGGAGATCTTAGGGTCGATCTGACTGAACCAGAGAAGGCCTTTGACTGGATAAGAATCAGAAAAATCATTAGGAGTCGATTTAACTGAACCAGGCAGGGTCTTGGAATATCTTCAACTGGATAAGAATCAGGGAGATCTTAGGGTCGATCTGACTGAACCAGAGAAGGCCTTTGACTGGATAAGAATCAGAAAAACCTTTAGGAGTCGATTTAACTGAACCGGGCAAGGTCTTGGAATATCTTCAACTGGATAAGAATCAGGGAGATCTTAGGGTCGATCTGACTGAACCAGAGAAAGCCTTTGACTGGATAAGAATCAGAAAAACCTTTAGGAGTCGATTTAACTGAACCAGACAAGGTCTTGGAATATCTTCAACTGGATAAGAATCAGGGAGATCTTAGGGTCGATCTGACTGAACCAGAGAAGGCCTTTGACTAACTTTGACTGGATAAGAATCAGAAAAATCTTAGAATCGATTTAACTGAACCGGGCTAAAGTCTTGGACATAGCTGAGAACTTAACTGGATCTTTCCTGAAAGGTAAAGGTCAGTCATATGCACTGCATGATATGGATCAAGCAATGATGTTCTCAACATAAATGAGATTGTAAGGTATGATGCGTTTATGCATGTATCATGATGTATGTGATGTTTTTGAATGTATGTTTTCATCTTAGGAAAATAAATCCTTGACGGATGCCGGGAAGTTAAATCATGGGCTGATGTAGAGCTTCTGTTTCCACTGGGGAGTGATGGTTGCAAGAATACCGGTAGGAGAAGATAACTCCATTGGGGAATAAACTTGATGAAGAGATTACTCTGCGGGGAATAACTACTCTAGCGATCTTGCTGGGGAACAAAACTCTGTGGGGAGAGAGGTATTTTGCTGAGATATTGATGGTAACTCCGCTGGGAATACCGTTATTATGTTGGAAGTGTTAATAGACTCCGTTGGGGATAGGAAGACTTTGCCGAGGACGATCTTTCGGTGGCTTTTGGCTGAGGATAACCCAGTTATATCCTGGTGGGGAAATAAACTTTGAATAAAGCCGGGGGACGCGTTCGGGCTCTGCAGGGGACAAGCTTCCAGAATCTACTGGGGATAAGCTTCCTGCTGGGGAGAAGATTCAAACTTTCCTAGGGAAATCTTGATTGGACTCTCCTGGGGAAATCTTGAGATGTGTTGGGGAAGTGACTCCACTGAATGCCTGGTATACCGCCGGGGAACAATCTTAGATCAAGATTGCCGAGGATGCTTGTTAAGAATACTTGTATATTGTACTGGGGAATGTTGAGATCTGCTGGAGGATACCCAACTTCCTTAAGGCTGATAATATAGATTTGCTTGGGGAGAATGCATTGATTTGCTGACTCACTCTCTGGGGAGTTAAGGTGTATTGGTTACGTTCTTCAGCCGAACCTACCTTGATACCTTGGAGGACAGAACAATTAGATCGCTCAGACACTCTTTATTGCCCCTGTTTCTAATGTTACCCGTAATTGATCCTTTGTTTCGTATGCAAATATTTATGAGTTAGCAATTAGTGTCAATGCATATATCACAAATTGAACCTTGGACGTTCTTCGCAAAACAAAACAGAAAAAGGAAAAAACAATTGGCAATTTTAACTGAAAAGTGATTTATATTGATTTTGAATTGCCTGTAAATAGGCGTTTGTGTACAAGAGGCTGACGTTCTAGTAAGAGAATGCCGCCGAACAAAAGAGTTTATACAAATTTGTACAAAGGAAAATAAAACAGCTGTGTGAAAAGAATAATCCCACTGGGTTCCAACTCTGATATCGCCTTTATATCTTTGAGCGTCTCATCACTTGATGACCTAGCCGAAGATGAAGCTGATTGAT
Organism: Vicia faba; assembly: GCA_948472305.1. NCBI lineage: Eukaryota > Viridiplantae > Streptophyta > Magnoliopsida > Fabales > Fabaceae > Vicia > Vicia faba. The sequence continues at coordinate 1,235,031,022 of OX451735.1, forward strand.
CAATGCCGTCTGAACTTGATGTAGATACCAGATTCGGGATGCAAAGTGATCCAATGAGACATAGTATTACCTTTATCCCTAACTTTTGCCTGGACCGCCCTTTCGGGTTTTCAGTCCACCGGGATACCCATTTTTGCCCAAGTCGCCTTTTCAGGTTTTCGACTTGCCGGGTGTACAGATTTTTTCATTTCATCCCTTCATTTTGCCCGAACCCTTTTGGTTCGCCGGGAAGCCCTAATTTTTGCCTAGGTATGTCAACCTAGCGGGTCTTTTTTATTTTTATGCGTAGTATCTTTTTACTATGTCTGCATTGGCGGGGTGAGGAAGGTCGTCACCATCCATGTTGGTTAGAATCATGGCTCCTCCTGAGAACACATGTTTAACCACAAATGGCCCTTCGTACGTAGGGGTCCATTTTCCCCTTGGATCACTCTGAGGAAGGACGATGCGCTTGATTACCAGATCCCCAACTTGATACTCTATTGGTCTGACCTTTTTGTTAAATGCCCTGATCATTCGTTTTTGGTACGTCTGACCATGGCAAATAGCAGCAAGTCTCTTTTCGTCAATTAGATTTAATTGATCAAGTTGTGTCTGGATCCAATCATCTTCGCTCAGATCTGCATCCTTCATTATCCGGAGAGAGGGTATCTGCACTTCGATCGGTAAGACTGCCTCCATACCGTAGACCAAGGAAAAAGGAGTTGCCCCGGTTGACGTCCTTGCTGAGGTACGGTACCCATGTAGAGCAACCGGTAACATCTCGTGCCAATCTTTATAAGTTACTGTCATCTTCTGCACAATTTTCTTGATATTCTTATTCGCTGCTTCTACAACCCCATTCATCTTCGGTCGGTAGGGAGAAGAGTTGTGGTGCTGTATTTTAAATTGCTCGCAGAGCTCAGTGATCATCTTGTTATTAAGATTCGTACCGTTGTCTGTAACGATCCTTTCTGGGACACCGTATCGACAGATCAGGTTGTGCCGAATGAACCGTGCCACAACGTTCTTGGTTACCGTAGCGTAGGAAGCCGCTTCAACCCACTTCGTGAAGTAATCAATCGCTACCAGGATGAAGTGATGCCCATTGGATGCCGTGGGTTTAATCTCACCGATCATATCTATGCCCCACATTGCAAAAGGCCAAGGTGCAGTCAGGACATTCAGAGGGACTGGAGGAACATGCACCTTGTCTGCATAAATCTGGCATTTATGGCATGTCCGAGAGTGTTGGTAACAGTCGGCTTCCATGGTGGACCAGAAATACCCTGCCCGAAGGATTTTCTTCGCCATAGTGTGTCCACTGGAATGTGTTCCGAAGGTACCCTCATGCAGCTCTGCCATGATCCTTTCTGCTTCAGTTTTATCCACACAACGCAGTAAGGTCGAATCATGGTTTCGCTTATACAGGATGCCGTTGCTAAGGAAGAACTTCGCTGCGAATCTTCTTAGAAACTTCTTATCGTTGACAGATGCACCTTCAGGGTATTCTTGAGCTTCCAAATACCTCTTCACCTCATGGTACCAAGGCTTCTCAGTCACCAATTCAGTCTCGAGATCACAACAGTATGCAGGTTCGTCCAGTTTCCAGATGATAATCCGGGGAGCTTCATTGTCCCATTTGACCTTGAACATAGAAGACATTGTAGCTAACGCGTCCGCCAGCTGATTCTCCTCTCTCGGAAAGTGTTCAAAGGTTATCTCTGTGAAATGGGGGATCAAGGTAAACACACATTCTTTGTAAGGAATAAGATTCGGATGTTTCGTATCCCACTCCCCTTTGATCTGATTGATCACGAGAGAGGAATCTCCGAAGACACTCAGAAACTTGATCCTTAAGTCAATCGCATCTTGGAGACCCATGATGCATGCCTCATACTCCGCCATGTTGTTGGTGCAGTTGAAACATAGCCGGGCAGTAAGTGGAGTATGAGTGCCTTGAGGGGATATGATCACAGCGCCGATACCGTTACCCAAAGCATTGGAGGCTCCGTCAAAGTGCATAGACCATCGGGATCCTTCCTCAGGTCCTTCATCCGGTCCAGGTACTTCACAATCAGTCACTATCATGATACTCTCGTTTGGAAACTCGAAGTTCATTGACTGATAGTCGTCTACTGCCTGATGTGCCAAGTGGTCTGCCAATACACTCCCCTTGATAGCTTTCTGGGTCGTGTACTGGATGTCATATTCTGTCAAGATCATTTTCCATCTTGCTATTCTCCCAGACAAAGCAGGCTTTTCAAATATGTACTTTATAGGATCCATCTTTGAAATCAACAAGGTAGTGTGAGTCAACATATACTGTCTCAGCCGGCGAGCAGCCCATACCAAAGCGCAGCAAGTTTTCTCAAGAAGTGAGTATCGGGTCTCACAGTCGGTAAACTTTTTGCTAAGGTAATAAATGGCATGCTCTTTTCGGCCAGACTCGTCATGCTGCCCCAACACACACCCCATTGAGTTGTCAAGTACTGTCAGGTATAATATCAGAGGTCTCCCTTCAACCGGTGGCATAAGGATGGGTGGTTCTTGGAGATACTCTTTGATTCTGTCAAAAGCAGCCTGACATTCATCATTCCAATGTACTACCTGATCTTTCTTCAGCAGCTTGAAGATTGGTTTACAGGTGGCAGTTAGATGCGAGATGAATCGGGAAATATAATTCAGACGTCCTAGAAAGCCCCTGACCTCTTTCTCTGTCTTAGGAACTGGCATCTCTTGAATGGCCTTAACCTTGGCAGGGTCCACTTGAATACCCTTATCACTTACAACGAAGCCTAGTAACTTTCCAGATCTTACCCCGAAGGTGCACTTGTTCGGGTTCAATCTCAGCTTGTACAGTTTCAGACGGTCAAATAGTTTCTGCAGGTGGTCAAGGTGTTCCTCCTCAGTTTGGGACCTTGCAATCATGTCGTCGACATACACTTCCATCTCATGGTGGATCATGTCATGAAATAGAGCAACCATGGCACGTTGGTAGGTTGCCCCAGCATTCTTCAACCCGAATGGCATGACCTTGTAGCAGAAGGTGCCCCACTGAGTGACAAAGGTAGTCTTCTCCATGTCTTCAGGTGCCATCTTAATCTGATTATAACCTGAAAAACCGTCCATGAAGGAGAACACCTTGTGCTGAGCAGTATTGTCAACCAGGACATCAATGTGAGGTAGGGGGAAGTCGTCTTTGGGGATGGCCCTGTTCAGATCCCTGTAATCAACACACATTCTGACCTTACCATCCTTCTTTGGTACCGGCACCACATTAGCAACCCACTGAGGATAAGAAGTCACTGCAAGAAACCCGATATCAAACTGTTTCATAACCTCGACTTTGATCTTCTCAGACATCTCTGGACGCATCCGGCGGACCTTTTGCTTAACCGGAGGGCAGTCTTCCTTGGTAGGCAAGTGATGGACCGCAATGTCGGTATCCAACCCAGGCATGTCTTCGTAGGACCAGGCGAAGATCTCCACATAATCATGTAACATCTGGGTCAATCGTTGCTTCACACTGAGCTCTAGGTTGGCACCAATCTTAACCTCCTTTCTGTCTGCCTCAGTTCCCAGATTTATTGTTTCCACCGGCTCTTCGTGTGGTTGAATTGCCCTATCTTCTTGTTGTAATAGTCTTGCAAGCTCGCCAGGCACTTCGCAATCATCTTCACCTTCGTCTTCGGCTAAGTTGATCGGATTTTCGAAGTCATAACTGGCAGTAGCAGAGTCGTTACCAGTGAGATTCAGAGTGGATTGAAACCTGTATGAGTGAGTGTGTGTAAATACAGCTGTTTTGCAATATATATAAAGAAAGGAAAGAAAGAAAAGGAGCATAAGATTTGAAATGCGAGAAAACTTCCAAGGTTTTTATTCATGATATATGAAATGACAATTAATATGCCCTCACAAATGAAGCCACGGTGCCCCGGGTAAGGCACCGGGCCATAGAGTTTCAATTCATTATTTATTACAAATAACAAAAACAAAAGAATTCATTACTCTGTAACAAAAGTAACAGGTAGGTTGTCTTTTGCAGTCCAATTGCTAGGTCCACTGTCGGCCGTCGGATAAATCCAGTTGTCAAACTCAACTTCATCCAATTCATCATCCTCCCTGATAGCATTCACTCCATGGTTAGGCGTGGGAGCAGTCACCACATTGGGCTTCTCAAGTGCCTCAAACTGTACCTCCTTGGCATCAATAAGGTCTTGCACCTTATTCCTTAAGGCCCAACAGTCATCAGTAGAATGCCCCGGGCTATCGGAGTGATAAGCACAACGGGCATTTGGATTGTACTTGGGAGAGGCAGTATTCACCACCTTTGGGGCCTCTCTGACAGTCACCAAGTTGGTGGATAGCAACTGCGGTAAGATTTGTGATAGAGTCATGCTCAGCCGGGTAAACTCTCTTCTGGGTCTCTCAGCCCTTTATGGATTGGTTTACCGAGGAGCGGCAACAGGTTTAGCAATAACCACCGCGTTGATAGACTGGCGGCGCTCTGGTTTATCTTGTCTTCTAGGACCATATACAACACTGGCCTCCTTCTTAAAGGGTTTCTTCTTAGAACTTGAAGATGCACCCTTCTGAATTTTACCGCACTTCATTCCAGCCTCTATCCTCTCCCCAGTCAGAATAAGGTTAGTGAACCCTGCAGACGAATTACCGATAAGATGATTGAAGAACGGCCCGGAGAGGGTCCCCAAGAACATATCCACCAGCTCACGGTCAGTTAACGGAGGCTGCACCCTGCCAGCCAGATCCCTCCACTTCTGTGCATACTCTTTAAAACCTTCGCTTGATCCTAGCGACATACCCTGGAGTTGGGTACGTGTAGGAGCAAGGTCGGCATTATATTGATACTGCTTGTAAAAAGCAGTAGCCAACTCCTCCCAGTTACGAACCTTGGTCCCATCCAGCTGATAGAACCATTCGAGATGAGTCCCTGAAAGACTCTCCTGGAAGAAGTGGATCCACAAGTTCTTGTCCACTGTGTACGGTTGAATCTTCCGCACATAAGATCTGAGGTGTAGCTTGGGGCAAGACGCCCCGTCATACTTTGTGAAAGATGGTGCCTTAAACTTGTGAGGAATAATCACACCAGTAGATAAGCCCAAGTCTCCGAAATCCAGCCCAGGCACTTGTTGGATCTCCATTGCATTCAGTCTGTCTTCTAGCTGCTTATACCGGTCTTCGGCAGGAGGATACTGTTCCTCATTAAAGTCAGTCTCGTTGTCAGAGACTACTAGACTTAGAGCCTTTCCCCCCTGGGGACTGTCTTTTCCTACAGAAGAACCAGCTTCCCCATTCTGCAGAGTATTACCAAACCTTCGGCCCGAGTTGAAAAGAACAGTTCTCTTCTTCTTCTTCTCCTTCTTCAGGAGCAAAGCCTTCAGCTCTTCTTGGCCTTGAGCCAAACCCATGATCAGCTCTTGAAATTGTGCATTCTGCGCCTGAAGGGCCTTGATAGACATCTCGGTTGATGATTCAGGGTTCATGATGCTGAAATAAACAGCGAAGAACAGTAAGCAACCTGAAAAGAAGAATACCTGCTATGCACATGATGAATGGAATGCGTATGATTTATGTTTTCAAAGACAACCGGGAATCAACTTTGTAAACAAAAAGGAACACACTTCATTAGATTCAACTTTGAAATTTAAATTGTTCAACAGGTTGCCCTTAGGCGTTACAAAAAATGGAAATACTGAAAAGGGAAATAAAACTGTAAAAGAACATCCGAAGCTCATCATTGATCCTAGGGTCTCCTCTTCTCAGTATGGATGTAGTCATTCAGAGCTCGCTCCTTTTCCAACTGCTTTGTCAGCTTCTGGATCTTCAATTCCTTTTCGTTGAACTTTTCCCGATAAGAATCCCGTTCTTCTCGCAGTTGCGACCAAGACCTCTTTAATGTCTCATAATCAGTAGGTATCTGAGGAGGGAGGACAGTTGGAGGAGCCCCATCTTTGTCAGGATACTCAAGAATGACGGGTCTGACAGCTTCGTATGGCATACCTAACTTCTGAGCACGGATGCGAACCCATTTGTAGTAGGCTTACATAGGTAGAGAAGTCTTTGGCCCCAACTCTTGTGGGTCAGCTTTATGAACTCTGTCCCAAGCCTTGATGAACCTACGACGCAACTCGTCACTATCTACCTGAAACTCAAAACTGATGTGAGGCACCAACATCTCATGAGGCCCTGCTCTTCTGGCTCTTCCAAACTGACGGAGAGCTAGACATGGATTATAAGAGATTCCTCCTTGAGTACCAATCAAAGGAACATTAGGGTATTCTCCGCAACGATCAATAACAGCTATCTCATCCAAACCTCTGAAAGTCCAAATGATGTCCTTATCAGTGAGAGACATTAACCTATGAGCCCAACCTCTTCCTTCTTGGTTCTTCAATATGAACTTAGGGAGGTGCGAAATAAACCACCTTGCCAACAAAGGGATACAACACCATAGTGTTCCTCGTCTTCGGGAAGTACGAGCATAAAGTTGTTGTAGGATGTCACCCAAGAGAGTGGGCACAGGATTCTGAGACATGAAGATCCTTATGGCAGTGACATTGATGAAGTTGTCAGGATTAGGAAACAAGACTAACCCATAGATTAAGAGAGCCAAGATGTCTTCATATGCCCTAAAGTCCAAGTCATTCCAGAAACTGTTAGCTTTACCAATCAGAAACTTGGCCAAGAAACCCTTAACTCCGCTTCTAGTCACCCAGTTGTCCATTACTTCTTGATGGGTCAAGGGAAGAGTTGCAGCAACCTCCTCAAGCCTGAGGGTCTTTTCCCAACCAGTAAAGGGAGTCTGATCCAAGATAGGGATACCAAGCAAATCAGAGAACTCTTCCAGGGTAGGGACCAGCTGGAAGTCTTGAAAGGTGAAGCACTGGTACAGAGGGTCATAGAACTGGGTCAGGACACTCATCAACTGTTGATCCCTCTTTGCAGTGACTAAACTGAGAAGAGAACCATGCCTCTGGATGAAAGATGTGGTGTTTGGAATTCTGCTAACCAATTCTTCAAGTAACTCAGGTGAGTGAACAAAGTTGAACCGGATAGTATTCCTTCGCATAGGCATCATGATGTCCTACAAAACAGAGCAAAGGTGAAACCCTCTTGTCTTTGAAATGGTCAGTCCTTATGCAGGATGCATGCAATGCTAATGATGTTATGATGTTATGATAAAGCACACCACAAATATTTACAAAGGCAAACATGTTAAGGCACACAAGTCACACAAGGCAAGCCCTTAAAGTTTAGGCCAGCATGAGGTCTAGGTATTACCCTCTTTCAGTTTGTTGGTTCATACCTGTCCTATCAAAAGTAACTGGGTTCTTAGAGGATCCCAATATCACTGACTACCCTCAATCGGTCATAACTCCAGCATCGCAATATTTTCTTGCGGCCAGAACCATCACGAGAGTTTAGCCTCAATGGGCGTAGCATACTGCTACTGTTCTATTGGCCAAGTTGTGTCTTTTAAGGTTCTAAGGTCTGTTGGTGCTTAATGACTCCTCATAAGACCCATATTCTCCTCGTTGCAACACAAGGGATATCGGTACAGACCAAGGGGCCACACCAACGTAGCCACTGCTTCACCCATGTCGGTCTACACCGGACAGGTCCCTCACAGCTTATACTACCTAAACAGGGTATCCCCAGATCCGGGTTAGGATCTATGTAACTCCAATGCAACCCACAATTTAAAGCAAACAAGTCAAAACAATTGAAAACACAGTTATGAACTATCCTAAGGTACACCTCACTTTATAAGAGTCCCCAGCAGAGTCGCCAGTTCTGTGATCGGTGGATCTGGAACTGACTGTTTAACGCTGGTTCGCGAAATGTCGCGGAAGCAAGAGTCGCAACCGTCTTTTATTTTCTCCAATATGGAAAGGACAAAAGCATAGAAAAATTCCTTATTGAGATTAGTTCTCGGTTCGGGAGGTAGATTTATAGAAAGGGAAGGTGTTAGCAACCTTTCTATCCATGGTTATCCATGGGCTCTTAGATACTTGCTCATTTGTGTTTTCGAAAATGTTTGTTTGCTTTTCAACTGTGGGTTTGAAAAAGTTCCGTTTAAAGTTTCAGTTCGACTCTTGTATCAGTCCTCAAGAGTGTTTGAAAAGTTGTTTTTGAAAGCTTTTTTGCAAAGTGTCGGTGTGAAAAGGAGTTTTTGATTTGTTTTGAATTAGAGCAAGTATCTACGAGTCATCTACCTACCCTAAGGAATTAGTCTGTGTAAATGTCCTTAAGGTAGTGCCATCCCACCATTGAGAGGTAGGTAGCACCACCGTTGGAGGTGTTCGGGTCAATTCGAGGATTAGGGACAGTGTGGTCACCGGAGTAATAGGAAGACACCTTAGAAGCTACCCCCATGCCATGTTCATGGACATGACGACTTACTAAAACATCCTCTACTCGACGACCACGTTTCGAGGGGCAAGGCAACAGTGAGGCGTACCCTAGGAGTGATGTGTGATTTGTGTGTCATTTTCAATTATGTTTATCTTGTCATACATTGGTGATCTACGCTTTGTTTTTTTTTTTGGCATTCATTCTTTCATGTGGTTATTAACAGTTAAAAGGTGCGGGAAGATAAAGTCCTACGCTATTACAAAGGCGCGGGTCTATATCGCCAAATTAAACCAAGACCCAATTTGAATAAATAAAATGTGGAAAATAATGTCCTAAATATCTATTACAAGGCTTTGGGGCAAGTACATGAAATTTAAAAGGGAAGTAAAAAGCAAACGCGCGAAATGTAATTATAATCGAAGGTCCGAGGGTGTTTGACCCTTTAAAGAACTTAAATCGAAACAAAAAAATTAATTAAATTAAATAAAAGAAAGAACTTATTTTTTTGGAGTTTTTGTATTTATGGAATTTAATGAGAAAATTAATTGGAATTAAAAGTTAAATAAAACCCTAATTCTAAATTGTTTTTAATTTATTAAATAAAATTGTTCAAGTTTAACCTAATTCAACCCTAATTAATTAATTGCAAGTATTTACAAAAATAATTAATTATTAATAATAAGAATAAGATGGAATTATTTTATTGAGAAAAGGATAAAAATATTAAAAAAAACCTAATTTTTATGTGTTTTAATTTATTTAAGAAAAAAAAACATTAAACTTAAACCTAAAACTAAAACTAATTAATTGTTGGAAATTTATTTTACAAAACTATTAATGGATTAAATAAAATATATATTTTTATTTTGGACTTTTCTGATTTTTTTTGTATTTTGTATGGTAAAAATTGTTTTGATGAATTAAAAGAAAAAACAATTAAATTAAAACAAATAAAAAAAGAAAAAGAAAAGAGATAGAGATACAAATAAGAGTGGGGTTCTGACCCCATTGTGGAGGTTTGTAGAAAGCAAATAGGCCCACTGATTCTTGGCCTTTTTTGACTTTTCAATGATGCGTGTGGAGCGTTTGACTGATGTCCATGGTGGACTCCAGATCCTGACCTTCAGATTCATCTCCTGGGACATGTGGCGCGCCAAGGTATTGGATGCATGATGGACCCTAGGCAGAGAATTACACCTGAACGCATATTGAATAAAATTATGAAGAATATAGGGGGACCTGGGAATCGAACCCAGGTCCCAATGCTTGAAGGACACCTCACTTACCAACCATCCAAGCGCGTTCGTTTGTAAGATTAGTGGAACCTGATTCATATGAGAGAGAACAAATGCTATTGGTGTAAAACAAAAATTAAGCGCGAACGTTTGAATAGTCCAGTCTGGTTGAGACAACTCAGCATCTTCTTCATGGCTGCTTCGTTTTACCTGAAAATATGAGATAGATAGCGGGGGTTTTAAACCCCCACAATCTGAAACCACAAATAATAGCGAATAGAAATTGGGCAATGATAAATTGAGCGCGATGAGTGTTTTAGATTCGTTGGAATGTTACGAATTCAATGGTCCTAGTCTCATGGTCTAATTTTACCAGATACTCAAAGCCCTAAATGGAAGCTTCTGAAACCCTAGAACACTTCAATGGTATATCTCGCTACAGGCAAGATTAGTTCAATTAAAATACACCAAAAGCTTCAGTGAGTCCACATTAGTACAAATCAAACATTAAACTGCATTGATATGGCATGAAAATATGAATACGAATATGCAAAAAAAACATGAACAGGGTGACTTCGTGCTACCAGTTCTTGAGGTTAGGGATTGTGATTTCGATTGAGAAAGCTTCCTGGATGTGTAAGCAAGCTATTGGAATGGTTATTTTGCCTTGAAACAAACTCTAGATGTGTTTTCAGTTTTTGAAATTTTTTAGAGAAAAGTGCAAAGTGTATGGTGTTCTTGGGCGCAGCCTCTTCGTTCTTGTGATTAGGGTTAGGTTTCTGTATGTATATGGAATGATTTTGGTCAGAAATCCAAGCCCAACAACCATGTATTCAATGCTTTTGAGATTTGATTTCAATGGTATCTTTTTCAATCTTTTTCATGTCCTTTTGATGCCAATCATTGCCAATCACCTTGATTCTTTCCTTATTGAATAGTGCACGAAATCTTGAGTGAATTCTATGCACAAAAAGATTTGAAAAGCATGGATTAGTATTTTTCTTATAATTAATTTTAATTAAATGAATTAAATAAATTAAATATTCAATTAATTAATTAAAAATAGGAAAATAACTCCCCTTTGGGTCAATGGGTCGTGCATAGCTTTTGGGTGATGATTCTTGGAAGAAATTGAGGCCCATTAGCAATTTTGAGGTATTTGAAGTAAAGTTGACTTTTCAAAATTCCCAAAAATTTCCCAACTTCCACAAGGCATATCTTGCTCAATTTTTAAGCTTTGATCATGTTCTTGGACTTAAAGTCCCTTTTTGTTGACTTTTGAAAATGACCTATAATGTTGAAATTGATAACTTTTTGTGAGAGCATTTCTTGGACTTGAAGTGTGAAGATGAGTTGTAGGAAATGTCATTCTATTCAAAATTAGCTTTGGATGGAATTTTTGTGATAAACCATGTGGAAGTTATGCCTTGGTCAATTTGCAGTTGACTTTTTCAACTGTCCAAAAATAGAAACTTTTGCATCTTGAGACTTTTTGAGCCATGCTTTGAGAATCATGATCAAGAATTGATCAAATAATGTTTGTGGCTTCAAAATAAGATGTTGACCAAAAATTTGGACTTTTGACTGTCAAATGACCATTTTGCCCCTACAGTTGACTGTTGAGCAATTAGGGTTTTTGACTGTGCAATTTGGTGCTGTGAGTCTTGAAACCTTGCATCTGGATGCTTGACAATGTTTATAGGCATGTGGGACTTGTTTGGACCCTTGTAAACCTCAACTTCTTTGTCAGAACCAAAACCCTAATTTTGACTGTTAGGAGGCCACTGGATTGTGCAACCCTTGAGTGGCCTTTGAACCTTGATCTTTGGCAAATCTTTGAAGAATATGGGAGGGCAAATTTTGGGGTACAATAGGTGGGCACCAAACATTTTGAGCCTTAAATACTTTTTTCTAAAATTGTGAACCAGGACATGTTACAATCCTTAAAAGTCCTAATTGAAGCAAGGGTTAATTCGAAAGCAAAACTGTTACGAGAATATGGTAACCTGACTCCTAGGAGACTTGCTTAAAACTTTTGAGTTGGTATCACTCCCTCTTTTATTTTCTTTGTACAGAAGAAAAAAAATTTCAGCATATTTTCAATAAAAGTTTTCTAACTTCAATAAAAGTATATGATTTGCATTCCATTCATCATTCATAGGATAAAACATTCTTTGCATATGAAAAAGTGCTTAAACATCAAGCGAGCTTGCATAATGATCATTAGATGAAGAGTTTGATTATCCCGAGGGATGAATTCTTCAGGAATATGTTGAAAATAATGATCTTAATCTGGGGCATGCTCTCTATATACTTCTTTGAATTGAAGACGATTGGTTTAAGAGTTTGATCAAGAAATTTTTGTCTGATGATTGTATGGATGTTTTGTTTACCCCAAAGTCTCTGATTGAGCAATGACGTATCTTTTCCAGTTGGCCCCGAAGGATAATTTTCTTCAAGCATCTGCTCGCGCGCGAAGCAGTTTGAGTTGAGAAGTATGGTTGTATACTAGCTTGTTATAATACGTAAGTCAATTATCCCGAGAAGGTGTTATCTTCCAAACTCCGTGAACTTATCATTCCTCTGTAAGCATGAGGTAAGGAAATGGTTTTCCAAGATTCTTCTAATCTGGGGCAATCAAGTAAAGATCTGTTGACTCCCAAAGTTTTGTCAATCTGGGGAAGTTATGTCAAGATTTGACAAATCTCTCTAAAAATTCATTGGTTAGAGGAGAATCATTTTAGAATATGAAGATGCACGAGCATTCACTCAGGCATGGTTGAAACCGCTTCCAACTTTGGTTAGCCGGAGGCCGTGTTTCAAAGTTTGTAACACTGAGGCAGTTTATCTGGATGGTATAGACCTCAGGAAGTCCTTTCAAGGTGCGTTCTTTAAGATCCCTACAGAACGGGGCAAGACATTATGCAGGGGAATCTCTCCACCTCAGAGTTGAGCAGGTTAAGTCTAGTCACAGGCTAAATAACTTGTGAATTTGAAGAGCATGACAAGAAGTCGAAATTGTTATCCTCAGCTCATCATAATTTTAAGGCTTGGTATTGATGTTCCTTCATTAGGAGTTGAGATCCTTGTCTCCGACTGAATTCAAGATTTCTATCCTTAGTATAGATCTCAGAAAGTCTTCTCGAGGAGAGTCTTTTCAAAGGTTAGTCAACCTAAAGTAGTTACGTCGAGATTCGACGAATCTCTCCATGGATCTCTTACATCAGAGAATTATCCAGAGCCCAAATAATCTGGGGCCGATTATATCAAGTCAAAAATACCTTTTCCAGCAAAGTTGTCACACTATGCCTGGGGCACGTTCATTGATCTGTTTCGCATGAGTTTTCATGTGCTTTGCTTATCTGTGTAATTCTCCATTACCAGAGCAACATCTTTCAAGATGATTAAGATGTCCCTAACTTGGATCGTTTCCTCCGAAGCAACACTGAGGGTTCTATTGCTCCCCAATAAGTCTTCTCAGATGAGAAATTTTAAGAATGACCAACTTGAATTCTGGATTAAAAGAGTCTCATTCTCTGGATGCATAAAGTTTGTCTCCCGGTATCACCTAGCAGAAAGTCTTTCGACTGAAAGTTGTGATCTTTTGATTTTGAATTTCCATTTAACCGGCAGACCCAACATGTTTGTGTTCGTAAGAGAGTATCTATTCCTCGGAGCAGAGCATCATTACCCTGGTTGAAGATTTGGTTGAATATCTTCTTATTCCTTGATGAAGTCGCTTCAAGAAGACCAAATCTATTTGAGATTAATCGTGGGTTTCTACGGATATCTGAAGTTTCTATTACTCCCTAATGAATCTCCCAAAGCGGAGAAATTTTAAAGATTGACTAATTGGAATTTTAGATTAAGAAGATTCTTATCCTCCAAGTGCTATAAGTTTCGTCTTCCCAATATCACCTAATAAAAGTGGAGTGTTCTCATCCCCAACTGAAGTCGAGAGTTCCTTCGAAAATTTCTCCTATTCCCCGATGAAGTCACTTTGTAAATATTTCTTGTTCAAGAATTTGCTAATTTCCATAGCTGAAGCATAGTTTGAAGTTCGTTATGCTGAGAATCTTTTATTATCCCCAGTAAAGACTATTCAAGTCTGTTCAATTTCTTAGCGAAGTCATGGGAGCATCATCTGACTTCCTCAGAGGAGGCTGTTTATGAGGATCTCTTGTCCAAGATTTCTCATTCCTCAATGGAACTGGCTTATTCGAGATCTCTCTCTCAGGAATTTTCATTCCCCCATCTGATTTGTGTTGAGGGTTATTTCATCTCTCCAGTGGAGACTAGTGTCTGAGATCTCTTATGCAAAATTTCTTCTTTCTCTAGCGGAGCTGCCTTCAGAAATATCTTATTCAGAAATCCTCATTTCCCCTATGAAGTGGTCTTATCCAGAAATCTCCTATTCAAGAATTCTCATTTCTCCGATGGAGTCGTTTCATAGAAAGCACTTATTCACAAATTCTCTCTTATCCCAGTGGATCTCAATCCTGGATGTTGATAAGTGTTACTTCCCCAAAAGAGTACGCTATTGCGGTTTCTAGCCCCAGGATAGAGCATCATATCAGGATTTCGTTTTGATTGAAGCACATTCTCATTCCCCAGCGGAGCTGAAGGTTCTCGTTTTTCCAACAGTAACATATTTCGTAGAGTTTTTCATGCGAAGACTATTTCATTCCTGACAAGAGTTCTTTTTGTAAGGTCGTTTAGCCCAGCATGGATCTTCATATCCTTGGCAGCATAAGGGCTCTTTATCCCTAGTGATAGAGTATGGCTGAAACATTTCCTCAGGCGAGTTCTGAACCTCAAGCTTATGGTTCAAAGATACCCTCCTTTTCCCAAGGTGAGGATTCTTACTCCCTAGCGATAGTATCTTCGGTGTGGTCTGGTTAGAATTCTTTTGTCTAAGAATTTCTATAATTCTCCAGTCGAAATCACTTTCATTATATACTTATATCAAAAGGTCCCAGCTCCGAACAATGTTCTCTTTATCCGTGGAAGGAGATATTGGATCTTTTCCCCAGAAGGTCAAGAGGTGGAACATATGTCAAGATTTTTTCTGCACTACAATTTATTTTTGTAGTATTCTCCCCATGAAGTTATACCCAGTGAGAAATTGACAAGATTTCAAACAAAATTCAGTTGAATTTTGATTTCCCACAGACCTTATTTATGCTCTCTCCGCTAAGTTCAAGTATCCATTTTTCATTTCCTCATAGATGTTACAGTCTTTGATGTGATCTTATCTAGCGGAATCTGCAATTTATTTTTGCAAGCTTTATCAGGGTCCAACCTATGGTTATTGGTATTTTCGTTTCTCCAATCTGGGGCACTTAAGTGGAGGATCGATCTCTCAAAGTTACACTACTTTGGGGAAGAATATCAAAGATTGTACAAGTCCCATGAATTCCTCTCAATGAATTTTTGTTCACTCTGTAAGTTGAAGCTTGTCAGCACCTATGCAAGAGTCTCACCTCTAACTTTCAAACGCTGGAACAGGGAACTCCCTGCAAAGTTGTTTCTCCTAAGCATTGTCATGTGAGGGATTCTCGAGGAGGATAAGGTTCTTGGATACCTTCATTCCCCAACAAAGTCTGGATGAGTACTATCTCATTTCTTAATAAATACTATTCCCAACAGATTTTACCTTCCAGATTGAATTATCGTTGAGGTCTGCATTCAAAAATTCTCATTTTTTCCATATAGGTCGTGACTTGGGGCATTTCTTTATTAAAAGGATCTTTTATCATCCTCAGTAGAGTTGATGTTGGTTGAGATTTCCATATCCTCATTAAAGTCGACATTGTTTGACTATCTTCATGGCCTATGTTATGACGGCATATCCAAGGTTCCTTTCATCCCTGGTAGTCGGGTTCTTTGTAAATAAATCCATGGAAGAAGAATTCCTGGTAGGGGTTCCCTCTTTTAGACTTTGGTATCTCTTATCGCCAACAAAATACGCCACGACAGAGTTTTGTATCCCCAGTGGAGTTTTGTATCCCCAGTGGAATTTTGTATCCCCATTGAAGTTTCGCTTCCTCAATAGAGTTTTGTTGCCCCTGAAATATATTTTAAGAGAAAGGCTTCATTCTGAGACTCCAAGTTTGAAGATGTCGCATATGCCCAGTGGAGTTGTTTAAATGTGAACTCACATTCTGAAGAAGTTTCAATTCTGTAGCGGAGTTTCCAATTAGATATTTATTGTCCTGACCTCTCATTTCCCAGCTAATTTGTTACTTGGGGAATCCCTATGTTAGGATCTTTCCTTATCCCCAGTAAAGTATGTTATCCTACTTTGATTCTTAATATCATTGTTAGGTGTGATGTTTTATCATTTGGTTTATTGATGTTTTGCCATCCTTACCATGATATACTGTTATCTTTTAGCCGATGTTTCACCATCACATATTTATTTGAAGCCGATGTTTCGCCATCGCACATATTTGTTATCCTACTTTGATTCTCAATATCATAGTAGGTTTGATGTTTTATCATTTGGTTTATTGATGTTTTTCCATCCTTACCATGACATGTTATTATCTTTTAGCCGGTGTTTTTCCATCGCATATTTGTTTGAAGCCGATGTTTCGCCATCACACATGTTTGTTATCCTACTTTGATTCTCAATATCATTGTTAGGTGTGATGCTTTATCATTTGGTTTATTGATGTTTCGCCATCTTTGCCATGTCATCTTCCTATCTCTTAGCTAATGTTTCGCCATCGCACACTACTTTAGCCGGTGTTTCGCCATCACACATGTTTGTTATCCTACTTCGATTTTCAATATCATTGTTAGGTGTAATGTTTCATCATCTTGTTTGATATTTTGCTATCATGCTGGCGTTTTATCTATTTATCTGAGTTTATGTTGCCATGCGATGTTTTTCATCTCTTCTTACTATTTTATCATTGTTGTTGACATTTTTATTGTTCTATCTGATGTTTTTCCATCTTGATTGTCGTTTTTATCTTCTTAACTAAAAAACACAAACCAACCAAAAATATATGAGTCGAACTATGGCTTCTATGATTCCTTAAAAGGGATACGTAGGCAGAGGCTTTTGTGGGGCCTAATCGAGCATATCTTTGTAAATATTCCTTTCTTTTCCCAACACTTTCTTTTCATTTTTCTTTGCATGCATTCCTTTTTCAACTTTAAGCCTTAGATATATATTTACACACCCTTAGATTAGAACAACAAGAGTGGATACCATAGAGTACTACAGGCGTGTGGGGTGCTAATACCTTCCCCTCGCATAACAGACTCCCTTACCCGATCTCTCGGTCGCAATACTGTGAATTCTCCCTCTTCAGGTTTTCTCGATGTTTACCTTTCCCTTTTGGTGGGATAAAATACTTTCGGTGGCGACTTTATTGATATTTCATTATCGTATGACAGTTTGGCCGGTTGTTTCAGCAGTCATACTCCTTTCACTGCCAGATTATAGTTCAACTGTACCAACAACATTGCTAAGTTCCAGATTAATACCTATAATAATCCAGGAAAACTATCTGTGGATGACTGATTGTAGATTAATACCTGTAACAAGCCAGGAAAACTATCTACATGAGGAGATTAAAGATTAATACCTGTAACAAGCCAGGAAAACTATCTTTCTTTCTCAAGTCAGAGATTAATATCTGAAACCAGCTAGGACAACTATCTCGACGACCGACAAAAACAAGTTCCAGATTAATACCTGTAACAAGCCAGGACAACTATATGTGGACGATCGACTATAGATTAATACCTGTAACAAGCCAGGAAAACTATATACACGAGGAGATTGAAGATTAATACCTGTAACAAGCCAGGAAAACTATCTTTCTTTCTCAGGTCAGAGATTAATACCTGAAACAATCCAAGACAACTATCTCAAACGACCAATAAAAGCAAGTTCTAGATTAATACCTGAAACCAGACGAGACAACTATCTGTGAATAGATGATTGTAGATTAACGCCTGAAACCAGACAAGAAAGCTATCTACATGACCGGACAAAGAAATCTTGCACAGGTTTCTTCTCATGACCTCCATATGCAGTCTAACACTGACTCATCCTGAAGCAATCTTACATTGATTCCTTCTCAACTTCCAGATGCAGTCTAACACGGACTCATCCTGAAATAGCCCTACACCGGCTCTTTCTAATAAATTTTAAGGTAACAGTTAATTCCATTATCCCCAGCTAGTTACTGTGAAGCCTGGATTTCAACCAGAAAGCAGAAAACTCTCATCTCTCCATTACAGAGATAACTCCTCAGTAGAGTCTTGGACAACTGAAGTTCCTAGATTCTATTCCCCACTGAGTTTTCCTAAAAAAGAAGAACAATAGAAACCCACATTCCCCAGTGGAGTCCTTCTCAGACAGCAGGAATAGGAACCCCCACAAAGGGACCATTTATGAAATCAGCATCTACTTTAGATGGCATCTTTAAGCCCATCTCTGATGACTCTATGTCATCTTCTCCAAATGGCATCTGTAAGCCCATTCCCGATATCATCAACCATCAGTGTTACATCATGCGAGTGCAAATTTTTGGGCACTCTAGTGTTCATTCATGTTCCACCTTCAGATCACGAAAGGCAGGCAAGCCAATCTAAATCCTCAAGTTTAAGAAGATTGAATAGGGGAAGCTGTTGTACCCCAAAATTTTCCCTCCCACTTTTACTCAAGACATGCTCCTAGAGCTCCTTAAGTCACAAGGATGACCAAGAATTTACCAAACAAATTCTCCTCCTAAGTATTGAACCTCCAATTAGTGTTTCACTTTTCATCAGGATGTGTGAGCTCCAAAGGTCTCAAACATTTTCCATGGTCCTAATATGCCTTCAATATTGTCCATGACAAATTTCATGCCTTACACTACAAGTTTGCTCAGTCAATTGCTCAAATGCTTGAAAATAAACTATGCTAGGTCAAAAGTCAACTGTGGGCCAAATACAGTCAAACTTCTTGATTTTTGGTCAACATAAACATTTTGAAGTGATATACATAATTTGATCAAGAGTTGATCATGATTCCACAAGAAATACTTCTAATCTATCAAAAGTCAAGAATTGCTAAATTAGGGTTTCTATAGGAAAAGTCAACTGAGCTTTGACCAGGCATAACTTTCACATACTTCATCCATTTTTCCCCAACAAAAGCCCATTTTAAAGATAATCTCGTTCCCTACAACTTCTCTTTTTCTCTCTAGTCCAAGAAATGCATCATTTGAATGATACAATCTCATACATTACAGGTCATTTTTAGAAAGTCAACAAAAGGCACTTTTTGTCAAGACCATTTACATCAAGATAAATTCTTCAAATGCAAAATTGACCAAAAGAGAGATTGAAGTATACATGTTGGGCTTTCAAAAATTCCAAGATCATCATCATGAGATGAAAATTGAGCAAGTTATGGCTTTCCCAAGTTGGGAAGATTTTGGAAATTTCAAGATTTGTGCATTGAGCAAAATTGAACTCTTAGGTCAATGACTTAGTTTCTTGGACTTCAAATATCTTCCTAAGCTTATAAAGGACCTGTAATCTCACTCTTGCCATTCCTTGCAATTTCTAGCTATTTTATTTTATTTTATTTTATTTTATTTTATTCAAATAAATATAAAATAAAATGCATAAAATAATGGATATTTGTTTTGGGCATATGGGTTGACATTTTGGATCAGTTTTGAGCCCACAAATTTGTGCCAATTTGTCCAGATTCATCCAAGTTTGAAAATGGCATAATATATACATTTTGGCATTTTTTAAAATTTATGATCATGGTTTAAAAACAATGGTTATGGCTTGTATTCTTACCATATTTCCTTGTCCCCTCCTGTTGTACCCCAATTTTTTACCTAAGATCCCATTTTTATTTTAAGTCAAGGTCACGAAATACGGTCAGTTTTAACGTCTCACCTTCGAGCTTCGACTATGCGAAGATTGTCAAGTGTTTTGAACATTTTTAGCCTATGTATCACTAATTTCTAATCCATACAAAGGTGTATGTTCATGTCTTCTTTTGCTTCATGTGCAGAGACAGGTCTGAATCAAGAGCATCAGGTGTCGCGCCTCAATTAAGGTTTTGAGTCTCCCAAGCCAGAAGTACGGTTGATTGTGGATTCTCGAAGGCTGATTCATCAAGGCACAACTGTTGCACCCTAAATGTCGCCCCTAATTTTTTCAGTCGCACATTCATACCATATTTAGTCATTTGGTCACAATCATTAGTAAATACCTTCATTCATCACATTTTGCATCATTAGTCGTATTTAAGTTGACCAGAAAAAGTCAGTTTAAATCAAAGTTTGCATCGTCTTTCAGTTGTAAAATACCCGACATTTCATTTCATTCATTTTTATCTGTTTACTATTTTCTTGCATTGCTCCAAATTGTTTATATGTCGATAATAAAATATTTCGGTTTTATAGACAGACTGTTAAAAGCGATTCGACACTATGTGGGAAAGTAGCGAGAAAATATTTCAAGTTTTCACCTTTTACCGATCATTTTATGAATCTGCGCTTCGCGTAGATTATGACGGTATGCTCGCTTTATTTTTTCGGTACAGTTCGAAGTCTCGTTTTTAACCTTAAACGTTTGTTTAGTCTGATATTTTTATTATTATTTTATTTTTGATTTTTTGACTTCTTGAATATTTTTTCTTTAATCTTCGTGACATGTAGTTTATTTTAATGTGTTCATTTTATTTTTTCGGATAATTTTTCTCCTGTTTTTTACCGTTTTCAGTCATTTTAAGTCTTTATTTTTTATTAAGAAAAAATTCAAACAAATTATTTTAGTTTGAGTTAATTTGAACACTTTCAGGTTTTGTTTTATTTTTACCATTCAGGGGCTTTTTGGTCACAAAAATATATTTGTTACACTACACTTTATTCCTATTGGTTGTTAACAGAAGTTATGGATCGATACTGAATTTTCCAAATGGAATTGAATAATGGACGGATATGATTGCAAACTGAAATCATTTTTTCCTCTTCATCTGACTATTTAAATAGTCTTCATTTTCTTTGTGAAGGACAACAAAAAAATACACCAACAGTAACATTTTGAACCCATCTTCTATCTAACTCCCTCTAATTTCTTCACTCAGGAACCTCCCTCTCTCTGCGAAATAGTAACACCAAACCCCAATATCCCTTCTTCCTCTGAACATCACCATCCAAAATCATCCCCTTCAATGTCTCTCGCTACAAACAGTAATCTCCCAATGATTTCAACATCACTTCCTCTCCTTCTCAAAATCACGCCCGCTCTCACCACTGCCGATTTCGTTCTGACATCGTATCTGTCACCTTGCTCCGTTCATCACAGCTTCAGTCCGCCTTCGACAATCAACAAAAACGATTCTCCAATCTCTTTGCTCAAGTCTCTCCGTCAATGCCTCTGATTCCATCTCTCATCTTTGCTTTGAGCCTCCATCAACTCCTCCGCCGCTCTGTCAAAGTTCAACCATCTTTCACTCTCCACAAAAACCCAATCTTCTCCCTCAATTCCCACTCCCTCCATCATCATCAACATCATCAACAATGCAGAATCATCACCGCCATCGCGCTTTCGATCTATAATAATCACCTTTTCCCCTTCCTTCCATTTCTTAATTTCAATTTTCCGTTTCAGAAAAATGCTGGAAGCAATGGAAAGTTCAGTGAATGGTGGTTTCTCGCAGCATTTACAAAGCTTTGGTGATATCAGTGAAGAAGAACTCTCGGTTCTTCCACATCACACCAAAGTCGTTGTAACCGGAAACAATCGCACCAAATCGGTACTCGTTGGTCTTCGTGGTGTTGTCAAGAAAGCTGTCGGACTTGGAGGTTGGCATTGGCTGGTTCTTACCAATGGTATTGAAGTGAAGCTGCAGAGAAATGCTCTTAGTGTGATTGAGCCACCTACTGGTAATGAGGTAGATGATGACCTTGAATTTTAGAATACTCAGTGGCATGGATCAGATATGGCATCCGGTGAAACTCAAAAGTCCCACAGATCAAGGCATAGAATGCATAGATCATTAGGATCATCTCACAAGAGCATGAGCAGGTCCTTCTCTGTTGATTCACAATCCAAGGGATCCATCTCTATGCCTCCTGGGTGGACGAAGGTTGATTTGAGCAAATTGAAAATAGCTGCATCGGGAAATTACCGGTCTCTCTTCCGGAATCCGCAAGCCGAACAACAACACCTCACTCCTCAAGACTCTGCCCCTTCTCACACCGTGGATACACCATCTACTTCCGACGCCGATCTACCACTCTCCAACAATTTTTGTTCGCATTGCACTGCTGTCTGCAACGTCGGGTTCCCTCCATGTTCATATCTGCTCGCATCAACCTCTGCCATGTTTTGGTAAATTTCAATGGTTTTATTTTAGTCAATTCCTATATTTTTGTTTGTGTTTAATTTGATAATGAATTGGTGTTGTTAATAATAAATTATTGGTGTTAAGTTGATGAAGAGTTTTAGATTTTGTTAGATAAGTATCAATGAATTTGTGGTGGCAGTTTTGATATTATTTTCTGATGAAGAATTTGTTACGGTTATGTTGTCCGGATTTATACCTCGCCGATACTTTGATTCAAAACTTATTTTTAATCACTTTTGAGTTTAATGTGAATATGGCATGATGATGATTATTGATTCTAATTGGAATCTTGATATTGAATTTAAAACTTTAGGAATATAATGAAGAACATGAAATGGTGGTAGTGAAAAACTTGGTTACTATCACATAGAGAAAATTGTTATCTCTTTCTTTTTTTATTTTAAGTTTTTTTATTATTTTATTTCATCCTTGTTTTCTTTTAGACTCTTTTGTTTGTTTTATAATTCTAAATTTATATTTTTTTTATTAATGTTTATTTTACTGTTTTGGTTTAGTTTTTTTGAAAGAAAAAAAAAATAATATCAATCAAGTAGTTCCATAGATTTTTGGTAAAATTTTGATTAGATAACCATTTTTAAAATAAAAAATAACTTCAAATTAATAGTTAATTTTTCTTTGTTTTAATTTTTGTAGTGTTTATTTTTTTAATAATTTTTGTTTAGAATGATTTCTTGTGAACTTTCCTCTTCTTGATAGTTTGTTTAAATGTGTGTTGTTTTTGTGTTAAATTTGTGACTTTTGATTCAATTCATCTTGGTTCTTATTTGTGTAAATATTCATGTCCATTCATACAATTTCATTTCAATTCTTTAATTTGTGATTTCTAACATAGATTTTAATTGTTGCAATTTCATTCACTTTCATTTCTGTACCGCTTATGCTACTAACAAGTTTGTTTATTGTGAAGATTTCCGAGAATTGTTTCAAGCGTTCATTCTCGCATAGCGCATTTATACTTTTTCTTTATTCCCTTTTTACCTTACTACTTTGATTTAATATTTGGTACTGTAAATATATACTTGTACATAATATTTTGACTGTGTATTTTACTTGTAAATAAATTCAGGTTTTGAAAATATTATTTTCATCGCATTGTGATTTTATTTTTAATTCCAACTAACTTCTGAAAATTGTACGGACGCACATAAGTTTTCCCGTGCTGTTAGTTTTGTCTGTATATTTCATGTGATGCAGGGATTCTTATCTCCGTGAGCTTTATCCATCGCCTTTGCGCTTTATCTGATTCCTCTCCTGACACGCTTTTCTCGTATGTGATTTATTTTCACTTGATGCATTTTATCTGACGCTTGGAGTATTATCTCACATCAGGTTTTTTGATGATGCTGTCGACTTGTGATTTATTTTCACCCAAGGTTTGATATACTCTTAGCTTATTTATCCGTCTGTGGTTTTAACTCCGAGGGAAAGATTTAAATTTGTTGACTTCACGTCATCAAATACATCTCATCCGATCGTGCGAATACCCTTTTTTTCATTTTTTGTTTGTTTACTATTTTGCTAAACTCAAGATAATTTTCCCAAAAGACTCCATTTTCAAACTCACACCTTTCAAGTCAAAACTTCGACACTAGGTCGTCGTATCTTCAAAATCTCTCCAACACCGATTTTTAGCCAAACGAACCATTTTAATAAAACAAACAATTTTAACCAAAAACAGATATTTCAAAAGGTTCCTGCGGAGTACCGCAAATGCATTGGATGCTAATACCTTCCCATTGTATAACCAACTCCCGAACTCTAGATCTTTTCAAAAATGCATTGTATTTTCATTACTTTTAAGTATTATTTTACATTGCATATTTAAGGGTTTTATTTCGCTCTTTTCCCTTTTCCCTTGGAAATAATAAAGCGCGGTGGCGACTCTTGCTTTTGCGAGTCAAGTTAATTGATAGCTTGATCTCCGATTTTCACCGCTACAGAATTGGCGACTCTGCTGGGGAAAGATTGACCTCTTGCTGGTCCATCCCTAAGTGGGTTAAGCCTAATTTGTTTTATCTGTTTTATCATTATTTGATTGTTTGATTATATGTATATATTATGATTATTTGGGTGTTGATAATATTTACAAAGGACAAGTCCTATACCCGGACTAAGTTACACTTAGGAATAGGACGGGCGGTATAGTCATGTTAACTTTGAGGGAGTAATCCCGAAGAAGAAGGCATGAGATCCCCCACTCAGTGGAAGGCCCTTTTGAACGTAATATTTGTTTACCGAGTAATCGGGAAGACATTATTATTTTCGATCTGGGAGCCAGAGAAGCTAGGAACCGTAGAACCCTAACCCATCTTGGCCTTTTAGGTGTAGCGCGGAGATTATAACAGAGTAATCCGGAAGTAATTGTTACGCGATGCTACGCTCGGATGAGTTTCTCTTGAGAATATTGCTGATTATTGAGTAATCAAGACGTTGGTTATATCTGAAGGAGGAATGTAGACTCCGGGAACTCTTAGAACCTTGTTCTACAGGTGTGATTAAACCGTTAGTACATACCTTGGGGGTGTTCCTTACCTTGACTCCATGCTCGTGACGTTGAACCTTTCGACTTTATTTGTGACCTTGCTTGTGGTTGTTGCATAGCCATGCATTCATGCATCCATAACACCCTTTTCACTTGACTTTGAAGGAATTTGGAGGTCTTTCTTTGTAAACATCACAAGTTTCGTCAAGCTCAATGGATCTTGGGTGTTGATAGGGCGAAAACCCTAATCCACCAAAATGGATGATTGATCTTGATGATAACTTGATCAATGTTGGGAGCCAATTTAAAATTCATCTTCTATCTTCATACTTTGATGTTTACAACTTAATATCTTGAGTTCCTTGAAAATCAAATAAAAACTCTCTTTTGCATATCATACATCATTCTACATTTTTGGTTTCACTTTCAAAGGTCTTTTTCCGAGTCTTATTTTTCCTTTGGTCTCACCAGTACAACCCTCGCGCTAAGAGGACAATGGAGAATATCAAGCAAAAGGTTTCTGAACTCCGTAGAGAGATGACTATTTTGAAAGCTAGTATGGAGCACTTAACTGGTTTGGTTGAAATTCTGGTTGCCGCCCAAGTCAATCCTTCTAGGAGGGAGGAAGCAATGATAAAAGTCTTCACTGAAACTCTAAAATCATTCTCTCATGAGAAGGTGATGGTTAATGCACCTAACGACTTTCCTGACAAGGTGAATGTGGGAGTGCGTCTAGAAGAAGATGTCGGAAAGGGATGTTCATATGAAGATGGTAGCTCAGCTAATGGTGTGAAGAAGTTTGATAATAACTTTTCCAAGAAGAGAACCAGAGGAAGAAATAATCATCGTCAGAATCATCATGTTTCTCCTATTCATCAACAGAATCAACAAGTTCCTAATCAGAGGAAAACCCAGTTTGAT
The DNA here is from genome assembly GCA_948472305.1 of Vicia faba. Classification (NCBI taxonomy): domain Eukaryota; kingdom Viridiplantae; phylum Streptophyta; class Magnoliopsida; order Fabales; family Fabaceae; genus Vicia; species Vicia faba. The sequence goes on from OX451735.1 coordinate 1,235,056,421, forward strand.
CCAATTCCAATTACCTATACAGAGTTGTTCCCTATCCTGATGCAGAGGAATTTGGTTCAGACCCGACCTCCACCGAAGGTTCCTGAGAAGATACATTGGTACTACAAAGCTGATTTGGCTTGTACCTTTCATCAATGTGCTCCTGGGCATGACTTGAAGGGTTGCTTTGTTTTAAAGATTGAGGTTCAGAAGTTGGTCAGAAGTGGTATCTTGTCATTCAAGGACGTTGGTTTTGAAGTTCAAATCAAGCATGCGCCGAAGAGTAAACACGATTGATAGTGACTTTGATTTTTGAAGGATGTTTTCGGTAATTCAAGTCCAGATGGAAAGCCTTCCTAGATTATTAACTTATTCATGCTTTTTGTAATTTTTCTTGTTTATCAAAACATTGTTTGCATGTAAGAACTTGTTTGCATCTGTATGATTATCTTAATACAATGAGTATGTTTGTCTTGAAGAAATTCATTCGTTTCACTCATATTTGTTTTCAAATTTTAAATTTCTTTTGGCATTATGATACCAACTTGTTACCCATTCTCTTGCCTAGGCAGAGATTGAAGGGAGGATGATGATCTAAAGAACACAAAATCTTTGGTTGCATGCTTTTGGATAAAATCTTGCTGATGATGTACAGGCATTGTTTCAAATTCCTAAACACCGGAGATATAAGGAAGATAATCCCTTGCTAACCCCTTTTGAGCCTTTGAAGTAGAAGTTTCTTTTCTATACGAAAAAACCTTGAATTTTAACCTGGGGCAGGGTAGTTTTTAGTTAATCTGACTGAGTGTTCGAAATTCATAAGGAAGATGTTTTTTGAAGAGAAACTACGAGGGCTATCCTTCATGTATAATGAATCTAGAGGATGTGGAACCACAATGTTATCCCTCATTCATCAAGAAACGAGGCAATCACAATCCTCTCAACAAGCAAAGACAAGCTAATGTCACACATTTTGTTCAAAAAGTCAAAAATCAAGAAAAAGAAAAGCCTGCTAAGTCAAAAAAAAAACATGAAAACGTGTGACTTAGGCAAAATTAAGGCATCCCGCTGGACTGTCAATTCAAAAAATTAGTTCAGGCAAAAATTAGGGAAAATAAAAATTGCAAAGAAAGGACTACAAAGAAAATTCCTCAGCAAAGAACAAATTGGTGACTACAAACAAGAAGACATGAGGGTGATTTCTACTCCGAAAGCCTCATCGTTTCCTTGACCGTCACAAAATCCTTTTGAGAGATGAACACTCATGTTGAATTAACTGAACATAGGGTTGGAGAACATCATGAAGAATGGGTGGGCACCAAATATTTTGAGCCTTAAAATCTTTTTCTAAAAAACCATGAACCAGACCACGTTACAACCTTCAAAAGTCCTAATTGAAGCAAGGTTATTTTGAAATCATACTTCAATGAGATAGTGTTACTGACTCCCATGAATGTTCTAAATAGTTATGTTGGTATCATATGTTTTTCCTATACAAAAATAAATGATGCTCTAACTCGCAAAGTTTGTGCGATATCTTTTCAAAATTGCATTAGAATTTTCATTCTCATAATAAAATTTTATAACTGCAAAACATTTGTTTGATATCAAGGAAACTCACATATAAGCACCAGTGATGAGTCTATTCTTAAGGCTTGAAACTATGTTGAGTAATTGGAGAATCATTTCAAGAAAAAAATCATATCCAGGGGCATGTCACCTGAAGACCGTAAGCACGAACATGTTGCTTCTCCCAGTTAATGCTTTCCCAACTTGTTTACCCTTTATTGGGGCAAAATTTGAAGACTTTGTTGTACCAACTACAGTCAATCTGGGGCAATCAAGTCGAGATTCGATGAATCTCTCTAAGAGTTTGAAGACACCAGAGCATGGTGAATGCCAGGTCTTTTGTAAAATCCTCTTGAGACGATTTCTCCTCATCAACCATATAGCTTGGGGCATTTTAGAAGTGAAGTTATTCGCAAGAATTATCGTGCAACATGCAGCTTATCAGCAGTAAACTTGGGGCATCCAAAATTAGTCCCAGGGGCAATCCAGATTTGTTAAGATATGTGATATGTTTTACACACATTATCAGAGGGTGGTGTTCCCAGTATCTCCAGCTAAGCAAGACTTCTTTCCAGCTGAAACTTTGTTTGTGTTGTTACCCTTTCAATGGATTGTTTGCAATAGAAGACTGGACTTTGGGTTTTCTACCTGAAAATATCTTCCTCTCCAGAGATATTTAAGCCTTGTAAAAGGACTTTGCTCCAATGATGGCTTTTGTTTTTATCTCCAGTAATGTTACCATCCTGTTGAGATTAGCCGAGTGTCGAGTTGTACTGTGATGTCTTATCATTTTCTGTCTATCTCCCCTGTCTGTTTTGTCAACATATACATGAGATTCATATATTCATTCACACTTGCATCTTGCACGCCCATTTGTATTTGTTGATGTCATTGAGTTCGTACACCTTGGTTATGTCTATTCAAATAACATATTTGATCTTTCCAAATAGAGTGTCGACTTAAGCATAAGGTGTGCCTTCTTTCTAATTCCCCACTGAGTTAACTCTCGTGGAAGAATCTTGCTTTAGCTTTCCTTTTCCATCTCTGGATAGGATAAATCCCCATTTGAGTTGTTTCCTCATTGGGTGGAGTCTTGTTTGACTATTTTCTCTCCAGTTTATTCCTGGATTGAGCTTTGTCTCTTGTGAATGATACCCTGTGGATCTCTCTAGGCTGTGAAACCTAGATGGAGAGTGCATTTATTTTGCAACGTAAATACTTGGTCTCCTCAAGAAGGATTTATTCATGGTTCCCCATTGAAGATGAACTTTATTCCCCAGCAGTGTTATCACAACCTTCTTCGGGAATATCGACATGACAACAAGCGACTGACTATTTATTTGAGCAGTTTGATTATTTCTTATTTCTCTATGACAAATGGCGGTCTCTTCATGAGCAGTTTGTCCATCCCCGATGAAATTATTGGTTCTCACCTCCAGCAATATCTTCATGATAGTTTATGGGTATCTTTTTGGGAAACAGCAAGCGGCAGTCTCTTCATGAGGCAACTTGTGTGTTATGGATACTCTTGACAAACAGCAAGCGGTGGTCTCTTCATGAGCAACTTATATGTTATTGTCACCTTTGAAAACAGCAAGCGGCAGTCTCTTCATGGACAACTTGTATGTTATCAACACTTTTAAAAACAGCAAGCGGCAGTCTCTTCATGGACAACTTGTATGTTATCAACACTTTTAAAAACAGCAAGCGGAAGTCTCTTCATGGACAACTTGTATGTTATCAACACTTTTAAAAACAGCAAGCGGAAGTCTCTTCATGGACAACTTGTATGTTATCAACCCCTTTTGAAGACAACAAGTGGCAGCTCATCTACTTGAGCAACTTGTGTGTTTTTGTTCCCTTGAAAACGGCAAGTGGCGGTCTCTTCATGAGCAGCTTGTACGGAAAACGGCAAGTGGCAGCTTCTTCATGAGCAGCTTGTACGTTAGTATTTTTGGAAGACAGCAAGTGGCAGCTTATCTATTTGAGCAACTTGTGTGTTATTGTTCCCTTGAAAACAGCGAGTGGCAGCTCTTCATGAGCAGCTTGTGGGTTATAAGCAACAAGTGGCGGACTCTTCATGAGTAGCTTGTGTGCTTTAATATTCTTTGAAGATGGCAAGTGGAAGCTCTTCATGAGCAGCTTGTGAGTTATTGGCAATAAGTGGCAGACTCTTCATGAGTAGCTTGTGTGTTTTAATATTCTTTGAAGACAGCAAGTGGCAACTCTTCATGAGCAGCTTGTGGGTTATTGGCAACAAGTGGCGGGCTCTTCATGAGTAGCTTGTGTGCTTTGATATTCTTTGAAGACAACAAGTGGTAGCTCTTCATGAGCAGCTTGTGGGTTATAAGTAGCAAGTGGCGGCCCCTTTATTTGAGCAACTTGTATGTTATTAATATCTTTGAGAAACAGCAAGCGGCAGTCTCTTCATGAGCAACTTGTGTGTTATTGATACCTTTGAAAAAACAGCAAGCGACTGTCTCTTCATGAGCAACTTTTTTGTTATTGTCACCTTTGAAAACAACAAGCGACAATCTCTTGAAGAGCAACTTGTTTGTTATTGTCACCTTTGAAAACAACAAGCGGCGGTCTCTTCATGAGCAACTTGTGTGTTATTGGTAATTTCGAAAGGAAAACAACGACCGGCGGTCTCTTCGTGAGCAGCTTGTATGTTATTGACACCTTTGAAAGGAAGCAAGTGGCGGCCTCTTTATTTGAGCAGCTTGTGTATCCCCAACAATAATGTCTACTCAGCAAATGGCATCCCTTCGGAAAAGTCCCGTGGGGAAGTTTGTTATTTTATCCTTTTCAAGCGATATCTTGGTCAGAGAAGAAATGTGTTACCGTTCTTGGTAAAATTCAGAAATCAGAGATGTTTATCTCCAGCCACAGTGCTGATGTCAATTATTTTCCAGTCTCAGTACTGATGTCCATCATTTCTTTTTCCAGTCACAGTACTGATGTTCATCATTTCCTTTTCCAGCCACAGTGCTGATGTAAATCATTTCTTTTTCCAGTCTTCGTACCGATGTAAATCATTTTACTTTCCAGCCACAGTGCTGATGTAAATCATTTCTTTTTCCAGTCTTCATACTGATGTAAATCATTTTGCTTTCCAGCCACAGTGCTGATGTAAATCATTTCCTTTTCCAGCCACAGTGCTAATGTCAATCATTTCTTTTTTCCATTCTTCGTACTGATGTAAATCATTTCTTTTCCAGTATCAACACTGATGTAAATCATTCAAGAGTCTCTCATTTGAAGTCTATGACTTTGTTTCCCCAGTGGAGTTACAACCTCTTCCTCTGTGGGATTACTGTATAATGTGCTTGGTTTCTCCAGCATAGTCTGTCTCATATGGCGTCATTCCCCATAAAATTCAGAACATTACATTCATATCATATCATGAACATAATCGCGGTATCTTAAGGCCAAAAATTGTGTATTCTATATTTAAGTCCCTTCAATCTCGTCGAAATGAAGATCCCAATCTTCATATCTCCAAATAGAAGAAACTTAAATAGGGGCAGCTTTTGTACCCCAATTTTTGACCTAAGATCCCATTTTTATTTTAAGTCAAGGTCACGAAATACGGTCGGTTTTAACGTCTCACCTTCGAGCTTCGACTATGCGAAGATTGTCAAGTGTTTTGAACATTTTTAGCCTATGTATCACTAATTTCTAATCCATACAAAGGTGTATGTTCATGTCTTCTTTTGCTTCATGTGCAGAGACAGGTCTGAATCAAGAGCATCAGGTGTCGCGCCTCAATTAAGGTTTTGAGTCTCCCAAGCCAGAAGTACGGTTGATTGTGGATTCTCGAAGGCTGATTCATCAAGGCACAATTGTTGCACCCTAAATGTCGCCCCTAATTTTTTCAGTCGCACATTCATACCATATTTAGTCATTTGGTCACAATCATTAGTAAATACCTTCATTCATCACATTTTGCATCATTAGTCGTATTTAAGTTGACCAGAAAAAGTCAGTTTAAATCAAAGTTTGCATCGTCTTTCAGTTGTAAAATACCCGACATTTCATTTCATTCATTTTTATCTGTTTACTATTTTCTTGCATTGCTCCAAATTGTTTATATGTCGATAATAAAATATTTCGGTTTTATAGACAGACTGTTAAAAGCGATTCGACACTATGTGGGAAAGTAGCGAGAAAATATTTCAAGTTTTCACCTTTTACCGATCATTTTATGAATCTGCGCTTCGCGTAGATTATGACGGTATGCTCGCTTTATTTTTTCGGTACAGTTCGAAGTCTCGTTTTTAACCTTAAACGTCTGTTTAGTCTGATATTTTTATTATTATTTTATTTTTGATTTTTTGACTTCTTGAATATTTTTTCTTTAATCTTCGTGACATGTAGTTTATTTTAATGTGTTCATTTTATTTTTTCGGATAATTTTTCTCCTGTTTTTTTACCGTTTTCAGTCATTTTAAGTCTTTATTTTTTATTAAGAAAAAATTCAAACAAATTATTTTAGTTTGAGTTAATTTGAACACTTTCAGGTTTTGTTTTATTTTTACCATTCAGGGGCTTTTTGGTCACAAAAATATATTTGTTACACTACACTTTATTCCTATTGGTTGTTAACAGAAGTTATGGATCGATACTGAATTTGCCAAATGGAATTGAATAATGGACGGATATGATTGCAAGCTGAAATCATTTTTTCCTCTTCATCTGACTATTTAAATAGTCTTCATTTTCTTTGTGAAGGACAACAAAAAAATACACCAACAGTAACATTTTGAACCCATCTTCTATCTAACTCCCTCTAATTTCTTCACTCAGGAACCTCCCTCTCTCTGCGAAATAGTAACACCAAACCCCAATATCCCTTCTTCCTCTGAACATCACCATCCAAAATCATCCCCTTCAATGTCTCTCGCTACAAACAGTAATCTCCCAATGATTTCAACATCACTTCCTCTCCTTCTCAAAATCACGCCCGCTCTCACCACTGCTGATTTCGTTCTGACGTCGTATATTTCACCTTGCTCCGTTCATCACAGCTTCAGTCCACCTTCGACAATCAACAAAAACGATTATCCGATCTCTTTGCTCAAGTCTCTCTGTCAATGCCTCTGATTCCATCTCTCATCTTTGCTTTGAGCCTCCATCAACTCCTCCGCCGCTCTATCAAAGTTCAACCATCTTTCACTCTCCACAAAAACCCAATCTTCTCCCTCAATTCCCACTCCCTCCATCATCATCAACATCATCAACAATGCAGAATCATCACCGCCATCGCGCTTTCGATCTATAATAATCACCTTTTCCCCTTCCTTCCATTTCTTAATTTCAATTTTCCGTTTCAGAAAAATGCTGGAAGCAATGGAAAGTTCAGTGAACGGTGGTTTCTCACAGTATTTACAAAGCTTTGGTGATAGCAGTGAAGAAGAACTCTCGGTTCTTCCACGTCACACCAAAGTCGTTGTAACCGAAAACAATCGCACCAAATCGGTACTCGTTGGTCTTCGTGGTGTTGTCAAGAAAGCTGTCGGACTTGGAGGTTGGCATTGGCTGGTTCTTACCAATGGTATTGAAGTGAAGCTGCAGAGAAATGCTCTTAGTGTGATTGAGCCACCTACTGGTAATGAGGTAGATGATGACCTTGAATTTGAGAATACTCAGTGGCATGGATCAGATATGGCATCCGGTGAAACTCAAAAGTCCCACAGATCAAGGCATAGAATGCATAGATCATTAGGATCATCTCACAAGAGCATGAGCAGGTCCTTCTCTGTTGATTCACAATCCAAGGGATCCATCTCTATGCCTCCTGGGTGGACGAAGGTTGATTTGAGCAAATTGGAAATAGCTGCATCGGGAAATTACCGGTCTCTCTTCCGGAATCCGCAAGCCGAACAACAACACCTCACTCCTCAAGACTCTGCCCCTTCTCACGCCGTGGATACACCATCTACTTCCGACGCCGATCTACCACTCTCCAACAATTTTTGTTCGCATTGCGCTGCTGTCTGCAACGTCGGGTTCCCTCCATGTTCATATCTGCTCGCATCAACCTCTGCCATGTTTTGGTAAATTTCAATGGTTTTATTTTAGTCAATTCCTATATTTTTGTTTGTGTTTAATTTGATAATGAATTGGTGTTGTTAATAATAAATTATTGGTGTTAAGTTGATGAAGAGTTTTAGATTTTGTTAGATAAGTATCAATGAATTTGTGGTGGCAGTTTTGATATTATTTTCTGATGAAGAATTTGTTACGGTTATGTTGTCCGGATTTATACCTCGCCGATACTTTGATTCAAAACTTATTTTTAATCACTTTTGAGTTTAATGTGAATATGGCATGATGATGATTATTGATTCTAATTGGAATCTTGATATTGAATTTAAAACTTTAGGAATATAATGAAGAACATGAAATGGTGGTAGTGAAAAACTTGGTTACTATCACATAGAGAAAATTGTTATCTCTTTCTTTTTTTATTTTAAGTTTTTTTATTATTTTATTTCATCCTTGTTTTCTTTTAGACTCTTTTGTTTGTTTTATAATTCTAAATTTATATTTGTTTTATTAATGTTTATTTTACTGTTTTGGTTTAGTTTTTTTGAAAGAAAAAAAAAAACAATATCAATCAAGTAGTTCCATAGATTTTTGGTAAAATTTTTATTAGATAACCATTTTTAAAATAAAAAATAACTTCAAATTAATAGTTAATTTTTCTTTGTTTTAATTTTTGTAGTGTTTATTTTTTTAATAATTTTTGTTTAGAATGATTTCTTGTGAACTTTCCTCTTCTTGATAGTTTGTTTAAATGTGTGTTGTTTTTGTGTTAAATTTGTGACTTTTGATTCAATTCATCTTGGTTCTTATTTGTGTAAATATTCATGTCCATTCATACAATTTCATTTCAATTCTTTAATTTGTGATTTCTAACATATATTTTAATTGTTGCAATTTCATTCACTTTCATTTCTGTACCGCTTATGCTACTAACAAGTTTGTTTATTGTGAAGATTTCCGAGAATTGTTTCAAGCGTTCATTCTCGCATAGCGCATTTATACTTTTTCTTTATTCCCTTTTTACCTTACTACTTTGATTTAATATTTGGTACTGTAAATATATACTTGTACATAATATTTTGACTGTGTATTTTACTTGTAAATAAATTCAGGTTTTGAAAATATTATTTTCATCGCATTGTGATTTTATTTTTAATTCCAACTAACTTCTGAAAATTGTACGGACGCACATAAGTTTTCCCATGCTGTTAGTTTTGTCTGTATATTTCATGTGATGCAGGGATTCTTATCTCCGTGAGCTTTATCCATCGCCTTTGCGCTTTATCTGATTCCTCTCCTGACACGCTTTTCTCGTATGTGATTTATTTTCACTTGATGCGTTTTATCTGACGCTTGGAGTATTATCTCACATCAGGTTTTTTGATGATGCTGTCGGCTTGTGATTTATTTTCACCCAAGGTTTGATATACTCTTAGCTTATTTATCCATCTGTGGTTTTAACTCCGAGGGAAAGATTTAAATTTGTTGACTTCACGTCATCAAATACATCTCATCCGATCGTGCGAATACCCTTTTTTTCATTTTTTGTTTGTTTTCTATTTTTCTAAACTCAAGATAATTTTCCCAAAAGACTCCATTTTCAAACTCACACCTTTCAAGTCAAAACTTCGACACTAGGTCGTCGTATCTTCAAAATCTCTCCAACACCGATTTTTAGCCAAACGAACCATTTTAATCAAACAAACAATTTTAACCAAAAACAGATATTTCAAAAGGTTCCTACGGAGTACCGCAGATGCATTGGATGCTAATACCTTCCCATTGTATATCCAACTCCCGAACTCTAGATCTTTTCAAAAATGCATTGTATTTTCATTACTTTTAAGTATTATTTTACATTGCATATTTAAGGGTTTTATTTCGCTCTTTTCCCTTTTCCCTTGGAAATAATAAAGCGCGGTGGCGACTCTTGCTTTTGCGAGTCAAGTTAATTGATAGCTTGATCTCTGATTTTCACCGCTACACCTCCCTCTTCTCTATATATACTATTTCCCTGCAATCCAAACACACGCATACACGTTGCCTAGAGAGCCACAAAAATTGCCAAAAAATCCAACAAAGTTGTGAAATTCAAACAGACAATTCCAGCCATACTCAATCCTTTCCAAGCACTCCATCAACATCCCAAGACTCCCAGGAGCACATACCACTCCTAATTCAAGCTATCACACGCCTAGAAGTGCCAAAATGGAACCACTCATTTTGGTAAAATTTCCAGATTCGTATCTCTAGTTTCGTGATATATTAATGTCTTTTGATGTTTGCTTCATGCTCAGGATGATTCATAGGACATGTTTGACGTAAACATGTATGATTTGAGGATTAAAAGCCAAATTTCCATTTATAGGGTCTTGAAGCTGTTAAGCTTCGACTGGGCGATAGAGTTGCTTTTAGGCCAATCTAAGCCCAGATTTAAAACCAGAACGTGATTTTATGTAGGATAGGACCTTTGGTTTTGCTTTAAATTGTGTATTTTTCAAGAACGAGCTTTGGATTAGCCGGAGAATGTGATCAGAGGTTTGACTCCGGTCGCTGACTCCGGCAGCTTGGATGTCACCCTCTCATTGTCCCACAGAAGCCAGCGCGCGCGTTTTTATTTTTTAAAATATATTTGACTTTGTTTTGTATATAATTTTATGCGTTGGTTATGATACACGAATGGTAAGGCAACTTAGATGGCAAGGCGTGTGCGTGCAAAGGGAAAGGACCTAGGTTCGAGTCCTAGGTCCAACATTTTTGATTTTTTCTAACATTCCTTGCAGGATTCAGTGCGTTGCACCCCTAAGCATTCACTATATACCTTCATGTTTGGGCCATCTGATGTGATGCAAAGAAATCTGGCCATCCTTGGGCGCATTTCCATCCTGCAGCTCTAAGGGTGGTGCCCACTGGATTATTATTGGGACGTTGGACTCGGGATTTTGGGCCTAACTAAAATCCCAAACGCACCCCCCATTCAGCTTTTGCATATCCAGGCCCAATCCATTTCATTTTCTATTTTTACTTATTTAATTATTTTCTAGGCTTTTCTTCTAAATCTTTTTTTTAATATAAGATCAAATAATAATAATTATATTTAGGATTTTTCTAAAATTAATTCTTTAATTTTGTAAATTATTTAAATTAATTATTTTAACTTTATTTTATAAATTTTAAAATCAATTAGGTTTAGATTAATTTCATGCAAATTTTTCTTAATAAAAATACCAAAAAATATTAGAATTAGGTTTAATTTCATTTAATATTTTTAATTAAATTTAGATTTATGTTAGTTTACCTATTATATTAAAATAAACAAAATAAAAAAAGATTTTTTTATGTTTACTTAGCAATTTCTTAGGGTTTTAGACGTTCGTCGCTATTTCGTGCGCATTATCTTATTCTCGCATTTTTTATAATAATGTACCTACTGACAGTATGTAATAGATTAAACTAGGACTTTATCGCTTTCTTTTTTTTTCTCCCAACTTTTGGACAAGTAAATACCCCCTCCCCCGAAGCATTGTAATAGCGTAGATTTAAATTCTTGCACTTTAAACTTCTGCAAAATATTAATTGTTAGTAACTAGGCTTGTATGGAAAGACTAATAACAAAGCGCTAGCAAACCTAATAACAAAAATAAATAAACTGAAATCACTTGCACATGTGCACCTATAGGGTATCCCACTTCGGTTGCCTTCAGAGAATAGTCACAACTCTCGAAATGTGAGAGGTTTTAGTGGCTACCCTCTGGTTCAAAAAGATCATAAGTCCCTCGATGACCCTCTCGATGTTGCCTCGGTAAAAATATGATCTTAGAAACCTATGGTAGTTACTAAAGCTTCTTGCCCAGTTGCCTTTATGACTATAAAACATTCCTTCGAATGTCCTTCAAACATCCAACGATAAGGCTACCTACTCACTAATAGTAGGATAGCGCTATCTAAAGGATATGAGGAAAAGAACGAACCTTTTCGATTATAAGTAGATAGTTTTTAGATGCTATGCTCAAAAAAAACTTTTTTGCACTTACACAAAACATTTCAAAACACTTTCAAAAACATTCGCTATGTCAACACTCTTGAGGACTGATACAAGAGTTATCATAAAGAGAATCACCGCACTAAGCCATTTTCAAATACTTTTTTTCAAAACACAAAGCACAAGGTATTTAAAAAAATGAGCTAAGCATCTAAGAGCACGTAGAAAACTATGGATGGAAAGGGTTCTAACACCTTCCCTTTCCATAATCTACCCCCTTACTCAGAAATAATCTCGAAAGGTCTTTTTCTGTTCTTTTCACCCTTTCCTTTGTTGGATAAAAGAAAAGTCGGTGGCGACTCTTATTCACCGTAACATTTTCAAACACAAACACAAAACCAGTATAACAGTAGGTTCTGCCACCGTATCACAGTTCCTAAGACCTCTAATGCAAAGGAGTGCCACAAGACATAGAGATACTATCTAATATACAAAAATGCTAACTTTTCCTAGTTTTGGTATCATGCAAACAACCTTTTTACAAAACATCTTTAAAAAAATTAAAGTGTACCATAAACATACATAGCAAGATGGACAAGATCCCAATAAATACCTCAAAAAAACATCATCAATCAAAACACACAAAGAACAAGTGAAACAGGAACTGCAACAGCTCATATCAGAGGCATACGCAGCAGAAGGGGATAAATCCAAGTGTAAGAATAAGGTTTGCCTAAGAGGGGGGGGGGGGGGGTGAATTAGGACTTTTAAAAAAAAATCCTGGTTTTATGAATCTTTGATCTTTCTTTTCTGGTTTTTGGTTAAGTGATGAAAGCGATAAAATGTGTAAAATAAATACCACAAGGATATATCCTGGTTCCCATCACAGTCCGAGAGTACTCCAGTCTCCTTTCAACACGAAAGAGATTTCACTATAGTTAGAATGATTGTACAACCTATTCACATAAATTGTGATACTTACTATCTAACTTATAGGGAGATCAAAGGCTCTTAACACCTTTAAGATATGAACACTAAGTGCAAGAAGAACAATCCTCTTCAATGCGCACACTTGCTTTCAACATTCCTGAATAGCAAGGGAAGTAATAATATATTCTGAATTTTTACAAGAGATTTTAAAATATGATATAATATATCAATCTTGGATTGATATTCTCCTTCAAGCAAAACAATTCTCAATAAAAGATACTAGTGTTCACAATGATGATATGAAACTTAGAACAATTTTTAATGTAAAATGAGTGCAGAAAGTTTTAATGAAAATTTGGTGTAGAACACTTGAAAATTTGAAAGATAAAGAGTTTATGTAATTTTAATTGTAGATTGAAAGGAGGTTTTAAATAAATTTGAAATTATGAGTTTATATAGGCCTCTATACAGCCTTTCAAAATAGTATTATTCAATGGAAAGATGCCATGCTTCACAAACAAAAACATACAACTTTTATGGACAACAAGCTTATACATTTTTCATAATGTTTCGATGGTAACCGGTTCCCATAAGTGGGTACCCGTGTACCACCTTCTCAATGTTAAACAATTTGAAAAACATATGGGTTCCCCAAGACAGTAGCCTTTTATTTTTGTGAAATAATACAGGGTAACCGATTACCATAACTGGGTAACCGGGTTCCCTAAGTCAATTTTGAAAAAAATATTTTGAAAAAAGATGTGAAACATAAAGTTATAATTTCCAAAACATGATTGAAGATTTATGGTATGCATGAAACATTATTATGAACACTTGTATGCATATAGAGAAGTATGCATGCTTTATACATTGACATTTAATTTCTTCACAAAATATTTCTTCAAGACTTTGATAATTTTGACTTAATTAAGATGTTTTGACTTGAGCCATTCCATTTTGCAATCAATGATAGTTTGTCTTCATCAAAATTCTTTAGGAAGCTTGTCTTCACATTTTCCCCCTTTTTTATGATGACAACCTTTGCTTGAAAATTTTGATGCATCTTGATTTCTCTATCAATTTTGAAAACTCCCCCTAAGTCAAAGTCTCCCCTTTGATCCATGCATGAGAGTTTTCTTTGAAATTTTCTTGCTGCACTTTTGTTAGAGAAAATAGAAGTCATACGAACAATGATTCTTCTCATCCCTTGTCATTAGAAAAAAGGAATGGGGAAAGAAGAGAGAAATATATACCATAAATATAACTCATACACATAACACTACACATATAACATAATACAATAGATATCATGACATAGTTCAAACATAAAGAAAAAGATATGAAATTATTCTAGCATTTCAACATAAAACATAGAAATAGTAAAGACTTAGACCTAGAAATATAAAGAAGTAAGACATAATAACTTTGGTTTATCCATATTCTTCCATATCCTTATCAAATTATTCCTCTTGTTCATCTCCATCACTATCCGCTTCCTCTTCTACCATTTGGTTCTTTTAGGGTTTGATAAGCTCTTTTGATTGTCGCTTAAAACAAGCATGTTCAAACCGATTTTCCCCATGGTTTCAAGCAGCAGTACGTTCCATGGAGAATATCTTGTTAAAAAGGAGTTCTAAAGTGTATCCATCTTATGGAACCAAAGGAGAAGGAGCGGGTGTCGGATCTTCTTTGTAAACAAACTTGCCTTCACGATCCAATATGATACTTTACGGGCATAAGAGGATGATGTTTGTTGTTGAAAGTGAGTCTTCTGGTCTTGAGTTTGGGTTCAGCATCTTGTTGGTCAACACTAGTTTCACCAACCTTGAGCTTTCCTTTTGATACCCTTGAAGAAGAAGAATCCATTGACGAAGGTTGAAGCTTTTTGAAGTTAGGGTTTTGAAAGGGATTTTTGGATTTGGGAGAGATGGAGATGTTGTGATATGGGTGTTAAGATGATAAAGGTTTATAAGAGTGTTTGAGTGAATGGGTATTAATTTGTGGGTGAAGAAAAAAAGATAGTGAGCTTTAATGTTGGAGAATATGGAAGAGTGAAGGATTCCAAAAGAATGAATTAATGAGGCTTATAACATTTTTAACTTAAAATATAAGCACTTAAATGAGTTAAATTAACAAAAATGTAAATAAACTTAACGTAAAATACATTTCGGTCCAGAAGTAATTGATTACCAGGTAGGGGTAACCGGTTACCATTTTTGTAAATCAATTCCCAGGGAAAATACATGAGTGGTAACCAATTACCATAACTGGGTAACCGGATTCCACAAATAGAAAAGAATATTTTGTTTTCTTTTAAAAATATAAAAAGGTTTTTTAAGCACACATATAGAAATCATGTTTTTATGAATAATAAGGAAATTTTTGCATAACAACAAGTTATAATACATGAGTAAAAGAGATTCACCTTTGATTCATTAAATTCTAATGAGTATAAAATTGGATGAATCATACATAACCTTCATCTAAAATTCCTAGTTCTCGCCGAATTTTGTAGAAAGGTTCTTTTGTGAGAGGCTTTGTGAAGATATCTTCTAACTGATTATGAGTATCCATAAAAGTAACTTCGACATCTCCTTGAAGCACACGATCATGAAGGAAATGATGTCAAATATAAATGTGTTTGGTTCTTGAGTGCATGACCGAATTCTTTGTAATATTGATTGCACTAGTGGTGTCACAACATAAAGGAATGCATCCGAGATCGAGTCCGTAGTCACAAAGTTATTGCTTAAGCCAAAGTATTTGTGCACAACAGTTACCTGCTGCTATGTATTATGCTTCGGCCATGGTAAGAGAAACGCATGCTTATTTCTTACAAGCCCACTCGTGCTTTTTCTATCAATTTTACAACCTGCATAATCCGTGTCAGAATAGCCAGTTAAATTACAAACTGAAATTCTGGTATCAGATATGTGATGTTGAATGAGATGTCACGACACAAATATTTATTTACAAGTAAATATCAGTAATAACAAAAGCAGTGAAAACACAAGAGATTATTCACCCAGTTCAGTGTACAACAACACCTACTCTGGGGGATATCAAGCCAGGGACAAATCCACTACATAGTATCAATTCATAGATCCTCAGTAACAACCAGTTTATGATCTAATCACTTAATCACTACCTGTGCTATACTTTTACCTAAGACTCACCTAGGCATGAGGCCCTCCTCAAATCTCTTCAATCACTTAAAATGAAGAAACAACAGGAATAATAAGTTTAAAAAATTCAATCATTCAATGCTTAAAAGCTTATGAATGATACACAATTAACAATCCAAATAACAACACAAGTATTAAATCAATACTAGAGTGTTTGACAATTAAAAGACTTAGACTTCTAAGACAGAAAGAAAGTATTCTTCTTCAAAAGTTGCAGTCGTTTGAATAAGGAAGCAAGCCCTTATATATGCACAGCTGTGGGATTTGGCTTAAAATAAAATATTCAATTCTTTTGAATATTTCTTTAAAAACAGGCCAAGATATAATCCATAAAGATAATTCAAATAGAAAAATATTCCTCCATATTTTTCGCAGTCTATGAGTTACAAATCCCAAGTTATGGTGCGCAGGAAATCAGGAAACAGAAAAACATAAACTGATGATGATTAAGTTCAGTTCATGAGGCAGATGTCAAGACATCTTCTTTAACATCATTCAAAATAGTTTGCTACAAATGTCAATACATTTAGCAAAATATTAACAGCACATTGTTTTACCAAAATTGCTGCCAACAAACACTTACAAACTACCCCTTTGGAAAATTATGGCTAAAACATTATCAGAGCAATATCAGATTAGTAGCATAAGCAAAGAAAGCAAAGTACAAACTCAGTTAGCAGTTAGCTATTAGCAGGAAAGATGTTAAAACATCTTCTAGGACATGAGGCTCCCCCTGAAGTATTAAGCTCCCCCTCAATCAGATGTGAGTCAATGGTCAGTGGTTAGTCAGTCATTTTCTCTCCCCATTTTTAGTCATAATATGCCAAATAAAAGAATGCATTCAAGAGTGTATCAGTAATTTAGGTACAGACCATAGAAATAAAATGTCAAGCACATCCAAGTGCCAAAATGAACAAAAGGATCAAATAAAGAGACATCAATTAGTCTAACTGTCGTCAGGACTAGTTGACTTGGCTGAGCCATAACTTCCTTCCTCACTATAGTCTTCACCTTCAGAGCTCACTGTATCATCAAGGTTGTTGTCCTTTTGCAGGTCCTTGATCATCTTTTCAAAGGTTAGATTCCTTACTGAGCTAACTCTGAACACATCATCCAATTCCTTGCAGGCTTCTCTTAATTCATTGATCATGTCATCCTTTGTGGAGGTCTTTTCAGCACGTGCATATGTCAAAACAATATATGGGACATGTTTTCCTGAAAAAAGCTTAAAATGAAGGGTTAAAGCAGACTCCCTCTTGCACATTACATCATTTCCACTTAGAATTCCAGGATGTTGATTAAGAATAATTCCACATATGAGGGAAGGAAAAGCAATTGGCATCTTAATGGAACAAGTTCCTGCATGCTTAATAGTCTGATCAAAGATGTAAGTACCATAGTCAAAAAGTTTCTGGTTTCCAACAGCATAAATAAACTTTCCTAATCCAATGGAGATGGTTGAAGTGTGATTAGTGGGAACCCAATTTGCAGCTCCAATCCCATCTAAAATAGCATATTTCACACTTAGCTTGCTAACAAGAAGTTTTTTTTTCATGGGCCACTCACTTACTTGATTAGCATTGATGGCTCTGTACACTTGATTATCTGTTACTTCCAGCTCACAACAGTCATCTTCAGTCCTATCCAGAAATCTATTTATGATAGTAGGGGAAAATTCTACACATCTACCCCTAACATACACCTTTTTATACTCCTTACTTTTATGATCACCATAGTCAACATGAATATTAACAATGAATTCCTTAACAAGAGTCTCATAGCATTTGGCAAAGCTGGTAACAGTTTTCATCAGTCCAGCATAAGACATCAGCTCTATAATTTCTTTACATTCCAGAGCTCCAGCTCCCAATTCTCTTTCCAGGGTAATTCTTCTTCGAAACACATACTTCCACTTCTCAGTATTCCTAACAGAATAGAAAGAAATGTTGTCAATGGGAGCATCAAGAACCCTAACAGAAATCTTCTTGCTTGCATACTTTTTGATAGGAGAGATGTCCTGGACATCTTGCTCGACATCATAGTCTGAGTCAACTTCTTCAACAACCACAACTTTCTTTTTACTTTTAGATCTTTTTACAGCATCATCATCATCATCATCATCATTGGTGGAGCTATCAGTTCTAGCTTTTCTTTTGCTAGAGGGAGGAACCACTTTACTTCCTGGCTTTGGGGGTCCATACATGATTTTCTTCTTGGTTCTTTTGGCAGGGGGTGTGGCACTTGCATCCTTCACTTTCCTGGATTTCAGTCTTCTTGCAATACAAGGCACAACATTAGTAATGAGCTCATTGTCAGACATCTCATCTACATTAACTACATTCTCAGCAATATGACCTTCTGCTTCCTTGGAGGCAGTAGCATCTTGTTCAAAATTTTATTCTTCCACTTCTTTTAGAGCAGAAGTAGCAAGCTTCTCAAGTTTGCTTTCAGCAACATCTTTCTTGAAGGTGGATGATCCAGCAGCAGCACTTTTAGGATCATTTCTTTTGTCATAAGGAGGACGCGTGGGAGCAAGAGGAGAGGAGTAGAAATCCCAGGAACAACAAAGCCTTCATTTAATACTCTGTCTACTAGCCTTCTGATGCTTCTATCAACATTAACAATCTCTTCTTTTGTCCTATTTTCAGTAGCAGTAGAAGAGTTACCTTTATCATCTTTAGATTTCTTTGCAGGTGATGATCTGGGTTTCTTTACCTTTTTCTCAAGAGGTGGGATGGTTGTTAAAGGAGTAGCATCAAGTACTCTGTCAAGGGAGAGATTTTTAGGGAGGTTGACAAATTTTGAGGAAGACGATGTATGATGTTGAGACATCTTTGATGTTTTTTAAGCAAGGAGATGAAGAATGACAAGGGTTCTTTTTTTTGTAGAGGAGAATGAAAAGTTTGTGAAAGTAGAAGGATGTTATTTCATAGCATGTGGGAAATACTTTGAGGCAGTCCTATAATGATTGCTTTCAAAATTTTATTTGTTGGAAACACAAATAATATAATATTACTTTAATGATATTCCCACACGCCTTTAATTGCTACAAACCCTCATATAGGAAAATCCCTATTTTTCATCTTAAATTCTCAAACTGATTAGCATCCAAAGCCTTAGTGAAAAGATTGTTGTCTTTGAAAGCTCTCTTATGAAGTGATGACGGATATCAATATTTTTGGTCCTGTTGCGTTGAATGGGATTCTTTGATATGTTAATGGCACTTAAATTGTAACAGAATAATGTCATGACGTCTTGTTTGACATTCTATTCTATTAACATTTATTTCATCTAAACCTATTGAGAACAACTGCTTCTTACATCAATATACTCAGCCTCTGCAGTGGACAGAGACACAAAATTTTACTTCTTACTGAACCATGATATGAGATTATTTCCCAGAAAGAAGCATCCTCCTGACGTACTTTTCTATCATCAGCACTTCCAGCCTAATCAGCATCACAAAAACCAGTTAAGGCAGAATTAGATCCATGAGAGTATAGCATACCATAGTCACTTGTCCCATTCACATATTTAAGAATCCTCTTCACATGGTTGGCATGGCTAACTTTAGGATCAGCCTGATATCTTGCACACACCCCTACAACAAAGGAAATATCAGGTCTTCTAGCTGTGAGATATAGAAGACTGCCAATCATACTTTTGTAGAGACTTTGATCCACACTTACTCCTTTTTCATCTTTAGACAACTTCAAATGTGTGGGAGCAGGAGTTCTTTTGTGGTTGGACTTTTCCATCCCAAATTTCTTTACTATATTCTTGCAATACTTGCTCTGAGATAACAATATGGAATCTTCCATTTGTTTAACTTGCAGACCAAGAAAATAGGTTAATTCACCAACAAGAATCATCTCAAATTCTGACTGCATTTGCTTGACAAAATGTTGAACCATCTCATTTGACATCCCAACAAACACAATATCATCAACATAAATCTATGTAATCATGATCTTCCCTTCTTCTTCCTTGACAAAACAAGTTTTTTCTATGCCACTTTTCCTGTATCCATTCTCAACAAGAAATTCTGCCAGTCTCTCATACCAAGCTCTTGGAGCTTCCTTTAATCCATACAGAGCTTTCTTCAGTTTGTAGACATGTTTAGGAAAACTTGGATCAACAAATACATTTGGTTGTTCCACATAAACTTCTTCATTCAGATAACCATTTAAGAAGGAAATTTTTACATCGATTTGAAACAATTTAAATTTCAGTATGCATGCAACTCCCAAGAGTAGTCTGATTGATTCAAGTCTGGCCACAGGGGAAAAAGTTTCATCAAAGTCAACTCTTTCAATTTGAGTGTACCATTGTGCAACTAACCTTGCCTTGTTTCTAGTGACCACCCCTGTTTCATCAGATTTATTCTTGTACACCTATTTTATGCCAATCACATTTGTCCCTTCAAGTCTTGGAACAAGATCCCAAACTTCATTTCTACTGAATTGTTCTAGCTCTTCTTGCATAGAATTAACCTAGAACTCATCAATTAGGGCCTCTTTGACATTATTAGGCTCAATTTTTGACACAAAGCAAGAGTTTGATATCCCATCTATTGATCTGGTAGTAACTCCTTTATTTAGATCTCATATGATAAGCTCCTTAGGATGATCTCTTTGGGTTCTAATTGAAGGTCCTTTATTGAGATGACTAGGCTCAGGATATTCTTGAGGTGGATTAGAATCAATACTTATGTCATTTGATTCTATTGGAATATCATACAAAGATGTTCTAACATCTTCTGAGACATCTTCTTCAGCACTCTATCCTCTATCATCAATAATAACATTTATTGACTCCATCATAACTTTGGTTCTGGAGTTAAAAACTCTGTAAGCTCTACTATTTGTAGAGTAACCCTGGATTATTCCTTCATCACTCTTGGGATCCATCTTCCTCCTTTGTTTAAGATCATCTAGGATGTAACATTTACTTCCAAAAACATGAAAGTATTTAACAGTTGGTTTTCTTCCCTTCCTTATTTCATACAAGGTGGCTGAAGTGCCTTTTCTTAGAGTGACTTTGTCATGGATATAGCATGCAATATTAATATCTTCAGCCTAAAAATGGTAGGGTAACTTCTTAGCATGAATCATGGCTCTGGAAGATTCTTGAAGGGTTCTGTTCTTGCGTTCCACAATCCCATTTTGTTGAGGAGTAATGGGAGAAGAGAATTCATGGTTGATTCCTTCAGAGGGGCAAAAATCAGCAAATTTATTATTCTCAAATTCCTTTCCATGATCACTTCTGATTCTTATGACATGACTTTCCTTTTCCCTTTGAAGTTTTTGACAGAGATCTTTAAACACTTAAAAAGTTTATGATTTTTCTCTAATAAATCTTATCCATGTGTATCTAGAAAAATCATCTACAACAACATAGTCATACTTCTTACCACCAAGACTTTCAACCTGCATAGGTCCCATCAAGTCCATGTGAAGAAGTTTCAAAACTTTTGATGTAGTGAGATATTGGATCTTTTGATGTGACATCTTAGTTTGCTTTCTAATCTGGCAATCACCATATATTATACCTTCTTCTATCTTGAGCTTAGGAATCCCTCTCACTGCTTCTTCAGATGAAATTATTTTCATACCTTTTAGATGCAAGTGCCCTAATTATTGATGCCATAATTTAACTTCATTCTCTTTGGCTAAAACACATGTTGACGAGAGGTTCAACTCTTGAGGAACCCATAGATAACAGTTGTCTTTAGATCTGGTTCCTTTCAAAATAACTTCATTCTTTTCATTGCATACAAGACATTCTTCCTTGGTGAATTTAACTTTGAATTCTTGATCACACAATTGGCTTATACTTATTAGGTTAGCTGTTAAACCTTTAACAAGTAACACATCATCAAGCTTCTGGAATCCTGAACAATCAAGCTTGCCAACACCTTTGATTTCACCTTTCGCTCCATCACTAAAAGTCACATAACTGGTGGAATGAGATTTGACATCCACCAACAGATTCTTGACACCTGCCATGTGTCTAGAACAACCACTGTCAAAATACCAGTCATCTTTGGTTGATACTCTGAGGGAGGTGTGAGCTATGAAACTAGCAACATTAGACTTATGAATCCACTATTTCTTCTTTTTGCTGTTTTATGGAATCTTATCAGTCTTGGGAGGAGGAGGAGTCTTAGGGTATCCATACAACTTGAAACAGAAGGGCCTTATATGACCAAGCCTTCCACAATGATGGCATCTCTAGGGCTGGGGATTCTCCTTGGTGTAACTAAACTTTTTCTTGCCATGATGTTTAGACATTTGATTTTACATCCTTGGTTTAGGCTTGGCATGAGTGGAATCTACTGATGGTTCTTTAGAATTTTGTTCCTTTTTCTCATTAAACCTTAGAGCACTCTTGTCTCCTATCACTCTTCCTTATTGAAGAATTTCATCTAAAGTGTCAATGCTTTAACATACTTGGCATATTCTTTAAGATCACCCTCTGAGTCCTCTTCAGACCAAGTAATAGACAAATTCTTCTTTTGTTTCTTAAGATATGCAGGACATTCAGCTCTAATGTGACCAAAGGCTTCACATTCATGACCTTTTACTCCCTTCCCTTGAGTGGATTTTTCTTCAGCCATTTTTCTTCCAAACTCATTTGACTTATGGATGTCAGATGAGATGTCCTTGACATTTGATCTTTGGTTCCCATCCATTCTTTTTATCACTTTGTTAAACTGTGTTCCAAGCATAACTAAGGCATTTGATATTCCTCCATCCGTATCCAGATCACAGTCTTCCTCTTCATCTTCAATATTTGATACAAAGGCTATGCTTTTGTTCTTCTTTTCATATCTTTCATTGATGCTTAATTCAAATGTCAGGAGGCATCCAACAAGTTCATCCACTTTAATTTTGTCAATGTCTTGAGCTTCTTCTATAGCATTCATTTTCATATCAAATCTCTTGGGAAGAGACCTGAGCATCTTTCTCACCAATTTGTCTTCAGGTATTTTCTCTCCTAATGCACTGGATGCATTAGAAATTTCAAGAATATTCATATGGAAATCATTAATACTTTTAACATCCTTCATTCTCAAATTCTTAAATTTTGGGGTGAGCAACCAAAGTCTTGACATCTTAACTTTGGATGTGCCTTCATGAGTAGATTGAAGAATTCCTCGTGCATCCTTAGCTACTTCACATGCATTCACTAATCTGAAAATGTTTTTGTCAATTCCATTGAATATAGCATTCAAGGCTTTAGAATTTACAAGAGCAATTTCATCTTCTTCTTTAGACCAATCTTCTTATGGTTTTAACTCAGAAGTAGGTTCTCCATTTTCTCCCAATTTGACAAGGTGTTTCCATCCTTTGAAAATAGCTTTCCAAGCCCTGCTGTCCAAAGACTTTAAAAAGGAAACCATATGTGGTTTCCATTAGTCATAATTACTTCCATCCAGAATGGGTGGTCTGTTCACAAATCCTCCTTCCTTTTCCATATTACCAGAAAGTATCTTCCCTAGATCTCACCTAGAAAAAGAGCAGGATGCCTGCTCTAATACCAATTGAAATTCTGGTATTAGATATGTAATGTCGGATGAGATGTTACGATACAAATACCTGTTTACAAGTAAAGAGCAGTAATAACAAAAACAGTAAAAACATAAGAGTTTGTTCACCCAATTCAGTGTACAACAACACCTACTCTGAGGGCTACCAAGCCCGGGACAAGTCTACTAAATAGTATCAATTCATAGACCCTCAGTAAACAACCAGTTTACAATCTAATCACTTAATCATTATCCGTGCTATAATTCTACCTAAGACTCACTTAGGTATGAGGCCCTCCTCAAATCCCTTCAATCACTTACATTGAAGAAACAACAGAAATAATAAGTTTAAAAACTTCAATCATTCAATGCTTAAAAGCTTATGAATGATACACAATTAACAATCCAAATAACAACACAAGTATTAAATCAATACTAGAGTGTTTGACAATTAATGACTTAGACTTCTAAGACAGAAAGAAAATATTCTTCTTCAAAATATGTAATCGTTTGAATAAGGAAGCAAGTCCTTATATATGCGCACCTGGGGCTTGGGCTTAAAATCAAATATTCAGTTCTTTTGAATATTTCCTTAAAAATAGGACAAGATATAATCCATAAAGATAATTCAAATAGAAAATATTCCTCCATATTTTTCGCAGCCTATGAGTCACAAATCCTGAGTTATGGTGCGCAGGAAATCAGGAAACAAAAAAACATAAACTGATGATGGATGAGTTCAGTTCAAGAGGCAGATGTCAGACATCATTAAATACAGTTCTCTAGAAATGTCAATACATTTAGAAAAACATTAACAACACATTGTTTTACCAAAATTGCTGCCAATAAACACTACCTTTAGGATACCATAATCCGAAATTTGTTGTTCCTTTGAGATACTTCATGATTCACTTGACCACCATGAGATGTGACTCCTTTGGATTTGCTTGAAAGCGAGCACAAAGACAAACACTAAACATTATGTCAGGACGATTTGTTGTCAAATATAATAAGGAACCAATCATGCCTCAATATTTTGTAATATCAATGGAAACACTGATTCATCTTGCTCAACATAAGTATTGGATCCCATTAAAGTATTCATTACTTTGTAATTATCCATATCAAAATTTTTCAATAATTCTTTGCAATACTTGGATTGGTTGATGGAGATTCCATCCTTTAATTGCTTAATTTGTAATCCAAGAAAATAGTTCATCTTTACCATCATGGACATCTCCAATTCTCCTTGCATTATTTATGAAAATTCCTCACACATATCTTTGTTAGTTAAACCGAATATTATATCATCAACATAGACTTGAACCAATAAAGTGTTACCTTTAATCTTCTTGATGAACAAGGTTTTATCAACTTTACCTTTTTCAAAACCTTTTTCACATAGAAAATTGCTAAGTCTATCATACCATGCTCTTGGTGCTTGTTTCAAACCATAAAGATCTTTTCTTAACTTAAATACATGTGAAGGATCTGAAGTTTGTTTGACATAGACTTCTTCATTGATGTAGCCATTCAAGAATTCACCTTTGACATCCATTTGGTATAGCTGAAAATTTAATGAACAAGCATAAGCAATTAATAAACGGATAGCTTCTAACCTTACAACCAAAGCGAATGTTTCTTCAAAGTCAATTCCTTCTTCTTTATTATAACCTTGGGCCATCAACCTTGCTTTGTATCGAACAATTATACCATTCTCATCAAGTTTGTTTTTAAAAACCCATCTGGTACCTATGATGTGTTTACCACTTGGCCTAGGAATAAGTTCCCAAACTTGATTTCTCTCGAATTGATTTAATTCTTCTTGCATAGAAATTATCCGTTGATCGTCTCCTAAGGCTTCATCAACTTTGGAAGGTTCAATTTTTGAAACAAACGCCTTATTCAAGAAAGCATCTTTGAGATTTAATCTTGTTGCAACTACTTAACTAATATCACCAATGACTTTATCAATTGGATGATCTCTATGAGTTCTCCATTCTTTAGGAAGGTCATTGTGATTTGTATTTTATTGTGAAACTTCTTCTTGATGCTCCGATTGTTTCATACTTTGAGCATTAGGAACTTCTTCCAAGGGTAGATATATACTATCATCATCATCATCACAAACAACTATATCTTCCTTAGAGGTGTTAGTTTCATCAAAGGAAACATGCATAGATTCTTCAATAGTTAACGTTATTTTATTATATATTCTATAAAATTTACTTGGAAGAGAGTAACCAAGAAATATATCTTTGTCAGATTTCTCGCTAAACTTACCGAGATTGTCTTTGTCATTGTTGAGTATAAAGCACTTACATCCAAAAATATGAAAGTGAGCAATGTTTGGCTTTCTTCCTTTGAATAGTTCATATGGAGTCTTTTTCAATATAGTTCTAATAATAACTCAATTTCCAACATAACATGTCGTACTAACCGCATCCTCCCAAAACTATTTTGGTAGATTTTCATCTCTAAGCATTGTTCTTGCAAGTTCCACTAGAAATCGATTCTTTCTTTCAACTACCCCATTTTGTTGTGGAGTCCTTGGTGCTGAAAAATGTAAGAGATACCATGTTCTTCACAAAATTATTCAAAAGATGCATTTTAGAATTCTCCACCATGATCACTTCTTATGGATACAATCTTTAATAATTTTTCATTTTTAATTTGCTTTTCATACTTCTTAAATGCCTTGAAAGCATCACATTTCTGCACAAGGAACAAAGTCCAAGAATATCTAGAAAAATCATCAACAATAACTAAAGCATATACATTACCTCTGAAGCTTCTTGTTCTTGATGGACCAAATAAGTCTATATGCAACAATTGTAGTGGCCTTGTAGTAGACACCATATTCTTAGATTTGAAAGTTGATTTGGTTTGTTTTCCCTTTTGAGAAGCATCACACAATTTATCTGTGACAAATTTTATCTTTGGTAAGCCAATGACGAGATCATTTTTGGTTAATTTATTTAAATGTTCCATATGTATATGGGATGCCCTTTTATTCCATAACCATGATTCATTATTGTTTATCATAAGACATTTTACTTTCAAAGATAAATCATCTAAAGAAATCATAAAAATATTGTTAATTCTTTTACCTTGGAGTTTTACCTCATTGGTGACTTCATCTATAATCAAACATTCATCTTTGGTGAACTTGATCTTGAAGTCCTTGTCACAAAGTTGGCTTCTGCTTAGAAGATTATGCTTTAGTCCTTCAACATAAAGTACATCTTTAATGGATGTGAAAGTTGGTGCACCAACTTTGACTTTACCAAGAATCCTTCCCTTATTATTATCTCCATAAGTGACAAAATCCCTTGTCTTTAACACTAGATTTTAAAATTGATTTATGTCTCCCGTCATATGCTTGGAATAACCAATATCGAGATACCATAGATTTGATGTGGTCTTCAAGCATACCTACAAAACAAATTAAGTTTTGTTAGGTACCCAAGTTGCTTTGGATCCTTCATAATTAGTACTTTTCTTTACCTACACATAATGCCCACTTCCTACACTAAAGTTTCAAACATAGCAAGCATTAGGTGTATGGACAACAATACCACAATAAAAACAAGTAGGTACAAAATTACTTCTACATCTAGGAGGATAATATTTCTTCTTAATAAACTTTTTCTTTTTAAAATAATGATGAATCACTTTAGGTTTGTTCACTTTCTCTTGATTTGTTTGGTCACTAGCCTTAACAAAGATAGTTTTGTTAGAACTTGGCTTTGAAAACTTTGAATATCCAAGTCCACTTTTATCATTGGGGTATCTTTGTTGACTAAGGACACCTTCCAACCCAATTTGTCCTTTTTAATATCTTTCAAGAACACTTTTCAATTGGATAATTTGGAAAGAAAGTGATTCTTAATTTTTGCATACAAAATTTTGTTTTTTCTCACTAATCATCTTTTCTTTTTCATTATTAAAATCTTTTTCCATTGTCTCAACTTTTTCTTCTAAAGATGAGATTTGTTTGTTTTGAGATGATGTAGTTTTGTATAGAGTTTTGCATTCAATTAAGAGTTCATTTATTACACCTTGTGCATCATTATCAAAGAGAGAGAAATCATAACTAACCTCACTATCTTCATCATCAGAATGGTGTGAAGCCATAAATGCTAGATTTCCTTTTGGTCACTATCCGAATTGGATGAAGAACTTATCTCGTTATCTTCCCATACAACATAAGCCTTTCTATTCTTAAACTCCTTTTTTCTTTTGAATCCATTTTTCTTGGAGAGTTTTGTAGAATCCGGCTTTATATGACCTTGCTTTCCACATTCATAACATGTGACATCTTATGTTGATGTTGAGGTTTCTTTATCCTTGTTCTTTGAAAATTTCTTCCTTTTTACAAAGTTAGAATTACCAAAATTATTTTTAGATCCAAAGAATTTTCCAAACCTTTTAACAAGAAGCATGAAATTTCCCTCTTCTTCCAGATTGTCTTCTTTTTAAAATTCTTTGGAATCAAACTTTAAAGCAATGGTTTTAGATTTCTTATCTTGATTTTCATGTTTTTCCAATCTTCCAAGTTTCGTCTCATATTCTTGAAGCTTTCCAAATAATGTTGCGGAAGTCATGCAAGATAGATTTTTCTTTTCAGATATTGCTGTTACTTTTGGTTTCCATTCCCGGGTTAAAGATTTAAGCACTTTAAGATTAAGTTTTTCAGTAGTAATAGTTTTACCAAGATCTTTCAGATGATTTATTAAGTGAACGAATCTTTTATGCAAGTCAAGAATGGATTCTCCGAGATGCATTCTGAATAACTCGTATTCTTGACTAAAGGTATTAAATCTTGATCTTTTAACTTCAACGGTTCCTTTATGAGTTTCTACCAAAGTATACCATATTTCTTTTGCCGTTGTGCATGCTGAAACATGAAAGAATTCATCCATGTTGAGTGCACCTTGAAGAAGATTGATTTCCTTTTTGTCATAGATGACCTTTTTCTTATCATCGTCATCCCATGAACCTTTAGGATTTAGCATACCCACACCATTGACAACACTTGTAGGAACAAATGGACCATTATTGACGGCATCCCATATTTCTTCTCCTTGTGCTTCTAAATGAGCCTTCATGTGGATTTTCCAAAAATCAAAGTATTCACCACAAAACAGTGGAGACTTGTTATTGCTACCACCATCTCTAAAAACAGAATTTTGATTTGCGTAAGCCATTCTGGATCTTTAAGAACATGTTACCTATAACTGTCTCTGATGCTAATTGTAAGAATAATGTTTTCCTAAGAGGGAGGTGAATTGGGACTTTTAAAATTATTTTTTCCGGGTTTTATGAATCTTTGATCTTTCTTTTCTGGTTTTTGGTTAAGTGATGAAAGCGATAAAATGCAGAAAGTAAATAACACAAGGATATATCCTGGTTCCCCCTACAGTCCGAGAGTACTTCAGTCTCCTTTCAACATGAAAGAGATTTCACTATAGTTAGAATGATTGTACAACCTATTCACACCAATTGTGATGCTTACTATCTAACCTATTGGGAGATCAAATGATCTTAACACCTTTAAGATCTGAACACTAAGTGCAAGAAGAATAATCCTCTTCAATGCACACACTTGCTTTCAAAAATCTTGAATAACAAGGGAAGTAATAATGTATTCTGAATTTTTACAAGAGATTTTGAAATATGATATAATATGTTAATCTTGGATTGATCTTCTCCTTCAAGCAAAATAATTCTCAATAAAGGATACAAGTTTTCACAATGATGATATGAAACTTAGAACAATTTTTAATTAAAAATGAGTGCAAAAAGTTTCCATGAAAATCTGGTGTAGAACACTCGAAAATTTGAAAGATAAAGAGTTTATGTAATTTTAATTGTAGATTAAAAGGAGGTTTTAAATAATTATGAAATTGTGAGTTTATATAGGCCTCTATACATCCTTTTAAAATGGTATGATTCAATGGAAAGATGCCATGCTTCACAAACAAAAACACACAACTTTTCTAGACAAGAGTCATCTACATTTTTCACACTGTTTCGGTGGTAACCGGTTCCCATAAGTGGGTACCCGGGTACCACCTTTTTTAACTTTAAAAAATTTGAAAAACATTGTTGGGTAACCAGTTACCGTAATTGGGTAATCGGGTTCCAAAAGACAATAGCATTTTATTTTCATGAAATAATACAGGGTAATCGGTTACCATAACTGGGTAACCAGGTTCCCTAAGTCAGTTTTGAAAAAATACTTTGAAAAAATATGTGAAACATAAAGTTGTGATTTCCAAAACATGTTTGAAGATTTATGGCATGCATGAAACATTATTATGAACACTTGTATGCATATAGAGAAGTATGAATGCTTTATACCTTGACATTTGATTTGTTCACAAAATATTTCTGAAGACTTTGATAATTTTGACTTGATTAAGATGTCTTGACTATAGCCATTACATTTTGCAATCAATGATAGTTTGTCTTCATCAAAACTATTTAGGAAGCTTATCCTCAAACCAAGCCTCACAGAGCATAATAACAGAGAGAAATAAACTCTCAAAGAAATCTTTAAAAAACAACACAAAAGTATATCATTCAGACAGGATGTCAATACATTAGGAATGACAACAACCATTCAAGCATTAGGAAAATCATGTTCCCCCCAAATAGTAGCTCATCTCACAGTCGGGACATCAGAGAATTGCACCAAAACCAACCATCAACCATACAACTATCAAAAGGAAAAAAATGGCATCACACAGACCAAAACACTCCACCTGCATAGTTATGCTCCCTCTGAGCAGATAATCAGACATAAACACAAAAACTCATACACCCCCTCTAGATGAAAATATTCAGAACAACACCAAATAAAACTACCAAAAAGATCAAGCTAAATATAATCCCCATTTTTAGCCACAATTTTGACAAATACAATGATGCTCATTTTGCTGTAATCTCCACACATTTACCTCTATCATAAACCTTCATGTTCTCTTTAGGAAAGTTTGTAATGATTTCCTTGGAGTTTTGTACACTACTGAATAGAGGTTGGAGAAAATATTGTTTGCATGCCTCCATACATGTAATTTCTATAATTCCTTAAAAGTGAAAACTCCTAATCCACTCCTTAATTTCTCAAACCGATTTGCATCAAAAGCCTTGGTAAATATATTTTCCAGATGCTTCTTAGGGGCCACATGCTCAAGAGACACTATTTTATCCTCAACAAGATTACTTATAAAATGATGATGAATGTCAATATGCTTTGTTCTGCTATGTTGGATGGGATTCTTGGATATGTTGATTACACTCGGATTATCACAGTATAATGTCATGACATCCTGCTTAACATTATACTCCTGTAACATTTGTTTCATCTGAATCAGTTGAGAGCAATTGCTTCCTACAAAAGTATACTTAGCCTCAGCTGTAGATAAAGACACACAATTTTTCTTCTTATTAAAACAAGAGATAATATTGTTTCCAAAGAAGAAACATCTCCCAGAAATATTTTTCCTGTCATCTGCACAACCTGCCCAGTTTGCCCCACAATATCCTATAAGCATAGAATCATTACTATGAGAGTATAACATGCCATAATAACTAGTACCATTGATGTATTTCAAGATCCTCTTCACATGAGTAATGTGAATTGTTTTTTTTCTCAACCTAATACCTTTCAGACACTCCTACAACAAAAGTGATACCAGGTCTACTAGTTGTAAGATATAATAGACTACCAATCATGCTCCTGTACAAACTTTGATCCATATTAACACCTTTTTCATCCATATTTACTTTTAAGTGTGTTGTTGTATGTGTCCTTTTTTGACTGGCATTTTATAGACAAATTTCTTCATTATGTTTTTAGCATACTTGCTTTGAGAAATGAAGATAGTATAAATTATATGTTTGACTTGAAGACCAAGGAAATATGTTAATTCACCAACAAGACTCATCTCAAATTCAAATTGCATCTGCTTGACAAAATGTTGGACCATTTGGTTTGACATCCATCCAAATACAACGTTATCAACATATATTTAAGTTATCATGAGTTTACCATGTTTTTCTTTAACA
The DNA here is from genome assembly GCA_948472305.1 of Vicia faba. Classification (NCBI taxonomy): domain Eukaryota; kingdom Viridiplantae; phylum Streptophyta; class Magnoliopsida; order Fabales; family Fabaceae; genus Vicia; species Vicia faba. The sequence goes on from OX451735.1 coordinate 1,235,087,724, forward strand.
AATAAGGTCTTGTCTGTTCCTCCTTTCTTGTAACCATTTTTGACAAGAAAATCAGTTAACCTTTCATACTAAGCTCAGGGTGCTTGCTTTAAGCCATATAGAGCTTTCCTTAGTTTGTAAACATGATTCGTAGAACTAGGGTTTGTGAATCCCTTGGGTTGTTCAACATGTACTTTTTCATTTAAGTACCCATTCAAAAAGAAACTGTTAACATCCATTTGATATAACTTGAACTTTAGCATGCATGCCACTCCTAAGAGTAATCTTATGGATTCAAGATGAGAAAAGGGAGAAAAAGTGTCATCAAAATCAACCCATTCAATTTGAGTGTATCCTTGTGCAACAAACCTAGCCTTGTTTCTGGTTACAATTCCATTTTCATCAGTTTTGTTCTTGTAAATCCATTTTGTTCCAATAACATTCATTCTTTCAGGTCTGGGTACTAAGTCCCATACTTCATTTATTTTAAAATTCCCTAGTTCTTTTTCCATTACATTAATCCAAAAATGATCAGTTAAGGCCTCCTTAACCTTTTTAGGTTCAATCTTAGAGACAAAACAAGAGTTGAATATCACATCTCTGGACCTAGTTGTAACCCCTTCGCCAAGATTCCCGATAATAAGTTCCTTTGGATGATCTTTCTGAACTCTAATAGAGGGACTTTTTTTTTCTTGAGGGTTATCGGGTTTAGTAACTGCTTTCTCAATGTTGGACTCAATGCCTTCCACATTTTATGAAACACCAGTATGTCGAGATGATGTTCCAACATCTTCTTTGACATCAGTTCCTTCCACAATATTTGAGTCATCAACCACAACATTAATGGATTCCATCATCACCTTGGTGTTGGAGTTAAATACCATGTAAGCTCTGCTATTTGTAGAGTAACTGTTATACCCAAATTTTTGCCCCTAAACTCTCTCATCATCTCATATTATCAATACATCAAGATCACACATTAGGGTTGGTTCTCCCTTTCTATGTCATCCTATCTTTAAGTTTGGTCTTGAGGGATCACCAAGCACCTTGAGTTGTATTTCTTGTACTTGCTTTCTTAGACTAACATCAAAATATGTATATATGTCTCTTTAAATGTCCATGTTGTAGGTGATGACACAATTTCATTCATCTCACCATCTAACATAGGGTTTGAGGGGTGGTCCTCAGTCAAATGGTTCTTCAATGGATTTCAAGGTTTCAAGCTTCAAGGCTATTTCTATGATATCAAAGATTTGTGGTTCGAAGAGCTCCCTCACTTTATTTAGGTCAAACTTTCCTCAAAGTTGTTGTGGAATTCATCAAGAAGATTTATAAGTTCATGTGTATATTTCCATGCCTTCTTTAAGTAGTTTCATTGAGACTTAAGCTCTATCTTTGAGTTTAATTCAAGACAACATCATATCAAGGTCTATTGTGATTCATCAAGCTTTCTTTTGCCAAGAAAGTTTAAAAGATTTAAGGTTGATTCAAAAAGTTTGATCTAATTGAGCAAATGCTTAATTCAGTGATCACATATGCATAACTCTCTCAATTTTCAACATCTTGAGTTGGTTCCTTTTGATATGGATTCTTGTCATCATCTACAACAACCTCTCTTCACATGACAAGATCCAATTCTACAAGAAAAATCATCAAAAGTTGAAAGGAATTTTAATTATTTTTGACACTCTCTAAGCTAGGGTTTATTAACTTCCAAGGACCATATCTTGCTCATTTTTTTGAGATTTTTGATTGACTCTAAAGACACGATTCTCTTTAAAGACTAATTAACAATTTCTCTCGAAGGATCTAAGACAAATATTTAATGGAAGATCACTAATGGTTGAGAAAGATTACAAGTCTCTTTGAAAAGCCTTTGAATCTTAAGGTTTGACTTCAAATGATCATAACTTGGTAAACTTTTATCTCCTTGAGCTTATTATTTTTCCACAACAATCTTTGGGATGTCTAATACAACTTTGTTTCAATGTGTAAGACTTGAAAATGCTTGGAAAGTTGTTTAAGAGTTGAAAAGATAATAGGTCTTTTGTGAATTTTCCCAAATTTGTTCATCATCTTCCAAAGACTATAACTCTTTTAATTTTTAAGATTTTTGAGTGATCTCATTTTCACAATACATTTCAAGAGGTCTACTGCATCTCATCTTCAGATATCAAGATCAAATTTTTAGTGGAATGTCATGTAATTTTGAAGAACATTATAGGTCATTTTGAGGTCCCATACTTAGAAATATTTCTAAGTGCAAAAATCAGTTTGTTTTTCACGATTTTAAGAGGACATAACTTCCATCTCTATTATCCAAATCAAGTCTTTCTTGGCACATTGTAAATATAGTGACCTTGTCTTTCAAATGCTTCAAGAATCATGTGATAAAGCCTCTTGAGTTATGTGCACCATGGATTCAAAGTTGGTACCATGAAACTATTTTTTTCAAAACAGTCTTATGGAAAATTGATTAGTTTGGCCTCTAAAGACAAATTTGTCACGCGTTTGATGTTTAAACATGATTAACTAAGTTTCCAGAAAGGTTTAGCACATCAAAACGTAACAAATGGTTGAGTTTTGACAACTTACAAGTCACATTTTGCTCATGATGCAGGTGCACACGAATTCCCGTCATACTTGATCATTTCTCTCACTTTTTGTTTCCATCATGCTCAACTATAAATAAGGATCATCCCTCACTCATTTTCACAAGCTTGGACAACCAGAATCACCCTTCAAAACTCTCTCCAAAACTCACATTTCTGAGATTTCAAAATCACAATTTCCTCCCTTCCAACTCCAATTTCTTTATTCATTCTTCTTCCTTGAACTTCACTGAAGCTAATAGAATAAGAATTAAGTCTTGAGGTGCTCTAAATCGCGCAAGCCAAGTCAAGTTTCAGAGTAATTTCTTCATACTTTGTTCATGTAGTTTAAGGAATCAATTCTTCTAACTCGAATTACTGGAATGATATATGATGTTCATTGATGCTTGCTGATGGTTTAATTTTGATTAATTGATGCATTTGATGAATCTGTTAGCAAATTCAAATTCTTCAAAAACTCTCTGGTTTTTTCCAAATTGAATGAGCTACACTTTAAATAAATTTTTCGTGAGCATATGGTCATGATCGTCTCAAGTAGACGCATCTAATGGTAGAACTATGAACGTGTATATTTATAGATTTAAGGATATGTGTTTTGCCCTAGTTGTAGGAGGCTGGAGGTTGAAGACGACCTACATGTCTTTCTTCAATCAAACATTTTAATTTGATTGGTTGGATTTTTTTGTGTTTCCTATGTGCATTTTAGTGATGATCACCATACATCCTATCTTTAGCACCCTTGTAATTTGCCAGCGTGTATAAGTGAGTTGAATCCAACGCGTGACATTATTTTGATTTAATTGTTTTAAACTTCAAAAATTCATAAAAAATTCATTTCAACTTCTAAAATTCTGAAAAAATTATCAAAACTACTTTGGATTTTTCTCTTTCTAATTTTTAATTTTACACAATTTTATTTGGAGATTTCGTGTTTTTTTAATGATTTTTCACTTTATTTGACTTGTTTTAATTATTTAAAAATACTTTTCTTGATTTTTAAATTCTAAAAAAATAATGGAAGGATCCAATGACCTCTTGACAAACGTTGATGACCTCATCTTATTTTTATTTTTAAATTTACTATTTTTTAGAAAATTTTGGTTTATTTTTCTTATTTCTTTAAATTTTTAAAATAGTTGCTGACTTTAAAAACTCTAAAAAAATTTGTTAACATTTATTGACTCATTTTAGACCTCTGACATTTTTTTAGGATTTTTATTTGGTGTTTTAGCACATTTTGTGTATTTTACCAATTATTTCCTTTTTAAATAATTTAAAATTTGTTTTATATTAAATATTTTTTTTTATTGGTCCTAATTTGGAGACACTTAGGTGTTATTTTAGAACAAGTTCCTCAACCTCATTAGATCTTGGATGTTGATAGGTTGAAAAATCAAATCCACCAAAATAGATGAATGATGTTGATGATATTTGAAACCCAAGTTTCATTTGATACATGTCCCCTCCCTCTTCATCTTATCCCTTTCTTGTTTTTACTTGTGCTACATGTTTTTGGAGAATGATCTACATATCATCTCTCTAACACGTTGGTACATAGATTTCTATTGACCGACCTCAAAATAGGTGTGACTTCTACATAAGTCCACCTACTATTGCTTAACATAGCGCTAAACTTGTCCCAATTCAAAAAATGATTGTTCGTGGCCCAAACCTATATATGCAAGCCCAAGTATGTTTAATTTAAAACCTTTGATCCAATAACTTTGAAGTTCATTGTTAGGAGGCTTTGATTCTATCAATCCTCTAACTAACTCCATGAACTTTGGTCTAAGTTAATCAGTTGAACATCGTTGATCATATTTGGTTGTTTTGAGCACTCGAAATGAATGATATACTGGACAAAAAGCAAATGAAACTTGTTTTTGAGAAGCTTTGATTTGATAAATCTTCTAATGAGTTTTCAAATGCAAGCTTCAATATGGTTATTCAACTAACCTCTAACTTCTAATTCACTAACAATTGACTTTACTTTATGCCTTTTATTTCATGTCTTTACTTTTATGTACCATTTACTTTAGCATTTGCATTCCATGCCATTTTCCTTTTGTTCATTTGAACATTTATCTTTATGTCATTTTATGTTTTCTCATTTAAACTTTTAATTTCAAAAATCTTCTCCCTTCTTTTCAAAACTCTTCTTGTTTTCTAATTTTAACCACTTTCATAATAAACTTGGACTTAGGTCCATGAATTTTTCCAAAATCTTTTCTTAATCAGACTTTAATCAACTTAACCATACTTTGACATATTTTTGAAAGACTAAAAGTCAATTAACCTCATTCAAACCATTTTTCCACTTTGGTTTTTTACCTTAAGCTTTTTCTCAAAAGATTAGACTCTTGTCGATTCTTATAGTGATGCGAGCTACTATATTTCTATGATATATAGTGAAGTGGTATATTTTCCACTTGGGTGTTGAGTGAGGCTTTGTTGATTATAAAATCAAAGCTATATCCTCCAGTTTGAGATGATGCAAATTCTCCTTTCTCATAATCATGGGTAGTAAGTATATTTTCCACTCGGATATGACGATGATGTATCTTCTCTTAAAATTAACCAACACACTTGTGTTTTAAATTTTTTTAGGTGAACTACGAGTACCCTGATCCCCTATTACACGGAAGGTGGTACCTAGATTCTATCCCCCTCTTCTTTTTGGGTTTATTCGCTCTTTTCCCATTTCCTTTGGAACTAGTAAAGCGTGGTGGCGATTTTTATTTGATTTGTACAAGTTAAGTCAATCCAATGGCTTAGTCTCAACATTTCTACCAAAACAGAAAATTGGAGACTCTGCTAGGACATTCATCTCTAAGTGGGTTGAGCCTATCTTTGTTTACTTGTGTATGTGCTATATCTATTGTATATTTGTATATATGTATGTCTGGATTTTTCTGGTTTTCAGGGTGCTTATTGATCTCTTATAATTCCTCTACCCGAACTTGAGAAAAGTTAAGATATGATAGGTGGTATAGTCATGTTAAATTTAAGGGAGGAATCCTAAAAAAGGAGACATGATACCCCCCACTCAGCAGATGCCCCTTTGATTCTAGTATTTGTTTACCGAGCAATCGCGAAGACGTGCTGTTTCGACCTGGGAGCCTGCTGAAGCTGAGGATCATAAAATCATTAACCCATCTTGACCTTTTACGTGTTGTGCAGAGACATGACAGAGCAATCTGGAAGTAGTTGTCATGCGATGTTGCACTGAGAAGAGTTTTTACTTAGAATATTACTAATTACCGAGCTAATCAGGACATTGGTAATATCCGAAGAAAGAATGTGGACTTTGGGAACTATTTAGAACCTTGTTTGGAAGGTGGTAAACCATTAGTATTACCTTGCCGGTAGTACCTTTGACTTCATACTCGTGACGTCGAACCTATGAACCCCAATATTTGTGATCTTATGTGTGATTGTTGCATCATACATTCATGCACCCATGAGCATTCTTTAAACTATTTTTCAAGCAACTTAAGGTTAAATTTTTTACCATGTATTTTAGAAAGAGAAAGACTTGGAAGTACAGTTTTAAGGATCCTAAGATAGAGGAACTGATGAGTTTGATTCCTGAGATTGAGAGTTCTATAGATTTCCAGAAGAAGTATGGAGCCATTGTGCCTCTTATGAAGCTCAAGACGAAGGAGGGTATTATTTCTACATTGGTCCAGTTCTATAATTCGTTATACCAATATTTTACTTTTCCTGATTATCAGCTGATGCCCACATTGGAAGAGTATTCATACTTACTTGGTTTACCTATTATTGATTGTGTTCTATTCACTGGCTTAGAAGGAGAGCCTAAGTCTCATGAGATTGCTACCATGACTCACTTGAAGAAGTCTGAGATTGAGGCTAACATGACTACCAAAGGAGGAATCAGAGGCTTACCTGCTCAATTTCAATTGGAGAAATCTCGTTACTTTTCTAAGATGAAGAGTATAACTGCTTTCGAGGATATCTTTGCTTTGCTCGCCTATGGGTTGTTATTGTTTTCTAACGTCGACTAATTTGTGGATGTTAATTCCATTAGGGTCTTTCTGATTGGGAATTCAGTCCCTACGCTGCTAGGAGATACTTATTATTCCATCCATCTTCGAAATTTCTATCAGGGAGGGATGGTTATCTGTTGCACACCGTTGTTATATCAGTGGTTTATTTCTCACTTACCTCGGTCTGTTGCTTTTTGGGATATCAAGAAGGAACTACATTGGGCCCTAAAGATTATAGCTCTCACTCATTCTGACACTGATTGATATCATAAAAGTTTATTATGGTGTGGAAATTATTGATAGTTGTGGTAGTTTCCCTAATGTGCCTCTTCTTGGTACAAAGGGAGGAATTAACTACAATCTCGTTCTTGCGCGTCACCAACTTGGATATCCGATGAGAGGAAAGCCAAACAACATTCATTTGAGTGGTTTCTTTCTCAAATAAGGAGAATATCATAAGGCAGATAAATAAGCGATTGAAAAGACTTGGGACCAAGAGGAGTTGTTTCCTTAGAGCCTCATCTATGTTGGGCAAGGGAAATTTAGTTGAAGATGCCTTATTCTCGTGAAGAACCTATATTTGATATGTTTATGAGGACTACTCCTCCTCTCTTAGATGATATGGAAGAACTTCAGCTCGTCTTGGTTAGGATGCAGCAAGAAAAGGAAGCATGGAAGAACAAGTACCAAATTTGGAGGTGTCTTTCTCAACAGAATTAAAAGAGAAGGATGACTTAATTGAGATTATTGAGAGTCGTATTGTGGAGATGATGGAGAATCAAGAGGATTTATTTTTCTATAGAGTTAAGCCCGATCCCAATCAGCCATTTTCTAATTCTAGTGGATGGAAAGAAGTCACTGATAAGTATGTAGAAGAGAATAAGCAGTTGAAGGCTCAAATTGCAAGATTCAGGGGAAAGCGCCATCTTGTGGAGAGATCTTCATCACCTTTGGCTCCTTAGAATTTTTAGATTCTATATTTATTTTCTTGTACTTAGGATTATTGAAACGTGTACTAAAAGTTGTAATTCATTCCAAAATTATGATTAAAATGAGTGTTTTTCGTACTTCCAAATGTGTTAGTACTTCAATATTTGCAATTGTTTATGATTTTTTGTGTTCCTTGAATAAAAAATAAATCATATGCATTGCATATCATTCATCATTTTGCACACATTTTTGCATTCATGTCCCTTCCCAGGTGTCTTACTTATTTGTTTGCTTCATTCATTCAGCAAGTTGTCTCATCGCTACTATACTCGAGCTAATTTGAGAAAGAAGATGGAAAATCTTGAACAAGAGAATCACGATTTGCACGAAGAAGTTACTACTTTGAGAGTTGGTATGGGTAATCTGAATAATTTGGTAGAGTCATTGGTGGCTGCTCAGAATCAGCCACCACCTCCTCCTCCGTCTCCTCATGCTACTCAGCCACAGCAGACAACCATTATTTCATAGATTCTGTCAGTTCCCGTCTCTGTTACTCTAGTTACTACTACTCGATACTGTATGCCTCTCGGTTACCCATGGGGAATGCCTGGGAATTTCATGCCAGAAGGTTGCAATCTTGCTGCTCAAGTTTCTCCATTTGTTCAAACTGTTGTTGTTTCTGCACCTCCTATGGTGCATGTTAGTCTTGTTGTTAATAATGAGATTCATCATGCCGCACCTCCTACGGTGAATGTTATACCTGTTATTAATGATGAAGTATACATCCTTCTCCTCCACCAAGTTAAAGTTTCGGCTTTTATGACCGAATGGATGACTTCCAGGATCAATCCAATGAAGCAGAAAGAAGTGAAGGCTCTTCGATGGAAACAATTATTAAGATAGAATGTTAGTGACCTCTGCTTGGTTCCTAATGTGAAAGTTCCACCAAAGTTTGATAAGTACAAGGGAAACACTTATCCCCGTGACCACATAATGATGTATATTAGAAGGATGTCCACTCATACTGATGACCAACACTTGCTTATTCATTTCTTTCAGGATAGCTTAACTGGTGCTGCCTTGAAATGGTATACGGGATTGGACAATAGCAGCATCAGGACATTTAATGACTTAGGAGAAGCTTTTGTGAAACAATATAAGTACAACATGTTTATGGAACTTGATTGTAACTAGTTGAGACTAATGTCTCAAAAAGATAAGGAGTCATTTAAGGACTATGCGCAGTGTTGGCGCGAGGTTTCTACCCAAGTTGTATCCCCAACTGGAAAGCAATAAATGACTAAGGTCTTCCTAAAAACCCTTGGTTACTTTTACTATGAAAGAATGGTGGCGAGTGCACCAAGTGATTTCACTGAGATGGTAAGTATTGATGTCCGTCTAGAGGAAGCCGTCAGGGAAGGTCGATTGACAAAAGATGAAGGTTCTAGTGGAAAAAAGAAATCATCATATGGGTTTTCTAAGAAGAAAGAAAGTGAAACAAATGATGTTGCTAAAGAAAGAAGGGTTAGACCTCCAAGAAGATGTCATCAACATCAACAATAGGTTGCTTTAGTGACTCCAGTCGTCAATGCAGCTCCGAGTGGTGTTTCCTATCATAGAGCACCTCCTCAAGGTAACAAGGGCAAGGTTAGAAGAGAGAAGCTTTTGATCCTATTTTGATGAGTTATGCAGAATTTTTCTGGCTTTAATTCAAAAGAAATTGGTGTAGACTAGGCCTCACCCTGATATACCTTTAACTTTACCATGGTATTATAAAGCTGATCAGACTTATGCTTTTCATCAAGGATCCCCCGGGCATAGCATTGAAAACTGTTATCCGTTGAAGTATGAAGTATATAAGATGGTAAGATCTGGTCTCTTGTCCTTTAAAGATGCTTGTCCCAATGTGAAAGATAATCCACTACCAAAGCATGGAGGTGGAAGTGTTGTAAATATGGTTGCTGGTTGTCCTGGGGATTTTCGGATATTTATATTAATCTGGTCAATGGTGATTTAGTGAAGGTGCATGTTGATCTCCGCGAGTTCAACTATTACACACACGACCATGTCACTTGTAGTGTTTGCAGTATGGATGTCCATGGATGTGATAAAGTGAGAGTTGATCTTCAAGAAATGTTGGACGCAAGACTTATCCATATAATCAGACTAAGGGATGAATATGAGGAAGATGTGAATATGGTTAATGGATGTCCCAGTGAATTCTATATTTTTGACGTAAATTACATGAATGATGATCTGGTACAGTTGTACGCCATATTTTATTCACATGGATGACCATGAGGTACATCATTATGGGTCCTGTCAGATTTGCTGTAGGGATTCTCGTGGTTGTTCTTTTGTAAGAAGAGGTGTTCAATTGCTATTAGATAACGGTACTATTAGAGTCACAGGAAACATAGATGATTATAATAGAGTTAATATGATTGAATACAATTCTCTTGAGGCCATGTCTGATGATGAGTACATTTCTACTGATGAGTTCTTTTCTTCTGATGAAGGTATATTTTCTGATAATGAATATGCGATTCCCGAGTATGCTGAAGAAGCAGGGGTGAATGTTATTATGCCATATTGTTATACGGTGGCAGAACCGACTATTTATATACTGGTTTTTGCGTTTTTTTATTCGCAAATGTGCGGTAAGCAAGTTTCACCCTTTTCTTTTATCCAATAAAGGAAAGGGTGAAAGAATAGAAAAAGACCTTTTCGAGATGTTTTCTGAGTAAGGGGGATAGATTATGGAAAGGGAATGTGTTAGCACCCTTTCCATCTGTGGTTTTCCATGAGCTCTTAGAGGTTTGCTCATTTTAAAATACTTTTGTGCTTTATGTGTTTGAAAATGTTTTGAAAATGCCTTAGTATGGTGATTTTCTTTGTGTTTAACTCTTGTATCAGTCCTTAAGAGTGTTAACAAAGCAAATGTTTTTGAAACTTGTTTTTGAAAAGTAGCATTTATGTAAGTGCAAAAAACATTTTTGAGCAAACTTCTAACAACTATATACTTTTATACTCGAAAAAGGGTCGTTCTTTTCCTCCTATCCTTTAGACAATGCTATCCTACTATTAATGAGTAGGTAGCCATATCGTTGGATGTTGAAGGACATTCGAAGGGACGTTTAACAGTCATAAAGGCAACATACGGAGACGCTTTAGCAACTTTTGTTTAAGGGACGAGATCATTTACCGAAAGGAAACTATAGGGTCATCGAGGGACTATGATCTTTTTATTTTACGGGTCTTCGCTAAAGTGTCCCCATTCTCGAGGGACATGACTGCTTTATTTTCCGAAAGGAAACCGAAGCTGGAGTATCTTAGAGGTGTACATGTGATAGTGTGTTGTGTTTCAGTTATTTTATGTTTAAACATTTAGGTGTTCTACCATTTGTTTTCAGATCTTGTCAAGCAATCCTAGTTAGCATACATCTAAGAAGTTAATATATGTACATGAATTTAAAGTGCGGGAATTGTAAATCCTACGCTATTACAAGGCTTCGGCGAGGGGATTTAAATTATACAAGGATAAGGGGATAAAGCAGTAAATGCCCTAATTTTATCTATTACACCCAGTAAATAGATACAATAATAGTAAAATACGAAATTAAATAAACGCGCTTGAAATAGAAAAGACGTCTAAAAATCTTAAAGAAAAGAAATATTTTTTTGTTGTTTTTAATATAAAATAAAATAAAGCATAAGTCTATTTAATTTTAATTTTAAAAAAATGTTAAAATAAATAATTAATTAATTTATAAATTAATTTAATTAGAAAATAAAATTAGACTAATGTTTTTTTGTAATTTTTGATTTTAATGTAAAAATAAAAAAGAAATCAACGAAAACAAAAAATAAAATGCAAGGGGCATCCTTCGATCCAGGGAGAAAAGGGAAGCTTCGATCCAGAGAGAAAAGGGAAGTTTTGATCCAAAAGAGATGGTTGTCCTTCGACCCAGGGAGAGATGATTGTCTTTCGATCCAGGGGTGGGTCCTATGATGATAATGAATCTGTAAAGGTATGTTGGCAAAAACGAAGAGCATGACCTGGGTGCTAAGCCTAGGTCTTTCAATCTTGCGTACTGTGACCTTACTTATGCTAGACCTACAACAAGTGTTAGCAACAAAACTAATGTAGGCCCAGGTGTCGAACCCAGGACCTTCGATTCCCTCTGTAATTAGGATCTGAAGTTATTTCGTCCTGCAATACCAAGAATCCTGAGATTTGAATCTGGGTTTAAAAATGGCAGAAGGTTCATGTGTCACCCAGTTCAAAGCTTGCTACTTTGAAGCCCTAAACAATACTTCTGCAAAATGAACAAATGTTAAAGTTCCGGGGGGAGGGACCTTACCCCCTAGCTCGAACCACTCTCTAATTTGAAACCCTTTTTAATTCGAATCTGGGTTCGTCTTGTCCTGAAACACTAAGAGTCCTGAGATTCGAAGGAACCAAACTCACGTGCCTTAACAATGGCAGGTCTGTGAGGATTGTAACCTTCCTAACGCTTCATTACAAACACGCACAAACACAATAGAATGAATAAATGCGCTTAGATTAAGAAATTGAATTTCAGAATTATACCTATGGTCGGTATCCTTCGATCTGCAGCTTTGGGTGTGGAGATGTTTACTTAGGAGTTTGGTGTAAACTCCTGGATGGCTCTGGAACAAGAATCTGGTATTCATTTGGGCTTAGGATGCCTGCAAAAGGTGTTTTGATTGGGACACTTTTGGGGTTCTTTAAGCAATGTGGCGTGGCAACGTGATCTGTGTGATGTAGTATGCGTGCGTGTTCGTCCCCCCTTGTAGTGTGTCCTTGGCCACATATTTATAGGAGTGTGCTATAGTAACGGCAAGAGAGCCATTTAACAAGGCCTTTAAAGCTATGAGACAAGAATCAGACAAATTGAAATATTTCCTTTTTGAAATATTCATGCCCCTTTTGAAATCTTGGATGAACCTAGACATTTTCCTCCTTCGAACGTCCTCCTGTCATTCGAAAATCATTTCCCCAAATACCACTCGAAGGGTATTTGTTGAAATACCGATCGAAGGGCCTTTCCAAAAGGCCAATTGAAGGGTACTTGGTTAACATGCATGTCGAAGCTGCCTTGTTTGAGATGCTAAATCGAAGGATTCCTTGCCATGCCAATCGAAAGGCTGGGCCTAGGGTGCCAAACGAAAGGGTCTTTCAGAATGCCAATCGAAGGCCTTGACACCATGCCAATCGAAAGGCTTATCATGAGGCTAATCGAAAGGCCTTGTATCCATGCCAATTGAAGGGCTTGGCCATGAGGTTAATCGAAAGGCCTTGTATCCATGTCAATCAAAGGGCTTGGCCATAATGCCAATCGAAGCTTTTTTTGGAATGTCAATCGAAAGGGCTTGGCCATGAGGCCAATCGAAAGGCCTTGCTCAGGTGCCAATCAAATGATACTTTATTCTGATACCAATCGAAGTTCCTTGCTCAGACGCCAATCGAAGTACTTTGTTGACCGATCGAAAACTTCGTTCTGCTCTCTTCGATTTCCTCCAGTTTGGACTAATCAAAGTGACGCTAAAATTCTAATCGAAGACGCCTTTGTTCAGATGTCAATCAAAAGACATTGTTAAGATGCCAATCGAAAGACACCTTGTTCAGATTCCAAATGAAAGACATTTTGTTGACATGCCTTCGAAGTACACCCCATCGAATGACACTTTGACCAACTTCAAAATTTGTTATTTTTCTTCAAGCAAGTGTTTGTGACCAACTTCAAGATTTGTTATTTTTATTCAAGAAAGTGTTTGTAACCACCCATGTAAGAGAAGATCATGTAAAAAGTGAGATGGAAAATTTTGGGGTACAACCCATATTATGGTGTTCCCGCTCCTGTAGATATTTTGTACCAAAGCAAGCCCGTTGTTGCTCCCGTAATTATCTGTCTTCCTGGTCCTATCCTATATGAATCAGATAAAGTTGTGCCTTATAAGATCAATGCAACTATCCTGGAAGATGGTGTGGAAATTCCTATATAACATTTCTCCCATGTTGAGAATATTGTTGAAGCTAGTCGGGTAACTCGTAGTGGTCGTATCTTAACCCCTAACATTTGAGGAGATGTTAATTCTGGAAAAATGGTTGTTGAGAATGTTAAACCTAAGAAAGTGGTAGGAGAATCTAGTGGCGTTGACTTGGAAAAATATGTTGATGATTTTCTAAGAATCATCAATATGAGTGATTAAAAGTGTTGTACCCCAAAATTTTCCCTCTCATTTTATTCAAGACATACTCATAGTGGTCCCCAAATGCTCAAGGTTGACTAAGAATTGACCAGGCAAATTCTCCTCCTAAGCAATGGACTTCCAACTAGGGTTTCACTTTTCACAAATAAGTTTGGGTTTCAAAGGCCTCAAGTGATTTCCATGATTTCTAATATGCCCTCAAAAATATCCATGCCAAGTTTCATGCCTTGCATCACAAGTTTGCTCAGTCAATGGCTCAAATGTTTGAAAATCAACTGTATTGGTCAAAAAGTCAATTGTGATCAATATAGTCAAACTTCAAGATTTTTGGTCAACCTCAACATTTTTAAGTAATATTCATCATTTTATCAAGGGTTGATCATGATTCCTCAAGGAAAGCCCTCAGATCATCAAAATTCAAAAATTGCCAAATTAGGGTTTCCTTAGGAGAAGTCAACTGAACTTTGACCAGGCATAACTTTCACATGCTTCATCAATGTTTCCCCAAAAAAATCCAATTTTGAAGAAAATTCAATTCCCTATAACTTTTATTTTGTCCTCAAGTTAAAAAAATGCATCATTGGAAAGATATGAGCCAATACATTACAGGTCTTTTGGAAAGTCAACAAAAAGACATTTTTTGTCAAGGCAAGTTACATCAAGATAATTTCTCCAGATGCAAAATTTTTCAACATAGAGATTGTAGGGGACATCTTGGTATTTCTAAAAAGTCAAAGATCATCTCTAAAAGATAAAAATCGAGTATGTCATGACTAGTACAAATTGGGAAAATTGGTGAAAATGCAAAAAGTCAACTTTGAGCAAAAATGCATTTTTAAGTTCATAGACCTATTTTATAGGATTCAAATATGTTTAGGACTTACTCAAGGACCCATAAATTCACTCCCACCTTGCTTTGCATTTTTTATCTATTTTATTCATATTTATTTTGTTTTTATTCAAATAAACACAAAATAAATTGCATAAAATAATAAATAAAAAGTATGGACACATGGGCTGATGATTTGGGTTTATATTGGGCCTTAGAATTTGTGCAAGGCATGAGGAAAAAGACCAAAAACATTTTTTCTTGCTTAGACTTTTACTTTTTTTGTCCTTTAATTTCTTTTTTTAATTATTCCTTTTCTATTTAAATTCTAGAAAACAAATGTATATGTCGCACAGGTAATTTTGTAATAGTTGTAGTTCACATTTCCTCGCATTTTTCTATTATGTAACTGCTTATGGGATGTAATAGCTGTAGGCCTTCACTTTCTCGCATTTTATTTTCCACACTTATAGTTATGCATGTATATATATATATATATATATATATATATATATATATATATATATATATATATATATATATATATATATATATATATATATATATATATATATATATATATATATATATAATTGTGTAGTAACTAGGACGTGTATGGAAAGATCTAAAAATAAAATGTTAGAAAACCTTAACATTAAAGATAAACAATAACTAAAACACAAAACACTTCGCACACGAGTACCTCTAAGATTCCTCCACTTGTTGCCTTCGAAAAACAACAGTCATATCCCTTGAACGAGGGACACTTTAGCAAATACCCTCGGTTAAAAAGATCGTAGTCCCTCGATGACCCTCTGATGCTGCCTTCGGTAAACGATCTAGTCCCTTACGATAAAATTGCTAAAGTGCCCTACAAGTTTCCTTTATGACTGTACGATGACCCTTTCCTGTCCCTAAAACATTCAACGATGGGGCTACCTACTCACTAATAGTAAGATAGCATTTTCTAAAGGAAAAGAGGAAAAGAACAAACCTTTTAGAGTAGTTAGATAGTTCTTAGATGCTTGCTCAAAACAAAACATTTTCAACACCTACACTCTTTTCCAAAAATATTTTCAAAAACACTTTGTTTACCTTCTCAACAATACGAGAAACATTACAAAGTTCTCCGCACTAAGGCGTCTTTTCAAAATAATTTTTTTCAAACACACAAACACAAGGTATTTTCAAATGAGCTAGCATCTAAGAGCCCGTAGATAACTACGGATGGAAAGAGTGCTTACAACTTCCCTTTCAATAATCTACCCCCCTTACTCAGTGTTGTACCCCAAAATTTGCCCTCCCATTTTACTTAAGACATGCTCGGTGAGGTCCTCAATTGCTCAAGGTTGACCAAGAATTGGCCAAACAAATTCTCCTCCTAAGCAATGAACTCCCAAATAGGGTTTCACTTAGCACGAAGAATTTTGGGTTGCAAAGGCTTCAAGTAATTTCCATGGTCCATAAAATGTTCTCAAGAATTCACATGCCAAGTTTCATGCCTTACACTACAAGCTTACTCAGTCAATTGCTCAAATGCTTGGAAATCAACTATACTAGGTCAAAAGTCAAATGTGACCAATATATAGTCAAATTTAAAGCTTTATGGTCAACATAAACATTTTGAAGTGATATCCATCATTTGATCAAGGTTTGATCATGATTCCTTAAAGAATTCTCTCAAATCATCATGAATCTAAAAGTGCAAAATTAGGGTTTCCTAGAGAAAGTCAACTGAACTTTGACTAGGCATAACTTTCACATGCTTCATCCGTTTTTCCCCAACAAAATCTCATTGTGAAGAAAATCCCATTCCCTACAACTTTTGTTTTTCCTTCAAGTTCAATAAATACATCATTTGGAAGATATAAGCTCATACATTACAGGTCACTTTCAAAAAGTCAACAAAAGACACTTTTTACCAAGACCATTTACATCCAGATAAAGTCTTCAAATGCAAAATTGATCAAAAAAGAGATTGAAGTAGACATCTTGGGATTTACAAAAAGCCCAAGATCATCTTCATTGGACAATTTTGTGTCAAGGGCCTAACTTTTTAGGGTTCAAACACCCTCGTGACTTTATAAAGGACCTCTAAATTCATTTTTGCCCTACCTTGCCATTTCTACCTATTTTATTCATATTTATTTTGTTTTATTCAAATAAATACAAAATAAATTACATGAAATAATAATAACTGTTGTACCCCAAAATTTTCCCTCCTATATTTCTCAAGACATGTCAAGAATAACCTCCAAGTTGCTCAAGATAGCTCAAGAGTTGGACAGTCAAATCATCTCCTAAGGTAGTCAATCTCAAATTAGGGTTTTGTGTTGCATCAAGGTCCTTGCATCCAAATGACCTCAAGGGCTCCCAAATGTCCTAATATGTTCTCAAGTTCATCCATGTCAAATTTCAAGCCTTGCAGAGGAAGTTTGGTCAGTCAATTGCTCAAGAGGTCCAAAAATCGACTGTGCTAGGGCAAAAGTCAACTGTGACCTACAAATAGTCAAACCTCAAGATTTTTGTCAACATTCTCATTTTGAAGGATAATTCATCATTTGATCAAGGATTTATCATGATTCATCAAGGATTTCTCAAGATTCATCAAGATTCAAAAGTTGCTAAATTAGGGTTTTGTAGGAAAAGTCAACTCAACTTTGACCAAGCTTAACTTTCTCATACTTTATGAGAAATGACCCATCCAAAGCTCATTTTTAAGAGAATGCAATTTCAATCCATCTTCACACCCCAAGATCAAGAAATGCACTCACAAAAAGTTACAAATTTGGACATTATAGGTCATTTTTGAAAGTCAACAAAAATACCTTTTTTTCCAAAGCTTATACTTTGAGAATGGAATATCAAAATGAGATTAGACCAAAAGGATTGGTTAGAGGACATCTCAAGGTTTCTAAAAAGTCCAAGAACACTTCCAAAAGTTCAAAATTGAAGAAGTTATGTATTGTTGAAGTTGGGCATTTTTCCAAAATTGCCAAAAGTCAACTATCCCCAAAACATCAAATTTTATCAAAAGGGCCCACTTTTTTCCACTTGATTTAATCTTGTCACACTACACACGTGTCATATCTTCAGTCTTGTGTCTATTCTTTAATTTTTCTATTTTATTTGACATTTATTGAATTAATTCATTTTAAATCAATTTAAATCCAAATAAAATCTAAATATTGATAACTTGGTATCTTTTTGATTGATACAGGTCTTTATTATCATCATGGACAAGATCAAACTAGAATCAAGCCATATTATGAACAAAATATTGGATTTGGAATGAAATTGGAAGGTTTAATAATGGAGAATCATCAAATATGGCATTTTTTTCAAATCTGGATCATGGTCTTAAAACACAACATTATGAGGGAGATTATTTCCATGCTTTCTTGTCTCCTCATTATCCTATATAAATAGAGAGCCACACAAGCTTGAAAGACACGAAAATCCTCTCTAAAAAGCTCTCAAAAAGCTCTTCAAAAAGTTCTCTAAAAGCTCTTCAAAAAGCTCTCCAGAAATCAAATAATTGGTGCAAGTCATATCTCGAGGTTCCGGCCTCTCGCAATTGATATCAAGCCTCAAACCATCCTCTTGAAGTCCTCATGAGTCTTACAAGGCCCAAGAGCAATCCATCACACGCCTAGCACGCCCACCGGTTAGGTAACATTTTAAATTTCAAATCTCTAATTTTAATCACATTTTATGGTATGCTAACGTTTGTTTGAGTTTATATAGAACAATTATGGATGGTTGAATCATAGGTTCCACACAAGAATCAAAAAACACCATAGTTAGAGCATGAAGCTTTCGAAGATCCGAGCTCAGGGATGCTTTCTGCACCCTTCAAAAAAAGGCCAAATTTCTCTACTTTCTCATATTTTATTTATTTGGTTTAATTATTTTATTTTCACTTATTTAATTTACTAACCAATAACAAATTTTATTCTTATCAAAAAAATCACAAAAATATCATTTTGTCCAATTAAAATTAAGAACTTTATTTTTCTTTAATAAATTCCGATTAATTAATTAGGTTTTTAATTCTAGGAAACTTTAATTTCTTTTTGTAAATAAATAAAACTAATTAGAATTTAATAGGTTTAATCACTAATTTAACCATTCCATTTTCTTTCTTTAAATAACCAAAATCCAAAAATAACCTCTTTTTTTTCATTTAATTAATTAATTTAATTTAATGTAGTGATTAATTTAGATTTATTTCTTTCTTAAAATATAAAAAAAAACCACAAAACATTTTCTTTATCAAATTAAATTCTAACTTTCATTTTTGTTAATAAACATTAACTAATTGATTTAGAATTTTAATTAGAATAACTTTCACATATTTGTAAATAATTAAAATTCAATTAGAATTAATCTAGGTTTTAATTACTAACATTAATTTTGATTTCTTTCTTAAAATACCAAAAGACAAAAAACAATTTATTTTTATTCATCAATTTAATTAATTTAATTTAGTAATTAATTTAGGCTTATATTAGACAATAACTTTAATATAGTTTTGTAAATAATAAAATTAATTTAGACATAATTAGGATTTATTAACATTGATCAATTTTATTTTCTTTCTTTAAATATCAAAAAACCCAAAAATATTTATTTTCATTAATTAATTAATTTAATATAGTTTAATAATTAACTTAGATAATTTATTTCTTAAAATTCAAAAACAAACAAAAAATCTTTTCTTTAACCAAAAGGGTCAAAACCCTAGAACTTTGCGCTCGATTTAATTTCTCGCACGCGTTTGTTTATTTTCATCATATTAATGTACTTGACTCCGGTTTGTAATAGATAATTAGGACTTTAAATATTTTTACCGCTTTATTTATTTTCCGCATTTTAATTTCAAGGGTTGCTTTTGGCGATGTAAATACCCGACACCTTGTAATAGTTTAGATTTAATTTCCGCAAATTTAATTTTCGCAACTATAAACTGTTAGATGTTTGATAATAGGGAATGCATGACAAGATCGAATCTTTAAACCTAAAATCAACATAGCTCACTCATGACATATACAATGATAAATAACTGAAAAACAACACACTCTCACATGCGCACTCTTAGGGTACACCTCACTTGGTTGCCTTCGAAAGTGGTCATTAAGTATAGGAAGTTTTAGAGGTCGTCCTCTTGTCCAAAGATCATAAGTTGCCTCGAAACGGTTGCCTCGGAAAAAATGATCTAAGACATTAGGGTTACCGCTAAGGCGTCCTAACATTGCTTTAGTGACCACACGTCCCTTAATCGAATTGACCTTTAAACTCCAACGACGATGCTACCTACTCATCAATAGTGGGATAGCATTGTCTAAAGGAAATTAGCACAATTTAATTCCTTTTTCGAGTAGGTAGATAGTTCTTAAGTACTTGCTCCTTTTAAAACAAAATAAAACTTTTCGCACTTACACTCCTTTCAAACAAAAACTTCTTTCAAACCCACAAACACAAAGAAAAGCAAATTTTGAAAACACTTTGAGCAAGTACCTAAGAGCCTGTGGATAACCACAAATCGAAAGGGTTCTAACACCTTCCCTTTCTATAATCTACCTCCCGGACCGGAGAAACATCTCGAAAAAGGAATTTTTCTGTGCTTTTTTCCTTTCCTTGTTGGATAAAATAAAATACGGTGGTGACTCTTGCTCACCGCGACATTTTGCAAAAACAAACGCAAAACGGGAACCAACATTCCAAAACAGTCAGTTCTCTTCCCCACCATATCATAGAACTGGCGACTCTGATGGGGACTTATATAAGTGAGGTGTACCTTAGTATTAGATCATTGTGTTTTCAATTGTATGCTTTGTATGATTTATATTTGTGGGCTTGTATCAGAGTTACTATAGATCCTAACCCGGATCTGAGGGGTACCCTTTAGGTAAGTAGCAATAAACTGTGAGGGAACTGTCCGGCATAGACCGACACGGTTGAAGCAGTAACTACGTTGGTGTGGCACTTTAGTCTGTACCGATATCCCTTGTGTTGGAACGAGGAGAATATGAGTCTTCTAAGGGGTCATTAAGCATTAACTAACCTTAGAACCTTTAAATTGACCAACTTGGCCATAAAACAGTAGCAGTATGCTACACTAATTGAGACTAAACTCTCGCAATGATTCCGGTCGCAAGAAAAGGTTGCTAAACTGGAATTATGACCGATCGAGGGTAGTCAGTGATATTGAGATCCTCTAGAACCCGGTTACTATTTTTAGGACAGGTTTAAACCAACTGAACTGAAAGAGGGTAGTACCTAAGCTCCTTGCCAGCCTGAAATCTAAGGGCTATTGTGTGACTTGTGTGCTTTCAAACATGAACTACTTGCACATTCTTGTTATCTGACAACATGAGTTCCTTTCAGGTTTTGTTTACAGTCCTTTTCCAATAATTTGGATTTATTGCAGGGTTTACTTACATCACTTCACACTTTTGCTTAAACGCATAGCATACACATCTTAACATCATGCCTTAACATTTCCTTAACCATTTCAAGGATCTCAAGGGTTTGTGATGCAGGTCATGGTAAATCAAATGTCTAGCAAGGGGCAAAGGGGATTTATTTTCCTCTAGCCAATGTCATCTAGAGATCAAAACACGATAACTTGAGTCGGGGGCTATGACCCACTCGATATGGTGAGCTTGACTCTTGAAGAAGGACTCTTAACAACATGAAGTTTCTTCAATCAAAGCTGCAAAATTCAAATTCTAACAAGTTTCTTGTTTACCCCGCGGGATACTTGAAAACATTGCATACATACATATCATTGCATAATAGGTCTCCCAGTACGGGTCTCTCATGTTCTCGCTGTTTATTTCAACAATGGCTTTCCAACCAGATAACCAAGATCTTCAAACTCTAGAAGCTCAGTTCAGGGACGTATTCCTAAACCTATCCAAGGGGCAGGAAGAGTTGAATACACTCCTCGTGGGGAACTTGGTCAAGAAAAGTCCTGAAGACAATAAGGACGAACGGATGGAACAACTGCAAGCTGAGTTAGGTGCCATGAAAACCCAGATGCTGGGGCAGATGGTTCTTGTCCAAGGCTTAGCTCGGGAACAAGAAGAGTTGAGAACCATTATCAACCAACTTCATCAAGACGGATACAACAACATGAAGCAAATAGTCAAGGCCGGGGACCAAGTCATTAATCAACGTCCGAGAAGTCAAAGGTTTGGTTTGATGAAGAATAGACCTCTCCAAGTTGCTACTACCTCACGGGTCCAACAACGACCTCGCCAAGAACAACGGGTTGATCAGAGTAAGCCAAACATGCCCAGGAGGAAATTTACCAAGCTCAACATGCCGCTGTCTCAAGCTTTACAACACATGTTGAGATTGAATCTGGTGACGTTAAGGGACCCTCCTAAGAATCCCAACACAGCCTCCCCAAAGTACAATCCTGATGCAAGGTGTGCATATCACTCCAACAGCCCGGGGCATGATACTAACATCTGTTGGGCGTTTAGCAACAAAATTCAAGACCTAATTGATGAAGGAGCATTGGAACTCACACAAGACAGTCAGATTGAATTTTTTTGCCATCCCCCAAGGTTCACCATTTGAAGTGACAAGTACTAAGACGAGAAGACTTTTTGTTCATTAGAATTTTCAAGTTGTAATTTTCTTTTGATTTTTCGAACATTTACTCATGTCAAACTTTTTACTTTACCAATGCATTGCATATGTCTGTTTTGAATCAATCCATTCGTATTTCACTATACTCAAATTACTTTCATTTTTTTGATGATCAACTCTCGATTAAAAAATTGTAAGTCTTTAGAGGGAGGATGACGAAATTGATACCAAAAAATCTACAGTATGCTTTTGATCAGACCCCGTTGACGATGTAAAAGCATTGTTTCAAATCCTAAATAGTGGAGTTATAAGGAAGATAATCCCTAGTCAACCCTTTTGAGCCAAAGAAGTTGGAGTTTTTCTTTTCACAAATTAAAACCCTTAATCACAACCTAGGGCAGGGTAGTTTCTCAGTTAATTCAGGTGCACAATGAATGGCTTTGAAGACAGCTTTTCAAAATAAAAGACAGTGATGGTTCCCTATAATCGTCAAGACAAGCAGTCATTATTTCTCAAAATAAAAATCCCATAAAGTCAAAACCTATGAAGGAGACTCAAGAAAAAAACTGGGGCATCCCGCTGGCTGTAGTCACAAAAACGAACAGTTCAGGCAAAAGACAGGGATAATAAAATTAAAAAGAAAGAGATCCTACAAACTCTCAACAAAAAAATGACTTCCTGTTCAAAATAAACTGTCAGTATCCGAACCATCACTGGTACATCAGAACAAAGACTCAAACGGCATTTAAATGCACGATTAGCTGAGTTTAAGATCAAAGAACATCACAAAGAGCGGGTGGGTACAAATAAATTTTGAGCCTTTATCCTTTGTTTCTTAAACCGTGAACTAGGCCATGTTATAACCCTTAAAAGTCCTAGCTGAAGCATGGGTTAGTTCGAAATAATACTGTTACGAAAGGTATCCTGACTCCTGTAGGACTTGCTGTAAATCCTGAGTTGACATCACATTTTACAAAATTTTCCTATCTTACTGAAAAAAGGCATTTTCAAAAACTTCAAGACAGAAATAAGCTTTGCATTTTTAAAATAATATTGTTTGCATATGACTATTTGTTCAAAAGCAGAGAAATTCGCACGACGAATATCTAGTGAACAAAAAAAAACTTTTTCAATAAAAAGGGTCACCTCAAGAGGAAGAAACATTTCCAACCAAGGGGCAGACATGATCATTGTCCATCATTTGGGGCAGTCAAGTCAAGATTCAAGGAATCTCTCAAAATGCCAAATAGCCAGGGGCAAATCTCCATCTGAGTCACTTGGGGCATTAGACATGGATTCCCGCAACGAATCTTGCATGATCAAACGAAGATCTTCTGGTAGTATGGCAACACAACACTACCGACAGTGACACCTCCCTACATCCTGAGAGTGTGGACATAGTCAAAAAAGTACTACGCATAATCAAAGACCCGCTAGGTTGACTAGCCTGGGAAAAAATAAGGGCTTCCCGGCGAACCAAAAGGGTTCGGGCAAAAATTAGGGATGAGAATGAAAAATTGTACACCCGGCAAGTCGAAAACCTGAAAAGGCGGCTTGGGCAAAAAAGGGTATCCTGGTGGACTGAAAACCCTAAAGGGAGGTCTAGTCAAAAATTAGGGATCAAAGTGTACGACTATGTCTCGTCATCTCGTCACTGGCCTACCAGAAGAAGACTTGTCATTTTGACCGAAAGATACCAAGCACCTCATAGGGGGGGATAATACTTGATCCACAGGGCCTCCGCAGGCACCTTCTCCCGCAGAAACAGGGGCAATAAGAATTGTCCGAACTGTATAGTTACTTTGTCCACCAGGTACAAGGTAAATTCATTTGAAGAATATGACCAAAGTACTTTCACTCCCCGCAGAGTAAGACAGTAACGGTAGCTCCCCCAGCTGAGCCTTGCAACTATGAACGAATCAGCAATGCTCTCCCCAAACCGAGTTGATCTACCATTAGCACTAAAAAGGCTTGATATCCCTGACAGTCTTAATATTCCCTAGCAGAGTATAAGAGCATCCCCGACAGTCTTAATATTCCTCAACAGAGTATAAGAGTGTTCCCCGGCAGAATACAGGATACCCCAGTGGAGTCAATATTTCCCCAGCACGGTCTGAAAAAGCTTCCCCAATGGAGTTGGATCTTCATCCCTAGTCACAACTGAAAGATCACCCCCAACAGAGTACAAAATAAATCTCCCCAGCCAAGTTCAAGGGATCATTCCCAGCGTAATTCAGAAGGGTTATCCCCACAAGAGTCTAACAGGGTTATCCCCAGCAAGTTGCAACGAAAGATCGTCCCCAGCAAAGTTCTTTCCTTTCACAAACAGGAATTCAACCCTCAACAGATTTAATATCACCAGCAACGGTAATCCATCCCCAGCGGAGTTTATCGTTGAAATCCCCAGTGGAGCTTATTAGCGGAATCCCCGGCGGAGTTTATCGTTAAAATACTCAGCAGAACCTCTCTTCCCCACAGAGTAATTCCCCTCAGAGTAATCTCCTCATCAGTTTATTCCCCAACGGAGTTATCCTCTCCTGCAAGTTTATCACCTTCGTTCATCATCCCCAGCGGAAACGAAGAATTCAACTCTATTCTCAAGCAGCTGTCCGGGATTTATTTCCCAGCTAAAGCATTACATTTCCATACATCATAATACATGCATATACGCATCATACAAAAACAATCTCATTTATGTTGAGAACATCATTGATTGATCCATATCATGCATTGCATATGACTGACCTTCACCTTTCAGGAAAGAAGCAGTTAAATTCCCAGCTATGTCAAGGGAGACAAAATCAGTTAAATCGATTCCTAAAGATTTTTCTTAGGCGAAGCCAGTCAATGGAGACAAAATCAGTTAAATCGATTCCTAAAGATTTTTTTGAGGGAAAGCCAGTCAATGGAGACAAAATTAGTTAAATCGATTCCTAAAGATTTTTCTGAGGCAAAGCCAGTCAATGGAGACAAAATAAGTTAGATCGATTCCTAAAGATTTTTCTAAGGCAAAGCCTGTCAATGGAGACAACCCGTCAACGGAGATAACCTGTCAATAGAGGCAACCCGTCAAAGGAGACAAAATCAGTTAAATCGATTCCTAAAGATTTTTCTGAGGCCAATCTGTCTATGGAGATAACCCGTCAATAGAGACAACCCGTCAAAAGAGACAACCCGTCAAAAGAGACAACCCGTCAAAGGAGACAACCCGTCAAAGGAGACAAAATCAGTTAAATCAATTCCTAAAGATTTTTCTGACGACAACCCGTCAAAGGAGACAACCCGTCAAAAGAGACAACCTGTCAAAGGAGACAACCCGTCAAAGGAAACCAAATCAGTTAAATCGATTCCTAAAGATTTTTCTGAGGCCAAGCCAGTCAAAAGAGACAAAACCAGTTAAATCGATTCCTAAATATTTGTCTGAAGCCAAGCCAGTCTAAGGAGACAAAAACAATTAAATCGATTCCTAAATATTTTTCTGAGGTAAGCCAGTCAATGGAGAAAAAAACAGTTAAATCGATTCCTAAAGATTTTTCTGAGGCAAGCCAGTCAATGGAGACAAAACCAGTTAAATCAATTCCTAAAGATTTTTCTGAGGCCAACCAGTCAAAGGAGACAAAATCAGTTAAATCGATTCCTAAAGATTTTTCTGAGGTAAGCCAGTCAATGGAGACAAAACCAGTTAAATCGATTCCTAATAAAAACGCAATCAAAGGAGACAATCCTTCAAAGGAGACAACCTGTCAAAAGAGACAACCCGTCAAAGGAGACAGAACCAGTTAAATCGATTCCTAAAGATATTTCTGAGGCCGACCCATCAAGGGAGACAAAGCCAGTTAAATCGATTCCTAAAGATTTTGCTGAGGCCAATCCAGTCAAAGAAGACAATCCTGTCAAAGAAGACAAAACCACCTACCAACAATCTCCAAATGGCATCTGTAAGCCCATTCCTGACATTAACATGCTGATACCAGTTCATGCGAGTGCAAATTTCTGGGCACTCTAGTGTTCAATCATCTTCGACCTTCGGATCACGAAAGGCCCGAAATCCAATCTACATCCTCAGGTTTAAGAAGATTGAACAGGGGAAACTGTTGTACCCCAAAATTTTCCCTCCCATATTTCTCAAGACATGTCAAGAATAACCTCCAAGTTGCTCAAGATAGCTCAAGAGTTGGACAGTCAAATCATCTCCTAAGGCAGTCAATCTCAAATTAGGGTTTTGTGTTGCATCAAGGTCCTTGCATCCAAATGAACTCAAGGGATCCCCAATTTCCTAATATGTTCTCAAGTTCATCCATGTCAAATTTCAAGCCTTGCAGAGGAAGTTTGGTCAGTCAATTGCTCAAGAGGTCCAAAAATCGACTGTGCTAGGGCAAAAGTCAACTGTGACCTACAAATAGTCAAACCTCAAGATTTTTGTCAACATTCTAATTTTGAAGGATAACTCATCATTTGATCAATGGTTGATCATGATTCATCAAGGATTTCTCAAGATTCATCAAGATTCAAAAGTTACTAAATTAGGGTTTTGCAGGAAAAGTCAACTCAACTTTGACCAAGCTTAACTTTCTCATACTTTATGAGAAATGACCCATCCAA
This sequence comes from Vicia faba, assembly GCA_948472305.1. NCBI lineage: Eukaryota > Viridiplantae > Streptophyta > Magnoliopsida > Fabales > Fabaceae > Vicia > Vicia faba. The sequence goes on from OX451735.1 coordinate 1,235,114,528, forward strand.
AGCTCATTTTTAAGAGGATGAAATTTACTACAATACATATTCACACCCCACGATCAAGAAATGCACTCACCAAAAGTTACAAATTTGGACATTATAGGTCATTTTTGAAAGTCAACAAAAACACCTTTTTTCGCCAAAGCTTATACCTTGAGCATGGAATATAAAAATGAGATGATACCAAAAGGGTTGGTTATAAGACATCTCAAGGTTTCTAAAAAGTCCAATAACACTTCCAAAAGTTCAAAATTAAATAAGTTATGCATTGTTGAAGTTGGGCATTTTTCCAAAATTGCCAAAAGTCAACTATCCCCAAAACTTCAAATTTTGTCAAAAGGGCCCCCTTTTTTCCACTTGATTTCATCTTTTCACACTACACACGTGTCAAATCTTCAGTCTTGTGTCCATTCATTAATTTTTCTATTTTATTTGATATTTATTGAATTAATTCATTTTAAATCAATTTAAATCCAAATAAAATCTAAATATTGATAACTTGGTATCTTTTTGATTGATACAGGTCTTTATTATCATCATGGAGAAGATCAAACTCGAATCAAGCCATATTATGCACAAAATATTGGATTTGGAATGAAATTGGAAGGTTTAATAATGGAGAATCATCAAATATGGCATTTTTTTCAAATCTTGATCATGATCTTAAAACACAACATTATGAGGGAGATTCTTTCCATGCTTTCTTGTCTCCTCATTCTACTTTATAAATAGAGAGCCACATAAGCTTGAAAGACACGAAAATCCTCTCTAAAAAGCTCTCAAAAAGCTCTTCAAAAAGTTCTCTAAAAGCTCTTCAAAAAGCTCTCCAGAAATCAAAGAATTGGTGCAAGTCATATCTCGAGGTTCCGGCCTCTCGCAATTGACATCAAGCCTCAAATCATCATCTTGAAGTCCTCATGAGTCTTACAAGGCCCAAGAGCAATCCATCACACGCCTAGCACGCCCACCGGTTTGGTAAAATTTTAAATTTCGAATCTCTAATTTTAATCACATTTTATGGTATGCTAACGTTTGTTTGAGTTTATATAGAACAGTTATGGATGGTTGAATCATAGGTTCCACACAAGAATAAAAAAACACCATAGTTAGAGCATGAAGCTTTCGAAGATCTGAGCTCAGGGATGCTTTCTGCACCCTCCAAATAAAGGCCCAATTTCTCTACTTTCTCATATTTTATTTATTTGGTTTAATTATTTTATTTTTACTTAATTAATTTACTAACCAATAACAAATTTTCTTTTTATCAAAAAAATAACAAAAATATCATTTTGTCCAATTAAAATTAAGAACTTTATTTTTCTTTAATAAATTCCGATTAATTAATTAGGTTTTTAATTCTAGGAAACTTTAATTTCTTTTTGTAAATAAGTAAAACTAATTAGAATTTAATAGATTTAATCACTAATTTAACCATTCCATTTTCTTTCTTTAAATAACCAAAAATCCAAAAATAACCTTTTTTTTCATTTAATTAATTAATTTAATTTAATGTAGTGATTAATTTAGATTTATTGCTTTCTTAAAATATAAAAAAAAAATCACAAAACATTTTCTTTATCAAATTAAATTCTAACTTTTATTTTTGTTAATAAACATTAACTAATTGATTTAGAATTTTAATTAGAATAACTTTCACATTTTTGTAAATAATTAAAATTCAATTAGAATTAATCTAGGTTTTAATTACTAACATTAATTTGATTTCTTTCTTAAAATACCAAAAGACCAAAAATAATTTATTTTTATTCATCAATTTAATTAATTTAATTTAGTAATTAATTTAGGCTTTAATTAGACAATAACTTTAATATATTTTTGTAAATAATAAAATTAATTTAGACATAATTAGAATTTATTAACATTGATCAATTTTATTTTCTTTCTTTAAATATCAAAAAACCCAAAAATATTTATTTTCATTAATTAATTAATTTAATATAGTTTAATAATTAACTTAGATAATTTATTTCTTAAAATTCAAAAACAAACAAAAAATCTTTTCTTTAACAAAAAGGGTCAAAACCCTAGACTTTGCGCTCGATTTAATTTTCCACACGCGTTTGCTTATTTTCATCATATTAATGTACTTGCCTCCAGTTTGTAATAGATAATTAGGACTTTAAATATTTTTACCGCTTTATTTATTTTCCGCATTTTAATTTCAAGGGTTGCTTTTGGCGATGTAAATTCCCGACGCCTTGTAATAGTTTAGATTTAATTTCCGCAAATTTAATTTCCGCAACTATAAACTGTTAGATGTTTGATAATAGGGAATGCATGACAAGATCGAATGTTTAAACCTAAAATCAACATAGCTCACTCATAACATGTACAAAGATAAATAACTGAAAAACAACACACTCTCACATGCGCACTCTTAGGGTACACCTCACTTGGTTGCCTTCGAAAGTGGTCATTAAGTATAGGAAGTTTTAGAGGTCGTCCTCTTGTCCAAAGACCATAAGTTTCCTCGAAACGGTTGCCTCGGAAAAAATGATCTAAGACATTAGGGTTACCGCTAAGGCGTCCTAACATTGCTTTAGTGACCACACGTCCCTTAATTGAATTGACCCTTAAACTCCAACGACGATGCTACCTACTCATCAATAGTGGGATAACATTGTCTAAAGGACATTAGCACAGTTTAATTCCTTTTTCGAGTAGGTAGATAGTTCTTAAGTACTTGCTCCTTTTAAAACAAAACAAAACTTTTCGCACTTACACTCCTTTCAAACAAAAACTTTTTTCAAACCCACAAACAAAAAGAAAAGCAAATTTTGAAAACACTTTGAGCAAGTACCTAAGATCCTATGGATAACCACGGATAGAAAGGGTGCTAACACATTCCCTTTCTATAATCTACCTCCCGTACCCGAGAACCATCTCGAAAAAGGAATTTTCTGTGCTTTTTTCCTTTCCTTGTTGAATAAAATAAAAGACGGTGGCGACTCTTGCTCACCGCGACATTTTGCAAAAACAAACGCAAAACGCGAAACAACATTCCAAAACAGTTAGTTCTCTTCCCCACCATATCATAATAACGAATTAAGGCATGTGAGATAGTGTGGTGGGTCAAGTTTGGAGCCCAAGAATTTGTGAAAACATGTATAGGGTCATGCAAGAGTTGGAAAGGGAAAGAATCACACATTTTTGGCATGTTTTGAATATGTTTTATTCTTGTCTCCAAATGCATCATGCGTTGATTTCTTTCCATGATAGGTTATCCTCACCCACTTCTCTATATATTCAACACAATGCAAGCATGAATGACACGAAAAACATTGCCTAGAAAGAGCTCTCAAAATTTTAAAAAATAATTGTCCAAAGTTGTCAAAATTTGAAACACACTTTGCAAGCTCCCCCAGTCCAAAAAAATACCAGATTCGTGTTCCTGAGATTCCCAGGAGCCCATACCAACCCTCATCCAAGCCTGACGCACGCCCAAAAGTCACATACCAAGCCCACCGGTCCTTGGTAAAATTCTGGATCATAACCCTTTGAATACATAACTTAAATTGCTTTTATGTGCATGTTTATATTATTATTGATATTGGGTTAAGTCAAACGTGCTACATGTGAGTTTTAGTGTTGAATCTGCAGGTTTCCATTTCTAGGGTTTGAAAACGTGTAAGTTCTGGTTTCAATGATAGATACACTTTCAGACCATATAGAGGCCATGGTTGAATTCACAACCTAGGGTTTACTGGTGTTAGGCCAAATCTCTGGCCTTGAATCATTTTTTTTTTGCAGGATAGGTTTTTGTCATGCCGGAGAAGAAGGTGCTCAACCATCGTAGATGGTGGTTTGACCTCCTCAGAGTTGGCACGGCAAAATTGGTTGTTATAATTCGTCCATTCAAATACAGGGGGCCCATCTCAGTGCGCGTTTTAAATTTTAAATATATATGAACCATTTTCAAATATAAAGTTATTATTTTATTTGTATTAACGAATGGATAGTTGACTCAGTTGGTGAAGGGAACGCGTACAATGGAAAGGACCTGGGTTCGATATCCAGGTGTTGCATTTTTATTTTTCTAACATAATATTTGCAGATCTGGTGGTTCAAGTCCAAACGTACATACCATGCATCACGTACGCGTCACCATGAGATCCCCGTATAACTCAGATCCAAGCCTCCAGACATGCAGTCAATCATGCACTCTTAGAAGACGTCCCCACTGGATCCAAATGGCAGACCTGGGCTCCTCTCACTTGGGCCCACACTTTTCAAACTTATACCCCTCAGCTTCTTTCACTATCCTGGCCCATTTACACTTTTGTTTTGTTTTATTACTTATTTCTTTTAATTTGTTTTTTTATTTAATCAGCAAAATAATTATAAAATCACAAAAAATTAGGTTTAATTTTTTTCTTTCAATTAAATTAAATTTAATTAATTAATTAATTAATTACTTTAACTTTTTTATATTTAATTTAAAATTAAATAGACTTAGAGTAACTCATTTTCTTGTCCATTTGAAAGTATCTTGCCCATTTTCCTTTGTGACTGTAACGATGACCCTTCGAAAGTCCCTCAAACATCCAACGATAGGGTTACATACTCGCTAATATTAGGATAGCACTATCTAAAGGAAAAGAGGAAAAGAACAAACCTTTTCGAGTAAAGTAGATAGTTTTTATACGCTTGCTCAAAAATAATTTTTCACATACACAAAACTCTTTCCAAAAAACATTTTCAAAACTCTTCGTATATGTTCTCAACAATACGAGAAACATTACGAAGTTCGCCGTACTAACGTCTTTTCAAAATATTTTCAAACACACAAACACAAGGTATTTTCAAAGTGAGCTAGCATATAAGAGCCCGTAGATAACTACGGATGGAAAGGGTGCTAACACCTTCCCTTTCCATAATCTACCCCCCTTACTCAGAAATAATCTCGAAAGGTCTTTTTCTGTTCTTTTCACCCTTTCCTTTGTTAGATAAAAGAAAAGTCGGTGGCGACTCTTGCTTACCGCAACATTTGTGAATACAAATGCAAAACCAGTATAACAGTCAGTTCTCCCACCGTATTACAGAACTGGCGACTCTGCTGGGGAAAATTTCTAAAAAAAGTGGGGTTACCTTAGAGTTAGATCATTTTAAAATTGCTTTCCTTGTGTGTTTTGTATGCTTTATTTATAAAGGGTTTGTTGGGGTTACTGTTAAAGATCATATACTCGGATCTGGGGCACTTTTATGTAAGCAACAATAGATCGTGGAAACTATATGGCATAGACCGATATGGTTGAAGTGACGGTTGCGTTAGTGTGATACATTTGTTGGTACCGGTATCCCTTGTACTAAATCGAGGAGAATACAGGGCCACTGTGTGGTGTCATAAAGCACTAACTGACCTTAAAACCTTAGTTGAACAAACTTAGCCATTAGAAAGTAGTGAGATATCCAGCCTCAGTATAAAGTTGAGGATTGGTTGATACTCGATACTACACTCATTGAGATCGAACTCTTGAGATATTTCAGCCGCGAGAAAAGATTGCTTGAGCTGAAACAATTCCTAATAAAGAAAGATCTGTAATATTGAGACTCCTTAGAACCATGTTACTTTTCTAGGACAGGTTGAACCAACTAAACTTCAAGAGGGTATTTACCTATAAACCCCATGCAAGCCTAAACCTAAAGTCTTGTGTGTTTTTCTTGTGTGTGATTAAATTGTTCAAACATAACATCATGCATCATAACATCAATTTTCATTTCACTAACCATTTCAAGGACCAAGGGAATTTAGCTTTGTTTTGTTGTGAAGATCATGGATTCTGTTTGTAGAAACACCATCTGAATCAGCATTGTGAGAATACCTCTCCAACTCAAAGAAATAGTATCAAGGGTTCCCAAGACTTCCTCGTTCACCAAGAAATATGGTCGACTTCTCAACCTGGTTACCTCAAGCTTTGATGAGAAGATGATGGGTGTACTTTTTCATTTTTTTGACCCCAAACCCCATTGCTTCACATTTCCCAATTATCAGTTGGTACCCACCATGGAGGAGTTCTCTCAATTATTGGGTGTACTTATTCTTGATCAGGTGCCTTTCACCGGTTTAGAGGAAGCTCCAAAGCCATAGGTTATTGCAGCAGCGTTGCATCTGAAACAGTCTGATGTTATATCCAATTGGGAAACAAGAAGCGAAGTCAAGGGTTTCCTAGTCAAGTTCTTATTATAAAATGCTCAATTGTTTTGGGATGATTTGGATTTCCAAGCTTTCAAAGAAGTACTGGCTCTTCTAATCTATGGGTTAGTACTATTCCCTAATTTGGACATACTCATAGATGTGAATGATATCAAGATTTTCCTCTCTCGTAACCTTGTACCTACTTTTCTCGGAGATATCTTGCATTCCCTTCACACTCGTACCATGAAGATAAGAGGGGTTCTGATGTGTTGTGTACCGTTGTTGTCTAGGTTATTTATTTCGCACCTTCCTCAATCAGTATTGAAGAACGAAGAATGTTAAGGTTGGTCGCAAAGGATAATGTCACTTTCTCACTCGGATATTCTTTGGTACTCCCTGTTTATGGGTGATGTCTCTATCATCGAGCGCTGTGGGGAATTCCCTAATGCCCCACTCCTTGGCATTAGGGGAGGTATCACTTATAATCCTTCTTTGGATCTACGAAAATTCGGTTATGCTCGAAGGGATGGTCCCCATGATATGCTTATCCAAGGCATTATGTTCAACTATGAGGATGATGTTCAAGGGTATCGTCAAAGGTTCATATGAGCTTGGGGCATGGTAATAAGGTTGATAGCAAGACGTTGGGGCATAAGAATTCCATTCCTATGGAGCCTTATCTAAAATGGGTACAAGCTCGCGCCCAAAACCTTATGATGCAATATAAAACCATTTTTCCAATGATTGTGGAGCCTATCACCGAAGAAGATGTTCCTTATACAATTCTCCATCCTAACATGCCCAGTGATCTTGAAGAGTTGCAGAGGTCCTAGATTCTTATGAAAGAAGAATGGGATACCTTTAGAGCTCAATTCTACACCATTGACAAGAAAGTGTTGGAGCTCACGAAGCAACTTCACAAAGAAAAAAGTCTTAATGACTATCTCGGCACGAAGAGGAAGCGCCCATGTGAGACTTGATTCTTAGGTTTTAGGAGTTTTTTAATTTTCAATTGTAAGCCTATAAGGAAATTGTAATTTGAATTCTACTAATAAAGTCTTTGTTTCATTTTGGTTCACAAATTTAAATTTTCAGAAGCCCTTGAAAACATCACATAAACATGTCATACACATCATTACATAAATAGGTAATTCAAGACAGGTTTCTTATCTTTTTGTTGTTTATTTCAGCAAAAAGAAATGGCTCTCGAACAAATACTTAAACATCTTCAAGCACAGAACGCTCATTTCCAACAGATGTTCCTGACTCTAGCTAAGGGACAAGAAGATTTGAAAGCTCTCATCATCAAGGAGAAGACAAAGAAGGCAAAGAAACCGACTGACGTCATGAATATGGGAAGAATATTTAGAGGACCAGCCAAGAGAGATATAGAATTCACAACTCCATCAAATGAGGGGGACAATCAGGAAGAAGACAATAAGAATACAAAAGAAGAGTACAACAACCTAGGGACTGATAAACAGGAAGCAGACTATGCTGAAGAACAATATCCTCATGCTGATGAAAATTATAAACAGCTGGAGGATCGTCTTAATTCGATGGAGATTCAGAGGGTAACTGGTTTGGATTTTTAAGAGCTAGGGTTGGTCTCAGGAGTGGTCATCCCCCAGAAATTCAAAGTTCCCGCATTTGCAAAGTATGACAGTGTTTCCTGTCCCAAGATGCATTTAAGGTCTTCTGTCAGGAAGATCCAACCCCACACATCTAACAGGAATTTATGGGTTCATTTATTCTAGGAGAGTTTATCAGGGACGTAGTGGAATGGTTATATCAACTGAAAGCAACCAACATTCACAATTGGGAAGATCTGGCTGCTATGTTTTACAAGCAGTACCAATATAATGCTGACCTCGCTCCAACCCATACGCAACTTCAAAGCATGTTTATGGGTTCTAGTGAGGGTTTCAAAGATTATGCCCAAAAGTGGAGAGATCTTGCAGGAAGAGTCCATCCTCCTCTGTCTGATAAAGAGCTGGTAGATATGTTCTTGGGTACTTTGTCAGGCCCATTTTTCAATCGTCTGATCGGAAGCTCTTCAGCCGAATTCACCGAGCTAATATTGACGGGAGAACAAGTAGAAGTTGGCATCAAAAGTGGAAAAATTCAAGGGTTTGCATCTTCGAGTGCTGTGAAGAAGCCTTTTATTGGGAAGAAGGAAGTTTGTGCTGCCTATGGCCAAAGAAATCAGGGTAAAGTTGAATGCCATCCGACGGTAGGAGTTGTAATGATCTCTAACCCTACATCAACTCAACGTTAAAACTATCAGCGGAGGTAGGATGCGCCTAGAAGACAAATCGCCATAATCAACATGCCGTTATCCTAGGTATTGAGCATCTAATGAAGGCTAGCTTGGTCACTCTGAGGGAGCCTCCTTAAAATCCAAACATTACATCTCCCCGTTATAATCCAAATGCTCGGTGCGCCTACCACTCCAACACTAGGGCATGATACAAATGATTGTTGGGCTCTGAAGAATAAAGTTAAGGATCTCATTAATGTAAAGGAGATTGAATTTAAACCTCCTGAAACCCCCCAATGTGATAACTGCACCAATGCCCAAGCATGACCAGGGTATTAATGTTGTTGATGATGTTCTATTTGTTTTTTTGTGGATGATTTGACTACTCCTCTGCCAACTGTTTAGAAGGACCTCTTACGAGCCTGTTTATTTTCGGGCTGTAGTGAAAAATGCTACCATTGTGCGTCCCTACCTAATGGTTGCATATTGTTGAATATGGGTGTCCAACGACTGATGAACAACAAGGAAATTCTATTTGAGAAGACTCCCTCTATGAAAAGTTTGTGTGAAGATATAAGATATGGAGATGTGTCAATTGTTACCATTTCCAACAATCCTCCCAGGGTCTCCTCTAAAGGTCCTATCAAGATTACATCAACTCCTAAGATTGCTCCTTTAATTATCACCTCTCTTGGGCCAATACCATATTCCTCTGACAAAGTTGTTCCTTGGAATTATGAAGCTGACGTTTATTACCATGGAGTCAAGCAAGACCTATTGGCTATCAAAAATGAAGTTACTGAAGATACTGATCCTAACATTGACTTGGGACCAATAAGATTACCAGAAGTTGAAGGATTTTCTCTCCTGAAATCTTTCCAAAGACTGTTGCCACTCCTGTTATTATTCCTGCTAATACTCCTATTGTTATTCATGTTGCTACTCCTATTATTATTCCTATTGTTATTCCTACTATTGATTCAGCTGAGACTCGGGGAAAAGAAGTATCGGTTGAGCCTGCCCGGACGAAGGCACCTAAAGAAGCCATTCTTGAGGCCTCCAAGCAAGAAATGGAGGAATATTGAAGATTATACGGAAAAGTGACTATAATATTGTGGAACAATTGGGGCAGACCCCCTCAAAGATTTGAATGCTAGCCTTATTGTTATGCTCTGAAGCCCATACTAAGGCTTTAGTGAAGTTCCTGAAGTCTGATTACGTGCCACAAGAGACTTCTGTCGACCAATTAGAGAACTGTGTTGATAGTCTGACTGCTGACAATGGACTTGGTTTCTCTGATGCTGATTTGACGCCTAAGGAAAGAAAGCATAATGATGCCCTGCATGTCTCTATTGAATGCAGGGGCACTACTTTAGCTCATGTGTTGGTAGACACTGGTTCATCTCTGAATGTTCTACCTAAGAATTCCCTAGACATATTGGATTGTGAATGACTTACATTGAAGCCTAACAATATTGTGGTGAGGGCTTTTGATGGCTCCAAGAGGATGGTACACGGGGAGGTGGACATCCTGATCAAAGTTGGTTCACAAACTTTTGGCTCCACTTTCTATGTGATGGTTATTCTCCCGTCTTACTCCTGCTTAGTAGGACGGCCTTGGATTCATGGGGCTGGTGCTGTCACTTCCACTTTACATCAGATGTTAAAGTATCCGGTTAATGGAAAAAATGTTAATGTACGTGGCGAAGAAGAGTATATGGTGAGCCATTTAAACTCTTTCAGATATGTCGAGATGGACGGCGAGTTCATTGAGACCCCCTGTCAGAATTTTGAAGAGGTTCTTCAGACGATTGATGTTACTAAAGTTGTTGTTGTTGTTCCAAATATTACCAGACCTCCACTGAAGATGGCTTCCCTAAAAGATGCCAAGGTTGTAGTTGAAGAATGTGGGTGTACTATTTAGGGCCAACTACCTGACATCCCCTATAAGTCTGACAAATTTGGTTTGGGTTTCACTTCAGGAGCTCAAAAAGTCGTTCCTCATGCTCGCACCGGAGGACCACCACTATGCATCGGCAACCATGGAATCAATGTTGTGGAAGACATTGACAATGACTGTGACCTAGAAATTGGATCTTCCCTACTACCAGCGGTAGACTCACTAATTGGACGGCTAGATACTTTGTTCCTATTTCTTTTATTCAGGAGTAATTGTTTTTCTATTTTTAAGGATATGTAATTTATGAACAATTTAAACTCTAAAAGTCTTGTGTCCTACCGGAGACACAACAGTCTATTTGTGAGAGTTATCACGCTTCATATTCATATGTCATTAATAAATTATTGGACGTTTTGCATACAAGTTTTACGCTCTCTGTCTTTCTTTTACTTTATTTTGTCAAAATAGTTATGCTCTCTTACACACACCCATATATCAAATTTCAGATCCACATCCACCCTGGATCCCATTGATAACGATTCTGCTATTTCCAGTTATGACTTTGAAAATCTGATCTATCAAGCTGAGGACAAAGGTGAGGATGATTGTGAAGTATCAGGAGAACTTGCTAGACTATTATAGCAAGAGGAAAGAGAAATACAACCTCATGAAGAGCCGGTCGAGACAGTAAACTTGGGAACTGAGGAGAGTAAAAAGGAAGTCAAGATAGGTGCCAACTTGGAAAATGGTGTTAAATAACAGTTAATTCAGATGTTTCATGAGTACGTTGAGATCTTTGCCTGGTCATACGAAGATATGCTAGGGCTGGACACTAATATTATGGTTCATCGTCTGCCAACAAAAGAAGACTTCCTTCCAGTGAAGCAAAAGGTTCGATGTATGCATCCTGAGATGTCAGAAAGGATCAAAGTTGAAGTCATGAAACAACTTAATGATGGATTCTTAGCCGTTACTTATTATCCACAATGGGTTGTGAACATGGTACCGGTACCTAAAAAGGACAGTAAGGTGTGTATGTGTGTGGATTATAGAGATTTGAATAGGGCAAGCCCCAAGGATGAATTTCCGCTTTCCCATATTTATGTTCTGGTTGATAACACCGCACAACATAAGATATTCTCCTTCATGGACGGTTTCTATGAGTATAATTAGATTAAAATGTCACCTGAAGACATGGAGAAGACAACTTTTATCACACAGTGGGGAACCTTCTATTACAAAGTTATGCCATTTGGGTTGAAGAACTCCGGGGAAACCTATCAGTGTGCTATGGTAGCTTTGTTTCATGATATGATCTATCACGAGATAGAGGTCTATGTAGACGACATGATAGCCAGGTCCCAAACTGAAGAAGAGCACCTTGGTCATCTGCAAAAGCTGTTTGAAAGACTGAAGAAGTACAAGTTAAGACTGAACCCGAACAAGTGCATCTTTGGGACTAGATCTGGTAAGCTCTTAGGTTTCATCGTTAGTGGCAAAGATATTGAAGTAGACCCTGCAAAGGTTAAATCTATACAAGAAATGCAAACTCCCCGCACTGAGAAGGAGTTTAGGGGATTCTTGGGACGTCTAAACTACATTGCCAGATTCATTTTCCACCTAACTGCTACTTGTGAGGTAATATTTAAATTATTGAAGAAAGATCAAGTAGTGAAGTGGAATGACGATTGTCAGACTGCCTTTGACAGAATCAATGAATATCTTTAAGAACCTCCAATTTTGATGCCTCCAGTTGAAGGAAGACATCTGATCATGTACTTAACTGTATTAGAGAATTCAATGGGATGTGTGGTGGAGCAGTATGAGGAGTCTGGTCGAAAAAAGCATGCAATATACTACCTTAGCAAAAAGTTTACTGACTATGAAACAAGATACTCACTGCTCGAGAAAACTTGTTGTGCTTTGGCATGGGCTACTCGCCGACTAAGACAGTATATGTTGACTCACACTACCTTATTGATATCTAAAATGGATCATATCAAATACACATTCGAGAAGCCTGCTCTCTCCGGAAGAATAACAAGATGGAAAATGGTCCTGACCGAATACGATATTCAATATAATACCCAAAAAGCAATCAAAGGAAGTGTACTAGCTGATCATTTGGCTCATCCGGTTGTAGATGATTATCAGTCAATGAATTTTGAGTTCCTAGACGAGAACATTACGTTAGTAACTAATTATGAAGAACCTGGACTGGATGAAGGACCTGAAAAAGGATCTCGATGGACTATGGTCTTTGACAGAGCCTCCAACGCACTTAGCAATGGAATTGGTGTTGTGATTATCTCCCCAGAGGGCTTCCATACACCCTTTACTTCTAGACTATGCTTTAAATGTACCAACAATATGGTTGAATATGAGGCATGCATTATGGGTATCAAAGCTGCTATCAATATGAGGATCAAGTTCTTACAGGTATACACAGACTCAACCTTAGTAATCAGTCAGATTAAGGGAGAATGGGACACAAAGCACCCTAATCTCATCCCTTATCGAGAGCATGTGTTGACATTGATTCCATATTTTGAAAAAGTTACCTTTAAACACATTCCACGAGAAGAAAAATAGTTAGCGGACGCGCTAGCCACCATGTCATCCATTTTTAAGGTCAGCTGGGATAATGAAACCCCTCAGATCACTATTGAGAGGTTAGACGAACCGGCCCACTGTTATGAGATTGATGCAGATGGAGTAGAGTAAAAGCCTTGGTTCCACTAGGTGAAAAGGTATCTTGAAGCTCAAGAGTACCCTGAGGGAGCTTCCATCAATGACAAAAAGTTTTTAAGAAGATTCTCTGCCAAGTTATTCCTGAGTACGAAATTCTCTACAAGTGCAACCATGATTCTACCTTACCACGGTGTGTGGACAAGAGAGAAGCAGGGAAGATTTTAGAAGATATACACAATGGTACCTTTGGCACCCATTCTAGTGGGTATACAATGGATAAAAAGATCCTACAGGCAGGATACTATTTGTCCACTATCGAAGCAGATTGCCATCATCACTCCCGAACTTGTCACATATGCCAAATCTATGCTGACAACGTCCATGTGCCTCCGGTCCCGCCAAATGTCTTCACTGCTCCTTGGACATTTGCAATGTCGGGTATTGATATGATTGGAGAAACCAGACCTACCGCTTTCAATGGACACCGTTTCATCCTTGTCACCATTGGTTACTTCACAAAGTGGGTAGAGGCAGCCTCATTTGCTTCCATTACCAGGAACATAATGGAACGTTTCATCAGGAACAATCTTATCTATCGGTATGGTATCCCAGAAAGAATTATCACAGATAAAAATACCAAACTCAATAATACTATGATCACCGAGCTCTGTACGTAATTCAATATCCAGCATCATAACTCTTCTACTTACCGGCCGAAGATGAATGGTGTTGTGGAGGTTGCCAATAAGAATATCAAAAAGATCATACAGAAGATGATAGTGACATATAAAGACTGGAACGAGATGTTACCCTTTTCTCTTCATGGTTACCGCACCTCAGTGCACCTCAGTGCACACGTCAACAACGACAATCCCCTTCTTTGAGAATCATCAAGGATGTAGGTTGAAATGAAGATGAATGGATTCAGACTCGACTTGACCAATTAAAACTAATTGATGAGAAGAGGTTCGCGGCTGTTTGTCATGGTCAGTAGTACCAGAAACGTATGATCAAAGATTTTAACAAGAAGGTTAGACGTTAGGTATATCAAGTGAGTGACCTAGTAATGAAGCGCATCATCCTGCCACAAGGTGATCTCAGGGGAAAGTGGACTCCTATATAGGAAGGACCATTTTTGATCAAGAACATATTTTCTGGTGGAGCTATGATATTAACCACCATGGACAGTGACGACCTTCCACACCCTGTAAACACGGACATAGTTAAAAGATACTACGCATGAATAGAAACCCGCTAGGTTGACCAGCCTAGGAAAAAATAAGGGCATCCCGGTGAACCAAACGGGTTCGGGAAAAAATTAGGGATATATATAAAAAATATGTACACCCGACAAGTCGAAAACCTGAAAAGGAGGCTTGGGAAAAAAGGGTATCCCAGTGGACTGAAAACCCGAAAGGGCGGTCCCGGAAAAAGTTAGGGATTTAAAGTGTACAACAATGTCCCTTGGATCACCTTATAGCCAGACTTCAGTATCCAGTGTCAAATTCAAATGATATGGATCAATCCAGTCAGCTTCAGTCAAGAAGCAAAGATATGAGACGCTCAAAGATATAAAGGAAATAGCCGAATGGGAACCCAATGGGATTGTTTCACATAGCTGTTTTCTCTTTGTATACCACTTTGTATAGTTTTTATTTTTTTGACGACATTCTCTTATTAGGATGTTTGTCCCCTTGTACAAAGACGCCTGTTATAGGAATATTTCTTCAAATTAATACAAAATTATCCCTTTGAAAGGTAAAAAGTACTTGTTTTTATTTTTCTGTTTTGTTTGCAAAAACGTCCCGTGAGTATTTTTGAACATATGTATTTGAATGTGATTATTGTTTACAAATACACGCATAAAACAGAAAGACATTTACTAAGGGTTTTAAGAATCAGGACAATGTCGAAAAGCCATCTGTAAATCCCTACAGAACACCCCTAGGGGATCATTTTCACAAAGGTCATCATCAGCAAGGGTATGTTCCTCATTAAGTGCGGAAGCGGGGGCATCTTCCCGCAGGTCACTGCCATATCTTCAGCATATAACATATTTATTTCAGATATTTCGGCATCTCTTAAACAAATCAAGAGTTTCAATCATCCTTCTGGCATCTTGGAGCATCCCTCAGCTTGGTCTGTAAGTCTCTTGGGTTACCCAGTAAGGTTTCATAAAATCCCCAAACGACTTACGAAGTCTTCTCTCCCTAGTAGAGTTTAGTTCTCTAATTACAGAAACCCATCTCCCGGCAAATTCAACTTCAACGCATAGTGAGGAACTACATTCTTCATCTCCAACAGCAGTCAGGGATTTATTTTCCTAGTGCAACGAAACTACAAAGAACAACTGATACATTCACATACTGCATTCATACATCATTTTACAAATGTCATAACATATACATACAAATACATATAGCACAATCTCATTTATTTTGATAAAATAATTACCCAATACATTTCATGCATCATGGCATTGCATACAACTAACTCTTTACCTTTTCAGGAAAGATCAACAAATGAATATCATCAACGATTTTCAATATTTCCAGATTAATTCCTAAAACCAGACAGGGCAACTATTTGTGAACAACTAATTGTAGATTGATTCCCGAAAAGAGACGGGGAGATTATCTATTAGACCAGGTTAGAGATTCATTCCTGAAACCATACGGGGCAACTATCTCAACAACCAACAAAAGCATGGTTCCAGATTAATTCCTGAAACAAGACAGGGCAACTATTTGAGACAAAAGATAAAATTACTGTGAAACCTGGATTTCAACCAGATAACAGTTCAAGCTACCGTGAAGCCCGGATTTTGACCAGATAACATTTTAAGTTGTTGTGAAGCTTGAAATACGACCAGATAGCAGTTAAACTTCTTCAATTACTGCGAAGCCTGGATCTGACTAGATAATAGTGTAATTTCAATTTATTGCAAAGCCTGGAATCCGACCAGATAGCAATTAACTTCTACCCCTTCAAGAAAATTACTTTGAAGCCTAAAATACGACCAGATAACAATTTAATTTTGTTTTGCTGTAAAGCCTGGAATCCGACCAGATAACAGATTAATTTCAGTAAGTTGTTGTGAACCCTAGAACCCAACCAGATAGAAATTAACTTCATCCTTTCATCTAAGTTGTTCTGAAGCCTGGAATCCGACCAGATAATAGTTTAACATTAAGAAAGTTATTGTAAAGCCTGGAATCTAACCAGATAACAGTTTAACATTAAGCAAGTTACTGTGAAGCCTGGAAATCGACCAGATAACAATTAATTTCATATTCCCCAGTAAGTCACTGTGAAGCCTGGAATACGACCAGATAACAGTCAACTTTATTATCCTCTACAAGCTACTATGAAGCCTGAATTTCGACCAGATAACAACTAACTTTCATCTCTCCAGTCAAGAGATAGCTCCCCAGTAGAGTAATGGACAACTAAAGCTCCTAGACTCTATTCCCCAAACAGAAATCCACATTCCCCAGCGGATTCCTTCTCAAACAATAATAATAGGACTCCCCACAAAGAGACCTCTTATGGCTCAGAGTAAATCGACCAAAGATTTAATTCGATGTTTCTTCCAGTTCGAAGTCAGCACTTATTTTGGATGGCATCTATAAGCCCATATCCAAATACTCTTCGTCATATTCTCCAAATGGAATCTGTAAGCCCATTCCTGATATCGTCAGCCTGCAGCGCCACTGCATACACAGGCAAGTGCAAATTTCTGGGCACTCTAATGTTCAATCATCTTCCACATTCAGATCACGAAAGGCAGACAAGCCAATCTAAATCCTCAGGTGTAAGAAGATTGAAAAGGGGCAGATGTTGTACCCCAAAATCTCCCCTCTCATTTTACTCAAGACATGCTCATTGAGGTCCTCAATTGCTCAAGGTTGACCAAGAATTGGCCAGACAAATTCTCCTCCTAAGCAATGAACTCCCAACTAGGGTCTCACTTATCACAAATAATTTTGGGTTGCAAAGGCTTCAAGTGATTTCCATGGTCCCTAAAATGTTCTCAAGAATTCTCATGCCATGTTTCATACCTTACATTATAAGCTTGCTCAGTCAATTGCTCAAATGCTTGGAAATCAATTGTACTAGGTCAAAAGTCAATTGTGACCGATATAAAGTCAAACTTCAATATTTTTGTTCAACATCAATGTTTTGAAGTGATATCTATCATTTAATAAAGTGTTGATCATTACTCCCCAAGGAATGCTTTCAAATCATCAAGAATCCAAAAGTGCAAAATTAGGGTTTCCTAGAGAAAGTCAACTGAACTTTGACTAGGCATAACTTTCACATGCTTCATACATTTTTCCCCAACAAAAGCTCATTGTGAATAAAATTCCATTCCCTACAACTTGTCTTTTGCCCTCAAGTTCAAGAAATGAATCATTTGGAAGATATAAGCTCATACATTACAGGTCACTTTTAGAAAGTCAACAAGAAACACTTTTTTCCAAGACCATTTACATAAAGATAAGTTCTTCAAATTCAAAATTGATCAAAGGAAGGACTGAAGGAAACATCTTGGGATTTCCAAAAAGTCAAAGATCATCTTAATTGGATAAAAATTGAGCAAGTTATGGCTTGCACAAGGTGGGGAAATTTGAGAAAATTTCAAGAAATATGCATTGGGAAATTTTGAAATTTTAGGTCAAGGGCCTAACTTTTTAGGGTTCAAACACCCCCATGACTTTATAATGGACCCCTAAATTCATTTTTTCCTTGCCTTGCCATTTCTACCTATTTTATTCATATTTATTTTGTTTTACTCAAATAAATACAAAATAAATTACATAAAATAATAATAATGAATTAAGACATGTGGGCTAATGTGTTGGGTCAAGTTTGGAGCCCAAGAATTCGCGCAAACATGTCTAGGTTCATGCAAAAGTTAGAAAGGGCAAGAATCACACATTTTGGCAAGTTTTTAATATGTTGTATTCTTGTCTCCAAAGCCATCATGCCTTGATTTCTTTCCATGCTAGGCTATCCTCACTCACTCCTCTATATATTCAACACAATGCAAGCATGAATGACACGAAAAACATTGCCTAGAAAGAGCTCTCAAAATTTTAAAAAATAATTGTCCAAAGTTGTCAAAATTCGAAACACACTTTGCAAGCTCCCTTAGTCCAAACAAATACCAGATTCGTGTTCCTGAGGTTCTCAGGAGCCCATACCATCCCTCATCCAAGCCTGAAGCACGCCCAAAGGTCACATGCCAATCCCACCGGTCCTTGGTAAAACTCTGGATCATAACCCTTTGAATACATCATTTAAATTGATTTTTATGTGCATGTTTATATTATTATTGATCATAGGGTTAAGTCTAACATGCTACATGCGAGTTTTAGTTTCGAATCTACAGGTTTCCATTATTAGGGTTTGAGAACGTGTGAGTTTCAGTTTCATTGATATAGACACTTTCAGATCATATAAAGGCCATGGTTGAATTTGCAACCTAGGGTTTAGGGGGTAGGCCAAATCTATGGCCTTGAATCTTTTTATTTTTGCAGGATAGGTTTTTGTCGCGCCAGAGATGAAGGTGGTCAACCATCGTAGATGGTGGTTTGACCTTGTTGTACCCCAAAATTTGCCCTCCCATATTCTTCAAGATTTGCAAAGAGCATGCTTCAAAATCTCTCAAGGGTTGCACAGTTCAAGGGCCTCCTAACAGTCAAAAACTAGGGTTTTGGTTCTGGCAAAGAAATTGAAGTTTCCAAGGGTCCAATCAAGTCCCACATGCCTACAAACATGGTCAAGCATCCATATGTCAAGTTTCAAGACTCACAGCACAAAATTGCACAGTCAAAAACCCTAATTGCTCAACAGTCAACTGTAGGGGCAAAATGATCATTTTGATAGTCAAAAGTCCAAATTTTTGGTCAACATCTTATTTTGAAGCCACAAACATCATTTGATCAATTCTTGATCATGATTTTCAAGGCATGGCTCAAAAAGTCTCAAGATGCAAAAGTTTCCATATTTGGACAGTTGAAAAAGTCAACTGTAACTTGACCAAGGCATAACTTCCACATGGTTCATCATAAAAATTTCATCCAAATCTCATTTTGAAGAGAATGACATTTCCTACAACTCCTCTTCACACTTCAAGTCCAATAAATGCTCTCACAAAACGTTATCAACCTCAACATTATAGGTCATTTTCAAAAGTCAACAAAAAGGGACTTTAAGTCAAAGAGCATAACTTGAGATTGGTAAATCAAAATGACATGGGACCAAAGGCATTGGTTAGAGGACTTCAAGACCTTTCCAAAATGTCCAAGAACATGATCAAAGCTTAAAAATTGAGCAAGATATGCCTTGTGGAAGTTGGGAAATTTTTGGGAATTTTGAAAAGTCAACTTTACTTCAAATGCCTCAAAATTGCTAATGGGCCACAAATTCTTCCAAGAATCATTATCCAAAGGCTATGCACGACCATTTGACCCAAAGGGGATTTATTTCATCATTTTTTATTATTTATTTGAATTTTTATCACCATTAATTCATTTAATTAAATCAAATATGACAAAAATACTAAACAAATGTTTTTGAATCCTTTTATGCATCATATGCCCTCATTATTCACTCAAGATCTCGTGCACATCAAAAAAGGAAAGATTTTGTGCAAATTGGCATGTTCTTCATGAGGAAAAGATTGAAAAAGATACCATGAGAATCAAATCTTAAAAACATCAATGCAAAGGTTAATGGACTTGAATTCTTACCCTAATTCGTTCCATATACATACTCAAACACAACCCTAAAGCTAGAGACCTTCAAGCTGCGCCCAAACCTGAATACACACTTTGCATTTTTGTGAAAAAACTTCAAAGCTGAAAACACAGTTCCAGTGCAATTCAAAGCGAAATAAGCATTCCAATAGCTTGCCAAGGCATCAAGGAAACTTTCTGGACCAAAATCACATCTCCATACACAAAGAACGAGTAGAACGAAGCCGCCCTGTTCTTGATATTTTGCATAATCGTATTTGCCTTTCCATGCCATATTCATACATTCTAATGCTTGTTTTACACTAATATGGACTCACTGAAACTCATGGTATCATTGAATTGAATTAACATTGCTTGTATAGAGAATTGCCATGGCTGTTTTTTAGGGTTTCAGGAGCCATGAATTGGGGCTTTACGCTTGGGGGAAAATTGGCCAACAAGACTTATGCCATTAGAATCAGAAGCTTCACACGAATTCAGTCCACATGTCGCGCTCAATTTATGAGCAACGGTGTCCTATTCGCTATTTTCACATATACTATTTAGTGGGGGTTTAAAACCCCCGCTATCTCTTTTTTATTTACAGGAAACATGAAGAAGATGGAGGACGTGTCCACTGATCATAGGCGCGTTTGAATTTTCGCGCGATGGACATCACTAAGCGTTGTGTCATGTTATGTTGTTTGCTGGCCAATTCCAATACAAAGTGCGCGCGTAGCTCAGATGGCTGGACGTGTAGTGGGTAAACGTTGGGACCTGGGTTCGATTCCCAGGTCCCCTTTGCATCTTTCATATTTTTTTCCTTAACTTGTTCCTACACAGCATGTCTTCCAGGGATCGATCATGTACCCTCACCAACGGCTTGCCAGGTGGTCCTGAGCGCCCATCCAGTGGCCAAGAACTAATGTCCAGGGAACACTCCAGTCAACGCATGTGCACGTGGTCAGAAAAGTCAAAATGGCCTTCCTCAAATGCGCCAAATTGCTGGCAATTTACCTCCAAAATTGGGGTCAACACCCCCCATTGGTTTGCATTTTATTTTCATTCTTTTTATTTTTTCTATTTATTTGTTTTATTTATTTTAGTTAAATCATCAAAATTAATTTTCATAAAAATACCAAAAAAAATCAGAAACTATAAAAATAAAAATATGTTTTAATGTTTAATTCACTAACATTTTTGTAAATAAATTTAACAATTAATTTAGTTTTAATTCTAGGTTTAATTTTAATGTTTTTTTTAATAAACTAAAAAATGTAGAATTAGGGTTTTAAATACTTTATTCTTTTTCTTTTCTTTTACCATTATTAAATATTAATTATTTTTTATAAATAAATACGCCATGTAAATAATTAATGTAAATTAGGTCAAACTAAAAATATTTTTTTAATAAATTAAAAACAATTTAGAACTAGGGTTAATTAACTTTTTTAATTCCAATTTAATTTTCTCATTAAACTCCATAAATACAAAAACTCCAAAAAAATTCTTTCTTTTTATTTAAACTTAATTAATTTATTAATTTCAATTCAATTTCTTTAAAAGGGTCCAACGCCCTCGCTTTCGATTATAATTCCGTTTCGCGTGCTTATTTTGTTTCTTTTTGTAAATTTCATGTAATTACTCCAAAGCCTTGTAATAGATTAATTAGGATATTTATTCTTCCGCATTTTTATTTTATTCAAATCAGGTCTTGGACTAATTTGGCGATGTAGACCCGCGCCTTTGTAATAGCGTAGGACTTTTACCTTCTCGCATCTTTTAACTGTTAATAACTTGCATGAAAGAATGAATGCCAAAAATAAAAACAAAGCGTAGATCACCAATGCATGAACAAGACAAATATAATTGAAAATGACGCACAAATCACACACCAACCCTAGGGTACGCCTCACTGTTGCCTTGCCCCTCGAAAAGTGGTCGTCGAGTAGAGGATGTTTTAGTAAGTCCTCATGTCCATGAACATGGCATGAGGGTAGCTTCTAAGGTGTCTTCCCATTGCTCTGGTGACCACAATGTCCCGAACCCTCGAATTGACCCGAACACCTCCAACGGTGGTGCTACCTACCTCTCAATGGTGGGATGGCACTACTTTAAGGACATTTACACAGACGAATTCCTTAGGGTAGGTAGATGACTCGTAGATACTTGCTCTAATTCAAAAACAAATCAAAAAATTCTTTTCACACCGACACCTTTCAAAAAGCTTTCAAAAGCAATTTTTCAAACACTCTTGAGGACTGATACAAGAGTCGAACTGAAATTTTAAACGAAACTTTTTCAAACCCACTCACCTTGAAAAGTAAACAAACAATTTTGAAAACACAAATGAGCAAGTATCTAAGAGCCCATGGATAACCATGGATAGAAAGGGTGCTAACACCTTCCCTTTCTATAAATCTACCTCCCGAACTGAGAGCAATCTCTATAAGGAATTTTTCTGTGCTTTTGTCCTTTCCATATTGGAGAAAATAAAAGACGGTGGCGACTCTTGCTTCGGCGACATTTCGCGAAACCAGCTTTAAACAGTCAGTTCCAGATCCACCGATCACAGACCTCCTCAGAGCTGGCATGAAAAAATGGCTTGTTATGATTCGTGCATTCAAATACAGGGGGCCGAATCTCAGCGCACATTTTAAATTTTAAATATATATGACCTATTTTCAAATATAATGTTATTATTTTATTTGTATTAACGAATGGGTAGCTAGCTCAGTTGGTGAAGGGAACACGTACAATGGAAAAGACATGGGTTTGATACCCAGGTCTTGCATTTTTATTTTTCTAACATAATATTTGCAGATCTGGTGCTTCAAGTCCAAACGTACATACCGTGCATCACTTATGCGTCACCATGAGATCCCAGTATAACTCAGATCCAAGCCTCCAAACGTGCATTCCATCATGTACTCTTAGAAGACGTCCCCACTGGATCCAAATGGCAGACCTGGGCTCCTCTCACTTGGGCCTACGTTTTTCAAACTTATACCCCCAAACTTCTTTCACTATCCTGGCCCATTTACATTTTTGTTTTGTTTTATTACTTATTTATTTTAATTTTTTTATTTAATCAGCAAAATAATTATAAAATCACAAAAAATTTAGGTTTTGTTTTTTTTCAATTAAAATTAATTTTTTTAATTAATTAATTAATTACTTAACTTTTTTTATTTAATTTAATATTAAATAGACTTAGACTAACTCATTTTCTTTTCATAATAAAAATACCAAAAAAATATGAATTTTTACTTCCTTTTAGTTTTATTTTAGATCACATTTTTTTTATTAATCTTACTTAAACTATTTTTTGTATAAATAAAAAAAAACCAAAAATATTTCATAATTCTTAGGGTTTAGACGTCATTTCCATTTCGCGAGCGCTTATTTACTTTCGCACTTATTTCATATTATTGTATCTGCTTACTGGGATGTAATAGACTTAAATAGGACTTTACGTTACTCCTTTATTCTCCCCAATTTTTTGGACTTCTAAATAATTCCCCTCCCTGAAGCCTTGTGATAACGAGAAATCGTATCATATAATTGCTACGTTTTTAGTCTGTTTTCATACTGCATTAATCCATTTAACCCCTGATTGTTCCGAGTTCTTATTTCTTTCCACAGGTACAACATGTTTCAAGTCAATTTAGTGGAAAAAGATCATATGAAGAAAGTTAACATGAAAACCAGAAGAAAAGGAACAACTCTGCAAAATTCTGCAGATTTTGATGCTGTGACAGTCGTCACACATCCCTTATGACCGTAACTCACTTATTTCATGAAGAATGCTCGTCACATATCACTTACAAACGTAACACGCTGTTAAGCGTCTTACGCCCGTCACCTTGCCATTACGACCGTCACGCGCTTAATTCAACGTTATGAAGAACATGGAGACGTGGGCAACGTAAAGAAAGGAGTTTTCAAATACTCCTACAATCTCTCGACCTCAGCAACGCCCAGTCCTGGTTTTTCTCCATAAAAGAAATGCAACACCCATGTTCTTGTTTTCTAACTGTCAATTTCTCCTCTATAAATAGGAGAGATTTTAATGAAGAAAGAGACAGAGTTTTTTTATTTACAGAGAGTTTTATTTTCACAAATTCCTTGCGGATGCTCTGCCGAATTTACGAAACATTTCCCAGTTTTCATTTTTTTCTACTGTTGTTGTTTTTATTTCCGTTTTACCATTTAATAGCCATTTCCAACATTAGGAAATTGCTATTGTAGTTAGAATTTGTTTTTTAGCCTCAGACTTCGTTTCGATTGTCGATTCCGAAGGTTCCAATCTTGCCGACTTGTGGAAGAGGGAGCTTGAGGAATAGTATTATTATTCAGGTTTTAATCGCATTTAATTTAATTTAATTTAATTTTAAGTACAATTTGTTTATGTTTAATTACTGTTATTTTATTTATCATGCATGTTTCACTGCTTTCCAATTATATTTCATGTCTGTCTGTTTCAAGTACCATGACTAGCTAAATTTCTAGGGTCGGGATGTGATAATAGTAACTAAATGGATTAAATTGTTCCTAAGCTAAAATCCTAAATGCGAAAGAGCTAATATGGAAAAAACTCAAACAAAAGGTGGCATGGTTGAAGTGAATAGCCTGGATCAAGTCAACGCTAAAGTGGAAGCCCTTACCCAAAAGCTATAAAATCTTACCACCACTCCTGCAGCTACCGTGGCTGCAGTAGCTCAAACTTGCGATCTATATGGTCTTCAATCACATCCTGCTCCAGAATGCCCACTTCTAACAGGAGTTCCAGCTGAACAAGCAAATTACGTACAGGGAAACCCTTATAGTAATACCTATAACCCTGGTTGGAAGAATCATCCGAATTTTTCATATAAAAGCAACGCTGTGTTGTACGCACCTGGAAAAGCTCCTGCCACACCACCTGGCTATCCAAAAGCTATCCCAAATCACCCTAATAATGGACCTAATACATCCAATGTCCCTAGGAAATATAATCTTGAAATCATGATAGAACACTTCATTGCTTCTCAATCTCAGACTAATAAAGATGTTCTAAATCAGAATTTACATACTAATGAGCAGATTAAACAATTATCTAGTAAAGTTGATACTTTAGCTACCCATAATAAGATGCTTGAAACTCAAATTTCACAGGTAGCTCAACAAAAAGCACCTACTGCTGCCCCAGCTGGAATTTTCCATGGTCAACCACAACCTAACCCAAAAGGACATGCTAACGCTGTGATACTGAGAAGTGGAAAAGAACTTGACGGACCTGTTGATCCAAGACTCGAAAATCCAGCCATGTACCAAAAGCAGAACAAGCCAACTGAAAATGAGAATGAACCAAAGGAAAACGAAAACCAAGAGGCAGTGGAGAAAGAGAAGCCTTATGTGCCTCCACCACCATATAAACCTCCGATTCCGTACCCTCAGAGACTTACTGTTGTACCCCAAAATTTGCCCTCCCATATTTCCCCAAACATTGCAAGAAAAATCTCCAAGTGGTTCAAGATTGCTCAAGAGTTGGACAGTCAAGCTATCTCCTAAGGCAGTCAATTCAAAATTAGGATTTTGTGTTACATCAAGGTCCTTACATCCAAATGACCTCAAGTTCTCCCTAATGTCCTAATATGTTCTCAAGATCATCCATGTCAAATTTCAAGCCTTGCAGAGGAAGTTTGGTCAGTCAATTGCTCAAGAGGTCAAAAAATCGACTGTGCTAGGGCAAAAGTCAACTGTGACCTACAAATAGTCAAACCTCAATATTTTTTGTCAACATTCTCATTTTAAGGATAATTCATCATTTGATCAAGGGTTGATCATGATTCATCAAGGATTGCTCAAAATTCATCAAGATTCAAAAGTTGCTAAATTAGGGTTTTGTAGGAAAAGTCAACTCAACTTTGACGAAGCATAACTTTCTCATACTTTATGAGAAATGACCCATCAAAAGCTCATTTTGAAGAGGATGCAATTTCCTACAATCCATATTCATACCCCAAGATCAAGAAATGCACTCACAAAAGGTTACAAATTTGGACATTATAGGTCATTTTTGAAAGTCAACAAAAACACCTTTTTTTCCAAAGCTTATAACTTGAGCATGGAATATCAAAATGAGATGAGACCAAAAGGTATGGTTATAGGACATCTCAAGGTTTCTAAAAAGTCCAAGAACACCTCCAAATGTTCAAAATTGAAGAAGTTATGCATTGTTGAAGTTGGGCATTTTTCCAAAATTGCCAAAAGTCAACTATCCCAAAAACTTCAAATTTTGTCAAATGGGACCACTTGTTTCCACTTGACTTGATCTTGTCACTCTTCACACGTGTCCTAGCTCCATCCTTATGGCTATTTATCAATTTTTCTATTTTATTGGATTTTTTGTTGAATTAATTTATTTTAAATCAATTTAAATCAAATAAAATCTAAATATTGATAACTTGGTATCTTTCTGATTGATACAGGTCTTAATTATCATTATGGACATGGTCAAACTCGTATCAAGCCATATCATGCACAAAATATTGGTTTTTGACAAATTTGAAAGCTTTTTCATGGAAGATCAAATCATATCTCCAAGCATTGATTTGCAAAGATTCAAGTCCAAATATTTGACCTAATTCACTCCATGAAACTTATACAAGGCAAAGAGGCACAAATGAGAACCTAGAGGCTTCATAAAGATCAACACCAAACTTGAAAAAAAAGTGAAAAAAGCTTGAAACATAAATCTGTCTTAGAGGTGCTTTCAACACAAAATCTCAACGCTATTCTCTTGCTGGTAATCCACTGAGTCTATAGCATTCAAAAGCAAGGCCATTCACCTCCTCAATCACGCTGTAAGTTCCTCTGAAAATCGCTTTTCAGTTGAAATCGTATCCTCCAATTCTTGCATTTTTTTGGAAAAATCTTTATACAATCATGTTTATCGTTCCATTTAGAACCTTTCTGCATCATTTGATTGTGTTTATGTGATTTGTAGTGCCATACCCGAACCTAGGGTTTTGGAAGTTTGTTTTTGGGTGTTTTCTTTGCAGGAAAAATTGGAACTAATAATGGACATAAGCGTGTTCAGGGGGAAGAGACGAGCATGACTATGGTCGTGGTTTGAGTTTTCATGGCCTAGAACGGTTTTTAGGATCGACCTAGGGATTTAGCTGCGGATATAAATCCGCAGGTAAATATCTATGCCAAACGAAGAAGACGAAGACGTGGCCATATCCCATTCGTTGGTTCAAATATTTCGCGCTTATTTTTTATATTTGTTGGCATGTTAATTTTTTTCCATATAATTATTATTGTCCATTATAATAACAATTAGAACGCATTGGTTGAGTGGTTGACGTGTTGGCCAGTGAGTAGCAGGACCTGGGTTCGAATCCCAGGTCCACCATATTGCATATTATTATTTTTCTGCAGATATTCCAGCGTGCCTCATGAATTGTAGTCCATCATACTCCTTTAAATCTCCAAATGCCAGATGGCCCCAGGCCAGATCTGGTGGCCCAAATGTGAAGTTTATCATGCTCTCAAGTCAACATGCCATATGGAATCATGGAAAGTCAATACAGGCTTGCGCCTGTTGGGCCAAAAAAGTGCAATTCTCACCCCTGATCAGGCCCAACACCCCTTGGTTATTTCTTTCTTCTTTTTATTTATTTATTTGTTTTGTTTAATTATTATTTTTATTTAAACTAACCAATTAATCTTTTTTCTTAATAAAACCAAAAACCAAAAAATATGTTTTATTTATTAAAATTAATTTATGTATTTTATTTTTGTAAATAAATTAATTTAATTAATTTAGTTTTAATTAGGTATAACTTTTAATATTTTTGCAATAAATTAAAATTAATTTAGATAATTAGGTTTAATTAACATTAACCAAATTTATTTTATTTCTTTAAATATTCAAAAAATCAAAAAAATATTTTAATTAATTAATTAGTTTATTAATTCAATTGTTGACTTAATTTAATTTCTTTTTAATTCAAAAAAATAACAAAAAAATCACTTTCTTTCAAAAAGGGTAAAAACCCTAAAAAACTCACCCGATTTAATTTCTCGCACGCGATCCATTTATCATATTGATGTAATTGTTTCTGGAATGTAATAGCTTTAAATAGGACTAAAAATTATTTTATTGCTTTATTTTACTTTCCGCATTTTAAATTCAAGAGTTGCTTTTGGCGATGTAAATACCCGACACCTTGTAATAGTTTAGATTTAATTTCCGCAATTTAAATTCCACCACTTATAAACTGTTAGATGTTTGATAATAGGGAATGCATGACAAGATCAAATGTATGAACTTAAAATCAACATAGATAACCCATGACATGTACAAAGACAAAACTAACCGAAATAACACACTCGCACATGCACACTCTTAGGGTACACCTCGCTTGGTTGCCTTCGAACATGGTCATTGAGTATAGGAAGTTTTAGAGTTCGCCCTCTTGTCTAAAGATCATAGTTTCCTCGAAACGGTTGCCTCGAAAAAATGATCTAAGACATTAGGGTTACCGCTAAGGCGTCCTAACATTGCTTTAGTGACCACACGTCCCTTAATCGAATTGACCCCTAAACTCCAACGAAGGTGCTACCTACTCATTCATAGTGGGATAGCATTGTCTAAAGGACATTAGCACAGATTGATTCCTTTTTCGAGTAGGTAGATGGTTCTTAAGTACTTGCTCCTTTCAAAACAAAACAAAACTTTTCGCACTTACACCTTTTAAACAAAAAACTCTTTTCAAACCCACAGACACAAAGAAAAGCAAATTTTGAAAACACTTTGAGCAAGTACCTAAAAGCCCATGGATAACCACGGATTGAAAGGGTGCTAACACCTTCCCTTTCTATAATCTACCCCCCGGACCCGAGAAACATCTCAAAAAAGGAATTTTTCTATGCTTTTTTCCTTTCCTTGTTGGATAAAATAAAAGACGGTGGCGACTCTTGCTTACCGCGACATTTTGCAAAAAGAAACGCAAAATGCAAACCAGCTTTCCAAAAACAGTCAGTTCTTCCCACCGTATCACACTTACCAATTCCAAAACGATGGGCCAATTCAAGAAATTCGTTGAACTTTTGGAACAACTGAATATCACAATATCGTTTACAAAAGCTATCACTCAGATGCCCTCGTATGCTAAATTTCTCAGGGAAATCCTATCTAACAAGAAAAAGATAGAAGACAACGGAACAGTTACACTTACTACTGAGTGTAGCGCTATTATTCAAAATGATATGCCCCCTAAGTTAAAAGATCCATGTAGTTTCTCTATACCTTGTAACATTGGAAAGTTTGTCATAGACAAAGCTCTATGCAACTTGGGAGCAAGTATCAGTGTCATGCCCCTATCTATTTGCAAAAAGCTGAAGATGGGAGAACTTAGACCCATAAAAATGTTCGTTCAATTAGCTGATCGATCAGTTAAATACCCTGTAGGTATACTGGAACACATTCCAGTTAGAATAGGTCAATTCTATATCCCGATCGATTTCATAATCATGGACATTACCGAGGACTCAGTCACGCCTATCATATTAGGAAGACCCTTCCTAGCCACTGTTGGAGCTATCATTATGTAAAAAAGGGCAGACTAACATTCGAAGTTGGAGAGGAAAAAGTGGAATTCATCCTCACTCAATTCTTACAAGCACCATGCATGAATGACACTTGTTATCTAATCGACGTTATAGACGAGTGCGTAAGAGAGATGGAAGCAGAACATACCACATATTTTGAAATAATGAAAGTCCAAACCCCTATGATATTCGAAGACAACAATTGGTGTGAGCCGTATCAAGATGATAGTCTAAGCGAAAGTTTAGCATTTACACCTGATCATATGCCATGTCCAAAGAAACCGGGTTTAGAATTAAAAAGCTTACCCAGGAACCTAAGATACGAATTCCTAGATACCGAATGTACGCGACCAGTAATAGTCAATTCCAGTTTAGGAACGCTCGAAACTAAGAAACTTTTAGACGTCCTAAGAAAATACCCGACTGCATTAGGTTATAACATATCTGATTTGTAAGGAATATGTCCTTAAATTTGTATGCATCGTATTATGCTAGAAGAAGATTGCAAAACCTCTAGAGAAACTCAAAGAAGGATTAACCCAATCCTTAGAACTGTAGTCAGAGATAAAATTAAGAAGCTATTGGAAGCAGGAATCATATATCCAATCTCTGACAGTAAATGGGTTAGCCCAGTACACGTCGTACCTAAGTAAGGAGGTATCACTGTTGTGAAGAACCTAAAAGGCGAACCGATAACACAAAGAGTGGTAAATGGGCATAGAGTGTGCATTGATTATAGAAAACTAAACAAAGCTACTCGAAAAGACCATTTTCCTCTACCCTTCATAGATAAAATGTTAGAGCGATTAGCCAAACATTCCTACTTCTGCTATCTAGATGGTTATTCCAGATTTTTCCAAATTCCTATTCACCCTGATGATCAAGAGAAGACTACATTCACGTGTCTCTATGGAACGTTCGGTTACAGAAGAATGCCCTTCGGATTGTGTAATACCCCAACAACCTTTCAATGATGTATGATGTCAATCTTTGCAAATTTCACCGATAACATCGTGGAAGTGTTCATGGACGACTTCTCTATGTGCGGGAAAAGTTTTGAAGGATGCCTATCAAACCTAGAAAAGGTTTTAGAAAGATGTGTGAAAGTAAACCTCGTGCTTAACTGGGAAAAATGCCATTTCATGGTCAGAGAAGGAATCGTACTAGGACATGTTATATCTAATAAGGGAATTGAAGTTGACAAAGCTAAGATAGAAGTCATAAAAGAACTTCAACCACCTAAGACCGTTCGAGAAATACGAAGTTTTTTAGGACACGCCGATTTCTACCGACGATTTATCAAATATTTCTCGAAGATCACTAAACCACTTACCGGTCTATTAATGAAAGACGCTGAGTTTATATTCGATGAAGATTGTCTTAAAGTGTTTGAAACTCTAAAATCATCCCTTATCACCGCACCAATCATGCAACCACCCGATTGGAGATTACGTTTTGAAATTATGTGCAATGCGAGTGACTACGCCGTAGGCACAGTTCTTGGACAAAGGAAGGACAAGAAACTTCACGCAATCTACTATGCCAGTAGAACGCTAGACCCAGCTCAAATGAACTATGCCACAACTGAGAAAGAGTTGTTAGCAGTTGTCTTTGCGCTTGACAAATTCCGTTCTTACCTAGTAGGAGCGAAGATAATCATTTACACAGACCACGCTGCTATCAGATATCCAAGAAGGATGCAAAACCAAGACTCCTCAGATGGATCCTACTTTTGCAAGAGTTTGATCTAGAGATTAAGGATAAGAAAGGAACCGAAAACTTTGTAGCAGACCACTTTTCAAGATTAGAAGGTATAAAACCCGAACAAGTACCGATTAACGATGATCTTCCATATGAACAACTGATAGCGCAAATAAGAAGCAATCTAGATTAACTAGATCTAAACAAACCAAAAGCCAAGGAAGTCGTGGAAGCGATCCATACAACCTTGGGACTGCCATGGTATGCTGACATAGTCAATTACTTAGCTGCAGGCGCACTCCCACCGGACTTAACTTATCAACAGAAAAAGAAATTCTTCCATGATCTCAAGTATTATTATTGGATGAACCTTTATTATTTAAAAGAGGACCGGAAGGAATTTTTCGCCAATGCATACCGGAAGAAGAAATATAAGATGTTATTTCTCAGTGTCTTTCATCTCCCTATGGCGGACATGCAAGCACTTCTAAAACTTGTGCAAAGACCCTACAAGCCGGCCTGTTCTGGCCTAATCTATGGAAGGATGTCCACATCACTGTTAAAAACTTTGATCGGTGTCAACGCACCGGTAATATTTTAAGATGCGATGAAATGCCTAAAAGAGGAATACTAGAAGTAGAAATCTTTGATGTTTGGGGAATCGATTTCATGGGACCTTTCCCATCTTCTTTTGGAAACAAGTATATACTCGTAGTTGTCGATTATGTTTAAAAATGGATTAAGGCTATAGCCTCCCCTTCAAATGACACACGAGTAGTAATTAAGCTCTTTAAAAACACAATATTTCCAAGATTTGGTGTGCCTAGACTTGTTATTAGTGACGGTGGATCTCATTTCATTTCGAAGATATTTGACAAATTATTATCTAAGTATGGAGTCAAACACCACGTAGAAACGCCGTATCATCCACAAACCAGTGGACAGGTCGAAGTCTCGAACAGAGAAATTAAACAAATCCTAGAGAAAATTGTCACCATATCTAGGAAAGATTGACCATCTAAGCTTAACGAGGCTTTATGGGCTTATAGGACAGCCTACAAGACTCCTATAGGAACTACACCCTTCAAGCTTGTGTACGGAAAGTCATGTCATCTCCCGGTAGAATTAGAGCATAAGGCATATTGGGCAATCAAAACGCTCAATATAAACTAAACTGATGTTGGAGAGAAGTGAATCCTCAACTTAAATGAACTAGAAGAACTGAGATTAGACGCTTATGAGAATGCTAAGATATACAAGGAAAGAACCAAAAGATGGCACGATAAGCGCTTATCCCAAAAAGAATTCAGTGTGGGAGACGTTGTGCTACTATTCAACTTTAGATTTAGGCTCTTTCCTAGAAAACTGAAATCCAGATGGTCTGGTCCTTTTGAAGTTACAAAAGTATTCCCTAGCGGAGCAATAGTAATTGAGGATAGGAATAGTGACCCGTTCACAGTGAACGGACAGGGATTAAAACAATATCATCACATTGAGAATAGAAACTATGTGAATAGTCTAAAACTTTTAGAATTACCCACTATTTCCCCTGAATGATCTACTGCTAAGCACTATGTTAGGCTTATGACGTTAAAAACAATGCTTAGTGGGAGGCAACCCACCTATTTGTTTTTGTTATTGTTTCCATTTGTTTCTATTTATTACTTTTGATTTTATTTTTCGTTCCTGCATTCATTTCTTTTAAAGCCTTATTTTCATTATTTTCTTTTCCATTTTTCTAAAAAAATCTTTATAAAACTGCTGCTGATTTTAAAACAACTTTACTTGCTACAGGATTTCTGAAAAGTATTTTTCTATCTTACCTTCTCCCCTGATTTGTTTCCCCATTTAACATTTACTATGGAAACCACTTTTAGAGGAAGGAGCCAAATGAGGAGATTTGAGGAATTGTCACAAAGGAACATCGGTATGGCTTTGTATTATGATGAACCAACCATGGGCACTTTAGGTATTACGGATAATGTCCTTTATCTATTTAACCAACTGGGATGGGAAAAAGCCCACATTAAGTCTAAGTTTGTCACATACTGCGAGCTTACCTTTGAATTTTTGAGCTCCCTAGTTCATATACCTGAGCCTGGTTTCGGAGCCAGAAAAGGATTTATAGCTTTCAGACTATTCGGTATTGAATTCATTTATAACCATAAAGAATTAGCTGACCTACTAGGATTCCCTAGCGGACCTTTTGCTTTTATTACCACCCAGGTGGAATTAATGGATTTTGAGCTAGATTAATTTTGGGGAACCTTAACCGGAAACTATCACCCTGAGCCGGATAACATGGACAAAAATGAAATACACAACCCCGTTATCCGCTATTTTCATAGGATTCTAGCCCATACTGTATTCGGAAAGGAACAGAACCGTACTGCAGTGTCTAAGGATGAGATGTTTCTACTGCACTGTATGACCAAAGGCCGACCTGTTAATGCTGTGCCATTCATGATGCAAACCTTTTCTCGCATTGTTAAGGACCCTAATGAATCGATCATCGTAGGAGTCCTAGTCACCATGATTTCCAATGCCCTCGGACATAGATACACACTACATAAGTGTACACCCTTTGGTTCGATTCGCCCTATGAATATTAATTTCTGTTTCGACCTACGCATCATAGTATATCTAGGTCCTGCACCTTTTGAATACCTGATAAGGAATGAAGTTGTCACTTTATTTACCCTTCCAAACCATGCTAAAGTAAGTGTCCACAATCGCGATAGCTGGCTTTATGAGCTAAACCCTCCTGACCATCCTTCAACACCTGAAACACCACAATCGTACCAAATTACTGATGATAAGATGTCTGATGAGAGTGATGCTGAGTCCCCTCATAGTTACTATGACATTAACAACATTGCAGAGGATACTGAAGCCCCTGAAATAAACAAAGGAGAATACAATGAGAATTTGAACAAAATCTTACCCACACTAGATGTTTATCAAACTGACATTAATGGAATCAAGGATGAATTGAAGAGCATGCGTCTGGACATAATAGGCTTGACTGACATAACTGTGGAGCAATTTTATCACATGAATTCGGCTTTAGAAGATTTAAAAACGAGACTTGGATGAGGTAGAAGTGATCAGCATTTGTTTTTACTTTTCTTTCTATTTTATGTTTCTAGCTAGTTTCCCTTTCTGCAAATTTAAGATTTCCTTTTAATTCTGCGCAAGTTTACTTTCTGCAAATTTTTAAATTTCTGTTAAAGAACAAATATTCATTTCAATGCAAATTTCAATTTGTTTTTGATTCATTAAATTTAGTGCTTGCTACAGGAAAATTCAATTCACTGCATATTTATTATCATTCTGCAAAATTTTGTTATAAGGTGTGTTGGAATTAATCTGCATGTTTATTGTGCTGAATTACTGTGTTGTAAGGAGTGTTGAAATTAATCTGCTTAGTTTATGAAATAAGTGCAATTATTGTAGCTGTAACGATCGTAACAAACCTATGACGATCGTAACACACGTTTCACCGTGTTATGCCCATCAGCCTCCTGTGATGATCGTCACGCGCGTTTCAAACATGTCTTCTGCTATTCCAGAAACAGTTCTCCTTCCCACTTCTACCTTCCTATTTTCCCAAAATCGTCCATCACCCATTCAAATTTTTTCTTTCATCACCCACTCCAACAGTTAAATTCCATTACTCCATTTCCCCACTCACATTCCAACTTCCCACATTTCTTCCTACATAGTATATTCAACCCATTTCTTCATATTTTTCATATCTTTCAAATCCAACCTCTTACATGAAATGGCCAACAACCAAAAAATCCCCAACATCATCCTCAGAGAAGGAGACCAAGGTGAAACCCAGCGATTAAAGTTCCAAAAATTCCAACGCCGCGGTCTCCAACCAACTCGGTATGTTGACCTCGACTGTCTGAGAGATTTGGGACTGCTTAAGAGCGTCCGACAACTTTTACAGAATGTAAATTTGTGGAATTTGTGCAGCCGACCACAACCTATCTATGAAACTCTCACTTTGGAGTTTCAGAGTTCATTTTCCTACATCACCCCTACCGGAGCCACCAACCAACTCTCTGGCGTAACCAAATTCCGTATGTTCGGCACTGAGTATCAGCTAACACAAACTGATATCGTGCGGCTGCTCGGTTTCAGTTCTGATGAAGGTGTCCACCTTCGTGTGCCAGATAATTTCAGCGAGGAAGCATTTAACTTATGGCACAGCATGACAAACATTTGTGCCGACTCTTATGACCACCTCAACGCCACCCATATCTATAATCCAGCTATCCGATATTTTCACCGCATCCTTTGCAACACCATCTTCACCAGAGATAGCAACCACAAGCTCAACTCCAAGGAGCTTTTCTTCATGCACTGTGCATTTACCGACCAGAAGATCAACGCCGCTCCATTTCTATTGTCCCATATTCACTTATCTTCCTTTATCTTTGAATCATGGTGCCGCTCTCACTGATATTCCTTCTATGGCACCGACATTGCTTACTCTGGACCACTGCAAAGCTGCCCACCTCATATATGAGCGGGAAGATGGCAAATTCCACCCTGTGATCCGAAATATCGTTTATAATAACATTATTTTGCCTTGCAGGGACCGAATTGATCCTCAAAACAGAGCCAATTGGCTATTCGATCCTGCAGCTCCCGAGGGCCGTGTTCCTATTCATGAAGACCAGCCTGATGCCCCCGCGGACGAGATACAAGATGAGTTGGACCGAGCTTCCCCCGTTCATGACATTTCGGGAACTTCCTCCGCACCACCTCCTATCACTCTTGAAGAAATTCTCCAAGCCATCCACCAGCAAAATCAAATGGGTGTCGCACTTGAAAGAAGACAACAGGAGCAGTATGACTATTTATATGCACAGAACGCTCAGATTTTGAGTTGCCAGCGGAGCATGAACAAGAGGTTAGACGAGGCCTTGTCTGAACTAAACGCTTTAAGGTTGGACGTCAACACTCTTGGCTACCATGAAACTGATAATGAAGCCACGCCTACCAGGCGATCATGCACCAGGAGTAGAGGACGTGGACGTCAATAACTTTTATTCTTAATTAGTTAGCTTTTGCAGTTTCTTTTTGTATCTGTAATTGTTTTTTCCCCGCTATTATACCACAACATTGGGGACAATGTTTGATATAGTGTGGGAGAGGCACCTTTCCCTTTCCGCATTTTCCATTAAACAAGTATTTTTTTACGATATTTCTCAGTTTAAATTCTTCCCCGCTTTATTTTGCCATACCGAAATTTTTTTGCTTTCTCTTCGCATAGTCCGACATACCTACCTTATCAAAATCCTAGTTAGGAAGCCGAGAACGATTCAACAAGATTGATACGGTTATGACACCTTAGACTTCCTACTTACGCGATCCGTTTCAATAACCGTTATACCTATATTTTGAGTTTTAGTTCTAAAGTAACCCCTAGTAGTTTATACTAGCAGTCAGCACCGTCTTGACACAAACCACGTGGGGAGACGATAAATGCAAGTGTTTGATGCCTAATCAATGAAATATCCTTCTTATCTCGCTACTAAAAAGGAAAATTTGCACCGAAATACAAGGTCGCATATACGAGATGAGCAAATAATGAAGGAGTCCATAGTTGGTTGGTTCAAAGGTATCTGGTTCTGAACTTGGTAGGGCGTGCTACGACTCGATCCCCCATAACCTCCAGTTTAGATAATATGTGTAGGGTTGCCACATTCGTGCACCAGACCCCGTGCCAGAAAGGATCAAAGTCACTAACCGGTTACTCCACTATGTGCGTGCTAAGACAAAGGGCTTAATGTGATTGCGTTAGAACAAACCGGGTGAAATAGGTACAAGAGACTCTGGGTAGAATTATAACAGAATTATTGGACAGTTGGTTTAAAATGGAAGTCCATGACTTAGCCTGTTGCTTGTGTCATTAGCGTATCGTTAGTGTTTTACTTAATTATCGGTCGAACTAACGATTTATTTCCCGTAATTGTTTTGAAAACCAAGGGTATGTTATGCATGTGCGTCTGATAAAACTTGTCTGATATTTCTAAAATGATTATTTGCTTGAGGAAAAGCAAAGGTTTAAGTATGGGGGAATTTGATAACGAGAAATTGTATCGTATAATTGCTACGTTTTTAGTCCGTTTTCATACTGCATTAATCCATTTAACCCCCGATTGTTCCGAGTTCCTATGTCTTTTCACAGGTACAACATGTTTCAAGTCAATTTAGTCGAAAAAGATCATATGTAGAAAGTTAACATGAAAACCAGAAGAAAAGGAACAACTCTGCAAAATTCTGCAGATTTTGATGCCGTGACGGTCGTCACACATCCCTTACGACCGTAACGCGCTTATTTCATGAAGAATGCTCGTCACACATCACTTACGGACGTAACACACTGTTAAGCATCTTACGCCCGTCACCTTGCCATTACGATCGTCACACGCTTAATTCAACGTTATGAAGAACATGGAGACGTGGGCAACGTAAAGAAAGGAGTTTTCAAATACTTCTACAATCTCCCGACCTCACTAACGCCCAATCCTGGTTTTTCTCCATAAAAGAAGTGCAAAACCCACATTCTTGTTTTCTAACTCTCAATTTCTCCTCTATAAATAGGAGAGATTTCAATGAAGAAAGAGACAGAGTTTTTTACTTACAGAGAGTTTTATTTTCACAAATTCCTTGCGGAAGTTCTGCCGAATTTACAACCATTTCCCAGTTTTCATTTTTTTTCTGTTGTTGTTGTTTTTATTTCTGTTTTACCATTTAATAGCCATTTCCAACATTAGGAAATTGCTATTGTAGTTAGAATTTGTTTTTTAGCCTCAGACTTCGTTTCGAGTGTCGATTCCGAAGGTTCCAATCTTGCCGACTTGTGGAAGAGGGAGCTTGAGGAATAGTATTATTATTCAGGTTTTAATCGCATTTAATTTAATTTAATTTAATTTTAAGTACAATTTGTTTATGTTTAATTACTGTTATTTATTTATCATGCATGTTTCACTGCTTTCCAATTATATTTCCTGTCTGTCTGTTTCAAGTACCATGACTAGCTAAGTTCCTAGGCTCGGGATGTGATAATAGTAACTAAATGGATTAAATTATTCCTAAGCTAAAATCCAAATTAACTTAATTTCTGGCTGTGAGTTTTTATAATTAAAATCAATCTTTTTGTTACGAGGGTAAGAAAAGTAGAATAGGTTAGGATGAAGACCACGAGAGTGTAAGGTTTTAACTGGATAGATAAAGTTAGGCATTTGATTTAAATACAGAGAGAGCGCTTTAAAACGAATTAGACTTTATTAAGTTTTCAAAGAGTATTTTCTAAACACTTATGGGCTAGCGAGAGCAGGCATAGGGCTTTAGGGGTATAATCCACGATAAGACCACGAGAGTGTGAGTTGAGGGTTTTTAAACTGATAATTTCTACATAACCATTTAAGTTAAACATCTTTATATGCTTAGGTTCGATTAAATCCGCTTAGGTTCACTATATTACATACCGACCACTTTATCATTATTATTATTTCCT
The DNA here is from genome assembly GCA_948472305.1 of Vicia faba. Taxonomy (NCBI): domain Eukaryota; kingdom Viridiplantae; phylum Streptophyta; class Magnoliopsida; order Fabales; family Fabaceae; genus Vicia; species Vicia faba. Next base: position 1,235,153,117 of record OX451735.1, read on the forward strand.
TAGTTCGATTTAGTTTCCCTCTACTTTAACTTCTAAAAACCAAACGTGACAACATCCGCCTTAGCTAAACTAGCAAACCTTTATAGCACTAGAGTGATTACAAAGTCCCTGTGGGTTCGACATCTTTTTATTACTACCATGATAGGCTATGCACTTGCAGTTAAGATACCATTAGACACATTAGGTCGATCGCAGCACATCACCTTGTAATAGCTAGGTTTTACATTTCTGCACTTTGAACTCTTGCACTATTAAACTGTTTAGATACATAATAAATAAGATTGTATGGCAAGATATTAAAATAAAATGCTACAAAACCTAATGCAAAGACAAAATAATTGAATACAACACATTCTCACATATACACCTCTAGGGTATTCTTAGTTTGGTTGCCTTCGGATTAAAACAGTCACATCTCTCGAAACGTGAGAAATTTTAGTGGATATCCTCTGGTTTAAAGATCTAAAAAATTACCCTCTCGATGTTTCCTCGGTATGATCTTAAAACCCTACGGTGGTTACTAAAGTATCTTGCCCAGTTGCCTTTGTGACTGTAACGATGATCCTTCGAATGTCCCTCAAACATCCAACGATAGGGCTACCTACTCGCTAATAGTAGGATATCACTGTCTAAAGGAAAATAGGAAAAGACCAAACTCTTTCGAGTATAGTAGATAGTTCTTAGATGCTTGCTCAAAAACAAATTTTTCACATACACAAAATCTTTCCAAAAAACATTTTCAAAACTCTTCGTATACTCTCAACAATACGAGAAACATTACGAAGTTCTCCGTACTAAGGCGTCTTTTCAAAATATTTTCAAACACACAAACACAAGGTATTTTCAAAATGAGCTAACATCTAAGAGCCCGTAGATAATTATGGATGGAAAGGGTGCTACTACCTTCCCTTTCCATAATCTACCCCCCCTTACTCATAAATAATCTCGAAAGGTATTTTTCTGTTCTTTTTACCCTTTCCTTTGTTGGATAAAAGAAAATTCGGTGGTGACTCTTACTTACCACAACATTTGCGAATACAAATGCAAAACCAGAATAACAGTCAGTTCTCCCACCGTATTACACTCAGAAATAATCTCAAAAGGTCTTTTTTTGTTCTTTTCACCCTTTCCATTGTTAGATAAAAGAAAAGTTGGTGGCGAATCTTTCTTATCGCAATATTTGCGAATACAAATGCAAAACCAGTATAACAGTCAGTTCTACCACCATATAACAGAACTGGCGACTCTGTTAGGGAATTATAAAAAGTGGGGTTACCTTAGAGTTAGATCATTTTAAATTGCTTTCCTTGTTTGCTTTGTCTGCTTTATTTTTAAAGGGTTTGCTGGGGTTATGGTTAAAGATCCTATACCCGGATCTGGGGCACCTTTTTAGGTAAGTTGAAATAAATCATGGAGATTGTACGGTGTAGACTAATACAGACAAAGCGATGGTTACGTTAGCATGATAGTCTATCTTGTACTAATGTTCCTTGAGTCAGTCAAGGATAACATTAGGATTCCTCATAGTGTTATTAAGCGCTTACTGACCTTTAGAACCTTTAGTTGACTCATCCTAGCCATTAAAAAGTAGTGAGATAGCCGACTTTGGTTCTGACCGAAGATTGGTTGATACTCGATGCTACACTCATTGAGATTGGACTTTCGGGATATTTCGGCTGCAATATTTTGATGCTTGAGCTGAAACTATGCCTGAGAGAAAGGTCAATGATATGAGACTCCTTAGAACCCGATTACTATTTCTAGGACAGGTTGAACCAACTAAAACTTTAATGGGGTGCTTACCTACAAACTCCATACAAGCCTGAACCTAAGGCTACTTGTGTGACTTATTTTATTTCATTTTCTAACAACTTGAACTCCTTGCAGGGCTTGTTTGTTTTCATTACCTAACAACATGAGTTCCTTGCAGGACCTACTTGTATCCATTATCCAATAACCTGGATTTCTTGCAAGATTTACTTGATTACGTCATCTTACACTTTTGCTTTGTGCATAACATACACATTATGACATCATTCCATAGCATTTTTCTAACCATTTCAAGGATCTAAAAGGGCCTGTGATGCAGGTTATAATGAACCAGACGTCTAGCAAGGGGAAAGGGGATTTTTTTTCCTCTAGCCAATGCCGTCAAAGCATGATGTCTTGAGTCAGTGGCTATGACCTACTTGACATGGTGGGTTTGATTCTTGTAGAAGGGTATTCAATGACACGAAGTTCTTCAATCGAAGCTACATTCAGATTCAGTTGCTAACATTTTCTTGTGTTTTCCCCGTGAGATACTTGAAAACATTGCATGCTTATCATTACATAACAGGTATTCTCAAGACAAGTTTCTCATTTTCTTGCTATTTATTTCAGCAAGGAAAATGTCTCTCAAACGGAACGACAAAGATCTCTAAACTCAAGATTCTCAGTTAAAGGAAATGTTCCTAAATATATGAAAGGGGCAAGAATAATTGAAAGCACTCCTCGCTGGGAACTTGACCAAGAAAAATCCTGACGATAACAAGGATGACCTGTTGGAACAACTGCAAGATGAGATGGAAAGGATGAGAATCCAGATAAATAGTCATATGGATATTATCCAAAATTTAGCTCAGGGACAAGAAGAGTTGAAGATTCTCATCAATAATCTCCATCAAGATAGATACGATAGTCTGGGGTGAACTGTTAGAATTTGGGGCCTAATCAACGATCAACCTCTCTTGGCAGACGGGGAATCGAGTGACATGTTCATGCGGGAACATGTTGAAAATAAACTCAGAAGCAGTGAAATTCAGGGGACTACATCTTCAAGTACTCAAAAGAGATCATACAGCGGAAAGAAGGAGTCCAGTACCGTGTACGACCAGAAGGGTCTTAATATGAGTGATCTCAACCAATCAGTGAGGGCAGTGCTGATCTCTAATCCAGCAATGGTGCAACAACGACAAGGTAATCAACGTAAGTAGGCGTTGGCTGAAGATTTTGATGATATTATTAGAAGCAAAGTAAATTGGACGTTTCGATTGAAATGAAACAAAACGTCATGTTTCGAAATAGTAGAAGCAGTGCTTCGAATGGGCATATCAAAGCTTGGAGCTTCGAGTGACAGTTAGGAGAATATATTCAAAGAAGTCTCGAAATGATAACAAAGCTGTGTCTAAGAAATGCATTCGAAGCGAAGAAGTGCCAAAACATTTAAAATTCAAATGCAAGCGGGATGTTTGAAATTTGAAATATATGCGCTGGAGCATTCGAAGACGCGTGGAAGCAAGAGAGAGGCATTGCTCTGCATGTTCTGAACGTGGCAGAATCTTATAGCAAGACCGTTATGGTCGAAGTAGTATAAATAGAAGTCTTAGCATTAGGATTTCGGGTGTCATATCTGTTGTACAAAAAAACTCAGTAAACATTCAAAATACCACATGGCTAGGGAAACGAATGCACGAGCAATGTACGTATGATAACACCACATGTTTATGATTTTAATGAAAACTCTTTATCATTTCCAGTACTTTCCTTTATCTTCATGTCAATACCATTTACAAACGTTTTGCATTTAAAATGTTTTCATTCAAAGTCTTTTTACTGATGCCTTACATTTAAATGCTTTCTTCTCACTTCAAATACTTTACATTTCAGAAACTGTTATACATTTCATGCCTTTATCTTCAAGCTTTTATCATTCGAACACCTTTTTTACTTAAAGTCATTTTACAGTTTGCTTGCATTTAAACGCTTTCTTCATATTTCGAATCTTTTACATTCCAAAGAATCTTTTACATTAACCATTTTTATGCTTCGAAGTCATTTACTTGTCTTTTATGCAGTTTTTACATGTCTTTACAATTTAACTTTATTCATGCAATTTAGTTTCGCGCACATTTACTTGATCACACCTTTAGATCTTTAATATAAAAATCGAAATAAGTTAAACACCTACACAACATTCTAAATACCAACCATGAATACCAGTTCGATCATGAGAGTTACCCTAATGACCAACACGTCCTAGGATCAATCTAGTCGATCCTGCGAGTTACCAGAGAAATTGAATAACAATCAGTAAGATTATTCGATAGTTTGGAGGACTAGCGGTTGTTTACCAAAAATCACTGTAAACAAATTGGCACGCCCAGTGGGACCAATCGTTGGCCATTACGGAATTTAGAACAAAAATAAAGATTGTTGAGACGTAACCATTGTAAAAATACCCCCTGAGTGATAAGTTTGTTGTTTTATGAACCTTATAAGTGGTAGAATAACCAACAGAAACCAACCCTTATCCAGAAGAAAACGTTTGAACAAGATGTCTAATTGTGACAATCAACAAGGGGAACAAAATGCCCCACATACAACAGGCACTAATATGTCCGCTTCGATGGGAACATCTAATGTGATCCCTTCGAATGCACAGTCTGTTGCATCCTCTACCAGTAATATAGCCACTAATGGAATAAGTGGCATATCAACTAATAGTTCGATCCTAGGAAATACTGAAACCATTGGTTATCCTGGGGGATTCGTCCCACCATCAGGGATACAAACCCATTTCGCCACCCCACTAACTAGACCACCCGGTTTCGATGGTAATAGAACCAGAAATTCCTCTTATGGAATGCCAACATCTTTTATGGCAGGCTTACACAATTCCACATCGAATTCATCACCACAATTAGGGTCTGGGTCTGGGGCAAATCAGTTTATGACAAATAACCAAGGGTCAGTGGGTTATAGTGCAATGCCCATTTTAACCACAGAAAACCAGTTGGCTTTTAGGTAATTGATGGATGACAGTAACCATAATATGATAGGGGTATTAGCACAAACTATGCAGGAAATATTTTCCCCAATAGTACAAAATGTGACTGTGACAAACAGAGAAAACGCAGATAACATGAGTCGAATAGCAGATTTCTTTGCTCCCCCAGAGAGGCGTAGGCAGAATCAGGCGGGGGTTCGAGTGAACGTACCTATTGTAGAACAAGTTGCTAACGAACCAACCTATAGACCAGCCAGAGAGGAAGTTAATGTGGGGGCAAGGGCACAAAGGTTAGAAGCCCCAATGATCCAAGGCCCACAAAGGGAAATTATGGAACCAGGGGCAAGGGTCGAAAGGCTGGAAGTCCCAGAGTTTCGAGAAGAACAACCTAGGGGGGTTGTCATGGTGGTTCGAAATCAAGATGTTGATGCAGTCGTTCATAGAATTCGAAACGATAACATCTTGGCAGAAAATAATTTAACCACCATGATAGAGAGAATCATGGCCCAGAATGGCCTCAACACAGGAATTAGAAGGCCAAATTATGCTTCCCCTATATTAGATTACATAATGCACACTGACTTACCAAGGGGATACAAAGTCCCTAAGTTTACAAAGTTTGCTGGGGATACCAATGAGTCAACAGTCGAACATATAGCCAGATATCTAACCGAAGCGGGAGATATAGCCAATAATGAAGACCTCAGGATCAAATATTTCCCAGGTTCCCTGACTAAAAATGCCTTCACATGGTTCACCACTTTGCCTCCTGGGTCCATTGATACTTGGGCTCTTTTGGAGAGATTATTCCATGAACAGTTTTACATGGGACAATCAAAAATAAGTTTGAAGGAATTAGCCAGTGTCAAGAGAAAGTTCACTGAACCCATAGATGATTATCTGAATAGATTCAGGCTTTTGAAATCCAAATGTTACACAATAGTGCCTGAACATGAGTTAGTCGAAATGGCCGCTGGTGGCTTGGATTACTCTATTCGAAAGAAACTAGACACTCAATATTTGAGGGATATGGCTCAGTTAGCCGATAGGGTTCGACAGGTCGAAAGGCTAAAGGCCGAAAAGGCCAGAGTCTTTAAAATTAACAAGAAGGAAAGGATCTCCTATGTTGGAACTGAGGAAGCAGAAGATTATCCTGAATTCGAATTCGAAGAGGTCGAAATCGACCTTGCTGAATTAAAACAGGAACCACCTTACTCTTGCAAATTATTAGTTCCCACAAAAGGGAAAGAAATTATTGAAAATGAGAAAAGTGACAAATTCCCAAAGAAGATTTATACCTTCGATGTCACTAAATGTGACGAGATTTTTGATTTACTTGTCAAAGATTGCCAACTCATTGTGCCATCAAATGTCAAAATACCTCCTTTAGATCAAAGAAAGAAAAGAGGATTTTGCAAATATCATAGTTTCCTAGGCCACAAAACCTCACAGTGTTTTCTTTTCAGGGACCTAATTCAGAATGCAATTAAAGATGGCAGACTGAAGTTTGCTGATAAAGCAAAAATGAAAGTGGACGAAGATCCTTTGGACGTCGCAAACACCAATTACTCCGAGCCTGCATGCATTGGAGAGATTAACATGGTGGAAGCTGACCAAAGTGATTCCCCAATAGGAGAGAAAGGTACTGAAAACGAAAGTTGGGTGATAGTCGAAGTCAATAAGGAGGTCACTGAAGACGTCCACAAGCAACCAGAGACTTTGATTGAAGCAGCACCTTTAGCTGTTGCAAAAGAAATCCAGGCTACTGAAGGCCAGGAAAACCAAAACCAAGAATTGACACAGGTCACTGAAGGCCTGAGGCTGGAATTGGAGAAAGTCCAAATCACGAAGCCAACCTCCCCTCAGAAAGAAATATGGGACACTTTAGGGGAACCCAATGGAAAATTTGACTATTTGGTCAAATATTCTGCCCCAGAGAGTTCAAAGGTCCACATTGAAGATATAAAACCCACAGGATGGGGAGATGATGAAGCTAAGGGGGAGGATGTTGAGGTAAACATGGTGGATATGGAAAGACCTCGCTCTGAGATGGAGGAGGTAGAAAGGTACTTAGAAAAAGAGAAGTATAAAATGGAGGATAATCATGCTGGAGATGCTAGTCTCAAGGATTACCTCATGATGTGCCACAAAGGAGATACGGGAATGATACTATGCCCTAGGTGCAGCATCCTCTGCAATCAGAGAATCGCTGCAAACTTCGAAAGGGTACAGAGGGCGCGAACTGGCAACAATTGGCGCCAGGATAACCAGCTATTCAGGTGTTATCCTAAGGCTGGAGAAAGTTTGCTGGAATTTGTGTTTCGCTGCTACAAAGGGGCAACCAAGTGCTTGATATTCCCAAGGTGTTCTGCTGTGTATGATCAGAGCATGGCCAGAGCCTTCGAAACAATTCCCTTCGCCCCTTGCTGGAACCATCAAGAAACTGTTCAGACGGGCCCACGTTTCGATAGCAGATACAAACAACGAAGGCCTGATAGTCCTCATCCCAAGGGTGCTCGAAGAGTGACGTTCAAACTCCCTGCTGAAGTGCCAACAGAAAGATGGCTGCAAGTCAGAAATGACAAAGGCAAAGACAGATGGAGAAACACCGAACGAAACGCACGCCATGCTATGACATACAGAAGGCAATTCAACATAGCAAAGAGGGAAGAGGTAATATTAGAGAACTATAAAGGAAGAAACCCCATGTCAAGATCCCAGTGGCGAAGGCAACAGAGGATGTGAAAGGCTGAGAGGGAAGCTGTGGCAAATAAAGGGGCAACTCCAACAAAGAACCAAGGTGAATCTAGCACCAACAAACCCACACCAAAAAATCAAACTGAAGACAAACCCCCAGTTAATAGGAGGCTCTTCTCTGAAGTACAACTAGATGAACCAAAGGAATACACTCCAGGCCCAGAAGAAGACGAAGATATGATAACGGATAACTTCGAATCAGAGGGGGAGTCTTCGTTCAACCTAAACTGCAACGTGGTATCTGTGCTTCCCTGTGAATTTGGACAAGAAACTGAAATTGATGAATATGAGGAAGAAGATACCATAGACTTGATGAAGCATAGGCCAGTGTGCTACTATATGATGGACAATGGGGCTGTCAAGGAGAAAAATGCGTTCTTCGAACATCCAGAACCAGCTATGAAGAACCATCTTAAGCCACTATTTATTCGGGCAAAAGTTGGTGCCCATGGCGTGAATAAGGTTCTAGTGGATGGGGGTGCTGCAGTCAATTTGATACCCCACTTCATGCTGAAAAGGTTAGAAATACGCGAAGGGGACATCAAGCCCCACAATATGGTTCTATCCAATTATGAAGGGAAAGTGGGCAAAACACTGGGGGTGGTTCAATTGGACTTGAGAATAGGCTCAAGCTGTAGGCCCACCATGTTCATGGTGATCGAAGCCAAGGCCAACTACAACTTGTTGCTGGGAAGGGAGTGGATCCATGGCGTAGGGGCAGTTCCTTCGTCAATGCACCAACGATTAGTTCTGTGGAGAGAAGATGGGATCGTGGAAAACATTGAAGCAGACCAGAGTTACTTCATGTCAACAGTCAATTTAGTTGACAAGAGGAATTATGACAAGCATCTGGCAAAGATTGCTCCTTATGTCCCAAATGATGAAATCAACGAAACCAGAAACGCCCACTACTATATGACCCTTCGCCATGATGGCCTATACTGGGATAGAAGAATAATCAGTGAAGATGAGGGAGTCGAAAGTACTATACAAAGACGGCCAGCAGGCTGGGACTTCGACAACCTTACTCATGACTGAGTCCTCCTTTTTCGAAAGGATTTCGGCCTATATGGTTGAGAACGAATCAAAGGCGGCCTTAGAGGCTGAAATGAATAAATTGGCTGTGAAGATGAACGAAATAAGTGGGGATGGCTCGAAAGGCTCACCCTTTAAAGAAATTGAGATAGATCAAAGGCTGGACGCCATCTATGATAAAGAACCCTTAGGCTTCGAAAGGGACCCCATAGACTCAGGTGCCAAAATGTTGGCACATGATCCACTTGAAGAAGTGAACTTAGGGGGTGAAAACACGAGAAGAATAACCTACATAAGTGCAAAACTTAGCCAGGCCTCAAGCAGGAAGTGATCGAAGTCCTCAAGAAAAAAAAAGATTGCTTCGCATGGGATTATGACGAAATGCCTGGTTTAAAGAGGGAGTTAGTCGAACACAGACTTCCAATCAAGGATGGCAAGAAGCCCATCAAGCAAACTCCCAGAAGATTCGCACCAGCGGTTCTCACGAAGATTAAAGCTGAGATCGAAAGGTTGATGCGTTGCAGATTCATCAGAACTACAAGGTATGTCGAATGGTTAGCAAATATAGTACCTGTTATTAAGAAAAATGGTTCTTTGAGAATCTGCATAGATTTTAGGGATTTAAACACTGCAACCCCTAAGGATGAGTACTCCATGTCTGTGGCAGAAATGCTAGTAGACTCTGCTGCAGGGTTCGAATACTTGAGTATGTTAGATGGATACTCTGGGTATAATCAGATTTTCATTGCTGAAGAAGATGTTGCCAAGACAGCATTTCGTTGCCCAGGAGCCTTAGGCACTTACGAATGGGTGGTGATGCCTTTTGGTTTAAAAAATGCTGGGGCAACTTATCAAAGGGCAATGAATTCGATTTTCCATGATTTCATTGAAACCTTTACGCAGGTGTATATTGATGATATAGTCATCAAATCTATATCTGCAGAAACACATTTGCGTCATTTGAGCCAATCATTCGAACGAATGAGAAAACATGGCTTAAAGATGAATCCCCTTAAATGTGCATTTTTTGTGCAGGCTGGAAATTTCCTTGGTTTTGTGGTTCACAAGAAAGGGATTGAGATAAACCAGAACAAAACCAAAGCCATAATGGAGACGAAAGCACCTACGTCAAAAAGGGAGTTGCAATCTTTGCTAGGGAAGATTAACTTTCTCAGAAGGTTCATTTCGAATCTGAGTGGAAGAACCCAAGCTTTCTCTCCGTTGCTTCGTCTAAAGCAAGGCCAAGCCTTCGAATGGAACGAAGCCCATCAGGAGGCATTTGACAAGATAAAAAGATACCTCTCTCAGCCTCCCATCTTGTCTCCACCTTCATGGGGGAAGCCCATGAGATTGTACATATCTGCCTCTGAAGTTAGTATAGGTAGTATGTTAGCACAAGAAGATAGCAATGGTATCGAAAGAGCCATATACTATTTAAGTAGAGTATTGAATGATGTAGAGACTAGATATAACAATTTAGAAAAGCTATGTCTCTGTTTGTATTTCTCTTGTATGAAACTCAAGTATTATATAAAGCCTGTTGATGTTTATGTTTCATCTCATTTCGATGTCATTAAACACATGCTTTCAAAACCAATAATGCATAGCAGAGTTGGTAAATGGGCTTTAGCCTTAACAGAATATTCTTTGACTTTCATGCCTTTAAAAGCTGTGAAAGGCCAAGTGATTTCTGATTTCATTGTGGACCATTCATTGGTTGAGCAGACTGTCATGAGTTGCGTCGAAATGCAACCATGGAAATTATACTTTGATGGTTCGACCCACAGGAATGGAAGTGGTGTTGGAGTCCTTCTAATTTCTCCTGAAGGAATTCCAACAAAATTAAAGTATAAATTAGATGGTCCTCGTTGCTCGAACAACGAAGCTGAGTATGAAGCGCTCATTGTTGGACTTGAAGCTTTGTTGGAATTGGGGACAACTAGAGTCGAAATTAAAGGAGACTCAGAATTGGTGGTCAAGCAAATAACAAAGGAGTATAAATGCATAAAGGAAAACCTGATGATATACTTCGTCATAGTTAACAGGCTACTTAGGAAATTTGAATACATGGATATTCAACATATACCAAGAATAGAAAACCAAGAAGCAAATGACTTAGCACAGTTGGCTTCGGGTTATAAAGTTTATGCCAGAAACTTTGAGGATTTAGTTTAATTAAGGGGTAGAGTTATGGCTACTAGATTCACACCATCAGATCTAGAAAGTATGAAATTGGGTTATGCTGAGAAACAGGGATTCGAAATATTAGCCATAAACACTTTATCAGATGCAGATTGGCGAAGTCCACTGGTGAGTTATTTAACAAACCCAACTCTGAATGTTGATAGGAAGATAAAATATAGAGCATTGTCATATGTCCTCATGGGGAACGAATTGTTCAAAAAGACCCAAGAGGGCGTATTATTGAAGTGCCTAGGAGAAAGTGAGGCATACTTAGCATTGTCAGAAGTCCACAATGGGGCATGTGGGGCACATGAAGCAGGTCATAAAATGAAATGGCTGTTATTTCGATATGGCATGTATTGGCCCAGCATGCTCAAAGATTGTATAGACTTTGCTAAAGGATGTGAGGAATGTCAGAAACATGTAGGGATTCAACATGCCCCTGCAAGTGAGTTGCATTCAATCATCAAACCATGGCCATTTAGAGGATGGGCATTGGATTTAATAGGAGAAATAAATCCCGCTTCGTCTAAAGGACAGAAATATATCTTGGTAGGAATAGATTATTTTACCAAGTGGATCGAAGTTATACCATTAATAGTTGTTGATCAAGAGGCTATTATTGAGTTTATACAGAAACAAATTATCTATAGGTTCGGATTGCCAGAAAGCATAACCACAGACCAAGGCTCTGTGTTTACTGGTAGAAAAATGCAAGAATTTACCCAAGAAATGGGGTTTAGATTACTAACATCAACGCCATATTATGCTCAGGCAAATGGTCAAGTCGAAGCAGCTAATAAAGTGATAATAGGGTTAATCAAGAAACATATTGGTAAAAAACCAAGGAACTGGCACAAAACTTTGGACCAAATACTATGGGCCTGTAGAACATCTCCTAAAGAAGCTACTAACACCACGCCTTTCCAACTCACATTTGGTCATGATGCAGTTCTGCCAGTAGAAATTCACCTACAATCAGTTCGAATTCAAAGACAAAACGAAATTCCAGCTGCATTATATTGGGAGATGATGATGAATGAGTTAGTGGAATTGGACGAAGTTAGATTACATGCATTAGAAATCTTGATGAGACAAAAAGAAAGAGTGGCCAGGACATATAACAAAAGGGTGAAAAGAAAAGCATTCATTATTAATGACTTAGTCTGGAAAGTCATATTGCCCATGGATAAGAAAAATAAAATGTTAGTTAAATGGTCACCTCATTGGGAAGGGCCTTTTCGAATACTAAAGGTATTCTCAAACAATCATATGAAATCGAAGAGCTGATGGATGATAAACGTATCCTAAAGGTTAATGGGAAATATTTAAAGAAATATAAGCCACGCCTGCAGGAGATTCGAATAGTAACAACGTAATCAAAATATCATAAAAAAGCCAAAATGGCAATATGGGATGCCAAAATGGCGTTGTTCAAATATTACATATAAAAAACCAAATTTTAATCAAATGAACACTGAGATTTAGAAATAGGAATTATTCTTCAATCTGTTGAAGGTACTTCGAAAAGACTCAAGCCTTTATTGAGCAAAATGTCTTGCTCCCTCTAAGGTGGCCACTTCTCCCTTGAGTTGTTCTGCAGTTTCCATTTCTGCAAGCCCCTGGTTGAGAAGCTCTTCGAATTGGTTACCAGCAGTATTGGTTTCGTAGGCCACCTGTTGTTCTCTAGCCTCTTTAACCTTCTGTTGAAGTTCCTGAATTTGCCTTTCCCAGAGAAGGATGGACTCAGCTCGAGCCTCATAATCAGTTTTTGCTTGCTTTAGATGCATGCCTTGATCCTCAACTTCTTGAGAGAGTTTCAAAGCATGCTCATAAGCAGCATCCATTGCAGTTCGTTTTTCTTGAACCTTTCTGGCAGCAAATTCATCATGGAGAAGGTACCCAGTCACGTTGTCCAGCAAAGATTGAAGATTGAACAAGATAGAACTAACTGGCAAGGAGCAGGTAGCGAGGTTGACTTTTGTAAGCAACTCCTTCATAGTGTAGCAAGCAGTGCTATCCTGTTTGAGCACTTCGAATAAATCCACATCAAGAATTGTTCTCCTGATCCTGTTAAGAAGTACAATTCTTTCATCTATGGGCAGCGGATGGCTAGTCGAACTTGTGCCAGCCCTAGCAGGTGGAATATCCCTTTGAGCCAGCTTCGCCTTCATGTACCCAATAGGGTCATTTCGCCTCAGGAGAGCAAGCTCCTCTTCAGTCATTCGGGACAAAGACGGTTGAGGGAGTTCCACACGCAGGGGAGTCACGTCTATTTTGACTTCCATGGGTTTATTGGTTGCATCACCATCCCCTTCATTCGTTTCGTGCTCATTATCTTCTTCATCGTCATCTAAATCCACCACTTCGATGTCTTCGTTTTCGCTGCTATTTGCATTTGACTCTGTCCCAGCAGTCGAACCATCGTTGGCATCTTCCTCCTCAGACCCTTCTCCTGCAGATTCTTCGTTTCTTTGACCAGAATCAGTTTTCTCTCCTTCAGCGTGAGTGTCCTTTGGGTCCTCTTGAAGGGTTTCAAGAGGGGACTTTTGGAGAGAAGTTCTTTGTAAAGCCTCTGCAGATTCATGAAGTGTTGCTTCATTTGTTTCTTTTAGAGGAGGAGAAGTACTCTGATCATCTTGCTGCTCAGAAGCCCCAGCCAGAACCGCCATATTGGAGGAACCTTTGTTCTGTACAAGGTTGCTGGAATCTCCTTGAGGAGAGGAGTTGATCAGAGCAACAACTTTTTATGGTGAGGTCTAAGTGGTAAGAGCTGGATTTAAAATATCCTACAAGAAGCAAAAGAATATTAAAAGCATGCACCAAGGTAATGAGAAATTATTTTTTTCAAAAAAATTAAAGTTCAATCTACCTGTGGACTCTCGGAAGAGAGGTTGCTAGCTATGCGTTCCAACATTACGTAGGAGGTCGAAGGTGGAATTTTGGATTTAGGTGAGGGAGCAGCATCCCTGGAATCGAGTCCAGAGACACTAGTGGGTACAACACTTTTTGAAATATCCTTCTTCTGCTTCTTCTTCGAAGCAGCTGGTAAATCCCCTCCATCCTTGGGGTCTTCCCCAGTAGTGTTTGATTTTCGCTTCTTTGGAGTGGTAGGCGGAAGTTTGTTGGTCTGAAAAGATTTAAACAATAAGTTAAGATGCAAATCATGAAGCATTAGTGTATTCAAAACATCAAGGCTAAGTGATTACCTGTGGAGTTGGAGCACTGGTTATTACTGGTGTTGTTGTTGTTGCAGCAATTGTTGTTGGTTCGGATGGAGTCACATTGTCAATGGTTTCGATAGAGGCTTGAGAGGCGCTCCCTTCTTTTGACTTTGAAGCAGCAGTCTTTATCCTGATGGCTGAAAATCAAAACAATTAAGGCAAAAGTTAAAAATATAGAAAATGAGAAGCGTTTGGGATTTTCCCAAGCATTCGCACCTGTGCCTTGATCAGATTTAATCGACATGGCAGAAAGGTCATAGAGAAGATGTCCTGGGAAATCGTGGAGCCAATGTCGAGCCCATGTCACAGTCTCAGATGGCTTTGGTTTCTTTTGAAGATATTTGAACATTTCTTTGCAAGTGAACCACCAAGGGTATGGAGGAAACCAAGCCAGAGCCAGTTCTGAGGTAGGTAATCTAGGAAATTTAGGTGGGTGCATTTCGAATCCCAACCTATACCTATCCTCAGGTGACAACCCTGAAGGAAGTTTTAACTTAGAAACTTTTTCTTTGAATTTTTCCTTCAAGGTCTCCGCCGCTTGATGCACCGTGGATTCCAAGTGTGTGGGATCATAAGTAGTTTCGAAATAATTTTGAAAAGCCTTAATCTCTTTGGCATGAGTAAACATACCTTTCTTGGATGGTACCTGCACATCGAATGCATCAGTTAGTTTCTGCTGAATAGTAAGAGTGTCGAACATATAAGTCTGATAGAACTTTGTCCACCATTCCAGAAACCCCTTTGCTGTAAGGTGTGTAGGTTCGAAGGTTATTAGTTCAAAATGGGCGAAGCCTTGGTATTGTTCCTGCTGTATTTTGGCTTCTCGTGCCTTGAAGGTTCGCGCAGAGGTGATGGCATTTTCCGTTTGAAATAGGGGTTCAGGAATTAGTTGGCACAAGCCAAATTGTCTCGAAACGAAGTTGGGTTGATAAGCGAAAAGGAAAATCTGATTCTTAGCAGGAGTAATTCTTGAAGAGATTAGTCTGGGTAGCAAAAAGGCTCTCCATACATCTTGAATTTCTTTGCTTTTGACAGCTTCTGAGAGAGCCATGGTGAACCATGAAGGTCCATGAGCCCTTGAAGCAAAAGGCGCCATGGTCTCTTCGAACTTATGCCTCTTGGAGAAAATCATGATATATTTTGAGAATAGAACTTTGAAGTCGTCCTTATCATCGTTTGGGGTTAGTCTTCGCAGCCTAGTGCCTTCGATGATTCTATCCACTATTTATGGGTCTTGTTCAGCAATAGTGTTGGCAGTTGATAATGAAGGTTCGAACATGGCATTTAGCCATAACTGAAGTAACTAGAAAGGGCCAGCTAGCAGGATATTCTTGGAGGTGTGAGATTTTAGACTCGAAACAGCTGACCTTAGACTTTCATAAAGATCAACTAATAGCAGTTCGCTTAAGCACACCCTCCGATTCTCATGCAAATCTCTAGCTAGAGGAATAAACCTACTGGCTACCTGTAGGGATCTGCTGCAAAAGACATACCTTGACAACCATAAAGTAAGGAAAGCAATGTGTTCTACATCCGACACACTGTCACCTTCAGTATGATAGTGGCTGATAAACTTTGAAAAGCTTGCTAGCTTGACTTCGAAGTCGATAATACTCGAATGCTCTTCATTGTCAGGGATATATGTTTCTCCTATTGGTGATAGCCCAGTAATGGCCGCTATGTCAAAAAAGGTAGGGGTAATCATTCTACCAGGGAGATGGAAAGTATTGTAAGTACTGTCCCAGAAATATAGGGACGCGAATAACAATGGGTGGCTATAAGTAAAACCTGGTTTCGACAGTTTAATCAAGTTGTAGATACCTAATTCTTCCCATTGCTGGGATTTCTTAGCTTCTACCTTATTAAACCAGTTATGATAGGCTGTGTCGGAGGTGGGGCAAGATTGAAACGGTTTGAAGTTACTCTTTACATAATCTAGCACAAAAGGGTCCTTAGGGGGAACGATTGGATTTTCTATGGTGGTTGAATCAGAAGACTCTATAGTCTTGGGGCTATCCATTTTATTAAACAGAGGTTTGAAATTATAGCAAACTGGGAAAAATTTTCTGGTGTCTTTTAAAATTTCAAAGACTGTAAGAGGGCCCATTAAAGCTAACCTCTTGCCAGCGGCGTTAGTAGGAATTAGTACCTGGGATGCATAAAGCATTTCTTTCTCTTTTGAGATCATTTGGGGAACAAGAACAGATTGACCTTGGTAGGTTCCAACCTTGCTTTCCATTGTGGTTCCTGTGGTCTTTCCTTTCTTTTTGGAAACCTTTTTTAGTTGATATGAAGTTGAAGAAGACATTGTTGGAAGAATGTTGGAAGTTTAGGGTTTCGGTGAGAAAAGATGGAGAAAAGATTCAGAATGTGGGAAGAAAAGAAAAGACTAAGTTGATGGGTTTTTATAATGTGGAAGTTTAAGCATCCACTGAGTAAGATTGTGATACGTGGTAGTCGTGGGTTGGTTTGATGAAGAGGTGGCGTAAAGTTAATATTGGTAATAGGCGTGATTAAAGATAATCATTGTTTTGTAACTGCACCATGCTGTGAAATGGTTCAAGGCGGTTAAGGAATCTGAAAAGCGTTGTGATTGACGTGACTGGAGTCATATGCAATAAATGTTACGATGATTCGAAGGTCGCATCAAAATCTTGTGTATATGTTTAAAATAAGTATTTCTCAAAGGAATCGAAATACATATTTTAAAGGGGCATTTTGTTGGCTGAAGATTTTGATGATATTATTAGAAGCAAAGTAAATTGGACGTTTCGATTGAAATGAAACAAAACTTCATGTTTCGAAATAGTAGAAGCGGTGCTTCGAATGGGCATATCAAAGCTTGGAGCTTCGAGTGACAGTTAGGAGAATATATTCAAAGAAGTCTCGAAATGATAACAAAGCTGTGTCTAAGAAATGCGTTCGAAGCGAAGAAGTGCCAAAACATTTGAAATTCAAATGCAAGCGGGATGTTCGAAATTTGAAATATATGCGCTAGAGCATTCGAAGACGCGTGGAAGCAAGAGAGAGGCATTTCTCTGCATGTTCTGAACGTGGCAGAATCTTATAGCAAGACCATTATGGTCGAAGTAGTATAAATAGAAGTCTTAGCATTAGGATTTCGGGTGTCATATCTGTTGTACAAAAAACTCAGTAAACATTCAAAATACCACATGGTTAGGGAAACGAATGCACGAGCAATGTACGTATGATAACACCACATGTTTATGATTTTAATGAAAACTCTTTATCATTTCCAGTACTTTCCTTTATCTTCATGTCAATACCATTTACAAACGTTTTGCATTTAAAATGTTTTCATTCGAAGTCTTTTTACTGATGCCTTACATTTAAATGCTTTCTTCTCACTTCAAATACTTTACATTTCAGAAACTGTTATACATTTCATGCCTTTATCTTCAAGCTTTTATCATTCGAACACCTTTTTTACTTAAAGTCATTTTACAGTTTTCTTGCATTTAAACGCTTTCTTCATATTTCGAATCTTTTACATTCCAGAGAATCTTTTACATTAACCATTTTTATGCTTCGAAGTCATTTACTTGTCTTTTATGCAGTTTTTACATGTCTTTACAATTTAACTTTATTCATGCAATTTAGTTTCGCGCACATTTAATTGATCACACCTTTAGATCTTTAATAGAAAAATCGAAATAAGTTAAACACCTACACAACATTCTAAATACCAACCATGAATACCAGTTCGATCATGAGAGTTACCCTAATGACCAACACGTCCTAGGATCAATCTAGTCGATCCTGCGAGTTACCAGAGAAATTGAATAACAATCAGTAAGATTATTCGATAGTTTGGAGGACTAGCGGTTGTTTACCAGAAATCACTGTAAATAGTAGGACGCGCCCAAAAGGAAATTCACCAAAATTGACATGTCCTCGGCTCAAGTATTGCAACACATGTTGAGGATGGAGTTGATTACGCTGAAGGATCCTCCTCAGAATCCCAACACAGCTTCTCCTCAATACAATCCTAATGTGAGATGCTCTTATTATTCTAATAGTCCAGGGCATGACACTAATAGCTGCTGGGCTTTGAAAAATAAGATTCAAGACTTGATTGACGAAGGAGTGTTAGATTTCACACAAGATGGCCATACTGAATTCTTCTGTCATCCAAGGCACACCATATGAAGTGACAAGTGTAGATGAAAAGGCTTTTTTTTTATTATAATTTTCAAATTGTATTTTTCTTTTGATTGTTTGAACACTTATTTTATGTCAAACTTTGATATTCCATTAATGCATTGCATATGTTTGTCTTGAATTAATCCATTCGTTTTCACTATACTGAAACTATGCTTTTACTTCCTTTTTTGTAATATTCAACTCTCGATTAAAAGCTATAATCCTTTAGAGGAAGGATGACGAAAATAATACCATAATCTCTACAGTATGTGTGATACGATGGCAGAACCGATTGTTATACTAGTTTGCGTTTTGCGTTTTTTTGTTTGCAAAATGTCACGGTAAGCAAGAGTCGCCACCGACTTTTATTTTATCCAATCATGGAAAAGGAAAAAGAACAGAAAAAACCCTTTTTTGAGATTTCTGAGTACGGGGGGTAGATTATAGAAAGGAAAGGTGTTAGCACCCTTTCAATCCATGGTTTTCCATGGGCTCTTAGGTACTTGCTCATCTTTTTTAAAATTGCTTGTGTGTGCTTGTTTTGAAAAAAATTTACTTCGTGATAACCCTTGTATCAGTCCTCAAGGTTGTGACGAAGTTTGTTTTAAAATTTTTTTTGAAAGGTGTTTGTGTGAAACGTTTTGTTGAGCAAGTATTTAAGATTCAACCTACTCGAAAAAGGGTTGTTTGTTCTTGTTTCCTTTAGACAACACCATCCTACTATTAAAGAGTAGATAGCCCCGTCGTTAGAGTTTGTAAGGGACGTTCGAAAGGGAAAATTACAGTCACCGGAGCAATGAGTAGGAAACCTTAGTAGTAACCCTAGAGTCTTAAGATCTTTCCGAAGCAACATTCGAATGGGACATTTTCTCTTTTAGACAGGAGGGCAACCACTAAAATCTCCTATGCTTAATAACTGTTTTACCGAAGGCAACCGAAGTGAGGCAAACCCTAGGAGTGAATATGTGCATGTGAATATTTCAGTTATTTAGTATTTGCACATTAGGTGATCTACCGTTTAAATTTTCAAGCATCTTTCCATACAATCCTATTAGCCATGCATCTAACAGTTAAAGATTGCCAGAATTTAAAGTGCAGAAAGTTTAAAGGTCCTAGCTATTATAGGGCTTTGGCAGTTACATAATTATCTAGGCTGAAAATAAAAATGCGGAAATGTAAAACCCTAATTACTATTACAAACTTGGAGCAGTTACAATAATAATAAAAAAGAATTAAAATGCACGCGGCGAATTGAATGCAGGAATAATTGGAAACCCTAAAAATCTAATTGAGAAAATATTTAGGTTATTATTTGAGAAAAAATTAATTAGGTTATGTACAAAATTAAAACCCTAATTATAACTATTTTTTATTAAAAAAAGAATTAAATTGCCCTAAATTAATTAAACTAAATTACTTAAGAAATAAAAATTATTTTTTATTAAAAAAATATTTTTGATGTTTTTGTGATTTTGATTAAAATAATGGTTTTAGGATTATTTGTAAAAAGGGAAAATAATTAAGAATAATAAGAATAATAAAAATAGAAAAAGGAAAAAGAGTGGGCCTATATTGCTGAATGAGGGAGGTGCATGTTGAATTATTAGGCCCAATAGTGCTGAGCCCAGTCAACGCGCCTGATTCCCTGGGATGCTCTCCTGATGGTGCATTATGGTCATCCCTTGATCTGATCGTTGGATCTGGATAAGCATTGATCCATTGGTTGGATGTTGGAAGTGTATGGAAGACGCTTGAGTGGGAGATACACAGGATCCTGCATTAGAGAATTAAAATAAGGAAAATGCTGGGACCTGGGATCGAACCCAGGTCCTCACTCTTACAACGATACGCCTTTTCCAGCTGTGCTGCATTGTTTATTTGTCAATATAATAAGGCCAGAATATAATATATCAAACAAAATAAATGAACCAAAAACGCGCGCGAATTTTGAATTGTTCAATGGTTGCCTGCCACGCCACCATCTTCTTCCTCCTTCGTCGTATTAGGTCACTGCACTTTTACCTACGAACAACGTTTGTAGCTACAATCCTGTACAACTGAAAAACTCACAAAACACAAGATAAATGAAATTGAAGACCAGGGTTCAATTGGTTATGATGTCACGATCATCATGGTACCTTATTCGTGACCTAATTTTACCTGTGGACAAAAACCCTTAAACGGATATGAAAACCCTAGCAATGGCAATTGTCAGTACATGCACTAAAACATCAATTAAACCTAACCAACACATTGCAAACATGATAACAAACATAAATATACCATTAAAACATGTTTATGATGCAAGAATCATGGTAACCGGATTTGGAAAAACAGGGCAAACCGTGATGTTCATACAACGTGTTTTCGGGCTTGTGGAGGCTGGGTGATGATTGCAATCGCTTCAGAGAATGTCGAAGAAGGGATTGGCAATGTTAGAATAGATTGAATTGGCCTGCAGCTTGAAATTCGATCCACACTTTTCTTTTATATTTTGGAGTTTGTTCTTTCTCATTCATGACTGCCAACCCTTGTTTCATGCTTTGTTCTTGTTCATTATATATCCCTCAATGAATTAGGGTTGCAAAACAAATTGGGTCTTGAAGTTTTGATGAGATTTGATTTGATTCTTTATCCATATGCAAACTTTCCAAATTGAGCCAAATTATCCCATTTTTGTACCAATCAACCCTGATTCATTTTGGTATGGATATCTCTGCTTAATTTGATTGCGATAATGTCCAAAAATCAAATCAAAACATATCTTTGCTATTATTTACCAATTATTTGATTTAATTCAATTTTTAATTAATAAAAAAATAAAAATAAAATAGTCATCAAATATTCGTCGTGTGAATTTCTCTGCTGTTGAGGCGATCCTTTTCAATTTTTTCCACTTGAGGTGATCCTTTTCATTGAGAAGGTTTTTGTTCATCGAATATCCGTCGTGTCAATTTCTCTGCTGTTGAACAAATAGTCATATGCAAACAATGTTATTTTAAGAATACAAAGCTTATGTCTGTCTTGAAGTTTGAAAATTCATTTTTTAGTAAAACAAGTTTTTTTGTTGTAAAAGTGTGATGTCAACTCAGGATTTATAGCAAACCTTATAGGAGTCAGGATACCTTTTGTAACAATATGCTTTCGAACTAACCCATGCTTCAGCTAGGACTTTTAAGGGTTATAATGTGGCCTGGTTCACGGTTTAAGAAACAAAGGATAAAGGCTCAAATTTTATTTGTACCCACCCATTCTTCGTGATGTTCTTCGATCCTATGCTCAGTTAATTGTGCATTTAGATCCCGTTTGAGTTTTGGAATGTCCTTGATATTCCGGTGATGGTTCAGAGATTGAATGTTTATTTGGAAGAGGCAGTCATTTTGTAATCTCTTTTTTTTCCGAGGATTTGTAGTAACCTCTTTTTTGTGGTTTTCGTTATCCCTTCTTTTGCTTGAACTGTTTCTTTTGTAATTACAGTCAGCGGGATGCCCCAGTTTTTTCCTTAAGTCTCCTTCATAGGTTTTGACTTAACACGATTTTCATTTGAAAAATAATGACTTCCTGCTTTGACGATTATAGGGAACCATCACCGTCTTTTGTTTCAGAAGGACGTCTTCGATGCCATTCGTTGCGCACCTGGATTAACTGAGAAAACTACCATGCCCCAGGTTGTGATTAAGGGTTTTAATTTGTGTGAAATAAAAAATCCTACTTCTTTGGCTCAAAGTGGTTGACTAGGGATTATCTTCCTTATAACTCCATTGTTTGGGATTTGAAACAACGCCTATACATCGTCAGCGGGGTCTGTTCAAAAGCATACTGTAGAGATTGTGGTATCATTTTCGCCATCCTCCCTTTAAAGGCTTACAGTTTTTTAGTCGAGAGCTGAATATCACGAAAAGGAAGTATAAAGCAGTTTAAGCATAATGAAAACAAATTAATTCAAGACAGACATGTGTAATGCATTGA
This sequence comes from Vicia faba, assembly GCA_948472305.1. NCBI lineage: Eukaryota > Viridiplantae > Streptophyta > Magnoliopsida > Fabales > Fabaceae > Vicia > Vicia faba. Next base: position 1,235,175,218 of record OX451735.1, read on the forward strand.
TGAAATAATAAAGTTTGAGATGAAAATAATTGTTCGAATAAGCAAAGAAAATACAACTTCATAATTCAAAAGAGCAAAAATGCTTTCAATCCTAGCCATGTTTTGGCAAGGGAGTAGTGATCACGTTGGGAGTCTTAGGAGGGTCGAATTCGATCTCCTTGGCGTTAATCATGTTCTGAATCTTGTATTTCAGCGCCCAACAATCGTTAGTATCGTGCCCCGGGCTACCAGAATGATAAGCATACCTTGCATCCGGGTTGTAGTTAGGAGAAAAAGTCTTAGGGTTCAGATAAGGGTTTATCACCATAATCAGATTCATCTTCGACATGTGTTGTAATGCTTGTGACAATGGCATGTTTATTTGGGTGAACTGCCTTTGAGGTCTTTCCATCCTTGGCTGATTGTTTTGTTGTTGTGGTCGTTGTGTGCGTTCCGAATTAGAGATCAACACTGCCCCCACAGATTCGTGGTAGTCTTCCTTGCTACGCCCCTTCTGACCGTGCACAGCATTGGCTTCCATCTTGCCACCAAATGACTTCTTCTCTGTACTCGAAGAGGTATTTTTCTGGATCTTACCACTCCAGATCCCAACTTCTACTCTTTCTCCAGTCACAATCAGCTCGATGAAACCCGCTGATGAGCTGCCGATCAGATGATTAAAGAATGGACCAGATAGCGTCCCAAGAAACATATCAACCAACTCCCTATCAGACAACGGGGGTTGGACTCTTCCAGCCAAGTCTCTCCACTTCTGAGCATAGTCTTTAAAGCCTTCACTTTCCCCCATGGACATACTCTGGAGTTAAGTACGAGTAGGAGCAAGGTCGGCGTTATATTGATACTGCTTATAGAAAGCAGCAGCCAGATCTTCCCAATTTCGGACATTGGCTCTCTCCAGTTGATAGAACCATTCAAGCTGAGTCCCTGACAGACTATCTTGAAAGAAATGAACCCACAAATTTCTATCAGCGGTGTGGGGATGGATCTTTCGGACATAACAGCGAAGATGGAGTTTTGGACAGGACACTGCATCATACTTTGCAAAAATTGGAGCTTTGAACTTCTATGGGATGACCACTCCCGACACCAATCCTAATTCTTCGAAATCCAACCCAGGTATCCTTTGGACTTCTATAGCACTCAAGCGATCTTCCAACTGCTTGTATCTATCCTCAGTGGGAGGATACTGCTCACCATTGTAGTCGGTATCATTGTCAGAATCTTCAGGACTGGGATCTTTCTTCCTTGTCTCTTCTTCTTGATTCTTCCCTTCCTTGGATGAAGAGGTCAGATTGACTTGTTGCTTCAACGGCCCTCTAAACCTTCTTCCTATATTCAGAATACCGGTATCCTTCTTCTTTTTCTTTTTCTCTTTCAAGATGAGGGCTTTCAGATCCTCCTGCCCTTTTGCCAGATTTATGAACATTTGCTGGAACTGGGCGTTTTGTGCCTGAAGGTCCTTGATGCTTTGTTCAGAAGACATTTCTGGTGAAATAAACAGCGAAGAAGATGAGAAACCTGTAATGGTACCTATAATAATGTGTATGATATGCATGCAATGTTTTCAAGGATCTCGCGGGGTAAACAAGAAATTGTTAGAATTCGATTGCAGCTTGATTGAAAAAACTTCGTGTCATTGAGAGTCCTTCTTCAAGAGTCAAGCTCACCATATCGAGTGGGTCATATCCCCTGACTCAAGATCCTTTGACAACATTGGCTAGAGGAAAATAAATCCCCTTTCCCCTTGCTAGACGTCTGGTTTTCCATGACCTACATCACAGGCCCTTGAGATCCTTGAAATGGTTTGTCTGATATGCCATGTTTATGATGTCATGATGTCATGATTATGTTGAGAAATCACAGGTATAACAAGCACAAACAAATCACACCAAGTCCTTAGGTTTAAGGCTTGCTTGAGTTTAAGGTAGTACCCTCTTGAAGTTAGATTGGTTCAGCCTGTCTTATAAATAGTAATCGGGTTCTAAGGGATCTCAATATCATTGACAATCCTTTATTGGGAATTGTCTCAACTCAAGCAATCTTTTCTTGCAGCCGAAATATCCCGAAAGTCTGATCTCAATGAGTGTAGCATCGAGTATCAACCAATCCTCAGCTTTATACCGAGGCCGGCTATCTCACTACTTTCTAATGGCCAAGTTTGTTCAACTAAGGTTTTAAGGTCCGTTAGTGTTTCATGACACCACGCAGCGGCCCCGTATTCTCCTTGTTTCCACATGAAGGATACCGGTACCAACCAAAGTGTCACACCAACACAGCCATCGCTTAAACCATATCGGTCTACACCGTACAATCTCCACGATCTATTGTTGTTTACCTAAAAAGTGTCCTCAGATCCGGGTGTAGGATCTTTAACAATGCCCAAGCAAAACCCTTTAAGAATAAAGCATACAAAACAAACAAGAAATCAATTAAAAAAAGACCTAGATCCTAAGGTATACCCCACTTATTTACTCATTCCCCAGCAGAGTCGCCAGTTCTATGATACGGTGGCAGAACCGACTGTTATACTTATTTGCGTTTTGCATTTTTTTGTTTGCAAAATATCGCGGTAAGCAAGAGTCGCCACCGACTTTTATTTTATCCAATCATGGAAAAGGAAAAAGAACAGAAACAACCCTTTTTCGAGATTTCTGAGTACGGGGGGTAGATTATAGAAAGGGAAGGTGTTAGCACCCTTTCTATCCATGGTTTTCCATGGGCTCTTAGGTACTTGCTCATCTTTTTTAAAATTGCTTGTGTGTGCTTATTTTGAAAAAAGTTTTACTTGGTGATAACCCTTGTTTTGAAAGGTGTTTGTGTGAAAAGTTTTGTTGAGCAAGTACTTAAGATTCTACCTACTCAGAAAGGGTTGTTTGTTCTCGTTTCCTTTAGACAGCGCCATCCTACTATTAAAGAGTAGATAGCCCTATCATTGGAGTTTGTAAGGGACGTTCGAAAGGGACAAGTACAGTCACCAGAGCAATCAGTAGGAAACCTTAGTAGTAACCCTAAAGTCTTAAGATCTTTTTGAGGAAACATTTCAGAGGCAACATTTCGGAGGCAACATTTCTGAGACAACATTCAAATGGGACATTTGATCTTTTAGACAGGAGGGCAACCACTAAAATCTCTTATGCTTAATGACTGTTTTACCGAAGGCAACCAAAGTGAGGCAAATCCTAGGAGTGAATATGTGCATGTGAATTTTTCAGTTATTTAGTCTTTGCACATTAGGTGATCTACCGTTTAAATTTTCAAGCATCTTTCCATACAATCCTATTAGCCATGCATCTAACAATTAAAGATTGCGGGAATTTAAAGTGCGGAAAGTTTAAAGGTCCTAGCTATTACAGGGCTTTGGCAGTTACATAATTATTTGGGCTAAAAATAAAAATGCAGAAATGTAAAACCCTAATTACTATTACAAACTTGGAGAAGTTACAATAATAATAAAAAGAATTAAAATGTGCGCGGCGAATTGAATGCGGGAATAATTGGAAACCATAAATATCTAATTGAGAAAATGTTTAGGTTATTATTTGAGAAAAAACTAATTAGGTTATGTACAAAATTAAAACCCTAATTCTAACTATTTTTAATTATAAAAAGAATTAAATTTCCCTAAATTAATTAAACTAAATTAATTAAGAAATAAAATATATATTTTATTAAAAAAAGATTTTTGATGTTTTTGTGATTTTGATTAAAAAAATGATTTTAGGATTATTTGTAAAAAGGGAAAATAATTAAGAATAATAAGAATAATAAAAATAGAAAAAGGAAAAGGAGTGGGCCTGTATTGCTGAATGAGGGAGATGCATGTTGAATTATTAGGCCCAATAGTGCTGAGCCTAGTCAAGGCGCCTGATTCCCTGGGATGCTCTCCTGATGGTGCATTATGGTCATCCCTTGATCTGATCATTGGATCTGGATAAGCACTGGTCCATTGGTTGGATGTTGGAAGTGTATGGAAGACGCTTGAGTGGGAGATACACAGGATCCTGTGTTGGAGTATTAAAATAAGGAAAATGCTGGGACTTGGGATAGAACCTAGGTCCTCACGCTTACCACCATACGCCTTTGCCAGCTGCGCTGCATTGTTTAGTTGTCAATATAATTAGGACAGAATATAATATATCTAACAAAATAAATGAACCAGAAACGCGCGCGAATTTTGAATTGTTCAATGGTTGCCTGCCACGCCACCATCTTCTTCCTCCTTCGTCGTATTAGGTCCCTTCACTTTTACCTACGAACAACGTTTGCAGCTACAACCCTGTACAACTCAAAAACTCACAAAACGCAAGATAAATGAAATTGAAGACAAAGGTTCAACTGGTCATGATGTCACGATCATCATGGTACCTTATTCGTGACCTAATTTTACGTTTGGACAAAAACCCTAAAACGAACATGAAAACCCTAGCAATGGAAATTGTCAGTACATGCTCTAAAACATCAATTAAACCTAACCAACACGTTGCAAACATGATAACAAACACAAATATACCATTGAAACATGTTTATGATGCAAGAATCATGGTAACCAGATTTGGAAAAACAGGGCAAACCGTGATGTTCATACAGCGTGTTTCCGGGCTTGTGGGGGCTAGGTGATGATTGCAATCGCTTCATAGAATGTCCAGGAAGGGATTGGGAATGTTAGAATGGCTTGAATTGGCCTGTAGCTTGAAATCCAATCCACACTTTTCTTAGAAATTTTGGAGTTTGTTCTTGCTCATTCACGACTGCCAACCCTTGTTTCATGATTTGTTCTTGTTCATTATATATCCCTCAATGAATTAGGGTTGCAAAACAAATTGGATCTTGAAGTTTTGATGAGATTTGATTTGATTCTTTAGCCATATGCAAACTTTCCAAATTGAGCCAAATTATCCCATTTTTGTACCAATCAGCCCTGATTCGTTTTGGTCTTGATATCTCTGCATATTTTGATTGAGATAATGTCCAAAAAACAAATAAAAACATATCTTTGCTATTATTTACCAATTATTTGATTTAATTCAATTTTTAATTAATAAAAAAATCAAAATAAAATGGAAAATGAAGCAAATAACATGTGTATAACTAATTGGGTCGTGGACCATGTTATAAGTGAGGTGAAATCATGAAATGCTAGGCCCATTTGGTAAATAATGCACTTTTGAGCATATTTGACTTTTTCCAATTTTGCAAAAAAGATCAACTTTGACAAGGCATATCTCCTCCAATTTTAACCCTAGAGAGGTGTTCTTAGACTTTTTAGAAAGCTTAGGATGTCCTCTAAGAAACCAGTTTGGTCTCATTTCAATTGGATCTTCCATGTTCATGTAAGAAGCTTTGACCCAAAAGGTGTTTTTGTTGAGTTTTCAAAAGGACCTATAATGTAGAAATTCATATCTTTTGATGAGTGCATATTTTGAACTTGTGGGCTGAATATGAGTTTTAGGGAATTGCATCCCCTTCAAAATGAGCCTTGTATGGAAAATTTCTAACAAAGTATGTGGAAGTTATGTTTGGTCTAAGTTTGGTTGACTTTTCCTAAGAAACTCTAATTTAGCAACTTTTGGGTTTTGATGAATTTAGGGCATTCCTTGAAGAATCATTATCAACCCTTGATAAAATGATGGATACCACTTCAAAATGTTGATGTTGACCAAAAATCTTGAAGTTTGACTATATGTGGGCCACAATTGACTTTTGACCTAATACAGTCGATTCTCAAGCATCTGAGTAGTTGACTGAGAAAACTTCTTGTGCAGTGTTTGAAATTTGACATGGAGGGTCTTGAGAACATATTAGGACCATGGAGAGCATATGAGGTCTTTGGAGTTCACCTATCTTGATGAAAATGGAAACCCTAATTTGAGACACATTGCCTTAGGAGAGAGTTTGTCTGGTCAACTCTTGGGCAAACTTGGGGAAATTGAGGATCTCTAGGAGTATGTATTGAGTAAAATGAGAGGGAAAATTTTGGGGTACAATAGTATGCTTTGGAAGAGACCTTGCTGACGATGTACAGGTGTTGTTTCAAATCCTAAATAGTGGAGTTATAAGGAAGATAATCCCTAGTCAACCACTTTGAGCATAAGAAGTAGGATTTTTCTTTTTCACACAAATTGAAACCTTTAATCATAACCCGGGGTAGGGTAGTTTCTTAGTTAATTCAATGGTGCATTTAATTGCAAGATTTCCCTTCGTACATGATGATTAATGTCGGAGGTATCCTTCCAAAACAAAATATGGTGATGGTTCCACATAATAAATGGTCCCACTAAGTCAAAACCTATGAAGGAGACTTAAGAAAAAAGACGGGGGCATCCCGCTGACTGTAATCACAAAAGAAATAGTTTAGGAAAAAGGTATGGATAATAAAATCAAAAAAGAGGTCGCTACGAATCAGCAACAAAAAATCTTTAAAAAAATCATGGATGCCTTCTCAAATAAACTTTCAGTATCCGAACCATCACCGAAATATCAGGGAAAAGATTCTAGACTCAATTGGGATCTAAACACATAATTAACTGAGTACAGGACTGAAGAACATCACGAAGAATGGGTTGGATACATATAAAGTTTGGGCCTTTATCCTTTGTTTCTTAAACCATGAACTAAGCCATGCTATAACCCTTAAAAGTCCTAGCTGAGGCGTAGGTTAGTTCGAAAGCATACTGTTACAAAAAGGTATCCCGACTCTTGGAAGGTTTACTATAAATCTTGAGTTGAATTCATATTCTTACAAAATTCTATTTGTTTACTAAAAATGAATTTTCAAAACTTCAAGACAAACATAAGATTTTAATTTTTAAATGCCATTGTTTGTATATGACTAATTGTTCGACAACATAGAAATTTGCACGACGGATATTCAATGAACGGAAATCCTCTCAATGAACAGAATCACCTCAGATGGAAAAACATTTCCAGTAATAGGTGTGATCGGTGGATTTAGAACTGACTGTTTAACGCTGGTTCGCGAAATGTCGCGGAAGCAAGAGTCGCCACCGTCTTTTATTTTCGCCAAGATGGACAGGACAAAAGCACAGCAAAATTCCTTATGAGATCGTTTCTCGGTTCGGGAGGTAGATTTATAGAAAGGGAAGGTGTTAAAACCCTTTCTATCCATGGTTATCTATGGGCTCTTAGATACTTGCTCTTATGTTTTCAAAATGTTTGCTTTTCAAAATGTGAGTGGGTTTGAAAAAAGTTTCATTGAAAGATTTCTGAATGACTCTTGTATCTGTCCTCAAGAGTGTTTGAAAAATTGTTTTGAAAGCTTTTTGAAAGTGTCAGTGTGAAAAGATTTTTGATTGTTTTTGAAGAGAGCAAGTATCCATGAGTCATCTACCTACCCTAAGGAATTAAGCTGTGTAAATGTCCTTAAGGTAGTGCCATCCCACCATTGAGAGGTAGGTAGCACCACTGTTGGAGGTGTTCGGGTCAATTCGATTATAGGGACAGTGTGGTCACCGAAGCAACAGTAGGACACCTTAGAAGCTACCCTTATGTCCTTGATCCTTTTTTAATCCGAGGCAACCGTTTCGAGGCAACTGTTTCAAGGCAACTGTTTCGAGGCAACTGTTTCGAGGCAACTGGATCATGGACATAAGGACCGCTAAAACGTCCTATACTTGACGACCATGTTTCGAAGGCAACGAGTGAGGCGTACCCTAGAAGTGGTGTGTGTATTTGTGTGTTGTTTTCATGTTAAGTTTATCTTTGGTCATGGCATTGTGAGCTACGCTTGTTTTTAATTAGCATACATTCTTTCATACAAAGTTAGAATTTAAGAGTGCGGAAAGTAAAATACAGAAAGATAAAAGCTACGCTATTACAAGGCGCGGGTCTATACATCGCCAAAATATAAATACCCGTTTTTGATAAAGATGCGGAAAGTAAAAAAGACCTAATTACTATTACATCCGGAAAGCAGTTACATAATAATCGATAAGAAAATAACACGCGAAAAGAATTAAATTGAACGTCCGAGGGTTTTGACCCTTTGCTTGAAATTAAATTAAATTAAAGTCTAATTATTATTTAATTAAAGAAAGGTGTTTTTTTTGTGTTTTTTGGTATTTATGATAATAAAGAAAATTAAAATCAAGATGAAACCCTAATTCTATATATTTTAATTATTAATGAAAAAATATTAAAGTTACCCTAATTTAAGCTAATTAATTTACATGTTTATTCACAAAATAATAATAATTAATAAAGGTGATTAATAATAATTAATTAAGAAAAAGATAAAAAGGCCAAAAACCTAATTCTATGTATTTTTTATTTATTAAGAAAAGTATTAGAATTTGAAACATAAATTAAACTAGATTAATTATTAGAGTTTATTTACAAAAATATGTTAGTGGTGAAATTAATAAATAATTAAATATATTTGTATTTTATTTTCTGTTTTTATTATGGAAAAAATTATTTTATGGTGAAAAAACAATTAAAACAAATAAAAAGAATTAGAAAAGAAAAGAAAATAAAGTTAAAAAGGATGCAAACCAAGGGGGGTTTCAGGCCCAAAGGGGAGGTTTTTTTGAAGTATTCTAGCCCATTAGACAAAGGCCTTGTTTGACTTTTCTGATCATGCGTATGATGCTTGACTGGAGTGCACCATGGAATCCATTTTGTGGCCATTGGATGAGTGATCAAGACATCTGGCAAGCCAACGCGTGAGGACGCATGATGGAGCTTTGAAGGAGGCGCTGCACTAGAAGACATTAAAACGAAAATCATGAATTATGCGGGGGGACCTGGGAATCGAACCCAGGTCCCAGCACTCACCAAGCGTGTCATCCACCAACTGAGCTGCCAAACGCATTTGTATAGATAATGGATAGTAAATATAATATAAAAAAAACATGTTAATGATATAAACAAAAAAATACGCGCGCAGTTTGAATCACCCAACCACGCTTGGACAGCTCAGCTTTCTTCTTCGTTTATACCTGTAACACGAATGAGATAGCGGGGGTTTTAAACCCCCACTAAATGAAAGTCCTGAAAATAGAGATTAGAAGAGGAGGAAATATAAAAAGGGCGCGAATATCTTAATGAATCAGGCTTGTCGCAACGAATTCATCCATACAGGTTTGGAAGTCTAATTTTACCGTATATGAAAAGCCCTAATTTTCCAACCTTGAAACCCTAAAACATTTTAATGGCAAATCACGATTCAGAGCCTTAGAATGCAATTAAATCATATCATTAGCTTCAGAAGGTTCCTGTGAATACAAAACAACCAACAATATGCATTAAATGCGCATGAATTATGATATGAATTTCTGGAAAATATGGCAAACCGTATGGCTTATGTTCTTCGATTCCTTGCGCGTTTGGACTGGTTCTTGATGCTAATAGACTCCTGGAAGGTCTAGCAATGTGTTAGAATCCTTTTTAGGCCTTGAATTGTACTGCAAGTATGAAATCAGTTTCAAGCTTTTTCTCTATTTTTTGCAAATTGGTTATGAGTTTTCAGCAGCTTTTTCGTGTCTTTCTGAATAGGGTTCACTCTTGCATAAGTATGTGAAGCAAATTAGGTCAAAATAAAGCCCATGAATCCATGAATTGATGACTTGAATCTTTGATTGCTAATCATATCTTTTTTCAATCTTTTTCCATGGAAACTTTGCCAATTATGGAAGATATTGTCTTGTTGATTGATTCACGAAATCCTTAGCATGTGTGGAGTACATTTGCTGCATAAAAAGATTTGACAACCATTATTTGATATTTTTCTACAATTAAAACTAATTAAATGAATTAATAAGAATAAAAATTCAATTAATTAATTAAAAATAAGAAAATAAATCATTTTGAGCTCAATGGGTCGTGCATAGGCTCTGGGTAATGGTTCAAGGAAGAATTTGAGGCCCATTAGCAAATTTGAAGTGTTTTAGGCAAAGTTGACTTTTGAAAGTTCCCAAAAATTTCCCAACTTCTCCAATGCATATCTTGCTCAATTTTGAAGCTATGATCATGTTCTTGGACATTTTGGAAAGGTCTTGAAGTCCTCTAACAAATTCCTTTGGTCCCATGTCATTTTGATTTACCAATCTCAAGTTATGGTCTTTGACTTAAAGTGCCTTTTTGTTGACTTTTGAAAATGACCTATAATGTTGAAATTGATTACTTTTTGTGAGAGCATTTCTTGGACTTGGATTGTGAAGATGAGTTGTAGGAAATGTCATCCCCTTCAAAATGAGATTTGGATGGGATTTTTCTGATAAACCATGAAGAAGTTATGCCTTGGTCAATTTGCAGTTGACTTTTCAACTGTCCCAAAATAGAAACTTTTGCATCTTGAGACTTTTTGAGCCATGCTTGTGGAATCATGATCAAGAATTGACCAAATTATGATTTTGGCTTCAAAATAAGATGTTGACCAAAAATTTTGACTTTTGACTGTGACATGACAATTTTGCCCCTGCAGTTGACTGTGAAGCATTTAGGGTTTTTGACTGTGCAACTTGATGCTGTGAGTCTTGAAACTTGACATATGGATGCTTGACAATGTATATAGGCACATGGGACTTGATTGGACCCTTGAAAACCTCACTTTCTTTGCCAGAACCAAAACCCTAATTTTGACTGTGTTATGAGGCACTTGGACTGTGCAACCTTTGAGAGATTTTGAACCTTGATCTTGCCAAATCTTGAAGAATATGGGAGGGAAAATTTTGGGGTACAATCGTTGCCCCTGTTCAATCTTCTTAGGCCTGAGGATGTAGATTGGCTGGCGTGCCTTTCATAATCCGAAGGTGGAAGATGATTGAACACTAGAGTGCCCAGAAATTTGCACTCACATAGTAGAGTATTAGTAGTGTGATGTCGGGAATGGGATTACGGATGCCATTTGGAGATACAATGGATAGGAGGATGGGCTTATAGATGCCATTTGGAGATGTGACAGAACCTTGTCGGGAATGGGCTTATAGATGCCATTTGGAAGTGTAATGGATAGTTGTGGAGATGGGCTTATAGATGCCATCTGAAGATTGTCTGTTTAATTGTAATTTTTGTAAGTTGAAAGAGGGAACCTGTGTAGGGTTGCCTGATGATGAGCTCGTGTAAAACTGCATATTTGGAGGAAAGAAACCTATGTAGGGTTTACTGATAATGAGTCTGTATAAGGCTGCATCTGAAATGGAGAAGGAACCTGTGTAGGGTTACTTTGATGACGAGTCTATGTAAAACCGCGTCTAGAGCTGAGAAGGAAACCTGTATAGGGTTTACTGATGACGAGTCCGTGTAAAACTACGTCTGGAGTTTGAGAAGGGAACCTGTGTGGGGTTACTTTGATGATGAGCCCGTGTAAAACTGCATCCTGGAAGAAGTAAAACCTGGGTAGGATTTCTGATGACGAGTCCGTGTAAAACTGCATCTTTGGGAAGAGAGAACCTGTGTAGGGTTTCTTTGACGACGAGCCCGTGTAAAACTACGTCTGGAGAGAGAGAACCTGTGTAAGGTTTCTTCGGAATAAGTTCGTGTAAAACTTCTGGAGGAACCGGGGCAAGGTTACTTCGGGATAAGTCCGTGTAAGACTTCTGGATGAACCGGGATAAGGTCATCTTGAGAATAAGTCCGTGTAAGACTTCTTCTGGAAGAAAAGGAACCGGTGTAGGGTTACTTTGTGATGGGTCCGTGTAAGACTTCGTCTGAAAATTGAGAAGGAACTAGTGTGGGGTTGCCTGAAGATGAGTTCGTGTAAAACTACATCTTGGAATTGGGAAGGAACCGGTGTAGGGTTTCCTGATAATGAGTCCGTGTAAAACTACATCTGAAGTTGAGAAGAAACTGGTGTAGGGTTTCCTGATGATGAGTCAGTGTAAAACTACATCTGAAATTGAGAAGGAACCGGTGTAGGGTTGCCTGAGGATGATTAAGTAGGTAATTGTCCTGTTTGGTTTCGGATATTAACCCACGATCAATCATTCACAGAATTTTCCTGGCTTGTTACCGGTGTTGATCTGGAACTTGCAAAGGTAGATGGTAATCATCCTTTGATTGACCTTTCCCTGAAAAGTCAAAACATTAGGTGTATACAATGTCATGATGTATGAACTGCATGATGTCAAGATGTTCTCAAGAATAAATGAGATTTGCGTTATATGATGCGTATGCATGCTATAATGTATGAAGATGTGACGATTATGAATGTATTCTCGTCTGGGAAAATAAATCCTTGACGGATGCCGGGAAATTGTGGAATCCTGGGTTGATGTTGAAGAGTAAAGCTTTTTGTTTCCGCTGGGGGTGATGGTTGTAAGAATAAACCGGTAGGAGAAGATGACTCCGTTGGGGAATAAACTTGGCGAATAGATTACTCTGCGGGGAGTGAACTCTGTGGGGAAAGAGAGGTACTTTGCTGAGGTTGATGATAACTCCGCTAGGGATACCATTGTTGTGTTGGAAGATTTGATGAACTTCTGCTGGGGATAGGAAGTCTTCGCCGGGGACGATCTTTCCGTGGCAATTGGCTGAGGATAACCCAGTTATATCCTGGTGGGGAAATATCCTTTGAATAAAGCCGGGGGAGCGTTCGTTCTCTGCAGGTGATAAGCTTCCAGAATCTACTGGGGATAAGCTTCCTACTGGGGAGATTTTTTTTTTTTACTTTCCTGGGGAGACTTTTGAGGAAATGGCTCCACTGGGGGTATCTTGTATTCCGCCAGGGAACAATCTTAGATCAAGATTGCCGGGGATGCTTGTTAGGAATGTCTGTATATTCCGTTGGGGAATGTTGAGATCTTCGGGGGATAATCCAACTTCCTTGAGGCTGACTAAGGATAACTCTGCTCGGGGAGAGCGTTGCTGACTTGCTGGAGATACGGTGCCTTGTAGGGCTTGTGGGAATCCAACTCCTCTTGGGGGAGTATTGTTGAATCTTGTCTTACTCGGCGGGGAGTGAAGGTATCCTGGTTACATTCTTCAGCTGAACATACCTTGGCACCTCGGTGGACAAAGCAACCAGATCGCTTAGACAATTCGTATTGCCCCAGTTTCTGCGAGATAAGGTACCTGTGGAGGTGCTGATAATTACCGATTGACAAATCTTCTTCTGGTAGGCAAGTGACGAGATGTCGGGACATAGTCGTACGCTGTGATCCCTAATTTTTGCCTGGACCGCCCTTTCGGGTTTTCAGTCCATCGGGATACCCCTTTTTGCCCAAGCCGCCTTTTCAGGTTTTCGACTTGCCAGGTGTGCATATTTTTTATTTTCATCCCTTATTTTTTCCCGAACCCTTTTGGTTCTCCGGGAGGCCCTTATTTTTGCCTAGGTGTGTCAACCTAGCGGGTCTTTGATTATGCGTAGCATTTTTTTCGACTATGTCCATACTCTCAGCATGTAGGGAGTTGCCCCTATCAGTAGTGTTGTATTGCCCTACTACCAGAAGATCTTAGTTTGATCGTCCAATGCCCCAAGTGACCCAGGCGGAGATTTGCCCCTGGCTATTTGGCATTTTGAGAGATTCTCCGAATCTTGACTTGACTGCCCCAGATGACGGACAATGATCACGTCTGCCCCTTGGTTGGAAGTGTTTCTTCCACTTGAGATGACCTTCTTGTTGAGAAGATTTTTGTTCACTGGATATTCATCGTGTGAATTTCTCTGTTGTTGAACAAATAGTCATATGCAAACAAAGTTTTTCTAAGAATGCAAAGCTTATGTCTGTCTTGAAAATTTTGAAAATGCATTTTTTGTAAAACAAGCAAATTATGTAACATGTGATGTCAACTCAAGATTTTACAGCGAGCCTTAAGGAGTCAGGATACCTTTGTAACAGTATGCTTTTGAATTAACCCATGCTTCAGCTAGGACTTTTGAGGGTTATAACGTGGTCTGGTTCACGGTTTAAGAAACAAAGGATAAAGGCTCAAATTTATCTGTACCCACCCGCTCTTCGTGATGTTCTTCAAACCTAAACTCAGCTGATCATGCATTAGACCTTGTTTGAGTCTTTGTCCTGATATTCTGGTGATGGTTCGAATGTTTGACAGTTCATTTTGAACAGGCAGTCATTTCTTTTTGTTGTTGAGGGTTTGTAAGACCTCTTTCTTTTTTGATTTCGTTATCCCTGTTTTTTGCTTGAACTGTTTCTTTTGTGATTACAGTCAGCGGGATGCCCCAGTTTTATAAGTCTCTTTCATAGGTTTTGACTTATTGGGTTTTTGTTTTTGAGGAATGATGACTGCCTATCTCTATGATTATTCGGAGCCATCACTGTCTTTTTTTTTGTAAGGACTTCTTTTGGTGCCATTTGTTGTGCACTTGGATCAACTGAGAGAACTACCCTGCCCCAGGTTATGATTAAGGGTTTTAATTTTTGTGAAAAGAAAAACTCCTACTTCTTTGGCTCAGAGGGGTTGACGAGGGATTATCTTCCTTATAACTCCACTGTTTAGGATTTGAAACAATGCCTGTACCTCCTCAGCGGGGTCTGTTCAAAAGCATACTGTAAAGATCGTGGTATCGTTTTCGTCATCCTCCCTCAAGAGGCTTAGAATTATTAATCGAGCGTTGACATCAAAAAATGAAAGCAGTTTATATATAGCGAATGCGAATATATTGATTCAAAACAGACATATGCGATGCATTAATGAAATAACAGTGTTTGACATGATAATTGTTTGAACAATCAAAGAAAATTGCAATTTGAACATTCGAATGAACAAAAGCTTTTCAATCCTAGCCATGTTTTGGCAGGGGAGCAGTGATCACATTGGGAGTCTCAGTCGGCTCGAATTCGATCTCCTTAGCATCGATCATATTCTGGATCTTGTATTTTAGCGCCCAAAAATCCTCAGTATCGTGCCCCGGGCTATCAGAATGATAAGCACACCTCGCTTCTGGATTGTAGTTTGGAGAAGAGGTCTTGGGATTTGCAGGAGGGTTGATCACCGCAATCAGGTTCATCTTCAACATGTGCTGCAATGCTTGTGACAATGGCATGTTGATGTTGGTGAATTGTCTTTTAGGCTCGTCCGGCCTTCGCTGATTTCCCTTTTGTGGTTGTCGGTGTGGTGCAGAACCAGAGATCATGACTGCCCCTGCATGTTGGTCACGACGACTCTTTTGACTGTATGCAACATTAGACTCTTTCTTCCCCATATAAGGCTTTTTCTGAGCATCAGAAGGTGTGGCCTCTTGAATCTTCCCAGCCTTGATACCAGCTTCAATTCTTTCCCCAGTCAAGATCAAATCGGTAAACCCAGCAGAAGAATTTCCAATAAGATGGTTGAATAACGGCCCCGACAGGGTCCCCAAGAACATGTCAACAAGTTCCCGATCATTCAGAGGTGGTTCTACCCTTCAAGAAAGGTCCCTCCATTTTTGAGCATATTCTTTGAAGCCTTCTCTTGCACCCATAGACATCCCCTGAAGTTGAGTGCGCGTGGGGGCAAGGTCGGCATTATACTGGTACTGCTTGTAGAACACAGTGGCCAAGTCCTCCCAGCTGCGGATGTTGGCTCCATTCAGTTGATAGAACCAGTCGAGTTGAGTTCCTAACAGACTATCCTGAAAGAAGTGAATCCACAAATTCTTGTCAGCCGTGTAGGGTTGGATCCTCCTTATGTATGACCTGAGATGCAGCTTAGGACAGGAGGCCCCGTCATATTTTGCAAAGGCAGGTGCCTTGAACTTGTGCGGGATCACTACCCCAGAAGACAGACCTAGATCTCCGAAGTCCAGGCCGGGCACTTTTTGTATCTCCACAGCGCTCAACCGGTCTTCGAGCTGTTTGTATTTGTCCTCAGCTGGAGGGTACTGTTCATCATTGAACTCCGTCTCGTTGTCGGAGACCACTAGACTAGGAACCTCTCTTTCATGGGGATTGTCTTTGCCCACAGATGGGGTAGTCAGCTCAACTTCGTTTAGTGATCCATTCCTAGATTTGCGTCTAGGGTTGAACAACACCGTCCTCTTCTTCTTCTTCTTCAGGAGCAGAGTCTTCAAATCCTGCTGGCCCTGGGCTAAACTCATGATCAACTCTTGGAACTGGGCGTTCTGAGCCTGGAGGGCCTTGATGGATTGCTCAGTAGATGATTCAGGATTCATGATTATTGCTGAAATAAACAGCGAAGAACATTAAGCAACCTGGAAAGAAGAGTACCTGTAATGCAATGATAGGTATGATATGCATGCAATGCTTTCAAGGATCTCGCGGGGTAAACAAGAAAATTGTTAGAGTTGGGATCCAGTAGCTTGATTGAAGGAACTGCATATTGTTGAGGGTCCTTCTTCAAGAGTCAAGGCTCACCATATCCAGTGGGTCATAGCCCCTGACTCGAGTCATTGTGTTTTGATCTCCAAACAACCTTGGCTAGAGAAACCTTCTTCAGGAGTCAAAGCTCACCATATCTAGTGGGTCATAGCCCCTGACTCAAGTTATCAACCTTGGCTAGAGGAAAATAAATCCCCTTTGCCCCTTGCTAGACCGTTGGTTCATCATGACCTGCATCACAAACCCTTGAGATCCTTGAAATGGATTAGTCTTTATGTAGGATGTATGCAATGGTATGATGTCATGCTATGCATGGAGTGATATATGTAACCCTGTTATGAGTCCAGATTAAGGACTGTAAACAAAACCTGCATGAAACCCGTGTGTCAGATAACAGGCATGCAAGTAGTCAAGTATGAAAGCACACAAGTCACACAAGAGAGCCCTTAAATTTTAGGCCAGCATGAAGTTTGGGGTACTACCCTCTTTCAGTTTGTTGGTTCAGACCTGTCCTATCAAAAGTAACCGGGTTCTAGAGGATCCCAATATCACTGACTACCCTCAATCGGTCATAACTCCAGCGTCGCAATCTTTTCTTGCGGCCAGAACCATCACGAGAGTTTAGCCTCAATGGGTGTAGCATACTGCTACTGTTCTATGGCCAAGTTGGGTAAATTAGGGTTCTAAGGTCAGTTGGTGCTTAATGACTCCTCAGAAGACCCATATTCTCCTCGTTGCGACACAACGGATATCGGTACAGACCAAGGTGCCACACCAACGTAGCCACTGCTTCACCCATGTCGGTCTACGCCGGACAGGTCCCTCACAGCTTATGCTACCTAAAAGGGTATCCCCAGATCCGGGTTAGGATCTATGAAACTCAAAGACAATGCCCATAATAATAAAGCAAACAAAACAAAGCAATTGAAAACACAAGTATGAGTTATCCTAAGGTACACCTCACTCTAAGCATTCTCCAGCAGAGTCGCCAGTTCTGTGATCGGTGGATTTAGAACTGACTGTTTAACGCTGGTTCGCGAAATGTCGCGGAAGCAAGAGTCGCCACCGTCTTTTATTTTCGCCAACATGGACAGGACAAAAGCACAGCAAAATTCCTTATGAGATCGTTTCTCGGTTCGGGAGGTAGATTTATAGAAAGGGAAGGTGTTAGCACCCTTTCTATCCATGGTTATCCATGGGCTCTTAGATACTTGCTCTTATGTTTTCAAAATGTTTGCTTTTCAAAATGTGAGTGGGTTTGAAAAAAGTTTCATTGAAAGATTTCTGAATGACTCTTGTATCTGTCCTCAAGAGTATTTGAAAAATTGTTTTGAAAGCTTTTTGAAAGTGTCGGTGTGAAAAGATTTTTGATTGTTTTTGAAGAGAGCAAGTATCCATGAGTCATCTACCTACCCTAAGGAATTAGGCTGTGTAAATGTCCTTAAGGTAGTGCCATCCCACCATTGAGAGGTAGGTAGCACCACCGTTGGAGGTGTTCGGGTCAATTCGATTATAGGGACAGTGTGGTCACCGAAGCAACAGTAGGACACCTTAGAAGCTACCCTTATGTCCTTGATCCTTTTTTAATCTGAGGCAACCATTTCGAGGCAACTGTTTTTGAGGAAACTGTTTCGAGGCAACTGGATCATGGACATAAGGACCGCTAAAACGTCCTATACTTGACGACCACGTTTCGAAGGCAATGAGTGAGGCGTACCCTAGAAGTGGTGTGTGTATTTGTATGTTGTTTTCATGTTAAGTTTATCTTTGATCATGGCATTGTGAGCTACGCTTGTTTTTAATTAGCATACATTCTTTCATACAAAGTTAGAATTTAAGAGTGCGGAAAGTAAAATACAGAAAGATAAAAGCTACGCTATTACAAGGTGCGGGTCTATACATCGCCAATATACAAAGACCCGTTTTTGATAAAGATGCGGAAAGTAAAAAAAACCTAATTACTATTACATCCGGAAAGCAATTACATAATAATCGATAAGAAAATAACACGCGAAAAGAATTAAATTGAATGTCCGAGGGTTTTGACCCTTTGCTTGAAATTAAATTAAATTAAAGTCTAATTATTATTTAATTAAAGAAAGGTGTTTTTTTTTTGTGTTTTTTGATATTTATGATAATAAAGAAAATTAAAGTCAAGATGAAACCCTAATTCTATATATTTTAATTATTAATGAAAAAATATTAAAGTTACCCTAATTTAAGCTAATTAATTTACATGTTTATTCACAAAATAATAATAATTAATAATGGTGATTAATAATAATTAATTAAGAAAAAGATAAAAAGGCCAAAAACCTAATTCTATGTATTTTTTATTTATTAAGAAAAGTATTAGAATTTGAAACCTAAATTAAACTAGATTAATTATTAGAGTTTATTTACAAAAATATGTTAGTGGTGAAATTAATAAATAATTAAATATATTTGTATTTGATTTTCTGTTTTTATTATGGAAAAAATTATTTTATGGTGAAAAAACAATTAAAACAAATAAAAAGAATTAGAAAAGAAAAGAAAATAAAATTAAAAAGGATGCAAACCAAGGGGGGTTTCAGGCCCAAAGGGGAGGTTTTTTTGAAGTATTCTGGCCCATTAGACAAAGGCCTTGTTTGACTTTTCTGATCATGCGTATGATGCTTGACTGGAGTGCACCATGGAATCCATTTTGTGGCCATTGGATGAGTGATCAAGACATCTGGCAAGCCAACGCGTGAGGACGCATGATGGAGCTTTGAAGGAGGCGTTGCACTAGAAGACATTAAAACGAAAATCATGAATTATGTGGGGGGACCTGGGAATCGAACCCAGGTTCCAGCACTCACCAAGCGTGTCATCCACCAACTGAGCTGCCAAATGCATTTGTATAGATAATGGATAGTAAATATAATATAAAAAAAACATGTTAATGATATAAACAAAAAAATACGCGCGCAATTTGAATCACCCAACCACGCTTGGACAGCTCAGCTTTCTTCTTCGTTTATACCTGTAACACGAATGAGATAGCGGGGGTTTTAAACCCCCACTAAATAAAAGTCCTGAAAATAGCGATTAGAAGAGGAGGAAATATAAAAAGGGCGCGAATATCTTAATGAATCAGGCTTGTTGCAACGAATTCATCCATACAGGTTTGGAAGTCTAATTTTACCGTATATGAAAAGCCCTAATTTTCCAACCTTGAAACCCTAAAACATTTTAATGGCAAATCACGATTCAGAGCCTTAGAATGCAATTAAATCATATCATTAGCTTCAGAAGGTTCCTGTGAATACAAAACAACCAACAATATGCATCAAATGCGCATGAATTATGATATGAATTTCTGGAAAATATGGCAAACCGTATGGCTTATGTTCTTCGATTCCTTGCGTGTTTGGACTGGTTCTTGATGCTAATAGACTCCTGGAAGGTCTAGCAATGTGTTAGAATCCTTTTTAGGCCTTGAATTGTACTGCAAGTATGAAATCAGTTTCAAGCTTTTTCTCTATTTTTTGCAAATTGGTTATGAGTTTTCAGCAGCTTTTTCGTGTCTTTCTGAATAGGGTTCACTCTTGCATAAGTATGTGAAGCAAATTAGGTCAAAATAAAGCCCATGAATCCATGAATTGATGACTTGAATCTTTGATTGCTAATCATATCTTTTTTCAATCTTTTTCCATGGAAACTTTGCCAATTATGGAAGATCTTGTCTTGTTGATTGATGCACGAAATCCTTAGCATGTGTGGAGTATATTTGCTGCATAAAAAGATTTGACAACCATTATTTGATATTTTTCTACAATTAAAACTAATTAAATGAATTAATAAGAATAAAAATTCAATTAATTAATTAAAAATAAGAAAATAAATCATTTTGAGCTCAATGGGTCGTGCATAGGCTTTGGGTAATGGTTCAAGGAAGAATTTGAGGCCCATTAGCAAATTTGAAGTGTTTTAGGCAAAGTTGACTTTTGAAAGTTCCCAAAAATTTCTCAACTTCTCCAATGCATATCTTGCTCAATTTTGAAGCTATGATCATGTTCTTTGACATTTTGTAAAGGTCTTGAAGTCCTCTAACCAATGCCTTTGGTCCCATGTCATTTTGATTTACCAATCTCAAGTTATGGTCTTTGACTTAAAGTGCCTTTTTGTTGACTTTTGAAAATGACCTATAATGTTGAAATTGATAACTTTTTGTGAGAGCATTTCATGGACTTGGAGTGTGAAGATGAGTTATAGGAAATGTCATCCCCTTCAAAATGAGCTTTGGATGGGATTTTTCTAATAAACCATGAAGAAGTTATGCCTTGGTCAATTTGCAGTTGACTTTTCAGCTGTCCAAAAATAAAAACTTTTGCATCTTGAGACTTTTTGAGCCATGCTTGTGGAATCATGATCAAGAATTGACCAAATGATGATTGTGGCTTAAAAGTAAGATGTTGACCAAAAATTTTGACTTTTGACTGTCAAATGACCATTTTGCCCCTGCAGTTGACTGTGAAGCATTTAGGGTTTTTGACTGTGCAACTTGATGCTGTGAGTCTTGAAACTTGACATATGGATGCTTGACAATGTATATAGGCACATGGGACTTTATTGGACCCTTGAAAACCTCACTTTATTTGCCAGAACCAAAACCCTAATTTTGACTGTGTTAGGAGGCACTTGGACTGTGCAACCTTTGAGAGATTTTGAACCTTGATCTTGCCAAATCTTGAAGAATATGGGAGGGAAAATTTTGGGGTACAACAATAGGCCTTTCATAATCAAGGGGCATGACATGGTGTCTAACTCATATGGGGGAAGTTGAGTCAAGATTCAAGGAATCTCTAAAAAGTGTCGAATAGTCAGGGGCATACCTCCATCTGAATCACTTGGGGCATTGAATATGAGTTCCAGCAGAGGGACATGTATGATCAAGTAAACATTTTCTGGAAGTGCTGAAACACTTACTATTATGGACAATGACAATTCTCTGCACCCTGTGAAAGAGGACATAGTCGGAAAATACTATGCATGAAAAAAAAAGACCCGCTAGTTTGACTGGCCTAGGCAAAATAAGGGCATCTTGGTGAACCAAAAAAGTTCGGGCAAAAATTAGGGATATATAAATAAAATTTTACACCTGGCACGTCGAAAACCTGAAAAGGCGACTTGGGCAAAAAAGGGTATTCTGGTGGACTGAAAATCTAAAAGGACAATCTAGGAAAAAGTTAAGGATTAAAGTGTACGACTATATCCCTTCATCTTGTCACCTGTCTATTAGTAGAAGACTTATCACCCTGATCAGCATTTACTCAAGACTCTGGGAGTTAGGACAAAGTTCAAGCTGTCCACAAATCCCCACAATTTCCCCGGTAGATCGCTCTGGAGGATAAAGGAGTATGATCTTCTCCCTGGAAATATCACCAAGCTACTGAGTTTCAATCAGTACAGTTCACAGAGTTTCTCTTCCCCAGCTGAGCTTGTTCATCCAAGGTTGTAAAACCCCCTTCAGACTTCTGCTCTCCAGCAGAGTTCATTTTCTTAACAAGGGTGTTTCCTCAACAAGAGTACTTCTCCATCAATAGGGTTTATTTCCCCAAACAGTTTATCATCTTCTAGATACAATGCAGATATAATAAAAACACAGATTAAATCTGGCACTCATTCCAGATTTCCCTTCTAGATACAGTACAAATACAATCAAGATACATGTTTATTCTGGCACTCATTCCAGATTTCTCTTCCAGATACAGTTCAGATACAATCCAGATATGAATGTCATTCTGATACTCATTCAGTACATCTTTCAGATATGGTTCATATATAGTCGAAATATGGATATTATTCTTATACACATTCAATACATCTTCAGATACAATCAAGGCATGGATTTATTCTGACACTCCCCAGATTGAGTGTGCTTCTACCATAAATCACTGGAAAATCCCTCTCTCTAGTGAAGTCGTCACTATCCCCAGAGAGTTTCTATGGAACCTGGAAACCGGACCAGATGTTAGTCAACTTTATCCTCCCCGGGCGAGCCAGAAGGTTATCCATCTCTTCTATTCCTAGTAAGGGTATAAACTCCCCAGTAGAACAATGACCATCCAATTTTCTTAAACTCTTCTCCCCGAGCAAGAATTAACACGATCCATCAAAGTTTCCTCAAGCAAAGAGAAAAAATCAATGTTCCCCAGTGGAGTTTCCTCGAACAAGAAAGCAGGGATCCCTAGTGGAAACAATTCCTAGAAGATCGAATATACACATACTCTTCATCCCCAGCAACAGTCAGGGATTTATTTTCCCCAGACGAAGATGCTCGAGTTTACAAATTCACCTCAATAACATTTCACATTCATACATCATTTACAAACGACATAACATATGCATACATAACGCATATAGCACAATATCGTTTATTTTGAGAGAATCATTACGTAATACAATACCTATATCATGCCATTGCACAAAACTAACTTTATCTTTTCAGGTTAGTTCCCGAACAGATAGAGATTGTCAACAATTTATCATATTTCAGATACAGTTCAAATAAGCTCCAAATACAAATGTCATTATGATACTCATTCCGTACATATTTCAGATACTGTTCAGATATGCTCCAAATACGGATGCCATTATGATACTCATTCCATATCATCTTTCAGATACGCTCCGAATACGGATGTAATTCTGATGCTCATTCAGTAAATCTTTTAGATACGGTTCAGATATGCTCCAAATACGGATGTCATTCTGATACTCATTTAGTACATCTTTCAGATACGGTTCAGATACGCTCCAGATATGGATGCCATTCTGATACTCATTTAGTAAATCTTTCAGACACGGTTCAGATATGATCCAAATAAGGATGTCATTCTAATACTCATTCAGTACATCTTTCAGATACGGTTCAGATACGCTCCAGATATGGATGTCATTCTAATACTCATTCTAGATCATCTTTCAGATACATTTCAGATACACTCCAAATACGAATGTCATTCTGATACTCATTCAGTACATCTATCATATACGGTTTAGATATGCTCCAAATACGAATGTCATTCTGATACTCATTCAGTACATCTTTCAAATACAGTTCAAATACGCTCCAAATACGGATGTCATTCTGATACTCATTCAGTACATCTTTCAGATAGAATTCAGATACACTCCAAATATGGATGTCATTATGATATTCATTCCGTACATCTCTCAGATATGGTTCAGATACGCTCCAAACACGGATGTCATTCTGATACTTATTCAGTACATCTTTCAGATACAGTTCAGATACGCTCCAAATACGGATGCTTTTATGATACTTATTTAGTATATCTTTCAAATACGGTTCAAATATGATCCAGATACGGATGCCATTATGATACTCATTCAGTACATCATTCATATACAGTTCAGATACACTCCAAATACAGATGTCATTCCAATACTCATTCACTACATCTTTCAGATATAGTTCAGATATACTCCAAATACGGATGTTATTCTGATACTCATTCATTACATCTTTCAGATAAAGTTCAGATACGCTCTAAATACGCTCCAAATACGGATGTCATTTTGATACTCATTCAATACATCTTTCAGTTCAGATATGATCAAGATATAAATTCATTCTGATACTCATACTCATTACATCTTCAGATACAATCACGACATAGATTCATTCTGACACTCCCTAACACATCTGCTAGATACAATCGGACACAAACTTATTCTAGTATACTTCTCATACGATGTCACATACAGAGACCTCTTTTGGCTCAGATAAAATCAACCGTAGATTTATTTTAATAATTTTTCCAATTTGGAGTTAACATTTACTTTGGATGGCATCTATAAGCCCTTCTCTGACGAATCTCATTCATCTTCTCCAAATGGCATCTATAAGCCCATTCCTGATATCATCAACCAACAACGTTACTTCATGCACAGGCGTGTGCAAATTTCTGGGCACTTTAGTGTTGAATCATCTCCACCTTCACATTACGAATAGTAGACAGGCCAATCCAACTCTTCAGGTTTAAGAAGATTGAACAGGGGCAGTTGTTGTACCCCAAAATTTTCCCTCTCATTTTATTCAGTACATACTTATAGAGGTCCCAAATTCTCAAGGAAAGCCCTCAGATCATCAAAATTCAAAAATTGCCAAATTAGGGTTTCCTTAGGAGAAGTCAACTGAACTTTGACCAGACATAACTTTCACATGATTCATCAAATTTTCCCCAAACAAAGCCCATTTTGAAAAAAATTTATGTCCCTACAAATTTTCTTTTGTCCTCAAGTTCAAAAAATGCATCATTGGAAAGATATGAGCCAATGCATTACAGGTCTTTTTGAAAGTCAACAAAAAGACATTTTTTGTCAAGGCAAGTTACATCAAGATAATTTATCCAAATACAAAAATGGTAAACATAGAGATTGTAGGGGACATATGGAGATTTCAAAAAAGTCGAAGATCAACTCCAAAAGATAAAAATTGAGAAAGTTATGATTAGTACTAATTGGGTATATAGGTGAAAATGCAAAAAGTCAACTTTGAGAAAAAAATGCATTTTTAAGTTCATAGACCTATTTTGTGGGATTCAAATATTTTTATGACTTACTCAAGTACCCCTAAATTCACTCTCACCTTGCTTTGAATTTTTTCTCTATTTTATTCATATTTGGTTTGTTTTTATTCAAATAAACATAAAATAAATTGCATAAAATAATAAATAAAAAGTATGGACACATGGGCTGATGATTTGGGTTGATATTGGGCCTTAGAATTCGTGCAAGGCATGAGGAAAAAGACCAAAAACATTTTTTATTGCTTAGAATTTTATTTTTTTATTTTGTCCTTTAATTTCTTTTTTTTAATTATTCCTTTTCTATTTAAATACTAGGAAAAAAATGTATAGGTCGCACGGATAATTTTGTAATAGTTATAGTTTACATTTCCTCGCAATTTTGCTATTACGTAACTGCTTATGTGATGTATTAGCTGTAGGCCTTTACTTTCTCGCATTTTATTTTCTACACTTATATATATATATATATATATATATATATATATATATATATATATATATATATATATATATATATATATATATATATATATATATATATATATATATATATATATATATATATATATATATATATATATATATATATATATATATATATATATATATATATATATATATATATATATATATATATATATATATATATATATATATATATATATATATATATATATATATATATATATATAACTGTGTAGTAACTAGGACGTGTATGGCAAGATCTAAAAACAAAACGTTAGAAAACCTTAACATCAAAGATAAACAATAACTGAAACATAAAACACTTCGTACACGAGCACCTCTAAGGTACCTCTAATTGTTTCCTTCCGAAAACAACAGTCATGTCCCTTGGTTAAAAAGATCGTAGTCCCTCGATGACCCTCTGATGTTGCCTTCGATAAAAGATCTAGTCCCTTAAGATAAAATTGCTAAAGTTCCCTACAAGTTGCCTTTATGATTGTACGATGACCCTTACCCGTCCCTCAAACATCCAACGATGGGGATACCTACTCACTAATAGTAGGATAACACTGTCAAAAGGAAAACAGGAAAATGAAAACCTTTTCGAGTAGGTAAATAGTTCTTAGATGCATTCTTAAAACAAAACATTTTCCACACCTACACTCCTTTCCAAAAATATTTTCAAAAACACTTTGTATACGTTCTCAACAATACGAGAAACATTACAAAGTTCTCCGCACTAAGGCGTCTTTTCAAAATACTTTTTTTCAAACACACAAACACAAGGTATTTTCAAATGAGCTAGCATCTAAGAGCACATAGATAACTACGGATGGAAAGGGTGCTAACACCTTCCCTTTCCATAATCTACCCCCTTACTCAGAAGTAACCTCGAAAGGTCTTTTTCTGTTCTTATCACCGTTTCCTTTGTTGGATAAAAGAAAAGTCAGTGGCGACTCTTGCTTACCGCAACATTTGTGAATACAAACGTAAAACCAGTATAACAGTCAATTCTCCCACCGTATAACAACAAGATTGTAGATCAGTTGTTGTAAACTCCATCTAAGATTTCCATTCTAGCCTTGTTGATGAACTCTTATAATCATCGGGAATCTCTGATGGGGGTGTTAGATCAGGATTTTTTTGAAAGTGATATGTCTCTTGATCAGTTAAACGATGTTATGGGGAATATTACGTCTTGTAACAATCTGAGCTTTTGTGATGACAAATTGCTTGATGAAGGAAGGAACCATAACATGGCTCTACATATATCTATGAATTGTAAGAATGACTATTTATCCAATGTGCTGATAGACAATAGGTCTTCTTTGAATGTCATAACGAGAAGCACTCTCATGTAGCTTAAGTACCAGGGAACTCAAATGCGCCCTAATGGAATTATAGTAAATTCTTTTGATGGTTCGAGAAAATCTGTCATTTGAGAGGTGGATTTACCTATTCACATAGGTCCGCACTTATTCCAAATCACTTTCGAGGTTATGGATATTGGTACGACCTTAGATCTATAAAGCGGGAGTTGTTACTTCAACCTTGCATCAGAAGCTGAAATTTTTTCATGAAGGAAAGGTAGTCATTGTGAATGATGAGCAAGCGTTGTTGATATCTCATTTTTCTTCCTTTAGCATTGAAGAAGCTGATGAAGGCACTGTTGGAACACATTTCTAAGCTTTTTCTATTGATATTAAAAGGAAGAATGAAGATTATATCACCTTGTTTAAGGATGTGCAACATGTAGTGCAGAAGGGCCCTAGCAAGGTGTGGGAACATGTTATTAATCCACCTGCGAACAAGAATGAGACTGGTTTGGGTTTCTCCATGAAAAAGGAAGTTGTGAAGCCGGAGTCCATTTTGAGTAAATATCAAGATATCTTTCACAGTGCAGGATATCTCCATCCGACTACTCCAAGGTGTCATACCCCAAATTTGCCCCATTAATTTCAACAGTCATTTTATCTAAATTTCAATATTAGTATGTTACTACTTTATAATCTCATTATTGCTTAGGGTTATATATTCATAAGATGGGTGTTTCTTGTTAAGATAAGGTCTTGTTCGCTGGACCATTACATTCAGACCCATTTTAAGAAAGAAGAGGTACATTGTACAAATCAAGGGTGTGGTGTTTTGGGCCATCAAAATCTAATGGCCCATTAAGGGTTAACGTGTTTTAGTAAGGGAAGAGGTGTGAGTGTTTTTTTGGTATGAGCATTTGGGCTTCTCAAAGAAACTATTGATGCATTTTTTTATACGTTTTGTCCAACCGACCCATCAAAGGTTTTTGATCCATTTTTTAATAGAAGGGGGTATGTTTATGAATTTTGTACATAGGGGGTGCGTTAGGGATGGCCCAATAAATAAAAAATGTTGTCCCATTGTAAATTTTTGTCACCAGAGTCCATTTGAATTTTTTATTTTCTTATTACAATTATTATTATGCATATTTTTTAAAACATTCTTATTTACTATTATTTATACTATTATTTTATTTTGTTTTTAAGAACAATATGAAAAGCCATTTTTGGACACGGTTGACTAAGTCAACCGAGGGTTTTGAAACCCTAATCCCAATCTCATCTCCTATTTGCCTTCTTCGTCTATATGCTAAGAAACCCAAGCCCAATAAATATCTACTGTACAAATCAAGAAAAACTCATATTACAAAAATCAAATACATCAAAACAGAATCAAATCTTTACCAAATCATATTCAATCAATAACAAATAAAATATTTCAATATAATAATTGTTCAATTTTACAAATCAAATCCAAAAAAAATTAATTCTAACCCTAATTATCCTAATTTGATTCCTAATTGTATCAATCTAATTCATAACAAACAATCAACACAACTATTTTCCTTTTTCAGTCTCTAACCTAGATAGATATGTACCTAATTCTAAAACTAACTAAGGGGGAGAAAAATATAACAGAAAAAAGAGGAGAAGAAGCAGAAGCTGTGAATTAACCTTTTTGCTTGAGATCTGGGTTTCAATTTTTGAAACCCTGGATCTGTGTTGCATCATCGCTTCTGCACCATCGTTACACCTGCAAGCAGAAGAAAAGGAAGAGATCACTAGAAGGAGAAGGCAGACAAGAAGAATTAACAAAAACATGAAGATTCACGACAAGGATCAACTAAGCCTAACACTTAGCTTAGTTTAAAATTGTAGACTGTATGATTGAAGTTTGAATTGTTGTTTCTGGAAAAATATGGGACATATGGTTATGTTTTAGGGTTAAGGTTCATAGTTTGGGGTTAGGGTTCTTATGGTTCTTGGGAGTTAGGTTACGGTTCCTAGGGTTCTAAGGTTTTAATGAAGATATTCAACGATTATGGATTCCTAACGGAGAAGCAGATGAATACATGAAGATCCCGGTTGAACTTCAATTAGAGATCTGAGGGAATAGGGTTCCCTACGGTGGATAAATGTTGGAGCCTCCTACGGAAGCGATTTTTGGCCGACAGGGAGGTTTCTGATTTCCTAGAGAGAAGCGAGAGTCTCGCTTCACTCTATAAAGTTTTTTTGTTTTGTTTGGGAGAAGAGGGTTGGAGAGAGAAAGAAAGGAGAGAGATGGGCTTCAAACCCTGATTATAGCTGTATAACACCCCCTCTGTTTCATTGTGATGCTCTTGCCATACACCCTCAACCCACGCCTTCTGATCCTCATCAAACGTTCCTAAAACACGTATCCATCATAACTTTCAACACTCGCCCACAGCCTATCCAACATATCAAACAAATTTTTTTTGGGCCAAGCCCGTTCTGTTAACACCCCTCAAATTACTTCCTAAACATAAAACTGTACTCCCCCTACGCTATTGGGCCAGGTCCAACATCTGGACTTGAGCCCTTATTTCTTGGACCCCCCAGTTTTTCTACCTAGTTCAAATTCACACACCTTACGATTTGGGCCTAAATCCAACATTTGGATTTAGGGTTCTATTATTCATACCCCCCAAGATTATTAGCCAAATTGATTTTGCACCCCCTCTACGTTTTTAATTAAAACTAATTTGATTTATTTATATTTTCTATTTCATTTGCTTTATTATAGTGAATATATTTAAATATTTAATATATTTATAATAAATTCTAAATTTGTTTATTTATTAATTTAAATTCTTTTTAAATACTAACTCATTCTAATATTTTAATCGCATTAAAATAATTTTTCTCATGCATTAAAAAAATTTTTTTCTCTCATATTTTTTTAATTTAAATATATATATATAACCAATCAAATTACTACTAATTTTCTACTAACTTAATTCAAACCTATATATTTTTTCAAAAAGAAAAGATTATGGAAATATCTTTTATTAACTGCGAACTTCGTCTAACAACTCCGCAGTTTACAAACCCAGACTTAGTTCAAGGAGAACTCGAGATATTTCTATAATCCATAAAAAACACCAACCAACAACTACAAACTATAAATTGAGACTCTGATTCCTCATAAGAGGATACGTAGGTATACGACTTAAAAACCGTGCTGAGTTTCCCTAATTAAAAGACTAAAAACCTTTTCCCCTAACTAAAGTTAAAACCCTATTTCCTGAACTGTAAATCTAAACCCTAGTATCCTAGTGAACAAGATAGATGATGGGTTCCTAACACCTTCCCTTCGTCTAAAACGAGTCAACAACTTAGAATCTCTGACCAAATTAGGGTTATCAGTTATATTCCCTCCTCTAAGATAAAAATTAATAGTGGCGACTCTCATTTTAAAACCGATTATTAACACTGGCGACTCTGCTCGGGACTCAACCCTAGGGTTTAGAAACCTCTCTTTAGGATTTAGGGTTTTTTTAGGGTTCTTTATTTTTATTATTTATTTTTATTTATTTATTTCTTTTGGTTTATATATTTGTCTTTATATCTTTATTGTCATATCATATTTATTTGTGGCGGGATTTTATTTTTTAAAATTATTTTCAAAAAACCTTAGAAAGAAGGTTTGTCTATTGGCCAAGGGGATACATAATTCCTATGAGTTTTTGTTACGACTTCTCCTTGAGTCGGTGGAATTCCAAAAAAGAAATATGTCTCAAGAGATATCCTCTTGGGGTAGGACTTTGGAACAAAACCTATGACTTTTTTATAACCTTTAAACTAAAAACTCATGGTGAGACCTTTCATGACCTTAGAGGCTCCACTTGAGGGGGCCTTTGTTCCTTTCCCTCTAGTGTTATCCATGATACCCTTAAGGACACCATCTTATGGGGAGGGTAGAATATTAGTAGGCCAAAGCTAGGAACTTACCAACTAAGGATACCTTCATAAACCCCATTACTATGCCACACAATCATGCATTCATACATCTTGTATTTCACATATTCATTATTCTCCATTCTTTTTGTCTGTCTTATTCACAGGATTAAAAAAAATCAAAGGTTTTTGGTAAAGTGTCTTAAAAATGAATGTCAAAGGGAAACAACTTGTCTGTGTTAGTGCCGTCAAGCCAGATATGACGAAGGTCAAGACCATAAAAGGGAAACTGTCTGAAAGAGCCTTGAAGATGTTTACTCACTGTTACGGAGATACCCTTGAGTTAACAAAAGTGGACGTACAATTGGATTTTATTTCTTCCTTAGTTAATTTCTAAGATCCTCCATTGAGGTGTTTTACCTTCAAAAATTTCAACTAGCGCCGACTTTGAAAGAATTTGATAGACTTTTGAATTTTCCTAATGGAAAAGCATATGTGGGAATTGGACAAATTATTGACATTAAGGACTTAGCAAATGGTTTAGAGATCCCTTATCCTGAATTTTCACTTAATTACAAGAAAGAAGGTGATATACAAGGGGTTAAAAGACAATATTTGGAAGCTAAAGCCCTTTCTTTTATTGATAGCAAAGAATGGGATTCTTGTATTGATTGCTTATGGCTACTTTTCTTCGGGGTAATTTTGTTTCTGCGGACTTTGGACTATATTGACCCCACATATATTACCGTATTTTGGGGCGCAAAAGCTTTAAATGCGGACCCAACTCCTGCATTGCTTGCTAATATTTACTATGCTCTTGACACTCTTTACGAAAAGGGGAGGGGTACGCTAAAATGTTGTATCCCGCTCTTATATTCTTGGTTTATGACTCACATCTATAAATAAGACTATATGATTAAAAATATGACAAGATACGAGTGGCCTAAAAAACTAAGGTCTCTTACTACTAATTTTGTGTTGTGCTATGCGAGAAAGCTAGACATTGGAGATATCATTTATAGTTGCAGAGATTTTCCAACCGTTGATTGGATCACGTGGTTCCATCAACTACAATCCTACCTTGTCTTTGCGATAACTTGGGTACCCTTTGGAGGATAAACTCTCCGATGAAAAACATCAACAGTTAATCATCCACGACATGGGAAAAAATGACTAAGAACTGCTCAACAAGATCATCTGAGCTTGGAATAGAGTTAATAAAAGAAAGGCCAAAAGGAAGAATGTTGTGGAAAAAAAACCGTACACTCGATGTGTTTTGGATAGGGTACAAGTTATTGAGTTACCATTTTACGTCAATCTTGAGTATAATCCAGATGTCCCAGATCCTCTGCCTATGTCCTTATAAGAAATAGACAACTTGAAGAAAGCCCTGAGTCAATCTCAAAAGGAGAAATATAAATTAGAGATTAACCTTCATAACTTAGCTAAGGAGAAAAGACAAATGTAACATGAGCTTGAGTCCAAAGATCAACAAATTCAGAAAGAGCGTGAAGTGTTTAAAAAGGAGAGTCTTAAGCGGAAACGTTCAACCGAAGGGTTGTTGAGTGTTACCTTAAAATTGTATTCTCACAACCAACATTTGAAAGATGCTGCTAGTGAAATTAGGAGGCTAAGTAGATGGTACGAGAAGGTGATACAAGACAAAAAGGAGATGGAAGAAAAATTAAGGGCTTAAATTCAAAGTTTGGCACAAGCTTCTTTAGATCAATAAGAGAAAATAAAGTATCTTACTACGAGACTCTAAGATAGCCAAGAATAGGATGTAGGGGAACGTCTCAAGAGGATGAGGACATAAAGACTTCTCTCTCAAAAGACTGATGAATACGAGCAAGTTTGTCGAGAGTTAGAAGACCTCTAAAAGAATTTCCTCATACAAAGGAAACTCTATACCGAGATGAGGGCTAAAAAATTATATTGGGAAGGGCATTATGCAAAGATCACCAAAGTAGGAAAGGATAATCATAAGATAATTCCATACCTCTACCAAGAATATCGGTTCTATAAAGACAAGCATGTAAAACTCACCTTCTTCACCAACAACCTCATCGGTGACATCCACAGAAGTTTGAGAGATGCAAATAGTGTGATCGTCCCGCTTCCCAAATATGTTGAAGACTTCTTCAAGCTTTGTAGGACTATGGTCGATGGTTTCAGAGCAGATATCCACAGGCGCACTTAGAAGATTTTGTTTCCCTTTGTTATTTATTTCAACAAGTTAATTTTGATGTTTTGGTTTGAATATTTTCAATATTTGGATTGTATTCCCATTTTGAGGATAATTATTATTTTAATAAAAGTTTTATTTCCGTATCTCATTTGTGTATTTATTTTTAAGACCCGCGCCAATAAAAAAGCAAAACCTAAGAAAATATATATAAAAAAATAATATGAAAAGGAATCCAACGTGAATAAGACAAAGGTAAAAAACTTTTAGCATATTCATACGCATCCATGCATTCGCACACATTGCATTTTGCATTTCATAGAAAACTCATTATTTTTTCAAAACCATCTCTAGTTAAATCATTGGTAAGAAAACACAACCTCTTAGACCTCTATACAAAATAAGGTCACATCAAAAGAAAAGTGATGGAATAGATTGAAGAGAAATAAGCCGCCTTCAGGGAAGATTTGGAGCAGGTAAAGGGTAACATCAACTCGATGAAAAGAGATATGAGTCATGTTCTTCTAGCCTTGAAGAACAACATCGGAAGGCAAGAACATATCCCTAAGGTATCCTTTAAAGAAGTAGCCCAAACTATTAGAGCATTAAGTGGTCACAAACTCAGAAAAGTACCAGAATCAGCAAATTGAAAAGTCAACTATAGCACACCAAGAGGTCAGACAAGCTAATACTGAAGGGTTTGTCACACCTCCACCAAAAGTAGGGCATCTCATACCTTGAAAATCCCATTCAACAATCTACAAATCATAGATAATTACATAGACTTATACTATGGAGACCATGACTTAGAAGACGTCAACCAAATACCTCAAAAGAAAACCCATACCCATGTGTAATACAATGGGAGAACTGACTTCATTTGCGTTTTATTGCAAATGTTGCCGATAGCAAGAGTTGCCATCGACTTTTCTTTTATCCAATAAGATAAGAGTGAAAATAACAGGAAAGACCTTGAAGATTTTGAGTTCGGAGGGTAGGTTATTAAAAGGGAAGGCGTTAGCACCCTTTTCATCTGTAGTTATCTATGGGCTCTTAATCGCTTAACTTACTTTGTTTTGAAAATTGCTTTGTGTTGTGTGTTTGAAAAATATATTGAAATTTGCCAATGTAAGGAAAAACTTTGTAATGATTCTCGTATCGGTCCTCGAGAATGCGTACAAAGTGATTGTGGGAAAAATTTATTGAAAAATGTGATTGAAAAAATGTTTTGTTTAGAAGAGCTTTATGAGTAAGGGATTAGGAGTTCTACCCTACTCAAGGTCGTTCTCATTCTTTTACTTTTTCCTTTAGATAATGATATCCGTACCATTAGTTAGTATGAAGCCCTATCGTTAGATGTGAAGGGACAGGCGTGGGTCGTCGTACAGTCATTGAAGGCAACTAGTAAGGACGCTTTAGAAATTTTCATTAAAGGACTAGATCATTTACCGAAAGGCAACATCGAATAGTCATCGAGGGACTATGATCTTTGTATCGAGGGACTTTGCTAAAGCGTCCCCACGATCGAGGGTCATAACCGTTTATTTTTCAAAGGCAACAAGGGAGGTTACCCTAGAGGTGTGAGTGTGTGAGTGATTTGTTTTCAGTTATTTTAGTCTTGAATTAGGGTTTGCTATCGATTTGTTTTTATCTTTCAATGCAATCCTAATTACTAAGCAGTAAACATAAAAATAATGAAAAGCAGTAAAGTGCAGAAAATAAATGCAGAAAGTAAACCCTAAGCTATTACATCGCTTTGGGGAAGATACAAAATAGAAATTGCGGAGAATGAAAACCTTAGCTATTACAAACCGAGAAATAATTAAACAATCGAGGAAAATGCGAGAAGAATAAACTACGTGAAAAATTCAAGAATAGGAAAAGGAAAATGAACGTGTTTTTGGTGATTTTTGATTTAAAAAAAGGTTTTTGAGATTAATTAAATAAACCTAAAAAGTATAATTAATTAAAATTAAAAAAAATTGATTAATTAAATTAATAAAAAAAAGTTAATGATAAAAACTAAAACCTAATTATTTTTAGGGTTTGTAAAAAAACATTTTTGGTTTTTGTAAGAAAAGGGTTTTGGTTAGATGAATTTAGGGTTTTTAAGGGAAAAAAATGAAGGAAAAACCAAGTTTTAAAAATAAACTGCCAGGGGTGGATGTTGAACCCACACCCTTAGCCTTTCTTCCAAACACCTTCACCACTGCGCCAAGCGCGCGCTTGTGTCAAGGGATAACATTAACATATTTTGTATGTTAACTTGCAAAAATCAGAAAATATGAAGAAGAAAAAAGGACAAAAGGAAGGGATTGAACCAACGCCTTTGGAGAGGAGTGCCTTAACG
Source organism: Vicia faba (assembly GCA_948472305.1). Lineage (NCBI taxonomy): Eukaryota > Viridiplantae > Streptophyta > Magnoliopsida > Fabales > Fabaceae > Vicia > Vicia faba. Next base: position 1,235,210,266 of record OX451735.1, read on the forward strand.
CGCACTCGCTTACCACTGGGGTGACTATACATCCATTATTATCAGTGAAACAAAATAAATATATTATAAAACATAATAACAAGGTCGGAGAGGCGTCGGAGCCCTAGCTCCGATTGTCTTCTCCGGTGAGTCTTTTTCTCAACCTGTAAAAACAACAAAGGTTAGATATCCAAAGGGACCCTACCCCTCTAAATCAAGGCCTGCAAATTCAATGTGACCATTATCTTGGGCTAAAACACGCTAGGTTATGAGATATGGAAAAAATAACATGGTTCGGGGTGAGCTTGGTGATGCGTGATTCCAATAGCATGAAGACCATGCAATTGGTCTAACTTACACCTTGAGATCTCAGAAGCATGTTAAATAAGTTAGTACATGTTAAAACACAAGGAAAAGGAATGTATAAAATTCATGCAATATTAAAATTGGTGAGGCACGTATACGCATTTTTATGCCCTTTTGATCGTTGCAATCGATCGTACCTTACCCTATTGTATTCATGAAAGTGAATAGAAGGGTTAGTAGGCCTCGAGAGTGACTGGAAGCTAGGGTTTCAAGTTGCCCAAGTTCGAATGATTTTGAGATTTTCGGAAGAGGTGGTTTGCTGCAAGGGTTTCCTGGTTTGATGTTTGAATTGATGAGAATATATAAGCATGAATTAGGTCAAATGTTTGTGGACTTGGAACTTGTAAGAAAAGCCCTTGTTTTATCTAATTTATTTTGACTTTTAAAATAAATAATTATAAAAATAAATAAAATAAAGAGGTCAAGGGGTGAATGAAGTAATTCATAGGTTTAAATGAAGTGTAGAACACACATGGACCTTGACACAATATCCCATTAGCCCATAAATTCAAGTTTGCTCAATTTGTATTTCATGCATTTGCTCAAAATTTCCCAACTTGCACGAATCATAACTCTTTCAATTCTTATCATTTGAAGGTGATCTTGGGATTTTTGGAAAGCTCAAGATGTCCTCTACAGTCCCTATTTCTATTATTTTTGCATTTGAAGACTTTATCTTGATGTAAGTTGCCTTGACAAAATGTGTTTTTTTGTTTACTTTTGAAATGACCTATAATGTTTTGGCCCATATCTCTCAAATGAAGCATTTTTTGGTATTGAGCTTAGAGAGACAAAGTTGTAGAGAATTGAATTTCCTTCAAAATGAGCTTTGGTTGAGGAAAATCTTATGAAGCATGTGAAAGTTGTGCTTGGTTAATGTTCAATTGACTTCTCCTTAAGAAAACCCTAATTTGGCAACTTTTGACTTTTGATGATTTTGGTGTTCATTTTTTGAATCATGGTCAAACCTTGATCAAATGACGAATATGACTTTAAAAATGTTGATGTTGACCAAAAATATTGAAGTTTGACTATATGTTGACCATAATTGACTTTTTGTCTAACATAGTTGATTTTCAATTTATCTGAGCCATAGACTGAGTAAACTTGTGACGCAAGGCATGGAACTTGGCATGAGCATTCTTGGAGACATATAAAAACCCATGTAATCCAATTGAGGCCTTAAAAGTCCAATCTTCTTTGAGAAAAGTGAAACCCTAATTGTAAGTCCATTGCTTAGGAGGAGAATTTGTCTGATCAAACCTTGAGTAGCCTTGAGCAATTGAAAACCCTAGGAGGATGTCTTGAAGAAACGGGAGGGAAAATTTTGGGGTACAACAGTTTCCCCTGTTAAATCTTCTTAAACCTGAGGAGTTAGATTGACATGTTTACGTTTCGTGATTTGAAGGTAGAAGAGGATTGAACACTTAAGTGCCCAGGAATTTACACTCGCATGTGCAAGAAGTAACACTGTTGGTTGGTAATATTGCTTGAATGGGCTTAAAGATGCCATTCAGAGAGATGAAAGAATGTCAGAGATGGGCTTATAGATGCCTCCAAAGTAATTATTGATGACAATATCAGATTGAGTCTACACTTGAAGAATGATGTCCAGGATGACTCTCTAGGGAAAGTGGCTAAGTAGCTGCTTGTCAGATTTAGTCTCTCAGGGAAATGCTTGTCTGATTTAGTCTATGAGGTAAATTCTTGTCATGTAGATAGTCTCCCCGTCCTGTTTTGGGAATTGATTCACGACCTATTTTTTTGTTGGTAAACTCGTCCTGTTTCAGAAATTCATACCACCTGGTCATGTCGGTAGTTTCCCCGTCCTGTTTTGGGAATTAATCTTTTCCTGATTATATAGATAATTTCCTCGTCCTGTTTTGGGATTAATCTTTTCCTAGTCATACAGATAGTTTCCCTATATTGTTTCAAGAATTAATCTTTTCCATGCTTTTTGTTGGTAAACACGTCCTGTTTCAGGAGTTCATATCGCCTGGTCATATAGGTAGTTGCCCCGTCCTATTTTTGGAATTAATCTTTGACATGTTTGAAATTTGTTGATGATATGATTGTGAACTTTACCTGAAAAGATAAAATTAGCTTTATGCAATGTCATATTGTATGTAATGCATTGCGTAATAACGTTCTCAAAGTAAATGAGAATTTCATATGTGTGTCGTATGCATATGCTATGATATTCTGTAAATGATGTGTGGATGTAATATATCGCTTGATGGCAACGGTAGCTTCACATAACATATTTTCCTAGGGAGAATAATTCCCTGACTATTTCCAGGGATGAAGAATATGTATCTTTAATCTTGTTTAGAACATCTCTGCTGGGGATTCCTGCTTTCTGCTTTGAGGATACTCCGCTGGGGAATGTTTGACTTTTTCTTAGGGACATAAGAGTTCAGGAACATTGGTCGTTCGTCGCTCTACTAGGGAATTTAGTTCTTATAGGCCATGACTGGGGATAAAAAGATGAATAACCTTCTGAGGTGCTGTATGACCAAGTTTCTGATATGGATGCCAAAATCTTATGGGGAGGACAACATTAAATGATATCTAGCCTGTTTTCAGATTCTGTGGAAACTCTCTGGGGATAGAAACCTATACTTTGCTGGAGAAGAGAATCTTTCTGGTGAATTACAGTAGTCAGAGAAATGAACTTTGCTTGGGAAATTAAATTTTGTTGTGGAAATAAACCCTGTCGGGGAAAAGAACTTTGCCGGGGATTTTACAGTGTTGGAGAAATAAACTCTGTTGGAGAATTAAATTCTTATAAACTTTCTCGAGGAAGGTTCTATCGTATGCTGGGGAAATGATCAAGCTTCCTTATCCGCTAGGGGGACCTGATGGGGAGTATGGTTATGTTAATAGCTGGATGATGTCCCAATTTCTCTCTGAGTACATATTAGACTCGTTGAGGAATATATCTTCGTCGGGGATGAGCTTGTGCAAGTAGCTCTGCGGGGATTGTTCTGTGGAGATTTGTGGACGACTTGACCGTTATCCCAACTCCTAGAATCTTTAATAAATGCTAATTCCTTTTTTTATGCATATATTTGTTAACAATAATCATATTCATATGCATATGTTCATTTAATTTAGTCATTGGACGTTTTTGCAAACAAAACAGGGAAAGAAAAACAGATTTGAATTTTGAATGATATTTGTATTGATAATCTGCCTATAATTAGGCAATTTTGTACAAGAAGACGGAGATCCCAGTAAGAGGAAATTATCGAAAAATGAAAAGAGTACAAAGTAAAACATAAATATATAGCTATGTGGAAACGACCCCATCGAGTTTCAACTATGCTATTTCCCCTATGTCTTCGTGCATCTCATCCCTTGCTGTCAGAAGAAGTTGACTGAATCGATCCGTATCTTTCGAACGTGACGTTGGTAACAAAGCTTACTGTATGTAGGTGATCCAACGGAACATAGTCGTACACTTTAATTCCTAACTTTTTCCTGGACCACTCTTTCGGGTTTTCAGACCACCGAGATACCCTTTTGTGCCCAAGTCGCCTTTTTAGGTTTTCGACTTATCGTGTGTACAATCTTTATATATATCCCTAATTTTTTCCCGAACACTTTTGGTTCTCCGGGATGCCCTTATTTTTGCCTAGGATAGTCAACCTAGCGAGTCTCTTTTATGCATAGTATTTTTTGACTATGTTCACGTTCACATGGTGCAGAAAATCTTCACCGTCCATAGTGGTAAGTATAATAGTGCCGCCAGAAAATATCTTCTTGACTACAAATGGCCCTTCGTAGGTGGGGGTATATTTTCCCCTAGGATCACCTTGTGGTAGGATGATGCACTTTATTACCAAGTCGCCATCCTGGTATACTTGATGTTTGACTTTCTTGTTGAAGGCTTTGATCATACGCTTATGATACATCTGACCATGAAAGACAGCCGCAAGCCTTTTCTCATCGATCGAATTTATCTGGTCCAACCTAGACTGGATCCACTTGTCTTCGTCTAAATCTGCATCTTTCATAATCCTTAGAGAAGGAATCTGGGCTTTAACAATTAGGACGCTTCCATACCATAGACTAGAGAGAATGAGGTTGCTCCAACCGATGTCCATATTGAAGTGCGATAGCCATAGAGAGATAAGGGTAACATTTCATGCCAATATTTATATGTCATTGTCATCTTCTGTATAATCTTCTTGATGTTCTTATTGGCGGCTTCCACTGTGCCATTCATCTTCGGTCGATACGGAGAAGAATTATTGTGCTTAATCTTGAACTGCATGCAGAGTTCCATGATCATAGTATGGTTAATATTAGTACCATTGTCCGTGATAATCTTCGGGGATTCCATACCTACAGATAAGATAATGTTTAATAAACCAGACCACAACATTATTGGTAACAGAGGCAAATGATGTTGCTTCAACCCACTTCGTGAAGTAATCAATAGCGACTAGGATGAAGCAATGTCTCTTAGAAGCAGTAGGCTTAAGAGGAACCAATGGTCCATGTACTTTGTCAGTATAGATCTTGAATTTGTGGCAGGTTCTGGAATGATGATGGCAATCAATTTCCATGGTCGACCAATAATAACCTGCTCTCAAAATCTTCTTAGCCATTGTATTCCTGCTGGAGTGTGTACGAAAGACTCCTTCGTGCATATCTTCCATAATTTTCTTTGCTTCTTTTTTTCTACACAGCGAAGTAGAGTCGTATCATGGTGGCACTGGTACACAATTATGTTTCTCAGGAAGAACTTATCAGAGAACCTCCTTAGAAATTTCTTGTCATTAATAGATGCCCCTTCTTAGTACTCTTGAGCCTCGATGTATTTCTTTACTTCATGAAACCAAGGCTTTTCTTCTACTCCGTCAATATCAACCTCATAGCAATGTGCTGGTTCATCCAACCTCTCAATAGTAATTTGAGGAGCCTCGTTGTCCCATCTTACTTTGAGCATAGGGGACATGGTTGCCAATGCGTCTGCCAACTGATTCTCTTCTCGTAGGATATGTTCAAAAGTGATTTTGTCGAAGTACGAAATTAATGTCAATACATGCTCCCGATAAGGAATGAGATTTGGGTGCTTTGTATCCCATTCTACCTTGATTTAATTGATGACTAAGGCGGAGTCCTTGTATACATTCAAGAACTTAATTCTTAGATCGATATCAACTTTGATGCCCATAATGAACGCTTCGTATTCAACCATGTTGTTGGTACAGTCAAAGCAAATTCTGGCGGTAAATAGCGTATGGCAACCCTTGGGAGAGATAATAACAACACCGATTCTGTTACCAAGTGCATTGGAAGCTCTATCAAAATCCATAGTCCATCGGGATCTTGGCTCAGCTCCTTCATATGGTCTAGGTTCTTCATAATCTGTAACTAGCATAATATTCTCGTTCGGGAACTCGAAATTCATGGACTAATAGTCGTCTACAACTTGGTGAGCCAAATGATCTTCCAATGCACTCCCTTTGATTGATTTCTGAGTGGTGTACTGAATGTCGTATTCTATCAAGACCATTTGCCATCGGGCCATTCTTCCGGAGAGAGCTGGCTTCTCGAAGATGTATTTTATAGGATCCATTTTAGATATCAACAAAGTGGTATGAGTCAACATATACTGTCTTAGACAACGACCATCCCATGCCAAAGCGCAACAAGTTTTCTCGAGAAGTGAGTATCTTGTTTAAGAGTCGGTAAACTTTTGGCTAAGATAGTATATTGCATGCTCTTTTCAACCAGACTTGTCATGTTTTCTGAGTACACACCCTATTGAGTTCTCTAATACTGTTAAGTACATGATCAGAGGTCTTCCTTCAACTGGTGGCATCATAATCAGAGGTTCTTGGAGGTACTTCTTGATTTTGTCAAATGCTATCTAGTAATCATCATTCCACTTCACTACCTGATATTTCTTCAGCAACTTTGAGATCAGCTCACAAGTAGCAGTCAAATGAGAAATAAATATGGAAATATAGTTTAGTCGGCCCAAAAAACCTATGACTTCCTTCTCAGTATGGGGAGCTGGCATTTGTTGAATGGCTTTGACCTTGGAAGGATCAACTTCAATACCTTTACCGCTGACAACGAAACCCAAGAGCTTACCGGACCTCACCCCAAAGGTGCACTTGTTCGGATTCAACATCATCTTGTACTTCTTCAACCTCTAAAATAGCTAGTGTAGGTGATCGAGATGCTCTTCTTCGGTCTGAGACTTGGCTATCATGTCGTCAATGTAAACCTATATCTCGTGATGGATCATGTCATGGAACATAGCTACCATGGCACGCTGGTATGTCACGTCGATGTTCTTCAAACCGAAAGGTATAACCTTATAACAGAAAGTGCCCCACTGTGTGACGAAGGTAGTTTTCTCCATGTCTTCAGGTGCCATCTTGATATGATTATAACCTGAGAAACCATCCATGAAAGAAAATACTTTATGTTGAGCGATGTTTTCAACTAGAACGTCAATATGCGAAAGCGGAAAGTCATCTTTGGGGCTTGCCCTATTCAAATCCCTGTAGTCCACACACATACACACTTTGCCATCTTTCTTTGGTACCAGAACCACATTTGCAACCCACTGAGGATAGGATGTAACAGCTAAGAACCTTGTGTTAAATTTCTTCATGACATCAACCTTGATCTTCTCTAACATCTCGGGACTCATACGATGAAACTTTTTATTTATTGGAGAACAACCTTCTTTCATCGGCAGACGGTGAACCATAATATCAGTATCGAGCCCTGGCATGTCTTCCTAAGGCCAAGCAAAGATCTCAACATAGTCATGCAACATCTGAATTAATCTGTTCTTGACACTGTCCTCTAGATTGGCACTTATCTTGACTTCTTTCGTGTATGCTTCAGTACCCAAGTTTACAATCTCGACTGGATCTTCATGCGGTTGTATAGCCTTTTCCTCTTGCACTAACAGTCTAGCAAGTTCTCCAAGTATTTCACAATCTTCCTCACCTTCGTCCTCGGCTTGGTAGATCGGATTCTCGAAGTCATAAGTGGCAATAGCAGAATTGTTATCAGCGGGATCCCGAGTGGATGTGGATCTACAATTTATTGTGTAGGTGTGTGTAAGAACACATAGATATTTTGAAAGTTTAATAAAGTAAAAAAGAAAGACAAAGAGCGCGAAATTTGAATGCAACACGTCCAATGTTTTTATTGAATGAAAATATGCGAATGAAATGATAATCTTTAACAAATGGACCGCTGTGCCCCAGGTAAGACAAAAGGTTTAAAGTTATTGTTTAAAGATTACATAACCAAAACATTGAAAGAAACAAAAAATAGCAATTACTCCCAACTAAAGGAGATTGAGGTAAGGTCTTCGGTCTTCCAGTTGTTGAGCCCGTTGCCGATGGTAGGAAATATCCAACTATCTAGGTTGTAGTTACTATCTGCATCTTCTATCGAATTGACTCCATTGTTGTTGATGGAGAATGGTGGTCTTCTAACACGAGCACAACGAACATCCCTCTAAGCCTCTACAGTAAAATCCAAACCAAATTTGTCAAATTTGTACTGAATGTCAGGAATGTTGACCCCAAGTAGTGCAACCACCTTCTTCTACAACAACTCTAGCATCCCCCAAAGAAGCCATCTTGGGTGGGACCCTGGTAACCTTGGGAATAGAAAAAACGTCTTCAGTAGAGGTAGGAGGGATAATTTCAAATGTCTCGCAGGGAGTTTTGATGAATTCACCGTCCATCTCAACATACTTGAATGAGTTTAAGTGTCTCACCATATACTCTTATTTGCCATAAACCATAACAACATTTCCTTTCATAGGATATTTCAGCTTTTGGTGTAGGGTTGAAGTAACAGCACCTTCCCCATGAATCCAGGGGCTTCGAAGTAAATAAGAATAGGCTGGTCGAATATCCATTATTTATAAGGTAGAATCGAAAACCTGCGAACCCACTTTATTCGGGAGATCTGCCTCTCGGTATACCATCCTCTTGGACCCGTCAAAGGCTCCGAATATAATATCACTGGGTTTTAGCACAACCCCTTCACAATCAAGCTTGTCGAGGTTACCCTTTGGTAGAACAGTCAGCGAGGAACCCGTATCAACCAATACATGTGCTAAAGTAATTCCCCTGCATTCAATAGAGACATACAAGGCCTTGTTGTGGTTTCTTCCTTCAGGGGTCAAATCGGCATCATAAAATCATAGCCCATTATCAGTAGTTAGGCTAGCAACATAACTTCCAATTTATCAGCAAAAATTTCTTGTGGCACGTGAGCAGATTTTAAGAACTTCACCAAAGCCCGTGCATGGTCTTCTGAACATAGTACCAGGAATAACATGGAGATTTTTGAGGGAGTCTATCCTAATTGTTCAACAATCTTTTAATCACTATTTTTGGATAATTTTCAATACTTCCTCCAACTCCTTCCTGGAGGTATCTTCAACTATAACTTCTTCAGGTGCCTCCGTCTGGGAAGGCTATGTTATTTGCTCTTTGCCCCGACTATTAGTAATTTATTCAATAGTGGTAACACGAACTGGTGTGGAGATAGTCTTCAGAGTACCTTCATTCTAGTAACCTTACTGGTCTCAACAATATTGTCAATGTTGGGATCAGTAACTTTATTACCTTCATTCTCAACAGTAAATGGCTCTTTCTTGATTCCATGGTAGTAGACGTCGACTCCATACTTCCAAGGGACAGCTTTGTCCGAGGAATATGGAATAGGTGCAGGTGCAGTGATTATCAGAGGAGTGATTTTGGGTTCAACCTTAATCTTCACATAGCCTTTGGTAGTGATCCTGATAGGAGTTTCAAAAATTACAGATAAGTCTTGAAACAGATTCTCAATAGAAGGAATCTTCTCAACTATAATTGTATGGTTGTCCATCAGATGCCGAATACCTTCTTTCAGCAGTTTACAACCATTGGGTTGGGTTGTGCAGCAGTAACATATTTCAATACAACCCGAAAATAAATCAGCTTGCAACAAATTCTTCTTAATGATCGAGAGGGGAGTATTTAATTCCTTTATAGTAGAAACATATGAAACATCATCAATAACACTAATGCCATTGTCGTGCTTAGGCATAGGCGCGGTGATCACATTGGGAGTCTCAGGAGGATCAAACTCAATTTATTTATTGTCAATCATGTCTTGAATTTTATTCTTCAAAGTCCAGCAGCTATTGGTGTCGTTCTCGGGGCTATTGAAATGGTAAGCACATTTCACATTAGGATTATAACGAGGAGAGTAGGTGTTGGGATTATGGGGAGTATCCCTCAGTGTAATACACTCTGATTTCAGTAAGTGCTATAATGCCTGAGACAATGCAATGTTGATCTTTTTAAACTGTCTTCTAGGTGCCTCTGACCTACGGTGATTGTTTTGTTGATATTGTTGCACAAACACATGATTAAAAATTAACACCACTCCTACAGATTGGTTATGATCACCTTTAGCATGATCCTTCTGGCCATACACAACATTAGTCTCTTTTTTACCATTGAATTTCTTCTTCACATTACTTGAAGATGCAACCACTTGAACCTTTCCACTTTTGATACCACTTTCGACATGTTCTCCTGTTAGTATCAACTTGGTAAAACTAGATGAAGAGCTTCCGATCAGATGATTAAAGAAAGGTCATGTCAAAGTTCCCATGAACATGTCAACCAGGTCCCTATCAGACAGAGGAGGTTGAACCCTTCCAGCTAAATCTCTCCACTTTTGGGCATATTTTTTGAAGCCTTCGTTCGATCCCATAGTCATACTTTGTAGTAGCACACGAGTTAGTGCATGATCAACATTGTATTGGTATTATTTGTAAAAAGAAGTAGCCAGGTCTTCCCAAGTACGTATACTGGTTCCTTCCAGTTGATAGAACCATTCTAGTTGTGTCCTAGATAAGCTCTCTTGAAACAAGTGAACCCATAACTTTCTATCAGTAGTATGCGGTTGGATCTTATGGACATAAGACCTCAGACGAAGCTTAGGACAAGAAACACCATCATATTTGGATAAATTAGGGACCTTGAACTTGTGAGGGATAACAACCCCCGAGACTAATCCCAACTATTCAAAGTCTATACTAGGAACTTTCTGGATTTCCATGGCATTCAATCGATCTTCTTGTTGTTTGTATCTATCATCAGTGAGAGGATACTATTCATCAAAATAGTCTTTTTCATAATCTTTGCCATCCCCAAGGTTACTTCCTCTCTCAGCCTTCACACTCTTATCTTCTTCACCCTGATTGTCATCTTCATCAAAGGGAATATCACATCTCTGAGCTTGTTTAGGAGGACCTTTGAACCTTCTTCCCATTTTGAGGATACCATCCAGTTTCATAGTCTTTTTCTTGGCGATGAGCGCCATCAGTTCTTTCTACCCCTTGGCTAAGTTCAGGAGCTTCTCTTGGAATTGGGCGTTTTAAGGTTGAAGGTCTTTCATGGTTTTTTCAAGAGTCATCTTTTACTGAAATAAACAACAAGAAGATGAGAAAAGTTGTCTTGGGAAATACCTGTTATGTAATGAAATGCATGATATGTGGATGCAATGTTTTCAAGGATCTCACGGGATAAATAAAAGGAAATGTTAAAAGTTGAGTCTGGCTACAACTTTGACTAAAGTACTTTGCGTCTTTGAAAGTCCTTCTATGAGAATTAAGCTCACCATATCAAGTGGGTCGTAGCCTTTGACTCAAGCGAAAGTACTTTGATTTTTGACAACATTTGATTAGAGGAAAATAAATCCCCTTGCCTCTTGCTAGATGTCTAGTTCATAATAAACCTGCATTACAGGCCTTTGAGATCCTTGAAATGGTTAATGAAAATGCTATGGGAAGATGTCATGATGTCATGTTGTCATGTTTGAACAAATAACAAACACAAACAAAGCACACATGAACCTTAGGTTTAAGGCTTGCATGGGGTTCATAGGTAAGTACCCTCTTGATGTTTCGTTTGCTCAACCTGTCCTAAGAGTAGTAACTGGGTTCTAGGAATCTCATATCGCCGATCTTTCTCACATGCTTTATTTCAGCAGAGCAACTGACTTGCCACCAAAATATCTCGAGAGTCAAATCTCAATGAGTGTAGCTTCGAGTATCAACCAACTTTAGATTGCACCAAAGCCGGCCATCTCACTACCTTCTAATTTCTAAGTTGGTTCAATTAAGGTTCTAAAGGTCAAGTAATGCTTATAACACCATGCGGCAGCCTAATGTTATCCTCGATTGACTTAAGGAACACCAGTGCAAACCAATGTGTCACACTAACGTAGCCATCACATCGACCATATTGGTCTACATCGTACAATTTCCATGATCTATAGCTATTTACCTAAGGTGTCCCTAGATCTGGGTATAGGATCATTACAAGAAATTTAAAACCCGAGCAAACCTCAAATATAAAGCAGTCAAAGAAAACAAGTAAAAACAAGTCAAGTGGTCCTAAAATCTAACGTAACCCCTATTTTAAGATCCCCAGCAAAGTCTCCAGTTCCGTAATACAGTGGGAGAACTAACTTCGTTTGCGTTTTATCCCAAATGTTGCGGATAGTAAGAGTAGCCACCGACTTTTATTTTATCCAATAAGGAAAGGGTGGAAAGAATAGGAAAGACCTTGAAGATTTTGAGTTTTGGGGATAGGTTATGAAAAGGGAAGGTGTTAGCATCCTTTTCATCTGTAGTTATCTACGGGCTCTTAATCTCTTAGCTCACTTTGTTTTAAAAATTTCTTTTTGTTGTGTGTTTGAAAATTATTTTTGAAATTTGCCAAATGTAAGGCGAAACTTTTTAATGATTCTCGTATCGGTCCTCAAGAATACGCACAAAGTGTTTGTGGGAAAATATTTATTGAAAAGTGTGATTGTGAAAAACGTTTTGTTTTGAAGAGCTTTGTGAGCAAGCGATTATGAGTTCTACCCTACACAAGGTCGTTCTCATTCTTTTCCTTTTCCTTTATATAGTGCTATTTGTACCATTAGTTAATAGGAATCCCTATCATTGAAGTGACATGCGTGGGTCATCGTACAGTCATCAAAGGCAACTGGTAAGGATACTTTATAAATTTTCGTTAAGGGACTAGATCATTTACCAAAAGGCAACATCGAAGGGTCATCGAGGGACTATGATCTTTGTATCGAGGGACTTTGCTAAAGCGTCCCCATGTTCAGGGGACATGACTGTTTATTTTCCGAAGGAAACAATGGAGGTTACCCTAGAGGTGTGACTATGTCAATGATTTGTTTTCAATTATTTTAGTCTTGAATTAGGGTTTGATATCGATTCATTTTTATATTTCCATGCAATCCTAATCACTAAGCAGTAAACATAAAAATAATGAAAAGCAGTAAAGTGTGGAAAATAAATGCAAAAAGTAAACCCTAAGCTATTATATCGCTTCGGGGCAGATACAAAATAGAAATTGCGGAGAATGAAAACCCTGACTATTACAAACCATAAAACAATGACATAATCAAGGAAAATGCGAGAATAATAAACTACGCGAAAAATGTTAGAATAGGAAAAGGAAAACGAAAGTGTTTTTGGTGATTTTTCGATAAAAAAAAGGTTTTTGCGATTAATTAAATAAACCTAAAAAGTCTAATCAATTTAAATTAAAAAAAATTGATTATTTAAATTAATTAAAAAAAAGTTAATGATAAAAACTAAAACCTAATTTTTTTTAGGGTTTGTAAAAAAACATTTTTGGTTTTTGTAAGAAAAGGGTTTTGGTTAGATGAATTTAGGGTTTTTAAGGGCAAAAATTAAGGAAAATCCAAGTTTTAAAAATAAACTGCCAGGGGTGGATGTTGAAGTCACACCCTTAGCCTTTCTACCCAGCACTTTCACCACTACGCCAAGCACACACTTGTGTCAAGGGATAACATCAGCGCATTTTGTATGTTAACCTGCAAAAATTAGAAAATATGAAGAAAAAAAAGGACAAAAGGCAGGGATCAAACCTACGCCTTTGGAGAGGAATGCCTTAACGCACACTCGCTAGCCACTAGGGTGACTGTATATCCATTATTATCGGTGAAACAAAATAAATATACTATAAAACACAATAACCAGACCGGAGAGGCGCCGGAGCCCTAGCTCCAGTCGTCTTCTCTGGTGAGTCTTTTTCTTAACCTACAAAAACAACAAAGGTTAGAGATCCAAAGGGACCCTACCCCCTAAATCAAGGCCTGCGAATTCAATGGGACCATTATCTTGGGTTAAAATGCGCTAGGTTGTGAGATATGACAAAAATAACATGGTTTGAGGTGAGCATAGTGATGCATGATTCCGGTAGCATGAAGCCCATGCGATTGGTTTAACCTGCACCTTGAGATCTTTGAAGCGTGTTTAATAATTTAGTACATGTTAAAACATAAGGAAAATGAATGTATTAAATTCATGCAATATCAAAACCGGTGAGGCACGTATATGTGTTTTTATGCCCTTTTGATCATTGCAATCGATCCAACCTTACCCTATTGTGTTCCTGGAAGTGAATGGAAGGGTTAGTAGGCCTCGAGAGTGACTGCAAGATAGGGTTTCAAATTACCCTAGTTTGAATGATTTTGAGATTTTTGGAAGAGGTGTTTTTCTACAAGAGTTTCCTGGCTTGATGTCTGAATTGATGAGAATATATAAGCTTGAATTAGGTCAAATGTTTGTGGACTTGGACCTTGTAAGAAAAGCCCTTGTTTTATCTAATTTATTTTGACTTTTAAAATAAATAAAAATCAAAATAAATAAAATAAATAGGTCAAGGGGTGCATGAAGTAATTCATAGGTTTATATGAAGTTTAGAATGCACATGAACCTTGAAACAATAGCCCATTAGCACAAAAATTCAAGTTTGCTCAATTTGAACTTCATGCATTTGCTGAAAGTTTCCCAACTTGCACCAATCATAAATATTTCAACTCTTATCATTTTAAGGTGATCTTTTACTTTTTGGAAATCTAAAGATGTCCTCTACAATCCCTATTTTGATCATTTTTGCATTCGAAGACTTTATCTAGATGTAAGTTGCCTTGACAAAAAGTGTCTTTTTGTTGACTTTTGAAATGACCTTTGATGTTTTGGCCCATATCTCTCAAATTAAGCATTTTTTGGTATTGAGTTTTGGAGATAAAAAGTCGTAGAGAATTGAATTTCCTTCAAAATGAGATTTGGTTGAGGAAAATATGATGAAGCATGTGAAAGTTGTGCTTGGTCAAAGTTTAGTTGACTTCTCCTTAAGAAAACCCTAATTTGGCAACTTTTGACTTTTGATGATTTTGGAGTTCTCTTGATGAATCATGGTCAACCCTTGATAAAATGATGAATATGACTTAAAAAATGTTGATGTTGACCAAAAATCTTGAAGTTTGACTGTGTGTGGACCACAATTGACTTTTTGTCCAATATAGTTGATTTTCAATTTATCTTAGCCATTGACTGAGTAAACTTGTGATGCAAGGCATGAAACTTGGTATGAGGATTCTTGGAGACATATGAGAACCCATGGAATCCACTTGAGGCCTTAAACGTCTAATCTTCTTTGATAAAAGTGAAACCCTAATTGTAAGTCCATTGCTTAGGAGGAAAATTTGTCTGATCAAACCTTGAGCAGCCTTGAGCAATTGAAAACCCTAGAAGGATGTCTTGAAGAAATGGGAGGGAAAATTTTGCGATACAACACCATGTCACTGAAAATCCTTTGGCGCGTAATCAATATAAATCTCTCTAAGAAAGGTTGAAAGTTATGGAGGGTTACGATGCTTTCGATGTCGATGCTCTCGAAATGGGTCTAGTTCCAGATGTGGTGATCCCTCCAAAATTCAAATTATCCGACTTTGGAAAATATAAGGGAATTACAAGCCCGAGAAATCACTTACGCATGTATTGCAGAAAAATGAACGCATATGCTCAAGATTAAAAGCTGATGATCCATTGCTTCCAAGACAAGTTGAGTGGGGTATCCTTAGATTGATATATGCAGTTGGAACACTTTCATATCCTAACATGGGCGGATCTTGCTAACGCTTTCCTGAGACAATTTAAGCATAAATTGTACATGAAGCCTAGCCGTATGCAATTCCAAAACTTATCTCAGAAGAAGGAGGAGACTTAAAGGAGTATGCTCAATAATGGAGAGAAATGGCAGCCCGTGTATAACCACCACTGTTGGAGAAAGAATTAGTTGATATGTTTATGGGCACTTTACAAGGGTTGTACTATGATAAGATGGTAGGGAGCGTCTCTTCCGGATTTTCAGATTTGGTTACTATTGGTGAAAGAATTGAAGCAGGTATAAAGAGTGGTAAGATACAAGGGGCATCATCTAGTACCCCTTATAATAAAAAAAGACATGTTCCTAAGTTCTCAAAAAAGAAGGAAGGAGAAATCAATGTTGTAGCATCACATCCAAGGGCACAAAAACCATTGTTAATTCCACGAGAACAACAACAAAACATGTTTGAAATGCCTCCAAGAAGATTTAATCATATTCCCATGCTACACAGTCAGTTACTGCAACATCTACTCAAGGCATCTTTGGTAGAGCAGAAGCCTCTAGCTCCTCTAATTTGGGCATCCCCGCCAAAGTACGATGCAAATGCCAAGTGAGAGTATCATGACAATTCTCCGGAGCATACCATAGAAAATTTTTGGGCCTTTAGACATAAGGTTCAAGATTTTTTTATTCCCAAGATATAACTTTTGATAAACCAAACATCAAGACAAACCCCATAATTCTGCATGGTGAACTAGCGGTGAATGCAATTGAGATGGTCACTGACTTTGGGGAAGCCAGACAAGTGAAAGCCTCGATAAAATTTTTGAGAGAATATATGTTAAAGTGTGGGTTCCTCTTGGAACACAATGAAGCTTTTGAGAAGATGTTACAAAAATTGGTGGTTCGGGGGATAGTCAAATTCGGGAAATACCCTAAAGAAGGATACGTAACTGCGATTGATGGAAGTGCAAAGAAGCCATTGGTAATTCCTTGCCAAGGGTCGAACCTTAATAAGAAGACTCTTTTGATTCCATGGGGAGAGTTAACTGATACACTATTGGTGATACCACGACAAACTCTAAGGATACCAGTGGTTATGAAGACTACGATGGTGATTAGGGGGCCATATCCCACCCCTTACAAAAGCAACAAAGCGGTACCATGGAGTTATGATTCTACTGTCTACGTCAATGGTTTAAAACAAGAATGTGAGCCATCAACAAGTTAGAGACCTGCAATCACGAATATAGCAGGAACAGGGGGCATGACTCGTAGTGGTTGAATATATGGTCCCGAACCATAAAATAAGAATGATGATGTGTTTAAGGATAAGGGGAAAGTTGTGGTTGAGGCAAGCCAAGAACAAGAACCTCAGAGAAAGAATTTTATTGACCAAGAGGTGGAAGAATTCCTAAAAATAATCAATAGGAGTGATTATAGGGTGGTGGATCAGCTACACCAAACCCTAACCATGTTTCAATACTCTCGTTGCTCCTCAACTCAAAAGCACATCGAGACTCTCTAATGAAGGTTCTAAGTTCTGCTCATGTCGCAGAAGACATTACCATTAATCAGTTTGACAATGTTGTAGCAAATCTGACATATGGATCATATCTAGGTTTTAATGACAGTGAGTTGTCTCCACAAGGAAGAGCTAAGAACAAGGCATCGCATATTTCCATTCATATAGGTACTACGAGCTTGTCCAGGGTACTCACGGATACTGGTTCTGCTCTCAATGTATTACCAAAATCCAGCTTAATGAAGTTAACATTAGATGGTGTTGTTATAAGGCCAAGTTTTACGATAGTCAAAGCTTTCGATGGTTCTAAAAGTACAGTGTTTGGAGAAGTGGATCTCGCTGTAAAGATCGGCCCGCATATGTTTTATATCACTTTTCAAGTGATGGATATAGAACCAGCGTATACATGTTTACTCGAACGACCTTGGATTCATACAGTCAGTGCTGTAACTTCTACTTTACATCAGAAATTGAAGTTATTCATTAAAGTAAGATTGGTATAATCGACGATGAAGAGGACATCTTTGTGAGTCATATAAAGTCCTACAAATATATCAGTATGGATGAAGACTGTATAGCAATACCATTTCAAATCTTAGAGGTTTATCCAATGGTAACCCTACCGGTGGAGAAAATAAAGAAACCTACTGTAACTTCGTGGAGAGACTTGCAAATAGCTATGGAAGATGGTACCTCAAAAGGTTGGGGCAAACTTGTGGAAATACCTGAAAAGAAGAATCGTTTTGGTTTGGGCTACGAATCATCAAAGGCTACTCTGAAAGGTAAGGCATAATTTCCTCCTATCCAGGAAACTTCATCAACAAAGGAACAGAACATGGCGGACAAGTGGCGATAATATCTAGCAAGAGCAGTACCAAGAGAGCATCTTACTTGATTCATGAATATTCTCTAGGCGAAGAACTCAAGAATTGGACAGCCCTGGAGATTCCATAATCTTTTTCTTTCCAAAGTATTTTTTCTTGTTTTTTAAAGAACCTATGTCAAGCCCAAGGCAGAGGGGTAGCTTATAAGGATCCCCAATTTTCTTCAGACAATATTCACAATTAATAAAAAGTTATATTTCATATTCAATTAAGATCCATGTCTTTCTCTTGCATTTATCTCTTATGTTTTTAAAATGGCAATACTTTTTCTTCATATGCATTTTCAAATCCACATACTAAAACTGCACCAAAACATGATAAATATGCAGATCCATGCCTAAAATCACCGATAATGTTACTGCTGCTATCTGATATAATTTTGATGCACCCATTAACCAAGCGGAAGAGGAAGATGATGAAGATCTTGTACTCTCCAAAGAATTAGCGAGGGAATTAGAGAAAAAAGCTAACAATAAACAACCATACCAAGAATCTATTGAGACCATTAACCTCGACACAGAGGAAGATCCAAAAGAGGTCAAGCTAGGGGAAACGTTGGAGAGAAGCGTCAAAGAAATATTGACCAAACTGTTACATGAATATGTGGATATATTTTCCTGGTCTTACAAATATGTCAGGGTTGGATATGGATATTGTGGTGCATAGACTACCTCTCAAGGAAGGTTGTTCTCCAGTTAGACAGAAGCTCATAAGAACTCGTCCAGACATGTCTAGCAATATTTGAGAATAGGTCCTTAAACTATTTGATGCATGGTTCTTAGCGGTGGTAGATTATCCACCTTAGATAGCTAACATCGTGCCAATATCCAAGAAGGACGGAAAAGAATGCATGCATGTAGATTATCGGGATATAAACAAAGCAATTCCCAAAGATGATTTCCCATTACCTCACATAGACATTTTTGTGGATAATACAACACGAGCTTCGGTGTTCTCATTCATGGATGGTTTCTCAGGTTATAATCAGATCAAAATGGCACCTGAGGATATGGAAATGACTACTTTCATGACTCCTTGGAGAACTTTCTGTTACAAGGTGATGCCTTTCGATCTAAATAATGCAGAGGAAACTTATCAACAAGCTATGGTCACACTATTTCATGATATGATTCACAAAGAAGTGAAGGTATACGTGTATGACATGATTGTCAAATCTTGTACAAAGGAGGATCGCATCGTACATTCATAAAAGTTATTCGAATGTCTGCAAAAGTTCAAACTAAGTTTGAATCCGAACAAATGTACATTTGGTCTCAGGTCAGGAAAGTTACTGGTTTTATTGTGAGTCAGCATGGTATGAGGTAGATCTCGAGAAGGTGAAGGCCATACAAGAAATGCCATCTCCAAGGACATAAAAATAGGTTTATGGTTTCTTAGGATGATTGAACTACATTTCGAGGTTCATATTGCACCTAACTGCTACGTGCGAGCCTATATTCAAATTACTTCAAAAAGATCAGACAGTGGTGTGGAATGATGATTATTAGATAGCCTTCAAGACAATAAAGAAATGTTTACAAGAGAGACCAATCTTGATGCCACCAGTTCCTGGGAGACCGCTCATCATGTACTTAATAATGCTTCAAGGGTCAATGGGATGTGTATTAGGGCAACATGATGAAACGGGTAGAAAAGAACATGCAATCTACTACCTCAACAAGAAATTCCCTGAATTCCAAACTAGGTACTCACTTATCGAGAAGAATTGTTGTGCTTTGGCTTGGGCTACTAAACGGATAATGCAATATATGTTAACTCACACCACTTGGTTAATAGCAAGAATGGATCCTTTAAAGTATGTGTTTGAAAAACCAACTCTTACAGGAAGAATTTCCCGATGGAAAATGTTACTATCCAAGTACGACATCCAATATGTTACTTAAAAGGCCATCAAGGGTAGTGTACTAGCTGACCATCTTGCTCACCATCCATTTCCAGAATATCAACCAATGAAGTTCGACTTTCCAGCAAAAGATGTCATGGTTATCGGTGACTATGAAATACCAGGACCCAACGAAGGACCTGAACCAGGGGCACGTTGGACACTCACGTTTGACGGGGCTTCAAATGCACTAGGGCATGGTATTGGAGCAGTGTTGACTTCTCCAAAGATTTTCATAAACCTTATATAACAAGCTTATGTTTTAACTGTACCAATAATATTGCTGAATATGAAGCTTGTACCTTGGGCCTGGAAGCTTCTATCGATTTAAGAATTAAACATATTGAAGTGTATGTAGACTAAGCATTACTCATATACCAAGTCAGCAGTGAATGGGACACTAAACATCCAAAAATAATTCCATATCGGGATCATGTTTTGAAGCTAACTACAGAATTTACCGAGATTACATCCAGTCACTTTCTGTTAGAAGAAAATCATATGGCAGACGCCTTGGCAACTTTGTCAGCCATGTTCCAAGTAACTTGGCCAAATCATGAACCACGCATTACAATTAGACATTTTGAAGAACCAGCACATTGCCTTGCCATTGAAGAAGGACTGGATAACAAGCCTTGGTTCTATAACATCAAAAGGTATCTTGAGAAAAAAAGAATATCCATAAGATCCCTCTAAGATTGACAAGAGAACTCTAAGGAAGCTAGCTTCAAAGTTCTTTGTGAATGAGGATCTGTTATACAAAATAAACTATAATATGATGTTGCTCAGGTGCATGGAGAAGCATGAAGCAGATACACTTATGAGAGAAGTTCATGAAGGCACTTTTGAAACTCCTACAAATGGAAATGCCATGGCTAGAAAAATCTTACGAGCAGGTTATTATTGGTTGATGATGGAAGTTGATTGCTACCATTATACAAAGACATGTCACAAATTCTAAATCTACACCGACAAAATGCATGTGCCACCAACTCCTTTGGATGCCTTAAGTTCTCCTTGGCCATTTTCAATGTGGGGACATCGGTTGATACTAGTTGCCATTGATTACTTCACCAAATGGGTGGAAGTTGCGTCCTATGCAAATTTCACAAGACAAGTGGTTACTCGGTTCATCAAGCAGAATCCTATATGCAGATATGGGGTTCCTAGCAGGATCATTACAGACAACGGGTCAAATTTCAACAACAAAATAATGAAGGAGTTATGTGATGACTTCAAAATTGAGCACCATAGTTCGCCACCATATCGACCTAAGATGAACGGGGCCATTGAAGTTGCCAATAAGAACATCAAGAAGATCATTCAGAAAATGGTGAAGACATACAAAGATTGGCACAAAAAGCTCCCCTTCACACTACATGGATATCGTAATTCTATATGTACATCAACAGGCACAACTCCCTTCTCTCTAGTATATGGAATGAAGGTAGTACTCCCTTCTCACTTCGAGTTCTAATGGAAACAAAGCTTGAAAAATCAGAGTGGGTTCAGACGCGACTTGATCAGCTTAATCTCATTGAGGAAAAACACTTGGTAGCTTTGTGCCACGGTCAATTCTACCAAAAGAGAACGAAGAAGGCATTTGACAAGAAGGTTCGTCCTCGAGTGTTCAAAGAAGGAGATTTAGTGCTAAAAAATGTAATCCTACCTCACCTTGATTCACGTGGTAAATGGACACCTAGCTACGAAGGTACGTACGGGGTAAAAATAACATTCTCGGGTGGCTGTCTTATCCTCACAACAATGGATGGGGAAGAACTACCGCATACGACAAATTCAGATGCAGTCAAAAAATACTATGTATAAAAATCTCGCTAAGTTCGAATCCTAAATAGGAGACTTGGGAAAAAGGAGTGTCTTAGTGGACTGAAAACCCTAAAGGGAAATCCAGGAAAAAATTATGGACATACACAAAAAAATTAGCATATAAGAGATGCACCTCGAAATCTATGACAAGAGCATACCCAAACTATTCAAATTTAATTTGTTTTCCCCCCAAAACCTCAGCCAAACTCTTCTATAAATAAGATGTTTCACAACACATATATGGGTGGCTTTTGAGTGGCTGGAGAGAGATTTTTTGGCAAGGCAAAGAGAAGAGAGAACACTTAAACACTCTTAAACCCATAACCAAAAAACCCATACCTTTGTTTCTTTTCTTTCGAATCCAGAACCAAAGAAACACAACACCTCTGTTTGTTCTCTCTTTCGAACACAAGCTTTCCTATCCTTCGAACCCAGTTTCCTCCTTTATTTCGAATTCAAGAATATTCAGGGTAGCAACTCAAAGTTCTAAACACCAACTCCAGATTCAAGGGAAGTCTTCCTGACTTTAAACCTTTTGTTTCAAGCATGTAAATAACCTTTTGTTTATTTTTCGTTTCTACCCTTCCGTTTGTTTTCTTTTCTTGTCCAAATACATGTTAAGAACTGACCTGTACAGACCATAAAACAATATTAGCATGGCTTCGACCCATACTGCTATCCAGGCCCAAACGAAAGAGAAAGAGTTTGTGTGAATCGAAGGATGCAAGCTTCGATTCACACTGCTTCACAGTCCCAAATGAAAGAAAACAAAAGGGGTGTGTGAATCGAAGGGTGCATCCTTCAAACATTTTTCTTTGCAGGATCAAACGAAAGAAAACAAAAAGGTGTGAATCGAAGGACGCATGCTTCGAACACCCTGCTTCACAGCCCCAAACCAAAGAAAAAGTTTATGTGATTCGAAGGACATACGCTTCGAATACTGCATGAATCAAAAGATTCGCTTTTTCTCTCTTTTGTGCTGTTTTGTTTTTACATTCAATATGGTTGTAATAATTAGGATTTTATTGCTTTCCAATCCCCATTTGTACACTTGTATCCCCATCCCCTAAAGTGATAAAATAGCTTAGAATTTTAATTTCCGCAATTTACCACTTTAATATAATATGCTAGTAATTAGGGTGTGTATGGAAAGAGTTAAAATCAACAAGTAGACAACCCAAATTCAAGACTAAATGCACGCAATCAAACACACTATTTACACGTGCTCCTCTAAGGTAATCTCACTTGTTGCCTCAGAAAATAGTCATGTCCCTCGAATATGGACGTTTTAGCAAAGACCCTTGATAAAAAGATCGTAGTCCCTCGATGTCCCTCGATGTTGCCTTTGGTAAACGATCTAGTCCCTTACGAAAATTTATAAAACGTCTCATAAGGTTCCATCTATGACTATATGATGACCCACGTCTATCCCTTCACATCCAACGATGGGGCTTCTTACCAATCAATGGTAAGATAGAAGCATATAAAGGAGGAGGAAAAGAAAATTAGGCCTTTTGAGTAGGTAGGACGCTCGTAGTTTCTTGCTATTTAACTAAAACCATTTTCCACACTTACACTTTCAAAACATCTTTAAAAAAAACAAACATCTCTTTGAACTATTTTCAAAACCAACACTTTGTATGCACTCTTATAGAGACGAGAATCACTACAAAGTTAGCCGCAACAAAGGAATTTTGAAAAATATTTTCAAACTTTTACACCCACCACAAAACACATTTCAAACAAAGCATTTTTCAAAGTTATCTGGCAAGCAACTAAGAGCCCGTAGATAACTACGGATGAAATGGGTGCTAACACCTTCCATTTTCATAACCTACCCCCTGAACTCAAGAAAACATCTCTAAAGGTATTTCCTGTTCTTTTCACCTTTCCTTTATTGGATAAAATAAAAGTCAGTGGCGACTCTTGCTATCTACAACAATTGCGATCAAACGCAAAACAACCAAGTCAGTTCTCCCAACGTATCACAAAACTGGCGACTCTGCTGGGGATTTAAAGTACTTAAAAGTGTGGTTACCTTAGAGCTAAATCACCTTTATAAATGATTTCTTTGTTTGACTTGCTTATTTTACATTTTTGGGTCCTTGTTTGGGTTTTGTTTTGATGCTACACCCGGATCTGGGGTACCTTTTAGGTAAGTAGCAATAGATTGTGGAAACTGTACGGCGTAGACCGATATGGTTGAAATAATGGCTACGTTAGTGTAACGCATTTGTTGGTACCGGTATCCATTGTATTGAGTCAAGGAGAATATAGGGACGCTGAGCGGTGTCACGAAGCACTAACTGACCTTAGAACCTTAATTGAACAACTTGGCCATTAGGAAGTAGTGAGGTAGATGAATTTGGTGTAAAGCTGAAGATTGGTTGATACTCGATGCTACACTCATTGAGATTGAACTTTTGGGATATCTCTGCCACAAGAAAAGGTTGATTGTGTTGAGACAATGCCTGAAAGAAAGGTTAGTTATATTGAGATCCCCTAGAACTCGGTTACTTTCTAGGACAAGTTGAGCCAACTAAACTTCAAGAGGGTACTTGCCTATGACTCCATGCAAGCCTAAACCTAAGGACTTGTCTGCTGTGTGTGTATATGATTATTTATACATAAAGACTTATTTGCTTTGTTCATTTGTACATAACATCATAACATTATACCAATCATTTCAATAACCATTTCAAGGATCTAAAGGGTCTGTGATGCAGGGTCATGATGAACCAGACGTCTATCAAGGGGTAAGAGGATTTATTTTCCTCTAACCAAATGTTGTTAAAGACCAAAGAACGATAATTTGAGTCAAGGGCTATGACCCACTCGACATGGTGAGCTTGATTCTCGTGGAAGAACATCCAACGATACGAAGTTCTCCAATAAAAGTTGTGATCAAAGTTCGACTTCTAACATCTTCATGTGTTTACCCCGCGAGATCCTTGAAAACATGCATCCACATACCATGCATCATATCCTAACAAGTTTTCCCCACACAGGTTTCCTTATCTTTCTACTGTTTATTTCTGTATGATGGATATGTAGAAAACAATGAAGGATCTTCAAGCACAAAATGCTCAATTCCAACAGATGTTCCTGGCTTTGGCTAAATGACAAGAGGACCTGAACACTCTCGATCAAAGACAAGAAGAAAAAGACGAAGAGAGCAGTAGGTGTCCTGAACATGGGAAGGAGACTTAGAGGACCAGCAAAGGGAGCTCTAGAATTCTTAACTCCGTCAACTGAGGGGGACAATCAGGAAGAGAAGAAAAAGGACCACACTCCAAAGTCTGATGAAGAAGAGGCTGATTATACTGAAGAACAATATTCTCCTACTGATGATAAATATAAACAGCTGGAGGATCATCTCAACACCATGGAAATTCAGAGAGTACCTGGTCTGGATTTCAAAGAATTAGGGTTGGTTTTTGGGGTGGTCATTCCCTACAAATTCAAGATCCCTGCTTTTTCCAAGTATGATAGGGTCTCTTGTCCTAAGATGCATATGAGATCTTATATCCACAAGATTCAGCCACACACCATTGATCAGAAGTTGTGGGTTCACTTTTTCAAAGAGAGTCTAGCTGGGACTCAACTCGAATGGTTCTATAAATTGGAAGGTTCCCGCATCCACACCTGGAGGATCTAGCTGCTGCTTTCTACAAGCAGTACCAATATAATGCTAATCTTGCAACAACTCGTGTGCAGTTGTAGAATATGACCATGGGTTCAAATTAAGGCTTTAAAGAGTACGCCCAAAAGTGGAGAGATCTGGCTGGCAGGGTGCAGCCACCCCTAACTGAGAGGGAGTTGATTCATATCTTTATGGGAAATTTGAAAGGACCTATCTTTAATCACCTAATTGGAAGCTCCTCGACCAAGTTCACCGAGCTGATTTTAACTGGGGAACGATTTGAAAGTGGAATCAAAAGCGGAAAGATCCAAGGGGCTACATCCTCCTATACTCATAAGAAGCCATAAAATGGGAAGAAAGAGTCCAATGTTGTGTACGGCCAAAAGGGTCCTAACAATAGTAACCGTGACCAATTTTTGGGGGCAGTCCTGATCTATAGTCCCGCATCAGTGCGACCATAACGATAGGGAAATCAACGAAGGCAAGACAAGCCCAAGAGACAGTTTATCAAAATCAACATGCCACAGTCTCAAGCATTCAAACACATGTTGAGGATGAATCTGATTACGTTGATAGGACCTCATCCAAACCCTAAAACTACTTCTCCTAACTACAACCCCGACACAATATGTGCTTATCACTCCAGCAGTTCTAGGGATGATATGAACGATTGTTAGGCGCTGAAGTACAAGACTCAAAATATGATTGACGCCAAGGAGATTGAGTTCGACCCTCTAGAGACTCCCAACGTGATCACTGCTCCTATGCCAAATCATTGAGAGCGTCCATTTCATTTTGAATTTTCAATTGTAATCTCTTTTGTTATTTAAACACTTATCTATTAATGTTAAACATTGTTTCATTAATGCATTGCATATGTTTGTCTTGAATTAATCCATTTGTTTTCACTATACTGAAATTATGCTTTTACTCCCTTTATGATATTCAACTCTTGTTAAAAGTTGAAAGCTTTTAGAGGGAGGATGACGAAAACAACACCATAATCTCATACAGTATGCTTTTGGACATACCTTGCTGACGATGTATAGGCGTTCTTTAAATTCCTAAAATAGTGGAGTTATAAGGAAGATAATCCCTAGTTAACCCCTTTGAACCAAAGAAGTAGGAGTTTTCTTTTTCACACAAATTGAAACCTTTCAACAAAACCTGGGGCAGGGTTAGTTTCTCAGTTAATTCAAAAGCATGTTCAGTCACAAGTTGTCACTTCACAATGAAAGCATCCTTCTGAATCAAAAGATGGTGATGGTTACCCATAAAATAGGAACTCATTTTCTCTCAAAAGAAAAACCCACTGAGTCAAAACCTGTGAATGAGACTTAAGAAAAGTTGGGGCATCCCGCTGGCTGTAATCTCAAAACAAGAACAATCAGTTAAAAATTAGGGATAGTAAATCAAAAAGAAGGTGCTACAAATCATTGACAACAGAAAAATGTTGCAAAATGACTGCCTTCTCAAATAAACTTAACTTATCCAGACCATCACCAAAACATCATTCCAGATTCAATAGGAGTCCAAACGCACAATTAACTGAGTTTAGGACTGGAGAATATCATGGAGAACGGGTGGGTACAAATAAACTTTGAGCCTTATCCTTTGTTTCTTAAACCATGAACCAAGGCCATGTTACAAACCTTAAAAGTCCAAATTGAAGCATGGGTTAGTTCGAAAGCATACTATTACAAAAGGTATCCTAACTCTTGTAAGGCTTACTGTAAATCCTGAGTTAAATTTATATTCTTACAAAACTCTTTTATTTGTTAAAAATGCATTTTCAAAACATCAAGACAAACATAAACTTTACATTGTTTGAATACCGTTGTTTGCATATAACTATTTGTTCGACAACAGAGAAATTCGCACGACGAATATCTAATAAACAGAAATTCTCTCAATGAACATAATCACTTCAAATGAAAAAACAATTCCAAATGACAAACTCTCCATAATCAGGGGCATAACATGATTATTGTCCAACCCATTCGGGGCAGTCAAGTCAAGATTCCAAGAAATCTCTCATAGCTGGGGGCAGGTCTTCATTCGAATCACTGGGGACATTGAACAAGAATTCCATCAAAGAGGCGCGTATAATCAAGCAAAAAATTTTTGGCAGTAACTACAACACTTACTGCTGTGGACAATGACAAATCCCCATAAAGTCGCTTTCACAAGGTGATTCCTGGAAAAGTCGCCAAAGCCACCTCTATAAGGTTATCCCCACAGAATAATCTTCACGAATAAGGGTACAAACCCCACAAGGCCAAATGTATGGATATCCCCACAAAGTTGGATCCATGCAATCCCCAGCCAGAGTTTCAACCTCCGGAAAACCTCTCCCCAACTAAATTGGTCTTAAGAGGAAGCCTTGAGGAGTTCTTCCCGAAGAAAACACCTCCCCAACAGATTGTCAAATGGGTTTATTTCCACAACAAACTATGATTCCTCCAGACCAATAAAAGTTAACAGACAAAACCCTTTAATCTACAGTAAAGTCATTGATATCCCCAATGGAGTTGTTACTATCCCCAAAAGTTACTACGAAACCTGGACCCAACCAGATATTAGTTTAACTTCTTCAAATCACTAACAAAACTCCTCTTACCCAGTAAAGTTTGCCACTACCCCCAATGAGTAGCTGCAAAGCCTAGAATCCGATCAGTTAACAATTAACTTCTTCATCCCTAACAAGTTGTTAACTTTTAATTCTCTTCGATCAAGAGTATAACTCCCTAGTAGAGCAGCGGACAACTAAAAATCCTGAACTCTTTTCCCCAAGCAGAAATCAACACTCTCCATAAATATTTCTCAAGCCAAAGCCAATCTTCCCCAGCGGATTTTTCCTCAAACAACAAAACGGGAATCTCCAGTGGAAACATTCTAAACAAGGTTTGAATATGTGCATACTCTTCATCCCTAACAGCATTCTGGGATTTAACTTCCCAAATCTCCCCAGCACTTGTCAAGGATTTATTTTCCAAAGCAAGGATACATTTCAACAAATATTTCACATTCATACATCATATTACATACATGATAAATGCATACATCATAATCTCATTTATTTTGAGAACATCATCAAAGCCATGCATACATATGCATGCAACTAACCCTCTTCCCTGTATGAAAAGTCAATCAACATAAATCCTCTTTTGGCAAATACCACAACCCTTTCTCAAATGGTCAGAGATTAATTCCTGAAATAAGCCAGGAAAACTATATCTACGACCAACAAAAAGCAGGTTCTAGATTAATACCTGAAGCAAGACAGGGAAACTATCTACATGGGCAGATTAAAGATTAACTCCCGAAACAAGCTGGGGAAACTATCTTTCTTTCAAATAGGTCAAATATTAATATCGGAAACAAGCTAGGACAACTATTTACATGAACAGATGAAGCAATCTTGCACGGGTTCCATCTAATTTCCAGATGCAGCTTCGCACGGGCTCATCATAAAGCAATCTTACACGGATTCGTTCTCAAAATTTCCAAATGCAGCTTCACACAGGCACATCATAAAGCAATCTCACATGGATTCCTTCTCAAAAGTTCCAAATGCAGCTTCACATAGGCTCATCATAAAGCAATCTTACACGAATTCCTTCTCAATATTTCCAAATGTAGTTTCACACAGACTCATCCTAAAGAAACCCTACCCAGGTTCCTTCTCATAATTTCCAGATGCAGTTTCACACAGACTCATCCTGAAGCAACCCTACCCAGGTTCCTTCTCATACATTTCCATATGAAGTTTCACATGGACTCATCATGAAGCATCCCTACCCTGGTTTCTTTTCATGAATTTCCAGATGAAGTTTCACATGGACTCATCATGAAGCAGTCATACCCTGGTTCATTCTCATAAATTTCCAGATGATGTTAAAAACGGACTCATCCTGGAGCAACCCAACCCAGGTTCCTTCTCATAAATTTCCAAATGAAGTTTCACATGGACTCATCCCGAAGAAACCCTACCCAGGTTCCTTCTCATGATTTCCAGATGAAGTTTCACACAGACTCATCCTGAAGCAAACCTACCCAGGTTCCTTCTCATGATTTCTAGATGAAGTTTCACACAGAATCATCCTAAAGAAACCCTACCCAGGTTCCTTCTCATAATTTCCAGATGCAGTTTCACACTGACTCATCCTGAAGCAACCCTACCCAGGTTCCTTCTCATACATTTCCAGATGAAGTTTCACACGGACTCATCATGAAGCAGCCCTACCCAGGTTTCTTCTCATGAATTTCCAAACGAAGTTTCACACGGACTAATCATGAAGCAGTCCTACCCAGGTTGCTTCTCATAAATTTGCAAATGATGTTTCAAACGGACTCATCCTGAAGCAACCCAACCCAGGTTCCTTCTCATACATTTCCAAATGAAGTTTCACATGGAATCATCCTGAAGCAACCCTACCCAGGTTCCTTATCATGATTTCCAAATGAAGTTTCACACAGACTCATCCTGAAGCAACCTTACCCAGGTTCCTTCTCATAATTTCCAGATGCAGTTTCACACGGACTCATCCTGAAGCAACCCTACCCAGGTTCCTTCTCATACATTTCCAGATGAAGTTTCACACAGACTCATCCTGAAGAAACCCTACCCAAGTTCCTTCTCATAATTTACAGATGAAGTTTCACACGGACTCATCCTGAAGCAACCCTACCCAGGTTCCTTTTCATAATTTCCAACTGCAGTTTTACACGGAATCATCCTGAAGCAACCTTACCCAGGTTCCTTCTCATAATTTCCAGATGCAGTTTCACACGGACTAAACCTGAAGCAACCCTGCCCAGGTTCCTTCTCATAATTTCCAGATGCAGTTTCACACCGATTCATCCTGAAGCAACCCTACCCAGGTTCCTTCTCATTTCCAGATGCAGCTTCACATGGATTCATCCTGAAGCAAACCTACCCAGGTTCCTTTTCATACATTTCTAGATGATGTTTTACCAGGACTCATTAAGAAGCAGCCCTATCCAGGCACCTTCTCATACATTTCCATATGAAGTTTCACCCAGACTTATCACAAAGCAACCCTACACAGGTTCATTCCAACATATCATTCAGAATTAAATCAGCCAAAGATTTATTCTGATACTTCTTCAAGATATGGTCAAGCATAGACTCGTTCTAATATTCGCCAACAATAACCTTTGGATGTCATCTATAATCCCATCTCCGATAACTCTCCATCATCTCTCCAAATGGCATCTTTAAACCCATTCCGTACACAATCAACTAACACATGGTCGAGTGAAAATTTTTGGGCACTCTATTGTCCAATCATCTTCCACCTTCAAGTCACGAATGGCGGCCTCGCCAATCTAACTCCTCAGGTTTAAGAAGATTGAATAGGGGCAGCTGTTGTACCCCAAAATTTTCCATCTCTTTTCTCAAGACATTTTCTCACAAGGATATTCAAAAGGTCAAGTTTGCACAAGTACAATTGGATTTTATTGGGCTTTCAAGCATCAAATTGAAGAAGAGCAAGCTTGCTTTGATTTCCCAAGCTTTGACTAGACTTTGGCCTCCTTTAAATTTGCTTCAATTTCACAAAGTTTCGACTTGAATTTGGCCTCCTTCAAGCTTGCTTCGATTTCCCAAGCTTCGGCTAGACTTTGGCCTCCTTCAAGCTTACTTCAATTTCCCATGCTTCGACTAGACTTTGGATTCCTTCAAGCTTGCTTCGATTTCACAAAGCTTCGACTGGGCGTTGGCTATCTTCATGCTTGCTTCGACTCACAACACAAGGGCTTCCCTCATGCTAGAAGACACAAGGCAATGGCTTCCCTCATGCTAGCATCGACAAGGCAATGGTATCCTTCATGCTGGCATCCACAAGGCAATGGCTTCCCTCATGCTAGAATCCACAAGGCAATGGCTTCCTTCATGCTAGCATCCGCAAGGCAAGGGCTTCCCTCATTCTAGCATCCACAAGGAAATGGCTTCCCTTATGTTTGCTTCGATTCCACCTTTAAACCCTTCAACACACACAGTTTCTACACTATGAGACACAACTGGTGGATTCGAAGAGCATACAAAAGGTCCATTCGATGAACATGAATTTGTGGATTTGAAGGACACGTATTTGGTGGCTTATTCGAAGAACATGAATTTGTTGGATTCGAAGAAAAAATATTTAGGTGGCCCATTCAAAGAGCATACAAAAGGCCCATTCAAAGAACATGGATTTGGTGGATTAGAATAACCTACATTTGGTGGTCCATTCGGAGGACATACCATTGTTCAATTTAGAGGACATACAATGGGTCCATTCGAAGAAAAAAAGTATTATTTTGTCTTTTGTTGAGTTTGGTGGAAGGATACTGAACAAAGTCCTATATGCTGCCAAGCCCAAGTCTGTTGTACTGCCATGAAACGGTCCTGCACCAAGCTCCCACAACACTCCAAAACTGATGCAAAGCATTCCTGCTATGTTGCTCCTAATTTGCACCAAACTAGCATATAAGAGCTGCACCTCGAAATCTATTAAAAGAACATACCCAAACTGTTTAAATTTCATTTGTTTTCCCCCCAAAACCTCATCCAAACAATTCAAAAAATAAGATGTTTCACAACACATCTAAGGGTGGCTTTTGAGTGGCTGGAGAGAGATTTGTTGGCAACACAAAGAGAGAAGAGAACACTTAAACACTCTTAAACCCAGAACCAAAAAACCCACACCTTTGTTTCTTTTCTTTCGAATCCAGAACCAAAAAACCCACACCTTTGTTTCTTTTCTTTCGAATCCAGAACCAAAGAAACACAACACCTATGTTTGTTCTCTCTTTCGAATCCAAGCTTTCCTATCATTCGAACTCAATTTCCTCCTTTCTTTAGAATTCAAGAATATTCAGGGTAGCAACTAAAAGTTCTAAACACCAACTCCAGATTCAAGGTAAGTCTTCCTGACTTTAAACTTTTTGTTTCAAGCATGAAAATAACCTTTTGTTTATTTTTTGTTTCTACCCTTTCGTATGTTTTCTTTTCTTGTCCAAATACATGTTAAGAACTGACCTGTACAGACCATAAAACAATATTAGCATGGCTTCGACCAATACTGATATCTAGGCCCAAACGAAAGAGAAATAGGTTGTATGGATCGAAGGATGCAGGCTTCGATACACACTGTTTCACACTCCCAAATCAAAGAAAACAAAAAGGGTGAGTGAATCGAATGGTGCATCCTTCAAACATTTTGCTTTGAAGGATCAAACAAAAGAAAACAAAAAGGTATGAATCGAAGGACGCATGCTTCGAACGCCCTGCTTCACAGCCCCAAACGAAAGAAAAAGTTTATGTGAATCGAAGGACATACGCTTCGAATACTGTATGAATAAAAAGATTCGCTTTTTCTCTCTTTTATGCAGTTTTGTTTTTACATTCAATATGGTTGTAATAATTAAGATTTTTATTGCTTTCCAATCCCCATTTGTACACTTGTATCCCCATCCCCTAAAGTGATGTAATAGCTTAGGATTTTAATTTCCGAAATTTACCGCTTTAATATAATTTTCTATTAATTAGGGTGTGTATGGCAAGAGTTAAAATCAACAAGTAGACAACCCAAACTCAAGACTAAGTGCATGCAATCAAACATACTATTCACACGTGCACCTCTAGGGTAATCTCACTTGTTGCCTCGGAAAATAGTGATGTCCCACGAATATGGGTGTTTTAGCAAAGACCCTCGATAAAAAGATCGTAGTCCCTCAATGTCCCTCGATGTTGCCTTCGGTAAATGATCTAGTCCCTTACGAAAATTGCTAAAACGTCTCATAAGTTTCCTTCTATGATTATACGATGACCCACGCCTGTCACTTCACATCCAACGATGGGGCTTCTTACCAATCAATGTTAAGATAGCAACATCTAAAGGAGGAGGAAAAGAACATTATACCTTTTGAGTAGGTAGGACGCTCGTAATTGCTTGCTCTTGAACTAAAACCATTTTCCACACTTACACTTTCAAAACATCTTCAAAAAAAAAACATCTCGTTGAACTATTTTCAAAACCAACACTTTGTATGCATTCTTATAGAGACGAGAATCATTACAAAGTTAGCCGCAACAAAGGAATTTTGCAAAATATTTTCAAACTTACACCCACCACAAAACACATTTCAAATAAAGCATTTTTTCAAAGTGATCTGGCAAGCAACTAAGAGCCTGTAGATAACTACGGATGAAAAGGATGTTAACACCTTCCCTTTTCATAACCTACCCCCCGAACTGAAGAAAACATATATAAAGGTCTTTCCTATTCTTTTCACCCTTTCCTTTATTGGATAAAAGAAAACTCAGTGGCGACTCTTGCTATCCGTAACAATTGTGATCAAATGCAAAACAACCAAGTCACTTCTTCCACCGTATCATAAGTGTTATGAAATTTTTTATGTAATTACCTATTTCTAGGAATTGCATATTGTACTCTCTCCTATTCAGAGGCATATTTATTAATAAAACATTTACTTTTTCAATCTTTCAATTGTGTTTTTTCCTTTTCGGACTTGTTTGCAAATACTACGATTATTTCTTGTGAATATTGTGTTGAAATCATTTTGGGGATTTGACAAATGAATAAAAGCATTTGGATAAAACATCGAAAAGCATTTTGGTTAGGAAAAACATCAAAAGAAAATCCATGACTACATCCACACCTGCGACTATAGCCGCATCCATTCTTATGTCAATGACTACACCCACGCCTACGCCTACGCCTCTGATACAAATATCAAAAATTTGATGACACCCATTCATCTTGTTCAATTAAATTCAAAATACCACGGTAATGCGACATACCACATTAGAGGGTCGACGACATAAAACCAATGGTTTAAAAGGAGAGAACGTAAAATTAACAAAAAGCATTTGGGGCATATACAAACATTTTGGGCATATACAAACGTTTGGGGAATATACAAACACTTGTTGTATATACATTTGGGGCATATAAAAAAAATCAGCGCATATACATTTAGGGTTCCATATCATCTTAGGGAATTATGCATGGCAATTTCCGAACACATCTTTGGTTAAAACCACAAACTTTCTTGGGGCTCATCATTGGATTATCTGATCCACAAAACAAACAAATACCTTGGTTGAGAACAGACACCACCGGTAAAACTCTGATCTTATCTTTAGTCTAAGTTATCTAAGATTTGATTACCAAAGCACTCTTCAAATATATATCCTTTACGTTGTGGTAGATATGCGAATTCTCAGAATTATATTATTTATCCTCTAGGTCGTGATAAATAGGTAAAACTAACTTCATGTCATTTAACCTCTAGGTTGTGATAAATGCCCAAACTTTTCAAACATCTATCCTCTAGGTTGTGGTAGGTGTGCAAATTATCGGGTTTATGTTATTCATTCTCTAGGTCGTAATGAATGCATAAGTCTATACTCGTGTTGTTTATCCTCTAGGTCGTGATAAACACAAAAACTTTTTCAATTATCTATTCTCTAGGTTGTGATAGGTATGCGAATTATCAGGACTATGATATTCATTCTCTAGGTCATGGTGAATACATAAGCCTATACTCGTGTCATTTATCCTCTAGGTCGTGATAAATGCACAGGTTCATCCTCATATTGTTTACTCTCTAGGTTGTAGTAAAAATAATGAAATCTGCAGTATAATCCATTGGGTTTGTCTCTACATGGTAATATATTATCAAGCTTTGTTTTATTCATCCCCTAGGTTTTGATGAATAGACAAAATCTACATCTTAAGTTTACCATGTTAGTCTCGAAGCATTAGTAATTTTATTTTCAAACTTTTATTATTTACCTCCAAGGTTATGGTATATACATGAGAAATCTATGATCGTTTTTAGGTATTAACGAGTTAGCCGCGTCATCATATCTAAGTCGAATCAAAACTTTCTGTTCAAACTCTAGTAAGATGATACGTCATCATATGTGCCTACTTTCTCAGTACTCATACGAACGATGTACATCATATCCTTATATTCTTTGGGACACATTTTGGGGTCTTCCATTAATTAATAACCCTCTGATTCGAATGTGTGAGACTTACGTATTCTCGCATTGTTCAATCGAAGGGTAATTAAATAAGGGCAGCTGTCATACCCCAAATTTGTCCTATTAATTTCAACAGTAATTTTATCTAAATTTCAATATTATTATGTTACTAATTTATAATCTCATTATTTCTTAGGGGTATATATTCATAAGAGGGGGTTGCTTGTTAAGATAAGGTCTTGGTTCGCTGGACCATTACATTCAGGCCCATTTTAAGAAATAAGAGGTGCATTGTACAAAACAAGGGTCTGGTGTTTTGGGCCATCAAAATCTGATGGCCTATAAAGAGTTAACGTGTTTTAGTAGGGGAAGGGGTGTGAATGTTTTTTTGGTCTGAACATTTGGGCTTCTCAAAGAAACTATTGATGCATTTTTTTTACGTTTTGTCCAACCGACTCATCAAGGGTTTTTGATATGTTTTTTTTTAATAGAAAGGGGTATGTTTATGAATTTTGTACATAGGGGGTGTGTTCTACCCCAAAATATTTCCTCTCATTTTATCAAGATTTCCCCTCACAAGACTCTTTGAACTTCAAACAGGATTAGGGTTTGCTCTGCTCAAGACATCTCCTTGCACTGATGACCTAAATTAGGGTTTGAGTTTGCACAGGGATTTTTGGACTTTCAATGCTCAAAGTGGCTTTCATACTTCATGTTGGACTTATAATATTGCCTCTACCAAGTTTCAAGCTTTGAATCAAATTTTTGCCCAGTCAATTGGACAGTTGACCTAGAAATCAGCTGTATTGGGGAAAAAGTCAATTGTGGCCAATTTACAGTCAAACCTCACAATTTTTGATCCACATCAACATTATAGACTCATATGAACCATTTTATCAAGTTTGGACCACAACTCCTCAAGAAATTTGATCAGATCATCAAAAGGGCAAAATGGTCATTTTTAGGGTTTTGACTGCAGAAAGGGAAATTTATGATTTTTAACCTAGCCAATGGCAAATTGGGTTCAAGCATGGATTCAAGGACTCAATGGCATCATCTTGACCCATTCACAAGGTTCAAAAGATCTCAAATGCATTGGATTGACAGATGAATTTTTCAAACAACTGATCAAAATTTGACTGTACACTGAAAAGTCAAACTTTCACTTTTTGGTCAAAATCAAGTGCCAAGGGTCATTTTTCATCAAAATGTGTCAAAAAACGAAACTTGTTCATCAAGAAACCTAATTTTTCAAATTAGGGTTTAAGATTGAAAATTTTCATAACTTAGAATTTTTCTAAGTTATGAAATTTTCTTATTTTTCCCCAACTTTGCCCAACATTTTAACCATGATGAAATTGGATTCAAACAAAACTTCAAACATGAATGTTGTAGTACTCCACAAATTCTACAACTTTGATTCACAAAGTTTTCCCAAAAGAATCTTGGATATCAAGTTATGATTTTTGGAACAAGGGTCCATGAAACTTTTAACTTAGTGAAATTTTGCCCTAGTTTAGGCAGGATTTTGACCTATCTTCATGACTATTTTTCACATAGTTCCACTTGGAATATCAAAATGCATTTCAAAGATGGATTGTAAAGCATGTTACAAGATTTCCAAAATGTCAAAGAACTCTCCAAAATCATTTATGGTTAGGGATAATCGAAGATTTGAATTTGGAAAAAACACACTTTGATCCATGGCATTTTCATGTTGACACAAGATGCAAAATCTGTCCAAACTTGCTTTGTACTTGATTACAAGTCTCTAAACCCTTCCACACTAAAAAAATTAAATGCAAATACAAAGGACAATGGTCTTATTCTGATCTTTGAAGCTTGGCACAATGAATTAATCCATTTATGGCATAAAGGTTGCAATACCATTTCCATAAAGCTTACTTTTTGCGATTTTGTATTTCTTGAGCCATGGACCTGATCTTTTGATACAAACAAAGTCCACAAACTTCAGAAAAAGGTCACCAACCCTATGCAGATCTTGAGCTAGCTTGTACAACCTTGGCCTTTCTCACTTCCTACCTTTTCTTCAAAAACAAGTCATTGTGCCAAAAGTCCACATCTTTAAAATCTGATATAACCAAAGGTTGTAAGCATTCCAAAAAAGTTTTACACATTGCCTTGAGCTAGAAACACGAGTTATTCAACCCTCAAGCCTTCCAAAACACAAAATCACCTTCTTCTTGCAAAATAGGGCAGTTTCTGCACTTTGAGTTCCATATCAAAAACTACTTGTGTGTTTTGCCCCAAACCTGTTCCAATACCTTCCATATAACCCACCTGAGCTATCCTAACCATTGGCCATTAACTGTAACTCCATTTGCAAGCTTCACCATTTCTGTTTTCAGCTTGTGCAGGTTGACTTCTACAAGCTTGTTCAAGCAAATCCAAAGCAAACAAAGCATTGGGGAAAGTTAGAGGAAGTTCAGGAAAGCTCACAAACATCTCAGGCCTCATTAAAAACCTCCACATTGCCATACACGAGTTCATCTGAAATAGGTATTTGTCAACTTTCTATCTCTCTATTTAGGAATCATTAGGTTTAGGTTTGTGAATAAAAAATGTAGTACTCATAGCCCTCAAGTTGTACATATGCATAGATTTCATTTAAGTTAAGTGTGCTGAGAGAATTTGATTGATGAACATCCTGAAAAAGTAAGGTTAGAAATTAGGGCCAGAGAAATTCTCTATGGTCTTTGAGAGTTAGATTAAGTTTTTTATATGGTTAGAATCGTATGATCATGCTCTATAACTTTCATGTTGCAAGTTTTCATTTTTAAGCACAAATGCAGGAGATACGAGTAGTACATCAGGCGTACGATTTTCTGGTTCAAAGGTTGAAGATGAAGTGGAAATGGGTTGGGCTGGCTTGTTTCTGTTTTTGACACCCCCTCTTTACTGATTGCACCCCCTGGCCCATTGTTTCATATTTTTGTATTTTTCTATTTATTTTTCATTTCTGATTTTATTTTATATTTTCTAAACATAAAAAAATATCAAAAACATTTTCATAAATTTTCACATTTTATTTTATTATTTTTTATTATTTTTTAGACATAAAATAATTATTAAATAGTATATACCTTTATTTTCTTTAATAAAAACAAATAAATATTATAGAAATATTATATGTTTTTATTTTTATTATTTATACATATAAAATAATATTTTTTCACATGTTTTATTTCTTAATATCTTTATATATATTTATATTTATTTTCTTGTATATAAATAAATAAAATAATATATATTGTCTTAAAACAAAAAACTAGGGTTTCCACCCTTTAAAAATAATATTTTTTCTAATATATTTTATTTTTTGGGACACTTGTATATATTTTTACTTTTTATTGTACATAAATAAATAATATTATAATATACATACATATTCTTAAACCAAAAATTAGGGTTTTACCCTTAACAAAAATATAATTTTTTTTATTATTTATTTTCTTTTTAATGCATTAAATATTTTATTTTTACATACACAAAAATAAACAAAAACTTTTTTGCATATTTATAATATATTGCATTTTTATTTAATTGTCTATTTAAATATTTGCCTATTTATTTATTTGCACAATTAATTCAATTTGGATGTAATAGTAAATCTTAGGGTTTTAATTTCTTGCAAAATAATCCCCATTCAAAATTGTATCCCCCTCCCCATATCAATGTTGTAATAGTCGTAGATTTATTTTACGCATTTATAGCTTTCAAATATGTCATGATAGAGATTAGGGTTTGTATGCAATATCCAAAATCAAAACAAATAGTTAGACCTAATACAAGACATAAAAGCATGTAAATTGACAACACAATGCACACATGAACCCCTAGGGTTTCATCCACTTGTTGCCTTTAAAATGTCCATGTTATGCATGTTGAGTATCTTGGCAAAACAAAAACAAAACAAAAGATCATAGTCCCTCGATGACGCTATCTTGGTTGCCTATACAAAATGATTTAGCCCCTCAAAAAATTTGCTAAGATAATTGGCAATATTGCTATCATGGTCAATACGATGACACGCGACTGTCTCGTTTAACATCCAAATACAAGGTTGTTTACCAAATGCAATGGTAAAACAACACTGTCAAAAGGGTTAAAAGTGTGTAGGAAAGATCTTTGAGTAGATAGGGTAGACAACTCTTAGTTACTTGATCAAAACTTGCAAAAACATCCTTGCTATTTTCAAACACACCTCACAACACAATTTCAATACATTTCCCAAAAAAACAAAACTTTCAAACATTGAAACATCTTTTCAAAAGACAATACACCTTTGTATACATTCAAACAAGAATCATCATAAAGGTTTCCACAATGATGGCCTCTTTTCAAAACATTTTCAAAACCACACACAAAAGCACCATTTCAAAAAATTGAAAAGCAAAAGCAAGTGATCTAAACAAGTAACTAAGATCCCATGGATAACCATGGATGAAAAGGGTGCTTGCACCTTCACTTTTCATAATCTACCCCCCGAACCCAAGAAAACATCTCAAAGGTCTTTGCTTTGCTTTTTGACCTTCCTTTGGATAAAATAAAAAGTCGGTGGCGACTCTTGCTAAACCGAAACATTTGCAAACACAAACGCAAAACCTCAAGTCAGTTCTCCCACCGCATCACAGAACTGGAGACTCTGCTGGGGATATGTCTAAAAGTTGGGTTACCTTAGGGTTTAGATCACCTTTTACATGCTTATCTTGTTTGCTTTGATTGCTTTACATTTGATTCTATTGTTTGGGTTTGAAATCCTCTACCCGGATTTGGGAAACATTCATAGGTAAATAGCAATACATTGTGGAAACTGTGTGGGGTATACCGACATGGTTGAAGCAATAGCTATATTAGTGCGACATATTTGTGGGTACCGGTAGCCTTTGAGTAAATCAAAGAGAATACGGGGCCGCTGAGTGATGTCATGAAGCACTAATGGACTTTTAGAACCTTTACTTGACCATCTTGGCCTTATTAGGGGTATTGAGATGACCGGCTTTGGTACAGTCCGAAGTTGGTAGATACTCGATACTACACTCATTGAGGGTTGTTTTCTTAGAATATTTCGGTCGCCAGTTAAGTGGCTAAACTGAAACAATGAACACAGAAAATAATCCAGTGATATTTAGCTCCTTAGAACCCGATTACTATTTATAGGACAGGTTGAGCCAACTAACTTCAAGAGGGTACTTACCTATGAAACCCCATGCAAGCCTGAAACTAGGAACTTGTGTGATCTGCTTGTACATATACTTGTGCATACATCATGAACATCATAAAGCATCATATGCATCCACTAACCATTTCAAGGGTTTGGATCTTCATCTTTGTTCTTGTTTTGTAGGTAATGGAATCTCTTCGCAGGAAAACAATTCAAGTCAACCTTGTGAGAATCCCTCCTCAAGTAAAGGAGCTTGCTTCCAAGATTCCAGAGAATTCTCCCTTCAGTGAAAGACATGGTAGACTTCTCAACTTGGTCAACTCCAACATTAATGAAGACATGGTGAAAGTTCTCTTCCAGTTTTTTGACTCCCTACACCATTGCTTCATATTTCCTGATTACCAACTAGTGTCTACTTTGAAGGAATTTTCTCAACTCCTGAGGATTCCTATTCTCCATCAACTACCCTACAACAGTACAGAAAGAGAACCAAAGCCTGAAGATGTTGCTCAAGCCCTACACTTGCAACCATCTGATATCAAAGGTCATTGGGAAACCAGAAGTGGTGTCAAGGGTTTCTTGGCAAAGTTTCTACTCGAGAAGGCACAAGACTGCTGGAATTCTCTAGATCTGCAAGCTTTTAAAGAGATTGTAGAACTTCTCATCTATGGGTTGGTCATGTTCCCAAACCCTGATCAGCTTATAGATCTGAATGCTGTCAAAATTTTCATATCTCGAAATCCTGTGCCTACATTGCTTGGGGATATCCTCCACTCATTTCACACATGAATAATGAGGAAAAGAGGTGTTATCATGTGTTGTACTCCTCTTCTAGCAAGGTGGTTTATTTCTCACCTTCCCCAATCAGTCTTGAAGAATGAGCAAGGCTTGAGGTGGTCACAACGATTGATGACTCTTACACATTCTGATGTTCATTGGTGTTCTTGGTCCATAGAAAATGTCATCATCATTGATCATTGTGGGGAATTCCCTAATGTCCCACTACTTGGCATTAGGGGAGGCATTACCTACAACCCCTGTTTGGCTCTGAGACAATTTGGGTATGCCCGAAGGGATGGCCCTCATGACATGCTGATTCCAGACTTGGTTTTTGACTTCGACAATGACGCTCAAGGACTTCGACAAAGGTTTATCCGATCTTGGAGGATGCCCAACAAAGTGGACAATAAGACATTGGGGCACAAGAATTCCATCCACCTTGAGCCTTACCTCAAGTGGGTACGAACCCGCGCCCAAAGTCTTATGATGCCTTACCCCTACATTCTGCCCATGATCAAAGAGCCTGTTATGCAAGGAGAGGTTCCATACACCCTCCTACATCCTGACATGCCAACATCATTGGAAGATTTGCAAAAGAGTTGGATACAGCTCAAGGAAGAACGAAATACTTTTGAAGCCAGCTTCTATGCCAGTGAGAAGAAGGTTTTGGAACTTACTCGTCAACTCCATGAAGAGCAGACTCTCAACACCTACATAGCACCGAAAAGGATGCGCAATGTCTTTTTACATTAGAATTTTGTATTATTTTTCCCATGGGGCACTTATGTACTAACAAATTCTATCTTATTAATATGACGTGCGTTCTTTTTTGTTTGTAACAAATTTGAATTTCTGAATCCTTGAATGCATTACATGAATACATATCATTCATCATATGCATAAGCAGGTCTTCACACCAGGTTTCCTTATCTCTTTGCTGTTTATTTCAGTAAGATGGATATAGAGCAGACGGTCAAAGACCTACAAGCGCAGAATTCACAGTTCCAACAACTCCTCATGACCTTGAAAAAGGGTCAGGAGGATCTTAAAGCACTATTGGAAAAGGAAAAGGAAAAAGAAAAGGAGAAAAAGAAAAAGAAAAGAGTTGGTGTGGCCCTTATGGGAAGAAGATTTGAGAACCAAGCTAGAAGAGTCCTATATTTCCCCTTGACATCTGATGAAGGGGTTGGCAAAGGAAAGGGAGCTGCAGTGCCCTCCGAGTCTGAAGAAGAAGAAGAAGAGGATGAAGATTACTCTGAGCAGCAGTAACCTCCTGTAGACGACAAGTATAAGAATC
Organism: Vicia faba; assembly: GCA_948472305.1. Taxonomy (NCBI): domain Eukaryota; kingdom Viridiplantae; phylum Streptophyta; class Magnoliopsida; order Fabales; family Fabaceae; genus Vicia; species Vicia faba. The sequence continues at coordinate 1,235,252,672 of OX451735.1, forward strand.
TAGAAGAACGTTTGGCAGCCATAGAGGTACAAAGAGTGTCTGGGCTGGATTTCGAGGAGCTAGGGTTGGTTGCTGGGATTGTGATTCCCCCTAAATTCAAGGTGCCTACATTTGCTAAATACGATGGTTTGTCTTGTCCGAAGATGCACCTACGGTCTTACGTCATAAAGATCTAACCTCATTCTTCTGATAAGGATCTGTGGGTCCACTTTTTTCAAGATAGTCTTTCGGGGAGGCAATTGGATTGGTTTTATCAGCTTGAGAGATCTGATGTACACAACTGGGAGGATTTCGCTGTTGCCTTCTACAGGCAATATCAATATAATGCAGATTTAGCACCTACTCGTACTCAATTACAGAGTATGGGTATGGTCTCTAATGAAGGATTTAAGGAGTATGCCCAGAAGTGGAGGGACTTGGCTGGAAGGGTGCATCCACCATTGTCTGAGAGAGAGCTTGTGGATATGTTTTTGGGGACCCTATCAGGTCCATTATTTAATCACTTGATCGGGAGCTCATCTACAGGGTTCACCGAGCTAATTTTAACTGGTGAAAGAGTCGAAGCTGGCATTAAGAGCGGTAAAATTCAAAAGGATACATCGGCTTCTGCTGCTATCAAGAAAACTTTTCCAGCCAAGAAAGAAGTCTCTGCTATTTACTCCCAGAGAAATCAAGGAAGAATGGAGCGCCGACCAGCGGTGGGGGCTGTGATGATTCAGAATTCCGGAGCCGATCAACCTCGAAACAGTCAACCCAGAACTAATCAGGCAAGGGTGGAAAGGCCTGTACGACAATTCACCCGAATCAATATGACACCTGCTCAGGTTCTCCTTTATCTGTTGAAGTTAAAGCTTACAAACTTGAAAGAGGCGCCGAAGAACCCAAATACCTCTTCTCCCTACTACCATTCAAATGAAAAGTGTGCCTATCATTCGGACAGCGTGGGGCACGACACCAACAATTGTTGGGCCCTCAAAAATAAGATCCAAGATTTAATAGATGCCAAAGAGGTGGAGTTTGACGCCCATGAAAAACCTAATGTGATATCCACTCCAATGCCAAAACATGGTCATAATGTCCATGCTGTTGTAGAAGATCTTTATGTTACTGATGTTGATGACTTAATGACTCCATTGCCAATGATCAAGATGAATCTGTTGAAAGCCGGGATTTTCCCGGGCTGTGAAAAAGATTGTTACCTTTATTCGACCTTACAATCCGGTTGTCCTCTATTGAAGTCAGGCATCCAATGACTGGTGGATAATCAAGAAATCCTCTTCAAGAAAACTCTTGTTACGTCTGTTACTCCTGTTACTCCAATCAACGATGTTGCTATAATCACCATTTCCAGCAATCTTTCCAAGGTCTCCAAAAGGCCTATTAAGATTACACCTGATCCAAAGTTTGTACCTATGAAGATAACAATGCCGGGGCCTATCCCATACAAGTCCAACAAGACAATACTGTAGAATTATGGAGGAGAGATCTTCTACCACGGTGTTAAGAAGATCGAATCATTTGAAGAATGTTCCGATTGAGAGACTCCTGATGTAGGAAATATTGCGGGGACAAGTAAGATCACCCGCAACGGAAGGATCTTCTCTCGAGAGATTTCTCCTCTAAGGGCAATCTTCGAACCCTCAAGTGCTCCTAAGGTTACTCCGGTGCCAGCCAACACATCTGTACGAACTCTAGTGATTGAAGAAATTATAACTCCCGAAGTTGTACCCTCTGCTGTTACTGCTGATAAAGGTAAGGGGATCCAAGAAGCACCCGTCAGGATGAGGGCTCAGCCTTTGGTCATCCCCTAGACCACTCAAAAGGAGATGGAGGAAATTTTAAAAATAATTAAGAAAAGCGACTATGATGTCGTAGAACAACTGGGGCAAACCCCTTCAAAAATATCTATGCTGGCCCTATTGCTCTATTCCGAGGCTCAAGCCAAAGCCTTGATCAAATTCCTGAAGACGGCCCATGTGCCTCAAGAAACCTCCATGGACCAGTTCCAAGAGTGTGTAGCCAGCCTAACCACCGACAATGGTCTTGGCTTCTCCGATGCCGATCTAACATCTAAGTGGAGAAAGCATAATGACGTGCTGCATGTCTCGGTGGAATGCAGAGGGACTACTCTTGCTCACGTTCTGGTTGATACCGGGTCATCTTTAAATGTCTTGCCTAAGAAAGCGTTGGACAGATTGGACTGTGAAGGTTTGACCTTAAAGCCCAGCAATATCATTGTAAGAGCCTTTGATGGTTCTAAGCGGATGGTCCACAGGGAGGTGGACATCCCAATTAAAGTGGGTACTGAAACTTTCCACTCCACATTTTATGTCATGGATATCCATCCCTCCTACTCTTGCTTGTTAGGAAGACCCTGGATTCATCATGCTGGGTCCGTTACGTCCACTCTGCATCAAAAGCTTAAGTACCCTGACCAGGGAAAAATTGTGACCGTTTGTGGCGAGGAGGAGTATATGATAAGCCATCTGAATTCATTCCGCTATGTTGAATTAGATGGTGAATTCATCGAGACCTCCTTTCAACACTTTGAAGAGGTTTCTCCTGAAGTTGCGGTAGCCAAGACAATGACTTCTGTGCCCATCATTACCAAACCTATGTCCTGGATGTCATCCCTTAAAGATGCGAAGGCTGTGATCAAGGAAGGAGGAAGCACAGTATGGGGACAACTGCCAGATTTTCCTTACAAGACAGATAAGTTCGACTTGGGTTTCACTGCTGCTAGTCAGAAGGTTGTGCGTTGCTCCCGGGCTGGAGGACCGCCATTGAAAATCACTCATCATGGAGTTCATGATTTAGAGGATGATGAAGAAGAGAGAAATTTTGAAGACTGGATCTTTCCAACTATTGAAGGAGGACTGAACAACTGGGAGGCGAAATACTTTGTTCCCATTACTTTCATCAATCAGTAATTTATCTTTTGAACATTTTCTGTTGGTATGTAATAATTTTTAAAACAATTCGTACACTTTTTGCCTTATGGCTTACCCGGGGCATATAGGTCCATTTGTAAGGGCTTGATTTTTCACCTTCATATGCCATTTTTAATGAATCATGGACGTTTTCATATATAAACTTTTGTGTTCATTTTCTTTCTTTTAAATTTTATTTTGTTTAAAGGTGGTTATCCCTTACACACACCCACACTCACAAAATGCAGGTACCCATCCACTCCGGATTCCATGGGTAAAAATTATGCTATGGCCTTCAGTGACTCTGAAGATCTGGTCAATCATGCCGAATACGAAGGTGATGAAGACTGTGAAGTGCCTAAAGAGTTGGCCAGACTTTTACAACAAGAAGAAAGGGCTATTCTACCTCACGAGGAGTTGTTAGAGACTATCAACTTGGGAACAAAGGAAGACAGAAAAGAGGTTAAACTGGGTGCCAACCTAGAGCCAAGTGTCAAAGAGCGTTTAGTTCAGCTATTGAATGAATATGTTGAGATCTTCGCCTGGTCCTACAAAGACATGCCGGGACTGGATACAGATATTGTGGTTCACCGTCTCCCTACAAGAGAAGACTGTCCACCAATCAAACAGAAAGTTCGTCGAATGAGGCCTGACATGTCCGAAAAGATCAAAGCCAAAGTGATGAAGTAGTTCAATGTTGCCTTTCTTGCTGTTAACATTGTGCCCGTGCCTAAAAAGGACGGCAAAGTCAGAATGTGCATGGATTACAGAGACTTAAATAGGGCTAGCCCTAAAGATGACTTTCCACTACCGCACATTGACATCTTGGTTGATAATACAGCTCAACATAAGGTATTCTCTTTCATGGATTGATTTTCAAGGTAAAACTAGATCAAAATGGCCCCTGAAGACATGGAGAAGCCTATTTTTGTTACGCAGTGGGGTACCTTCTGCTATAAAGTGATGCCATGTGGACTGAAGAATGTCGGGGCAACCTATCAGCGTGCCATGGTAGCTTTGTTTCATGACATGATACATCATGAGATTGAAGTCTACGTAGACGATATGATAGCCCGTTTACAGACAGAAGAAGAACACCTCGACCATCTGCAAAAGCTGTTTGTCAGATTGAAAGAGTACAAGCTCAGACTGAACCCTAACAAGTGCGCTTTCGGAGTCAGGTCCGGTAAACTTTTGGGATTCATCGTCAGTAACAAAGGCATCGAGGTTGATCCTGCCAAAGTCAAAGCTATACAAGAAATTCCTGCCCCTCGCACTGAAAAGGATGTCAGAGGTTTCTTGGGATGCCTAAACTACATCGCAAGGTTCATTTCTCACCTAACATCTACCTGTGAACCAATCTTCAAGCTATTGAAGAAAGATCAGGTGGTTAAATGGAATGATGACTGTCAAGTTGCTTTCAATAAAATCAAGGAGTATTTGCTGGAACCTCCTATCTTGATGCCACCCATTGAAGGAAGGTCGCTAATCATGTATCTGATTGTTTTGGATAATTCAATGGGGTGCGTACTGGGCCAACATGACGAGTCTGGCCGAAAAAAGCATGCCATTTATTACCTTAGCAAAAAGTTTACCGACTGTGAGACTCGCTACTCACTGCTCGAAAAAACTTGCTGCGCTTTGGTATGCGCTGCTCACCGGCTAAGGCAGTATATGTTGACACATACCACTCTGCTGATTTCTAAAATGGATTCGATCAAGTACATCTTCAAGAAGCCTGCTCTATCTGGAAGAATCGCTAGATGGCAGATGATCCTCACCGAATATGATATACAATACACAACCCAAAAAGCCATAAAGGGGAGTGTGCTAGCCGATCATCTGGCCCATCAAGCTGTCGAAGATTACCAATCCATGAGGTTCGACTTTCCCGATGAAGACATTATGACATTTGACAACATTGAAGGTAATAGACTGTATGACGGACCTGAACAAGGATCCCGATGGACCCTGTACTTTGATGGTGCTTCAAATGTACCTAGGAACGGTATCGGCGTGGTACTTATCTCTCCAAAAGGTTGCCATACACCTTTCACCACTAGACTCTGTTTCAGTTGCACCAACAACATGGCCGAGTATGAAGCTTGTATCTTTGGTCTCAAAGTTGCTATTGACTTGGGAATCAAATCTTTGATTGTATTTAGGGACTCAGCTTTGGTTATCAGTCAAATCAAAGGAGAGTGAGATACTAAACATCTGAACCTCATCCCTTACAAAGAACATGTCTTGACATTGTTACCACATTTCGAGAAGATTACCTTCGAGCACTTCCCGTGAGAAGAGAATCATTTGGCAGATGCGCTAGCTACAATGTCCTCCATGTTTAAACTTAACTGGGATAATGAGGCTCCTCAAATCACCATTGAACGAATGGATGAACTTGCACATTGTCACGAGATTAATACCGAAGAAGTAGTGGACCGACCTTGGTTTTATGACGTCAAAAGGTATCTCGAAGCACAAGAATACCCGGAAGGAGCATCAGTCAACGACAAAAAGTTCTTAAGGAAGTTCGCGGCCAAGTTCTTTCTGAGCAATGGTATCCTATACAAGCGCAATCTTGATTGTGTCCTACTCTGTTGTGTGGACAAGGTTGAAGCTGAGCAGATCATGGTTGAACTACAAAATGGCACATTTGGCACCCACTCAAGCGGTCATACGATGGCTAAAAAGATTCTATGGGCAGGCTATTACTGGTCTACCATGGAAGCTGATTGTCATCAACATTCCCGTACTTGACACAAATGCCAAATCTATGCTGACAAGGTACATATACCTCCAGTTCCTCTCAATGTCTTAACAGCTCCTTGGCCATTCGTGATGTGGGGAATCAACATGATTGGAGAGATCAAGCCTACAACATCCAATGGACACCGTTTCATCCTGGTGGCCATTGATTACTTTACCAAGTGGGTCGAGGCAGCTTCCTTCGCCTCCGTTACAAAGAATGTGGTTGCCCGCTTCATCAAGCAGAACCTCATATGCCGGTATGGTATCCTCGACAGGATCATCACTGACAACGGTACAAATTTGAACAATACTATGATCACCGCTCTGTGTGAGCAGTTCAAGATTTAACATCACAATTCATCTCCCTATCGGCCAAAGATGAATGGTGTTGTTGAAGCTGCGAACAAAAATATCAAGAAGATCATTTAAAAAATGACAGTCACCTACAAAGACTGGCATGAGATGTTACAGTTTTCTCTGCACGGGTACCGTACCACATCACACACTTCAACTGGGACAACACCCTATTCTTTGGTATACGGCATGGAAGTTGTTTTACCTATCGAGGTTCAGATTCCATCCTTGAGAATCATGAAAGATGCTGGTTTGAGTGAAGACGATTGGATTCAGACCCGGCTTGATCAACTTAACTTGATTGATGAAAAACGACTTACTGCTATTTGCCATGGTCAGGTGTTGTACCCCAAAATTTGCCCTCCCATATTCTTCAAGATTTGCAAAGAGCATGCTTCAAAATATCCCAAGGGTTGCACAGTTCAAGGACCTCCTAACAGTCAAAAACTAGGGTTTTGGTTATGGCAAAGAAATTGAAGTTTCCAAGGGTCCAATCAAGTCCCACATACCTACAAACATGGTCAAGCATCCATATGCCAAGTTTCAAGACTTACAGCACAAAATTGCACAGTCAAAAACCCTAATTGCTCAACAGTCAACTGTAGGGGTAAAATGGTCATTTGACAGTCAAAAGTTCAAATTTTTGGTCAACATCTTATTTTGAAGCCACAAACATCATTTTATCAATGCTTGATCATGAGTCTCAAGATGCAAAAGTTTCCATATTTGGACAGTTGAAAAGTCAACTGTAACTTGACCAAGGCATAACTTCCACATGGTTTATCAGAAAAATTCCATCCAAAGCTCATTTTTAAGAGAAATACATTTCCTACAACTCCTCTTCACACTTCAAGTCCAAGAAATGCTCTCACAAAAAGTTATCAATTTCAACATTATAGGTCATTTTCAAAAGTCAACAAAAAGGCACTTTAAGTCAAAGACCATAACTTGAGATTTGTAAATCAAAATGACATGGTACCAAAGGAATTGGTTAGAGGACTTCAAGACCTTTCCAAAATGTCCAAGAACGTGATCATAGCTTAAAAATTGAGCAAGATATGCCTTGTGGAAGTTGGGAAATTTTTGGGAATTTTGAAAAGTCAACTTTGCTTCAAATGCCTCAAAATTGCTAATGGGCCACATTTTCTACCAAGAATTATTATCCAAAGGCTATGCACGACCATTTGACCCAAAGGGGATTTATTTCATCATTTTTTATTATTTATTTGAATTTTTATCACCATTAATTCATTTAATTAAATAAAATATGACAAAAATACTAAACAAATGTTTTTGAATCCTTTTATGCAGCATATGCCCTCATTATTCACTCAAGATCTCGTGCACATCAAAAAAGGAAAGATTTTGTGCAAATTGGCTTGTTCTTCATGAGGAAAAGATTGAAAAAGATACCATGAGAATCAAATCTCAAAAACATCAATGCAAAGGTTAATGGACTTGAATTCTTACCCTAATTCGTTCCATATACATACTCAAACACAACCCTAATGCTAGAGACCTTGAAGCTGCGCTCAGAAAAGAATACACACTTTGCATTTTTTGTTAAAAACTTCAAAACTGAAAACACAGTTCCAGGGCAATTCAAAGCAAAGTAATCATTCCAATAGCTTGCCAAGGCATCAAGGAAACTTTCTGGATCAAAACCACAGCTTCTAACCTCAAGAAACGGTAGAACGAGGCCGTCCTGTTCTTGATATTTTGCATTTTCGTGTTTTGATTTATATGTCATATTCATACATTCTAATGCTTGTTTTACACTAATATGGACTCACTGAAACTGATGGCACCATTGAATTGGATTAATGTTACTTGTATAAAGAATTGCCATGGTTATTTTTTAGGGTTGCAGGAACTATGAATTGGGGCTTTACGTTTGAGGAAAAATCAGGCAACAAGACCTATGCCATTAGAATCAGAAGCTTCATACGAATCATTCCCACTAGTCGCGCTCAATTTATCATTGGCCAATTTCTAATCGCTATTTTCATGTTCTTCATTTAGTGGGGGTTTAAAACCCCCGCTATCTCTTTTTTATTTACAGGCAGCATGAAGAAGATGGAGGACGTGTCCACTGATCATAGGCGCGATTGAATTTTCGCGCGATGGACACCACTAATCATTGTTTTACGTTATATTATTTATTTTCCATATTATATTCCAAACGCGCTAATGGTTCAGTTGGTAGGCATATGGCTTGGTAAGCACTGGGACCTGGGTTCGATTCCCAGGTCCCCTCCCTTCTCAATATTATTTTTCCTTCTATATTTCCATGCAGCGTTCCCTTCAGAAGTCCACCATGCACTCTACGCTCAAGCTGGCCACGCGTCCCACAACATCAATCCAATGGCCATGATCTGAAGAACACCATACGCATTAGTCAAACGTGCCACACACATCCTAGAAAAGTCAAGAGGGCCTTCCTCAAATGGGCCAAATTGCTGGGAATTTACCTCCAAAATTGGGGTCAACACCCCCCATTGGTTTGCATTTTTTTTTTTTCATTGTTTCTATTTATTTGTTTTATTTACTTTAGTCAATTCATCAAAATTAATTTTAACAAAATATAAAAAAATCAGAAAAGGCAAAATAAAAATATATTTTATTATTTAATTCACTAATGTTTATTTTGTAAATAAATTTAACAACTAATTTAGTTTTAATTCTAGGTTTAATTTTAATGTTTTTTTTATAAACTAAAAAATGTAGAATTAGGGTTTTAAATACTTTTATTCTTTTTCTTTTCTTTTTCCATTATTAAATATTAATTATTTTTATAAATAAATATGCCATGTAAATAATTAATGTAAATTAGGTCAAAATAAGAATATTTTTTTTAATAAATTAAAAAAACAATTTAGAACTAGGGTTTTAATTAACTTTTTAATTCCAATTTAATTTTCTCATTAAACTCCATAAATACAAAAACTCCAAAAAAATCCTTTCTTTTATTTAAATTTAATTAATTTCATAATTTCAATTCAATTTCTTTAAAAGGGTCCAACGCCCTCGCATTCCCGATTTTATTTCTTTTCGCATTTACTTTTATTCCCTTTTTATATAAATTTCATGTATTTATCCCAAAGCCTTGTAATAGATTAATTAGGATATTTATCTTTCCTCATTTTTATTTCAAATCGGGTCTTGGATTAATTTGGCGATGTAGACCCGCGCCTTTGTAATAGCGTAGGACTTTTAATTCCGCATCTTTTAACTGTTAATAACTTGCATGAAAGAATGAATGCCAACAATAAAAAACAAAGCGTAGATCACCAATGCATGAACAAGACAAATATAACTGAAAACGACAGACAATTCACACACCACCCCTAGGGTACGTCTCACTGTTGCCTTGCCCCTCGAAATGTGGTCGTCGAGTAGAGGATGTTTTAGTAAGTCCTCATGTCCATGAACATAGCATGAGGGTAGCTTCTAAGGTGTCTTCTTATTGCTCTGGTGACCACAATGTCCCGAACCCTCGAATTGACCTGAACACCTCCAACGGTGGTGCTACCTACCTCTCAATGGTGGGATGGCACTACTTTAAGGACATTTACATAGACGAATTCCTTAGGGTAGGTAGATGACTCGTAGATTCTTGCTCTAATTCAAAACAAATCAAAAACTCTTTTCACACCGACACTTTTCAAAAAGCTTTTAAAAAGCAATTTTTTCAAACACTCTTGAGGACTGATACAAGAGTCGAACTGAAATTTTCAAAGAAACTTTTTTAAACCCACAGTTGAAAAGCAAACAAACAATTTTGAAAACACAAATGAGCAAGTATCTAAGAGCCCATGGATAACCATAGATAGAAAGGGTGCTAACGCCTTCCCTTTCTATAAATCTACCTCCCGAACCGAGAGCAATCTCTATAAGGAATTTTTCTGTGCTTTTGTCCTTTCCATTTGGAGAAAATAAAAGACGGTGGTGACTCTTGCTTCCGCGACATTTCGCGAACCAGCGTTAAACAGTCAGTTCCAGATCCACCGATCACATCAGGCATATCAGAAACGTATGATCAAGGCCTTCAATAAGAAAGTCAAGAGGCAAGTATATCAAGTCGGAGACCTCGTAATCAAGCGGATCATCTTGCCACAAAGTGATCCAAGGGGCAAATGTACTCCTACTTAAGAAGGACCATTTGTGATCAAAAACATCTTTTCTGGTGGGGCAATGATCCTGACCACCATGGACGGCGATGACCTGCCGCACCCTGCGAACGCAGACTTAGTCAAAAGATACTATGCATAAACAACCCTACAAGTCGAAAACTCAAAAGGGCGACTTGGGCAAAAATGGGCATCCCGGTGAATCAAAAACCCGAAAGGGAGGTCCAGGCAAAAATTAGGGATAAAACAAAAAAATATGTACACCCGGCAAGTTGAAAACCCGAAAGGGTGACTTGGGCAAAAAAGGGTTTCCCGGTGGATCGAAAACCCGAAAGGGCGGTCCATGCAAAAGTTAGGGAATTAAAGCGTATGACTATGTCTCGTCGGATCACTTTAAGGACAATCTCTTCACGGACAAGCTCCAAGCTTCTGATCAATCCAATCATCTGCGGTCGAAGCAACAAATGGACAAGATACTCAGAGTTACGAAGGCTATAGCAGAATGGGAACCCAATGGAATTGTTACACATAGCCATCTTTCTTTGTATAATTTTTTCTCAATTTTATGACAACATTCTCTTACTAGGATGTCTGTCTCCTTTGTACAAAATACTTACACAAAGTTAATACAAAGATACTTCAAAGTGCAGAAAACTATTTTCCGTTTATTTTTCTTTACACTTATGTTTCATTTGAAAATGTCCAATGATTTATTAAATGATCATATGCATTTGAATATAATCACTGCTTACAAATAAAACGAAATAAGGAAAAAATAATTACTGACAGATTGAAAATATGGGAAAACGTCTTTAGGCTATTCCAGGAAAAATCCTCAGCAGAGCTAAAGCCTTGAAATACATATCCCCGGCGGAGTTAAGTTTCAAAATCCCCATCAGAACTAAGTTTCCAAACTCCCAATCCTCAGCGGAGCAAAACTTTGAACTGCAGACCCTCAGTGAAGATGGAACTTTCTTCCCCAACGAAGTCCAAAACTTCAACCCTAAAACCCCGGTGGAAGACCATCTAGTTTCCTCCAATTCCCCAGAGAGTTGTCTTAAAAACCAGAAGATTCTTCTGCAAGTTATCTTAGATCTTGACATATAACCAGACGACAGCTTCGGATAATTCCTCAGTAGATTGGCACGCAACCCAAGCCCGTGAGAACTCTTCAACAAAATAAACATTCTCCCCACAAAGTTATTTCCCAACAGATCGAAGATTCTCATTCTCATTTCTCCAGTTGAAGCCTCCCATGTTTCAATTCCCCAGTAGAGATCGTCAGAGTTTTCCTTATTCCCCAGCCATAGTCATTAAAATTCTCTGGATTCCTCAAGTAGGTTTCCCAAGCAGACTTGAAGGATCCCTATATCTCCAGGAAAGTCATGAAGGATTCTCACATCCCCACAGGTTGTCAAATTTCTTGTTAATCCCCACTAGTTGCCAAGGATTTTCTATCCCCAACGGTGGTCCAAGGATTTCTCATTCTCAGCAATCAAAGATTTTGAATCTCCAACAGCGGTCAAGGATTTATTTTCCCCGGCAGCAGTCAAAGATTTCATTATCTCCAGCTATCAAGGATTTATTTTCCTCAGCAGACGGTTAATCAGCTTACATGCGCATCCATTACATTCATATATCATAAACATTGATAGAACTCATTTTATTGCATCATACATGTCATGCAACATAACTTTGTGTTTCAGCTAACATTTTACCCTTTTCAGGATGAGATTAAAAGTTATCGTTAACAACTATTCAAAGATTTCAGATACAGTACGGATACACTCCAAGACATGGAAGTCATTCTGTTACTCATTCGGATCTCTTATTCAGATACAGTATAGATACACCCCAGACGCAGAGGTCATTCTACTACTCATTCAGACTTCATCAATCATATACAGACTAGATACGCTCCAGACACGGAATCCATTCTACTCCTCATTCAGATTCAACTATCAAATTCAAGTTCAGATACACTCTAGAAACGGAAGTCATTCTGTCATTTATTCAGATCCCAGTTACAATACGGATACACTCCAAACACGGAAGTCATTCTGCTACTCATACAGGTCTCAACTTCAGATACAGTCCAGATACGCACAAGAAACGGTTGCCATTCTGTCACTCATTCAGAATTTATCCCCAGCCCAGAGATGCTCCATACACTGATGTTTTTCTGTGGCCCATTTAGAATTCAGATACAATACAGATACACTCCAGACACGGAATTCATTCTGATATTCATTCAAGAATAAAATACATTTACAGCTCAGATATGCTCCAGACACGGATGCCATTCTTTTGCTCATACAAATCTAATCTCCAGATACAACTCAGATACGTTCCAAATACGAATACCATTTTGGTATTCATTCTCCTGATTTTCAACAAACAGTCTTGAATGGCATCTCTAAGCCCATCTCCAGCAAGATTCTACCATCTCCAAATGGCATCTTTAAACCCATTCCCTCATTTCCATTTTGACGAGTGCAAATTTACGGGCACTCTAGTGTCCAATCCTCTTTTACCTCCGAGTCACGAAAGGCAAACTCTCCAAACTAACTCTTCAGGTTCAAGAAGATTGAACAGGGGCAGCTGTTGTACCCCAAAATTTGCCCTCTCATTTTATCAAGATTTCCCCTCACAAGACTCTTTGAACTTTAGACAGGATTAGGGTTTGCTCTGCTCAAGACATCTCCTTGCACTGATGACCTAAATTAGGGTTTGAGTTTGCACAGGGATTTTTGGACTTTCAATGCTCAAAGTGGCTTTCATACTTCATGTTGGACTTATAAGATTGCCTCTACCAAGTTTCAAGCTTTGAATCAAATTTTTGCCCAGTCAATTGGACAGTTGACCTAGAAATCAGTTGTATTGGGGAAAAAGTCAATTGTGGCCAATTTACAGTCAAACCTCACAATTTTTGATCCACATCAACATTATAGACTCATATGAACCATTTGATCAAGTTTGGACCACAACTCCTCAAGAAATTTGATCAGATCATCAAAAGGGCAAAATGGTCATTTTTAGGGTTTTGACTATAGAAAGGGAAATTTCTGATTTTTAACCTAGCCAATGGCAAATTGGGTTCAAGAATGGATTCAAGGACTCAATGGAATCATCTTAACCCATTCACAAGGTTCAAAATATCTCAAATGCATTGGATTGACAGATGAATTTTTCAGTCAACTGATCAAAATTTGACTATACACTAAAAAGTCAAACTTTGACTTTTTGGTCAAAATCAAGTGCCAAGGGTCATTTTTCATCAAAATGTGTCAAAACATGAAACTTGTTCATCAAGAAACCTAATTTTTCAAATTAGGGTTTAAGATTGAAAATTTTCATAACTTAGAATTTTTCTAAGTTATGAAATTTTCTTATTTTTTCCCAACTTTGCCCAACATTTTCACCATGATGCAATTGGATTCAAACAAAACTTCCAACATGAAAGTTGTATTCCTCCAAAAAGTCTACAATTTTGATTAACAAAGTTTTCCCAAAAGAAGCTTGTATCTCAAGTTATGATTTTTGAAACAAGGGTCCATGAAACTTTTAACTTAGTTAAATTTTGCCCTAGTTTAGGCAGGATTTTGACCTATCTTCATGACCATTTGTCACATAGTTCCACTTGGAATATAAAAATGCATTTCAAAGATGGATTGTAGAGCATTTTACAAGCTTTCCAAAATGGCCAAGAACTATCCAAAATCATTTATGGTTATGGAGAATCGAAGATTTGAATTTAGCAAAAACTCACTTTGATCCATCGCATTTTCATGTTGACACAAGTTGCAAAATATGTCCAAACTTGCTTTGTACTTGATTACAGGTCTCTAAACCCTTCCACACTCAAAAAATAAATGCAAATACAATGGAAAATGGTCTTATTCTGATCTTTGAAGCTTGGCACAATAAATTAATCCATTTATGGCATAAAGGTTGCAATACCATTTCCATAAAGCTTACTTTTTGCAATTTTGTATTTCTTGAGCCATGGATCTGATCTTTTGATACAAACAAAGTCCACAAACTTTAGAAAAAGCTCACCACCCCTATGCAGACCTTGAGATAGCTTGTACAACCTCGGCTTTTCTCACTTCCTAACTTTTCTTCAAAAACAAGTCATTGTGCCAAAAGTCCACATCTTTGAAATCTGATATAACGAAAGGTTGTAAGCATTCCAAACAAGTTTTACACATAGCCTTGAGCTAGAAACATGAGTTATTCAACCCTCAAGCCTTCCAAAACACAATATCACCTTCTTCTTTCAAAACAGGGAAGTTTCTGCACTTTGAGTTCCATAGCAAAAACTACACGTGCGTTTTGCCCCAAACCTGTTCCAATACCTTCCATATAACCCACCTGAGCTATCCCAACCATTGGACATTAACTGTAACTCCATTTTCAAGCTTCACCATTTATGTTTTCAGCTTGTGGAGGTTGACTTCTACAAGCTTGTTCAAGCAAATCCAAAGCAAACAAAGCAGTGGGGAAGGTCAGAGGAAGTTCAGGCAAGCTCACAAACATCTCAGGCCTTATTAAAAACCTCCACATTACCATACACGAGTTCATCTGAAACAGGTATTTGTTAACTTTCTATCTCTCTATTTAGGAATCATTAAGTTTAGGTTTGTGAATAAAAAATGTAGTACTCATAGCCCTCAAGCTATACATATGCATAGATTTCATTTAATTTAAGTGTGCTGAGAGAATTTGATTGATGAACATCATAAAAAAGTTAGGTTAGAAATTCGGGCCAGAGAAATTCTCTCTGGTCTTTGAGAGTTAGATTAAGTTTTTTATATGGTTAGAATCGTGTGATCATGCTCTATAACTTTCATGTTGCAAGTTTTCGTTTTTAAGCAAAAATGCAGGAGATACGAGTTGTACATCAGGCGCGCGTTTTTCTGGTTCAAAGGTTGAAGATGAAGTGGAAATGGGTTGGGCTGGCTTGTTTCTGTTTTTGACACCCCCCCCCCTCTTTACTGATTGCACCCCCTGGCCCATTGTTTCATATTTTTGTATTTTTGTATTTATTTTTCATTTCTGATTTTATTTTATATTATCTAAACATAAAAAAATATCAAAAACATTTTCGTAAATTTTCACATTTTATTTTATTATTTTTTATTGTTTTTTAGACATAAAAATAATTATTAAATAGTATATATATTTATTTTCTTTAATAAAAACAAATAAATAATATAGAAATATTATATATTTTTATTTTTATTATTTATACATATAAAATAACATTTTTTCACATGTTTTATTTCTTAATATATTTGTATATATTTATATTTATTTTCTTGTATATAAATAAATAATATAATATATATTGTCTTAAAACAAAAAACTAGGGTTTCCACCCTTATTAAAAATAATATTTTTTCTAATATATTTTATTTTTTGGGACACTTGTATATATTTTTACTTTTTATTGTACATAAATAAATAATATTATAATATACATACATATTCTTAAACCAAAAATTAGGGTTTTACCCTTAACAAAAATATAATTTTTTTTATTATTTATTTTCTTTTTAATGCATTAAATATTTTATTTTTACATACATAAAAATAAACAAAAACTTTTTTGCATATTTATAATATATTGCATTTTTATTTAATTTTCTATTTAAATATTTTCCAATTTATTTATTTGCACAATTAATTCAATTTGGATGTAATAGTAAATCTCAGGGTTTTAATTTCTTGCAAAATAATCCCCATTCAAAATTGTATCCCCCTCCCCATATCAATGTTGTAATAGTCGTAGATTTATTTTACGCATTTATAGCTTTCAAATATGCCATGATAGAGATTAGGGTTTGTATGCAATATCCAAAATCAAAACAAATAGTTAGACCTAATACAAGACATAAAAGCATGTAAATTGACAACACAATGCACACATGCATCCCTAGGGTTTCATCCACTTGTTGCCTTTAAAATGTCCATGTTATGCATGTTGAGTATCTTGGCAAAACAAAAGATCATAGTCCCTCGATGACGTTGTCTTGGTTGCCTATAGAAAAGTATCTTGGCAATATTGCTATCATGGTCATTACGGTGACCCACGCCTGTCCCGTTTAACATCCAAATACAAGGTTGTTTACCAAATGGAATGGTAAAACATCACTATCAAAAGGGTTAAAAGTGTGTAGGAAAGATCTTTGAGTAGATAGGGTAGACAACGCTTAGTTACTTGATCAAAACTTGCAAAAACATCCTTGCTATTTTCAAACACACCTCACAACACAATTTCAAAACATTTCCCAAAAAAATAAAACTTTCAAACATTGAAACATCTTTTCAAAAGACAATACACCTTTGTATACATTCAAACAAGAATCATCACAAAGGTTGCCACAACGATGGCCTATTTTCAAAACATTTTAAAAACCACACACAAAAGCACCATTTCAAACAATTGAAAAGCAAAAGCAAGTGATCTAAACAAGTAACTAAGAGCCCATGGATAACCATGGATGAAAAGGGTGCTTGCACCTTCCCTTTTCATAATCCACCCCTCGAACCCAAGAAAACATCTCAAAGGTCTTTCCTGTGCTTTTTGTCCTTTCCTTTGAATAAAATAAAAAGTCGGTGGCAACTCTTGCTAAACCGAAACATTTGCGAACACAAACGCAAAACCTCAAGTCAGTTCTCCCACCGCATCACAGGGTGCATTTACAGCTTAGGGTGGCCCAATAAATAAAAAATGTTAGCCCATAGCAAATTTTTTTCACCAGAGTTCATTTGCATTTTTTTCTTTTCTTATTACAATTATTATTATGCATATTTTATAAAAACATTATTATTTATTATTATTTATATTATTATTTTATTCTGTTTTTAAGAAAAATATGAAAACCCATTTTTGGACACGGTTGACTAAGTCAACCGAGGGTTTTGAAACCCTAATCCCAATATCATCCCTTGTTCGCGTTCTTGGTCTCTATGCTAAGAAACCCAAGCCCAAGAAACATTTACTGTACAAATAAAGAAAAAATCATATTACAAAAACCAAATAAATCAAAACATAATCAAGTATTTACCAAATCATATTCAATCAATAACAAATCAAAATTTTCAATACAATAATAGTTCAATTTTACAAATCAAATCCAGAATAAATCAATTCTAACCCTAATTTTCCTAATTTTCCTAATTCGATTCCTAATTCTATCAATCTAATTCGTAACAGATAATCAATACAACAATTTTCCTAATTCAATCTCTATAAGTACCTAATTCTAAAACTAACTAAGGGGGAGGAAAATATAACAGAAAATGAGGAGAAGAAGCAGAAGTTGCGAATCAACCTTTTTGCTTGAGATCTGGGTTTCAATTTCTGAACCCCTAGATTTGTGTTGTATCATCGTTACCGCACCAGCGTTACATATATAATCAGAATAAAAGGAAGACATCAATATAAGGAGAAGGCAGGCGAGAAGAATTAACAAAATCAAGAAGATTCACGACAAGGATCAAGTAAGCCTAACACTTAGCTTAGTTTAAAATTGTTGGTGGTGGTGGTTGCAGACCGCATGATTAAAGTTTGAATTGTTGTTTCTATGAAAATCTAGGACTTAGGGTTAGATTTTGGGATTAGGGTTCATAGGGTTCTTGGGGGTTAGGTTAGGGTTTTAAGGTTTGGGTGAAGATCTTCAACGATTTTGGGTTCCTCACGATGGAGCAGATAAACACATGAAGATCCCGGTTGAACTTCAACCGGGGATCTGAGGGAATAGGTTACCCTACAGTGGTTAAAGGTTGGAGCCGCCTGCAGAAACAATTTCTGGCCGGCGGGGCGAGTTCCGATCGCCTAGAGAGAAGTGAGAGTCTCGCGTCTCTCTCTAAAGTTTTTTTATTTTGTTTGGGAGAAGAGGGGTAGAGAGAGAAAGAAAAGAGAGAAATGGGCTTCAAGCCCTGGTGATAGTTGTATAATGCCCCCTCTGTTCCAGTGTGATGCTCTTGTCATACACCTTCAACCCACGTCTTCTGATCTTCATCAAACATTCCTAAAACACGCATCCATCATAACTCTAAACACTCGCCGACACTCTGTCCAACGGATCAAACAAAATTGTTTTGGGCCAAGCCCGTTCTGTTAACACCCCTCAAATTACTTCCTCAACATAAAACCGTACCCCCTACGCTATTGGGCCAGGTCCAACATCTAGACTTGAGCCCTTATTTCCTGCACCTCCATGTTTTGCTACCTAGTTCAAATTCACACCCTCCTATGATTTGTGCCTAAATCCAACATCTGGATTTAGGGCCCTGTTATTCATACCCCCAAGATTACTATCCAAATTGATTTTGCACCCCCGCTGCGTTTTTAATTAAAAATAATTTTATTTATTACTATTTTCTATTTCATTTGCTTTATTATAATTAATATATTTTAATATTTAATATATTTATAATAAATTCTAAATTTGTTTATTTATTAGTTTAAATTCTTTTTAAATACTAACTCATTAGAATATTTTAATCGCATTAAAATAATTTTTCTCATGCATTAAAAATATTTTTTCTCATATTTTTTTCATTTGAAAATATCTAATCAATAAAATTACTAACAATTTTCTACTAACTCAATTCAAACCTATATATTTTTTAAAAATAAAGGATTATGGAAATATCTTCTATTAACTACAAAATTCGTCTAACAACTCCGCAATTTACAAACCCAGACTTGGTTCAGGGAGAATTCGAGATATTTCTATAATCCATAAAAAACACCAACCAACAACTACGAACTATGAATTAGGACTCTGATTACTCATAAGAGGATACATGGGCATACAACTAAAAAACTATGGTGAGTGCCACTAATTAAAAGACTAAACCCTTTTTCTCCTAATTAAAATCAAAACCCTATTTCCTGAATTGTAAATCTAAACCCTAGTATCCTTGTGAACAAGGTAGATGAGGGGTTCCTAACACCTTCCTTTCGTCTAAAACGAGTTAACAACTTAGAATCTCACACCAAATTAGGGTTATCTGTTATATTCCATTCCCTAAGATAAAAATTAATGGTGGCGACTCTCATTTTAAAACCGATTATCACACAAGGATCAATGCTATTCTTGAAGATGAGTCATAGTAAGAGATGCCAAACTTTGTGACACATGGAGTCAGAATCCAGAATTGGATCACTGTTGATGTTCATTCTTGCATTCACATTTCAAAGTAATTTGGTTTTTGTTTGTCTTTTCAAAAATCTTTCAATATGCCCAAGGTGAAAATAATGATGTTGTATGGGTGTGTCTGTTGTTTTGACTTTTAAAATCATTAATAAAATTTGTTTTTTATTTCTAAAATTGTGTCTTTATTTTCTAATTTTTCTTGGAAAATGGTAATAAGAAAATACCTTTCAAAATAAATAATAACTATAAATAAATCTGCATATCACTTGTTACATGTGTCAGTTTCTAAAATCAATTATAAATCATATGTGGAGATTAATTAAAAAACTCGTCGAGTGCAATGACCTTGCACCCTCTCCCACCTTTGAGTATCCTGTGTATGTGGCTAAAGAAGAGAAATATGATGAAATCCCATAAGAGGTTTCACGGTTGCTTGAGTGTGAGAAAAATACCATTCATCCATATAAAGAGCAGTTGGAGACGGTTAACTTGGGTTTAGAGGAAGATCTAAAAGAAGTCAAGATTGGGGCACTGCTTTATCCCGATGTGAAGAGCAGGTTGATTGAGTTGCAGAAAGAGTGTGCGGATATCTTTGCTTGGTCTTATTAGGACATGCCTGGTTTGGATACCGATATTGTGGAACATTATTTGCCGCTAAAGCCAGGATGTCCACCAATCAAGCAAAAGTTGCGAAGAACTCATCCTGACATGGCAGTGAAGATTAAAGAAGATGTTTTGAAGCAGATTGATGTTGGTTTTCTTGTGACATCAGTGTACCCTCAGTGTATTTCCAACATTGTTCCAGTACCAAAGAAAGACATAAAATTCCATATGTGCGTTGATTGTAGAGATTTAAATAAATCAAGTCCGAAAGATGACTTCCCATTGCCACATATTGATATGTTGGTTAATAGCACAACAAAATTCAAAGTGTTCTCGTTCATGGACGGATTTTCTGGATACAATCAAATTAGGATGGCTCCTGAGGACATGGAAAAAAATAATGTTTATCACACCCTGGGGAACATTCTATTACAGAGTGATGCCCTTTAGGTTGAAGAACGTTGGTGCAACATACCAGAGGGCTATGACAACCCTATTCCATGATTTGATACATAAGGAAATTGAGTATATGTTGATGATATGATCGCCAAATCTCAGACTAAGGAAGGGCACATATAAGACTTGTTAAAACTATTTCAGCGTTTGAGGAGGTATCGTCTCTGCCTGGATCCAAATAAGTGTACTTTTGGTGTTTGTTTAGGAATGTTGTTACGGTTTATTCTCAGTCAAAAAGGAATTGAAGTTGATCCTGATAAAGTTAAGGCGGTTAAGGAAATGCCTACACCAAGAACTGAAAATCATGTTAGAGGCTTCCTTGGACATTTGAATTACATTTCCAGATTTATTTTCCATATGGCTGCAACATGTGAACCAATTTTCAAGATGTTAAAGAAAGATCAAGGTTGTGCGTGAATGAATGATTGCCAAAGGGCATTTGAAATCATTAAAGAGTATCTTCTTAAGCCTCCTATCTTGCTCCCTCCTGTTGAAGGAATACCATTGATTATGTATCTGACTGTGTTGGATAACTCCATGGGCTATATTTTGGGACAATAAGATTAAACAGGAAGAAAAGGATATGCCATTTATTATCTCAGCAAGAAATTCACTGACTATGAGTCACGATATTCTATGCTAGAAAAAACATGTCGTGCTTTGGCCTGGGCGGAAAAGCGATTGCAACAATATATGTTGAATCACACTACTTGGTTGATTTCCAAAATGGATCTGATTAAGTATATTTTTTAAAAGCCTTCTGCTACTGGAAGAATTGCCCGCTGGCAGATGCTATTGTCTGAATATAATATTGAATACCGTACTCAGAAGGCTATAAAAGGCAGTGTGTTGGAAAAGTACCTTGCTCACCAATCGGTTGACAATTATCAGTATGTTAAGTATGATTTCCCTTATGAGGATGTTATTTTTTTTAAAGTAAAAGATTATGATGAGCCTTTGTTTGAGGAAGGTCCCGACCCTGAATTCCGGTGGGGTATGGTGTTTGATGGAGCTGTAAATTCTTATGGAAAAGGAATTGGTGCTATGATTATCACTCCCCATGGGTCACATATCCCTTTTACTGCAAGGTTGACATTTGATTGTACCAATAACATGGTGGAGTATGAAGCTTGTATCACGGATCTTGAAGAGGCTATAGATTTCATAATCAAAATTCTTGATGTATATGGTGATTCGGCTTTGGTAATAAATCAAATCAAAGAAGAATGGGAGAATCGTCACATTAGCTTGATTCCCTATAAAGATTATGTAAGAAGATTATTACCTTTCTTCAATAAGGTTGAATTCCATCAAATTCCCAAAGATGAGAATCAGGTGGAAGATGTTTTAGCCACTTTGGCTTCCATGTATTAAGTGAATTTTTGGAATGATGTACCTCAGATTGTAGTTTGACGTCTTGATAGACTAGCTCATCTGTTTGCTATAGGGAGGATGTCAAATGAAAAGCCTTGGTATATAACACTTTCTTCAGACTCAGAAGTATCTGGTTGCTGCGTCGAACAAAGATAGAAATACATTTAGAAGGTTGGTAAGTACCTTTTTCCTTAATGAAGATATGTTATACAAGAGAAATTATGACATGGTCTTGCTCAAATGCATGGATAGACATGAAGAAGACATGTTGATGCATTAGATCCATGAAGGTTCTTTTAGTACCCATGCCAATGGACATTCGATGGCAAGGAAGATGCTTAGGGCAGGTTACTATTGGCTGACAATGGAATCTGACTGTTACAAATTTGCAAAGAATTTCCATTAATGTCAGATTTTTGCTGACAAGATTCATGGGCCTCTAACACTTCTCAATGTTATTTCTTCCCCATGGCCTTTTTCTATGTGGTGTATTGATATGATTGGAATGATTGAACCCAAAGCGTCGAATGGACATTGTTTCATCTTAGTGGCAATTGACTACTTCACCAAGTGAGTGGAAGCAGCTTCCTTTTCTAATGTCACCAAGCAGGTGGTAGTATGTTTTATCAAAAACAATCTTATATGTCGGTATGGTGTGCCAAGTAGGATTATTACTAATAATGGCTAAAATTTGAATAACAAGATGATGATAGAACTTTGTGAAGAATTCAAGATTGTCCATCACAATTCGTCTCCTTACAGGCCTGAGATGAATGGGGTTGTTGAAGCTGCTAATAAAAACATTAAGAAGATAATGCAGAATTTGGTTGCTACCTATAAGGATTGGTATGAGATGCCCCCTTTTGCTTTGCATGGGTATCGTACATCCATCCGCACTTCAACAGGGGAAACCCCGTTCTCTCTTGTATATGGTATAAAAGCAGTTCTCCCCATTGAAGTTGAGATTCCCTCTTTGCGTAATAATGGAAAACGAGTTTTCAGATGCTGAATGGGTCCAGAACAGGTTTGTGTCATGGTCAGTTATATCAGAAAAGAATGAAGAAATCTTTTGTTTATAAGTTCAAACCTCATGAATTCAGAGAAGGCGACCTCGTGCTAAAAAAGATCATGTCTTTTAACGCTGATTCCAGGGGCAAGTGGACTCCTAATTATGAAGGACCATATGTTATCAAGAAACCTTCTATGGCGGTGCATTGATTCTTGAAACTATCGATGGTGAGGAGTTCCCAAGTCCTATGAATGATGACACAGTCAAGAAATACTTTGCCTAAAGAATAAAATAACAGCTCGCTAAGTTGAAAACCTGAAAGGGAAGCTTAGGCAAAAAAGGGCATCTCGGAAGACTGAAAACCCGAAAGGACAGTCTAGGAAAAAGTTAGAGACATAAGCAGAATAAATGTTCCCAGTAGGTTGAAAACCCGTAAGGGCAACCTAGGAAAAAGTTATGGATTTCCTAGCAAGTAATTACGTCAAACAAGACTTGATCATTGAAGCCACAATCTTCTCATATTCTATTTACAATTCACTTGAAGCCTCTGGTCAGGAGTTCAAAGTTGTTAGGGAGAATAATGGTCATTGTATTTCAATGTATCTTTTTCATGTATTTACCATTTTCCAAAACTTTGTAATCATCTATGGAGTCTCCTCATTCACAGAATACCATTCTATTAATAAAGTTTAAGCCTTTATCCAATTCCTTATAGTTCTTATTTTATTATGTTTACAAAAATTTCATTTATTATTGATAGTAATTTTCAAAACAAAAAGACGTAAGGCTTAATTGCAACTTTGGTCCCTATATTTTGCCTCTTCAATGAGGTGGGCGCTATTTTTACTCGTGTGTCATTGTCAACCCAAGAATCTAGACAATGTTCCTAGTGTGTTAGACTTTTATAAACACTAAAGTTACTTGTTACACAACCGATGTGGAACAACTATAACTGCACATCAACATGTCATCCAACACTTTTAAAGCTTCATCGACCCTCCATATCTCGCAAAACCCATTGATAACTGTGTTGAGGGTAATCACATCAGTCTGACACTGACTCTCAAGCATAAACACAAGCACATTTAAAAGCTATGTAGGATTGTTTACAAGACAAGGAGCTCCCATTTTTTCTCATAATCTTTTAATTCACCATCTTAAATTAACCTTCATATCTTTAACTAATCATATGGTATTTTAATCACTGAATTGTAAGCTGAAATTTGAAAATACTGAATTAATTATAGCAGAAATCTTATGAATCCATTCTTTTTATGGTTCTTAAAGTTTAATTAAAGGTTGAATTAATTGTAGTAGAAAACGTATGAATGAATATGATACTAAACATAGTAATAAATAACAAAATGGAAGAACAGAACAATTGGCAACCAAACATGTTCCAGAACTAAAGGGAGAGGGAACCCACATGTTTTAGTTTTAATTATTTTCATAATTTAAATATAATATAATTTATTATATTATATTAAAAATATTGAGTTGGCAATGACACATAAGCAAAAATAACACCACCTCATTAAAATTTACCCCCAAATTTGAAGTGAGACTAAAATTTAAGAGAAAACTTAAAAAATGGATTAAAATAGTGACTTTTAAAATGGGAGGATCTAAATAAAGAAAAAGACAAAATAGGGGGACTAAAGTTGCAATTAAGCCAAGACTTAATAATAAAAACATGTTTTTGAAAAGAATTTGCAAATTAATTTTTACCTCAATTTTGTGATTCAAGTGGGACAAAAGTAGTGGTTCCAAGGATGGACGAACTCTGAAGTTTCATAATTTCTCCCCAAGAAGTATCCCAGGTTACTCTTGCTGATATGCATGTAGTCCACTTTTGATTTTTTTCCTTGGATTGATGGATTTCATACCAGTTGATATATGGTGTGGTGTTGGGTTTGTAATCCCATTTTCCTCAGTTAAGTCTTGGTTCATATTTTCTCCAAGTCGTTATATATTGTTGGTTTAGTGTGGTTTGATACCTCTCTCCCATATTCCCCAGCTAAGTCTTGATTTAGGTTTCTCTAGGTGAGTGTGATTCTTTCTCCAGCCAGTTGATTAGGCAGAGATTGTAAAGTTGTATAGTATTTGCTTAGTTGATTGGATTCTTTCTTCCTTCGTGTTGAGAATTGATGTGGAATCTTTTGTCGAGCATTGTTCGCTCCAGTCATGGTATTGTTGTTGTTGTATGCTCCCCAAGTAGCCAGACAATGGCATTATCTTTTCTAAGAAGTGTTGAAACAACTGTCAACCTTTTGGGTTTTCTCTCACCAAGTGTTGATTTTGATTTAAAATCCCCATAATTTTGACTTCTTTCCTTTTTGTTAATTTCTTAATTCCTCGAGTGAAGTGAAGATGATGCTTCTCTCTAAAGTTGCTATCCCCGGGAAGTTTCGTAAATTCTCCCTAGAGAAGTTTGCGTAACCACTACCCTTGATATTGAAGATTGTTTTTAGGCTCCCCTCGGCGTGCGTGGTTTCATTTTCCCTAGTGAAGTCAGTACGGAATCCTCAGTTGAAGACTAGATGGTGTGGAATTATCTTCCCTAGTGAAGCCTGTATGATGTTCTTCGGTGAAGCCTGGAGGAGGGTGTTATATCCCTGCAACTGTATTGGTTTATTACTATCATATTTTACTTTAATTTATTTTCAAAATGTGTTTCTTCCCAATGAAGTTAAGCCATGAAGTAGGACTTTTTTTCCTCATTTGGTGCTCACTCTCTTATGGAATCTTTATCATGGATGTGATTTAGCCGAGTGTTATCCTTACCCAAGTTGGTTTTGTCAGTTTATTCCTAGTGCAGTATGTATGTTTTGTCAGCATGTACATGATAAAATTCGTCAGTCATACATACATCATGCATAGTTGAATTAAAATTAATTTCTCATTTTCATTCATTTATGTTTTTGTTGGCATAATATCTTCTTTATAGAGTTATGTTATCCGCCCTCCAATAGAGTGTCAACCTTAAGATGAAAGTGTATATCCTTTCAATTTCCCCACTGATTTATCCCTCGTGGAAGAATTTTTCTTTATCCTTCCTACCCAACTCATTATCCATATGGAACTTGATCCTCATTTGAGTTTATTCCTCATTGGATGGTGTCTCGGTTGACTATTTCACTCTGGTTTATTCCTAGTTTGAATTTTATGGTCCCTGGCAGCAATTTTATTTTGATCCCTATAGGCTGTGAGCCCTTGATTGAGAATGTGCATTTTTTTTGCATGTGAATACTTTACCACCTCATCAAGAATGTGTTGGTATTTCCCTCACTAAATCAAGATTCATTTCCCAATGGTGTTATCACAATCCTTTTGTAACAGCTAGTGGCGGTCTCTTTATTTGAGTAACCTATACTTCCCCAGTAAGTCTATTATTGCCAAAGAAGATGTTTTTACTCTTATGGATGGTAATCTCTATGGGAGATTATTTTGTTATTGAGGTTTGATTTACTCCGATGGATGGTATTCTCTATTTTATTGGAGATAGTTTGTTGTTGAGGTTGGCTTTACTCCAATAATAAAGACAGTTTGTCGAAAGATTCTTAGAACAATTTTTTACCCTTTCAAGTGATATCTTAATTAAAGAAGAAACTCTTACCGTTCTCGGTGAAATCCAGAAGTCGGTAAAGTTTATTACCCTTTCCAAGTGGAATACCTTGATAAAAGAAGGAGTTGAGACCCGTTCTTGGTGGAACGCCATAATTTTGGGAAACTCCTTATTGTTAATGCAGATCCTACCTTCAGTAGAAGTTGGTAGTTCACCTTCAGTTAAAGTCGATGCACCTTTTGTATCTCTACCATCAGTGAAATTTGGTAGTTCACCTTCAGTAAATGTTGGTGTATCTTCTATTTCTTTACCTTCAATAAAAGCCGGTATTATTCTGTTTTCCTACCTTCTTTCTTGAGCTGGTAGTTCATTATCGTTCATAGTCGACATTTATCTCTTCTCCTCATTGGACTTTACTCCAATAGAGTTGAGTTGTTCCCAGCCATAAGTGTTGATGTCAATCCTTTGTTCCCAACCATAAGTGCTGATGTCAATCCTTTGTTCCCAGCCATAAGTGTTGATGTCAAATCCTTTTTTCTCAGCCATAAGTATTGATGTTAATCCTTTATTCTCAGCCATAATTGTTGATGTCAATCCTTTGTTCCTAGCCATAAGTGTTGATGTCAAATCCTTTGTTCCCGGCCATAAGTGTTGATGTCAAACCTTTGTTCCCAGCCATAAGTGTTGGTGTCAACCCTTTCTTTCCATCCATAAGTGCTGATGTCAAACCTTTGTTCCCATCCATAAGTGTTGATATTAATATTGTTCTCAGCCATAAGTGTCGATATCAATCTTGATTCCCAGACATAAGTTGTGATGTCAAACCTTTTTTCCCATCCATAAGTGTTAATGTTAATCTTTGCTCCCTACCATAAGTTCTGATGTCAAACCTTTGTTCCCATCCATAAGCGTTGATGTCAATCATGTGTTTCCAGTCATAAGTGCTAATGTCAATCATTCATTTACTAGCCTTCATGTTGATGTTTATCGTCATCTCTGAGCCGGTATTATCTTACTGTTTCTATTGACATCCTTTGGTTTGTTAATTTCTGATTCCCTATGAGTTGATGTTACTCTCTTTTTTCTATCTCCTCTCTGATTGGATAGTTCACAGTTATCTATCGATCATTGTTATCCATTGATTTTTCCTCATTTATTAAGTTGATGATATTTTGTCTCCTCTTTAGGCCTTACACCGGTATAGTTGAGTTTTCTTTTCCCTAGCGGAGTTGATTTCCCTCTAATGGAGTTTAGTTTCTTTCCTCGAGTTAAATTGGTAACTCTTAACATTGGTTACCTCCTTGATAGTTTGTTGCTTGCATTGTTAAGAGTTTTCGTTGTTGAAATCTTACTATGCATTTGGTTTCTTTTAATCGTGGTTTTGGCTTAACCTGTTTATAGCCATCTCTAGAGTCGTGTTGTTTCCAAACGATTTATTTTCCTAGTCAAACTCTCTTTTTGGTTTGTTGGTTTTATTTTGTGCATCCCCATGGGTGTTCTGTGCCCTTATGGAGTTGGTCATTTACATTCATAATCATAAGCATTGCATGGCATCTTAGGGCCAAAAATAGGGTTTATTTTATATTTAAGTATCTTCGATTGCGTCGAGATGAAGATTTTAACCTTCATATCTCCGGATAGAAGGCACTTAAATAAGGGCAGTTGTTATACCTCAATTTTTCCCCTAAGATCCCTCATCATCTCATATCATCAATACATCAATATCACACATTAGTGGTTGTTCTCCCTTTCTATTCCATCCTATTTTTAAGTTTGCTTTTGAGGGATCACCAAGAACCTTGAATTGTGTATCTTGTACATGTTTTCTTAGACTAACATCAAAGTATGTATGTATGTCTCTTTGAATGTTCATATTGTAGGTGATGACACAATTGCATTCATCTCACCATCTAACCTAGGGTTTGAGGGATGATCATCAGTCAAATGGTTCTTCAATGGATTGCAAGAGTTCAAGCTTCAAGGCTATGTCTATGATATCAAATATTTGTGGTTCAAAGATCTCCCTCACTTTATTTAGGTAAAACTTTCCTCAAAGTTGGTGATGGAATTCATCAAGAAAATTCATAGGTTCATGTGTTTATTTACATGCCTTCTTCAATAAGTTTCATTGATACTTAAGCTCCATATTTGAGTGTGCTTCACGACAACATCATCTCAAGGCCTATTGGGATTCATCATGCTTTCTTTTTCCAAGAAAGTTCAAAATATTTAAGGTTGATTCAACAAGCTTGACCTAATTGAGAAAATGCTTGATTCAGTGATCACATGTGCATAACTATCTCAATTTTTATCATATTAAGTTGGTTCTTTTTGCTATCGGTTCTTATCATCATCTAAAACAACCTCTTTTCCCATGACAAGATCCAATTGTGTAAGAAAAATCATCAAAAGTTGAAAGGGATTTCAAGTCCTTTTGACACTCTCTGTGCTAGGGTTTGTTGACTTCTAAGGACCATATCTTTCTCATTTTTTGATATTTTCAATTGACTCCAAAGCCACAATTCTCTTCAAAGAGTGCTTAACAAGTTCTCTTCAGGGATCTAAGACAAATTTTGAATGGAAGATCACTAATGGTTGAGAAAGAATACAAGTCTCTTTGAAAAGCCTTTGAATCTTAGGGTTTGACTTCAAATGATCATAATTTGGTCAATTTTTATCTCCTTTATCCCATTCTTTTTCCACAACTTTATTTCAATGTGCAAGACTTGAAAATTCTTGGAAAGTTGTTTGAGAATTGAAAATATTATAGGTCTTTTGTGAATTTTCCCAAATTAATTCATCATCATCCAAAGACCATAAGTCTTTCAATTTTTATGATTTTTGAGTGATCTCTATTCCACAATTCAATTCAAGAGGTCTACTTCACCTCATCTTCAGATACCAGGATCAAAATTTAAGTGGAAGGTCATGTAATTTTGAAGAACATTATAGGTCATTTTAAGGTCCCATAGAAATATTTCTAAGTACAAAAATCAATTTGATTAGTGTGGCCTCTAAACACAAAATTTTCGTGCGTTTTTATGTTTAAACATGATTTTTGGTGCATACAACTGATGTTTAAATTGATGTTTCAAGGTACCAACTTGAATCCATGGTGCATACAACTATAGAGGATTTATCACATGATTCTTGAAGAATTTGAAAGACAGGGTCACAATCTTTACAATGTTCCAAGAAACATTCCATTTGGATAATTGAGCTGGAAGTTATGTCCTATTGAAATCGTGAGAAACAAACTGATTTTTATACTTAAAAATATTTCTAAGTATGGGACCTCAAAATGACCTATAATGTTCTTCAAAGTTACATGACCTACCACTCAAAATTTGATCTTGATTTCTGAAGATGAAATGAAGTAGACCTCTTGAACTAAATTATGGAATTGAGTCCACTCAAAAATCATAAAAATTGATAGAGTATGGTCTTAGGAAGATGATGAACAAATTTGGGAAAATTCACAAAAGACCTATAATCTTTTCAATTCTTCAACAACTTTCCAAGCATTTTCAAGTCCTGCATATTGAAAAAAAGTTATAGTAGACATACCAAAGATTATTATGGAAAAATATTGGGCTAATGGAGATAAAAATTGACCAAGTTATGATCATTTGAAGTCAGACCCTAAGATTCAAAGACTTTTCAAAGAGACTTGAAATCTTTCTCAACCATTAGTGATCTTCCATTCAAAATTAGCCTGATATCCCTGAAGAAAACTTCTTACGGGTCCTTTAAAGAGAATCATGGATTTTGAGTTAATCACAAATCTTAAAAAATGAGCAAGATATGGTCCTTAGAAGTCAATAAACCCTAGCTCAGATATTATCAAAATGACTTGAAACCCCTTTCGAGTTTGGATGATTTTTTTTGCACAATTGGGTCTTGTCATGTGAAGAGAAATTCTTGTAAATGATGATAAGAACCATTAGAAAAATGAATCAGCTCAAAATATTGAAAATTGAGAGAGTTATTCACTTGTGATCATTGAATCAAACACTTGCTCAATTAGGTCAAACTTGTTGAATCAACCTTGAAAATTTTTTATCTTCTTTGAAAAATAAAGCATGATGAATCATAATAGGCATTTAAATGATGTTATCTTGAAACACACTCAAAGGTGGAGCTTAATTCTCAAAGAAACTTGTTGAAGAAGGAATGGAAATAGACACATGAACCTATGAATCTTCTTGAAGAATTCCACCACCAACTTTGAGGAAAATTTAACCTAAATAAAGTGAGAGAGCCCTTTGAACAACAAACTTTGATATCATAAACATATCATTGAAGCTTAAGCTCTTGCAATCCATTGAAGAACCATTTGACTGGCGACCACCTCCCAAACCCTAGGTTAGATGGTGAGATGAATGAAATTGTGTCATTACCTACAATGTGAACATTCAAAGAGACATATATACATATTCTGATGTTAGTCTAAGATTTAATAAACATAAGATGCACACTTACAAGATACACAATTTAAGGTGATCGGTGATTTCTCAAGAGAAAACTTAAAGATAGGATAATGTAGAAAGAGAGAACCAACCCTAATCTGTGATCTTGATGTATTGATAATATGAGATGATGAGAGATCTTAGGGTAAAAAATTGGGGTATAACAGCTGCCCTTATTTAAGTGTCTTCTGTCCAGAGATACGGAGGTTAAAATCTTCGTCTCGACGCGATTGAAGATACTTCAATACAAAACAAACCCTATTTTTGGTCCTAAGATGCCATACAATGCTTATGATTATGAATGCAAATTACCAACTCCATAGGTGACACAGAACACCCCTGAGGAAGCAGAAAATAAAACCAACCGACCCAAAGAGAGATTAACCAGGAAAATAAATCGCTGGGGAATAACACGACTCTAGGGATGGCTATAAATAAGTTAAGCCAAAACCACGATCAAAGATACCAAATTCATAGTAAGATTTCAACAGCGAAAACTCATAGTAATGCAAGAAACAAACTATCAAGGAGGTAATCATTAAGAAAGGATTACCAGCTCGACTGGAGGAAAGAAACTCGACTCCAATGGAGGAAAATCAACTCCGCTGGGGAAAATAAAACTCAAATCTGTTGGATTAAATCCCAAAGAGGAGACACAATATCATCAACTCAACAAATGAGGAAAAAGCAAAGAGTAATAACAACCGGTAGATAACTATAAACTACACACTCATAGAGGAGATATCAAAAATAGAGTAACATCGACTCACAGGGGGTCAAGAATTACCAACCCGAAGGACCAAAATAGAAATGGCAAAATAATACCGGCTTGGAGATGACATTAAACAACATAATCGAGACAGGTAACGAATGATTAACATATGTACTTATGACTAGAAACAAATGTTTGACATCAGCGCTTATGGCTGGGAACAAAGGTTGACATCAACACTTATGGCTGGGAACAAAGGTTGACATCAGCGCTTATAGCTGGGAAAAAAGGTTGACATCAACACTTATGGTTGGGAACAAAGGTTGACATCAGCACTTATGGCTTGGAACACATGTTGACATCAGCACTTATGTTTGGGACCAAGGGTTTGACATCAACACTTATGACTGGAAACAAAGAATTGACATCAATACTTACATGGGAACAAAGGTTGACATTAGCACTTATGGTTGGGAACAAAGGTTTGACATCATCACTTGTGGCTGGGAACAAAGGGTTGACATCAGCACTTA
Source organism: Vicia faba (assembly GCA_948472305.1). Classification (NCBI taxonomy): domain Eukaryota; kingdom Viridiplantae; phylum Streptophyta; class Magnoliopsida; order Fabales; family Fabaceae; genus Vicia; species Vicia faba. Next base: position 1,235,284,731 of record OX451735.1, read on the forward strand.
TGGCTGGTAACAAATGGTTAGCATCAACACTTATGGCTGGGAACAAAGGTTGACATCAATACTTATGGTTTGGAACAAAGGTTCACATCAGCACTTATGGCTAGGAATAAATGGTTGACATCAACACTTATAGCTAGGAACAAGGGTTGACATCAACACTTAAGGCTGAGAAGAAATGGTTGACATCAACACTTATGGCTGGGAACAAAGGTTTGACATCAACACATATGGTTGGGAATAAAGGTTGACATCAACACTTATGGCTGGGAACAAAGGTTGACATCGACACTTATGGCTGAGAACAAATTATTGACATCAGCACTTATGGCTATGAAAAATGGTTTGACATCAGCACTTATGGCTGGGAACAAAGGCTTAACATCAGTTTTTATGGTCGGGAACAAAGAGTTGACATCAACACTTATGGCTAGGAACAAATGGTTGACATAAGCACTTATGACTGGGAACAAAGGTTGACATCAACACTTATGGCTGGGAACAAAGGTTGACATCATCACTTATAGCTGGGAACAAAGGGTTAACATCAGCACTTATGGCTGGGAAAAATTCAACTCTGTTGGAGTAAAGTCCAATAAGGAGAAAGAGATAAATACCAACTATGAAGGAAGGTGAACTACCAACTCAGGAATGAAGGTAGAAAAAACAGAACAATGTAGACTTTTATTGAAGGTAAAGAAACAAAAGATATACCGATGCTTACTGAAGGTGAACTACCAACTTCAACTGAAGGTATAGATATCGAAGATACACCAACGTTTACTAAAGGTGAACTACCAACTTCCACCGAAGGTAGAGATAAAATATGACACCAAAGTTTACTAAAGGTGAGCTACCAACTTCCACTGAAGGTAGAGATACAAGATGTATAGAATTTTATTGAAGGTGACCTACCAACAAGTTTCTCAAATTAATGGAGTTCCACCTAGAACGGGTCTTAACTTCTTCTTTAACCAAGGCAATCCACTAGGGAAGTACATGTTGCTCAAATAAAGAGACCGCCACTTGCTGTTATGAGAAGCATTGCAATAATACTGCTGAGAAATGAATTTTGACTTCATGGGGAAATACCAACACATTCTTGATGAAGGGAAAGAACCTTCACATGAAAAATAAATACATTCTCAATCCAGGGCTCACAGCCTATAGGGATCATAATAATATTGCTGGCGGGACCAAAGAATTCAAACTAGGAACAAGCCGGACTGGAACAGTCAACCACAACACCATCCAAAGAGTAATAAACTCAAATGGGGACCAAGTTCCATCAAGATAATGAGATGAGCAGGAAGGCTAAAGCAAAATTCTTCCACGAGGAATAACTCAGTGGAGAAATTGAAAGGGTATATACTTTCTGCTTAAGGTTCACACTCTATTGGAGAGAGGATAACAAAACTCTGCAAAGAGGATAATATGCCAACAAAAACATCAATGAATGCAAATGAGCAGTAAATTTTAATTCAGCTGGAGACTTCACTGGGGAAAATGGGATTACAAACCCAACACCACACCCCACCACAACATGTAGGAAACCAACTAACTGATAAACAACTATAGAGGAAACCATGCATACATCTATAAGCTAGATAACAAGAAATAGTCCTTGTAAACAACTTTGGTGTCCCAAGTTTACCAAGCTGATGAAGGCAACTTTCACAACTTTCCCTTAGTTTTATGCTTTTAAGATAATCTGCATGACCAAAAGGCTTCTAGAGATTTGTCTAATCTCTACGTAACTGCCCTAGATTGGCTGAATGTTGCATCCTCTTTGCTCAACAAATTTTTCTCGGCGACATGCCCTTTATTGATACTCAAATGTAAGTTTCCATGATATCAAACTGTTATTTTACATGCATAAAAATGTTTATTCTAAGAATGATAATTCTAATGCAACATTTATGTAAGTCTTGAAGATTTTATTGAAAAAGATGTCACAAAACCTTGTGAACGAATCAATGGTTATGATGCGACATTAGTTTTTTTGTATGAAAGATGACAAAAGCATATGATACCAACACAACTATTCAGCAAAAATCATAAGAGTCAGGAAATGCTATCTCGTTGAAGTATTCACTTGAAATAAACCATGCTTCAATTAGGACTTTTGGAGGTTGTAAATTGGCGTTGTTCATGAATTTCAGAAAAAAAAGACTTTAAGGCTCAAAGTTTATTTTTGCCCACCCACTCTTCGTGATGTTCTCCAGCCCTAAGTTCAGTTAATTTAACATGAGTGTTCATTTCTCAAAAAGGAATTCGTGGTAGCTGAGGAACCAATGAGGCCTTCGAAATGGCAGTCATTCTCTTTTTGTCTTCGTGTTTGCAGCCACATAGGTTTGTTCTTTGCTGGGGACTTTTTCTTCGTAGTTCTTTCTTTGTAACATATTTTTCTGCGTTTCACTTTTTTTCTCTTTGTTTTTCCCTAACTTTTGCCTGGACTAATTCTTTTGAATTTTATTTTACAGTCCAACGAGTTTGCCTAATTTTTTCCTAAGTTACTTGACTTAGCGAGCTTTTCATTTTTTCTTCTCTTTTTGTTTTGAACAAACCGTGTGACATTGACTTGTCTTGATCTGTTGAGAGGGTGATGACTACCTTGTTCTTTGATGGATGAGTGATAACCATCGTGTTTCCAGATATTCTGACCTCATGATTCGTGAAAGATAACCATTATGGATGACCATTAGAAATGTATTCCCTTTGAAATTTGAACACTCGATCAAATTAACTGAAGACTACCTTATCCCAAGTTAAAAAATGATGGTTTTTTTGTATATAAAAGAAACTCCTACCTCAAGGCTCAAAGGGGTTAACAAAGGATTATCTTCCTTATATCTTTGGTATTTGGGGATTTGAAACAACGCCAATACATCATCAATAAGGTTTTATTCAAAAGCATACAGCCATAAGTTTTGCATTTTAATATCATCATCCTCCCTCCAATCTCTTCCTAGGAAAGAGAATTTGTAACAAGTCGGTATCTGTTTTTACGTTTTTTGTTTTGTTTGCAAAATGTCCAATAACTAAAGTTGAAAGAGCATATGCATATGAATACAACTGACTGTTAACAGATATATGCATAAGAAACAGAAAGAGTTGTTACTCAAGACTGTAGGAGTTGGGAAGACGTCCAAGCCACCCATTAATCCCCATATAGCAACTTCCATGAGATTATCCCTACATGGTAATCTTCGCAAGTTCATACATTCCCCGCAATCTTTCCAGCAGATCACCCTGGAAGGTAAAGGATTGCAGGCTTCCTCATAGTAATATTGCTTATCTATGGAAGCCTAATCATTACAATTTATGGGAATTATTCTCCAACTAAGCTCTGCATATTGCTTCTCTCCAGCGGAGTTCATTCTCCTCAGCAAGGGTGTTTCCTCAGCGGGTTTATTTCCCCAACAGGGTTTATTTCCCCAGCGGGCTATCATCTCCCAGCTTGAGTCCATTCCTCAGATGTTCATGATCATCGTTGAAACTCCTCTCCCTTGTGAAGTTGCCACTATCCCCGGAGAGTTACTACTGAATCTAAAATCTGATCAGATGTCAGTCAACCTTATCTTCCTCAGACCAACATAAAGGTTATCCAACATTTTCTATTCCCAGTCAGGGTATAAAATCCCCAATAGAGTAATGAACAGCCAATGCTCCCAAACTCTTCTTCCCAATCAGGAATTAACATTCTCCAACAGAGTTTCCTCAAGCAAAAAAGCATAAATCAATGTTCCCCAGCGGATTTTTTCCTCAAACAACAAGCAGGAGTCCCCAAGAGAAACAATCTCTAGAATATTGAAAATTACATATATTCTTCATCCACAACAACAGTCAGGTATTTACTTTCCCCAAATGAAGATGTCGCTCAAGTTTACAAATGCACTTCAACAACATTCCACATTCATACATCATTTACAAAATATCATAACATATGCATACGAAACACATATATTACAATCTCATTTATTTTGAGAACATCATTACGCAATTCATTTCATACATCATGACATTGCATACAACTAACTCTTTACCTTTTTAGGAAATATCAGTCGATACACAAATATCATCGACTACTTATGTGACATGACAATCTTCTCGAAGCCTACATCTGACAAAGGGTTGTTTCAGCATTTTCCTCAGAAGGTCATTCTCAAAAGACATTTGCTGGTTTAGTTTAAATTAACCAATGATTTATCCTGATTCATTTTCGGTAGACTCTTTCTCTGGTTCAGTTAAATCGACCCTAAGATTTTTCTGATTCATCTCTAGTTAAAGATAATTCAAGACCTCTGCTGGTTCAGTTTAAACCGACCAATGATTTATTCTGATTTGTTTTCCTATAGACTCTTTCTCTGGTTCAGTTAAATTGACCCTAAGATTTTTCTAATTCGTCTCTAGTTAAAGATAATTAAAGACCTCTGCTGGTTCAGTTTAAATATACCAGTGATTTATTCTGATTTGTTTTTCAGTAGACTCTTTCTCAGGTTCAATTAAATTGACCCTAAGATTTTTCTGATTCGTCTCCAGTTAAAGATAATTCAAGACCTCTGCTAGTTTAGTTTAAATCGACCAATGATTTATTCTGATTCGTTTTCTGATTGACTCTTTCTCTGGTTCAGTTAAATCGACCCTAACATTTTTCTGATTCGTCTCCAGCTAAAGATAATTTAAGACCTCTGTCGGTTCAATTTAAATTGACCAATGATTTTTTTTATTCGTTTTCCGGTAGAATCTTTCTCTGGTTCAGTTAAATCGACCCTAATATTTTTCTGATTTGTCTCTAGTTAAAGATAATTTAAGACCTCTGCTGGTTCAGTTTAAATCGACCAATGATTTATTTTGTTTCATTTTCTAGTAGACTCTTCTCTGATTAAGTTAAATCGACCCTAAGATTTTTCTGTTTCATCTCCAGTTAAAGATAATTCTAGAACTCTGCTGGTTCAATTTAAATCGACCAATGATTTATTCTAATTCATTTTCTGGTAGGTTCTTTCTCTGATTCAGTTAAATCGACCCTAAGATTTTTCTGATTCGTCTCCAATTAAAGATAATTAAAGACCTCTGTTGGTTCAGTTTAAATCGACCAATGATTTATCCTGATTCTTTTCCAGTAGACACCTTTCTCTAGTTCAGTTTAAATCAACCAAAGATTTACTGTTATTCTTATCCAGTTAAATACGAACGAAGACATCTGCTGGTTCAGTTTAAATCGACCAATGATTTATCTTGATTCGTTTCCGATAGACTTATTTCTCTGGTTAAGTTAAATCAACCCTAAGATTTTTCTAATTTGTCTCCAGTTAAAGATAATTAAAGACCTCTTCTAGTATGAGTTTATCCGTTCCAGTTAATGACAGGCGAAAGACCACTTCTGGTATGAGTTTATCTCTTCCAATTAATGACAGGCGAAAGACCTCTTCTCGTATGAGTTTATCTCTTCTAGTTAATGACAAGTGAAAGACCTCTTATGGTATGGGTTTATCTCTTCCAGTTAATCACATGCGAAAGACCTCTTCTAGTATGAGTTTATCTCTTCCAGTTAATGACAGGCGAAAGACCTCTTCGGTTTCAATTTAAATCCACCAAAGATTTATTGCAATACTACTTTCAGTTGAAGTCAACAGTTATTTTGGATGACATCTATAAGCCCATCTCCAACATGTCTCTGTCACTTCTCCAAATGACATCTATAAGCCCATTCCCGGTATACTGAACTAACAATATTACTTCTTGCACAAGCGAGTGCAAATTTATGGGCACTTAAGTGTTCAATCATCTTCTACCTTCAAGTCACGAATGGCGGACATGACAATCTAACTCTTTAGGTTTAAGAAGATTTAACAGGGGCATTTGTTGTACCCTAAAATTCTCCCTCTCATTTTTCTTAAAGCATTCTTCCAAGAATCTTCAAGTTGTCAAGACACTCAAGGGTTGACTAGTCATGATGCACCTCCTAAACCAAAGGCCTACAACTAGGGTTTGGAGTTCCTCAAGGAAATGTGGTTTGAAAATATTCCAAATGATTTCCATGGTTCTTCATAGGTCCTTAACAAGGTTCATGTCAAGTTTCAAGCCCTACATCACAAGTTTTCTCAGTCAATAGCTCAAATGTTTGAAAATCAATTGTATTGGCAAAAAGTCAACTATGGTCAACATAAAATCAAACTTAAAGAATTTTGGTCAAGATTAACATTTTGAAGTGATATCCATCATTTGATCGAGGGTTGATTATGATTTCCCAAGGAAAGTCCTCAGATCATCAAAAGTCATGAATTGCCGAATTAGGATTTCCTTAGGAGAAGTCAACTGAACTTTGACCAGGCATAACTTTCGCATGCTTCATCAAATTTTCCCCAACCAAAGCTCATTTCGAATAAAATTCCATCCTCTACAACTTTAATTTATTCTTAAGTCCAAAAAATGCTTCATTTGGAAGATATGAGCCCGTACATTATAGGTTACTTTTAAAACTCAACAAAAGACACTTTTTGTCAAGACAACTTACATAAAGATAATATCTTCAAAAGCAAAAATGATCAACAAAGATATTGTATATGAAATCTTGGTATTTCCAAAAAGTCCAAGATCATCTTCAAAAGGTGAAAATTGAGAAAGTTATGAGTTCCACAAGTTTAGGAATTTTTAAGAAATTCATGAAGTAGAAATTGAGCAAAATTGCATTTTTGAACCAATGAGCTTAGTTGTTGATATTTAAACATGTCCATGACATCTTAGAGGACATCTAAGTTCACTTAGTTATGGACTTGATTTTTATTTATATTTATCTTGATTTTATTTAATTTAAAATCAAATAATTTAAATGAAATTACAAAGAAATCACGGGCTATGTATGTGGGCTTGACTTGACCAATTATGAGGACCATATTTCGTGCAAGACACATACAACATGTCCAGGTTCATGGCATATCAAAGAATGGCAAGAAATATCTCAAATTTGGAAAATTTTGAATTTGTTTTATTCTTGTCTCAAAGGCCATCGTGGCTTGGTTTTCTTTCCATGTTGGTCTACTCTCACCTTCCCTCTATAAATACACAACATTACTAGCCTAAACGACACGCATACATTTCCTAAAGAAAGCACTCAAAATTTCTCAAAAAATCAAAGTTACAAAACTCGAAAAACCATCATCTAGCCCTCCTCCATCAAAGCCAGCCATGCATTAGTGTTCCTAGAACGCACGGACCAAATCACTCTGGTTGGGTAATTTCCTCACATCCAGATCTTTCAATGCATGTAATTTAAATATATTTGTGGCATATATCCATGTTCATACTGTCATTTAGAATTGTTCTAACGTATTACATGAAAGATTTAGTGCAGAAATAAGGTTGTTCCATTTTAGGGCACAATTTGGAAACGCATTCGAACTGCATGACACATGAACTGATTTCCAGTTTTGAGCCCAGTTTCGAACTCAGGGCATGTTTTTACATAGGATAGGGCTCTTTTTTGCCTTGAATCTAACATTTCTGTAGGTTTTGAATTTTGTTTGGTCGGAGAAGACGACCGGAGTTTGACTCAGGCGTCTCTAACTTCTGTTGCCCCTCGAGAAGCTTGCATGGACAAAAGCTACATTCTAATTGGCCCATTTAAATCCATCTAGCGTGCGCATTTCAAATTTTAAAAACAATGATTGATTTAATATTTTATTCATTGGTTTGCATCTATATAACGAATGACTAAATAGCCCAGCGGTAGCAAGCATGCAGTTAAGGCACTCCTCTTCTAGATCTTGGGTTCGGGTCCCAGGTTTTTCACTTTTTGTTTCAATATTTTTTGCAGGTTATGGGTTATTTTGAAATGGGCCTGGGTTCATTTGCTCCTGGCACCCCTCCATTTTCTGGCACAAACATTGGGCTCTGGCCGGTTTGGGCCAAATGATCTTCAGACTCTCAACCCCTAATTACTTCTACAGGCCCATTTCCTATTTTTATTTTCTTTTCATTTTATTTATTTAAAATTTTCTTTAATTCTTTTTATAACAAAAAAATCATAAAATCAAAAGTCACAAAAAAATAATAAACTTAGATCTTCATTAATTAAATTAATTTTAATTAGATATTTACATCATTTGTTTCTTAATTAATCAAACTAACAAGAATTAGGGTTTTCTTAATTTAATTTAAATATTTTCTTTAAAAAAATAATAAAAAGCATTTTCCTTTTACCACTTAAGATTTTTTAGGTTTTTTCTTTGCATCTTTCTCTTTTCTTCCCTGCGCGTTCATTTATTTTTATTTGTATTATTTTCAATTATATAATTGTATATGGGATGTAATAGACTTTAACTAGGACCTTTTTACTTTTTCTGTCCCCCATTTTTTTGGTTTGAAATTCCCCCTATCCCGAAGCATTGTAATAGCGTAGATTCAAATTTTCGCATCTTTATTTTCCGTACTTACACATATTAACTGCTAGATGAATTCTAATAGGCTTGTATGATAAGATCTGAAAACAAACGGTAGAAAACCTAAATGTTTAAAGATAAATAACTCAAATACAACACATTCGCACACGCACACCTCTAAGGTACCTACACTTGTTGCCTTCGGAATAAAATAGTCACATCTCTTAAATGTAGGGGATTTTAGTAGTAACCCTTTGGTTATAAGATCATAAGTCCCTCGATGACCCTTTCGATGTTGCCTCAGTAAATGATCTTAAAACCTTAGGGTAATTGCTAAAGTATCTTACGAGTTGCTTTCGTGACTATACGATGACCCTCACTTGTCCCTCAAACATCCAACGATAGGGCTACCTACTGACTAATAGTAGGATGGCACTGTCTAATGGAAAAGTGGAAAAGAGCAAAGACCGTTCGAGTATGTAGACAGTTCATAGTTGCTTACTCATAAAAACAAAAAAAAACAATTTTTCACACATACACAAACTCTTTTCTAAATATTTTCAAAGACAAGAAACACTTCGTATACGTTCTCAACAATACAAGAAACATTACAAAGTTTGCCGCACTAAGGCATGTTTTCAAAAATATTTTCAAAACACACAAACACAAATCATTTTCCAAAGTGAGCTAGCAACTAAGAGCCTGTAGATAACTACTGATGAAAATGGTGCTAACACCTTCCCTTTCCATAATCTACCCCCCAAACTCAAAATATTTAAAAAGTTCTTTCCTATTCTTTTCACCCTTTCCTTTGTTGGATAAAAGAAAAGTCGGTGGCGACTCTTACTAACCGTAACATTTATGATAAAACGCAAAACCAGTAAAGTCAGTTCTCCCACTGTTTTTATCGCAAATGTTGTGGTTAGTAAGAGTCACCACCGAATTTTCATTTATCCAACAAAGGAAAGGGTGAAAAGAACAGGAAAGACCTTTCGAGAATTTTTTTGAGTAAGGGGGGTAGGTTATGGTAAAGGAAGGTGTTAGCACCCTTTCCATCTGTAGTTATGTACGGGCTCTTAGTTGCTAGCTCATTTTTAAAATGCTTTGTGTTGTGTGTTTGAAAATATTTTTGAAAAGACGCCTTAGTGCAGCAAACTTTGTAATGTTTCTCGTTTTGACGAGAACGTATACAAAGTGTTTTTGTCTTTGAAAATATTTAGAAAATTGTGTGTATTTGTGAAAAAATCATTTTATTTGTTTTTATGAGCAAGAAACTATGAGCTATCTACCTACTCGAAATATTTTGTTCTTTTCCTCTTTCCTTTAGAGAGTGCTATCCTACTATTAGTCAGTAGGTAGCCCTCTCGTTGGATGTTTTGAGGAACATGTGAGGGTCATCGTACAGTCATGAAAGCAACTCGTAAGATACTTTAGCAATTACCCTAAGGTTTTAAGATCATTTACCAAGGCAACTTCGAAAGGCTCATCGAGGGACTTATGATCTTTAAACCAAAGGGTCACTGTTAAAATCTCTTACGTTCGAGAGACGTGACTGTTTTGTTCCGAAGGTAACAAGTGGAGGTACCTTAGAGGTGCACGTGTGCGAGTGTGTTTGTGTTTCAGTTAAGTTTATCTTGAGTGTTAGGTTTGCTAGTGTTTGCTTGTAGTCTTATCATACAAGCCTATTAGCATTCATCTAACAGTTAATTGTATAAGTATAAAAATAAAGTGCGAGAATTTTGAATCTACGCTATTACAAGGCTTCGGGATGAGGGAATTACAAACCAAAACGGGGAAAAGAAATGTAAATGGTCCTAGTTAAACTATTACAATCCATAGGCAATTACATAATATTAATGAAAAATAATGCAAATAAATAAATGAACGCGCGGAGGAGAAAGAAATAAAAATGAAAGGATGAAGAAAAACCCTAAGAAAAATTTCTAAGTGATAAAAGAAATATTTTTGTTATTTTTTATTTAGAAAAGATAATTAAATTAAATTAAGAAATATAAGTCTAAGTAGTTAATTAAAAAAAGGTGATTAAAATAATTAATTAAAAATTAATCTAATTAAAAACTAATTCTAATTATTTTTTGGTTTTTTTATTTTATGATCTTTTATAATTTTAATTAAAAAAAGAAATGAATTAAATGAAAGAAATAAAATAAAAATAAAAACGAAATGGGCCTTGCTGCAAAGAATAAATAGAGGGTGTGAGAACTTGAAATGTCTCAAGCCTAATATCCAAGGTCCAGGCGTGGCAACAGGAAATGGAGGGGTGTGAGTCTGAAATCTCTAAGCCCATCAATGAGAAGGCCCAAACGCCCAATAACCTGCAAAAAATATGTTGAAATTACAAAATGGAAAAAGCCAAGATTCAAACCCAATCTCTAGGAGAGGAAGGCCTTAAATGCGCACTTGCTACCACTGGATCACTCTGCTCATTCGTTAATATAATAACACGAAAATATTATAATACAAAGACCAGTCATAATTATTTAAATTAAAAAAATATATGCACGCCCAAGTGGGTTCATTTGGGCCAATTAGAACATGGCTTTATTCCATGCAAGCTTTGACCAAAGTCCACATGTTACAGGGATGCCGAAATCAAACTTCGGTCATCCTCTCTGGTCACCTAAAATCTGCACCTGCAAAAAAAAGCAAAATCAAAGTCCCAGATTCAGGCTACCCTCCTAAATCATATGTTGCAAGTCCAACCATGGTACTGGTTTGGTCTGAAATGGCTTGTAGGGTTGAATCCGAAACTCAAAAGTTCCTGAGCCCTAACAATGGAAGAACTGGATTCTTGGTTCAAATTTATCAAAATGGAGAAACTTCATGAGCGTATTCTAGATTTCTTTAAGCTACAAGAAGGATATGAATGAGATCCTGGGAACTTCAGAGACACGATGCAAGGCTTGGTTTTTTGATGAATATGGGATGGAAGTTTGAGTTTCGAATTTTACAACTTTGTGATTTTTTTTGTGAAATTTCGTGGAGTTTCTCTAGCAGTTTTGTGTATCCTTTCTTGCTTGCAATATCATGTATTTATAGAGGGAAGGATGAGAGGAGACCAACATGGAAAGAATCAAGTCTTAACCATGGCCTTAAAACCAAAAATCAAAATTTTAAAAAATGCCAAAATTATATGATTCGTTCCATTTTCGAATTTTACATGAACCTAGACATTGGTGATGTACCTTGCACGAATTATTGGGCTTCATAATTGTTCAAGCTAAGCTCAAATGCTCTATCCCATTATTTCTTGTATTTTTATTTAATTTATTTGATTTTAACTTAAATAAAATCAAGATAAATACAAATAAAAATCAAGGTCATGAAAAAATGGACTTAGACGCCCTCTAAGATATTATGGACATGTTTTAACATTAGAAACTAGGCTCATTGGTTCAAAAAATGCAATTTTGCTAAATTTGCACTTCTTGAATTTCTTCAAAATTCCCCAACTTGTGCAACTCATAACTTTCTCAATTTTCACGTTTTGAAGATGATCTTGGACTTTTTGGAAAGTCCAAGATGTCCTCTACAATCTCTATGTTGATCAGTTTTGCTATTAAAGATTTTATCTTGATGTAAGTTGCCTTGACAAAAAGTGTCTTTTGTTGACTTTTGAAAATGACATGTAATGTATGCGATCATATCTTCCAAATGAAGCATATTTTGGACTTGAGAATAAAATCAAAGTTATAGAGAATTGAATTTCCTTAAAAATGGTCTTTGTTTGGGTAAAAGTTGATTAATCATGTGAAAGTTATGCTTGGTCAAAGTTCAGTTGACTTCTCCTAAGGAAACCCTAATATGGAAATTCTTGACTTTTGATGATCTGAGGACTTTCCTTGGGGAATCATGATCAACCCTTGATCAAATGATGGATGTCACTTAAAAATGTTGATTTTGACCAAAAATATTGATGTTTGACTGTATGTTGATCATAGTTGACTTTTTGACCAATACAATTGATTTTCAAATATTTGAGCCATTGACTGAGCAAACCTGTGATGTAGAGCTTGAAACTTGACATGAACTTTGTTGAGGACCTATGACGAACCATGGAAAACCCTTGGGACCTTTGCAAACCACATTTCCTTGAGAAAATCCAAACCCTGTTGTTAGAAATATAAGAATAAGTCTATGCTTGACTTGGTCTTTAGGAGATGTATCCAGAAGGGGTCTACGCCCGACTACATCTTCAATAGGTAATGGAAGGAGTCTACACCCGACTACTACTTCAATAGGTATTAGAAGGAATCTACGACGACTACTACTTCACGAGGTACTCGAAGAAATCTATGACGACTACTACTTCAAAGGATACCAAAAGGAATCTATGGCGACTACTACTTCAAAGGGTACCAGAAGGAATTTATGACGACTACTACTTCACAAGGTACTGGAAGGAATCTATGGCGACTATTACTTAAAAGGTAACCAGAAGGAATCTATGGCGACTACTACTTCAAAGGCTACCAGAAGGAATCTATGGTGACTACTACTTCACAAGGTACTGGGAGGAATCTATGGCGACTACTACTTCAAAGGGTACAAGAAGGAATCTATGGCGACTACTAATTCAAAGGGTACCAGAGGGAATATATGGCGAATACTACTTCACAAGGTACTGGAAGGAATCTATGGTGACTACTACTTCAAAGGGTACCAGAAGGAATCTATGGCGACTAGTACTTCCAAGGGTACCAGAAGGAATCTGTGCTTAATTTCGTCTGAATGATGCACTAGAAGATATCTACGCCTGAATTCATCTAGAAGAGATATTTTTCAGAATGACTTTCTGGGGAAAGTCTTTGAGGGAAATACTTGTCAGAATTTAGTTTCTAAAGAAATTTTTATGGTCATGTAGATAGTTGATTTCGTTTGTTTATAGACTTTACTCGAAAAGATAAAGGGTTAGTTGTATGCAATGTCATGATTTATGAAATGAATTGCGTAATAACTGTCTCAAAATAAATGGGACTGTGCTATATGCGTTTCGTATGCATATGCTATGATATTGGTAAATGATGGTGAATATGAAATGTTATTGAAGTGCATTCGCAAATTTGAGCAGTATCTTAGTATGGGGAAAATAAATACCTGATTGTTGTTGGAGATGAAGAGTATGTGTATATTCTATCTTCTGGGGATTGTTTCCACTGAGGACTCATGCTTTCTTGTTTGAGGAAACTCCACTAGGGAACATTTATTTCTTGCTTTTTGCTTGAGGAGACTTTGTTGGAGAGTGATAATTCCTGCTTGAGGAGAAGAGTTTAAGAATGTTGGTTGTTCATTTCTCTATTGGGGAGTTTATACCCTGACTGGGGATAAAAGATGAATATTCCTTCCGACTTTCCCAGGGAGGATAAAGTTGACTGACATCTGGTCCTGTTTCAGGTTCCATAACAACTCCCTGGGGATAGTGACAACTTCACTAGGGAGAGGAATTTAGCCGGTGATTTGTGGTAGAAGCACACTCAAGCTGGGGAGTGTCAGAATAAATCTATTCCTTGATTGTATCTTAGGATGTATTGAATGGGTATCAAAATGATATCCATATCTGGACAGTATTTGAACTGTATCTGGAAGATGCACTGAATGAGTATCAAAATGACATCCATATCTGGATCGTATCTGAACTGTATCTGGAAGATGTACTAAATGAGTACAAGAATGACATCCATATCTGGATCGTATCTGAATTATATCTAAAATGAGTGTCAGAATGAATCTATATTTAGATTGTATCTGAACTGTATCTACAAATGGACCTAGAATGAGTGTTAGAATGAATCTATATTTATACTATAACTGAATTGTATCTAGAAGTGGATCTGGAATGAGTGTCAGAATGAATCTATACTTAGATTGTATCTGAACTGTATCTAGATGATGATCTGGAATGAGTGTCAGAATGAATCTATATTCAGATTGTATCTGAACGACATCTAAGAGTGGATCTAGAATGAGTGTCAGAATGAATCTATATCTAGACTGTATCTGAACTATATCTAGAAGAGAATCTATTTGGGGAAATAAACCCTGTTGATGGAGAAATACTCTTGCTGAAGAAACAACCTTGTTAAGTAAATTAACTCTGCTGGAGAGCAGAACTCTAAAGGGGTTTTACAACCTCGAAGGAACAAGCTCAACTGGGGTAGAGAAATTCCATGAACTGTACTGATCGAAACTCTGTAGGTTGGTGATATTTTTGGGGAGAAGATCATACTCCTTTATCAGCCAGAGCAATCTGCTGTGGAAATTTCAAGGAATGTATGAACTTGTGAAGATTACCCTATAGGGATAATCTCATGGAAGTGGCTCAGTGGGGATCCGTGGAGACTTGGACATACCTCTACTTCTAGAGCCCTTGGTGAATGCTGATCAGGGCAACAAATCTTCTACTGATAGACAGGTGACGAGATGACTGGGCATAGTCATATGCTTTAATCCCTAACTTTTTCCTGGACTGCCCTTTCAGATTTTTAGTCCAACGAGATACCCTTTTTTGCCCAAGCCGCCTTTTCAGGTTTTCGACTTGTCGGGTGTACAGTTTTATTTATATATCCATAATTTTTTCCTGAACTCTTTTGGTTCACCGGGATGACCTTATTTTTGCCTAGGACAGTGAACCTAGCGGGTCTTTTTTTATGCGTAATATTTTCTAACTATGTCCGTGTTCACTGGGTGCAGAGAATTTTCACTGTCCATAGCAGTAAGTGTTGTAGCACTGTCAGAAAATTTTTTGCTCGATCGTACATGATCCTTTGCTAGAATTCATGTCCAATGCCCCAAGTGATTCAGATGGAGATCTTCCCCTGACTATTCAACACTTTTGAGAGATTCCTTGAATCTTGAATCGACAGCCCCCAAATCAGTTGGACACCATGCCATGCCCCTTGATTATGAAAGGCCTATTATTGGAAATTTCTTTCCATCTGAGGTGATTCTGTTTATTGAGAGGATTTTTGTTCATTGAATATTCGTTGTGCGAATTTGCTCTGCTATCAAACAATTAGTCATATGCAAACAATGTCACTTAAAAATGCAAAACTTATGTTTATCTTGAAGTTTTTAAAAAATCATTTTTAGTGAACAAACAGAATTTTGTAAGAATATGAATTTAACTCAGGATTTATAGTAAACCTTACAGGAGTCAAGATACCTTTTGTAACAATATGATTTTGAACTAACCCATGCTTCCGTTAGGACTTTTAAGGGTTGTAATATGGCCCGGTTCATGGTTTAAGAAACAAAGGATAAATGGTCAAACTTTTTTTGTATGCAACCCGTTCTTCATGATGTTCTTCAGTCCTATACTCAGTTAATTATGTGTTTAGATCCCATTTGAGTCTGGAATCTTTTCCCTGATATTCTGGTGATGGTTCGGATACTAAAAGTTTATTTGAGAAGGCAGTCATTTTTGTGACCTTTTTTTTGTTGAGGATTTGTAGCGACCTCTTTTTTTCATTTTATTATCCCTACCTTTTACCTGAATTGTTTCTTTTGTGATTACAGTCAGCGGGATGCCCTAGTTTTTTCTTTAAGTCTCCTTCATAGGTTTTGACTTAGAGGGCTTTTCTTTTGAGATATAATGACTTCCTGTTTTAATAATTATGCGAAACCATCACCATCTTTTGTTTTGGAAGGATACCTCTGACACTACTCGTCGTGTACGAAGGGAAAGCTTGCGATTAAATACACCATTGAATTACCTAAGAAACTATCCTGACCCAGGTTATGACTAAAGGTTTTAATTTGTGTGAAAAAGAAAACTCCTACTTCTTAGGCTCAAAGGGTTTGACTAGTGATTATCTTCCTTATAACTCAAATGTTTAGGATTTGAAACAACGCCTGTACATCGTCAACCAGGTATGTTCAAAAGCATACTGTATAGATTGTTGTATCTTTTTCGCCATCCTCCCTCTAAAGGCTTACATTTTTTTAATTGAGAGTTGAATATCACAAAAAGGAAGTAAAAGCATAATTTAAATATAGTGAAAACGAATGGATTAATTCAAGAAAAACATATGCAATGCATTAATGGAATAAACTTTTTTGACATAAAATAAGTGTTTGAACAATCAAAAGAAATTACAATTTGAGAATTCAAATGAAATAAACGCTCTCAATCTTGGCCAGGATTTGGCATGGGAGAAGTGATCACATTGGGAGCCTTAGGAGGGTCAAATTCAATCTCCTTGTTGTCAATCAAATCTCGAATCTTATTTTTCAAAGACCAGCATTTGTCGGTGTCATGCCCAGGACTATTAGAATGGTAGGCACACTTCGCATTCGGATTGTACTTAGGAGAGGAGGTTTCAGGGTTTTGAGGATGATCCCTTAGTGTAATCAGTTTCGCTTTTAGTAAATGTTGTAACGCTTGAGACAATGGAATATTAATCTTAGTGTACTACCTTTCTTGAAACTTTATCCTATGCCTATTTCCCTATTGTTGGTGAATAGGTGTAGGATTAGAAATTAACATCGTTCCCACAGACTGATGGTGGTCATTTTTACTATGGCTCCTTTGACCATAAACATCATTAGTTTCTTTTTTACCAACAAAGGGCATCTTTATATCATTAGAGTTTGAGGCCATTAGGATCTTCCCACTTTTGATACCATTTTCAATCCTTTCCCCAGTCAGAATCATCTCTGTAAAACCAGATGAAGAACTCCCAATTAGCAAATTAAAGAACGGGTCTGTTAGTGTGCCCATGAACATGTCTACCATTTCCCGATGATTCAGAGGAGGTTGCACCCTTCGAGCTAAATCCCTCCATTTATGTGCATATTCCTTGAATCCTTCCCTTGAGCCCATGGACATATTCTACAATTGCACTCGAGTTGGTGCCAAGTTAGCATTGTATTGGTATTGCTTGTAGAAAGCAGCAACCAAGTATTCCTAGGTACGAATGTTGGTTCCTTCCAACTTATATAACCATTCCAGTTTAGTGCCAACCAAACTTTCTTTGAAGAAATGGACTCATAACTTCCAGTCAACAGTATGACCTCAAGTGAAGTTTAGGACATGAGACCCCGTCATATTTGGCGAAGATAGGGACCTTGAACTTAGGTGGGATGACCTTCCATAGGACCAACCCTAGTTCACCGAAATCCAATCCTGGTATCTTATGGATCTCCATAGCCTTAAGCTTATCCTCCAACTGTCTGTACCTATCATCAGCAGGAGGGTATTGTTCATCCGAGTAATCCTCGTCTTTAGAACCCTGGTTATTCGTGTCTTCTGTCTTAATGTTTTTATCCTCTTCATCTTGGTCATCATCTTCATCAGAGGAGACTTCAACAACTTGAATCGGTTGGTCTGGACCTTTGAATCTCCTTTCCATATTAAGGATAGTAACTGGCTTCTTAGTCTTCTTCTTTTGCTTGGCAAGGAGCATCATTATTTCTTGCTGCCCCTTGGCCAGATTCAGAAGGGTCTCTTGGAATTGTACATGCTGAGCCTAGAGATCTTTGACATTTTGTTCGAGTGCCATTTTTCTGCTAAAATAAACAGCGAGAAAAAGGAGAAACTTGTACTTGAAAACCCGTTCATGAAATAATGCATGATATTTATATGCAATGTTTTCAAGGATCTCGCGGGGTAAACAAATAAAATGGTAGAATCTAACTGTAGCTTTGACTTAAGAACTTTCTAATGTTGAACGTTCTTCCACGAGAATCAAGCTCACCATGTCGAGTGGGTTATAGCCTCTGACTCAATTTATCATGCTTTGGTCTTTTGAAGGCATTGGCTAGAGGAAAATAAATCCCCTTTCCTCTTTCTAGACGTAGGTTCATGATACTTTGGCGGCATTTGGTTAGAGGAAAATAAATCCTCCTACCCCTTGTTAGGCGTCTGGTTCATGATAACCTGCATCACAGGCCCTTGAGATCCTTGAAATTGTTAATGAAAATTCGATGGCATGATGTCATGATGTTATGCATCGAGAAAAAGTGTAAGGTGATGAAAACAAGTAAGCCTTGCAAGAAGTCTTATTTATTAGATAATGAATACAAATAATTCCTGCAAGGAGTTAAAGTTGTTAGATAATAAATGAAAACAAGTCACACAAGTTGCCTTAGGTTCAGGCTTGTATGGAGTTTGTAGGTAAGTACCCTCTTGAAGTTTAGTTGGTTCAACATTTCCTAAAGAAATTAACCGGGTTCTAAAGGATCTCAATATCACTGATCTTTCTCTCGGGCATTGTTTCAGCTCAAGCTTCTTTATTAGCGACAGAAATATCCTGAAAGTCCGATCTCAATGAGTGTAGTATTGAGTATAAACCAACTTTAGTCTTGCACCAAAGCCGTCTATTTCACTACTTTCTAATGGCCAAGTTGTTTAACTAAGGTTCTACGGTCATTTAGTGCTTTATGACACCACACAACGGCCCCGTATTCTCCTTGACTAGACTTAAGGGATATCGATACCAACAAATGTGTCACACTAACATAGCCATCACTTCAACCATGTCGGTATTACGCTGCACAATCCCCATGATCTATTGCTACTTACCTAATGTGCCTCTGATCCGGGTATAAGATCTATACAATAATACCCATACATAACCCGAAATGTAAAGCAAGCAAGTCAAACAAGTTAAGCATTTTAAATATGACCTAGCTCTAAGGTAACCCCACTTTTAGTTTTAGGTTTCCCTAGCATAGTCTCTAGTTCGATAATACGGTGGGAGAACTTACTTTACTAGCTTTGCATTTTTATTGCAAATGTTGCGGTTAGCAAGAGTCGTCACCGACTTTTCTTTTATCCAACAAAGGAAAGGGTGAAAAGAACAGGAAAGACCTTTCGAGAATTTTTCTGAGTAAGGGGGGTAGGTTATAGAAAGGGAAGGTGTTAGCACCCTTTCCATCCGTATTTATCTACGAGCTCTTAGTTGCTAGGTCATTTTGAAAATGCTTTGTGTTGTGTGTTTGAAAATATTTTTGAAAAGACGCCTTAGTACGGTGAACTTTGTAATGTTTCTCGTTTCGGAGAGGACATATACAAGGTGATTTTTGTCTTTGAAAATATTAAGAAAAGATTTTGTGTATGTGTGAACAAATTATTATTTTTTTTATGAGTAAGCAACTATGAGCTATCTACCTACTCGAAAGATTTTGTTCTTTTCCTCTTTCCTTTAGATAATGATATCCTACTATTAGTCAGTAGGTAGCCCTATCGTTAGATATTTTGAGGGACATATGAGGGACATCGTACAATCACAAAAGAAAATTGTAAGATACTTTATTAATTACCCTAAGGTTTTAAGATCATTTACCGAGGCAACGTCGAAAGGATCATCGAGGGACTTATGATCTTTAAACCAAAGGGTCACCGCTAAAACCTCTTATGTTCGAGAGACGTGACTATTTTATTCCGAAGGAAACAAGTGGAGGTACCTTAGAGGTGCGCGTGTGCGAGTGTATTTGTGTTTCAGTTAAGTTTATCTTGAGTATTAGTTTTGCTAGCGTTTGCTTTTAGTCTTATCATACAAGCCTATTAGCATTAATCTAACAGTTAATTGAATAAGTATAGAAATAAAGTATGGGAATTTTGAATGTACGCTATTACAAGGCTTCAGGATGGGGGAATTATAAACCAAAACGGGGAAAAGAAATATAAATGGTCCTAGTTAAACTATTACAATCCGTAGGCAATTACATAATATTCATGAAAAATAATGCGAATAAATAAATGAACACGCAGAGGAGAAAGAAATAAAAATGAAAGGATGAAGAAAAACCATAAGAAAAATTTCTAAGTGATAAAAGAATTATTTTTGTTATTTTTTATTTAGAAAAGATAATTAAATTAAATTAAGAAGTCTAAGTCTAATTAGTTAATTAAAAAAAGGTGATTAAAATAATTAATTAAAAATTAATCTAAATAAAAATTAATTCTAATTATTCTTTGGTTTTTTGATTTTATGATCTTTTATAATTTTAATTAAAAAAATAAATGAATTAAATGAAAGAAACAAAATAAAAATAAAAAGAAACGGGCCTTGCTGCAAAGAGTAAATAGGGGGTGTGGGAAATTGAAATGTCTCAAGCCCAATGTCCTAGGTCTAGGCGTGGCAATAGGAAAAGGAGGGGTGTGAGTCTGAAATCTCCAAGCCCATCAATAAGAAGGCCCAAACGCCCAATAACCTGCAAAAATATGTTGAAACTCCAAAATGGTAAAACCCAGGATTCGAACCCACGCTCTAGGAGAGGAAGGCCTTAAACGCGCGCTTGCTACCAATGGATCACTCTGCTCATTTGTTAATATAATAACATGATAATATTATAATACAAAAACCAGTCACAATTATTTAAATAAAAAAAACGCGCGCCCAAGTGGATTCCAATGGGCCAATTAGAACATGGATTTTTCCCATGCAAGCTTTGACCAAAGTCCACGCATTATAGGTATGCCGGAATCAAACTTTGTTCATCCTCTCCGGTCACCTAAAATCTGGACCTGCAAAAACAAGCAAAATCAAAGTCCTAGATTCAGGCTACCCCCCATAAATCATATGTTGTGACTTCAACCATGGTACTGGTTTGGTCTGAAATGGCTTGTAGGGTTGGATCTGAAACTTAAAAGTTCCTGAGCACTAACAATGGAAGAGCTAGATTCCTGCGTCAAAACTCGAAGGCAATGGTTCTAAAACAACCCAAGCATCAGTATGAACATGTGTGAGTGTTTAAAAATAGTTTATAACGTGAGAATTAAAAGTTTTGAGATTGAGAAATTTACCCGACCGGAGCAACTTCGTGAGTGTATTCTAGCATGCTTCAAGCTAAAAGAAGGATATGAATGAGATCCTGGGAGCTTCAGAGACACAATGCAAGGCTTGGTTTTGATGAATATCGGCTGGAAGTTTGAGTTTCGAATTTTACAACTATGTGATTTTTTTGTGAAATTTCATGGAGTTTCTCTAGCAGTTTTGTGTGTCATTTCTTGCTTGCAATGTCATATATTTATAGAGGGAAGGATGAGAGTAGACCAATATGGAAAGAATCAAGTCTTAACCATAGCCTTAAAACCGAAAATTAAAAATTAAAAAAAATGCCAAAATTATATGATTCTTGCCATTTCCGAATTTTGCATGAACCTAGACATTGGTAATTTACCTTGCACGAATTCTTGGGCTTCATAATTGGTCAAGCTAAGCCAAAATGCTCTAGCCCATTATTTCTTGTATTTTTATTTAATTTATTTGATTTTAACTTAAATAAAATCAAGATAAATACAAATAAAAATCAAGGTCATGCAAAAATGGAATTAGAGGTCCTCTAAGATATTATGAACATGTTTTAACATTAGAAACTAGACTCATTGGTTCAAAAATGCAATTTTGCTCAATTTGCACTTCTTGAATTTCTTCAAAATTCCCTAACTTGTGTAACTCATAACTTGCTCAATTTTCAACTTTTGAATATGAACTTAGACTTTTTGGAAAGCCCAAGATTCCCTCTATAATATATATGTTTATTAATTTTGCTTTTGAAGGTTTATATTAATGTAAGTTGCCTTGACAAAAAGTGTCTTATGTTGACTTTTGAAAATGACTTGTAATGTATGAGATCATATCTTCCAAATGAAGCATCTTTTGGACTTTAAAATAAAATCAAAGTTGTAGAGAATTTAATTTACTTCAAAATGGGCTTTGGTTGGGGAAAAGCTGATGAAGCATATGAAAGTTATGCCTAGTTAAATTTCAGTTAACTTCTCCTAAAGAAACCCTACTTTGGCAATTCTTGACTTTTGATGATCTGGGGAATTTCCTTGGGAAATCATGATCAATCCTTGATCAAATGATGAATATCACTTCAAAATGTTGATGTTGACAAAAAATATTGAAGTTTGATTGTATGTTGACCATAGTTGACTTTTTGACCAATATAGTTGATTTTCAAACATTTGAGCCATTGACTGAGCAAACTTGTGATGTAGGGCTTGAAACTTGAGATGAACCTTGTTGAGGACCTATGAAGAACCATGGAAACCACTTGTGACGTTTTCAAACCACATTTCCTTTAGAAACTCCAAACCCTAGTTGTAGGCCTTTGGTTTAGGAGGTGCATCTTGACTAGTCAACCCTTGAGTGTCTTGACTACTTGAAGAGCCTTGAGAAAAATGTGAGGGAAAATTTTGGGGTACAACAGTATCATAACGCATAAAGAAATTTAAAATTGAAACAAACATGAGTGAAACGAATGGATTTCTTCAAGACATACATATTCATTATATTAAGATAATCATTCAAATGCAAAAAAGTTCTTACATGCAAACAGTGCATTGATAAATAAAAAAAGTTACAAATGAGAAAGCAGTAAAAATGATAATAAACTGAGATGAATCTCTTCTTTGAATTATTCTACGGAAAACATCCTTCAAAACTCAAAGTAACCATCAATCATGTTTATTCTTCGGTAAAGGCTTGACTTGAACCTCATGACCAATATCCTTAAATGACAAGATACCACTTGTGACCAATTTCTGGACTTCAACTTTCAATGGATAACAATCTTCGATACTATGCCCATGGCTCCCTGATGAAAGGCATAAGTTAAATCAACTTTGTAGTACCAAGGTATCTTCTCAGGAATCTTCGGTGGAGGTCGGTTCATAACCAAATTCCTCTACATCAGGACAGGAAACAACTTTGTATAGGTCGTTGGAATTGGATCAAACTGAGTTTTCCTTTGATCAGGTAAATTGAACATAGGGATGACAAGAGAAACATGCTGATTCTGACAATGATTACTTCCTCTGGTTCTCTTCTTGGAAAATTTATTATAAAACTTCTTCACACCACTAGCTGACCCACCATCTCTAGATAAACATCCCTTTCAGACATCCTCTTCTAGAGGCACTCCTACATTCACCTTTTTCATGGAAATCACTGGGTGCATTGACTATCACCTTCTCATAAAAGAATAATTTGAAAGTTTCTGTGAAGACCTTTTCTATATCTTCTTCCTTCCTAGAAGGATTGACTTAGGAGGCAACAAAAGTTTTAACCAAAGCCGTTAGATACTCCATACCGGCCTTCAAAGTAGTTACCTCTTTACAGAGTTCAAGTATTTCTTGCTTAATATTTTCTATCTTCTCTTAGCACAAGTGTTGTAGCGATGAGAAAACTTGTCGACTGAACAAAGAAAAGAAACAAGTAAGACACCTGTGAAATATATGAATTCAAAAATATGTGCAAAATGATGCATGATATGCAATTCTCATGATTTATTTTGTTTATTCAAGGAACTCAAAGAATTACAAACAATTGCAAATATTGAAGTACAAACACATCTGGAAATGCTGAAAATTCTCATTTTAATAATAATTTTGGAATGGATTACAATATTTAGCACAAGTTTCGATAATCCTAACTACAAGGGAATAAAGATAGAACTTAAAAATTCTAAGAAGCAAAACCTGATGAAGATCTCTCCACACAATGACGTTTTCCCATGAGTGTTGCAATCTGAGCCTTGAACTGCTTGTTCTCTTCTGCATACTTATCGGAAATTTCTTTCTATTCACTAGAATCAGAAAATGGGTGACCGGGACCTGGATGAACTCTAGAGGAAAATAAATCCCCTTGCTTCTCTATCATCTCTACAACATGAATCTCAATAATCTCAATCAAGTCATCCTTCTCTTTAAATTTTGTTGAGTAGGATACCTCCAAAGTTAAGTACTTGTTCTTCCATGCTTTCTTCTCTTGCTGCATATTAACCAAGGTAAGCTGAAGTTCTTCCACATCATCTAATAGTGGATGAGTAGTCCTTATAAACATGTCAGATATAGGTTCTTCACGAGAATAAGGCATCTTCAACTGAATTGCCCTTTCTTGTACCCAACAAGATGAGGCTCTAAGGAAACAACTCCTCTTGGTCCCAAATATTTTCTAATCTTTTTATGAATATGACGCCAAGCATTTTCAATCTCTTCCTTAGCTGCCTTGTGATCTTCTCCTTCTTTGACAAATAAACCACTTAGATGAATGTTGTCTGGCTTGTCTCTCATCGGATATCCAAACTAAGACGCACAAGAACGTGATTGTAGTTAATTCCTCCCTTTGTACCAAGAAGGGGCACACTGGGGAAACTACCATAACTATCAATAATATCCACATCATAATAAGCTTGATGACACCAATCAATATCAGAATGAGTGAGAAGGATGGAATGATAAGTATCTCCTAGCAGTGTAGGGACTAGATTCCCAATCAGAAAGATCCTAATTGAATTGGCATCCACAAATTTGTAGACGTTTTAAAACAAGAACAATCCATAAGCAAGCAAAGCAACGATAGCCTCGAAAGCAGTTGTACTCTTTATCTTGACGAAGTAACGAGCTTTTTCCGTTAAAACTAAGCAGGAAAACCTTTGATTCCTCCTTTGGTAGTCATGTTAGCCTCAATCTCAGACTTCCTAAGGTGGGTTATGGTGGAAATCTCATGAGACTTAAGATCTCCTTCTAAGCGGGTGAAAGGAACACAATCAGTAATTGGTAAACCAAGTAAGTAGGAATACTCCTCCAACATAGGCATCAGCTGATAATCAGGAAAAGTAAAACATTGGCATAACGAAACATAGAACTGGACCAATGTAGAAAGAATACCCTCCTTAATATTGAGCTTCATAAGAGGCACGATGGCCTCATACTTCTTCCAGAAATCTATAAAACTTTCAATCTCAGGAATCAAACTCATCAGTTCTTCTATCTTAGGATCCTTGAAATTGTACTTCCAAGTCTTTCTCCTCCCAAAGTCCATGGTAAAAAAAGTACCTGATATATTTGCAAAAG
Source organism: Vicia faba (assembly GCA_948472305.1). NCBI lineage: Eukaryota > Viridiplantae > Streptophyta > Magnoliopsida > Fabales > Fabaceae > Vicia > Vicia faba. The sequence goes on from OX451735.1 coordinate 1,235,309,940, forward strand.
TCAACCTTAAATTCCTTGAATAAACTGTTTAAAAAATGCTCATGGGTGCATGAATGCATGATGCAACAATCACACACAAGATCACAAACATGGGGGTTTATAGGTTCAATGTCACGAGCATGAAGTCAAAGGCACTACCCACAAGGTAAGGACTAATGGTTTATCACCTACCAAACAAGGTTATAAAAAATTCCCAGAGTCTACATTCTTTCTTCATATATTACCATCGTCCCAATTAGCTTTGTAATTAGCTATATTCTCGGGAAAAACTCGTCTGAGTGTAGCATCGCGTGACAACCACTTTCGAATTGCATTGTCATAGTCTCCTAACTACACGTAAAAGGCCAATATGGGTTAAGGGTTATATGGTCCTCATCTTCTCAGGCTCCCAGGTCTAAAGCAACAGGTCTTCCCGATTGATCGGTAAACAAATACTACAGTCAAAGGGGCCTCCACTAAGTGGGGATCTCTTGTCTTCTTTTTTGGTATTAGTCCCTCAAAGTTAACATGAATACACAAATATAATAGCATATACACAAATAAACAAAGATAGGCTCAACCAACTTAGAGAACTTAATTTCCCCAGCAGAGTCGTTAGTTTTCTGTATCGGTAGAAATGTCTAGACTAAGCTATTGGATTGAATTAACTCACACAGATCAAATAAAAATTGACACTGTGCTTTGTTGTTTCTAAAGGAAATTGAAAAAGAGCGAGTAAAACCAAAAATTAGGGGGGAGAATCTTGGTACGAGGGTTTTTTATGCAAATGGATGGTATTAGCACCCTAAACATCTATGGTACTCCGTGTGAACCTCTTTGAAATTTGTGTATTTTGGCTATAAAAGGTGTATACAAAAAAGATGGTGGAAATTAGAAAAGAAGTTTTTTTTTACAATTTTACACCCGTCGAGGTTGCAAACCTTTAGTGCTTACGTACCACCTTTCGTGCAATAGGGGATCAGGGTACTCGTAGTTCACCTTAAAAATTTTAAAACACAAGTGTGTTGGTTAATTTTAAGAGAAGAGACATCATCATCATATCCGAGTGGAAAAAATACTTACTACCCATGGTTATGAGAAAGGAGAATTTGCATCATCTAAAAGTGGAGGATATTGCTTGGATTTTAAAATCAACAAAGCCTTACTCAACACCCAAGTGAAAATATCTCACTTTACTACATATTGTAGAAGTATTGTAGCTCGAAACACTACAAGAATTGACAAGAGTCTATTCTTTTTAGAACAAGTTTTAAAGTAAAAAGTCAAAATGGAAAAATAGTTTGAATGAGTTTAATTGACATTTAGTCTTAAGAAAAGATGCCAAAGTATGGTTAAGTTGATTAAAGTTTGGTTAAGAAAACATTTTTAAAATGCATGGACCTAAGTCCAAGTTTATTATGAAAGCGGTTCAAGTTAGAAAATAAGAAGGTTTTGAAAAGGAGGGAGAAGATTTTTGAAATTAAAAAGATAGGATAAGGTGAAGGGATTATCTTAAAGAATAAGGTAAAAGTTAAGGAAAAGAACAATCTAACAAACAATAAGCCAACACTTGACATAAGAAGTCAATGTAGAATTCTCATCCTTTGGATTAAAACCAAGCAAGCAAAAAAATACTAAACCTCTGAGAAATACCAAGCTTCAGACGAAATAAGTTTTCACAAAAATTGGGCAGAGTAACGACTGTATATAGAGGAAATCTAAATCATAGACAAAGCATATAATCAGAATAACCTGCACACAAATAAAATCCACCCAATGTCTTGGAGTAAACCCCAACAACTTCAGACAAAATAACAACAGAGGCACAAGGTCACAAGTATCAAGGCTTCTAATCCTAAGTCCGAGAGATCCACAGCTCCATAATGCTAAGGATAATAACCAATAGTACAAGTAACCTTAAGGCTTTTAATGTTCAAGTTGATTATTAAGTATTTTTCAAAAGAAAAGAAAAAAAACAAATGAGCAAAGATAAAGTGAAAAGCTCAAATGAGAAAAAGAATAGAAAAAGCTTCAAAGACATGTTGCATAAGTAAAAACTAGAAAGGGATAAGATGAAGAGGGAAAGGGATGTATCGGATGAAGCTAGGGTTTCAAATGTCATCAACACCATTCATCCATTTTGGTGAATTTGGTTTTTCAACCTATCAACACCTAATATCCAATGAGGTTGAGAAACTTGTCCCAAAAAACACTCAAGTGTCTCCGAATCAGAATCAATCAAAAAATAATAAAATATATTTAATATAAAACAAAATTTAAATGACTTAAAAAGGAAATAATTCATAAAATACATAACATGTATTAAAACACAAAATAAAAATCCAAAAAAAAATATCAGAAGTCAAACATGAGTCAGTAAGTGTTAACAAATTTTTTCAGAATTTTTTAAAGTCAGAAACTATTTTTAAAATTTAAGGAAATAAGCAAAATAAACCAAAATTTGTAAAAAATTGTAAAATCAAAAATAAAAATAAAGTTAGGTCACCAATATTTGTCAAGAGGTCATTGGATCCTTCCATAAGTTTTTTTAGAATTTAAAAATCAAGAAACGTATTTTTAAACAATTAAAACAACTCAAATAAAATGAAACATCATAAAAAAATATCAAATCACAAAATAAAATTGTGAAAAAATAAAAATCAGAAAGAGAAAAATCAAAAGTATTTTTGATAATTTTTTCACAGTTTTAGAAGTTGAAATGAATTTTTTATGGGTATTTGAAGTTTAAAACAATTAAATAAAAAATAAAAAATAAAATAAAAATAAAAATAATTTGGACCATTGGATTAATGTCAAAATGTGTTAGTAAGCAAATCTAAAGGATCGGACGCACTGTGCGTGATATGGACATTAGTGAATAAACCACTAGATCAATTTTTTAAAACAGATTTGAAAAAAAATAGGTGGTGCAATGTCATTGGTTGAGAGACGACGCATTGGTCATCTTCCACCTCCAGCCACACGCGAGTTGTAGGTTCCACAAACTATAAAATTGTAATCTAAGACCGGTGACATTGGCTTCGTCTCATCAAGACGGTTCCCATGGTACCCTCGCAATTTTTTTATAAACTGTAGCTTAGTAGATTTACAAAAAAACCATAAGAAAAAGAATGAAAATGGATTTGAAAATTCATGAGCAAAACTTACTTCCAGTTAAAAACCAATGATGCTATGAGTATCATAGTGATGAGAGCTACATTGTAGTAACAAATTTGGAGAGAATTAATGGAGGAATCTACCTGTTGAAGCTCAACTTCAGAGCTCTGAAACTTGACTTGGCTAGCACGATTTAGTGCACCTCAAGTTTTGGTTCTTCTTCTGTTAGCTTCAGTGAAGTTCAAGGATGAAGAATGACAAAAGAAATTTGATTGAAAAACAAGGGAAGAGTGAATTTGAAAACTCAAAATTATTAGTTATGGAGAGAGTTTTCCAGGGTGATTCCGGCTATCCAAGCTTGCGAAAATGAGTGGAATGTGGTATGTAGTTATAGGAGAAGTGAATGGAATTAAGATGAGGGGTGAATGATGCAATCTCAATCGAATTTGTGCGCACCTTTGTTCATGAGCAAAGTGTGCTCACATGTGAATCAAAACTCATCTAAATGATGCGTTTTGACACTCTAAATGATTCAAACATTTATGCTAACCATGTTTAAGTGGAAAACACGCACAAAGTTTATGATTAGAATTCACATGATGGAAACTTCAATCTAACTACCATGAGATACTTTAGTTCCAAGGTACCAACTTTGAATCCTTGGTGCACATAACTCAAGATACTTTATCACATGATTCTTGAAGCATTTGAAAGACAAGGTCACAAATTTATAGTGTGCCTAGAAAGACTCCATTTGGATAATTGAGCTGAAAGTTATGTCCTCTTGAAATCGTGAAAAACAAACTGATATTTGTACTTTGAAAATGACCTATAATGTTCTTCAATGTTACATAACCTTCCACTCAAAATTTGATCTTGATTTCTAAAGATGAAATTAAGTATACCTCTTGAATTGGATTGTGGAATTGAGACCACTCAAAAATCATAAAAATTGAAAAAGTTATGGTCTTTGGAAGGTAATGAACAAATTTGGGAAAATTCACAAAATACATATAATCTTTTCAATTCTTCAACAACTGTCCAAGAATTTTCGAGTCTTGCATATTGAAACAAAGATGTAGTAGACATCCCAAATATTATTGTGAAAAAATAATGGGCTCAAGGAGATAAAAATTGACCAATTTATGATCATTTTAAGTAAAACCCTAAGATTCAAAGGCTTTTCAAAGAGACTTGTAATCTTTCTCAACATTAGTGATCTTCCATTCAAAATTTTCTTAGATCCCTGAAGATAACTTGTTAAGGACTCTTTAAAGAGAATCTTGACTTTAGAGTCAATAAAAAATATCAAAAAAATGAACAAGATATGATCCTTGGAAGTCAACAAACCCTAGCCCAAAGAGTGTCAAAATGACTTGAAACCCCTTTCAACTTTTGATGATTTTTCTTGCACAATTGGGTCTTTTCTTGTGAAGAGAAGTTGTTGTAGATGATGATAAGAACCCATAGAAAAAATTAATCAGCTCAAAATATTGAAAATTGAGAGAGTTATGCACTTGTGATCACTGAATCATACACTTGCTCATTTAGGTCAAACTGGTTGAATCAACCTTGAATATTTTTTATCTTCTTTGCAAAATAAAGAACGGTGAATCATAATAGACCTTGAAATGATGTTATATTGAAACAAACTCAAATATGGAGCTTAAGTCTCAAAGAAACTTGTTGAAGAAGGCATGGAAATAGACACATGAACCTATGAATCTTCTTGATGAATTCCACCACCAACTTTGAGAAAAATTTGACCTAAATAAAGTGAGAGAGACCTTTGAACAACAAACTTTGATATCATAGACATAGCCTTGAAGCTTAAGCTCTTTCAATCCATTGAAGAATCATTTTATTGAGAATCAACCCCCAAACCCTAGGTTAGATGGTGAGATGAATGCAATTGTGTCATCGCCTACAATATGAACCTTCAAAGAAACATATATACATACTTTGATGTTAGTTAATAGTTAATCAACATAAGATGAACATGTACAAGATACAAAATTCAAGGTTCTTGGTGATACCTCAAGAGCAAACTTAAAGATAAGATAATATATAAAAAGAGAAGCAACCCTAATGTGTGATCTTGATGTATTGAGGATATGAGATGATGAGAGATCTTAGGGGGAAAATTAGGGTATAACAACTTGAACCCAAAAACCTTCAAAAACCAGAAGTTCAAACTCTTTTTTCTCTTAACTTCAACTTCAATTATCCACCCATAACTCATCATCAGCATCATATGAAGGTGTTATAATCTCAATAGAAGTTCTGAAGCTCTTCTAACTACCAACTCAATTTCACCATTTTCACACCTCTAATGCTCACTTCGAATAGGTAGCTACGAGTAAATTTATTGAACAAACGAGTTATCAGTATCTTCGTCTTGTTTCACTGATAAAAGCCCTCACTCACTTGGAATTTATTCTTCACATACACTATTTAATTTTACTTTGAATCTACCTAGGGTTTATCGTATTTCTGCAAATTCTCTCTTCTCAAAGAAAATAAATTACTTTGATGAAGATAGACATGGATGATGACATGAGTCAAAGCTAAATCATGTGGTTTGTTAGCTTAACTACTATGAATCTATGACTTGCAAAAGTGACTGAGCATAGGTTGAAGATGAAGGCGTTCGCGCGTTTGGGAGTAAAATTTGAATTCCTCATCCAATCAAATAGTGTCACGTCTTCCTATTCGTTGCATTTTTACTTTTATTTTTATTTTTATTTCGTTTTGTTTTCTCTTGTTTAAAATAAATCATTAAAAATAGCTCATAACAACTTTTTCACTCCATTTTTTTATAATTTTCTCAAAATATCTTCTACCTTATGTGATTTTTTTCAGTTTATTAAAATGATTTTTTTGTATTTTTCCTATTTTATTTTGTTTTTTTTATTTTAATTGATTTCAAATAATTTTTTCTCCTTGATTTTGAAACATTTTGGATCCTATCTTTTAAAATCCCGATCCTTGGAGTTTTCTTGAACTTCCCTAATTTTCTTGAGCATTTATTTGATTATTTGACGCTTCATTTGAATTTTCCTTTTATTTTCCATTTAAAACCATTTTAAAAATCATTTTAATGCATTTTATTTTTTTATTTTTGTCATTTAATATTGGTTTGACTTATGTTGACTTGGATCATGACTTATTTGATCAAATGCTTTGTCAATATCAATGGACATTGGATGGTACTTTGTTTGCGTGAATCTTCATCATTTCAAACTTATTATTAAATGAGATCATTTTAAGTACTTTGAATTAATAATAGGTTTATCACATTGATGCATGGTTGAAATTGATGATAGCTTGACCTAAGGTTGTGGTTCAATTTAGTTGCTCATCTCTCTTCATCTCTTTCTTCTTTTATTTTGATTAATCAGATGATGATCAATTCATCTTGATCAATTAGGTTTAGATTTATGCTTGATGAACTTTCATCATTTCAAATCTATCATTTAATGATAATTTGATCACTTTTGGTACTTTAGACTGATTATAAGTTTATCTCAAGGTATCATGAAGAATTTGATTGAGTAATGATCTAATCTCCATGCCTTTGTGCTTGATCACTTTGTTTTTTTTTAAACTATGGTGTTGCATTATTTTCAGAGAATGACTTTGTATCATTTTCTACATAAGTTCACTTAAGATTGCTTAACATAGCGCTAAATTTGTCCCGAATCGTAGTATTAATTACTAATGGTAAAATTAACTCATATCTATTGTGCTAACTTTATATTTTTGCACTTTTACATTAATATTATTTAATTTATTTCCCTTTACATTAATGAAATTTAATTCAAGAATTCTACATTTCATGTCATTTACAGCTCATGCCATTTACTTTTGTCTTTTTCCCCTTAGGCGTTTCTTTTCTTTTTCTCAAAAGACATTAATAAAGGAAAAATCCTAAAATCTTAAAAAAAATTCTTGGACTATTGGTCACTATCCCTTGCTTAAAAAAATTTGGACTTTGGACTTAGGAAATTTCCTTTTCTTGGAGTGTTTTCACTTGAGACCTTGAGATTCATCTGGAACCTTTCATCTAATACTTTGAGATTTCATCTGAGACCTTGGAATTTCATATGATACATTAAGTTTCATATCATATGTTGGATTTCATCTGGTGCTTTTAAAGTCCATCTGCATGTGTGATTATTCATCTAATGCTAGACTTGTGGCTTAAATCCAAATGGAAAGGAATGCTTCATCTTGACCAATGCCAAATGTTTTCTCTTCTTGTGATTAGTTCACTTGCACACACAAAGGCTTTCTCTTGGGCTACCTTACAATGAGACTATTTATTTCATGTCATTTAATTTATGATTTAGGGTAGTCTCTTTATCTCATCCCCTTCTTTAATTTTCAAAATCTTCTCCCTATTTCAAAAAACTTCTTATTGCCAAAAACTTCACCCCTTTTTCTTAACCAAACCTTGACTTTGTCAAGTGATCTAGAAAATATTTTACTGATAAATGCTAAAACACTTACTCGTATTCAAACTCTTTCAAAATCTCTAAAAAAGGAAAACCTCATCAAACTTCTTTTTCTTCCTTAGTGCATTTTTCTTTTCAAAATCAGACATTTTCTCAAAGGATCAGACACAAGTCATTTTCTTAAAGTGGTGTAAACTCCTATACTTCTAAAATATTTTATGAAATTGATTGACATTTTCCACTTGAATATTGAGACATGCTTGTTGAGTAAATCCAAGAAAAATTATTCATATCAAGATGATGAAAAATACTCATTTCCTCATGCTTGTGGGGAGTAAGTTGAGTTTTCCACTCGAATATGGAAAAAATGTCTTTTCACCTAAAAACAAATCAACAAACAAAAGCATATTTCATAAAAAATGAAAGTTGTTCCTATGGATTACCATAGGTGTGAGGGGTGCTAATACCTTCCCCTTGCATAACCAACCCCAGTACATAAATCTCTCTTTTGGTTTTGTTTTCAAAACTTTTTGTGGGGTTTTTTTGACTTGCATTTTCTGAGTTAAATTAATTAATAACTTAATCTCAAATTTACCCCCGCGATAGTAACCAAACATTATGATTTGGTAAAATTTACTTTTAGGCCTTGATCACACAACTGACTGATACTAATCAGATTTGTAGTCAGTCCTTTCACCAGTAGCACATAATCTAGTCTAGGAAGTTCAGTACATACTAACTTTCCCAGTCCCTTAACTTCACCTTTTTCTCCACCACCAAAAGTAACAAAACTTGTGGCATAAGGATTTATGTCCACTAAGTGATTCTTGACCTATGTCATATGTCTAGAACATCCACAATCAGCGTATCAGTCTTCTCTGGACGAAGCTATAAAAGAAGCATGGGCTATAAGACATGTATCTTTAAGTATAAGGTTTGCCTAAGAGGGGGTGGGGGTGAAGCGATAAAATGTAGAAAGTAAATGCCACAACGATATATCCTAGTTCCCCTCATAGACTGAGAGTACTCTAGTCCCATTTCAACACGAAAGAGGTTTCACTATAGTTAGAATGATTGTACAACCTATTCAAACCAATTATGGTGCTTATATCTAACCTATAGGGAGATCAAAGGTTCTTAACACCTTTAAGATCTGAACACTAAGTGTAAGAAGAACACTCCTCTTCAATGCGCACACTTGCTTTCATCAATCCTGAATAACAAGGGAAGTAGTAATGAATTCTAAATTTTTACAAAAATTTTGAATTATGATACAGTATATCAATATTGGATTGATTTTCTCTTCCAATAGCAATAATTCATAATAACTTAAGAGTTAGATTTCTCAAGAATTTCTGTTCTATGTGACGTGAAAATGTGCAAAAAAAATTTGAATGAAAGATGAACACTTGAATTATGAATTTTGAAATTTTGGAAAAATTTGATTGGAAGAGGTGAGTTTTGAATTTGAAATATAAAGTATTTATAAGATCATAACACCTCTTTGAAACATGGTAATGTTATACAAAAATACCATGAATAATTTGTCAAGTTGAAATAAAAAGTTTAAATGAAAATGTGTATGAAAACGTGCATGAAAAGTTACTGGTTTTTCAAAATTGTTTTGCGAGGAATCGATTTCACAACCTTTAACAGACAAAAAATTCAAAAAACTTTCAATGAGCAATCGATTTCTCTTAAGTGCAAATCGATTGCATTTGTAATATTCAGTGAGCAATCAATTTGTATTAAGTGTAAATCGATTGCACTTATAAAATTTTCAGATTTTTGCTTTAAGAAACTTGGGAAAGTATGTGAGTATGTTATGCAATCTTGTTTTGATCTTTGAGCATCTAATACTTAAGTACTTTGGAAAGAATTGTTATTATACCTTCTGAGAATTTCCAAGTGATTTGAATCAAAGTTTTTAAACATGATGCTTTATCTTGATTAACATCTTTTCCTTCTTGCCATTATGATTTGTCTTCATTAAAACTAAGTTCTTCATTGAGAATCTTGATTTTATATTATCCCCCTTTTTGATGATGAAAAACAATCTTCTTTGATGTATTGGTATTTCTGGAAAGCTTCTCCCCTTAAGATGTATTACTCCCCCTCAATGTGTGAAGCTAGGAGTAATTTGACTTGAACGTTTTTGGTGGAGATTTTGTACCTTAAGAACAAAGACAAAGAAATACAAGCATAAAAGTGTAACAACTTTCTCCCTCTTTGACATTATCAAAAAGAAGGGAAATATGGGTGAAATATAATATATGACAAGGAATCATAGACTTGAAAATTAGCACAAGAGATAAACATCACACGAGCATTCAAAATTAGAAAACACACAAACATAAATTTATTGTACAATGTACCTTATAATTCATCATAAATACCAAAAGACTTAATAGTTCAAGATAACTAAACATAATTCAAAGACAACAAATAAATATAGCATTATTAAGGTTGGTTCATGTCATTGTTTGGATTGGAGTTGTTGTAAAAGTTGTTTGGATCTTGGTATGGAAATTATGGTTAAATTGGTGTGAATCTTGGAATAGGATGAGCCGAGTTCTTTGGATCATAAGATGGAATGTAAATATATGAGTAAAGGTATGAAAACTGGTTGCTTACATCAGTTTGGAAATTATTAATCTAAGTTGTAGTAGATTCATTGATGGAGTTCCATTGGTTGTTAATGTTGGTGTTGAGAGTGGAAAATTGTTGAGTCATGAAGTCCATTATATATTGATTGCTTGGACCATTTGGAACATTTGGAGGAGGAACATCTTCGCCGCCTTCATCTTCTTGATCGTTACCTTCATTGACAACCACATCTTCACCAATGTATGTAATTGTTTTTGTTTCCGAATTGTAAAGAACACCCATACACAGATCAATATTCTTAGTGGAAATCTTGTTATTATTCGAATCCATTTGACAAACCTCAAATCCTCCAAGATCAATGTTAAATTTTTCCAAGATGCGAGTGATGAACCAAGCATCCGGAAGGAATTTGGATTTAGCAATAAAAATTTCAACACGTGAATCAAAATCATATGAGCCCAATTAACATCAATTCCTCTTTTTCTAGCATACAAAAGTTGCATTTCAAGGTCCGTAACAGTACATTAATTTCCAGCCCTATGAAACATGATATAGACCATAAAGTAGTGAAACAACCTATCGTCTATATGAAAAATTACAGCAGACCATGAACCTCTTCCCGGTTCAACACCACCTAGTGCTCAAACCCGTTTAGCATGAAACTCTTTTTCAGACATCCTCCCAATACTATAGTAAAAATCTCTCTTTTTATAATCGTTATGTTCTTCATCCTCGGGATCTTACAAAGTGCTACCGGTAAAAGGAATATCTAAAATGTTGCCAAGACTTCTTGAGTTCAAGAAAATCATTTTTCCATTAACATAGGTAACAAATTTTCCTTTATCCATATGCATATTACTAAAGAACATTCTAACCAATTCCAAGTAGTATGGTACGGATGAAGATATGAGAAGTCCCAAACTATAAGATATTAAATCATCTTGAAAATAAAAGCATTCTTGAGGACAATTAGAGAGTATACCATAGTTTAGTGTTTGAACAATTTTCCTTTGAAAGAACTTTGTGAATCTTTCCTCTTGGGCAGCAATGAGACTTTGGAGGAGTGGGTTTTCCATAGATGAGGAAGAAGCCATTTCCTTTGATTTTGTAGCAGCTGAAGCCTTTCTCTTTTTTCTTGGAGCCATGATTTTGAGGTAAGGAAGGTTGAATGAAGGTTTGGGTGTGGAGAAATTTAGGGTTTTGGAGAGAAAATTTTGGCATTGGTCTTGAAGGAGAGAAAAAGTGATTTTTGAAAATAGCTTATTTTAGGTTTAGAGTAAATGGAGTGATATAATTGATATGGGTAAAAGAGATTTTTATGAGATAAGGTTGGAAAGTGTAGAGTTGTTATTTGGATTGGTCAAGAGTGGAGGAGGAAAGATGAAAAGGAGAGAGATAAAAAAGTCTGACCAACATTAAAGACTGCACAAAAGTTGTTCGCAGCAGGTGCAATCGATTTGCACACAGGTGCAATCAATTTGCACTATGTAAAAAGGCCTAGAAAATTAAAACAAACAGTGAGCAATTGATTTTCCTGAAGGGTGCAATTAATTGCTTCCACTGAAAAATGTCCAAAAACCTACTGTAAAAGCATGCACTTATTTTTAGCACAGAAAAAAAATTGACAAACAAGTAGCATAATCATTTTTTAAGCATATTTTATGCATTTAATCATATAGAAAACATGTATAAGAAGGAGTAGAGGTAGAGATACTCTAAATAAATTTCAATAATAAATAGTTGAGATAAGAATGTATGTGCACCTTTGACTATTGATAGAAATTAACATGAGATGAATGATCTTTGAGAAAGTCATACGTCACTTTCATCAAAAATTCTCAATTCTTGTCGGATTTTGTAAAAAGGTTCTCATGCCAAAGGTTTTATGAAAATATTCGCGAGTTGATAATGAGTATCTGCAAAATAAACTTTGACATCTCCTTGAAGCATGTAATCGCGAAAAAAATGATGTCGTATATCAATGTGTTTGGTTCTTGAGTGCAATACCGAATTATTTATAATATTAACCGCACTAGTTTTATCACAACGTAAAGGAATTCATCCTAGATCGAGTCCATACTCATGAAGTTGTTGCTTAAGCAAAAGAATTTTCACACAACAATTATTCGCTGCTATATACTCCACTTCGACCTTGCTAAGAGCAACCCATGCTTATTTCTTGCAAGCCCATGATACTAATGCATTTCTAAGAATATGACAAGTACCACTCGTGCTTTTTATATCAGTTTTATAACATGCATAATCCACGTCAGAATAACCAATTAAATTACAAACACTACCTTTTGAATACCATAAGCCGACATTTGTTGTTCCTTTGAGATACTTCGTGATTTGCTTGACCGCCATGAGATGAGATTCCTTTGGATTTGCTTGAAAGCGAGCATAAAGACAAACAATAAACATTATTTCATGACAACTTTCCATCAAATATAATAAGGAACCAATCATACCTCAATATTTTGTAATATCAATGGAAACACTGGATTCATCTTAATCAACATAAGTATCGGAGCCCATTTGAGTATTCATTACTTTGCAATTATCCATATCAATTTTTTCTAGTAATTCTTTGCAATACTTGGATTGGTTGATAAAGATGCCATTATTTAATTTCTTAGTTTGAAGTCAAAGAATATAGTCCATCTTACCCGTCATGGACATCTCGAATTCTCCTTGCATCATCAATGAAAATTCTTCACACATTTCTTTGTTTGTTGAACCCAAGATGATATCGTCAATGTAGACTTGAACTAATAAAGTGTTACATTTGATTTTCTTAAGAAACAGGGTCTTATCAACTTTACCCTTTTCAAATCCTTTTTTCGCATAGAAAATTACTAAGTCTATCATACCATGCTCTTGGTGCTAATTTCAAACCATAAAGAGTTTTTCTCAATTTAAAGACATGTGAAGGATTCTTAAAGTCTTCAAAGCCCAGAGGTTGTTTGACATAGACTTCTTCATTAATGTAACCATTCAAGACTTCACTTTTGACATCCATTTGGTATAGCTGAGAATTTAATGAATAAGCATAAGCAAGTAATAAACTAATATCTTCTAACCTTGCAACCGGAGTGAATGTTTCTTCAAAGTCGATTCCTTCTTCTTGATTAAAACCTTGGGCCACCTACCTCTCTTTGTTTCTAATAATTATACCATTCTCATCAAGTTTGTTTTTAAACACCTATCTGGTACCTATGATGTGTTTACCATTTGGCCTAGGAACAAGTTCCCAAACTTGATTTCTTTCGAATTGATTCAATTCCTCTTGCATAGAAACTATCCATTGATTGTCTCCTAAGGCTTCATCAACTTTGGAAGGTTCAATTTATGAAACAAACGCCATGTTCAAGCAAGAATCATTGAGATGTAATCTTGTTGCAACTCCTTGACTAATATCACCAATGACATTATCAATTAGATGATCTCTATGAGTTCTCCATTCTTTAGACAGATCATTGTAATTTATATTGTGTAGTCAAACTTCTTCTTGATGTTCCGGCTATTCCATACTTTGATCATTAGGAAATTTTTTTCGAGGATAGATCTATAATATCATCATCATCACAAACAATTATGTCCTCCTTAGAGGTGTTAGTTTCATCAAAAGAAACATGCATATATTCTTCAATAGTTAAAGTTCTTTTAATATATATTATATAAGCTTTACTAGAAAGAGAATAACCAAGAAATATACCTTCGTCATATTTCTCGTCAAACTTACCAAGATTGTCTTTTTCACTGTTGAGGACAAAGCACTTGAATCCAAAAATATGAAAGTAAGCAATGTTTGGCTTTGTTCTTTTGAAGAGTTCATATGGAGTCTTTTTTAAGATAGGTCTAATAATAACTCGATTTCCATCATAAAATGTCGTACTAACCGCATCCACCCAAAAATATTTTGGTAGATTTGCATCACTAAGCATTGTTCTTGCAAGTTCAACTAGAAATTGATTCTTTCTTTCAACTACTCCATTTTGTTGTGGAGTCCTTGGTGCTGAAAAATTATGAGAGATACCATTTTCTTCACAAAATTCTTCAAGAGATGCATTTTGGAATTCTCCACCATGGTCACTTCTTATAGATACAATCTTTAATGATTTTTCATTTTGAATTTGCTTTGCATACTTCTTAAAATCCTTGAAAGCATCACTTTTCTGCACAAGGAACAAAGTCCAAGAATATCTAGAAAATTCATCAACAATAACTAAAGCATATACATTACCTCGGAAGCTTCTTGTTCTTGATGGACCAAATAAGTCCATATGCAACAATTGTAGCGGCCTTGTAGTGGAAACCACATTCTTAGAATTGAAAGTTTATTTGGTTTATTTTCCCTTTTGACAAGCATCACACAATTTATCTTTGACAAATTTTATCTTTGGTAAGTCAATGATAATATCATGTTTGGTTAATTTATTTAAATGTTTCATATGTATATGGGCTTCCCTTTTTTTGCCATAACCATGATTCATTATTATTTACCATAAGACATTTTACTTTGAAATATAAATCATCTAAAGAAATCATAAAGATATTGTTAATTCTTTTACCTTTGAGTTTTACCTCATTGGTGACTTCATCTATAATCAAGCATTCATCTTTGGTGAACTTTATTTGAAGCCCTTGTCACAAAGTTGGCTTATGCTTAGAATATTGTACTTTAGTCATTCAATATAAAGTACATCTTCAATGGATGTGAAAGGTGGTGCACCAACTTTGCCTTTACCAAGAATTCTTCCCTTATTATTATCTCCATAAATGACAAATGTCTTGGGCTTCTTTTATTGTTGTGACCGTCATGTCAAACTTCTTGGGTAGAGACCTGGGGATTTTTATGACAAGCTTTTTTTCTGGTATCGTCTCTCCCAAGGAACTGGATGAATTTGCAATGTCAAGAATACTCAAGTGAAAATCATGAATGCACTCATCATCTTTCATCCTGAGATTTTCAAACTTTGTGGTGAGAAGTTGAAGTCTTGACATTTTGACTTTTGATGCACCTTCATGAGTGGTTTTGAGAATTTCCCATGCATTTTTGGCCACGGTACTGGTATCTATGAGCATGAATATTTTTGTCAACACCAATAAACAGAGCATTCAAAGCTTTGGATTTTCCAAGAGCAAGTTCATCTTTTTCCTTAGACCACTCCTCTTCTTTATTAGGTGTTTCCTTCCCATGTTTTCCCTTTACCACATGGTGTTCTCAACCTTTGATAACTGATTTCTATATTTTGTTGTCCATAGATTTTAGAAAAGTAACCATGTGTGCCTTCCAGTAATCATAGTTGGTACCATCCAGAATGGGTGGTCTGTTAGTATTTCCTTCTTCCTTTTCCATAATTCCAGAAAATATCTTCCCTGAAGCTCACCTAAAAATAGAACAGGGTTCCTACTCTGATGCCAATTGAAATTCTGACACAACAAGAAAAATGTCGATTACAACTCACAACACCAGGATATCAAAATGCAATGTCGAGTGCAATGTTAAGACTTCGTAACAATTGATATAGCAATAAACAATTTAAAGTACTTTGCATAAAGAAATTAATACAAGTCAAATGTTAACCTATTTCGGTGCAACATCACCTACATCTGGGGGCATCCAAGCTAGGAAGGAAATACACTATAACAATATTAGTTTGAAGTTCTAAACAATCTTTGGTTGTACAAACTTCTCACCTAATCACTACCCATGTAATTTCTATCTAAGACACTCCTAGATATGAGACGCTTACGAGTGCAACTTGCCTCTAGACCTATTTTGCATGATGTCAAAACTATAAGAATATAGCATTTCTGTATATTGGGTGGTATCTTTGAGTTTGTGTGACACCCTATGCATTTAGAAGTCTTAGGAATCATTTGAAACATAGTCAAAATTGTCCCAGTCTTGAAAAATCATTTTTTGCACTACATATGCCTGTACAGATCGACTCATGCAGCATTTTAGGACGACTCATGTACTACTCTAAATTAGAAGTTTGGTCTCTGCCTTGGTCAGACCGTGTAACAACCTATTCTCTCGTCTGTAATTTAACCAAAAATCAGAGCAAATTAATTCATAAAACAAAACATCAAGAATAGGATACCACATTTTTCAACATATTGAACGTGCTCAAGTATAACTAAACTGATACATAACACATTTTTTGAATGAACCGATAACACTTTTAGCATAGTTCTCAACTTCAACTTTATTAACGCAACAGAAAAGAATTCAAGTTTGTCATTAAAACATTCTCAACCAACATTAAACAATATTTAATCAAATAAAATAGAGTTTATAATACTCCAACATAATCGCCAACTAGAGATTTAAATCAACTAGAGATTTATCTTGATACTTCTTAAGGATACAGTCAAACTTAGACTTAGTCTAATTTCTGTCAACAATCACTTTTGGATGACATCTATAACCCCATCTCCGACAACTCTCCATCACTTCTCCAAATGGCATATTTAAGCACCATACCCTACACAATTAACCACCACATCATCGAGTGCAAATTTATGGTCACTCTAGTGTTCAATCATCTTCCACCTTCAAATAACGAATGGCATAGTCACCAATCTAACTCTTCGGGTTTAAGAAGATTTAACAGGGGCAACTGTTATACCCCAAAATTTACCCTCTCATTTCTCAAGATTATTTCTCACAAAATTTTTACTAGTTCAATTTTGCATAAGTACAATTAGATCATATTGGATTTTCAAGCATCAAGTCAAAGAGGAAACTATTGAAAGAGAAAAATAGATAAATTTGATTTTTTTTGACAAAATTGAAGAAAAATAGATTGCTTCGATCTAGAGCTTTCGATTGGGTATCTGGCCTCCTTCAAACATGCTTCAAATTCCCAAGCTTTGATTTAGGCATTGGCCTTTTGCTTTCTTTCTTTATACAAGCTTCGACTAGGCGTTTGTTTCCCTTTAAAACAACTTCCTTCGATTCAAAAGGGAAGGGCCTCCTGTTGGTGTCCTTCGATTCAGAAGATAGTGTCTTCCTACTGGCTTCTTTCGATTAACAAGGCAATGACCTCCTACAGCTTTCCTTTGATTCAGAAGGTAATGGCCTTCTTAAGGATTTCCTACGATCCGCAAAGCAGGGACCTCCTGCATGCAAGCCTCATTTGGGAATTTAGGCCTCCTGTGTGCATTCTTCGATTGCACCATTGGCCTTACATGTTTTCCTTTGGAGTCACAAAGCAGTGACCTCCTGCATGCAGCTTTCGATTGGACATTGACTCTTCATGCAAACCTTCATTTGAGAAATGGTCTCTTTTAGGCTTGCTTGGAGTCACAAAGCAGTAGCCTCCTGCACACAAGCATCGACTGAGTATTGGCTGCTTCATGCCAACAGACACAAGGAAATAGCCTCCTGCAGTTTTCCTTCGATTCATAAGGCATTAGACTCCTGCTTGGTTTACTTTCAATTCACAAGGCAGGAACTCCCCTCATAATTGCTTCAATTCCATCCTTGAAAATTTCCAACACACATAGTTGGTGGCCTATTCAAAGGATATATTTTGGTAGCCCATTCAAGGGGCATACATTTGGCCCCTTCGAAGGATGCAAAAAGGGCCTATTCAAAAGACACATACTGTTTGGGAACAAATATTGTTGTCTAAAGAGAGGTTCTGGTCAAATGTTGGACTTGTGAAGTTAAAAAGAAAGGTTGATATATTCAAAGATGCTTGCTGGCCAGAGTCTTATATGCTACCAAGTCCAAGCCTACTGCACTAGCCACAACATTCCAAAACTGCTGCACAGTAGTCCTGCTACGCTGCTCCTATTTTTACACCAATTTGGTATACAAATACTGCACCTCGAAAGCTACAAAAGCAGTATAATCAATTTGCTTAAATTCTTTTGTTTTCCCTCCCAAATCTCAGCCAACTTCATCTATAAATAAGATGTTCCACAACAAATCTTAGGGGGTCATTTGGTAGCTGAAGAATCTCTTGTTTTGAACAAATTCTCAAATTCTCAAATCTCTCAAACACTCTCAAACACTCTCAAACATTCTCAAACATTATCTAACATTCAAACTCTAAAACTCTCGCAAAAAAATCTCATATCCCTTCATGCACTAGTGAACCCTTCGATTCACTCCCCAACTGCCAGATAGTCAACCTTCGATTCATTCCCTAACAACAACATAATAGTATTTCGATTCACTCCTTAGACTGTTATATAATAACCTTCGATTCACTCACCATTATCACACACCCACCTTCGATTCAATGACTTCCCAAATAAAGCAGCAACCAAAATAGCTTCAGGAATGTTCCTGCGAAGCTCCATCCACCATAAAGGAAGTCACATACAACTCCTTAGATTGGCACTTCACGAGGTATGTTTCCTCTAAACTTGGAACTTTCCACTTAAATATCATTTATACATGTAAATAAAAGAAAAATGTAGATATCCCATCTAGGAAGTTGACCATGCCTTAACTTTCGATTCTCACTGCCTATATGTTGAGAATCTCCACTTTGACTAGTTAGCCTTTGAATTTTGGTGCCAAATAAACTTGTGCTAACCCCTGGCCTGTAGATTTCGAAAGTTACACTTGTTAGGTTCATTTTCAAATTTTAGACAAGTTTTCTATATCCTTCGATTGACTGAAGATAGAAGCCTTTCGAATATCAACACGTGAGGCTTACATTCCTGTAATTGAATGAAGCAACAAAAAAGGGTGAATTGAAAGGTGCATTTCACACTAACTTCCAGGCCCAAATCGAAGGAGGCAAGAAAGGGCTGAATCGAAGGGTGCATACTGCCTAGATCGAACAACTTATTTTCCCTTTTTTTATTTTATTTTATTTTTACATTTTCTTGTTGTTCGATATGGTTGTAATAGCGTAGGACCTTATTTTTATTCGCATTTTTATGGCTTTATATAAAATGCTAGTAATTAGGCGTGTATGGAAAGATAAAAACAATACTTAGACCACCTTAAATTCAAGACAAAAATGCATGCAATCAAACACACTATTCACACACATGCACCTCTAGGGTAATCTCATTTGTTGTCTCAGAAAATAGTCATGTCCCTCGAATATGGGTGTTTTAGCAAAGACCCTCGATAAAAGATCGTAGTCCCTCGATGTACCTCGATGTTGCCTTCGGTAAATGATCTAATCCCTATACGAAATTTCTAAAATCTCTCATAGGTTGCCTTTTATGACTATACAAACGATCCACGCTCATCCCTTCTCATCCAACAATGGGGCTTATTACCAAATCAATGGTAACATAGAAACATCTAAAGAAGGAGGAAAAGAACAAAGACCTTTTGAGTAGGTAGGATGCTCGTAGTTGCTTTCTTGCTCACAAACTAAAAAAAAATATTTCACACCGGCACTTTCAATTAAAGCATTTTAAAAATTCAAAATACTTTGTATGAATTCTTATAGAGACGAGAATCATTACAAAGGCACTTTTCAAAATCACTTTCAAAAAACATCTTCCACAATAAACACCTCTTTGAACTAATTTCAAAACCAACACTTTATACGCATTCTTATAGAGACGAGAATCATTACAAAGACGTTTTCAAAATATTTTCAAACCCACACCATAAAGAACATTTTCAAACAAAGCAAGTGATCTAGCAAGCAACTAAGAGCCCATAGATAACTACAGATGAAAAGGGTGCCAATACCCTCCCTTTTCATAACCTACCCTCCGAACTCAAGAAAACATCTCTAAAGGTCTTTCCTGTTCTTTTCACCCTTTCCTTATTGGATAAAAGAAAAGTCGGTGGCGACTCTTGTTGTCCATAATAATTGCGATTAAACGCAAAACACCCAAGTCAGTTCTCCCACCGTATTATAGGAAGACACCCGGACCCACTCACAACTAGCACCTCATTAGCCATAACATCGCCTTCCACTCCTAGAGATGCAAACAACACTAGCACTTGATCATTCCCTCTCAAGGACACTTCGACTGACTGCTAGATATAAATCTCGAACCCATACTTCCTTTGAAATCGGAAAACAAGGAAGCCTCACTAACATTTGAACCCATGCAATCCACGACACACTAAACCAACTATTCTCACTTGAACCATCTCAGAGGAGCACAAGCCTCTCTCCACTTTCTTTAATCCCACTCTTGCAAACAAGTGATTCAAAAAGTGAGAAAGGATCGACAGTGTTCCACACACCTGTCACGTACTAAGGAACAACATGTTGACAATATTCAACTATCACACTACACTAACTCAACAACTTGGTCGGACCGACCGACCTGCTCTGATACCACTAATGTAACACCCTATTTCTCCGTCGGTAACTTAACCAAAAATCAGAGTAAAATAATTCATATAATAAAACATGACGAATAGGATTCCACATTTTTCAACATATCGAACCTTTTCAAGTATAAATAAATTGATACATAACACATTTTTCGGATGAATCGGCAATACTTTCAGCATAGTTCTCAACTTCAACTTTATTAACGCAACGGAAAAGAATTCAAGTTTGTCATTAAAACATCCTCAACCAACATCAAACAACATTTAATCAAATAAAAGAGAGTTTATAATACTCCAACATAATCATCAAAACAAAACAACAAAATAATAAAGTAAGAAAGCGTTCATCCCCCCGGTGTTATGTATCAGAGCATTGACACCAATTCAAAAATAAGAAGAGCAACATCTAGACTTTGCAACTACAGACTACTCCTGATTATCTGCATGTTACCCGCGTAGAGGCAACATTCAAACAGAAGGGGTGAGATATGACAAAAATATAATATGTTATATAATAATAAGTATGCGACAGATATATTATGTCAAGTTTCATGCTCAACAACATTAAACACAAATTCACAATGATTATACAAACATATATAATTATTGTCATTTTTCATACAACACATACTGAATATGAATCTCAATATCATCATCGTATCAACAACTCGACAATTTGCAATGCGACTGAAACTGATGCAAAATGCATGTGGTACCATCAGGGCATAATCCCTCTCTATAAAGCCAAATCTGGCCAATCAACATACGACCAAATTCGGGCCAACAACATAAGCCAATTCCGAACTATCAACATACAACCAAATTTGGGCCAACAACGTAAGCCAAATCCGGGCTATCAACATACGGTCAAATCCGGACCTACAACAAGGCATAAGCCCTCAACAATGAAATTCATGCAACATCGACATGCAACAACATAAATTATGCAACCATAATGTATAAGCCTTAAACAATGTTCCAATCCAGGCCAACAACAACTTCGTTATACTGCAATATAATATGCAAATCAAAAGTTATTATGCAACAACAACAATATTCACATTGATTGTCACCATAGTCAATGCACTTCGCCAATAACGCCCACCATACACTAAACACCTTCCAAAGCGTGCAACATGACAACCAAAAACATAGCAAGTAAATCACAAAGAATTTGCAATATTTCACAAAGTAATATATTATACAATAATAAAGCATAAGTCCTCAACATTACTACATTTCCTGGCCAGCAACAACAACATCATCATCATAATCCTCATTATCATCATCATCATCATCATCATCATCATTATAATCATGCAATATAATGTGCAATTCATACATACATCATTTACATACAATATACAATTTATCCATACATCATTCACATACAATGTTCAATCATCACCGTATACTTCACAATTCATCTAACACTAGCACTCAAGGCATAAGCCTCCAACCAAAAAATAATTCACCTAATGTTATCAAAATTATTATCATATTGTAGAAAATGTTTTTAGCTTTTCAATAGTCCAAACGGCGCGTCAAACGGACACCCGATTCAAAATATATGGATTTTCAAAGTTTTATAATTTTTTAGAATTTCGCTCAGGAAATCGATTGCCCAAAATGGTAAATCGATTTCCCCAGTGTAACAGGGCTATTTTTTTCTAAATTTTACTCATGAAATCAATTACTAAAAATGGTAAATCGATTTCCAATAGTACAGTAGCCAAAAATAATTGTTTTTCGTTCAGGAAATCGATTACCCCAAAATGGAAATCAATTTCCACGCCTTGACAATGAAAAATTCTGCAACTTTTGCTGCTTCGGGATTTCATCTTTTACATCCAAAAATCTGGTTTGGAACACATTAAAATTCACCAATGCTTACCATTTCTAGCACACACAAACATGTATTCCTAATCAAATTAAAACATCAATTTCATCGATTATAGCCAATTTCAACGGATTAAATCAAAATAACCTACACCAAAACCTAACACGCATATCACTATATCCCTACTATTATACCACCTATTAGAGAGTCAGAATCACATCGGTTTGAAGATTCCTAAACCTCTACCAGGAATTCTGCCTTTTTCGAACGATTGCCTCTTCTTCTCTCTTTCTCGTACTTTGCTTCTCTTATCTCGTTCACGGATGTTACGATAAAAAGTTCTAATTTACCTCTTATGACCACTTAACCCCCTGTGCCCCTAAATCTATATTCTAATTGTGCCCTTCTAATTAAATTATTATTTAATTATAAAATTATAATTATCATAATAACCATAAGTATTTATAATAATAATGTATTATAATATTCTCAATGCACCACTGCTACTACGAATTTAGTCATACACCCCTAACCTTAATTATTTAACGAATCTAAGGTAGTCACCTCTTACTAAGGCACAACGATATATTCTCACATTCAACAAAATACACCAAAAATACCACATCGCATAATTATTTTAATTTAAATCGAAAGTGGGGTGTTATAGGCCGGCTCATGTACTATCTTAAATAAGAAATTTTTCTTCTGCCAAGGTCAGGCTGGCTCATAAGTCATTTTAGGCCGATTCATCCTGTTAAATTTAACACAGTGAGCTGACACATGCAAATTACAGGCCGACTCATATTGTTTCATGAGTCAAATTTTCTATTTTCTTTTACTTCCAAATTTACTTCTTTTGTGACAAAAGTTCCATAACTATAAATACATCATTCATGCATCATTCTAACTTGATGATACCATAAAACTTTCTGGAAATTTGTCTTCCCCTTCAACCTTCAACCTATGTATACACTAACAAATCATCGTAATAATCTTTTATTCAGGTGTCATCTAGACGACGTTCGACAACATCCAATTAGGTTCTTGTGTAGCCGAGAATATTGGATTGAGATTTGCAGGGGTCTTCATATGCAAAAATTGTGAGTTCATCCTCCAAGATCATTGGTTAGTTTGGGGGTTTTCGTGCAAGATGTTTAAGAGAGGATTGCCTCCTAGTTAAATCCTTTAGAGATAAATAATGAAAAAGATCATTTGGAGATAAAGAAAGCAAAAGAAGTAGCGCGAGAATGGTGAATCAAATTGAAGTCTTGTGTTGCAATAGTTGAAATTGATGGTGCGCGAAAGCTTTAGAGATAAAGTATGCAAAGTAGTAAGATTCAGATAATCAATTTGCAGCTATTATGTCTTGGTCTTTCTCAAGATCAAAGGAAGAGAATGGGCTGAATTAACAACAAACGTTAGGGTTTGCGGATTTTCTCTTGGAACACTTCTCTTGTATCAAACTATTTGCATAGTATGAATTATCCTACTTCCATTGGAATTAGGCACAGACGTACCCACACGCAAGGAAGAAAGTGGGAAACTGGGAACACAAATCCTTGTGTCTCTTTTCTTTTTTCGATGTACCTGAATTAATTTTCATACATCAATTTGTCAAATAGCATTGCATAATCGATCGACTCGTAAGAATGTTTTTGGAACTGTTTTTGTTTTGAATTGTGTGTTGGTTTGTTATAATCACTTTTGATTATAAGTTCTTTTTCATATTAACACAACTCAAAGGAAAATTCTGAAAAATGAAATTGCACACCAAGTGTTCGACAAATTGTTTAGTTCATTCAATTCAAAGGAAAATTTTGAAAATTCTTCTACACACCAAGCGTTCGACAAATTGTTCAGTTTATTCTTTTTATTGTTATCATTGGAAATATTATTTTTAGTAACTTTCTATAAATGATTGATAAATTGTTACTTGATTGAAGTATACTTAATTTAGTTTATTGTATTCATTACATAATCAATTTTATATTTGCATATCTGACTTCAAATTACACGGTTCGTATAGACGACATATTTTAGAAAACCTTCCTCTTGCACTCTTTTATTAAACAATTTTAAAATCATATTTTATATGAATTTTAGGCTTGGTGGTCTATTCACCCCCCTCTAGATAAGGCGCCGTCTTCTAACAAGTGGAATCAAGAGTTATGTTTATTCAGGCTTCAAAACTTATTAAAAAATGGCGTTCGAACCTAAAGGAGATTATAAAAGAGTCACAATTTTCACGGGATAAAATTATAGTTATTGGAAAGGTTGTCTACAAATTCATGTCAACTCATATGACAAAGGTGGTGGAAAGCTATTCAAAATGGTCCAACACCAGTAACATATGAGCTTGATGGTGTTCTTACACATAAACCAGAAAACTTATGGAATGAGGATGATAATAAGAAGTGGGCACATGATTGGAAAGCGAAAAACATTATTATATCTGCTCTTGGTGTTGACGGGTTTTATCATATTTCCCATTGTGAGACCACTAAAGCTATGTGGGATACTCTACAAGTTACCTATGAGGGAACTAATAAGGTCAAAAAAGCTAGGATTAATACATTTAGTCATGAGTTTGAACACTTTCATATGAAGTATGGAGAAACCATTTCTCAAATACAAAAGCAGTTCTTGCATCTTATTAATCGTTTAAACTTACTAGGTAATCCTATTTCCAATGTTATTGCTACTAACAAATTTTGGAGATGTCTTATTAGGAATTGGCAACCATAGGTCACCGCGACCAAGGAAGTTAATGTAAAATCAAGCTTCACAAATAAGCTTTTGTTTTGATGAAGACAAACCATGGCTAACAAAGAAGGCAAAGATTTATGATCAAGCATCTAAGCATCTAAGGATAATATTTTCATTCAAAGCTCTCAACAGCTTCAAAGGTATAATAATATTATCTAATTTGATCTTAAGATATAGATGCTCAAAAATGAAAAATAAATGTTTAAGAATCATTACTCAAGCTTTTCAAAGATAAAATTTCATTTTTCTTCTGCATGCAATCGATTTACATCTTAGTGCAATCGATTGCATACTTCAAAATTTCAGATATTTTGCTTCTGTTTCTATGTGCAATCGATTTACATTACCTATGCAATCGATTGCATACTTAAAATTTTCAAAACGTTTGCTTTTGTTTCTCATGCAATCAATTTACATTGCAAGTGCAATCGATTGCCCTCAGTTATTTTTTGCTACTGACTTTGCATGCAATCGATTACATTGTTAGTGCAATCGATTGCACTCTTAAATATTTTGAAAAAATAGTTGTTAAAAACCTTGTGCAATCGATTTACAATAAGGGTGCAATCAATTGCATACTGCACAAATTTGAAAAATACCAGCCTTGTTCATGCCTTTTCATTACATCTTTTCACTCAAACTTGGCATTTGTTCATGATACATTTCCAGATCTTCATGATGTTTCAAAAGGGTGTTACGAAAATATAAATATTCAATTTCAAATCCAGATCTAACACCTTCTTTCAGAAATATTTTCTGAAATTTCAAAATACAAACTCAAGCATTCTTCATTTTCATGCATAAGTTTTCTGCACATTTTCATACATTAACAAAAAGAAAACTTTGAGAAAATATATCTTGAGTCTTTGTACAATATTATTATTGAAAGAAGAATATTATACATTGTCAAATCACTCTAAGTGATCAATATTACTCTACTCACTCAAACTCACAAATTGATATTTACTTACTTATTTTCCAGGATTGTTGGAATTAAGTTTAAGTGTTTTTGTTGAAATCTTGTCTTTCCAAGTTGTTGGATACAAGTGTAGTTACATTGAGAGGATTGTTCTCATAGGTAACTTAGTGAAAATCCAAGAGGGTTGTTCTTGGTCCAAGAGGATTGTTCTTGGTTTGGTTGGTAGTTCTTGTTTAAGTTTGCCACGATAAGGAAATCTCTTTCATGTTGAAAGGGGACTGGAGTACTCTCGGACTGTAAGGGGAACCAGGATATATCGCCCGTGTCTCTTTATTTTTCTGCATTTTTAAGTTTTCCTAAACTCACTTATAACCAGAAAAATAAGAACCATCATCACTAAAAAACCAGAATTTTTTAAAGTACCTAATTCACCCTCCCTCTTAGGCTCACTTTGTACTTACAATTGGTATCAGAGCAGGTTATAGGTAACCGGCTTCTAAAAGATCCAGAATGGCTTCCGCAAATCATATTCTTGTTTTCAGAGATGGTGGTAGTAACAACAAGCCTCCTCTATTTTGTGGTGAATATTTTGACTTCTGGAAAATACGCATGAAGGCGCATCTAGAAGCACAAGGAGAAGAAATACGGGATGCTGTCGAAAATGGTCCATTTATCCCTATAACGGTAATCAATGGTGTCGGCTCATCAAAGCCTAAAACTGCATGGGACAATGATGATAAGAAGAAAGTTCTCTATGACAAAAAGGCAATAAACCTTCTTCAAGGTTCACTTAGCATGGACGAATTCTTCCGTGTCTCGGCATGCAAAACAGCAAAAGAAATATGGGATACCTTGGTACAAACTCATGAAGGGACGGTTGAAGTTAAAAGATCAAGACTAAATACCCTAAGTCAAGAATACGAATTATTTCAAATACAGCACGGAGAAACCATTCTTGACTTACAAAAGAGATTTGTGCACTTGACAAATCATCTAAGTGCTCTTGGTAAAACTTTGATGAATGATGAATTGAATCTGAAAGTACTTAGGTCCTTAACGAGGGAATGGCAACCAAAGGTAACGACAATATCAGAAAAGAAAAGTCTATCCAACATGACATCTGCAACATTATTTGGAAAACTTCAAGAATATGAAACAGAACTCGGAAGACTCAAAAAGCAGAAAATCAAGAGAAGAAATCCAAGAATATTACTTTGAAGATAAACTCCAAGGAAGTTGAAAAGGAAAACAATCCAGAAGAAGATGAAAACTTCATGCTTCTTGTTAAAAGGCTTGGTATGTTCTTCGGTAGAAATGACAAACCTTTTTCTCATTCAAAAGGAAAGAAACATTTTCATAAAAAGGAAGGCTCCACATCAACACAAGAAATCACATGTTATGAATGTGGTAAGCAAGGCCATATCAAGCCGGATTGTCCAAAACTCTCCAAGAAAGGTGGCTTCAAAAGAAAGAAGGGATTCAAGAACAAAAAGGCTTATGTCGCATGGGAGGACAATGAAATAAGTTCCTCATCCGATTCCGATAGTGATGAAAGTGCAAATATAGCATTGATGGCCTCACACCATTCCGATGATAAAGACAATGAGGTTAGTAATGAATTTTCTCTTTTTGATAGTGATGCACAAGGTACTATAAATGAACTATTGAATGAATGCAAAATTTTGTATAAAATCATTTCATTACAAAAGAAACAAATCTCATCCTTAGAATAAAAATATGTTTCAATGGAAAAATATCTCAAAGAAGAAAAACAAAAATCAAGTGATGAACAAAAACAGAATTTTGTATGCAAAAATTGTGATTCACTCTCTTTCCAAATTGTCCAATTAAAAATATTCATTGAAAGATATGAAAAAGGGCAAATTGGATTGGAAGGTGTTCTTATCCAACAGATACTCCAATGATAAAAGTGGACTTGGATATTCAAAGTTTTCAAAACCAAGTTCTAACAAAACTATCTTTGTTAAGGCAAGTGATCAACCCTCTAAATAGAAAGTGAACAAACCTAAAATAGTTCGTCACTATCTGAAAAAGAAAACATTTTCTAAGAAGAAATATTATCCTTCTAGATATAGAAGTAACTTTGAACCTACTTGTTTTTATTGTGGTATTAAAGGCCATACACCTAATGCTTTCTATGTTAGAAACTTCTGTGTGGCAAGTGGGAATTATGTATGGGTAAAGAAAGGCACTAATTATGAAGGACCCAAAGCAAGTTGGGTACCTAACAAAACCTAATTTGTTTTGCAGGTATGCTTGAAGACCACGTGCAATCTTTGGTATCTTTATAGTGGTTGTTCAAAGCATATGACAAGAGACATAAACCAATTTTCACATCTAGCGCTAAAGGCCAAGGGTTCTGTCACTTATGGAGACAATAATAAAGGAAGAATCCTAGGCAAAGTCAAAGTTGGTTCTCCACCTTTCACATCCATTGAAGATGTTCTTTATGTTGAAGTACTAAAGAACAATCTTCTATGTATTAGCCAACTTTGTGACAAAGGCTTCAAAATCAAGTTCACCAAGGATGAATGTTTGATAGAAGACGAAGTCACTCATGAGGTTATACTTAAAGGTAAAAGAATCAATAATATATTCATGATTTCCCTTGATTATCCATCTTTGAAGGTTAAATGTCTCATGGTGAACAACGATGATTCATGGATTTGGCACAAAAGAATTGCTCATATTCATATGGAACACTTGAATAAATTAATGAAGCATGATCTTGTCATTGGATTGCCTAAGAGAAATTTCGTCAAAGATAGACTATGCGATGCTTGTCAAAAAGGGAAACAAACTAGATCAACTTTCAAATCTAAGAATGTGGTGTCCACTACAAGGCCACTACAATTGTTACATATGGATCTATTTGGTCCATCGAGAACAAGGAGTTTCGGAGGTAATGTATATGCTTTGGTTATTGTTGACGATTTCTCTGGATATACTTGAACATTCTTTTTAATGCAGAAAAGTGATGCATTCAAGGCGTTCAAGAAGTATGCTAAACAAATTCAGAATGAGAAGTCTCTAACAATTGCCTCAATAAGAAGTAACCATGGCGGAGAATTCCAAAATGCTCTATTTGAAGATTTCTGTGGAGAACATGGAATATCTCACAACTTCTCGGCACTGAGGACTCCACAACAAAATGGAGTGGTTGAAAGAAAGAATAGGTCTCTTGTGGAACTTGCTAGAATAATTCTTAGCGACTCAAACCTTCCAAAATACTTTTGGGAGGATGCGGTGAGCACATCATGTTTTGTTAGCAATAGAGTTAACATTAGACCAATCTTAAAGAAGACTCCATATGAACTTTTCAAAGGGAGAAAACCAAACATTGCTTTCTTTCATATCTTCGGGTGCAAATGCTTTGTCCTAAACAATGACAAAGATAATTTGGGTAAGTTTGATGAGAAATCCGATGAAGGTATATTTCTTGGTTACTCACTCTCTAGTAAAGCATATAGAATATACAACAAAAGAACTTTGACTATTGAAGAATCTATGCATGTTTCTTTTGATGAAATTAACCCCTCCAAGGAGGATAATATTGTTTGTGATAATGATGATGAAATTTTAGAAGGTCCTCAAGAAAATTCTTCCAAGGATCAACCCATTCAACTAGAAGAATCACCTCAACAAGAATCGAATCTCAATGATCTACCAAAAGAATGGAGAACTCATAGAGATCATCCTATTGATAAAGTGATTGGTGATATAAGTCAAGGCGTGTCTACAATATTAAATCTCAATGATGCTTGCCTAAACATGGCGTTTGTCTCTCAAATTGAACCTTCCAAAGTTGATGAAGCTTTAGGCGATGACCAATGGATCATAGCTATGCAAGAAGAATTGAATCAATTTGAAAGGAATCAAGTTTGGGAACTCGTTCCTAGGCCAAGCAACAAACACAATATTGGAACAAGATGGGTGTTCAAAAACAAACTTGACGAGAATGGAATAATTGTTCGCAACAAAGCAAGATTGGTAGCACAAGGCTATAATCAAGAAGAAGGAATAGACTTTGAAGAAACTATCGCTCCAGTTGCAAGGTTAGAAGCTATTCGTCTCTTACTTGCCTATGCTTGTTCATTAAATTTTTAGCTTTTCTAGATGGATGTCAAAAGCGCATTCTTGAATGGATATATCACTGAAGAAGTATACGTTAAGCAACCCTCGGGTTTCGAAGACTTCAAGAATCCATCTCATGTATTTAAATTAAGAAAAGCTCTCTATGGACTGAAACAAGCACCAAGGGCGTGGTATGATCGTTTAAGCAACTTCATATGCGAAAAAGGTTTCAAAAAAGGCTAAGTTGACAAGACTCTATTTATCAAGAAAATCAAAGACGACACTTTGCTAGCACAAGTCTATGTTGATGACATCATCTTCGGTTCTTCAAATCAAGAAATGTGTGAAGAATTCTCATCAATGATGCAAGGAGAATTTGAAATGTCCATGATGGGTAAAATGAACTATTTTCTTGGACTTCAAATCAAACAACTAAAAGATGGCATCTTCATCAACCAATCCAAATATTATAAGGAACTCTTGAAAAGGTTTGACAT
This sequence comes from Vicia faba, assembly GCA_948472305.1. Taxonomy (NCBI): domain Eukaryota; kingdom Viridiplantae; phylum Streptophyta; class Magnoliopsida; order Fabales; family Fabaceae; genus Vicia; species Vicia faba. The sequence goes on from OX451735.1 coordinate 1,235,340,505, forward strand.
TGATAACTGTAAGGAAATGTCTACACCAATGGGTTCTGGTTCTTATGTTGATCAAGATGAATCAGGTGTTTCCATCGACATCACTAAATATCGAGGTATGATTAGCTCCTTATTATATTTTACGGTAAGCCGCCCTGACATAATGTTTAGTGTTTATCTCTGTGCCCGCTTTCAAGCTAACCCAAAGGAATCTCATCTCACGGCGGTAAAGAGGATCATGAAGTATCTCAAAGAAACAACAAATGTCGGATTCTGGTATCCTAAAGGTAGTGTCTGCAACTTAATTGGTTATTCTGACGCGGATTATGTAGGATGTAAAACAGATAGAAAGAGCACAAGTGGCACTTGCCACATTCTTGGTAATGCATTAGTATCATGGGCCTGCAAGAAATAAGCATGTGTTGCTCTAAGCACGGCCGAAGCTGAATATATTATAGCCGGTAGTAGTTGCGCTCAAATTTTGTGGCTAAAACAACAACTTCGTGACTACGGACTCGATCTAGGATGCATTCCTCTAAGATGCGACAACACCAGTGCAATTAACATTACAAAGAATCCCGTCATGCATTCAAGGACTACACATATAGACATTCGACATCATTTTCTCCGTGATCATGTTCTTCAAGGAGATGTCGAGGTAACCTTTGTAGATACTCATAATCATCTTGCTGATATCTTCACCAAACCTTTGGCAAAAGAACCTTTATACAAAATTCGTCGAGAGCTCGACATACTTGACGAACGCGACTTATAAGGTGCATTCTACCCTTGATATATCTTTTATATATGATTTATACATACATCACCCTTAATGTTCTGGCTGACTGTTTTTTTCCTGTTATGTGATTGTCTTGCTATTTCAATGTTTCGTTTGTTCAATTTTCTGTGTAACTCTAAAAAAAATTGTGTTACTGTTTTAAGTTCTATAATTTTTGTCAATATATTGCTCTATTATTATTTGCTTTAGTCATCTTTCCCTTCTTTTTGATAATGTCAAAGGGGGAGAAAGATGTATGGTACTTTATGCATGTATTTCCTTTGTCTTAACTTTCAAGGTAATCTCCAATCAAGATGAAGAATTACAAAGGATTCCAACCCTCTCCTACATAGGGGGAGTTTTGCATCTTAGGGGGAGAAGCTCTTCTTGAAAGTACATCGCATAAAGCAAGATTGTTTGTCATCATCAAAAAGGGGGAGAATGTAAAATCAAGCTTCACAAATAAGCTTTTGTTTTGATGAAGACAAACCATGGCTAACAAAGAAGGCAAAGATTTATGATCAAGCATCTAAGCATCTAAGGATAATATCTTCATTCAAAGCTCTCAACAATTTTAAAGGTATAATAATATTATCTACTTTGATCGTAAAATATAGATGCTCAAAAATGAAAAAGAAATGTTTAAGAATCATTACTCAAGCTTTTCAAAGATAAAATTTCATTTTTCTTCTGCATGCAATCGATTTACATCTTAGTGCAATCGATTGCACACTTCAAAATTTCAGATCTTTTGCTTCTGTTTCTATGTGCAATCGATTTACATTACCTATGCAATCGATTGCATACTTAAAATTTTCAAAACGTTTGCTTCTGTTTCTCATCCAATCGATTTACATTGCAAGTGAAATCGATTGCACTCAGTTATTTTTCCTACTGACTTTGCATGCAATCGATTACATTGTTAGTGCAATCGATTGCACTCTTAAAGATTTTGAAAAAATAGCTGTTAAAAACCTTGTGCAATCGATTTACACCAAGGGTGCAATCGATTGCATACTGCACGAATTTAAAAAATAACAGCTTTGTTCATGCCTTTTCATCATGCCTTTTCATTACATCTTTTCACTCAAACTTGGCATTTGATCATGATACATTTCCAGATCTTCATGATGTTTCAAAAGGGTGTTATGAACATATAAAGATTCAATTTCAAATCCAGATCTAACACCTTCTTTCATAAATATTTTCTGAAATTTCAAAATGAAAACTCAAGCATTCTTCATTTTCATGCATAAGTTTTCTGCACATTTTCATACATTAACAAACAGAAAACTTTGAGCAAATATATCTTAAGTCTTTGTATAATATTATTATTGAAAGGAGAAGATTATACATTGTCAAATCACTCTAAGTGATCAATATTACTCTACTTACTCAAACTCACAAATTGATATTTACTTACTTATTTTCCAAGATTGTTGGAATTAAGTTTAAGTGTTTTTGTTGAAATCTTGTCTTTCTAAGTTATTGGATACAAGTGTAGTTACATTGAGAGGATTGTTCTCATAGGTAACTTAGTGAAAATCCAAGAGGGTTGTTCTTGGTCCAAGAGGATTGTTCTTGGTTTGGTTGGTAGTTCTTTTTTAAGTTTGCCACAATAAGAAAATCTCTTTCATGTTGAAAGGGGACTGGAGTAGTCTCAGACTGTGATGGGAACCAGGATATATCGCCCGTGTCTCTTTATTTTTCTGCATTTTTTAGCTTTCCTAAACTCACTTATAACCAGAAAAATATGAACCATCATCACTAAAAAACCAGAATTTTTTAAAGTACCTAATTCACCCCCCCCCCCCCCCCCCTCTTAGGCGCACTTCGTACTTACAGTTAACAATCTTGCAACATTTGATTTCACCACCTTGTTTGGAAATCTAGAAGAAACACGAGCAAGAACTCAGTTGCTTGGAAAAATATGAAAAGAAGCTTGAGAAAAAGAATAAAAAGGTGAAAGACACCAACAAGGAGGAAGGATTAAAGTCGAATTCTCTTACGGCTTCAAATTCAAGATCCTAAAAGGACGAGCATCATTATAATAGGAATGTTAGTAATAACTATGATTCCGAAGACGAAAAGATGAGTTTATTTGTCAAAAGGTATCACAAGTACTTGAAAAAGGAAAGTGAAAAGAACCTCAAGAAAAGATCCATTGAACCTACAAGACAATCTACATCTTCTAAGTAATAAAAATCCAAAAGGAGAAATATCATCCTTGATAAAAACAAGAATATAAATCAATGCAAGAGTCATGACAAACCTAGGAAGGCCTGCGTGGCTTGGGGAAGTGACATTGAATCTTCAAGCGATGAGGAATCTAATGATGATGATGAATTGGCAAAAAGATTGTCTTTTAATTCACTTTAATAATAGAATAAAGAAAGAACACAAACCATCTAAGCATGATGAAGTGTGTCTCTATGGTCATTATCATAAAGATGAAAATAAGGAGTTCAAAGTATCTAGAGGTGATGAGATTCGTCTCTCTAATAATCATCAAGAAGGTAAGAAGGACAAGGTAAACTCCTATAAAAATAAATATGTTAATGGATTGTCTCATCTTGATTTCCTTGGCGCTTTTGAAAACTTACATAGAGAAGCTATTTAAACATTTAAAGAACTGGCTTCAAATAGATTTCTTTCCAATTTAGAAGCAAAAATTCCAGATAAAATAAATAAATAAAAGCTCTAAATAAAACTCTAGTAGGTATTCATAAAGTCAATAATAAAATGGATGACAACCTAATTAACTTTGGTTGTGATACTTGTTATATTTGGAAAAAAAAAGGTTAGAATTCTTAAGGAGAAACTAATAAAGGCTCAATAACAAAAGGTCACTTTTGATATAGATCCAACAAAGATTAATAAACCTTTAAATCCACCATATGCAAAATAGAGCTTTGTTGAAAAGAAATTGAAAAGCAAAAGTGACATCTTTTGGAACATAACTTATCACTACTGTTGTATGAAGGGACACACCGTTTCTAAATGCAAACTTAGAAAACCTTTAGTATATAATGACACTTCTCAATGATCACCTAATTTCAATAATTATATTACTCACCCACAAGAACCCAACAAAAATTGGGTACCTAGTTTGTCTTGTTGATAATTATAGGAAAATTGTTTTGATTCTATTAAGAAGTTATTAAGCTTCATGTGTAGATACATCAGGATAATTGGTAGGTGACACATTCAAATCTTATTGACTTTGTGGCAAGAATAATGATTAGGTTATCAAGAATCATCAACAAGAAACTTCCTTGATAAAATATCTTGAATCATCTTGAGAAGGTGAAGTTATTGAAAATCTGGTTGCATTTGTTCCTAGCACACTTAACATTTGTTAATGCTCATGTTCTTGAGCTTCATGTGAAATGCTCATGCTTACTCCGTATTGTCGGTGAGATTGTATCGTTTCAATTTTTATTTCTAAAAGAGTAAGCTAGTTCTTTTATCTAATTATTCCTAAAGGTTTCTAAAATAATTGTTGGATGTCATTTGATCTTATGTTCACTTCCAAAAATCTTTAATTGAATTTGTGATTATTTCAATTTACTCGCTTACAATGACATGAATCAACTTGTGAAAATATGTGTTTATTGTCTTTGGTAGTTTATGTATTCATTTGTATTATTATATGTTCCAAGAGCATAATCCCAAAATTTCTTAAACATTCATCTTCTACTGCAAATATTCATGTATGATCTTAGTCTTATCATTAATGATTATCCACAAAGTGTCTCAAAATTCTATTCCTTGAATCTAATAATTTTAATATTTGGAAAATGTTGAGTCAATATAGGCTGACACATGTAGTGTATGAGCCGACACATAAATTGCATTTTTCAAATATTTCAAAAAAATTGGTTCAGTATGTGCCGACTCATGATGCATATAGACCGACTCATAAATTGAAGATTTTAAAATTCTTTTCATTGGTTCAGTATAGGCCGTCTCATAGGCCGTATGTGATGGCTCAAAATCTTCAGTGGACTGACATGTGTGCTTCTTTTTGGATAAAATTTTACCTTTTCTTCTTCCATAACCATTCTCTCTCTAGTAGATTCATGTACCCTCATCAATTATTATCTCTCATTCAAATGTTTTCACTCAAATTCTTTTCATCATCATCAATTGTGTCATAAACTTGTTCAACCCTAGTCATTATATGATTTCTCTCTAAATTCCTCATAAAACCCTAATTTTCCATACCAAACTGTCACAATCTGAGTTTCCATCACTCATAACATCATTCACTCAAATTTCATCAGTGTGTGCTTATATTTGTTGTGTATTTGCATCATATCATCATTATAGTGTGTCTTGCTAACTTACATCTCTCATATTCCAACAAAATTGGTTGGGACATTTTATCAAACACCTTTCATGCAAGTCTTGTTTGAAGAAATTCCTAATGGCTCCCAAGGATGCAAGAGGTAAAGGCACGTGAAAAGGCAAAAAGAAAGCAGAAAAAATTGTGTTCGATTTGATTGATGAAGAAGATATGGATTTATTTGATGAGAAGTGTCGCGGGAGAATTATAACTAAGAAAAACTTCTACAAAGTTAAGACAGCTGAAGAACTACACATTCTTGAAGTTATAAGTCTAATCAATCATCAGGAGATCAACTACTTTATGCAATTGAATCAAGATTACAATGAAAATCTGATTCATATGTTTTATGTCAGACTGACAAAGCGTTTCAAAATCAAGTGGATCTTCAAAATTAGATGTAAGTCTTACCATTTTACTAGAGATATGTGGAAGTCTGTTTTGGGCATCACTATAGGTGATGAGCCTATGGTCAAAGACACGAGCTTTCATTCTGATTTCAAATGGAGAATTCACTCCAATGAGAAAATAAAGGCACCTAGGGATATAACCACAGTGAACCCATCACAACTGGATGTTTCAAGAGGCTTCCTCGTATAATGAATTGTCTTGTCTCTCATATTTTGCATCCTAAAAGTGGAGGTTTTTCAAGAGTTGACATGACCGAGGTACATCTTGTCCACATTCTCCTTAACAAAATCAATATTAATTGGCCATATTATATTGTAGATAGGATGTTTAACATCCAAGATTACAACAAAGGGATTGCATTCTCTTATCCCTCCATGATTGCCAAGATTATCAATTCCTTCGGTATTTATCTTCCAAACTTGGCCTACATTTCTCCTGCTGCAAATCTAGAGTTTTAAAAAATAACTATGACCAATTTGAGGTATTATTGGGATCCTATAAGAAAGGTATACTATTTCTTGGAAGTTGGCTCATGAAGGAAATTTTACAACTATGATGATCCTGCTGAATTTATTAAAATCGGTGAGGATTATGTGAATGATGAAGCTGAGGAGATTGGAGGCGGTCTGCAAGAGGATGTTCATGTGTCAGAGGCTGATTATGATGTTGATGAGGAATGGTTGAGAGCTACTGCATCTCAACAGACCAATCATATAAGAGAAACACTGGGATGGACAGTGGCAATATAACTCTTGGAGTGCACAGGGTGAAAATTACAGAGGATATGAAGCTGAAACTTATAACTATGGATCTAGCTCACATGAAAACATGTATGAATATGATGCAGGGAATAATTCTAAAGTTATCTCAATGCTTAAAAACATGCAGCTGCAACAGAATCAGTGTTATGAAGAGGAGTTGCAATGGTAGGCTAATTTTCAGAATGTTCAAAACGAGCAATTTAAATAGGTAAATGAGAGGCTAAATGCTCAGGACACAAATTTTGAGATATTCGGGTCCGCTGCCACTGAATAGTCCAATTTGATTCGTGAGGACATCCAAAGAAGTAACTCAGTTGTTCAGCTCAAAATCAACAACCTGCAAACTTATGCTACAAAGCAACATGAGGAGTCATCATCATTTTATGACACTATACAGAGAGGTGGACGGACCTATCACACTACTACAAATAAGGGAAAAGATAACTCTTTTTTTGGCCTTTAACGGCGCTTTAAAGCGCAGCCTAAAGCAGCTGCTAAAAGAAAAGACAGCGCTTTTTTTCAATGTAAAAGCGCTACCTTATGTCCACTTTAGACAGCGCTTTTAGAATAGATAGCGCTTTTTTATATACCCCTTTAGACAGCGCTTTGTAATTTTTTCCATATAGGCTTTAGACAGCGCTTTCCTTTGAAAGCGCTGTCTATTCCCCCACTTTAGACAGCACTTTCAGACTTTAGGCAGCGTTTTTTTTTAAGTTTTTACAACACTTTTCTCCTAAAGCGCTCTCTATTGTTCACAATTTTTTTTTAAATAAATTATCTATTTTTAATCAGATATTTTACCATATTTGGTAGCTTCATTCCAATATTTGGTAGCTTCATTCCAATATTTTGATCCAGGTTTTCAGAATTATCATTTATACACCATATTTGTTAGCTTCATTCCAATAAAATATACATATATAAAATTGTACATATATATAAATTGATGATATAGACAACAACAATTACAAAATTTATGATACAAGTTAAAATTCTACAAGTTAAAATGCCTAAAATATTCAAAATGAATTTACATCTATACATCTTTCTATCTTCGAGAATTCTCATGAAACAACAACAACATGAATATCTTAGCTCTATCTTCTACACATGTACCTATAAACCTAGAAAAAAAAAACCAAATGATCGAAATTCATAACATGATAATATTAACGTTGCACTTTATTCGAATTTAATTTATAGTCAAAACTTGAAAGTTCTCATCAAAGAAAATAAGACAATATACCTTAGCTTATAAAATTCTCAACCCGATAATGAATTGACACCATTCCTCCATAAGTTCATCCAATTGATCTTTTGAGTAATGTGCACAATTGAATTCCTCAAAGTACTACATACATAATAATATAACATAGTATGTGATTTAGTTAAAACAATATGTCATTTTATGAGAAACACAAAATATGAAAATAGTATGTAATTCCTAAGTTAGAAATCCATATCGTGATTGGAATCTCTAATCGATCCAAAAGAATAGTTTCTTTCATAAACCTCAACATAAAATAGCCACAATCTATACCGTTACGCTGGCGAGGACACTACACATAGAAAGAAAATACGAATATATATCAGGATATACCCCTTAAATTGTTTTATCAAGTATCATCACTAAAGTAAGCAAAACTGAATATCTCTTTGTGAAAATATACCTCCACTCTGATCCATGTAACGTTGTTGGCTCTACTTTTTGGTACTTGAATATCTCGTTGGGAGCGAAAAGCAAGTAGAACGCTATAATAAAATATAAACGACTGTTTAGAACAATCTCACATAGAATCATAAACATAAATACAAATCCAGATATGTTGACCATAAACATAAACATAAACATAAACTTGAATATCTCTTTGGGAGTGAAACACTTACGTGTCAATCATCTGTTTCAAATCTGGATATGTTGACCAATCATTGTATAACGAGTCCAGATAATACACAGTTTCTCTCATAGGATTAATCGCAACCAATAACCAGTGTCCACTGTAAGATTAAACAATGGCCGAAAACGGAAAATTATAATAGATCAAGTTAGGATGAAAATCTAACCCGTTGCCAGTATTATATGGCAAAAAGAACAACTTCTCAGTATCTTTACTGGCCACGAATAAACCTAGTACATATGATATGCCATAATCTGGTCTCGTTACAATTAACCCGGAATTGACAATGTTGGGAGCTAAGAAGCCAAATCTTGCTTCTAATCCACGCGAGCGCACAATGTTGTCATACATAAACCTTAGATTAAAACATGATTAACATTATACTATATTCATTGAAATGAGGGATTAAATTGTTCATTTAATTAAACAAAGTTGGTCGGAGTATACCTGATGTATATACAGATAACATCGAGGCCTAATTCCAAATTCCTAAAAAATTGCTCCATATCCTCTCTACCAATTGCTTCAAGATATTCAAAACCAAAGATATTTGCACTCATAGGTATAAGGCATGTACCACCATCCGGAATATCTATAATTCCTAAATATGTCCAAAGGCACGACCTGAACTGAGCAATAGTTTTTTTGTGTGCCACAGTCTTCTTAGCAACATTCTTTTTTTGTGTGGAAATGTTGCTAATTTCAAGCACCTTACCCCTACTGAGTTGTGCAGTCTCTTTAGCATGAATCTAGTTATCATATAATTAGTTAGGGGGAGTATAAAATCACAAATTAGCATTTCTCATAGCATAAATATCATATAATTGTGTTACCTCAAATGATGCAATTGACTCTCTATCCCGCCTAATCCCCTTATCTTTTGGAATGGATTTTGTGGGAGTATAACATTACCATGTAAACAAAATGTAAGTATAATTGCCATAAAAATTTGAATAGTAAACGATTTTAAGCATACCTCATTATCTATGCAAACGAGGCTTGATGGCCATGCAACAAATGATCCTATTGCATTTTCCACCAATGTTGCATCCGCCACATCGTTAGGTAGTGGTAATAACGCACCCCCCTCTAGAATGACGTCGACCGATACTTTCAAAAATCCCTTTGGGAGCGGTCTATGGTGAAGCATTTCTCCCGAGATATTATACAATTTTCCCTTGACAACCATCCGATAAGTCGGTGTCGACAAATAGAGTTGACACCAAGAAATTCCCTATAATTTAATAAATATGGTTATATAATTAATAAACATGGTTATATAGTTAATAAACATGGTTTTATAATTTATAAAGATGGTATATAATTACCTCGGGAATATTTTGTCCAAAGTTACCATTGATACTAGCTTTGTCACTAGTATCTTTAAAGCCTATAGCTTGATCGATTTCCTTTTCCTTTCTCAGCTCATAGACTTCTTGTTGTAACTTTTCCAAATTCTCCTGCAGTTCTTTATTGCTTGGAGATTTTGTTTTTGTTTTTTTTTTCAAGGATGTTGGAGTGATCCCAAATCCCTTACCCCTCACCCGACCATAATACTCACGAATATCTAATGCTCGTGAGAGTATTCTCCTGCAATCATTATCTTCGTCTGGAGGTATAGGCTGGGAAAGACTCTCCTGAAATTCATATAAATATTGTAATTAAAGAATGATATGTTAATAAGAGAATAATGTAATTAAATAATTAAAAGTATGATGTAATTAAATAAATAATGTTATACTTCCACATCTCTCGAAAATTTGTTGAACTTTTTCTTCAACAGCTCCATCCTTACACAGACGTGCTTCCTTCCACAAAATGTGTTCCGAAAGAGATGTTTCAGAACTATTCTCTTTTGTTAGCTACACATTAAGCAAAAAAAACATGATTAAATATAAGCGTGTATATATTATAGATACTTTTCAATTTATAGATACTTACAATAGATTGTTGTAATCGTGCATATCCCATACGGCCTTTTCTGTATGGATATGCTGGACTTGATACTCGTTGTCGACTTACGACACTTAAGCTCTCAAATTTTTAGGTACTTCTTTTCGATTTAAAATTTTCTCATTCTTCAGCTGTAATCAAATCAGCATATTTCCCTTGGAAGCTCTGCATCAACAAAAATTTTATCTGCATCCCTTAGAAACTTGTTTGACAAGAAAGCTCTAAACCCTCTATGTAGTTTCCCGGTCGATTTAAGAATATAATCTCTCCTTGTATCCTTAATAATGAACGACCTCTATGAAAATCATAAACAAAGTGTGTTAGTATAAGTAATTTAGAGACATAATCGTCATTAAAACCAATTAACATCACATATGGTACCTGTATCTCACTCCATATTTTATCTTTAGCGTCGTCCAACACTCTTGCTCTCCAATCTTCACATGTGATTGGAATTTCTCTTCTTACCACAGAACCAAGATAACTTGTCATCATTGAACCGTTAGGCTCAATGAGTTGGCCTTCTTGGCTCCAATGCACATCAAACATTATGCCTTGGTCTCTATCCCGTATTATTCTCTTCATTATTGTTATTCCTCTTCTATATTCCATTTCTGTTTTACTAACAGCCTTATCTCCATCATGCACAGAATCATCACGTGGGTGATCGTCGTTAGTAGCAATCTAACCTGTAATAAACATAAATATAAACCCAATATAAAAGCGAGTCAAAAGCGAGTCAAAAAATATATATAAAATGACAATGCCAAAAATTAACATAAACATAAACTTAAACATAAACACAAACATAAACATAAACATTTTAATATCCTACCTCTTTCACTAACATCTCTTTCTTTTCTTGGTTGGAACATGAATTACTTGCTTCTTAACAATGCGGGCGGATGGATTTATCCAAATTCCCTCATTATGATCATTCTGATATATGATTCATCCGCTATAATATTCTCATCTTGATCATTTATAATATACGACTCATTTCATCTAATACATGACTCATTCTCATCATTAATACCACCTTGGTCTACACCGTTATCATCAACCACTTTGTTAGAAAAAAGCACTATAGACCATTTTGTACTCGTCAGGTCAGTGACATAGAACACTTGTTTAGCTTGAGAGGCTAGAATAAAAGGCTCTTCTTTGTACCCCTCTCTACGAAGACCACTTGCAAAAATCCTGACATATTCATTCGTATGCCACCACTACTTACCCACTTGCAACCAAAGATAGGAATCTGTAAATTCTCCTAATCAAACACCCAAATATGCTCGATAACTCCAAAATATGACAGATTTGCATATTTGGGGTTTAGGTCCTTCATACTAAAAATGTGCATTGCTTCAGCAAGCACGGTGACACATTATTTTTCATTGTACTTTTATCGTCTTGTTCTTTGGTAAAAAATGTGTATCCATTAATTGCGTATGCGCTATAGGAAAACACATGCAAACTTGGATCATATGCCAAACATCTCAACCTTTCTGTTATTGAAGCGGGATCTGAATGAAGCTTTGAAAAAATATGATCCTTAAACCATGGTATAAAACTTTGATTGTGCTCCCGTACTATCCAATTTTCATTTCTATTCTGATTTAACTCTCAGAGTATATCCTTGTGCATTTCAACATATGGCTCAACCTCACTGTCATTGTACAGAACATACAAATGCACTTAATCCCGTTCATCTTTTGATACTGTCACAATTTTATTTCCAATTAATCTTTTACCTGCCTTTTTTTCAAAGATATGACTTTTGGGGAGTCCAATGGATTGAAATTTGCACAAATATTCAGTACAAAACTAAATCGCTTCTTCAACAATGTATCGCTCAACAATACAACCCTCTGGGCGACTTCGGTTTTTCATGTACCCTTTTAATACTTTCATATAACATTCAGCAGGGTACATCCATCTCATATAAGCTGGGCCGCATAACTGTGTCTCTTTCACAAGATGAACAACTAGATGTACCATTATGTCAAAAAATGAGGGAGGAAAATACATTTCAAGCTCACACAAAGTAATAACAATTTCTTTTTGCAATGTTGGTAAGATCTCAAGATCAATCACCTTACTACAAATTGACCTAAAGAAAAAACACAACTTAGTTATTGCACTCCTTACTTTATCTGGAAAAATAGAACGTATACCTATTGGTAGAAAATACTCCATTATAACATGGCAATCATGTGTCTTTAAACTCTTTAACTTGAGGTCTATCATAGACACAATTCTTCTAATATCTAAAGAGTATCCTTCTGGAACTTTAACTTCACTTAGAAACTTACACAATATCTTTTTCTCCTTTCTAGATAGAGTAAAAGAAGCAGGTGGTAGATATGTTCGGCTTCCTTTCTTCACGGATCCTAGTTCAGTTCGTATTCCCATCTTTAACATGTCCTCCCTTGCTTTAAGGCCATCCTTAGACTTTCCTTTAATATTGAGTAACGTACCAATAACACTTTCAAATACATTTTTTCAATATGCATAACATCGAGAAAATGTCTCACATATAGAGACTTCCAATATGGAAATTCAAAAAAAATCGATCTCTTCTTCCATCCATCTTTGACAACCGTATGCGCAAAAGGCTTGCCAAACTGAGTACACGCATCTTTCACCTTTTGAAAAATTTGGTCAACTGACAATGCAGGTGGAGCTTTACATTGTTCGGTGTCTCCATTGAATGCTTTTCTCCATGTACGGTAGTGATGTTTAGAATGTAAGAATCTATGATGACCGATAAACACATTCTTCTGACAAAGTTCCAAACGTGTCGTATCGGTTCCATCTTCACAAACAGGGCACGCACGTTGACCTTTAATGTTATACCTAGATAGATTCCCGTAAGCTGGAAAATCATTAATTATGCCAAACAACATCGCCCTCAAATTGAAACTTTTCTTCCTATATCCATCATAAACCTCCACCCCATTCTCCCACAAAATCTTTAAATCTTCGATCAAAGGTGTCAAGTATACGTCTATGTCATTCCCTGGTTGTTTTGGCCCAGATATTAACATAGATAACATCATGTACTTACGCTTCATACATAGCCATGGAGGTAGGTTATAAATCATAAGAATCACAGGTCATGTGGTATGTGAGATCCTTTAAAGACCATGCGGGTTCATTCCATCAGTAGATAAAGCCAACCGAAGGTTTCTTGCTTCTTCTCCAAAATCAGGATAATCATTATCAATTTTCGACCACTGTGGTGAATCTACCAGATGTCGATACTTTCCATCAATAATTATTTCATCTTCATGCCAAGTAAGGTGTCTTGCATCGGTTTCACTACGAAACATTCTCCTAAATCTCAGAATTATAGGAAAATACCATAAGACTTTTGCTAGAGACAATTTTTTCTTATATCGAGACAAACCGCATTTAGGGCACTCATTTAACGAAGCATATTCGTTTCGAAAAAAAACGCAATCATTTGGACAAGCATGTATCTTATCATAGCTCATGCCAATAGAGCACAACGTTTTTTGGACTCATAGGTTCGATTAAGAAGAACATTATCCTCCAGAAGCATATCTCTCATAAGGGCTAATAACTTTGTGAAACTTTTATCTGACCATCCATTGCCCGCCTTTAAGTTGTACAACTTTAATACCGCAGACAATCTTGTGAATTTAGTGCACCCTTTATACAACGGTTTCTCTGCATCGCTTACCAATCTCTCAAACATTTTGGGACAATCCTGAAGTTCTTCTTCAAGTGCATCTGCAATCTCTTCGACTCGATCAAAATTGTATATATCTGTGTCCTTGTCGTCTAAAGCATAGGCCGTACTACTTTTCTCCCCCGGTTCAACGCTTTCGTTACTTTTTTCACCGTGAAATATCCAACACGTATAACTTCTATCAATTCCATGCATTAGTAAATGCGATTTCAATCCATCTGCGTTAACCCGACCCACATAACAACAACCCAAGCAAGGACACTTCATTCGACTTGGGTCTTCGGCGTGTTTAACAACAAACTTAACAAATTCCAATACCCCATTCTCGTACTCTTGTGATAATCGATCGACAAACATCCATTTTTTATCCATTTTTTTTCTACTTATTCAAGTAAACAAAAACACTATAAACGGTTTATTCTCTTTTTGTTTGAATTAAACGAATTATTTCTAGAAATATATTTCTAGAGTTAATAACATGGACTAAAAATAAATATATCTATATAAAAATAATTGTGTTTTTTAATTGATCGATACAGATAGAATTTGAACTTGACTTACCAAAGAAAGAAAAGGGGCTATTGGTGTCGACGGCGGATGATGCGGCTTTGATTTTCTTCGAATTGGTGATGGTCTTCACCTAACTACACCAATATAAAAGGATCATCAAAAACAAGTTGTATATATATTTAGGTTCAAAATACTAGTAACAAAATACTAGTTTATGGAAAATATAAACATGATAAACAATTCAGAAACCAATTAAAATAATAAAAAAAAACCATCATATATATCATCTTTTATATTCCAAAACATAGAACCAAGAATCCAAAAAATGCTAAAAATGCTAAATGCTAAAAATGTTTTTGTTATATATCAAGCCCTACCAAGAATCCAAAAATTAAAATGAATACACATAACCCAGTTTAGACATCAATAGGAGATAAACACATTTGGACATCAATGGATATTAACACATTTTCAAGGATGATAACTCAGTTTGGACATCAATGGAGTTAAACACATTTTCAATAAAGAACATACCTTGAAAACCGGCCGGTGTGGGTGGAGGACATCGGAGCGAGACGGTGGAGGACGGTACGATGACGAACGGTGGAGGACGATTTGATATGGAGAAGGAAATGGGTTTCGTGAGGGAAAGGGTTTCTAGCTTAAGCTTCTGTTTTCGTGATACTGTGAATACAAAGATTCTATTTTTTTAATTCTGACTTATAAGGGTTTAGACAGCGCTTTCTAAAAGCGCTGGCTAATATGGACCTTAGACAGCGCTTTTGAAAAGCGCTGGCTAATAGTGACCTTTAGCAGCGCTTTTCTATTTTTTTTAATTTTGTATGACTTTAGACAGCGCTTTCTTAAAGTGTTGTCTAAAGTGGCCCTTTACCAGCGCTTATGATAAAGTGCTTTCTAAAGCAATCCTTTAGCAGCGCTTTTTAAAAGCACTGTCTAAGGTCATATGTTTAGCAGCGCTTTTACTAATTATTTTATACGTTTTCCGTGTTTTTTTTAATTCACTTATAGCAGCGCTTTTGTACAAAAGCGATGTCTGTGCGCTGTTAAAACTCACTTTTGGCGTAGTGTCAGAGGCGTGATGGTGGATATGGTGGTCGCTGATGTCATGAATTATTGTGTTGTTATTTCCCTTTAGTCCATGCATTTTATATCATTGTCTTTTATATTTTGTTGAACAATTTATCTTTTATGTTGTAAGAAATATTGGGGCATTTTTGTCTTTTATGTATTGTTAGATGATGTGATTTGCAAATTTCTCCTATCTATTTTATCTTAAATCTAGTGTCATTCCATATATATGGGTGTATGTGAGTGCACACTCTTATTTTGTAAAAAGGCCTTTGTATGATATATTGGTTGTTATGGAAAACTTTGATACTTTTAATGGTATGCATGTTCTCTTTTTGATATTGTCAAAGGAGGAGAAGGATATGCAAGATGAAGCTTAGAAGCACATAGTCAGGGGAAGTGTCAAATGAACCCGAAATTTCATCGTCGCAGTTTTTCCATCATTAAAAAGGAGGAGTATATGAGTGCAACTTGCCTCTAGATCTGTTTTGCATGATGTCAAAACTATAAGAATATATCATATCTATATATTGGGAGGTATCTTTGAGTTTGCGTGGCATAATATGCATTTAGAAGTTTTAGGAATCATTTGAAACATAGTCAAAACTATCCCAGTATTGAAAAATCATTTTCTGAACTACATATGCCTATACAAGTCGGCTTATGCAGCCTTTTAGGTCGGCTCATGTACTGCTCTAAATAAGCAGTTTTGTATCTGTGTTGGTCAGGTCGACTCATGTACTATCTTAAATAACCAGTTTTTCTTCTTCCAATATCAAGACGACTCATAATTCATTCCAGGTCGGCTCATGTTGGTAAATTTAACACTATGAGCCGGCACATGCAAATTACAGGCCGACTCATACTGTTTCATGAGTCAAATTTTCTATTTTCTTTTAATTCCAAATTTACTTCTTTTGTGACAAAACTTCCATAACTATAAATACATCTTTCATGCATCATTCTAACTTAATGATACCATAAAAATTTCTTGCAATTTCTCTTCACCTTCAACCTCCAACCAGTGCATACACACTAACAAATCATCATAAAAATCTTTTATTTGGGTTCCATCTAGACGAGGTTCGACAACGTCCAATTAGGTTCCTATGTAGCCGAGAATATTGGGTTGAGATTTGCAGAGGTCTTCATCTAGAAAAACCGATGGTTTTTTCTCCAAGAGCATTGGTTTATTTAGGAGTTTTCGTGCAAGACTTTGAAGAGAGGATTGCAGCCTAGTGAAATCCTTTGTGCAAGAACTGAGAATCAAATAGAAGTCTTGTGTTAAAATAATTGAAATTGATGGTGCGCGAAAGCGTTTGAGATAAAGTATGCAAAGGAGTAGCAAGATCTAGATAATCAATTTGCAGCTATTGTGTCTTGGTCTTTCTCAAGATCAAAGGAAGAGAAGGGGTTGAACCAACAACAAATGTTAGGGTTTTTGGAGTTTCTCTTTGAACATTTATCTTGTATCAAACTTTTGCATAGTAAGAATTATCATAATTCCATTGGAATTAGGCGCAGACGTACCCACACGCGAGGATGAAAGTGGGGAACTGTGAAGAAAAATCGGTGCGTCTATTTTCTTTTATCGCTTTACTTTCTTTAATTTTCATACATCAATTTGTAAAATAGAATTTCATAATCGATCGACTCGTAGGAATTTTTTTCATAATTGTTTTTGTTTTGAATTGAGTGTTGGTTTTCTTATAATTAGTTTTGATTATAAGTGTTTTTTCATATCAACATAACTCACAGGAAAATTCAGAAAATGCGGTTGCACACCAAGTGTTCGACAAATTGTTTAGTTCATTCAATTCAAAGGAAAATTCAGCTGCACACTAAGTGTTTGACAAATTATTCAGTTTATTCTTTTGATTGTTATCATTGGAAATAGTATTGTTAGTAATATGCTATAAACGATTGATAAATTGTTACTTGATTGAAGTATAATTAATTCAGATTATTGTATTCATTTCACAATCAATTTTATATTTACACATCCGACTTCCAATAACACGATACATATAGACGACATATTTTAGAAAACCTTCCGCTTGCACTCTTTTATTAAACAATTTTAAAACCAGATTTTATATGAATTTTTGGCTTGGTGATCTATTCACCCCCTTTAGATAAGACATCGTCGTCTAACAACCCCTCTCACTTCTCTTCAATCACACAATAGTGATAACAACAATAACTAAAAAAGAAGACACACTTTCAATGAAACATAATCTACTCTTGGTTAAAAGCTTATAAGTGATTCACAATTACAACTCAAAACTCAGTCCAACTCAAGCTTCAAAGAGATACAAGAGTGACTTACAAATAACAAAGAACAAACTAAATCCTAATGAAGATTCTCACACTTGTGTCTTCTATCTTCTTTAGGTTTTGAGTCTTTCTTTTTATATCCAGAGAAAAAGGTTGGACTTTAAGTTTAAATATGACTAAAACAATCTACAAATCAAATCAAATCTTCTAGTGCAAATATAATATTTCCTTAAATATCACAACATTCAATCTTGAGAAACAAACCTAATCAGATAAGATCTTTTACTTGAAACATATCTTCAGAGAATTAAATATTCATATGTGTAGCTTGGACCATACAAAACACAAATCAAATCTACAAAGATCTTGCGTTACAAATAAATCTTCACAATTGTAAAATAAATCTTGAGCTACGATATCGTACCAACATATCAGGACATCTTGATGAAATACTTGATTTAACAAAATACAGCCAACACAACAAAACCTAACAGTAACATCACATATTTTATCTTTTCAACGCCTCCAAACAATTTCTCCAGAATTTCTTAAGCTTCTTTCGCTGATTCAACATCACTCAATTTTTCAAAATTATCTGGATCAATGCATTGGTGAATTAAAAATAGAGCTTTATAATTCTTCTTCAATTCTTTGTGTGCAGCCTTTTCTTCACTTGTCTCGTCATCTTCAAGTGGTGTTACTCCTTCTTTTACAAGATCTCAAAAATTTCGATAACATAAAATAATCTTCATCTGTTTACACCAATTCTCATAATTCTGACCCTTCAAAAATGAGAAACTCGCCAGAAAATACCTTTTCGGATGATTCATTACAATCAAGTTTCGCTTCCCACGAATCGATCAACCAGGCTGTGATACCAGATGTTGGAATTGCACCAAATCTATGAAGAATTTTGAATGAGTCTTGATGAACAAGATTCAATCAACCGATCAAATTTCTTCTTGTTCTTCACTCTTCACTCAAGTGAATAAACTAACCTTGATTGCAAGATGATTCTCGCTACACAGAAAATAAAAGATGAAGAAAGAAAAGATGAATTGGGGAAGAAATGAAAGTTAAGGTTTAACGAAAAATAGGGGAAGAGAGATTTTTTGTAGAGTATATCTCTGCTCACAAACTGTGATTTTATTCTTTGCAACTGCAAGTCTTCAATGTAATACAATAATAAGGGGTTACTCTCTATTTATAGTTTTAATAAGTTTGCTTGCTCCCTAAGTCAAAGCCCAAAACACAAAAGTCTAAAATGTTTAATTATGTTAGCTACAAAAATAGGTATAAGTCGAAATCCTATCGAAGCAACTCCTTTGACAATTCGACACACACAAATTTGATATACACACTAGGCTAATCGACTCGACCTTGTTTCTATTGATCAATTTGCTTCGAGCAATGAACTACAATCGCAACAATACTTTCCTGGTTGAATTAATGCTTCCAAAATACAAACTTTCATAGATAATATTAATAAAATTACATCGTGATTTTCGTACAAGAAATGTCATCCTTTTGTAAATTGTGATCCACAATATACCTCTTGTTTTGTTCATTGAAATAGTCCACGTAGACAGATGGACACTTGTTTCTTCAATATATTAAACCCAGTCAAGAATCTATGTATGGAGCTAACCATGGAATTTTATAAAAAGCTATTCTATATTTTAACTCAAAGATTGAAGCCGGCCATTGCAGATAAAATTAGATAATTTAAGGTGAAAACTTAGGCCATTGTCAGTTACAAAGTTTAGAGTCCTACAAAAGACAAATCCAAATTAAGGACACCTAATGCCACAAAAACTAAAGAAATTTTCCTATTATTAGTTTATAAAAATATTATCAAAGTTATATTAGCATTACTCTTAACTTAAAACTCTTAAAGACAAATGCCATTGGATCTAACGTTGAAGGACAAAGAAAAATACAATATCTTATTTCTTAATTTTGTGTATAAAAAGGTTCATATTGGTCACATAATATAACAAGAGACATAATTAATTACAGAATAATTCTTTTGAAGTAAAAATGGTGTCAAAAGCTGTTATCAACTCAATGCTTTTTCTGAGAATAATAACACTTGCAGCCTCAGTCACAACCGTGGCCTTAATTGTTACCGACATTGCAAAAATTGATGATACGAAGATGAAATTTCAAGATTTAATAGCATTCAGGTAAAAGAAAAAAAGCATCTAACCTGTTATTGATATAATTACATGTATCAGTGTCGTGTCGAATAGAGTATTGAACACGTTTTCTATCTGAAGTGTTGGTGCTAGTTAGAATTTGTTACCATGTTTATGATTATTACTTAATATATCAAAATTCTGCAGGTATGTTGTTGCTGTTGCATCAATTGCTGGTGCATATTGTATAGTGCAGCTACCATTTTCTATTTACCATGTTGTACAACAGAAGAGGTTGATACGTAATGGATTCTTGCCAGAATTTGACTTCTATGGAGACAAGGTCCTCACCTTATATTATTTTATGTATGACGAAAAACTATGGAAAAGGAAAACCAAAAGAAAAGAAAAAAAATTATGACAATCCTTTGAAAAATCGGCCTAAATAGTTACAAATTGAAAATCGGTTTGTTCACTATTAGGTTTAACTCGATTTGAACTCTAGTCTTGTCAAACACAATTTGGATAAGACTATCTCGAGTATAAGTTATGAAAAAACAATAATAAAATGTAGGAAAATATTTTATGTACACTCGTTCTTCTTACATTACGTGTAAGAATCTGATTAATTTATTTGAGCAGATGATTATATCAATTCACAGTCGAATTTGTGGAATATGGTTAATTTATATATATAAATTAACTATATTTTACAACTTGAATCGAACGAAATTATCTGCTCAATGAAATTAATCATATTTTTTTCGTATGATTAACCAAGATATACAGCATGTGTATGAAAAATAGGTGTAAAATGTAACATGCAACTATATGTTTTATATGCAATATATATATATCCAAAAGTGAATTCATTGAATGATTTTTGAAATTGCAGGTGATTAGTGGGCTTCTGGCCACAGGTATTGGTGCTGGTTTTGCAGTATCCATTGAGTTCAAGAGGTTATTTGACCAAATATTTGATGGTTCTAGCATCTCAAAGCATGATCCAACGAGGAGCACAATTACCAAGTTTTATGTTCGTGGAATTATTGCTTCTGGTGTTCTTTCTGCGGCATTCCTTGCCATGTTTGTGGGGTCTTTCCTTTCCTCCTTCAATAGAAACAAAAGCAAAGGCATTTTTGGGTGATGATATTGTTTTGTCAACAACAAATATCAATTGAAGTAGAGTTACCAATAAAGAATGTTAAAGATGAGTTTCTAATGTATTTTGATATTCACCAAGTTTTTTATTTATTTATTTTTGGCCATGTGAACATGTAATAATTATTTGTTTTCATTTGTATTCATAATTTGTGTCCAATAATTTATTTATTTTTTGAATTAGGTGTTTTTCATTATTTAAATTCAAGTATTGCATTTTTTATTTAAGATAACATTATTGTTAAAGCTAGGTAGATATCTGATCTTACCGGATCAGAAATGGACCGTCACAGTTGGTTTGGGTAGAAGTTGAATGAGATGGGAGAGGTACTTGCAAGACACTCTGATAGTAAAGTAAGAAGCGAAATGAGCAAGCAAGTGTGAGTAGAGATGTGAATTGAATACCTGACCCTCTCGGAAGGGAGAGTGTATTTATAGCCCCCAGCGCTGGGCCAAGGTCTCTTTATTGGGCTGATCAAACAGGCCCAACATAGAGACTTTCAGGTTCTACGTGTGTAGTAGGGACCCGCACGTGGCCCCCCACCTGGATGATGTCCTCCACAAGACCGGGAGGATATGGATGCAATGTTTCCGGGTCCACGAAGACTCCGCGAAATCCGGAGAGGTTGGAAGTCAGCCCTACGAGGAAGGTGCTCGGGAGGAGCGCCTGCTCGTCAGAGATGGTCCCTGCAAGAACCGACGGGAAGCAGTCTTGGTCGACAAGGCCTATGTGGTCGGGATGTGCTCGGGAAAAATACCGCTCGGTGCAACAGGTTGGCATGCTTGGATTGGGCCTCACTGGTAGTTGGGCCAAGGGCAGATCCAGTTCAGAACAATATCTTTTGACACCTTTATACTTTCTCATAACTCTTTTGAAAAGCTTAAAATACTATTCTAGAATCCACATCATAACTCTTTTGAAAATTTTAAAGTACTCTTTTAAATTTTAGAATGGTTAAATATATCATGAATTCTCAAAAATATTATTCAGAATTACAATTTAGGGTTTAAAATTTAAGAGGTTTTAGGAAAATAAATTTTAAAGGCTAGGTTCAAAATCATGGTTTTTATCATTTAATCAATTGCTTTAGAATGATCGTTCACACATATGCTTTGGCTGGTATGAATTTGGAAGTGTTTATTTTGCTTAGAGATATTCTTGGATACTATAAAGAGGAAAATCGAAAAGCGTCCGAGTTGTTTTCGGTTTTACTTGATTCACCACACCATGTGAAAAGGTATGTTATTGTGTTTGATATGCTTGTGAAAGTTTTTTCTTCAAACTCTATGCTTTGACATGCTTATTATGTGTTTGTTAGTACTAGGATTGTTGGGATTCAACCTAATATAATTTCTTGTTAAAATGTTTAGTAGAAGCAAATAGAGTGGAAGGTGTGACGTGTTTCTTTGAGGATTTGAAAAACTTTGTTCCAAAGCTGGATATCCATACTTATACAATCATTGTTTTAAGAGTAGAATATATTAAGGGTCTCTATAAATATGCGACGCTGCAATTTTGATTCCTTTAAAAAAAATTTGTCCATATTTTTTATCCTCTAACAATTTAGCTATAAATTAGGGACGGTTTTTTACTTAGTGACTGAATTAGTAGCTAAATTGTAGCAAATTCGCAGCTAAATTGCAGGAGGATCAAAAAATATGACAGAAATTTATAGGAGGACCATCATTCGAAGGAAAATTTTAAAAAGAACAAAAGTCCAGGGTCGCATATCTATAGAGACTAAAAGCGTATTTAAACCTTCTTTTAATGCTTTCATATATGGATTTGAAAAACTTTGCGTTGAACTTAATTTGTGACTTGCACTGAAAAAACTAGCCTCTCAATAGCCATTGTTTTAATGCTGTCATATATGGATCATGTCAAAGAGGTGCAGTAGATGAAGCTTCAATAATTTTGGAAGAAATGAAAAACTCTATTATACTGACTGATATTTATAGTTATATCATTTTAGTTGATGCATTTTGCAAGAATGGATATGATAAGAAAGCTATTGACTTGATGACAAATTACAGAGAAAGATGAGGAGGAACGCAAGATGAAGCAGATGCATGAGGAGGACCCTGAACTTCTATTTCCCAATGAAACTTCATTCTTTTGAGGCATTTCGTCAAACACTTCACATGCATGTTCAAGTTGAAAAGGCATTCCTTTGATATAGGTAGCAATCTCTTTGGCAATCTCTTTGAACCCATCTCAATCTTTTTCTACCATACACATCAAACTCATTGCTTTGCAATGTAAAATCAAAGAATGAGTTGGAAGAGAGTTCAGTGACTTTGAAATTACGGTAATAAGCTGTAAAGGGTGCTTGGACCAATTCGTTAACACTATAAGCTCTGCTTTGGAAATGGAACACCGACTCATTCGGCATTCTTAAATAATCTTATGTGAATGTTGTCAACTAAGAATATGCAATTAATAATATGAATTTGTTTTTTTTTTTTCTAAATCACTTAGGGTGTGTTTAGTTTAGAAGAGAAGTTGTGAAAAGATAAATAGATAAGAGAGAATGTAGGAAGAGAGAAAAAGATAAGAAATGAAGTAGATTTATGATATTGTTTGATTTTAGAGTACGAAAGAAGAAATAAAGAAGAGAGAAGTGTTGCATCTTTATAAAAGTATTATAATGTCCTTATGATAAATACTTCCCCGGTTCCTTTTTAAGTGTCGTTTTAGAAGAATTTTTTGTTTTTATTTAAGTGTCGTTTTTATAGTTTAATGTTATCATTTGTCAATTATATCCCTACTTTCTCAATAACTCCACTTCATATTTTCCATAAAATTAATTATTTTCTTAATTAGTTATTGAAAAAAGAGAGATGGTGTATGATTGAATTTATTTAGAAAGAGAAAATAAATGAGGGTATAATAAGAAAAATAACTCTAATAATCCACTATCTTGGTTGAAGAGTTTTATGCTAAAATGACACTTAAAAAGAAACGGAGGGAGTACTATTTTAAAATATACTAATAAGAAATACATGTTGTCGCACGGGTACTATCTAGATTCACATTACACTTATCAATGCCTAAATGGTAAAGTAGTACACCATATTTTCAGTTGGATAACATAAATATAGTTATAAGTTATAATCATTTATCAAATTTTAATTCATGTGTTTGGAATATCAAACATATTATAACTTATTTTGCAGTTCATAAATATTAATGTAGTTTCAATTATATACTAATAATATATACCGACTTTTAAGTATTTATTAGTATTTATAATAAATCGTACAACTATTTTGATAACTTCAATTATATAAAACAACAACAAAAGAAATAATTAGAAGATATATATTAAAATGATCAGTCAATCCATGAATCCATGTGAATTAACAAATCTGAATTGAATCAAAATGAATTAATTCAAAAAATTTATTAAACTTATTTTAGATATTAGTCCATTTTTTTAAACCCAAAAATATGTCAGCTCTCGTCAAATTTCAATTTTAAAACTTTTTTATTATATCATAATTACATTTTTTTTACAATCTACATTTAATGACAGCTCTTTGTTAAATTTCAATTTTAAAATCTTATTATATTATATTATAAATTTTACAAATCTAAAATGTATGACTGTACCTCGTCAAATTTAATAAACTATATAAATATACTCATGCAAATTTAACATGAACATTAAAATCAAACTTATAACATAATATTCAATATCAATCTTTAAAAAAAATCATATATAAATTTATTATAAAATTTTATAAATAAAAATATAAGTAAAAAAACCAAAAATTATATTTTAAACAATAAACCACGATGTTGATAATTGTATTTTTTGGTATGTAATTTTATAAATAATTAAAAATACTTTGCTTAAAGATCATAAACAATAGACTTTATAATTGTATTTTGACAAATTTCATATAGGTTTGTTGTATTTTGAAAATTTTATAATTTCATTCATTACGATGAACAATCTACGGTTGTTAAATTGAGAAATAAAAAGAACTGTTAAATTAATATATTTGACCAAGAGAATATTAAATATTTAATGTTAATCGAATTTAATTAAAAAGATTATTTAATTTAGTCAAAAATGAATACTATAGTGAATTAATATATACAATGTGTAACTTATTCCGATTTATAAAATCAATTGTATTAACAATAGACTTTTAGACTTTTTCCCATTTATAAAATTAGTTATAAATTATTTCCATTTTTCAAAATAATTATATTTAAAATATACTTTTTCATATTTTTTTCATTAATTAATATTTTTAGTGATAATAAATAAATAGAATTGATTCAATATGTTGTAAAAATAAAAAATTTAAAACTTACATTTATGTAAATATAAATTTAATAATAAATATTTAATAATAGTTTTTACAATAAAAATGTATTAAAACAAAGTTCTAAAATTTATTAAAATTTTAAAGAATAATTTGTCTTTTTAAATATTAGTGAAAAAATAGTTATGAATTTTTATTTTACTAACAAAAATTTTAATCATTAAACTAATATCTAAATTGTTTTGAATTTTGTGTGTCTTTTATTTATTTGTGATTCTTTTATCATTGACAAAGCTAAGTGGGTGTATGAAATTTTGAGGTGACTTGATTTTGTTGGATGAGATGGAGTTGAATGGAGAGTAATAGAGGGATTCGAATAAAATAGAATAAAATTAATACTACTATTAAATTTTCCAAGATGAATTTGAAATGTGGGATGTTGTTCTTAAGTTTACGAAGTATCAAAGTATCACAGTAATCTAAATTGAAGTATCACACGATCACAGTATCAAAGTATCACCTATAGTAATCATTGTTTGTTATGTAAAAGGAAATGATATGTCTAGACAAACAAAGAAATAAGCTTAATCTAACATAAACAACAAATTGCAAAGTTTTGCATATTAAACCCAAATCGAAGGTAGACTTCACATAAAATATGCCTCAACAAATAAATTTACCTGCAAGACCTGCCCAGATAGCTAGATATGCAATTGATAATGAATAACCAACTAAAAATGCACCTTCATAGATCTGCAATTAAGATCATAACAATTAAGAACATAACCACTAAGAAGGTTAAAAACCAAAGGCAACAATTCACACTTCTTTATTTCTCCCTAAAATCCAAATATATAAAGTAATAACCTAAACATTCGATCAAGTTAAAGATACATCTTTAGGAAAAAATAATAAAGAGTAAGAACCATATGTTCCTGCAAGAGATACAAGGATATGAATTTGTATCAAAAATTCATTCAAAATATATAATATGCTCACGAAGCCTCTAAAACTTCATCTTTAGAATTAACAAAGGATAAACATGTGGTAGTCCTGAATACCCTGATGTTCTTCATCAAAAAGTGGAAGAAAAAACTCATTCCAGGCCAAATATAAAACCGCAAAGTAGCTTAATAACTACAATAACAGAAAAACATAGGGAAATATTAAGAATCTAATTCCGTCGCACAAATTAGTATTGGAGAATCATCAAAAATGCATCTCGAAAAACTAAACGTATCGGGTTGTTAGATCTAAAGCTTTACAATGTATTCCGATGATGAGGTGGAGAGTTTCATTTTCCAACATGGTGGCGCTTATGGTGGAGGTGACCACAGTTGCATTGTGGAAGGCGTTTCCGGCAACCTCGATTTATTCCCAGCGATTTCAATCTAATTTTAATCTATTAGATATAGGTTCAACAATTTCAAAATATTAAGCGTCATAGAACCAAAACAAGTAAAGCTGAGATAAAGGGCAATCGAAAAAGAAAAAGGGAAATCGAAAATGGAAGGAAGGAGTTTGGAGGTAGAGAGAGTTAAGGAAGCTTTGAGGAAGATTGTTTTTGTGGAATTTTTTTAAAGTGACTTTTCATGTTCCACGTCTATGCACGAACGTGAATCAAAGTATTCCATAATCTTTGTAGCTTTCCAATATGTTTTTCTGTTAAAGAAAGTTTTCATTAAATTATAACCTAAAAGTCCAAAATATGAAATAAAATAAATGAAAAATGTACCAAAAAATATAATATATTGACACGTCAGCAATATTTAATGCTAAATCAACATGGTGCAAGCAATGTAACAGAAAGTCCAATATGTCCCCGACATTAGAAAAGTTTAGGCAATTAATCAGAGGGTTATACATGGTATATCCATGTACTTTAATTTTTATAGATTTATAATAGATATAATTATAATTTAGGGAAAAATAGTAACTTTCATATATTAATTTGTTTCTTCTCACTTTCTCTTCATAATTGAAGCGAAATATAAAAGGAGTGGGACCAACTCTTTTTAATCTCTCTTTCTAACTTATCTTCTTCCCAAACAAAAGAATTTATCAATCTCTCTTCAACTTCTTTCTCACCTATTTCTCTCTTTCCTACTTCTACTCTACCAAACACACACTTAATATAGGGAGGTTTATAACCCCACAATCTAACACATTTTTTTGCAGTTAAGAAAAATGTGACTTTAAGTGACATGACATGTCACGTCATCTTATGTTAGACCAAATAGATAGTAGAGACTAAAATTATGAACGGAAGACTTTAGAAAGATCATTATTTAATAGAAAATTATATAGGGACTACAACCAGATTTTGGGTTATTATAGGGACAAAAAACATATTTAATTTGGAAGTAGACAAAGGTGGGAAGCAGGGCAGACAATGGGCGACGTGGTTCTAACAAGAAATTCGGGTCCATCGAGTATCATATTTGATCTAGAAGTTTTCATGTATCATATTAGTTATTTCAGTTTATAGATTAGTTTTTTATGGTTGTGTGTTAGGCTTGTCAAGTATCTGTTGGGTCTCAATAAACGTGTATCTCCATCATTGTTTTCTTAAAAATCTTTAAAACATTATAGTTGAAGACAGAAAGAAAGGTTTGGTAATCTTAGAGGGGTAAGGATAAATTCCTAAATGTGTGTTCTTGGAATATTAAAAACTCTTGGAGATATCTAAGAGGGATTGAGAAATTTTTTTAAACACCTTAGGTTTGTGTGATTCACATATGAAGAGTTGGAGAGATTGAGAAACAAATGAGAATTGGATATTTAGTTGACTATTTTCTTTTAACTCATTTGTAATATTTCTTAAAAACTATTTAAAGTATAGTGAATCAGAGAGTTATTCTTTCCTCTAAAGTATATCATTTGATTGAATAGGCCAAACAAGTTATTCTTTTTAGCTTATAGGTTATGTCTGAAACTACAGCTCTACTCATTCCGTATAGTGGAGAACATATCCATAGTGCAGCAATTGATAGAATTTTACAAGATCATTGTTGATCTAGAGAATATTAAGGTGAATATTGAATATGAGGATACAATTTTACTCTTGTTGAGCTCATTACCAAGATCATTAAGGTACTCTAAGGATTAAATTCTTTATGGTAAGGAATATAACATTACTTTAGATGGATGTGAGATTCAAAAATATATTCTTGGAAGTTTATATATTTTAGAAGGTTTCAATGTTATTGTTCATTCATCATTAACTAGTGAAGACTTTCATAGAAAATAACAAGCTATGAAATTTGAGGTCAGGGCATCTGTCACGGTGAAAAATGAAGGAGACCAAGTTATTGTGGAATTTGACTCACAATGACTTAAGAAGTCACCACCGAACTTTATTGTTTCCAAGGAAAAGAGAAAAGATCAAAACCCTATTATTTAACATGCAATGCAAGAAGTATAGACTAAAAGCAAAGCATAAGGAAGAGATCCAAGGTACGAGGGTTGGTTATACAAAGAGAAAGCATTAGCATCCTATGTATCTATAGTACTCTATAGGAACCACTTATAATATATGTATTTTGGTTTAAAATTGTTTGTTTGTTAAATGAGTGTGGTGATGTAAAAAGAAATATATTTTAGGATATTTTTTTTGGAAAGACATAGTATTATACCCACGTACCAATTAAGGATCAAAACCTCGTAGTTCGTGGTAAAAATAACAAAAGGTTTGTTGTGGTTGATTTTAGGAGAAAAATATATTTAATCATCTTTAAGAGAGAAAACTCAACTAATACCACCACAAGTATGAGAATATTTCTCTTGCATCATCATGAAGGAAGGACTACTAACTTGGATATAAAGATCAATAAGTTGTCAATTAACGTCTTCATATGGAAAGAATCACATTTACTTCAACAAATACTATAGGGATAGGAAAATCATATCTCAACTATGGATAGGAATTACATCTAATCTATTTGAGAAAAGGTTTTAAATTTAAAAGCCAAGTGGCAAAAAGATTTTGGTGAAGTTAAGTCACTTTTAGTCTTTTGAAATTGTTTTGATATTCTGAAGTTTGAAAATATAATGACACAAAGTCAAGGTTTTTTTTGTGAAAGAGGTTTTAAGTTTGAAAATATTTTTTTAAGGTTTAAGAGGTTCTAGAGTATAAGAAGATACATAGGGTGAATATTCACAAGGGTTTTATTTAAAAGGGAATGTGCATGCTTATGACTATAAAGTCAAAAATACTATCATTTCCCTTAGATTTTTTGGGGCACAAGTATAACAAAATATTAAATGACTAACAAGGTAGCTAACACACACATCACAAGCATTTAAACACAAGGGGGGAGGTTAACATATTTATCAAAGTAAAAGTCATGACAAAAGATAGAATAAACAATAAGTAAATAAACAAGCATGGTATTTTGGTTTAAAGGAGTTTATGAAGTAAATACATCCTTAAAGGGGAAGTAAAATCAAGGCACATGGATAAATAATTAAGGGGATAAGTCATGAATCATGGATTAGGGTTTTTTAACAAGTTACAATTTATCATAAAAAATTCAAGTCCAAAATCTAATTAAAAAAATCAAAGTATCCATGGTACAAATGTACACAAGGGTCATGTTATCAAACAATATTCATTAGAGACATGACATTGTTATTTAGCATGGGTTTGTTTAAGGAAATCAACAAGAAAATCAAAGAAAAGGTTTCTAAAACAACTAAATAGGCCTTGTTTTGAATTAATTGAAAAAAGGTTAAATAAACAATATTTTTTGGAATTTTTCTTGTATTCATAAAATAGGGTAAATAAATAAATAATGTGCAAAAAATCAGCCCAAAATAATTGTTTTGATTAATGAAAATATTGTGATGTTTGATAAAAAAAACAAAGAAAATGAGTGATAAAAAAATAGGGAAAGGGGCTGCCAAGGGTTAAACTCATGCCCTAGTGGTCATTGGTTAAAAACTTTACCATTGGGCCATGTGCTTGGCTTGTACATTGAGTGCACACGGTTAAAATTATTTGAAAACAAAGCCAGAAAATCAAAAAACAGAAAAATATGGAAAAATGGAAAAAGGGGGTTCACACTGGTTGGAACCCTCGCCCTTATGCTTGCCAAAGACTTAATACGCGCTCTCTTGCCACTGGGTGACTGTTTCATCTGGTCATTATTCCATTATCGTTAAATATAAAATAAACTTATTTTTGAAAAATGATTTTTTCTCTCCTTCTTCTTCCTCGCGTCAGACTGTAACAACAACAACAACACTTCTTCATTTTTAAAATTTTAAACTCCTTCATTTCTCAATCATTTTGAAAAGTGTAACCACCAAACTTGCTTGAAATTTAACCAAGAATTCAACCATGTGATTTATTTTAACTATCACTCAAAGAATAATGTGAATTTCTATCGGTACCAAAAACAAACCCTAATTGGTCAGAGCTTCGATTCTCCTTCCACAAGAAAAATTAATGAAAACTAATGATATGGTTAGCTGTAGGACATTGATATCTACATTTTATATTTTGAAAGCAAACACAAATGATGCATGTATATGGATATCACTATTCAAATATTTTACCAAATTGGAGAAAGTCCAATGCTTCTTCTAGTTGTTCCAGATACAATGCAATGATTGATTAAGCTCCCTTGGTCCTCCCTAAAGCTATTCTAATTGGTAGAATGCTTTAAAAGTTGTTGAATCACTCCAACCAAGTCAAGTTGCAAGCTTCGATTATGGAGTTTGGAGGATGATGATGATGGTGCTACAGAAGTGTAACATGGGTTTGGATGAGTTCTATATGGTGTATGGATGGTTGGTTTACACATATATTTTAAGGTTTGAGAGATTTGAAGAAATGGATTCCAAAACTCAAAAATGGATAATTTTGGACAATTCTAATTTGAGAGAGATTGATGGTGTTTTGGGAGCTTTGAATTGGTGGTTTTTAAGTGCAAAGATGATCTCTATTTATAGGGAAACATTAGCGTTTGGAGCTAATAAATTTGAAGTATAAGGCTTAGAAACTTAGTTGAGAAGAAATATTGAAAATCCATGGTTTCAAGGTCAAGTACAACGAAAGGCTGGTGAAGGGACATTGTTTCGTTGATTCATGGTGGAGTATGATCAAAAGATAGCAGCGGTATGGGTTTAAGACATGCTTTATACAAAAAGCTTACTTTTCAAGAATGGTATTGGTAACTTTCTTCCAAAAATGGAAAGTTAAATGGATAATAGGTTATATCAATTGGACAAATAGTCAAAGGCTTGTGTACTCTTCTGATTTTGGAGAAATTTAGAGGTATTATGGCCTAAAAAGAGAGATTTTGTAATGCAACTTTGATTACCCTACTTCATAAATTTGAAACTTACAACTAAAGAAAGATAAATGAATGCTCTTGGACATTTTGGAAAGCTTAAGACTTTATCTACAACTTTAATGTTGAACAATTTTCTTGAATCAATCTGGATCTTAGTGAAAATTGGCCATAAAGTTTGTAACTTTTCATGGTCAAAATTGTTTGACAATTTTCTCTAAGTGTTGGAAAAACTTCTCATGCATATATCTCTTGAATTGAGCACTTTTTGGAGATCAACCCTCAAAGACAAAGTTGCATAACTTTCCATTCCCTACAACTTTAATGTTGAAAGTTTTCATTGAATCAACTTGGATCTTGGTGAAACTTGTCCATGAAGTTAGGGCTTTTTAAGTGTAAAACACTTAAATTTTTTGTGTTCAAAATCTTCAACCTGTGACTTTTGTTGACTTTTGTTGACTTTTCTTGATTCCCTTGATTCTTGATGCACAAGTTTGATAATTTTTAGTGCTTTTATGACCTTTGATCTTTGAAGTTCAACGTTGACCTAAAATTCCAAGTTTGACTTTTGTGTGACAATTGACTTTTCATCAGATGATTCCAATTCTTTTACTATCAATCCATAGTATCTTTGAAAATATCTTGAGTCATATAATTAGGTCAATATGTCCCTTTTAATTTCTTTGAATCATTCCTCAAGCCATTACATAATGCATTGAGCCAAAAGTTAATGATCCATTCCTTCAATCAAAACCTTAATTGATCAATACTTGCACTGATGAAATTTCATGATTAAAAACCTGCTTTACACAAAGAACAAATGCACAAGCTATTGTTTTTGTATTTTGTTAGAGATGAAATGATGCATATGAGGTGGGATATTAGGAAAAAATTATGGTACAACAGATGCCCCTATTTAAGTTTCTTCTATCAAGAAGTGTGAAGATCAAAGTCTTCGCCTCGACGCGATGTGAGGTACTTAAATACAAAATTCACAATTTTTCGCTCTAATAATAGGAATCATGCCTAAATGCATACAAGAAATAACAAGAAATCCTCGAAGTCAGAATAAAACTTCGCCGGGGATGAGGAAAAAATAATCCCAAAGAAATCAAGCTTACTAGAAAAAGATTAACTCAACTTAGTTGGAGAAAAGAGAAACTCAACTCTATTGAGGAAAATCCCAAAGAAGAGGAAAAATAAAACAGGATAACGATAAATTTCCCTTCGACAAACAGGTCTCAGTTTCTTTTTTAATCAATTCTTCTACTTCAAAAGGATAGCAATAAACCTACCCACGATGAACGGGTCTCAGATTCTTCTTTTTCAAGGATTCCACTTTGAAAAGGATAGAAATAAACCTCCCCATGATGAACGAGTCTCAGTTTCTTCTTTAATCAAGTCTTCTACTTGAAAAGGATAACAATAAACCTCCCCACGACGAACGGGTCTTAGTTTCTTCTTTTATCAAGTCTTACACTTGAAAAGGATAGAGATAAGCCTCCGTACGAAGAACGAGTCTTAGTTTCTTCTTTAATAAAGTATTCTACTTGGAAAGGATGGCAATAAACCTCCCTACGACTAACGGGTTTCAATTTCTTCTTTAATCAAGTCTTCTACTTTAAAAGGATAGCAATAACGTCCCCACAATGAACGAGTCTCAGTTTATTATTTTATCAAGTCTTCCACTTGAAAAGGATAGCAATAAACCTCCCCACGACGAACAGGTCTCAGTTTCTTCTTTGATTAAGTCTTCTACTTGAAAAGGATAGAAATAAACCTCCTTAAAAGGTAACTACTTGTATAAGTCTTTTACAATAAACTATCTCTATCATATCGAAGAGATTAACCATCCATTGGAGTAAACATCATTGATTCTTGGGGGAAACTTCCTTGGGAATTGCAAACAAATTTTTGCTGAGGGGATAAAGTCTTCTTATGGGGATCTTCAACAGAAGTGCAAGTCATCAATCTTGCGGGATAAATTTCTCAAATAAAGAGATATTCTTCAAACGTG
This sequence comes from Vicia faba, assembly GCA_948472305.1. Lineage (NCBI taxonomy): Eukaryota > Viridiplantae > Streptophyta > Magnoliopsida > Fabales > Fabaceae > Vicia > Vicia faba. The sequence continues at coordinate 1,235,374,114 of OX451735.1, forward strand.
CAAAACAAATGCACTCTCAATCTAGGGTTACTTCCTAGAGATATCCAAACAAATATATCTTTGTCAGAGACAAAGTTCAATCCAAGAGTAAACAAGATAGAGAGAGTCAAACAAGACTCTCCCTAATGAGGAGTAAACTCAATTTGGGATTCATCCTATCTGTAGATGAACAGGAAAACTAAAGCAAAACCTTCCCACGAGGAATAAAACTCAGTGGGGGATAAAAATGAATACACACCTTTCTGCCTATTGTTGACATTCTGTTGAAGAGAGTACAAACTTAATGGGGAGTAAGTTTAACATTCAGGGATACGACAACCAAATTAAGTGGACTCAGGGACATTGACAAAATGCGGATGCGCATGAATGATGTAAGTATGAATTAATGAATGAATGTCATGTCTATGCCGACCATAAAGATATAAATAAGATAAACATATGGTAACATCTGGGATGATAGATGATAGTATAACCGAGCACTCGGGTGATCTTGACATCACTTAGGGGAATATAATACGGAGCCAACGATGGAGTAAGGAACTTGTTGTAAGGTTGCTACCTCTGGTAGAGGAAGATGTCATTTTATGAGGGATAAACCCAAATTTTACTTCTTCAATTTTTCAAATGGAATAGGCAATCATCACCTTGAAAGATTAATTGGATGTAACTTAGTCGTCTGGCAGTCTTTAAAAAGCATACTGCCTTCTTAGTTCCACATTTTTGAATTTAACTGGACTTAGGAGCAACTAATAACATTCCCTTTTGAATTCACGAGTTATAAGAAAACACTCTTTGTTGCTATACATATTTTTTAAAACAAATTTTTATTAAAAAATTGTTTCAAAATCATCATCATGAATAAAAGAAAATTTGTAAAGCTGAAATAAGATAAGAGTAGCAAACAAGTGGACAACAGTTCAAATTTATTTAATGGACTGGTAGTTCATAAATGGTGTAACTCCACAGATCTTTACAAAGTTTAAAAAGTGGTAATTATAGGGAAATGTTGTATTGAAATACACAATCATATTCTCCCAATCAACTTTGAATTCCATCTGTCTTCAAACTTTACTGCAGACGATTTGATGAAGAACCTTTGTAAAGATAGTCTTGAAGAAGATCAACTTTGGACCAATGCAGTTACTTGTCACAAAGATCCTTAAATTTTTCCTAGATTGCCCTTTCGGGGTTTTAATCTACCAGGATTATTAATTTTCTATTTATGTCTCTAATTTTTTCCAAGACCTCCCTTTCAGGTTTTCAGTCCACCAAGACACTCATTTTTTCCTAAGTCGCACTTTCATGTTTTTAACTTAGCGAGTTGATATTTTATTTCTTTTTAGACAAAGTATTTCTTGACTATATCAGAATTCAAAGGACACAGGAGCTCCTCACCATCCATATTCATAAGTGTCATTGCACTGTCGGAGAAGGTTGTCTTAACCACATACAGAACTTTAAAGTAAGGAGCCTACTTGCCCCTAGAATCAGGTTGAAAAGATAAGATCCTCTTAAGCACAAGGTCACCTTCTGTGAACTCACGAGGTCTAACCTTTTTATTGATGCCTTTTTCATTCTCTTCTCATATAACTGGCCATGACACAAGGCCATCATCCTCTTATCTTATATCAGATTGAATTGGTCATATCTACTTTGGCACCACTCAACCTCTGATAACTCAGCTTCCATTAGAAATCTCATTGATGGGGTCTCAACCTCTGCGGGGAGTACTACTTCTATTCCATATACCATAGAAAATGGAGTTTCCCTTGTCGAAGTGTAAACGGATGTGCCATAACCATGCAGAGCAAAAGGCAACATCTCATGCCGATCCTTGTAAGTTACAACCATCTTCTGAATGATTTTCTTGATATTTTTGTTAGCAGCTTCAACAATACCATTCTTCTTTGGTATATAAAAAGAAGCGCTGTGATGTTCTATCTTGAAATCATTACAGAGTTCTTTCATTATTGCATTGTCTAAATTTGATCCATTGTCAGTGATAATCTTGCTTGGCACGCCATATCGGCAGATGAGTTGGTTCTTGATAAACTTGACCACTACTTGGCAAGTTACATTTGTGTATGAAGTTTCTTCAACCCACTTGGTGAAATAATCAATAGCCACCAAGATGAAACGATGTTTATTTGAGGCCTTGAGTTCAGTCATATACCGATCATATCAAATAACCCACATAGAGAAAGGCCACGGAGAATACAAAACATTGAGAAGAGTTGGAGGCACATGTATTTTATCTATATAGATATGGAACTTGTGGAACTTCCTCATATGTTTACAATATTAATATTCCATCGCAAATAAATAGTAACCTGCTCAAAACATTTTCTTACCAATTTCATGCCCATTGGCATGGGTACCAAAGGACCCTTTGTGAACTTCTTACATACCTGCTTCATGTTTATCCACATATCTTAATAGGACCATATCAAAGTTTCTTTTGTACAATATATCACCATTCAGGAAGAAATTGTCGGATAGTCTCCTCAAAGTCTTCTTATCTTTACGAGATGCCCTAGGAAGGTATTCTTGAGTTTGAAGGAAACACTTAATGTCATGGAATTAAGGTTTGTTATCTGTAACTTCTTCTGCTACGAACACATGAGCAGGTCTCTCTAGACACATGATTCTGATTGTGGAAGACAAGGTAACTAAAGCATCATCCATTTGATACATGGAAGACAAGGTAACTAAAGCATCAGCCATTTGATTCTTTTCACGGGGAATATGGTACAACTCAACTTTGTTGAAGAAAGTCAGTAGTCTCCTTGCATAATATTTGTAGGGGATCAAGCCAGTGTGCCGAGTTTCCCATTCTCCTTTTATCTGGTTAATCACAAGAGCTGAATCTCCATACATATCAAGAACTTTGATTCCGAGATCAATTACTTCTTCAAGACCCATAATGCAAGCCTCGTATTCTGCTATATTGTTGGTACACTAAAACACCAATCTTGTAGAGAAAGGAATATGGGTACCTTCAGGGGTAATGATAACTTCCCCACCTCCGCTTCCATAAGCACTAACAGCTCCATCAAAAATTAGACCCCATCGAGACTCAGGATCAGTTCCTTCTCCGAGCTTAGGTTCATCACAATCTTTGACCTCCAGGTACATAACATCTTCATCTGGGAAGTCATATCTGCCAAATTGGTAATATTCGATGGGTTGGTGTGCCAAATGGTCAGCCATAACACTTACGTTATAACCTTCTGAGTGCGATACTCGATATCTTATTATGATAACATCATACGCCAGCGAGAAATTCTTCTTGTTAAAGTTGGTTTCTCAAAGATGTACTTGATCATATCCATTTTAGATATCAACCTAGTAGTATGATTAATAATGTATTGACGAAGACGCTTAGCAGCCAAAGCCAAACACAACAAGTTTTCTCAAGCATAGAGTAACGAGACTCACAATCTATGAATTTCTTACTCAAGTAGTAGACGACATGTTCTTTTCTTCCGGTTTCATCCTGTTGACCTACCACACAACCCATAGAATCTCCCAATACAGTTAGATACATGATTAAAGGCCTTCCTTCTACTGGCGGGATTAGAATGGGAGGTTCAAGTAGATACTCCTTGATACTGTCAAATTCTTTCTAGAAATCTTCGGTCCATATATAAACTTGGTCTTTTTTGAAAAGTTTGAAGATCGGCCCATAAGTAGCTATCATATGTGATATAAATCTGGATATATAGTTCAAACGTCCAAGAAACCCTCTCACTTTTTTTTCTATTCTTGGTGCAGGTATCTCTTGAATAGCTCTAACTTTGCCTTAATCTACTTCAGTACCCATTTAACTAACGATGAAACTTAGAAACTTTCCTGAACAGACACCAAAAGTACACTTGTTAGGATTAAGGCGGAGTTGATACTTCCTCAAGCACTGAAACAACTTCAATAAATTTCCCACATGGTCTTCTTCATTTTGTGATTTGGGAATCATGTCATCCACATAGACCTCAATATCTTTATGCATCATATCATGGAACAAAGTAGTCATATCCCTTTGATACGTCGCACCAATGTTTTTCAACCCGAAGGGCATCACTCTATAGTAGAATGTTCCCAAAGGTGTAATGAAAGAAATTTTCTCCATGTCTTCAGGCGCCATCTTGATCTGGTTGTAGACGGAGATACCATCGATGAAGGAAAAGACTTTGAACTTTGCAGTGTTATCAACCAACATGTAAATGTGTGGTAACATAAAATCATCCTTTGGGCTAGCTTTATTCAAATCTCGGTAATCAACACACATTATGACTTTTCCATCTTTCTTAGGAGCAAGAACTATATTGGCCAAACAAGGTGGATACTTAGAAGTAACAAGAAAACTTGTGTCGATCTGTTTCTGAACTTCTTCTTTAATCTTCTTAGCCATATCAGGGTGAGTTCTTCTAAGCTTTTGCTTTACCGGAGGACATTCTGGCTTTAATGGTAGATGGTGCTCTATAATATTGGTGTCCAACCCTAGAATATCTCGATATGACCAAGCAAACACGTTGACAAACTCTCGGAGAAGCTCTATTATCCTTTCTTTTTAACATCTGGGTCAAGCAGTGCCCCAACTTTGACTTTTATAATATCTTCTTCGGTGCCCAAGTTGATCACTTCTACGGGCTCTTCTTGAGGCTGAATGGCTTTTTCTTCTCTCTTTAACAATTGGGAAATTTCCTCAGATATTTCTTCCTCTTCAGCTCGAACACATGGAACTCAAAGTTGGGAGAGGGCATGGGATCATTTTTTCAATGGGTTCATGATTTAATTTTCACATGTGATTTATGTTTTGATTTTTAGAGATAAGCAAAAAAAGTGAAAAAGGAGTTTATGCATATTTTTTTGAAAAGTGATTCTTTATTTATCACGTTTTTTAGGATTACCATTTTTTTCTGAAAAAAAAGTAAAAACAATGGTGTAGGAGACAACACGACTTTTATTAATGAAAATTCTGGCTACAGATACTCAATGTCACGTCCAATGTTATGACACCGTATCTGACTTACTATATGACAGCAAATACAAAAGCAGTAAATAACACAGTCAATTGTTTACCCAGTTCAGTGTGCAACAACACCTACTCTGGGGGCTACCAAGCCAGGGAGAGAATCCACTATAAGAGATGTTAATTCAGGAATAAACCAACCAGTTTATCTCCTTCACTTAAGACCTACCCAATGCAATTCTAATCTAAGTACAACTTAAACCTGAGTTCCTACTCACTCCCCCTCAATCACAGCAGTGATACATAAACAAATTTGACTTGAGAATTGTTGAAGACACTCTTCAAAACACACACTTGATTAAGCTTCACAGCTTTTTAATCAAGTAACACAATCACTCGTGCTTCACAGCTTTCAGTAATGTACACAACTATCTTGACTCTGCTTCACAGCTTTAGTCAAGTAACATTCAAACACTCTTGCTTCAAAGCTTTGAGTGCTACACAACCCTTACAATTGAAACCTATTCCAAGACACTTATCACAATGATAATTGCTTGGAGTACAATAAACAAATCTATACAGATTACAAACTTGATCTTCTAATCAATCAGCAGGGATCACTTCAAAAAACCGCAGCTCTGTTGAATATATAGCAGCTGCAACTTCAGTTAGGGTTTCCAAAAACCTAGGGTTGATTCCTTTTGACCTAATGACCAGGTCACAGTACTTTGTTGATCAGGTTAGGATTGAGCGAGGTTACTCCTCAGAAAACGCAGGATTCTGTTTAAGAAGGACTGAGTTATTTCCTGAAAAAACTCAGACTTATCCAATCCTGTAATCCTGCTAGTTCAGAACAGGATGTCATAACATCTGTTATGACATCTGAGAAAACCTGTCTACTGATTAGCTAAATGTGATCATTTTGCAAACATGCTCAGATACACACTTATAAACATCAGTATTTGAGTTACAATATTTTTCTGCATATGTACCTAAAGAGTTAGTACAACCTGAACTAGAATGTTATGACATCAGTCATGACATTCACACATACACTTGGGAATTTACCAAAAATGCAAGCCAATACCTAAACACCTACAAACTCCCCCTTTGGCAGATTTTTGGCTAAAGTCCCTAAACAATCAGAGATAGATAGATAGCAGCAGAAATAAATGACGACAGCAGAAAAATATAGTGTTAAGTACTAATTAAGCAGTACCAAATATTCTCCCCCACTTTAGCCACAAATGGGCCAAAGATTACATGTTTATAAAGTAATACAGTTATCCAAGACAAAATAATGAGATCAGCAGCAGACAACAGCAGAACATACTTCCAAACTCCACCAGCAACACCATCAAGCAGCAATCATCCTTCAAGTACTGTCATCAGACTCAGAGGAGCCACTTTCTTCATCTTCTTCCCTCATGCTTGCTTCAGCTTCTTCCTTTTCTAGCTTGGCAATTAGTGCTTCTAGAGTCCTTTTTCTAGCATCCAGATCTTTGCAAGTTTCTTTTAAGACAGCTATGACATCTGATGTTTTGGACTGGCTCTTTGCAGACGATGTCTCAGCTGATGTTATGACAATGTCTGGAGCATGGGATCCCTGAAACAGTTTGTAGTGCAGGCCAAGAGCAGGGGCTCTTTTGCAGACTGTATCTCTTGCTACAAGTATGTCAGGATATTGTGCAAGGATGATTCCACAAATGAGGGAGGGAAAGGCAATTGGTCCTTTGACAGCATAACTGCCAGCATGCTTCAAGGTTTGTTCAAAAATGTACCTTCCATAGTCAAAGGCAGTCTTGGTTCCTACAGCATAGATGAATCTCCCCAATCCTGTGGAGATGGTTGATTTGTGATTTGTAGGCACCCAATTTGCTGCACCTATTTTATGCAAGATGGCAAATTTCATGCTGAGTTTACTAGCATTCAACTTCCCTTTCAATGGCCAGCACTTTACTTGCTTGGCAGTGATGGTCAAGCATACTTCATTGTCAGTTGCCTCTAGGTCAGAACAGTCCTTATTTGTTCTTCCAAGAAACTTGTTGATTTCTGATGGAGAGAACTTGACCCTTCTTCCTCTAACAAACACACTCTCAAAGTCAGCTGACCTCCCATCAGCACAATCATTGGATAAGTTCACTACAAACTCTTTAACCAGATTTTCATAGCATTTGCCAAACTTTATCACAGTCTTTATTAGCCCAGCATTCCTGATCAGCTCCATGATGTCTTTGCACTCCAAAGCATCATTGTTGAGTTCTCTCTCCAAGGCTATTCTCTTCAAGCAAACATACTTCCACCTGTTTGCATTATCAGGATGATGAAAGGAGATGTTGTCAGTTGGAACTTCAGGCACTCTAGCAATCTTGCTGGAAGGGAGCTTCCTTCTGATGGGAGCATTGTCAATGTCAATCTCAAATTCTGATTCATCATCAGAGTCATAAGTTTCAGGTTCTTTTCTTTTCTTGGAGATTGGTTGTCTAGCAGTCAGCACCTGTGCCTTCTTCCCTTTTGTCTGAATTTGTTCAGCCATCCCTTCAGCCTTGGACTTCTTAGGTTTAACAGTCTCACTACTTTTTCTTTTCATCAATCTCCTAGCAATGCTAGGGTTCACATTAGCAATCAGTTCATTATCTGAGTACTCTTCATCCACATCAATGATAGGTGGATCAGCAGCCTTTTCAGAGGGATTCTGAATGTTGTCTTTTGGTGTCACAACATCCTCAGTGACATCTATATTTTCAGAACCTTCCACATTTGGACTTTCAGATTGATTCAAGGGAATAGAAATCCCCGGTACAGATTGGTTGCCACTCAGAATGCTAGTAACCAGTCTAGCAATAGCTTGGTGTACTTGAACTGTTCCTTCTTTATTAGGTATAGTAGATGAAGGAAGAGAAGAATTACCAGAGACTGCAGCTTGAGTTCTTCCTGCATGTCTGGTCCTGAGCTTCTTGATTTTGGCTGGGTTAGTTGCCATCTCCCTGAGAGGAGTGACCTCAAGTACTTCAGATTCTATGCATGTCGTGATTGCCCTAGAATCTTGATCAGATGACGATGATGATGAGTGAGACGAAGCCGCCATAGTGGAAGATGATGTCTGAGACATTGTGTTTAACGTTGAGTAGCAGTAGCAATTTGAGAAAGCTCTTTGATTGGGAGGAGAAAACAGATTGCAAGGATGAGAGAGATAGGGAGTACAAGGGAGTATTTTCAACTTCTGAAGGCTTTTGAAGGAATTGTGAATGAATATGATCAACCCACTAAATATAGACTTAATAGAATTAATCCCTTCAACCCTTGTTTTCAGCAAAACTAATTGCTATAATTTCTCATGTTGGTGAATACCCAAACTGCCCTTCAAATTTTCAAGCGCCTTGATAGAAGAATCAGTTAGCTGAAGCTCAGAGAACCTATGTTTCAGTTCAAATGATTTCTTCTCTCCAAAATCAATAGGGTTTAAGGAAATGTTGAATGTTTTCAGATTATCACACCACAATGTCACAACATCTTGTGTAACATTGTCTTCAGAACAGAATTTATGAGACTTGTTCTTTGCCACATCACATATATTATCAGCCTGTAGTTTAGGAGTTCTTCTGACATCTTCCATAGGAATAGCTCTTTTCATTCCTTCAAGTTTATGCTGCCACTGTTTCATATCTTTTTCTTCTTTGATGATTTGACTCAAAGTGTGGATATCAGTGTTCTCAGGCTGCCACACATAACAGTTATTTTTGGATTTTATTCCTCTCATTACAATATCTAGTTTTTCATTAAACACTAGACATTCAGATCTTGAGAAGTTGACCATGAATCCTAGATCACATAATTGACTGATGCTGATGAGATTAGTAGTCAACCCTTTTACCAGCAGTACCTTATTCAGACTTGGAACTCCAGGGTAGTCCAAATTACCAACTCCTTTGATTTCTCCTTTAGCACCATCTCCAAAGGTCACAAAACTGGTGGTGTGAGGCTTAACATTGTTGAGGAGGTTCTTGATTCCAGTCATATGTCTGGAACATCCACTGTCAAAATACCAGTCTTCTTTTGCAGAGACCCTCAGGGAAGTGTGAGCTATCAGTGCAGTAGCCTTTTTCTTCCATTGAGGAGCATGTGGTACCTTTTTAGACTTAGGTTTGACACCTGAATTCTGATTAGGGTATCCATGTAATCTGAAGCAGAAACGCTTTATGTGGCCATATCTACCACAATGATAACATTTCCATCTTTGGTACCTTTTCCTCATATGTTTCTGTTCCTGATGTCGAGAGTTGTGTTGAGACATCTGTTTTGACATTTGCTTACCAGAACCAGATTTCGTTGCTTTCATAAATCCTAGACCAGATTTATTTCCCACATTTTGTCCAATCTGTAGGATCTCTTCCAATTTGTCAGTTCCATTTGTCAACATCTTGACAGATTTTGTCATTTGATCCAGTTGTGAGTTCAGCAGTTGAACTTCTCCTTCTAGAAGACTTATAGTTTCAAGGTTTTCTCGTTTTTCAGCCTCCATCTTTATGATGAGTTTTGATTGTTTCTTATTCTGCACACAGACTTCAGTACTTCTGATACACAATTCCTTGTATGTTTCAGCCAGTTCTTCAAAAGTCACCTCTTCATTACTTTCAGAGGTACAAACACCAGTTAAAGCAGTAACTCGTTTGGCAGTCTCTTCTTCAGAATTACTTTCTGAATCACAGTCGGACCAAGTAACTGTCATTCCTTTTTGTTTCTTAAGAAAGGTAGGACATTCAGCTCGAATATGCCCATATCCTTCACAACCATGGCATTGAATTCCTCTGCCTTGAACTCCCTTCCCATCTGACCTTGGTCTTTTGCTGGAACTGTCAATGTCAGAGGAAATGTTATGAACATTAGACCTTGACTTTGGATCTATTCTTTTGATGAGTTTGTTGAACTGTCTTCCTAGCATGGCTATAGCTTCTGAAATGTTTTCTTCAACATCAGTGTTGGACATAAGTGCTATGCTCTTGTTCTTTTTGACATCATCATTAGTGATTCCCATCTCAAAAGTCTGAAGAGACCCAATAAGTTCATCTACTTTCAACTTGCTAATGTCCTGGGCTTCCTCTATGGCAGTCACCTTCATTGCAAATCTTTTAGGCAAGGATCTGAGAATCTTCCTCACCAGTTTTTCTTCTGACATTTTTTCTCCCAGTGCTCCTGAGGTGTTGGCAATCTCCAAGATGTTCATGTGAAACTCATGAATGGTTTCATCTTCCATCATTTTTAGATTCTCAAACTTAGTGGTCAACATCTGAAGCCTTGACATTTTTACTTTGGAAGTTCCCTCATGAGTAGTTTTGAGAGTGTCCCAAACTTCCTTGGCCAATTCATATTGATGAACTAATCTGAAAATATTTCTGTCAATTCCATTGAACAAGGCATTTAGAGCTTTGGAATTTCCCAGGGCTAGCTCATCTTCTTCTTTACTCCAATCTTCCTCAGGCTTCAGACTGATTGTCCCATCTTCCTCAGATATGGTGGGATGAATCCATCCTTTGTCAGCAGCTCTCCAAGCCTTTTTGTCCAGAGATTTTAGGAAGGCAATCATACGAGGTTTCCAGTAGTCATAATTAGTTCCATCCAGAATGGGTGGTCTGTTTCCAAAAACTCCTTCTTTGTCCATAGTGCCAGAAAGTGATATCCCTAGATCTCACCCAGTAATACAGGCAGGGTGCCTGCTCTGATGCCAATTGAAAATTCTGACTACAGATACTCAATGTCACGTCCAATGTTATGACACCGTATCTGACTTACTATATGACAGCAAATACAAAAGCAGTAAATAACACAGTCAATTGTTTACCCAGTTCAGTGTGCAACAACACCTACTCTGGGGGCTACCAAGCCAGGGAGAGAATCCACTATAAGAGATGTTAATTCAGGAATAAACCAACCGGTTTATCTCCTTCACTTAAGACCTACCCAATGCAATTCTAATCTAAGTACAACTTAAACCTGAGTTCCTACTCACTCCCCCTCAATCACAGCAGTGATACATAAACAAATTTGACTTGAGAATTGTTGAAGACACTCTTCAAAACACACACTTGATTAAGCTTCACAGCTTTTTAATCAAGTAACACAATCACTCGTGCTTCACAGCTTTGAGTAATGTACACAACTATCTTGACTCTGCTTCACAGCTTTAGTCAAGTAACATTCAAACACTCTTGCTTCAAAGCTTTGAGTGCTACACAACCCTTACAATTGAAACCTATTCCAAGACACTTATCACAATGATAATTGCTTGGAGTACAATAAACAAATCTATACAGATTACAAACTTGATCTTCTAATCAATCAGCAGGGATCACTTTAAAAAACCGCAGCTCTGTTGAATATATAGCAGCTGCAACTTCAGTTAGGGTTTCCAAAAACCTAGGGTTGATTCCTTTTGACCTAATGACCAGGTCACAGTACTTTGTTGATCAGGTTAGGATTGAGCGAGGTTACTCCTCAGAAAACGCAGGATTCTGTTTAAGAAGGACTGAGTTATTTCCTGAAAAAACTCAGACTTATCCAATCCTGTAATCCTGCTAGTTCAGAACAGGATGTCATAACATCTGTTATGACATCTGAGAAAACCTGTCTACTGATTAGCTAAATGTGATCATTTTGCAAACATGCTCAGATACACACTTATAAACATCAGTATTTGAGTTACAATATTTTTCTGCATATGTACCTAAAGAGTTAGTACAACCTGAACTAGAATGTTATGACATCAGTCATGACATTCACACATACACTTGGGAATTTACCAAAAATGCAAGCCAATACCTAAACACCTACAATTAATAATGATAAAATAGAAAAAAAAGTCTTATAAAAGATATTTTCCACCTTAGGAATAGTGGAAAAAGTTATTTTTAATAAAGCCCCACAACTACTCTTTCGCCTTGGGCAGAGCGAAAGGTATTGAAAATAACAAGAGTATTACTCAGAAATGTGAACGTCAGAGGGAACATCAACAGAGATCCAATTTTGGCTAATCCTTCCATGTGTCACGGATTTTGGAAAGTCCTCTTTAGGATCATCTTCAAGAATGGCATTAGCCTCGAGTGCTATTGGGAAAATAAAGCTTGTACTACATAACATCTCTTTGATAGGACGGGTGACAGTGTTTCTTTTATCAACTATGGCAGTTGTAGGAGAGAAACACAAACCATCATCAAACTTGTTTTCAGATAAGTTCAACACAACACCCCAACGGGTATTTATGCCACTTTGTACTACTCATTGTGCCTCTTTGTATGAAGAAATGGACGCCCCTTTCTTGTTAGTACCCTTATCAACGATAGACAGTGCTTGAAACTGAGTGTCAAATTCTTCAGCAGCATCAATGTTGGATAAATATGAGAGATGACTCACTATAAGAGCTCGCTCTCTTCCTACCACAACCAATTTTCCATTGTTTACAAATTTTAGCTTTTGGTGGAACGTCGAAGTGACAGATCCTGCCTCATGAATCCATGGTCTTCTGAACAAACAACTATAGACAACCTGGATATCCATTACCTGGAATGTTATCTGGAAAGAGTGGGGACCAATTCTCATTCGTAAGTCTACTTCACCAATCACTATCTTCCCCGAACCATCAAACACTTTTACAACAACCCTGTTACTTTTCATTGGAGTGTCTTGATACGAGATCCTAGATAATGTAGACTTGGGAATAACATTTAGTGAAGAACCGATATCTATAAACACATTGGACAAACCATCTGAAAGGCAGCTCATAGAGATATGTAATGCAAAATTGTTATTCCTTCCTTCTTTGGGGAGGTCTTCGTCATTAAAGCTCAGGTTGTTAGATGCAGTGATGTTTCCCACTATTCCATTGAATCGGTCGATTGCCATATCATGGTCAACAAATGCTTGGTCCAACACTTTCATTAACGCTTCTTTGTGGGTGTCTGAATTCATCAATAAAGATAGTACACAGATCTTGGAAGGTGTCTGCAACAACTGATTATCACCTCGTATTCACTCTTTTTAATCAACTTTAAAACTTCATAAGTATCATCATTCATATTGGTTTTGCTGGAATATTTATTCTCTATCCAAGGATTAGGGGTCACAATAGGAGTTTGAACTGGGGTACTCCCAACTTTCTTTGGAGGTATGGCAGAGAACACACGATCGCTGCAGGTCAATCCACTATAATCTTCTATGTTAACAACAGAAGAGGGAGAAGGAATGGGCACTTCTTTCCCATTTTCAAGCATAGTAGCATTGTATTTGTATGGCACGACTTTATCAGAAACATAGGGAGTAGGTCCAAGCAAGTATGCAATCAAAGGAGAAACAGGATTCCTTTGACTGTTATATGTTACTTCCACATATTCGGGTATGTTGAAAACGGGGACTATGACATTCATTTCAATCTCCTTAACTTTTCCTTTGTAAATAATGATCTCCATACTCGTATCAAGAGTAGCTTTAGCTGATTCCTCCTTTATTCTTTTATCAGCAAGAATGGCTATTGTTCTATCTTTAGACAAAAACATGCCTTTCAATATATGGAGATCTCATCTCAAAGTAGGGCGGCCACATGGTTTCTTCTGACATTTCAGGCACCAGTCATGACTAAAATAAATCAACCCTCTTCGAACCCATTTTTCATGTATCTCTATAGGAGTTACCGTGTTAAGATCCTCAATCGAAGGTTCTTTGGTGTATTTGATATATGCTTTAGCGGAATTAATGTACTATCGTTATTAGTTATAAATTCAGCAGAAATGTCTTTAATCATATCCACTTTATTATCCTCTCTATTGTAAGTAATTGTGATCTTTCTCTCATCCATCAGCCTCTGAATATCTTTTCTTACAGTAAGGCATCCACGTGGGTTTCTAGAGCAGACTCCATATGCGGCATGACTATTTCTAACAAGGGAAAGCCTGTATAAACTGGAAAGCATATGAACTAGTGATTCTCTAACATACCAGATGTCAAAAACTTGATAATTTCCAGGGAAAACGTGCACCATATTCACTTCATTATCATCTCGGTCTCTAGTGATTGTTATGAGACCTTGATCTAGTAGGCGTTGAAGGCCTCTCTTTACAATATAACATCCACGGGAGTCTCTACAACATATTTAATAAGAACCATAGTTGTGCCTCTTAATCATTCCACAAAGGGTAACATGCATTTAACCAGATCTCCTCTCAATAGATAAGCATCAAAGATATGGTTTTCACCGGAATATCCATAAACCATATTCACATTATGTTCTCCATGGTTAGGTAGTGGATTGGCTTTCACATTCGGACCAGCGCCTCTAAATGATAAGAGACCACTTATGACAAATTTCTAAACTTCAATATTAAACGGGAAATAATTTTCAGTACTATGACCTGGAGCTCCTTGGTGAAAGGCACGGTGAGAATCTGCCTTATACCAATATGGAATGTCTTTTGGAATAGCGGGTGGTGTTCTTGTTTGAAACAAATTCTTTTACAATAAACAAGGTAACGACTCTTCATAAGTCATTGGGATCGATTCAAAACACGGTGCACTTCTTACTCTATTTTTTTATTGTTGTATGTTGACTGTTGATTGTTGTAAGCCTGTTGCTGAGGCTGTAGTGTGTTATATATATGTACTCAAGGTTGTTGAACTTGTTGAGGGAATTGTGGCTAGTAAGCTGATACCATAGGTGCATGATTAATGACGGGAGCAATAGCTGCAACATGTTGTAGTGGATACCTTCTTCTTGGTCTTCTGGATGATACTACACCGACATCTTGTTCTTTCTTCTTTGGGAAACTACATTAAAATTTTCTGAAGACACTTGATGAACCTACCTCTTTGGTCAACCGTCCCGCACAGACGCCTTCTTTGAGTCGCATTCCCATATTCACCATTTTAATGAAATCATTCAGTGCACTCGCAATCATTATGTTATAGTAAAAATTTCTAAAGTATAGTAGTAGAAATGTTGAGACTAAGCCATTTGATTGACTTGACTCGCACATGTCAAATAAAAATCGCCACCACGCTTTATTGTTTCCAAAGGAATGGGAAAAGAGCGAATAACCCAAAAAGAGGGGGAGAGAATCTAAGTTAGGGGTTTGGTTATGCAAAGGGAAGGTATTAACAATCTAAACATCTACGGTACTCCGCAGGAACCTCTTTGTAAATTTGTGTATTTTTGCTATAAAAGTTGTATACCAAAATATATTGTGGGGATGAGAAAAGAAGTATATTTTTTATGATTTATGCACTCTTCGTGGTTGCGAATGTTTAGTGCCTATTGTGGTACGGTGGCAGAACCGACTGGTTAATATTGGTTTGCATTTTGCATTTTTTGTTTGCAAAATGTCGCGGTAAGCAAGAGTCGCCACCGACTTTTATTTCATCCAATCATGGAAAAGGAAAAAGAACAGAAAAAACCTTTTTTCGAGATATTCTGAATACGAGGGTAGATTATAGAAAGGGAAGGTGTTAGCACCCTTTCTATCCGTAGTTATCTACGGGCTCTTAGGTACTTACTCATTTTTCAAATTGCTTGTGTGTGTTTGTCTTGAAAATGTTTTACTTCATGATAACCCTTGTATCAGTCCTCAAGGATGTGACAGAGTTTGTTTTGAAAATTTGTTTTGAAAGGTGTTTGTGTGAAAAGTTTTTATTGAGCAAGTACTTAAGATTCTACCTACTCGAAAAAAGATTATTTGTTCTCGTTTCCTTTAGACAGTGCTATCCTACTATTAAGGAGTAGGTAGCCCCGTCGTTGGAGTTTGTAAGGGACATTCGAAAGGGACAAGTACAATCACTAAAGCAACAGTTAGAAAACTTTAGTAGTAACCCTAGAGTCTTAAAATCTTTTCGAGGCAACATTTCCGAGGCAACATTCGAATGGGAAAATTTGATCTTTTTAGACTAGAGGGCAACCACTAAAATCTCCTATGCTTAATGACTATTTTACCGAAGGCAACCGAAGTGAGGTAAACCATAGGAGTGAATATGTGCATATGAATTGTTTTAGTTATTTTAATCTTTGCACATTAGGTGATCTACCATTTTAATTTCAGATGTTCTTGCCATACAATCATATTTAGCATACATCTAGACAGTTAAATATTTGCAGGAATTTAAAATGCGAGAAAAATAAACCTAACTATTACAAGGCTTTGACAGTTACATAATTGTCTTGACGGGAAATAAAAGTGCAGAATTTTAAAACCCTAATTAAAACTATTAGAAACTCGAAACAGTTACAATAATAATAAAACAAATTAAAATGCGCGCAACAAATTAAATCCGAGGAGAAGTTGAAAACCCTAAAATCTAATTGAGAAATAATTAAGTTATTTTTGAGAAAAGAATTAATTGAGTTATGTACGACTAAAACCCTAATTCTAATTATTTTAATTATGAAAAAGAAATTGAAATTAACCTAATCTTGCTAAATTAAATAATTTCAAGAAAATAAAATGTTTTGTACAAAAGATTTTGTGTATTTTTTTTGGTTTTTTCTTATTTGAGAAAAGAAATGTAATTATACATTAATTAAAAACCCTAATTTCTAATTGCTTTTAATTATAAAAAAGAAATTAACTTAACCTATATTTCTAATTAAATAAAATAAATATTTTATTAAAAAAATGCTTTTTTGGTGTTTTGTGATTTTTTGATTTTATAGAAAAATAATAATTTTGGGTTAATTAATTAAAACAAATAAAAGAAATTAATTAAATAAATTAAAAAGAAAAAATAGAAAAATGCAAACTGGGCATGTGTTGAATAGCAAGTCTGGGGGTGTCAATCTGAATTTTTTGAGGCCCAAAACGCTCCCAGCCCAGTCAATATTGGATTATGTGTAGCGTTGACTTGAACGTGTACCATGGTCCCTCATGGATGAAGCGTTAGATCTGATGGCATGCTTGATCAAACGATTGGACGCAAGAGTGCATGCTGGTCACCAGGAAGGATGATGCGTTGGATCTGTTGAATGAAAATAATATAAAGGAAGCGTTGGGACCTGGGATCGAACCCAGGTCCTTATAATCAATACCAATGCCTCATTGCCAGCTGAGCTGCGTGCTTTAGTTGTTAGTATAAAGAAAAAAAAATGTTATATAATAAATAAATGGATTAATGAATAAACAAAAAAATGCGCCAGCTTTCAAATGGTCCAATGATGATTGGATACGTTATCTTCTTCTTCCTCATCCGTCGTTTTAGATCTTCATACTGTGATACGGTGACAGAACCGACTCTTAATACTAGTTTGCGATTTGCGTCTTTTGTTCTTAAAATGTCGCGGTAAACAAGAGTCGTCACCGACTTTTATTTCATCCAATTGGAAAGGAAAAAAGTACAAAAAAAATCCTTTTTCGAGATATTCTAAGTACATGGGCTCTTAGGTACTTGCTCATTTTTAAATTTCTTGTGTTTTTGTGCTTTGTTTTTGAAAAGTTTGAGTTCGTGATAACCCTTGTATCAGTCCTCAAAGGTGTGACAAAGTTGTTTTGAAAATTTGTTTGAAAAGTGTAAGTGTGAAAAGTTTTGATTTAAGCAAGTACCTACTAGCATCTACCTACTCAAAAAAAGATTGTTTCAATTCTTGTTTCCTTTAGACAGCGCTATCCCACTATTGAGAAATAGGTAGCACCGTCGTTGGAGTTGTAAGGGTCAATTCGAAGGGGACGTACGATCACTAAAGCAATGTTAGGACATATTAGTAATAACCCTAAAGTCTTAAGATCATATTCGAGGCAACATTTCCGAGGCAACATCCGAACGGGACATTTGATCTTTTTAGACAGGAGGGCAATCACTAAGACACCCTATACTTAATGATCGTTTACCGAAGGAAACCGAAGTGAGAGTATACCCTAAGAGTGATATGTGCGAGTGATCTGTTTTCAGTTATTTAATCTTTGCACATTAGGATTTTCTAACCGTATTAATTTGTCATGAATTCTTGTCATACAATCCTATTAGCATACATCTAAACAGTTAAATATTTGCGGGAATTAAAAATGCGAGAAAGTGAATCTACGCTATTACAAGCCTTCTGGGAGGGGGATTAATTACATAGCCAAAAACCCGGGGAAAAAGCGATAAATAAAAGCCCTAAATTAAACTATTACAAACCAGTGAGCAGTTACAAAAATATTGACAAAAATAATAAACGTGCGGCGAATTAAATACGAAGCGACTAAGGTTTTGACCCTTCACCAAACCTATTGACGATTGATTAAAAAAATGTTTTTTGTCATGTTTTAAGAAAATAATGAAATAGTTAAATTAAAGGATAATCCTAATTCTAATTAATTTTAAATTAAGAAAAATAAATTAATTTAATCTAACAAACTTATTTTTGGTTTTATTTATTTATTTGAGAAAAAGAGAAAATAAAATTAAATCAAGAGATAACCTGATTTTCTAATTTAATTTTAATTGTGAAAATAAATTACAATTTCTCTAAATTAGACTAAACTAAATTAAATTAATAAAAATAATTTTGATAAAAAAAAGTCTAATTCTAATTTTTTATTTCTTGATTTTTATGATTTTATGAAAAAAAAAAGATTAATTAGTGAATTAAAAAATTAGAGAAAGTATTAAAAGAATTTAAAAAAATAAATGAAGAAAGATGAGATAGGCCTGTGTATTAGCAACCATGGGATTTGAATCTGAATTTTCTTGGCCCAGATAGCTAAGGCCTGCTTGACTTTGCCAGATCTGATGCATACGTTGACTTGGAGTACATGGTGGACCTTCAATGAACATGCCTTGGATCTAGATTGCTGATGAATTTGATGGCCAGATACTGGTGGCATATGGTGGAAGTTAGGACCTGTGGTGTACCTGATTATGTGAGGCAAATTTATATGAAACAAATATTGGGACTTGGGGATCGAACCCAGGCCATAATATCCAACTCCAATGCCTACCTACCAACTGAGCCACGCATTTTTGTTGTACACATAATGGAAGTAAAGTAATATAATCAAAAAACTAATAACGTATTCAAAAACACGCTAAAATTCAAATCACCCAACCAGTGAGTGCCACACATTGTCTTCTTCCCCAAACCGTCGTTTTATCCTAAGATACTTTTACCTACAAACACCTTGCTGTAGGTACAGACCTGTGCATCTCAAAAATTATCCACAAGCAAGATAAATGACCATGGCTGGTACAAATCAACTCGTCTCATCCTCACGAGCATCATGGTACCAGAATCAACGCCCAATTTTTCCTGCATTGGAAAACCCTAAACAAGAACACGAAACCCTAACTATGGCATCTCTTGATTCCTGTGCTAAAAATGCAATTAAACCATACCAAAAGTTTGCAAACTCAATGATAAACAATAATATATGAATCAAACGTGCTAATGATGCGTAAATCAATGAAAACAAAATCAAAATTTTGAGACAAACCGTGGCCTTTGTACTTACGATTCCAGGCGTGAGAAAGCTTGCAATTTATTGAAATCCCTTCTGGAGATGTCCAGGAGTCTGTTGGTATCTTGAGAATGGCTTAAATTGGCCTCTAGGATAGAAATTGGATCACCACTTTTTCTTGAATTTTTTAAGTTTTGTCCTTGGCTTTGCACGACTGTTAACCTTTTTTCTTGCCTTGGCTATGTTATGTATATGTAATGCAACACATTAGGTCAACAAAAACGAATTGAATCTTGGTCCATTATGAAGATTTGATTTGGTCTTTATCCTTGTATGATATCTTTCTATATCAAGCCAAATCATGCCAATTTTGGTTCAATTGGTTTTTCACGTTTTGGATATGATTTGCCTGCATAATTGGATTTGATTCCACCCAAAATCTGATCACAAAACAAATCTTTGATATTTTTTTGCTATTTATTTGATTTAATTTGACTTTTAAATGATTAAAATCAAAATAAAATAAATAAATAAAGCAAAAGGTGTGTGGGTGCTGATTTGGATCGTGGACCATGTCATAAGAAAGATTCAATCATGAAAAACTAGGCCCATTTGACAAAAATGCAAAATTGAGCACATTTGTCTTTTGGCAATTATGCAAAAAAAGGTCAACTTGGCCAATGCATAAGTCTCTCAATTTTGACCCTAGAGATGTGTTATTGGACTTTTTAGAAATATTAGGATGTCCTCTAAGCAACCATTTTGGTCTCATCTTAATTGAGTCTTCCATGTTCATGTATGAAGCTTTGACCCAAAAGGTGTTTTTGTTGACTTTTCAAAATGACATATAATGTCAAAATTCCTATCTTTTTGTGAGTGCATATTCTGAACTTGGGAGTTGAAGTTTAATTGTAGGTAATTGCATCCTATTCAAAATGAGATTTGGATGGGTCATTTCTGATAAAGTATGAGAAACTTATGCTTGGTCAAAGTTGAGTTGACTTTTCCTACAAAACCCTAATTTAGCAACTTTTGGGTTTTGATGAATTGTGAGCAATCCTTGATGAATCATGATCAACCCTTGATCAAATTATGAATGATACTTCAAAATGAGGATGTTGACCAAAAATATTGAAGTTTGACTGTATGTGGGCCCCAGTTGACTTTTGACCTAACACAGTCGATTTTCAGGCCTTTGAGCAATTGACTGAACAAACTTCTTCTACAATGCTTGAAACTTGACATGGATAATCGTGAGAACATATTAGGACAATGGTGAGCATTTGATTCCTTTGTGTTCCACACATCTTGATGAAAATGGAAACCCTAATTTGAGATAGACTGCCTTAGGAGAGAGTTTGTCTGGTCAACTCTTGGACTTCCTTGAGCAATTTGAGGACCTCACTTGACATGTATTGGGAAATATGGGAGGGAAAATTTTGGGGTACAACACATATCTTTACCTACAGTCAACTTCCATGGCTAAAGACCTGTGCAATTCAAAAGTTCACGAGACACAATATAAATGGAATTGAAGACCATGGTTCGACCGATCATGATGTCCTGATCATCCCAGTACCCAGCTTATGGTCTAATTTTTCCTGTAGCCAAAAACCCTAAACTGCACATCCAAACCCTAACAATGGCAAAGGCACGTATGGGCTTCAAAAATGCAATTAAATCATTCAGTCAGCTTGCAAACATGATAAGGATCACAAATATATAACTTAAACATGTTAATGATGCAAGAATTATGATAATCGTTTCTGAAAAAATTTGCAAACCGTGTGACTTCTACGCGATGACTCTTGACTTGGGATGGCTTCCTGAGATGTCCAACAATTGATTGGCAGTGCTAGGATGACTTGAGATGGCCTCCAAGCTTGAAACTGAGTCACAACTTTTTGTCCAAATTTTGAAGTTTTGTTCTTCTTGTTCACGACTTCTAACCCTTGTTTTGTGCTTTGCTCTTGTCCAATATATACCTAGGGATGAATTAGGGTTACAAACTTGGATTGAATGTTGAAGTTTGATGAGATTTGATTTGATTTTTTAGCCATATGCAAACTTGTTATTTTGAGCCAAATCTTCCCTTTCTTGTACCAATTATGCTTGATTCGTTTTGGCCTTAATAATTCAGCATATTTTGATTGCCAACCTGTCCAAAAACCAAATCAAATCATATCTTTGCTATTATTCATCAATTATTTGATTTAATTTAATTTTTAATTATTAAAAAATCAAAATAAATTGAAAAATGAAGCAAATAATGGGTGGATGAATATTTGAGTCGTGAGCCACATTATAAGTGAGGTGCAAGCAGAAAAAGTTAGGCCCATTTAGCAAAAAATGCATTTTTGAGCACATTTGACTTTTGGCAATTTTGCAAAAATGGTCAAATTTGACAAGGCATATCTCCTCCAATTTTAACCCTAGAGAGGTATTCTTGGACTTTTTAGAAAGCTTAGGATGTTCCCTAAGCAACCCTTTTGGTCTCATATCAATTAATTCATCCATGTTCATGTAAGAAGCTTTGACCCAAAAGGTGTTTTTGTTGACTTTTCAAAAGGACCCATAATGTAGAAATTCATATCTTTTTGTGAGTGCATATTTTGAACTTGTGAGCTGAAGATGAATTGTAGGTAATTTCATCCTATTCAAAGTGAGAATTGGATGTAAAATTTATGATAAATCATGTGGAAGTTATGCTTGGTCAAAGTGGGGTTGACTTTTACTAAGAAACCCTAATTTAGCAACTTTTGAGTTTTCATGAATTTGGAGCATTCCTTGGGGAATCATGATCAACCCTTGATAAAATGATGAAAGTCACTTCAAAATGTTAATGTTGACCAAGAATCTTGAAGTTTGACTGTATGTGGGTCACAGTTGACTTTTGACCTAATATAGTCGATTCTCAAGCATCTGAGCAGTTGACTGAGCAAACTTCTTGTGCAAGGCATGAAACTTGACATGTATGGTCTTGGGAACATATTAATACCATGGATATTATATGAGGCCTTTGTGATTCACCCATCTTGATGAAAATGGAAACCCTAATTTGAGGTACACTGCCTTAGGAGAGAGTTTGTCTGGTCCACTCTTGGGCAACCTTGAGCAAATTGAAGATCTCAATGGACATGTATTGAGTAAAATGAGAGGGAAAATTTTAGGGTACAACAGCTGTCCCTGTTCAAACTTCTTAAACCTGAGGATGTATATTGGCTAGCCTGCCTTTCATAATCTGAAGGTGGAAGATGATTGAACACTAGAGTTCCCAGAAATTTGCACTCGCATGAAGTGGCACTTGATTTGTGATATTGGGAATGGGCTTACAGATGCCATTTGGAGAAGATGCTAGAGAATTGCTGGGGATGGGCTTAAAAGATTCCATCTAGAGGATGTTGATTTCCTGAGATATTCCTTTGATGAGAATTCTTGTCCCTGTCGCTGAGGAGGAATCTGTTGAGGAATGTCGGTATCTGTCTTGGGAGAAGTAGAATTTTAGGAGCTTCAGTTGTCCGTTACTCTATTGGGGAAATAACTCTTGCTTGAGGAAGCGGAAGTGAACTGCATATCTGGCCGATGTACAGGCTGTACCACAACTTACTGGGGAACTGCGAAACCAATTGTGTTTGATCAGGTCCAGGCTCTACATCGTTGTGCACTGCTGTCTAGAGATAAGAAAGAAGGAACCTGGATAGTAAGGTTACTTCGATATGAAAGCCTGGATAGTAGGGTTGTGAGAAGGAACCTGGATAGTAGGGTTACTTCGATATGAAAGCCTGTATAATAGGGCTGTGAGAAGGAACCTGGGTCGTAAGGTTACTTCAATGTGAAAGCCTGGATAATAGGGCTGTGAGAAGGAACCTGGATAGTAGGGTTACTTTTATATGAAAGCCTAGATAGTAGGGCTGTAAGAAGGAACCTGGATAGTAGGGTTACTTCGATATGAAAGCCTGTATAGTAGGGCTGTGAGAAGGAACTTTGGTAGTAGGGTTACTTCGATATGAAATCCTGGATAGTAGGGCTGTGAGAAGGAACCTGGATAGAAGGGTTACTTCGATATGAAAGCCTAGATAGTAGGGCTATGAGAAGGAACCTGGGTCGTAAGGTTACTTCGATGTGAAAGCCTGGATAATAGGGTTGTGAGAAGGAACCTGGATAGTAGGGTTACTTCGATATGAAAGCCTGGATAGTAGGGATGTGAGAAGGAACCTGGATAGTAGGGTTACTTCGAAATGAAAGCTTGGATAGTAGGGCTGTAAGAAGGAACATGGGTAGTAGGGTTACTTCGATATGAAATCCTGGATAGTAGGGATGTAAGAAGGAACCTGGATAGTAGGTTTACTTCGAAATGAAAGCCTGGATAGTAGGGCTCTGAGAAGGAACCTGAGTAGTAGGTTTACTTCGATATGAAATCCTGGATAGTAGGGCTGTGAGAAGGAACCTGGATAGTAGGGTTACTTCGAAATGAAAGCTTGGATAGTAGGGTTGTGAGAAGGAACCTGAATAATATGGTTACTTCGAAATGAAAGCCTGGATAGTAGGGTTACTTCAAAGAGATAGTATAAATTAGTTGACCCGTTTGATTTCAGGAACTGAGTTTCCATTAGTCGTCTGTAGATGTGATATGTATAACTACTGGATTTGTTGAAGATAATCCTCTTTTCCTTAAAAGATATCAGGGTTAGTTATATACGATGTATGAAATGCAGGGTGAGATGATGTTCTCAAAATAAATGATATTATGTTGTATATGATATGCATGTGTATGTCATGATGTATGTTCATGAAATGCTATCAGGGTATGCTCACGTCTTGGGAAAATAAATCCCTGACAGCTGCTGGAGATTTGTAAATATTCTGTCAGGAAGAGATACTGGAGAATAACTCTGCGGGGACCAAACTTAGGGGAAGAGATACTCTATTGGTAGACCTGCTGATCTGGAAGAATAAACTCAATTAGGGATGAAATTCATTGTGGGAGGTGTTGAGCTCGATTGGAGAAATAAACTCCGCTTGGGGAATGAAATTTTCTGACTCGCCTGCGATTATGAACCTTGGCTGGGGATATTTATGTCTTGTTTCAGGAAAGTTTACATCAATGCCTTTGAATACCTTTACTCTGTGGGAAGTGTATGAACCCGTGATTGTGTTCTAAAGCTGACTCTATCCTGATACGTGATGGGCAGAGCAACTATAGGGTTTGGCACTTCTTGTTTTTCCATGTTTCTGGAATTATGAGTAACTGTCTTTTGTTTCTTATGTAAATATTTATGAGTGGCAATCATTTTCAAATGCATATATCAAAAATAAATTATTGGACGTTTTTGCAAAACAAAACAGAAAAAGAGAAAACAAATTGAAGTTTCTTGTGAAAATGACTTGTATTGATTTTTGAAGTTGGCCTGTAATAGGCATTTTTGTACAAAGAGGTTGACGCTCTAGTAAGAGAACACCGCCGAAAGACAGAAATTATACAATTTGTTTAAAAGAAATAAAAACAACTATGTGAAACGACCCCATTGGGTTCCAACTCTGCTATTTCCTTTATATCTTCAAGCGTCTCATCACTTTGCTCCTTGGCCAAAGGTTGATCAGATTGGTTGGCGCCGTCCGAGCTTGATAGTCGATACCGAAGTTTGGTCGCAAGATGATCCAATGAGACATAGTGATACGCTTCAATCCCTAACTTTTTCCTGGATTGCCCTTTTGGTTTTTCAATCCACCGGGATACCCTTTTTTGCCCAAGCCTCCCTTTCGGGTTTTCGACTTGCCGGGTGTACATATTTTTTTTATTTTCATCCCTTACTTTTGCCCGAACCCTTTTGGTTCGCCGGGAAGCCCTTATTTTTGCCTAGGCCAGTCGACCTAGCGGGTCTTTGATTATGAGTAGTATCTTTTCACTATGTTTGCATTGACAGGGTGAGGAAGGTCGTCACCATCCATGGTGGTTAGAATCATAGCTCCTCCCGAGAAAGTGTTCTTAACCACAAATGGCCCTTCGTACGTGGGGGTCCATTTACCCCTGGGATCACCTTGCGGCAATATGATGCGCTTAATTACTAGATCCCCGACTTGATATTCTTGACGTCTGACTTTCTTGTTAAAAGCCTTAATCGTTCGCTTTTGATACGTCTGACCATGGCAGATAGCAGTAAGTCTCTTTTCATCGATTAGATTTAGATGATCAATCCGAGTTTGGATCCAGTCGTCTTCGTTCAAACTCGCATCCTTCATAATCCTGAGAGAAGGTATCTGGACTTCGATGGGTAGGACTGCCTCCATGCCATATACCAGAGAGTAGGGTGTTGTCCCTGTTGACGTTCGTGCTGAGGTACGGTACCCATGAAGAGCAAGTGGTAGCATCTCATGCCAGTCTTTACACGTCACCGTCATCTTCTGTACAATCTTCTTGATGTTCTTGTTAGTTGCTTCAACAGTCCCATTCATCTTCGGCCAGTAGGGAGAAGAGTTATGATGTTGTATCTTGAACTATTTACAAAGCTCGGTGATCATCGTGTTGTTAAGATTTGTACCGTTGTCAGTAATAATTCTCTCTGGTACACCATATCGACAGATATGATTGTGTCGGATAAACCGCACTATGACGTTCTTGGTTACTATAGAAAATGAAGCTTCCTCAACCCACTTCGTGAAGTAATCAATGGCTACTAGGATGAAGCGATGTCCATTGGAAGCGGTGGGCCTGATTTCTCCAATCATGTCAATGCCCCACATTGCAAAGGGCCACAGAGCTGTCAAGACGTTTAAGGGGACCAGAGGCACATGCACCTTATCAGCGTAGATTTGACACTTATGACAAGTTCGAGAGTGCTGATATCAATCGGCTTCCATAGTGGACCAGTAATATCCTGCCCGTAAGATCTTCTTAGCCATGGTATGTCCACTAGAATGGGTTCCAAAGGTGCCTTCATGTACATTTGTCATGATCCTCTCTACTTTGCTCTTGTCTACACACCGTAGTAGTGTGGAGTCATGGTTGCATTTATAGAGGATTCCATTACTGAAGAAGAACTTTGCAGCGAACCTTCTCAGAAACTTCTTATCATTGACAGATGCCCCTTCGGGATACTCTTGAACTTCGAGATACCTTTTGACTTCGTGAAACTAGGGTTTGTCTGCCACTTCTTCGGTATCGATCTCACAGTAGTGTGCTGGTTCATCCACCCTCTCGATGGTGATTTGGGGAGCTTTATTGTCCCACCTAACCTTGAACATGGAAGACATGGTAGCTAGCACGTCCTCTAACTGATTCTCCTCTCAGGGGAAATGTTCAAAGGTTACCTCCTCAAAGTGTGGGAGAAATGTCAGTACATACTTTTTGTAAGGAATGAGTTTCGGGTGCTTCGTATCCCACTCGCCTTTGATATGACTTATCACCAGAGCGGAATCCCCGAATACACTAAAGAACTTAATCCTTAGGTCAATAGCAGCTCGAAGACCCATGATACATGCTTCATACTCCACCATGTTGTTGGTGCAATTGAAACATAATCGAGCAGTGAACGGAGTATGACAGCCCTCAGGAGATATGATTACAGTGCCAATGTCGTTACCTAGTGCATTTGAGGCTCCATCAAAATACATAGACCATCGGGATCCCTCCTCAGGTCCTTCATCCGGTCCAGGTTCTTCGTAGTCAGTCACCAACATGATATTCTCATCCGGGAGCTCAAAATGCATGGACTAGTAATCATCCACGGCCTGATGAGCCAAATGATCAGCCAATACACTCCCTTTTATTGCTTTTTGGGTTATGTATTGTATGTCGTACTCAGTTAAGATCATCTTCCACCTTGCTATCCTTCCGGAGAGGTCGGGCTTCTCGAAAATATACTTGATCGGATCCATCTTCGATATAAACAAGGTAGTGTGAGTCAGCATATACTGTCTCAGTCGGCGAGTAGCCCATGCCAAAGCGCAACAAGTTTTCTCGAGCAATAAGTATTGTGTCTCACAGTCGGTAAACTTTTCGCTAAGGTAGTAAATTGCGTGCTCTTTTGGACCAGACTCGTCATGCTGCCCCAGCACACACCCCATTAAATTATCCAACACTGTCAAGTACAATATCAAAGGTCTTCCTTCAATCGGAGGCATCAGAATTGGTGGTTCTTGAAGGTCATCCTTGATTCTTTTGAAGGCGGTCTGGCATTCGTCATTCCACTTTACCACTTGATCTTTCTTCAGAAACTTGAAGACTGGCTCACAAGTAGCAGTCAGATGTGAAATGAACCTGGCGATGTAATTCAGGCGTCCCAAGAAACCTCTAACTTCCTTCTCTGTGCGGGGAACCGCTATCTCTTGTATGGCCTTTACCTTCGCAGGGTCTACCTGAATACCCTTGTCACTGATGATAAAACCCAGAAGTTTACCAGATCTTACCCCGAAGGTAAACTTGTTCAGATTCAACCTCAACTTGTATGTCTTCAACCTATCGAACAAATTTTAGAGATGATCGAGGTTCTCTTCCTCAGTCTGAGACCTGGATATTATATCATCAACATAAAATTCGATCTCATGGTGGATCATATCATGGAACAAAGACACCATGGCGCGCTGATAAGTTGCCCCAACATTCTTCAACCCAAAAGGCATCACCTTGTAGCAGAAGGTGCCCCACTGTGTAACAAAGGTTGTCTTTTCCATGTCTTCAAGATCCATCTTGATCTGGTTGTAGCCAGAGAAAACATCCATGAAGGAGAAGATTTTGTGTTGCACAGTGTTGTCGACCAGAAAATCAATGTGAGGAAGTGGGAAGTCATCCTTGGGGCTTGCCCTATTCATATCTCTGTAATCCACACACATCCGTACCTTTTCGTCCTTATTAGGTACCAGAACAATGTTGGCGACCCACTACGGATAAGAAGTGACAGCCAAGAATCATGCATCAAACTGTTTCATGACCTCTGCCTTGATCTTCTCTGACATTTCAGGTCCCATATGACGAACCTTCTATTTAACCGGAGGACAATCTTCTTTAGTCGGCAGGCGATGTAGCACAATATCAGTGTCCAAACCAGGCATGTCTACATAGGACCAGGTGAAGATCTCAACGTAGTCATGCAGCATTTGTACCAACCTCTATTTGACACTAAGCTCCAGATTTGCACCTATTTTAACCTCTTTTATGTCTTCCTCGGTACCCAAATTCACTGTCTCAACCGGCTCTTCATGAGGCTGTATGGCCCTTTCTTCCTGATGTAGTAGTCTAGCAAGTTCTCCAGGCACCTCACAATCATCCTCACCTTCGTCCTCGGCTTGGTCGATCAGATTTTTGAAGTCATAACTGGCAATAGAAGAGCTGTTATCAATAGGATCCAGAGTGGATATGGATCTTCATTATGATACATGAGTGTGTGTAAGAGAATAGCTGTTTTGATAAAACAGAAAAGAAAAACAGAGAGCACAAAATTTGTATGCAGGAAACGCCCAATGCTTTATTAATGATATATGAAATGACAAATAACAGCTCTCACAAGCAAAGCCAATGTGCCTCGGGCAAGGCACAGGGCCGTAAAGTTTTAAATTGTTTATTACAAATCTCAAAACAAGTAAGTCAATTACTGCGGAATAAAAGAAACAGGTATAAAGACCCTAGTCGTCCAATTACTCGGACCACCGTTGGTAGTTGGGTAGATCCAGCTGTCAATGTCCGAGTCTTCATCGCTGTCTTCAATGGTGTTAATTCCCCGGTTACTGATGCGTAGGGGAGGTCCTCCAGACCGAGCGCGTCGAACAACCCTTTGAGCCCCTGTAGTAAAGCCTAAACCAAATTTGTCAATTTTCTGAGTGAAATCAGGGAGGTGACCCCAATTGGTACACCCACCTTCTTCAACCACGGCCCTGGCGTCCTTGAGAGAAGCCATCTTCAAAGGAGGTTTGTCGGTAGTAGTTTCAGCTGATGCCAAGATCTGAGGAACCTTTTTGTAGTGGATGTACTAGCAGGAACAACAGATGGAATGAAGATTGGCTTGTTGACAATCTTCGGGGAAATCTCGGGAGAGAAAACCCTTCCACTTCGTGTAACTTTGCTGGTTCTGACAATGTTACCAATATCAGGATCAGCCTCTTCATCTTTTAAATATTGTTTTATGCCATGATAGTACACATCAGCACCATAATTCCAGGGGACAACTTTGTCCGAGACATACGGGACAGGACCAGGAATAGTAATTATTAGCGGAGAAATTCTTGGAGCAGATGTAATCCTAACATGTCTTCTCAAGGAGACCTTGGAAGGATTGGCGGAAATGGTTATAATGGCAACGTCTTTAGCTGGAATAGCGGGAACCAAAGTTTTCTAAAAAAAAAATTCTTTTCCATCTATCAGGCGTTGAACACCTAACTTCAACAAATGGCAACCAGAAGGTAGAAACGAACACATGTGGCAACCTTCACCATAACCCGGAAATAAACCGGCCAACAGCAAATTCTTCTTGACAGTCATGAGAGGAGTAGAAATTGCATCACAGGCCCTCGAGATCCTTGAAATGGTTAAGGAAATGTTAAGGCATGATGTTATGATGTGTATGCTATGCTTTTAAGCAAAGGTGCAAAGTGATGTAAGCAAGTAAACCCTGCAAGAAATCCAAGTTATTGGATAATAACTGTAAACTAAACCTAATTAATTTTAATTAATAAAAAAATGTTAATTTTGAAAAAAAGTTAATTAAATACCTAAATCCTAATTAGTTTTAATTAATAATAAAAGAAAAGGTTAATAAGAAAAAAACCTAAAACTTAATTAATTTTAATAAAAAAAGGTTAATTTTGAAAAAAAAGGTTAATTAATTAAAAAAACCTAATTAATTTTAATTTAAAAAAATGTTAATTTTGAAAAAAGTTAATTAAAAAAACTAAAAACCTAATTAATTTTAATTAATAAAAAAGGGTTAATTTTGAAGAAAAAAAGGTTAATTAAAAAACCTAAAACATAAATAATTTTAATTAAAAAAAATGTAATTTTGAAAAAAAGTTAATTAAAATACCTAAATCCTAATTAGTTTGAATTAAAAAAAAGTTAGTTTCAAAAAAAAAAGTTTAATTAAAAAACCTAAAACCTAATTAATTTTAATTAAAAAAAGTTAGTTTTAAAAAAAATAGTTAATTAAAAAATCCTAAAACCTAATTAATTTTAATTAATAAAAAAAAGGTTTTTAAAAAAAGTTTATGCCTAATGATTAATAAAAAAATTAAGTTTGCCAAAAAATAGACAGGGGAAGAAACATCAATGAAAAATAGGGTTAGAAAATAAAAATAATGCAAATGTCATGGGTGGTTGTTGAACCAAAAATTAATTTAAAACCTAAAATTAAATTAAAAAACCTAAAATTAATTATTCAAGTTTATTATAAAAAATCAAAGGTTTGTAGGTTTTATGAAAAAAAAATTAAATAGATGGTTGCCTTAACCTCCTCAGGATGTCTTCTTTGCCATACATTGGTGGTTGTTATGATCTGACATCAGTGTTTTGTAATAAACCTGCATGGGACCATAATAGTCAAACCTGTAGTGTTGAATCTCATAGACACATTAAACAAATTAGTATACCATGAAATACAAAGAAAATAAATATATGAAATTTTATAATGTTAAAACCGATATGGCATGTATGAATGCTTCTACACCCTTTGGATCATGGAGATTAAACCAGCCTTATCCTTACTGGAGAAGTAGTGAAAGTAGTGAGATGTGGGTTTGTAACGAAGATGGCTTGTTTGTAGTGAGATGGGGGTTTGTAATAAGGATTTCTTGTATGTAGTGAGATGGAGGTTTGTAACAAGGATTTCTTGTTTTTAGGATTCTTGAAGGAATTTGATATTTTGACAGGGTTGTGACAAAGGTTTTTTTTCTCCTCTTGTTTGTGTGAAAAAGATGAGATTATATAATGGAAATTAGAGGAATGTACTTTGAATATGCAATTGGGCCTCCAATGTTCACTTGAGTCTGTCATATTCCAGGCTAAATCGATGGGACTTAAGTGCAATTTTTCAAGTTGAAATATGAAAACAAAATGTAGCCAACGTCGAGAACTAACTACTGTCAGAAAATGGGCTCAACCGGATAAATGGTGAATTAGTTATGAAGTTTTGAAGTTTCGCCTCAGACAAACTTATTTTGGGCTCTAGTGTCAACTCCGACACGTTCTTCAATAAAAGACTGGTATTGTTTGGAGCATAACCCGATCTAGACTTTGTAAGAAAAGTTGTAGATATCTGATTCAGTGACCTTGTGTGAAAATATGGGCCCGATCCAATAAAAATTGACCGAGTTATAAATTTTCAAAGTTTCAACCCAGATGAAATAATATTTAACATTCAGGATTTTCAGCGCGTCACACGCAGTCTGAGCAAGAAATGAAGGCCTTTTGGATATTGTTCAACTCGATACCTCCTGTGAAAACTTAGCCAACTAAATTTGTGAAACTTTGGCGCTGGAACCAACTCGATACGATTAATATTGACCAAGTTATGATTTTCTAAACATGACACAGATAAACTGCTATCACCGATTTTCTGTATAGAAGTACTTGATAAATCTGCATTTTTGATGACCTTCTGATCGAAATTGGCTTCCAGCTGTGAGAGATGAAAACGCAGATGACGTCAAGACGGAATTTTGGCCACTGGAACAGGTTCAAAACAAGCCACGATTTTCATGTTATAAATTTTTTAGTGCGTAAAAACTGCACTTTCAACACACTTTTTCACCAAATTTCTTCAAGAAAACTCACATTCAGAGACCTTCTTTAAAGAATTGACTCTTGAGCTGAACCTAAATTTGAGAATATGTTATCAGAGATATTTTGACGAAAGAACACCTGAATATGATACACCGGGTTGGACTTGTGAATCTTTGAACCCCGAATCATTGCAAAACGGCGAACCGATCTTCAACATGGAAAATACTCTGAGAACATCCATTGGCAAAATAAACGTCACTTGTAACCTGAAGAATCTTGATAAATATACCTTTATTCCATAACCATAAAACCAATAATATGCGTGTATGAAAAGAGGGTAAATTTTGGGGTACAACAGCTGCCCCTGTTCAATCTTCTTAAACTTGAAGATTTAGATTGACTTGTCTGCCTTTCATGATCTGAAGGTGGAAGATGATTGAACACTAGAATGCCCATAAATTTTCACTCGTCTGTAATGATGCTTGACTATATAGGTAGTATCGGGAATGAGCTTACAAATGCCATTTGGAGGAGATGACGAAAGGTCACCAGAGATGGGCTTAAAGATTCCATCCAAAAGAATGTTGATTTTATGAGATATTCCTTCAATGAGAATTCCTGTTCCCGTCGTCGAGGAGGGATTTTCCGAGGAATGTTGGTCTCTGTCCTGGGAGAAATATAATTTTAGGAGCTTTAGTTGTCCGTTACTCTACTGGGGAAACATCTCTTAATCCAGGAGGTGAAAGTGAACTGCTATCTAGTTGTGCTCCAGGCTTTACAGCGATTTGCTGAGGATTATAAGATTAACTGTTATCTGGTCGTGCTCTAGGTTTCACTGTGACTTACTGGGGAGATGAGATTTAAACTTGCTATCTGGTCATAATCCAGGCTTTGTAATTTCTCAATTCTTATCTAGTCGTGTTCTAGGCTTTGCAATATCAAAAACTGTTATCTGGTCGTGTTCCAGGCTTCAGAAGGAATTAAGTGGTTATCCGGTCGCATTCGGGTTTCAACTTGAATTTAACGCATACTAACATCCGGTCGTTTCCAGGCATCATAGTAATTGGCTGAGTAAACTGCTATCTGGTCGAATTCCAAGCTTCGCAATACCTCATACTGTTATCCAGGTTTCACAGTGTCTCTTGCCGCTATCTTGTCGTGCTCCAGACTTCACAGCGTCTTATATTGTTATCTGGTCTTGCTCCAGGCTTCAATAATTTGGGGAAACTAAGCTGTTATCCGGTCGATTTTCAGGCTTCATAGCTTGAATTTGATATATACCACGATCTCGTCAATTCCAGGCTTCATAGTATTTGTACTATTATCCGGTCGATTTCTAGGCTTCACAGTATGATGGGGAAATTAAGTTGTTATCCGGTCGATTTCCGGGCTTCATAGCTTGAATTTGAGATATAACACTATCTGGTCGATTCTAGGCTTCGTAGTATTTTGGAGAAATCAAAATATTATCCGGTCGATTTCTGGGCTTCATAGCTTGAGCTGGAATAGAAATCTTAGTATCGATTTGACCGAACCAGGGAAAACTTGTGAGAACTTCAACTGGGAGAGAAATATTAGTATCGATTTGACTGATCCTAGGAGAGGTCTCGGATTAACTTTGACTGGCATAAAAATCAGGGGAATCTTAGCGGCGATTTTGCTGACCCAGACGAAAGTCTTAGAACATGTTCAACTAGAATAGAAACCTTAGTGTCGGTTTGACTGAACCGGAGAAAAGTTGTGAGAGCTTCAATTGGGAGAGAAATAGTATCGATTTGACTGATCCCGGGAGAGGTTTCAAATTAACTTTGGCTGGCATAGAAATCAGTGGAATCTTAGCGGCGATTCGGCTGACCCAAACGAAAGTCTTAAAACATCTTCAACTAGAATAGAAGTCTTAGTGTCGGTTTAACTGAACCAGAGAAAATTTGTGAGAACTTCAACTAGAAGAGAAATCTTAGTATTGATTTGAATGATCCCGGGAGAGGTCTCAGATTAACTTTGACTAGCATAGAAATTAGAGGAATCTTCGAAGCGATTCGGCTGACCCAGACGAAAGTCTTAAAACATCTTCAACTAGAATAGAAACCTTAGTGTCGGTTTGACTGAACCAAAGAAAATCTTGAAAAGTGTTTGAATATCTTCAACTAGAATAGAAACCTTGGTGTCGGTTTGACTGAACCTGAGAGAACTTGTGAGAACTTGATTGCATCTTTCCCTGAAATATAAAGAGTTAGTCGTATGTAAAGTCATGATGTATGAAATGTAGTGAGTAATGATGTTCTCAAAATAAATGAGATTGTGTTGTATAATATGTATGCATATGCCGTGATGTATGGATATGCAATGCTATTGTGATATTCTCTAGCTGGGGAAAATAAATCATGGACTGCTACTGGAGGGTATAAGGAGTTGAGTTCTTCGTTTCCGCTGGGGATAGTGACCGAAGATGATTAGCTTGGGATTTACATCCATTGTGCTTGAGAACACTCTGCCGGAGGAGACTCTGTCTGAGAATGACTCTGCAGGGGAATGATTCTATGGGGAAGAGTGATACTCTGTTGGAAGATCTACTAATTTGGAGAAGTATACTCAGCTGGGGATGAACTTCCATTGTGGGAGAGAAGAGCTCTGTTGGAGATTGAGCTTCCGCTGTCAGAGAAATAAACTCTACTCGGGAGATGGATTTATAAACTGCTCATGGTTATAAAACTCGGATGGGGAATGCAGATATCAGCTTTATGAAGGAACCTGCTGGGAAAGGAATTCCTGCTTGGGGATACGGAGGTCGGACCTTGGTTGTCTCAGATCTGTGGGGAATATAGGTATCACTGGCTTGTATGTGATAATGACTTTGCTTCCAACTGTCTCTGCCCCTTGTACCAAGATGGACGGGGTACATGCTGAGATTTTGTGAATGGATCTATGTCGTGATTGTACTTGAACATGTATTTAATGAGTGTCAAGATGACATCCGTCTCTAGATCGTATCTGAACTGTACTTGAAACATGTGTTGAATGAGTGTCAGAATGAAATCCGTCTCTGGATTATATCTGAACAATACTTTGAAACATATGTCGAATGAGTGTTAGAATGACATCTGTCTCTGGATCATATTTGAACTGTATCTGAACAGTTTCTAGAAGAGAAATATGGAATAAGTACCAGGATAACATCCGTCTTTGGATCTTACCTGAACTGTTTCTCAATGTATGCAAATCTTGAATAAGTAGCAAAATGACATCCGTATCTTGATCGTATCTGGACCGTTTCTCGATGTATGAAAATCTTGAATAAGTAGTAGAATGACATCTGCATCTGGATCGTATCTGAACCGTATCTGAAAGCTGAATCTGAATGAGTATCAGAATGGCATCCGTATCTAGAGCGTATATGAACTGTATCTGAAAGCTGAATCGGAATGAGTATCAGAATGGCATCCATATCTGGAGCATATCTGAACTATATCTGAAAGATGAATCTGAACGAGTATCAGAATGGCATCCGTATCTGGAGCGTATCTTAACTGTATCTGAAAGTTGAGTCTGAATGAGTATCAGAATGGCATCCATATCTGGAGCGTATCTGAACTGTATCTGAAAGCTGAGTATGAATGAGTATCAGAATGGCATCTGTATCT
Organism: Vicia faba; assembly: GCA_948472305.1. NCBI lineage: Eukaryota > Viridiplantae > Streptophyta > Magnoliopsida > Fabales > Fabaceae > Vicia > Vicia faba. The sequence continues at coordinate 1,235,409,832 of OX451735.1, forward strand.
GGAGCATATCTGAACTGTATCTGAAAGCTGAGTCTGAATGAGTATCAGAATGGCATCCGTATCTGGAGCGTATCTGAACTAAATCTGAAAGATGAATCTAAATGAGTATCAGAATTACATTCGTATCTGGAGCATATCTGAACTCTATCTGAAATATGAATATGAATGAGTATCAGAATGGCATCCGTATCTGGAGCGTATCTGAACTGTATCTAGATTCTGGTGCTCCTGATGAATGCTGATCAAGGTATAAGTCTTTCACTGATAGACAGGTGACGGGACATAGTCGTACATTTTAAATCCCTAACTTTTTCTTGGACCGCCCTTTCGGGTTTTCAGTCCCTCGGGATACCCTTTTGCCCAAGCCGCCTTTTCAGGTTTTTGAATTATCGGGTGTACAGATTTTTTTTTTATGTATATCCATAACTTTTTCCCGAACCCTTTTGGTTCGTCGGGATTCCCTTATTTTTTCCTAGGTGTGTCAACCTAGCGGGTCTTTTTTTCATGTGTAGTATTTTCCGACTATGTCCACGCTTTCAAGATGTAGAGAGTTGTCACTGTCCATAGTGTTGTGTTATGGTACTGTCAAAAATGTTTTCTTGATGGCACATGATTCGTTGCTGGAATACGTGCATAATGCCCCAAGCGATTCAAATAGAGATCTGCCCGTGGTTATTTGGCACTTTTGGAGAGACTTCCCCAGGTGTGTTTAGACATCATGTCATGCCCCTTGCTTTTGGAAGACCTGTTATTGGAAGTGTCTTTCCCAATGAGGTGATTCTGTCCATTGAGAGGATGTTTGTTCGATGAATATCCATTGTGCGGATTTCTCTGCTGTCAAACAATTAGTCATATGCAAACAATGTCATTTAAAGAATGCAAAACTCATGTCTGTCTTGAAATTTTTTTTTTTGAAAATGTGTTTTGTGTAGTAAAACGAAATTTGCAAGAATGTGATATCACCTCAGGATTTGTAACAAAGCCTACAGGAGTCAGGATACCTTTGTAACAGTATGCTCTCAAACTAACCCATGCTTCAAATAGGACTTTTAAGGTTTATAACGTAGCATGGTTCACGGTTCAAGAAACAAAGGATAAAGGCTCAAATTTTATTTGTACCCAACCCGCTCTTCATGATGTTCTTCTGTCCTATGCTCAGTTAATTGCACGTTTAGATCCCGATTGAGTCTGGAATCTTTGCTCTGATACTTGGTAATGATTCAGAAATTGAACATTTTTTTTGAAAAGGCAGTCATTTTTGTAATCTTCTTTTTGTCGAGGATTTGTAGTAACCTCTTTTTTTTGGTTTTCGTTATCCTTTCTTTTGCTTGAACTGTTTCTTTTGTGATTACAGTCAGCGGGATGCCCCAATTTTTCTCTTAAGTCTCCTTCCTAGGTTTTGACATAACGGGCTTTTATTTTGAGAGATAATGACTGCATGTCTTGACGATTATACATAACCATCACCGTCTTTTGTTTTGGAAGGACGTCTTCGATGCCATTCATTGTGTATGAAGCGGCAGATTATGATTGAATGCGCCTCTGAATTAACTGAGAAAACTACCCTTCCCCGGGTTATGATTAAGGGTTTTAATTTGTGTGAAAAGAAAAACTCCTACTTCTTTGGCTCGAAGGGGTTGACTAGGGATTATCTTCCTTATAACTCCACTATTTAGGATTTGAAACAACGCCTGTACATCGTTAGCGGGGTCTGTTCAAAAGCATATGGTAGAGATTATGGTATCATTTTCCTCATCCTCCCTCTAAGGCTTAGAGTTTTTTTAATCGAGATTTGAATATCACAAAATGAAATAAGAACGCATTTTTGAAATAGTGAGTATGAATGAATTGATTCAAGACGAACATGTTCAATGCATTGATGAAATAACGAGGTTTGATATGAATAAATGTTCAAACAAATCAAAAGAAAATTGCGCATTGAAAATTCTAATGAACGAAAAGTCTTCTTGTGAGAACTTGTCACTTCAGATGGTATGCCTTGGAGGGATGGCAAAAGAACTCAGCCTGACTGTCTTGTGCGAATTCTAGCTCTCCTTCATCAATCATGTCTTAAATTTTATTTCTCAACGCCCAACAGCTGTTGGTGTCATGTTCAGGACTGTTGGAGTGGTACGCTCATCTTGCATTTGGATTGTACCTTGGGGAGGCTATGTTGGTATTCTAAGGAGGGTCCCTTAACATAACCAACTTGGCCTTCAACATGTGTTGCAATGCTTGAGCCAATGATATGTTGATTTCGATGAAGCGTCTTTCGGATGTATTCTTCTTATGCCGATTGCCCAGTTGTCGTTGGCGAGGTTGTGGTTGGGCTTGTGATGTAGTAGCAATCTGGAAAGGTCCATTCCTGACCAAACAAACCTCTTCTCTCACCGGGGGCTGATTAATGCCTTGATCCACAATTTTAACTGTTTGTTTCATGGATCTGCATCCATCTTGGTGAAGCTTGTTGAGGAAGGCTCTTAGCCCTTCTTGTCCTCGAGCTAAGTTTCGGATAAGAGCTATCTGCCCCAATATCTTGATTCTCATTGCTTCTACCTCAGCTTGCAGTTGTTCCAATTGTTTATCCTTGTTGTTGTCAGGACGTTCATTGGTTAGATTCCCGGCGAAGAGTGTTTTCAGGTCTTCTTGACCCTTGGATAGATTCAGGAGAAATTCCTTGAACTGGGAATCTTGAGCTTAGAGATCTTTGTTGTCTAATTGGAGAGCCATTGCTGAAATAAACAGTGAGAACATGAGAGACCTGCTTTGAAACCTGCTTATGCAATGATATGTATGATATGTATGCAATGTTTTCAAGGATCTCGCGGGGTAAACAAGAAAATGTCAGAAGTTGAATTTTGCAGTTTTGATTGAAGAACTTTGTATCGTTGAGAGTCCTTCTACGAGAGTCAAACTCACCATATCAAGTGGTTCATAGCCCCTGACTCAAGTTGTTGAGTTTTGATCTTCTGACGACATTGGCTAGAGGAAAATAAATCCCCTTGCCCCTTGCTAGATGTCTGATTTATCATAACCTGCATCACAGGCCCTCGAGATCCTTGAAATGGTTAAGGAAATGTTAAGGCATGATGTCATGATGTGTATGCTATGCTTTTAAACAAAGGTGAAAAGTGATGTAAGCAAGTAAACCCTGCAAGAAATCCAAGTTAATGGATAATAACTGTAAACAAAACCTGCAAGGAACTCAATGTTGTCAGGTAATAAAACTCTGCAATTAGTTCAAGTTGAAAGCACATAAGTCACGCAAATAACCTTGGGTTTAGGCTTGCATGGGTTTTAAGGTCGTACCCTCTTAAAGTTTTGTTGGTTTCAAACCTGTCTTAGAAAAGTAACCGGGTTCTAAAGTTTCTCAATATCACTGATAATCCTTTATCGGGCATTGTTTCAGCTCAAGCAATCTTTTCTTGTAGCCGAAATATCCCTAAAGTCTAATCTCAATGAGTGTAGTATCGAGTATCAACCAATCCTCAGTTTTATACTGAGGCCGACTATCTCACTACTTTCTAATGGCCATGTTTGTTCAACTAAGGTTCTAAGGTCCGTTAGTGCTTCACGACACCACGTGACGGTCCCGTAGTCTCCTCGTTTCCACACAAAGGATACCGGTACCAACCAAAGTGTCACACCAAGACAGCCATCTCTTAAACCATATCAGTCTACGTCGTACAGTCTCCACGATCTATTGCTGTTTACCTAAAAAGCGTCCCTAGATCCGGGTGTAGGATCTTTAACAATACCCAAGCAAAAACCCTTAAAGATAAAGCACGCAAAACAAACAAGAAAGCAATTTTAAAAATGACTTAGATCCTAAGGTAAACCCCAATTTATTTTACTCCCCAACAGAGTCTCCAATTCTGTGATACGGTGGCAGAACCGACTATTATATACTGGTTTGCATTTTTTGTTTGCAAATGTCGCGGTAAGCAAGAGTTGCCACCGACTTTTATTTTATCCAATCAGGAAAAGGAAAAAGAACAGAAAAAACCTTTTTCGAGATGTTTGAGTACGGGGGGTAGATTATAGAAAGGGAAGGTGCTAGCACCCTTTTCTATCAGTGGTTTACCACGAGCTCTTAGGTACTTGCTCATTTTTAAATTGCTTGTGTGTGCTTGTTTTGAAAATTTTTGTTTTACTTTGTTTTAACCCTTGTTTCTGTCCTCAAGAATGTTACGAAGTTGTTTTTGAAAACATTGTTTGAAAAGTGTTTCTGTGAAAAAGTTTTTGTTTGTTTGAGCAAGTACCTAGGAACTAATCTACCTACTCGAAAAAGATTGTTCATTTTCTCGTTTCCTTTAGACCGTGTTATCCTACTATTAGTGAGCAGGTAACCCTAGTCGTTGGATGTTTGAGGGATTATCGAAAGGGACGTAATGGTCATTAAAGGCAACATGTAAGGATACCTTAGCATTTCGAAGGGACTGTCATCATATATTCGTAGGCAACATTGAGGGACACGATCATTTCTCGTAGGAAACTCGAGGGACGTTAAGGGACTATGATCTTTATGATGACTTTTAGATTGATGGTGTTTTGCTAAGATATCCCTACGTTCGAGGGACATGACCATTATTTTCCGAGGCAACCAAGTGGGGAGTACCCTAGGGGTGCAAGTGTGCAACAGTGTGTTTTTTTAGTTATATTTATCTTGCAATTAGGGTTTTCTATCGTTCATTTTTATCTTTCCATACAATCCTATTAGTCTAAGCATTGCATAAAATATAGTAGCAGAAGGTAAAGGCGGAAATGTAAACCTAGGCTATTATAGAGCTTTGGGGCAGTTACATAATAGTGAAGAGTGCGGAAGAGAAATCCTAAAACTATTACATCCCGGAAGCAATTACATGATAATGATAAAAAATACGGGAAAAATAAAGTTACGCTATTACAATTGATTGCGCCCTATACACTTTATCTAGAAAAATAAAAATAAGATGAAAATAGCAAAGGAAATGTTTTGGTGATTTTTTTATGAAAAATGATTTATGATAATTAATTAAAAAACCCTAAATTAATTTTAATTAATAATAAAAAATGTTAATTTTGAAAAAAAGTTAATTAAAATACCTATATCCTAATTAGTTTTAATTAATAATAAAAAAAAGGTTAATAAGAATAAAACCTAAAACTTAATTAATTTTAATTAAAAAAAGGTCAATTTTGAAAAAAAGGTTAATTAATTCAAAAAACCTAAAACCTAATTAATTTTAATTCAAAAAAGGTTAATTTTGAAAAAAGTTATTAAAAAAAACTAAAAACCTAATTAATTTTAATTAATAAACAAGAGTTAATTTTGAAAAAAAAGGTTAATTAAAAAACCTAAAACCTAATTAATTTTAATTTAAAAAAATTAATATTGAAAAAAAAGTTAATTAAAATACCTAAATCCTAATTAGTTTGAATTAAAAAAAAATTAGTTTTGAAAAAAAAAGGTTAATTAAAAAACCTAAAACCTAATTAATTTTAATTAAAAAAAGTTAGTTTTGAAAAAAATAGTTAATTAAAAAATCCTAAAACCTAATTAATTTTAATTAATAAAAAAAGGTTTTAAAAAAAAGTTTATGCCTAATGATTAATAAAAAAGATTAAGTTTTCTAAAAAATAGACAGGGGAAGAAACATCAATGAAAAATAGGGTTAGAAAATAAAAATAATGCAAATGTCATGGGTGGTTGTTGAACCAAAAATTAATTTAAAATCTAAAATTAAATTAAAAAACCTAAAATTAATTATTCAAGTTTATTATAAAAAATCAAAGATTTGTAGGTTTTATGAAAAAAGTTTTAAACATATGGTTTCCTTAACCTCCTCAAGATGTCTGCCTTACCATACATTGGTGGTTGTTATGATTCGACCTCAGTGTTTTGTAATAAACTTGCATGGGACCATAATAGTCAAACCTGTAGTTTGAATCTTATAGACACATTAAACAAATTAGTATACCATGAAATACAAAGAAAACAAATATATGAAATTTTATAATGTTAAAACTGATATGGCATGTATGAATGCTTCTACACCCTTTGGATCATGGAGATTAAACCAGTCTTACCCTTACTGGAGAAGTAGTGAGATTAGTGAGATGTGGGTTTGTAACGAAGATGGCTTGTTTGTAGTGAGATGAAGGTTTGTAACAAGGATTTCTTGTATGTAGTGAGATGGAAGTTTGTAACAAGGATTTCTTGTTTTTAGGGTTCTTAAAGGAATTTGATATTTTAAAAGGGTTGTGACAAAGGTTTTTTTTCTCCTCTTGTTTGTGTGAAAAAGATGAAATTATATAATGGAAATTAAAGAAAAAAAATGGACTTTGAATGTGTAATTGGGCCTCCAATGTTCACTTGAGTCTGTCATGTTCTAGGCTAAACCGTTGGGACTTAAATGCAGTTTTTTGAAGTTGAAATATGAAAACAAAATGTAGCTGACATAGATAATTAACTCCTGTCCGAAAATGGACTCAATCAGATAAACGGTGAATTAGTTATGAATTTTTGAAGTTTCACCTCAAACAAACTTATTTTGGGCTCCAGTGTCAACTCTGATAGGTTCTTCAATAAAAAACTGGTATTGATTGGAGCATAAATCAGTATCGACTTTGGAAGAAAAGTTGTAGATCTCTAAGTCAGTGACCTTGTGTAAAAATATGGGCTTGATCCGATAAAAATTGACCGAGTTATGAGTTTTCGAAGTTTCGACCCAAATGAAATAATATTCAACATTCAGGATTTTCAGTGCGTCACGTGCACTCTGAGCAATAAAATAAGGCCTTGTGAATACTGTTCGAACTTGATACCTCCTGTGAAAACTTAGCCAACTAAATTTTTGAAACTTTGGCGCTAGAACTAGCTCGATACGATGAAAATCGACCAAGTTATGATTTTCTGAACATGACACAAATAAACTTGTATCACCAATTTTATGTATAAAAATACTTGATAAATCCGCATTTTTGATGACCTTCTGATCTAAATTGGCTTCCATCTGTGAGATATGAAAACTTAGATGACGTCAAGACGGAATTTTGGCCACCGGAACGGGTTCAAAACAAGCCACGATCTTCAATTTATGAATTTTTTAGTGCGTAAAAACTGCACTTTCAACACACTTTTTCACCATATTTCTTCAAGAAAACTCACACATTCAGAGACCTTCTTTAAAGAATTGACTCTTGAGCTGAACTGAATTTGAGAATACATTATCAGAGTTATCTTGGCGAAAGAACACTTGAATATGACGCGCCGGATTGGACTTGTGAATCTTTGAACCCCGAACCATTGCAAAACGGCGAACCGATCTTCAACATGAAAAATACTCTGAGAACATCCATTGGAGAAATAAACGTCACTTGTAACCTGAAGAAGCTTGATAAATATACCTTTATTCTATAACCATAAAACTAATAATATGCGTGTATGAAAAGAGGGTAAATTTTGGGGTACAATAGTATGCATCATTAAAACAGATTTAACACAAAATATGTGAGATGTAGCGGAGGAACTAGTTTATGCCCTTTCTAGGTAAACGCGACCTGAGATCTTCAAATCCATGCATAGAGACATTTTTAGATCACAAGAACCCCATCAATAGATTCGCAGTGCCCGATTTAGTTGGATATGATACTTTTGGATTTTGAAAATTGACGTTTTTGCAGGTTTGGTACTTGGGGACGGCTGAAGAAGATGATCGGAGGTTGACTCTGGTGTCCCTGAGTTTTGTTGACTCCGGCAGGGCTAGCGTGGCCTAATGAAGCCTTATGAATGGGTGATTCAAATAAAAAGGGCCAACCTATTTTGCTTGCGTGTTTAAAATAAAGAAATTTAATTTGTTTTATCATATAATTAATTATGTGCGTTTGTATTACCGAATGTATAGGCCACCGAAGTGGCAGCGCACACGTTCTTAAGGCTTACCTATGCTTGGTCCTGGGTTCGATCCGGCGTGGGACAATTTTATTTTTCCATGTTTTCTTAACAGATTCAGTACGAACAAGCCCAACGCGCGTATCATGCATCTCCAGTCTTTAACCGTCAGATCTCAAGATTCCAGATCCAACGCTCCAAGACAGCCATGACCATGATACACTTCCTAAAGTCAATCACATGGAATCATCACAGGCGCCCGAGCCCTCTATTTTGGGCCTAACACATTTATCTTTTCATACCCCCCCCCCCCCATTTATTTTACAACGCAGGCCCATTGAGTTTCTTTCTTTTTTTTTTTTAATTTAATTGTCTTCTTTTTTAATCAATTTTATTTAAATCATAAAAATCATAAAAAAATTAGATTTAAGTTTTTGATTAATCAATTAATTTTTTGACAAATAAAAATTAATTAACCTAATCATATTTTAGTTTTATTTATTAATTTAACTAATAAGTTAATTATAATTAGGTTTTATTTTTATTTTACACTTCAACTATTTTTTCTAAACGAAAACAAAAACAACAAAAATATTTTCTTAAACATCTAGAAATTTTTAGGGTTTTTAATATCATTTCCCTTTTCCATCTCCGCGCGTTTGTTTATTTTTGGCATTTTATATAATTATGTAACCGTCAATGGTATGTAATAGATAAATTAGAACTTCTTTACTTTTTCCCTCTATTTATGGTTTGTGCTCCCCATCCCCGAAGCGTTGTAATAGCTTAGATTATTTCCCGCATTTTTACTTTCCGCAATTATGTATGAATGCATATATATATATATATATATATATATATATATATATATATATATATATATATATATATATATATATATATATATATATATATATATATATATATATATATATATATATATATATATATATAACTGTATAGTAAATTAGATGTGCATTGCAAGATATAAAAACAAACGTTAGATAACCTAATCTCAAAACAAATACTTGAAAGCAAAACACTTCATACACTCGCACCTCTAGGGAGACCTTCACTTGTTTCCTCAGATTTAAACAGTCAAGTCCCTAGAACGTGGAATGCTTTAGCAAAGATCCTTCGGGTAAAAGATCATAGTCCCTTGATGAACCTTCGGTGCTTCCTCATTAAAAGATCTTAGTCCCTTAGGATAATTGCTAAGTAATCCTACGAGTTTCGTGACTGTACGATGACGCACGCATGTCCCTTAAAACATCCAATGATAGGGCTACCTACTAACTAATGGTAGGATAACACTATCTAAAGGAAAGGAGGAAAAGAACAAAGACTTTTTGAGTCGGTATATAGCTCGTAGTCACTTGCTCACAAACAAAACAATTTCCCACATATACACTCTCTTTTCTAAAATATTTTCAAATACAAACACTTTGTATGCATTCTCAACGATACAAGAGTCATTACAAAGTTGGCCGCACTTAGGAATCTTTTCAAAATATTTTCTAACACAAAAAAATCATTTTCAAAGTGAGCTAGCAATTAAGAGCCCGTGGATAACTATGGATGAAAAGGGTGCTAACACCTTCCCTTTTCATAACCTACCCCCCTTACTTAGAAAATTTGCAAAAGGTCTTAGTTGTTCTTTTCACCTTTTCCTTTATTGGATAAAAGAAATGTCGGTGGCGACTCTTGCTATCCGCAACATTTGTGATTAAACACAAAACCTAAAAGTCAGTTCTTCCAACGTATTACAGAATTAGCGACTCTGCTGGGGAAAACTAAAAGTGGGGTTACCTTAAGAGCTAGATCACCTTTATTTCTTTACTTTGTTGCCTTGTATGCTTTATATTTTGGGATACGCTTGGGTTTATTTCTTGTATAGATCCTATACCCAGATCTGGGGCATTTTAGGTAAGTAGCAATAGATAGTGAAAATTATACGGCGTACACCGATACAGTTGAAGCGATAGCTACATTAGTGTGACATATTGGTTGGTACCAGTGTCCCTTGAGTTAAGTCAAGGAGAACGCTGGGTTTCTGCATGGTGTCATAAAGCACTAACTGACCATAGAACCTTAGTTAACATAACTTAGCCATTAGAAAGTAGTAAGATAGTCGGCTTTGGTGCAGACTGAAGTTGGATGATACTCGATGCTACACTCATTGAGATAAGACTCTCGGGATATTTCAGTCGCAAGTCAGATGCTTGTGCTGAAACAATGCCCGGGAGAAAGATCAGTGATATTGATGCTCCTAGAACCCGGTTACTTTATTTTAGGAGAGGTTGAGCCAACTAAAACATCAAGAGGGTACTTACCTATAAACCCCATGCAATCTTAAACCTAAGGCCTTGTGTGTTTTTCCTGTGTATGATTAATTGTTCAAACATAACATCATAACATCATAACATCATACCATATTCATTTTCACTAACCATTTTAAGGACCAAGGAATTTTTCTGTTCTGTTTTGCAGGCTATGGCCTCCGCTCGCAGAAACACCATCCGGATCAACTTTGTAAGAATGCCTCCTCACCTTAAAGAGTTAGTCTCAAGGGTTCTCGAAAGTTCTCCATTCATCAAAAGGCATGGTCGACTACTCAGTCTAGTTAGCTCATGTTTTGACGAAGACATGATGAGTGTTATGTTCCAGTTCTTTGACCCTGCACATCACTACTTCACCTTTCCTGATTATCAGTTGGTACCCACTATGTAAGAGTTCTCTCAATTATTGGGAGTACATATTCTTGATCAGATTCCCTTCACCAGTTTAGAGGAAGCTCCGAAGCTAGAAGTTATTGCAGCAGCCTTGCATCTGAAGCAGTCTGACATTGTATCCAACTAGGAAAGAAGAAGTGGAGTCAAAGGTTTTCTGGCTAAATTTCTGTTGGAGAAGGCCCAAATATTTCTGGATGCTATGAGTTTTCAGGCTTTCGAGGAGATCTTGGCTCTTCTAATCTATGGGTTGGTACTATTCCCTAATCCAGACCAACTCATAGATGTGAATTCCATCAAAATTTGTCTTGCTTGTAATCCTGTGCCTACCTTGCTCGGAGATATTCTACATTCTATTCACACTCATACTATGGAGAGACGAGGATCTCTCATGTGTTGTATTCCTTTGCTATCCGGATGGTTTGTTTCATACCTTCCCCGCTCGGTAAGGAAGAATGAACAAGGTTTAAGGATGTCACAAAGAATAATGTCACTCTCTCATTCAGACATCTATTGGTATTCCCGATCTTATGAGTATATTACTATAATTAATCGCTATGGGGAGTTCCCTAATGTTCCACTCCTTGGCATTAGGGGAGGTATTACTTACAACCCATCTCTGGCTCTATGTCAATTTGGTTACGCTCGAAGAGATGGTCCTCATGACACATTTATGCAGGGTATTATGTTCGATTATGAAAATGATCCTCAACGTTATCGTTGGAGGTTTATACATGATTGGGGAATGGTAAGAAAGATTGATAGTAAAACTTTAGGGAAGAAGAATTCCATCCCTCTGGATCCCTATCTCCAATGGTTCCGAGTTCGTGGTCAAAACCTCATGGTGCCATATCCATCTGTCTTACTAGTGACCATGGAGCCTGTTATCGAAGGAGACGTTTCTCACACCATCCTCTATCTAGACATGCCCACTAACCTTGAAGAGTTAAAGAAGTCTTAGATTCAACTAAAGGAAGAACATGACACCTTTGAGACTCAATTCTATGCAAGCGAAAAGAAAGTGTTGGAGCTTGTTGCACCCCAAAATTTTCCCTGCTAACTTTCTTCTATCTGGCTTAGATTCTTGCATTCATCTGTATATATATTCCATTAGGTCACTAACATAGCATGCACTGCATTAAATAAATCTCTTGAGGTTCAAAGTTCAGTGGTTGTGCAATATTAGGGTTTCATAGTGGTTAGGGCATTTGTGTCCAATAAAGGCTGATTTCTTAATCAGGCAGTAATCGGTAGAATTAGGGTTTTAATCTGTGTCACTGAGAATTTCTGTCTTCGTCAAGCTACGAGGCTATCAGAGTTTATTTTCCTATGTGCGATTGAAGCCAGGTTTTTGACAATTGTGCTTTAATCGAGTTCTTCTCCAAGGATTATGGTTTAAGGTTGCCACTTATGGCTATCTGGAGTCTCCTTCCTCCAGAATTAAGGACCTCCATCTGTCACCACTTCTTGGATTTTCTTACCAAGACTAGACTTTCATCTAAAGCTTTCTCTTAAGTGATGAGTATTTGGTTCTATCCTAAAAAGTGTGAACTTTAGCATAAACATTTGTGTGAATCATCTGCTCCTATTTTATGGGATAAAGGTTTCGTCGAGATTATTGATGCCATTGAGATCTTATTGGGATTATCTTTCAGAATCCAAAGGTACATTCGTTGTTGAAGCTCCTAGAGGTTGATTATGCATTGATACGGTGGAATAATATATTCCATATTTCACCAATTAGGGATCTGCATATCAGGGTTCAAGGGTGTTTTTCCTATCAACTTTACCTTAAGATGCAAGATTTTAGGGGTAGGTGATGCAAGCATGAATTAGGGTTTCTAATCCTTGGTGTTCATATTTGATTTGGTTTTCATTTGAGGCGTTCTCTTCATTGTAATCAAGTCGTGGCCATCTTGGTCATATTTCTTTATGTATTCCCATGTTCATTTCCAAGTTGTTCTACGAGGTTATCTAAGGGTTGCTAAATCAGGCATTTATTATCTCCTTGTGTTTAACATCATCCATTGATTAGAGTTTATTTATCTAAATCATGTACCATTCAAGAGAGGTTTCTCTGTGAAGTTATGATTATCAGGCAATGCTATAATCAAAGGATATCGTCCATGAATAATCAGGGTTTCAACTGATATATCTTTGGAAAATAAGAAGGAAAACATTGCTTGAATCTCTAGTTATGTGGGAAACAGTCCTATGCTAGAGAAGAAGATTCAACTAGACCTTCTTCATGAATTAGGGTTTGTATGCCTTATAATTCAAAGCTCTTCATCTGGTTGATTGGCTAACCTGAAGTATAATCTATGTTGTTCAGATGTCATTTCAATGCTTTGAAGATCAAAATCTAAAAGCTTTTTGTGGAAGTTTAGGATTTATATCCTATCATACTTAGGTTTATCAACATCTTCAATGGAGGTTCATGAGATGATAAGGCGTGATATAAGGATGACATTGTAAATTCATTAAGACCAAGGCAATTTGGTTCTCTTATTATTTGTTACACAAGGTTGATGGAGATCAACGTGTTGGATCCATTCTCTCGCGAAGGACATAGGGTGATGTTAGGGGCCATTTGGTTCATGGTCATCAATTGAAGATTGGTCTCGCTTCATGGCATATGATATAGGTCATTTGCTTTAGGGTTCATTCAAAAGAGGAATTATGATCACGGAGTTTGCTTTAGATTATTTCAAGAGAAATATCATGTGAATTCAAGTTTTGTTCAAGAATTGGATTAAAGTTCATTTACCAAGCATGCAAGGTTAGAAAAGGATTCATGTGGATTTCTTGAGAAACAAGTTATTTGGAATTTAGAGCAAATATCAAGTTTATGCATGTACAAGGGCGTTCAAGAATTATTCAAAGCTATTTCAAAATTCAAGATCGCAAATCCAAATTTCATTCACCATTCAAGTGACCATAATGCAATATCATTCAAGGTTTTCAAGCATTTTTTAAGACAGGATTTTAAGTAGAAATTCCAAAAGTATGGGTATCACGACTCAAGTTTGCTTAACATGTGAATTTCAATATTTTTAAGAACCAATTCAAGATGTGAGGCCTTTTCGAGTTATCGTTCGTTACACATTCAAATTTTCAGAAAAAAGAACATTACAAAACCATAGAAAATTACATTCAAAAAAATAATTACATGAAAAATTATAATCCAATCTCTAAATCCTTCTTCGTGCGAATTTTTATCCCTAACATTAGTTCTCCATCTTCATGTATTCTTCAAGCTTCACGCTCCAAGTTTCAACCTGTACTAATGAACCCAACTCAGAAAAATCCAAAAGTAAATATCAGCTCAAGAATCTGTGCATGATAGCAGCCCTGCATTACCAGAAAAACAATAGCCCTGCATTACCAGAAAAACAACAGCCCTGCATTAATAGTTCAGCTCATAATTTTTTTTTATTAATTCCCTAACTGTACTGTGTAAACCTGTAATGGAGGCTGATCCAGCATAACAGAACCATCCCTTAACCGCCTCTCCAACAAAATTCCTATCTTCTCCAAACAAGTCCAACTAACTTATAAAGTTCGTAACAGGAATATAACAGAATACTGATTTCTAACTTCAGAAACCTAAACCCCTAACCGAAGTTGTAAGTAATTCTAAACCTCTTAACTGTCATAACAGAATGAACAGCTAACCAAATTTCTTAACAAAATTCAACAAACATTTTCTAACAGTTCTCAACCGATTCCTAACTGCTAACTGACTGTAACTGAATTTAAAACTCCCTAACTAATCTCTAACAGCTTACTAACAACCTACTAATAGAATTCCATATCCTCTAACAAACTTTATAATTGATTTAACCAACTCTCAGCAATCTATATAACAGAAATTTAGAGTTACAGAGAGGGATGGATTCACAATCACACACACACATCATTATTCAAAAACTCGGAATTCACAGATGCAGAGAGAAAAAAAATTCATGATTTATTCACAAAAAAAAATCACAGAGAAGAAAACAAGAGGAAACTCACTTTGAAGTTCTTCATTCTTCAACCTGATGAGTGGAATCAGAACAAAATCATAAATTCTCTCTTCATTCTCTTTCTTTGTACAGAACTCTTCCCTCTCGGCAATCTCCGTCTTCAACCTTCACATAACTCTTCACAATCTTCTCCATCATCAACCTCCATCTTCATCTTCTCTCTGATCTCTCTATAGCTACCTTCATCCACATAAACTCATCACTGCAAAACAGGCACAACTTCAACATCTTCTCTGAGATTCAACTTCAAGCACCCTCCACTCTTCATCAACACCACGACTGCGTCTCCACGACATATTCAAACAACAATGTTTCAACCCACACTTTCTTGCGACATCAACAACAACTTCAATTAGCGTTTGTCTACTGTAACAAAAAATGAAAACGCAATCGTTACAGCTCTAAAAAACAGCAAGATGTAAGAAGAAGAAGTATCAAAGGCCAGAAGAGTGATAATAAGACGTACATGTACGTCGAGGCCTTCGTTGGACCCTTTTCTTCTCTGTCACTACAGCAGCGATAGATACTTCCTTTGCTCGCACTCTCTTTCATGGTCATGAATGAGCATTGAACTAGACCGGGACGGCAGCGGGAATACCGAGCAATATAGATCTGACGCGAAACAAGGATGAAGGTTTTTGAATGGAACAAGATCATTAAGGTGAGGATACGGGACCACCACGGTGGCTCTGAAACTCTTGAACGGAGAAGTAGACGGCGGTGGGGGTTGGGTGACGAAGAGGCAGCCGCAACGAAGTTGGAACGATACGGTTTTATTTATATGTGAGGCCTCTCCAAATCGTCCAATTGTGCCACTCTTTATTTTATATATTTTTATTTTTAGTTTCCTTTTTTTTAATTCAAATAATAATAATTCTGGTGATAATAAAATAGAGATGATTAATTATGGATTGGACTTCAATTTTCCTAAGCCTATTGCAGCATTTTTTGGAGAAGACTGAAGCTTATGGACAAAAAGATTTCATTGGGCTGAGTTTAGTTTGGGCTTAATGTCTATTTCAGTTGATTGCAGCATGCACCCTAATCCAGGCTTTGCATCTCCTGTCGCGTTCATGTTCTATTTTCTTGTTAATTCATTTATTTCGATTTTCATTTTAGAAACTATTTGTGTGATTTATTCATGATTTTGATTAATTTTCCCCATGATAAAATGATGCAAAATAGTAGCATATTTTTTAGAATTTTTGGATTCTGTTTAGAATTTTTATTAGAATTTTCTATTATTTTCATGTTTAATAATCATTTTCGTTACCATTTTAGTTGAGATTTTATGATAGAATATTGATGCAACTATCGCAATGTTGAATGCTAGGAGATTAATTATTTGATCACTCGCGCGGAGCAGTTTCTGTAGAGTTTTCTTGTCGCTTGCGTGGCTTTAAAGAGGCAACGAACCTTCTTCGTTCGGTACCATAGTGAATTTATTTTATTCCTCATTCACGCACTTCATTGCTTTCTAGAAATCATGAGAAGTAGGGCTTTACCGCAAACTATGCATGCTAACATCAGGTAGGATTCCCTCGAAATTCCAAATTTAGGTCCACCATTGCATGATAAAATTAGGTTTAGAAATAGGCTAGTCTCCCTTTAACTTTTCTTCCCCTTTCGCATATGCATTTAAAAAAACAAAACCTTTTTTTTTTCTTACAAACTTCAAAAATACTAAAAATTTACTGACGAGAATCATATCTTCGTTAAGTATGTGAGACGATAAGAGGGTTTCTTCTCGACCTTATTGTTCTTTTATTCTGAACCTTGGCATGGCTCAAGTCCTAAAGACTTATTTCATGAATAAGCAGGGAAATGGCTAAAATCTCTCTCTTGAGGTCAAATAACTGTTATCTACAAGCAAAACACTAATCAATACAAACTCTTTTTTCCTTGGCGCCTTTCTTTCAAACTTTTTTTCAAAAGAGCAAGTTAATTCTCTTCTGTACTGACGCGTAAATCTCCAAAGGTCGAGTTGCGGCAGAAGGAGAAATTAATATTGTTCATTAAAAAATACAAACCAACAAAAACATATGAGCCGAACTACGGCTGCTCTGATTCCTTAAAAGGGATACTAGGCATCGGGGTAGGGCCCGAACGAGCATAATTTTATTTTCCCTACATTTCTTTTATCTTTTATTTTTTGCATGAATTCTCCCTTCAATAGTATAGTAAACAATAAGCATAGATTAAACACACCCATAAGATAGATAACAAGAGTGGATACCGTAGAGTACTACGGGCATGTGGGGTGCTAATACCTTCCCCTCGTGTAACAGACTCCCTTACCCTTATCTATTGGTCGCAAGACCGTGACTTCTCCCTTCTCAGGTTTTCTCGATGTTTACCTTTCCCTACATTTGGGATAAAAGACGTTCGGTGGCTACTTCATTGTTTGATGATTTTCAGCCAGTTGTTTCAGCTGGCAACTTCACTGGGGAGAAGTCGACCAAATGCTGGTCCATCCCGATGTAGATCCTAGCTCTCGTTTTCTTTTCTTTGGGTGTTTATTTTCATGCTTTTAGTTTACTCGGATGTACATGTTTATCTGAGCATAAGTTTGCATTGCATTTTATTGCTTTCCATATTAGTTATCTATTATGCTGGATTCTAGTTTTCCATGTTGGGTGGGTGTTAATATTGAGGTAAAAGGCCCAGTACCCAGGCCAGAGTGCACTAGGACACTAGGAATAGAGTGGGGGCATGACGGCTATAGGACGTGGTCCGATTAGTGAAGTCATGTCATATACCATGCTAGAATGAGGTTCAAATTAATTACTATCGGCACCCACGTCTGTGGGTAAGCCCATAACACTTTCAGGCGAACCCGTGATTTTCGAGTTACCATTGCCTTACCCTGACCTAGTCTTCACCCATGAGCGGGGAGGTAATTCTTATCACAGGTACAGTTGGTGACTATGTTCAAATGATTACTCATGTTCAGATGGTGACTATGATCAGACGGTGATTAGTGGTTCTAATGACTATGTTCTGGATTTTTGTCGGTGACTTATGCATATGGTGTTCTGTTGGTGACTATTTGGTTCTCAGATTTATTTTCTGAGCTCCTGACTTGCTTACTTGGAAGTTCATTCAAGCCTTTGATCTTGGCAATCCCAGCATATTCAGAAAATGCTCAACAATATCCGATGTTCCAGAAGCCTTGACCCCGTACAATGGAAGATCTACATGGTACTCGGTTCTTATATGTGCGGAAGCTATGACAAACCTTTGACTTGATGATATTCATATGGTTCAAAAGTAGTGCAACAATCATATTCAGAAATGATGGAACCTTGATCCCATTTGATCTCATGCCTTTGTATACAAAACATGGTTAACCACATGCTTAACATACATGTTCTGTTATTTCCAAGGAATCATATTTGCAAGCCTTATGTTGAAACTTTTTCATCCTTATTTACGTAAAATCAAAATCAAAGCACGTAAATTCCTTGGGAATGAAGGAACATGACATGACATCTGTGATCGGTGGATCTGGAACTGACTGTTTAACGCTGGTTCGCGAAATGTCGCGGAAGCAAGAGTCGCCACCGTCTTTTATTTTCTCCAAATGGAAAGGACAAAAGCACAGAAAAATTCCTTATAGAGATTGCTCTCGGTTCGGGAGGTAGGTTATAGAAAGGGAAGGTGTTAGCACCCTTTCTATCCATGGTTATCCATGGGCTCTTAGATACTTGCTCATTGTGTTTTCAAAAATGGTTTGTTTGCTTTTCA
This sequence comes from Vicia faba, assembly GCA_948472305.1. Lineage (NCBI taxonomy): Eukaryota > Viridiplantae > Streptophyta > Magnoliopsida > Fabales > Fabaceae > Vicia > Vicia faba. Next base: position 1,235,428,209 of record OX451735.1, read on the forward strand.
ACTGTGGGTTTTAAAAAGTTTCTTTGAAAATTCCAGTTCGACTCTTGTATCGGTCCTCAAGAGTGTTTGAAAAATTGCTTTCGAAAGCTTTTTGAAAAGGTGTCGGTGTGAAAAGTATTTTTGATTTGTTTTGAAGTTAGAGCAAGTATCAAGAGTCGTCTACCTACCCTAAGGAATTCGTCTGTGTAAATGTCCTTTAAAGTAGTGCCATCCCACCATTGAGAGGTAGGTAGCACCACTATTGGAGGTGTTCGGGTCAATTCGAGGTTCGGGACATGGTGATCACCAGAGCAATGGGAAGACACCTTAGAAGCTACCCTCATGCCAGGTTCCCGGATCATGAGGACTTACTAAGACATCCTCTACTCGACGATCACCTTTCGAGGCAAGGCAACAGTGAGGCGTACCCTAGGGGTGGTGTGTGATTCGTGTGTCAGATTCAGATATTTTATCTTGTCATGTTATTGGTGATCTATTGCGTTCGTTTTTGGTCATTCATTCTTGCATGCCATTATTAACAGTTAAAACATTGCGAGAAATAAAAAGTTCTAAGCTATTACAAAAGGCGCGGGTCCACATCGCCAAAATTTCTAGAACCCGATTTGACAGGAGAGTAAAGAAATAGAGTAAAGTGCGAGAAATATAAAATTACATGGCTTTAGGAGAGATACATAAATATTAAAAGGAAAAGAAATAAATACGCTAATTGAAATTTTAAATTGAAACGAGGGCGTTGGACCCTTTTTAATTAAATTAAATTAAATTGTTAAATTAATTAAATTAAAGAAAAAGAAATTGTTTTTGGTATTTTTGTATTTTATGATTTTAATGAAAAAGAATTAAATGAAATTAAAAGATTAACCCTAATTCTAATTGTTTTAATTTATTAAGAAAGTATTAAATTTTAACCTAATATTAACCTAATTATTTACATGCAAATCTTGATTTATAAAAGTAAATAATATTTTAATAATTAATTATTGTGAAAGAAAAGAAAAAAGGATAAAAAATTAATTAAACCCTAATCCTACAAATTTTAGGTTTTTATTGAAAAAAATATTAAGATTAAGTCCTAAATTAAAAAAACTTAGTTAATTAATGAATTTTATTTACAAAAATATCAATTAAATAAATATATTTTAAATTTTGTCTTTTCTGATTTTTTATTGTTTTTATGTTTTTTATGAAAAATATTAAATTAAAGGAATTAATAAATAAAAGAAAAAAAATTGAATCAAAATAAAAAATAGTGAGAAGGACATTGCAAACCTAGGGGGGTCTGCCCCCAAATTGGGAGGTAAGTCTTTAGCAATTTGAGCCCAATAAGCCTTAGGCCTCGTTGACCTTTTGATTAGCATGCCTGGGCATTGACTGAGGTTCATCATAGTCTCCAGATCTGGTCCCTTGATTGAGTGCAATGGGACGCGTGGACGGTTTGATAACGTGGGTGCATGGCGTGCTTTAGCGTTGAAGCTGCATAGGAACATTAATTGAAAAATAATAGGGAAAGGGTGAGGACCTGGGGCTCGAACCCAGGTCCTGATGATTACCAACACTACGCGCTGCCATCCGTTCCAATTGATTTCTTTGTCTATCAAATACACAAAAAACATTATAAAATAAAACAAAAGCTAATGCTTGTTTCCGCGCGAATTTTTAAATGAACCAATCAGCCTTGGCCACCTAATCATCTTCTTCTTTGTTCCCTGAAACAAAAAGGTTAGCAACGGTTTTGGAACTGTTCCCTTATACCCCATATTCCAAAATAGCGATTAGCTCAGGGAGGCTCATAAATTGAGCGCGAGGGTTGGGTCTAGATCGTCCAAACACGCTTGTTTCAATGGTCCAGGTCTCGAATGCTAATTTTTCCTTAAATGGGAAACCCCAATTCACAGCTTGGAAAACCCTAATATCCAACAATGGTGAAATCGCATAGAGTGCACAAAAACATAATTAAATTATATAGTTAGCATCAGAATCATATAATGAACACAAATCAAGCATCAAAAATTATGAAAAATGTATCAATCAAGATGCAAGAGTATCAAATATTTTCTGTACAGGGTGAGATCATTCTCACGTTTCTGGGGGTGGAAGCTTGTGGTTTTGATCCAAATTTCTTCCCTGAAGCCTCAGCAAGCCAATGGAATAAGTATCGTGGCTTGAATCACCTTGTATCCCTATTTTCAGTTTTCAATTTTCAAGCAAAAAACTCAAGTGTTCTTTTTGGTCTATGGCGCAGCTTTCAGGTCCTTCTAAATAGGTTGGCATGTGTATATGTATATGAGTGATTAGGTTAAGAATTTGATCAAAAGAAATCCATGAATTGATGAAACAAATATTTGATTTTTATGTCATTAGCTTTCAAATCTTTTTCATGCAAACTTCTACCAAATCATGACAAATCACATTGATTCTTTCCAAATCTAGCTATGCACGAAATATTGAGTATATATTATGCATAAAAAGATTTAAAAACCTAGGTTTAGTATTTTTCATGTATTTATTTTAATTAAATGAATTATTGATAATTAAAAATCCAAATAAATAAAATAAAAATGATAAAAACTTCCCTTTGGGCCACATGGTCGTGCACATGCCTTGGGTGATGAATTGTGGAAGAACAAGAGGCCCATTAGCATTTTTAGGTCATTTGAATCAATGTTGACTTTTCAAAATATCCAAAACTTTCCCAACTTCCACAAGGCATAACTTGCTCATTATTTAAGCTTTGCTCATGTTCTTGGACATTTTGGAACGGTCTTTGAGTCCTCTAACCAATGTCTTTGGTCCCATGTCATTTTGATTTACCAATCTCAAGTTATGGCCTTTGACTTAAAGTCCCTTTTTGTTGACTTTTGAAAATGACCTATAATGTTGAAATTGATAACTTTTTGTGAGAGCATTTCTTGGACTTGAAGTATGAAGAGGAGTTGTAGGAAATGTCTTTATCTTCACAATGAGCTTTGGATGGAATTTTTCTGATAATCCATGTGGAAGTTATGCCCTGGTCAAGTTACAGTTGACTTTTTCAACTGTCCAAATATGGAAACTTTTGCATCTTGATGATTTTTGAGCCAAGCTTTGAGAATCATGATCAAGCATTGATCAAATGATGTTTGTGGCTTCAAAATGGGATGTTGACCAAAAATTTAAACTTTTGACTGTCAAATGACCATTTTGCCCCTACAGTTGACTGTAGTGCAATTAGGGTTTTTGACTGTGCAATTTTGTGCTGAAAGTCTTGAAACTTGGTATGAGGATGCTTGACCATATTTATAGGCATGTGGGACTTGATTGGACCCTTGGAAACTTCGTTTACTTTTTCAGAACCAAAACCCTAATTTTGACTGTTAGGAGGCCCTTGAACTGTGCAACCCTTGGGGAGATCTTGAAGCTTGACTTGGCAATTTCTTGAAGAATATGGGAGGGCAAATTTTGGGGTACAACAGTTGCCCCTGTTCAATCTTCTTAAACCTGAGGATGCGGATTGGCTGACGTGCCTTTCGTAATCCGAAGGTGGAAGATGATTGAACACTAGAGTGCCCAGAAATTTGCGCTCACATAATAGTATGATGGTGGAATGGGCTTATAGATGCCATTTGGAGATTGATGGATAGGATGATGGGCTTATAGATGCCATGCTAAGAGGTGATGGAAGGTGGATGGGCTTATAGATGCCATCTGGATGTTGATCGCGTAAGAGCTTCCTTAGTGGGAACTTGCATACCTGCAAAAAAGAAAAATGATTACCTGACCTGTTACGGGAGCTGGTCTTCAAATTCTTTGTGTAGATGTGTCCTGACTGGTTACAGGAGCTGGATCTGGAGCTTCAAACGGTGATGAATGAACTAGGGATGGTTACTACCTCAACAGGAACGGTGAGAGAACCTTGGGTGACTTTAACTTCAACAGCAATCATTGAGAAAATCTTGGGATGATTACTACCTCCGCAGGATCGGGGAGAGAACCAATAGGTGACTACAACCTCAACAGCAATCATTGAGAGAGTCTTGGATAACTTCAACTTCAACAGCAATCGTTGAGCGAAGCCTGGGATTACCACCTCCGCAGGATCGGGGAGAGAACCATAGGCGACTACAACCTCAACAGCAAACATTGAGAGAATCTTGGTGGGAATTATCATCTCCGCAGTATCGGGGAGAGAACCATAGGCGATTACAACCTCAATAGCAATCATTGAGAAAACCTTGGATGGAATTATCATCTCCGCAGTATCGGGGAGAGAACCATAGGCGATTACAACCTCAATAGCAATCATTGAGAAAACCTTGGATGGAATTATCATCTCCGCAGTATCGGGGAGAGAACCATAGGCGATTACAACCTCAATAGCAATCATTGGGAAAACCTTGGATAACTTCTACTGAATCTTCATCAGAAAAATCTGTTTGGGGTCGATTTAACTGGACTAGAGAAGGCCTTGGACTGGATAAGAAACAGAGAATCTTAGGGTCGATTAACTGAACCGGTCTAGGTCTTGGACTGTCTTCAACTGGGTTTTTATCAGAAAAATCTGTTTGGGGTCGATTTAACTGGACCAGAGAAGGCCTTTGACTGGATAAGAAATCTTTGGAGTCGATTTAACTCAACCGGTCTAGGTCTTGAAATATGATTGAGAATTTAACTGAATCTTTCCTGAAAGGTAAAGGTCAGTCATATGCAATGCATGATATAGACCAAGCAATGATGTTCTCAACATAAATGAGATTTGTAAGATATGATGCGTCTATGCATGCTATAATGATGTATGGAAGTGCGATGTTTATGAATGTATTTTTCGTCTAGGAAAGTAAATCCTTGACGGGTGCCGGGAAGTCACTCCTGGGCTGATGTTGGAGAATAGATTTTGCTTCCGCTGGGGATGATAATTGCAAGAATACCGGTAGGAGAAAATGACTCCGTTGGGGAATAAACTTGGCGAATGGAATAACTCTGCGGGGAGGAAAGTACTCTAACGATCTTGCTGGGAAGCAATACTCTGTGGGAAGAGAGATACTTTGCTGAGTTGTTGATAATAACTTGCTGGGGATACCATTGTTGTGTTGGAAGTGTTAATAGACTTTGCTGGGGATAAGAAAGAACTGTGTTGACGACGACCTTTCCGTGGCTTCTGGCTGAGGATAACCCAGTTATATCCTGGTAAGGAAATAACTCTTTGAATAAAGTCGGGCGACGCGTTCGTGCTCTGCGAGGATAAGCTTCCAGAATCTACTGGCGGTAAGCTTACTGCTTGGGGAGATGGATTCCAACTTTCCTGGGGAACTAGATTGGACTCTCCTGGGGAGGTTTTTGAGCTGTATCGGGAAGTGACTCCACTGAATGTTTGATGTACCGTCGGGGAACAATCTTTAGACCAAGACTGCAGGGGATGCTTGTTAAGAACATATATGCTGTCGGGGAATGTTGAGATCTACTAGAGGATACCCAACTTCTTTAAGTTTGATTGTAACTTTGCTCGGGGAGAGTGTACTGACTTGCTGGCTCACTCTCTGGGGAATTAAGACATACTGGTTGTGTTCTTTAGTTGAACCTACCTTGGTACTTTGGAGGATAGAACAATTAGATTGCTTAGACAACTCTTTTATTGCCCCTGTTTCTAATGTTACCTGTAATTAATCCTTTGTTTCGTATGCAAATATTTATAAGTTAGCAAATTATTGTCAATGCATATATCACAAATTGAACCTTGGACGTTCTTTGCAAAACAAAACAGAAAAAGGAAAAACAATTGGCACTTTTAACTGAAAAGTATATTTGTATTGATTTTTGAATGGCCTGAAAATAGGCGTTTATGTACAAGAGGCTGACGTCCTAGTAAGGGAACGCCGCCGGACAGAAGAGTTTATACAAATTTGTACAAGAGAAAATAAACAGCTGTGTGAAATGAACGATCCCACTGGGTTTCAATTCTGCTATTTCCTTTATAACTCCGAGCGTCTCATCACTTGATGACCTTGGTTGAAGATGAAGCTGACTGATCAATGCCGTCTGAACTTGATGTAGATACCGGATTCTGGATGCAAGGTGATCCAATGAGACATAGTATTACACTTTATCCCTAACTTTTGCCTGGACCGCCCTTTCGGGTTTTCAGTCCACCGGGATACCCATTTTTGCCCAAGCCGCCTTTTCAGGTTTTCGACTTGCCGGGTGTACAGATTTTTTCATTTCATCCCTTCATTTTGCCCGAACCCTTTTGGTTCGCCGGGAAGCCCTAATTTTTTCCTAGGCATGTCAGCCTAGCGGGTCTTTTTTCATGCGTAGTATCTTTTTACTATGTCTGCATTAGCGGCGTGAGGAAGGTCGTCACCGTCCATGTTGGTTAGAATCATGGCTCCTCTTGAGAACACATGTTTAACCACAAATGGTCCTTCATACGTAGGGGTCCATTTTCCCCTTGGATCACTCTGAGGAAGGATGATTCGCTTGATTACCAGATCCCCAACTTGATATTCCTGTGGTCTGACCTTTTTGTTAAATGCCCTGATCATCCGTTTCTGATACGTCTGACCATGGCAGATAGCAGCAAGTCTCTTCTCATCAATAAGGTTGAGCTGATCAAGTCGTGTTTGGATCCAATCGTCCTCGTTCAGATTTGCATCCTTCATTATCCGGAGAGAGGGTATTTGCACTTCGATCGGTAAGACTGCCTCCATACCATAAACCAAAGAGAAAGGAGTTGCCCCGGTTGACGTCCTGGCTGAGGTACGGTACCCATGTAGAGCGAACGGTAACATCTCGTGCCAATCTTTATAAGTCACTGTCATCTTCTGCACGATTTTCTTGATATTTTTATTTGCTGCCTCTACAGCCCCATTCATCTTCGGTCTGTAAGGAGAAGAATTGTGGTGCTGTATTTTGAACTGCTCGCAGAGCTCAGTGATCATCTTGTTATTCAGATTGGTACCGTTATCTGTAATAATTCTTTCTGGGACGCCGTACCGACAGATCAGGTTATGCCGAATGAACCGTGCCACAACAGTCTTGGTTACCGTAGCATAGGATGCTGCTTCGACCCACTTTGTAAAATAATCAATTGCCACTAGGATGAAGCGATGCCCATTAGATGCCGTAGGTTTAATCTCACCGATCATGTCTATGCCCCACATTGCAAACGGCCAAGGCGCAGTCAGAACATTTAGAGGAACTGGAGGAACATGCACCTTGTCTGCATAAATCTGGCACTTATGGCATGTCCTAGAATGTTGGTAGCAGTCAGCTTCCATTGTGGACCAGTAATACCCTGCCCGAAGGATCTTCTTTGCCATTGTATGTCCACTGGAATGTGTACCAAAGGTCCCTTCATGTAGCTCTTCCATGATCCTTTCTGCTTCAGTTTTATCCACACAACGCAGTAGGGTTGAATCATGGTTTCGCTTGTACAAGATGCCGTTGCTAAGGAAGAACTTTGCCGCGAACCTTCTCAGGAATTTCTTATCATTGACAGAGGCACCTTCAGGGTATTCCTGAGCTTCCAAATATCTCTTCACCGCATGGTACCAAGGCTTCTCAGTCACCAACTCGGTCTCGAGATCACAACAGTATGCCGGTTCGTCTAGTTTCCAGATGATGATCCGGGGAGCCTCATTATCCCATTTGACCTTGAACATAGAAGACATTGTAGCTAACGCGTCCGCCAGCTGATTCTCTTCTCTTGGAAAGTGTTCAAAGGTTATCTTCGTGAAGTGGGGGATCAAGGTCAACACACATTCTCTGTATAAGATTCGGATGTTTCGTATCCCACTCTCCTTTGATCTGATTGATCACGAGAGCGGAATCTCCGAAGACACTCAGAAAATTGATCCTTAGGTCGATCGCAGCTTGAAGACCCATGATGCACGCCTCATACTCCACCATGTTGTTGGTACAGTTGAAACATAGTCGGGCAGTGAGCGGAGTATGAGTGCCTTGCGGTGATATGATTATAGAGCCGATACCGTTTCCCAAAGCGTTGGAGGCTCCGTCAAAGTGCATAGACCATCGGGATCCTTCCTCAGGTCCTTCATCCGGTCCAGGTACTTCACAATCAGTCACGATCATGATGCTTTCGTCTGGAAACTCGAAGTTCATTGACTGATAGTCGTCTACGGCCTGATGTGCCAAGTGGTCTGCCAATACACTTCCCTTGATGGCTTTCTGGGTCGTGTACTGAATGTCGTATTCCGTTATGATCATTTTCCATCTTGCTATTCTCCCAGACAGAGCAGGCTTTTCAAATATATACTTTATAGGATCCATCTTTGAGATCAACAAGGTAGTGTGAGTCAGCATATACTGTCTCAGCCGGCGAGCAGCCCATACCAAAGCGCAGCAAGTTTTCTCAAGCAGTGAGTATCGGGTCTCACAGTCGGTAAACTTTTTGCTAAGGTAATAAATGGCATGCTCTTTTCGGCCAGACTCGTCATGCTGCCCCAAGACACACCCCATTGAGTTGTCAAGCACTGTCAGGTATAATATCAGAGGTCTCCCTTCAACCGGTGGCATAAGGATGGGTGGTTCTTTGAGATACTCTTTGATTCTATCAAAAGCAGCCTGACATTCATCATTCCAACGTACTACCTGATCTTTCTTCAGCAGCTTGAAGATTGGTTCACAAGTAGTAGTCAGGTGCGAGATGAAGCGAGCAATGTAATTCAGGCGTCCTAAAAAGCCTCTGACTTCCTTCTCTATCTTGGGAACTGGCATCTCTTGAATAGCTTTAACCTTGGAAGGGTCCACTTGAATACCCTTATCACTTACAACGAAGCCTAGCAACTTCCCAGATCTTACCCCGAAGGTGCACTTGTTCGGGTTCAACCTCAGCTTGTATAGTTTCAACCGGTCAAACAATTTCTGCAGATGATCTAGGTGCTCTTCCTCAGTTTGGGACCTTGCGATCATGTCGTCAACATACACTTCTATCTCATGATGGATCATGTCATGAAATAAAGCGACCATGGCGCGTTGGTAAGTTGCCCCAGCGTTCTTTAATCCAAAAGGCATGACCTTGTAACAGAAGGTGCCCCACTGAGTAACAAATGTAGTCTTTTCCATGTCTTCAGGTGCCATCTTGATCTGATTGTAACCTGAGAAACCATCCATGAAAGAGAACACCTTATGCTGAGCTGTATTGTTAACAAGGACATCAATGTGAGGTAGAGGGAAGTCATCCTTGGGGCTGGCCCTGTTCAGATCCCTGTAATCGACACACATTCTGACCTTGCCGTCTTTCTTTGGTACCGGCACCACATTAGCAACCCACTGAGGGTAAGAAGTCACTGCAAGGAACCCAGCATCAAACTGTTTCATAACCTCGGCTTTAATCTTCTCAGACATCTCTGGACGCATACGACGGACCTTTTGCTTAACCGGAGGGCAGTCTTCCTTAGTAGGCAAGTGGTGGACCACAATATTGGTATCTAACCCGGGCATGTCTTCGTAGGACCAAGCAAAGATCTCCATATAATCATGTAGCATCTTAGTCAACCGTTGCTTCACGCTGAGCTCTAGGTTGGCACCAATCTTTACCTCCTTTCTACCTGCCTCAGTACCCAAGTTTATTGTCTCCACTGGCTCTTCATGTGGTTGAATTGCCCTCTCTTCCTGAAGCAACAGTCTTGCAAGCTCTCCAGGCACTTCGCAATCATCTTAACCTTCGTCTTCGGCTAAGTTGATCGGATTTTCGAAGTCATAATTGGCAGTAGCAGAGTCGTTATCAGTGAGATCCAGAGTGGATTGAAACCTGTATGAGTGAGTGTGTGTGTAAATACAGCTGTTTTGAAAAATATGTAAAGGAAGGAAAGACAGGAAAGGAGCATTAGATTTGAAATGCGAGAAAACGTCCAAGATTTTCATTTATGATATATGAAATGACAATTTATATGCCCTCACAAATGAAACCACGGTGCCTCGGGTAAGACACCGGGCCAAAGAGTTTTAATTGTTTATTACAAATAACAAAACAAAGAAGTTTATTACTGCGTAACAAAAGTAACAGGAGTATGGTCTTTGACAATCCAATTGGTCAATCCGCCTTCGGTCGTCGGGTAGATCCAGCTATTGAATTCTGCTTCATCCACTTCATTGTCCTCCCCAACAGCATTCACTCCTGGATTTGTGATGAGCACAGGAGGTCTTCTGGTCTTCGCCTTCCGCATAGCTTTCTGACCCTCTGCAGTTAAACCCAGTCCAAATTTGCCAGTTTTCTGTGTAAAGTCGGGAAGCCTGCCCCAGTTAGCACAGTCACCTTTTTGAACCACAGCCCGGGCATCCTTCAAGGAAGCCATCTTCAACGGAACATTCTCTTCGACTGCTGTTTCTGCTGCTGCTGAAATTGGAAGCACCTCCTCGAAATGCTGAAAAGGGGTTTCAATAAACTCCCCATCCATCTCAATGTATCTGAAGGAATTCAAATGGCTCACCATATACTCCTCCTCTCCTTGCACAGTGACGATCTTCCCTCTGACAGGGTATTTCAGCTTCTGGTGCAAGGTAGAAGTCACTGCCCCAGCTTTATGGATCCAAGGTCGACCCAGTAGACAAGAGTACGATGGGCGGATATCCATCACATAAAAAGTAGAGTCAAACACCTGAGAGCCCACACGAATAGGAATGTCAACCTCTCCATGAACCATCCTTTTTGAACCGTCAAAGGCCCTGACGATGATATTGCTGGGTTTCAGTTCCAGGCCTTCACAATCTAAACGGTCTAAAGCCTTCTTTGGTAGAACATTCAAGGAGGAACCAGTGTCCACCAACACATGCGCCAGAGTAGTGCCCCCGCATTCAATAGAGACATGCAAGGCGTCATTGTGGTCTCTTCCCTTCGCAGTCAGGTCAGCATCTGAGAAACCCAAGCCATTGTCCGCTGTTAGATTTGCTACGCAATCAGTGAACTGGACTGCAGATGTCTCCTGTGGCACATGGGCCGTCTTGAGAAATGAGATCAAGGCCTTAGCATGGGCCTCAGAGCATAGCAATAAGGAGAGCATGGAGATCTTGGAGGGCGTATGCCCCAGCTGTTCCACAACATTGAAGTCACTCTTGTTTATTATCTTTAGAATCTCCTCCATTTCTTGTTGGGAGGCCTCAGCATTTATCGGTATCGGTGCCTCCATCCGGGCAGGCTCAACTTCAATTCCTTTGCCCCGAGCATTGGATGACTCGGCAGCAGGGGAAACAGCTTGATCAGCGACAGGAACAGGCACACTTGTAGGTGTTATAAGGAGGGGTCTTCGAATAGCAGGCGGTGCAATGTCAGGCGAGAAGAGCCTGCCACTGCGGGTAACCTTGGCTGGACCAGTGATATCACAGATGCTGGCGCCAGTGTTGAATTCTTGTTTGATTCTGTTCACATACACATCTGCCCCATAGTGCCAGGGGACAGCTTTATCAGATACGTAGGGGAGAGGCCCCAGAACAGTAATAACCACAGGTGCAACAGTCATGATTTGAACAGGCTTCTTCGGGAGAGCCTTGATTGGATTATTGAAGATGGTAACCACAGAAACTTCTTCTACCGGAACCAACTGAACAGCAGACTTCTTAAACAGAATCTCCTTGCTATCCATTAGGCTTTGGATGCCTAACTTCAGCAAGGGACAACCAGATAGGGAAACAACACAGAACAGGCAACCCTCACTGCAACCCGGAAATAAACCGGCCAGCAGCAGGTTCCTCTTGACAGTCTTCAGAGGAGTAGCTAGATTATCCACAGAAACAGCGTAAACATCTTCATCAACCGCATTTACTCCATGTTGGGGCATAGGAGCAGTTACCACATTCGGCCTCTCAGGCGCTTCGATTTGTATCTCTTTCGCGTCAATAAGGTCTTGCACCTTATTCCTTAATGCCCAACAGTCATCAGTGGAATGCCCCGGGCTATCAGAATGGTACGCACAACGGGCATTTGGGTTGTATTTGGGGGAGGCAGTGTTCACACCTTTGAGTGCCTCTCTGACAGTCACTAGATTGGTGGACAACAACTGTGGCAAGATCTGCGATAAGGTCATGCTCAAACGGGTAAACTCTCTCTGGGGTCTTTCAGCCCTTTGAGGATTGGTTGGCCGAGGAGCGGCAGCAGGCTTAACAATCATTATCGCACTGACAGATTGGCGGCGCTCAGATTTTTCTTGTCGTCTAGAACCATATACAGCACTAGCCTCCTTCTTGAAGGGTTTCTCCTCAGAACTAGACGATGCTCCCTTTGGAATCTTACCAGACTTCAACCCAGCCTCAATTCTCTCTCCAGTCAGAATAAGATCAGTAAACCCTGCAGAAGAATTACCGATAAGATGGTTGAAAAATGGCCCAGATAGGGTCCCCAAGAACATGTCTACCAACTCCCGATCAGTCAACGGAGGCTGCACCCTGCCATCCAGATCTCTCCACTTCTGAGCGTACTCCTTAAAACCTTCACTTGAACCTAACGACATACCCTGGAGTTGGGTACGTGTAGGGGCAAGGTCGGCATTATACTGATACTGCTTATAGAAAGCAGTAGCCAACTCCTCCCAGTTACGAACCTTGGTCCCACCCAGCTGATAGAACCATTCGAGATGAGTCCCTGAAAGACTCTCCTGGAAGAAGTGGATCCATAAATTCTTATCCACTGAGTACAGTTGAATCTTCCGAACATAGGACCTGAGATGTAGCTTGGGACAAGACGCCCCATCGTACTTAGTGAAAGATGGTGCTTTGAACTTACGAGGAATGATCACACCCGTAGACAAACCCAAATCTCCAAAATCCAGCCCAGGTACCTGTTATATCTCCATAGCATTCAACCTGTCTTCCAACTGCTTGTATCTGTCTTCTGTAGGAGGATACTGCTCTTCATCAAAATCAGTCTCGTTGTCAGAGACTACCGGACTAGGACCTTTTTCCGCTTGAGGAGTACCCTTGCTAATGGAAGAACCAACCTCTTCATTTTGCAGAGTGTTGCCAAACCTTTGGCCCGAGTTGAACAGAACAATTCTTCTCTTCTTCTTCTTTTCCTTCTTCAGGAGCAAAGCCTTCAGCTTTTCTTGGCCCTGAGCCAGACCCATGATTAGTTCCTGAAATTGCGCATTCTGCGCCTGAAGAGCTTTGATGGACAGCTCGGTTGATGATGAGTCAGGATTCATGATGCTGAAATAAAGAGCGAAGAACTGTAAGCAACCTGAAAAGAGGAAAAACCTGCTATGCACATGATGAATGATATGTGTTTATGCAATGCATTCAAGGGTTCGAAAGTTCAAATTCGTTGTAGACAAAAAAGAACACACGTTATCATTAAGGAAGTAATTGTTCAATACATCAAAGCCTCATGGGCAAAATAATACAAAAGCAAATCAATCCCAAAATATACTACGCATCCTCTTTGGAGCTATGTAAGTGTTGAGATTCCTCTCCTCATGCAACAGGCGGGTGAGCTCCAAGACCTTCTTTTCACTAGCATGTAGACTGGTCTCAAGAGAATTCCGTTCTTCCTTAAGCTGGATCCAGCTCTTCTGCATCTCTTCCAAGGATGTGGGCATATCAGGGTGCTGAATGGTGTAGGACACTTCTCCTTCCAAGACCGGTTCTTTGATTACTGGGAGCATATGAGGATAAGGCATCACTAACTTCTGGGAGCGGGCGCGTACCCACTTGAGATAAGGTTCCAATGGGATGGAATTCCTGTGCCCCAGTGTCTTGCTGTCTATCCTACTTGGCATCCTCCAAGCTCTGATAAATCTCTGGCGAAGTCCTTGAGTATCGTTGTCGAAGTCAAAAACTATGTCAGGAATTAACATGTCATGAGCGCCATCCCTCCGAGCATAACAAAACTGTCTCCAAGCCAGGCATGGGCTGTAAGTAATACCTCCTCTGATTCCAAGTAAAGGAACATTAGGGTACTCTCCGCAACGATCAATGATAGTGACATCCTCTCTGGACCTAGGGCACCAATGTATATCTGCATGTGTAAGAGTCATCAACCGTTGTGACCATCTCAAACCCCGCTCGTTCTTCAAAACTGATTGTGGAAGGTGCGAAATAAACCACCTTCCCAGGAGAGGAGTGCAACACATAAAGACACCTCTTTTTCTCATGGTTCGAGTGTAACATGAGTGGAGGATGTCCCCCAGCAACGTAGGTATAGGATTCCTGGACATAAAGATCTGGACAGCACTGATATCTATAAGCTGATCTGGGTTAGGGAACAACACCAAACCATAGACAAGGAGGGCCACAACTTCTTCAAAAGCTTGTAAGTCAAGGGAGTTCCAACATTCATGGGCCTTTTCAAACAGAAACCTGGCTAAGAACCCTTTGATTCCACTTCTAACTTCCCAATGTCCCTTGAGGTCAGATGACTGTAGGTGCAAGGCTTTAGCAATCTCTTCAAGCTTGGGTTCCTTTTCCGTACCGTTGTAGGGTAGTTAATCAAGGATAGGGATCTTCAGGAGCCGGGAGAACTCCTCCAATGTAGGTACCAACTGATAGTCCAAGAAGGTGAAACAGTGATGCAGAGGGTCAAAGAACTGGAACAGGACCTTTATCATATCTTCCTCAATGTTGGTATTGACCAAGCTGATGAGACTTCCATGTCTTTCACTGAATGAAGAGTTCTCGGGAATCCTGGATATAAGTTCCTTAAGCTGAGGGGGGACCCTTACAAGGCTGATTTGAATTGTCTTTCTACGAACAGTTTCCATGTCCTACAAAACAAGAACAAAGATGAAAATTCGAACCCCTGAAATGGTTAGTCAATGCATATGATGCTGGATGATGTCATGATGCTATGATTAAACACACCACAGATATTTACAAAGACAAACATGTAAGGCACACAAGGCACACAAGACAAGCCCTTAGGGTTTAAGGCCAGCATGAGGTCTGGGTAGTACCCTCTTGAAGTTGGTGGGTTCAACCTGTCCTATTAGAAGTAACCGGGTTCTAAGGGTTCCAATATCACGGGATTGCTTTCATTGTTCATCGTTTCGATTTAGCCACTGAACTGGCGACCGAAATATTCCAGGAAAGCAACCCTCAATTGGGTGTAGTATCGAGTATCAACCAACCTCGGACTGCACCAAAGTCAGTTATCTCACTACCCTAAAGAGGCCAAGATAGTTCAATTAAGGTTCCTAAGGTCTGTTGATGCTTCACGACACCATGCGGAGGCCCCGTACTCTCCTTGACTGAACTCAAAGGTTACCGGTACACACCAATGTGCCACATCAACGTAGCAGACTGTTTCAACCATGTCGGTATACCCCGCACAGTTCCCTCACAGTCTTGTTGCTACTTTCTAAGAAGGTATCCCCAGATCCGGATTAGGATCTATAGAACTCCCGAGACAGTCCCACAATAATAAAGCACACAAGGAAAGCAATTGAAAACATAGTTATGATCTAGCCCTAAGGTACACCTCACTTTATAAGTATTCCCCAGCAGAGTCGCCAGTTCTGTGATCGGTGGATCTGGAACTGACTGTTTAACGCTGGTTCGCGAAATGTCGCGGAAGCAAGAGTCGCCACCGTCTTTTATTTTCTCCAAATGGAAAGGACAAAAGCACAAAAAAATTCCTTATATAGATTGCTCTCGGTTCGGGAGGTAGGTTATAGAAAGGGAAGGTGTTAGCACCCTTTCTATCCATGGTTATCCATGGGCTCTTAGATACTTGCTCATTGTGTTTTCAAAAATGGTTTGTTTGCTTTCCAACTGTGGGTTTTAAAAAGTTTCTTTGAAAATTCCAGTTCGACTCTTGTATCGGTCCTCAAGAGTGTTTGAAAAATTGCTTTCGAAAGCTTTTTGAAAAGGTGTCGGTGTGAAAAGTATTTTTGATTTGTTTTGAAGTTAGAGCAAGTATCAAGAGTCGTCTACCTACCCTAAGGAATTCGTCTGTGTAAATGTCCTTTAAAGTAGTGCCATCCCACCATTGAGAGGTAGGTAGCACCACTATTGGAGGTGTTCGGGTCAATTCGAGGTTCGGGACATGGTGATCACCAGAGCAATGGGAAGACACCTTAGAATCTACCCTCATGCCAGGTTCCCGGATCATGAGGACTTACTAAGACATCCTCTACTCGACGATCACCTTTCGAGGCAAGGCAACAGTGAGGCGTACCCTAGGGCTGGTGTGTGATTCGTGTGTCAGATTCAGATATTTTATCTTGTCATGTTATTGGTGATCTATTGCGTTCGTTTTTGGTCATTCATTCTTGCATGCCATTATTAACATTTAAAACATTGCGAGAAATAAAAAGTTCTAAGCTATTACAAAAGGCGCGGGTCCACATCGCCAAAATTTCCAGAACCCGATTTGACAGGAGAGTAAAGAAATAGAGTAAAGTGCGAGAAATATAAAATTACATGGCTTTGGGAGAGATACATAAATATTAAAAGGAAAAGAAATAAATACGCTAATTGAAATTTTAAATTGAAACGAGGGCGTTGGACCCTTTTTAATTAAATTAAATTAAATTGTTAAATTAATTAAATTAAAGAAAAAGAAATTGTTTTTGGTATTTTTGTATTTTATGATTTTAATGAAAAAGAATTAAATGAAATTAAAAGATTAACCCTAATTCTAATTGTTTTAATTTATTAAGAAAGTATTAAATTTTAACCTAATATTAACCTAATTATTTACATGCAAATCTTGATTTATAAAAGTAAATAATATTTTAATAATTAATTATTGTGAAAGAAAAGAAAAAAGGATAAAAAATTAATTAAACCCTAATCCTACAAATTTTAGGTTTTTATTGAAAAAAATATTAAGATTAAGTCCTAAATTAAAAAAATTTAGTTAATTAATGAATTTTATTTACAAAAATATCAATTAAATAAATATATTTTAAATTTTGTCTTTTCTGATATTTTATTGTTTTTATGTTTTTTATGAAAAATATTAAATTAAAGGAATTAATAAATAAAAGAAAAAAAATTGAATCAAAATAAAAAATAGTGAGAAGGAGATTGCAAACCTAGGGGGGTCTGCCCCCAAATTGGGAGGTAAGTCTTTAGCAATTTGAGCCCAATAAGCCTTAGGCCTCGTTGACCTTTTGATTAGCATGCCTGTGCATTGACTGAGGTTCATCATAGTCTCCAGATCTGGTCCCTTGATTGAGTGCAATGGGACGCGTGGACGGTTTGATAACGTGGGTGCATGGCGTGCTTTAGCGTTGAAGCTGCATAGGAACATTAATTGAAAAATAATAGGGAAAGGGTGAGGACCTGGGGCTCGAACCCAGGTCCTGATGATTACCAACACTACACGCTGCCATCCGTTCCAATTGATTTCTTTGTCTATCAAATACACAACAAACATTATAAAATAAAACAAAAGCTAATGCTTGTTTCCGCGCGAATTTTTAAATGAACCAATCAGCCTTGGCCACCTAATCATCTTCTTCTTTGTTCCCTGAAACAAAAAGGTTAGCAACGGTTTTGGAACTGTTCCCTTATACCCCATATTCCAAAATAGCGATTAGCTCAGGGAGGCTCATAAATTGAGCGCGAGGGTTGGGTCTAGATCGTCCAAGCACGCTTGTTTCAATGGTCCAGGTCTCGAATGCTAATTTTTCCTTAAATGGGAAACCCCAATTCACAGCTTGGAAAACCCTAATATCCAACAATGGTGAAATCGCATAGAGTGCACAAAAACATAATTAAATTATATAGTTAGCATCAGAATCATATAATGAACACAAATCAAGCATCAAAAATTATGAAAAATGTATGAATCGAGATGCAAGAGTATCAAATATTTTTTGTACAAGGTGAGATCATTCTCACGTTTCTGGGGGTGGAAGCTTGTGGTTTTGATCCAAATTTCTTCCCTGAAGCCTCAGCAAGCCAATGGAATAAGTATCGTGGCTTGAATCACCTTGTATCCCTGTTTTCAGTTTTCAATTTTCAAGCAAAAAACTCAAGTGTTCTTTTTGGTCTATGGCGCAGCTTTCAGGTCCTTCTGAATAGGGTTGGCATGTGTATATGTATATGAGTGATTAGGTTAAGAATTTGATCAAAAGAAATCCATGAATTGATGAAACAAATATTTGATTTTTATGGCATTAGCTTTCAAATCTTTTTCATGCAAACTTCTACCAAATCATGACAAATCACATTGATTCTTTCCAAATCTAGCTATGCACGAAATATTGAGTATATATTATGCATAAAAAGATTTAAAAACCTAGGTTTAGTATTTTTCATGTATTTATTTTAATTAAATGAATTATTGATAATTAAAAATCCAAATAAATAAAATAAAAATGATAAAAACTTCCCTTTGGGCCACATGGTCGTGCACATGCCTTGGGTGATGAATTGTGGAAGAACAAGAGGCCCATTAGCATTTTTAGGTCATTTGAATCAATGTTGACTTTTCAAAATATCCAAAAATTTCCCAACTTCCACAAGGCATAACTTGCTCAATATTTAAGCTTTGCTCATGTTCTTGGACATTTTGGAAAGGTATTTGAGTCCTCTAACCAATGTCTTTGGTCCCATGTCATTTTGATTTACCAATCTCAAGTTATGGCCTTTGACTTAAAGTCTCTTTTTGTTGACTTTTGAAAATGACCTATAATGTTGAAATTGATAACTTTTTGTGAGAGCATTTCTTGGACTTGAATTATGAAGAGGAGTTGTAGGAAATGTATTTATCTTCACAATGAGCTTGGGATGGAATTTTTCTGATAATCCATGTGGAAGTTATGCCCTGGTCAAGTTACAGTTGACTTTTTCAACTGTCCAAATATGGAAACTTTTGCATCTTGATGATTTTTGAGCCAAGCTTTGAGAATCATGATCAAGCATTGATCAAATGATGTTTGTGGCTTCAAAATGGGATGTTGACCAAAAATTTGAACTTTTGACTGTCAAATGACCATTTTTCCCCTACAGTTGACTGTAGTGCAATTAGGGTTTTTGACTGTGCAATTTTATGCTGAAAGTCTTGAAACTTGGTATGAGGATGCTTGACCATACTTATAGGCATGTGGGACTTGATTGGATCCTTGGAAACTTCGTTTACTTTGTCATAACCAAAACCCTAATTTTGACTGTTAGGAGGCCCTTGAACTGTGCAACCCTTGGGGAGATCTTGAAGCTTGACTTGGCAATTTCTTGAAGAATATGGGAGGGCAAATTTTGGGGTACAACAACATCCATTCATGCACTTTATGCATATTCATGCATTCATAACAGGTACTCGAAGATTGGGGATTCTTGCTCAGACCATGTGTTTTCTTCAGAGGTTCAACTTGATTCTTACTATCACGTGCTCAGAAATCAGTTATGGAATAACTCCAGGTATACATGCAAGCTTTGGCCCGTGTTCGAAAATATCTTCAAGTAGGAAGATAATTGATTAAGGACTCATATAAGTCAGGTCATGGGAGCTTTGATGACGATCAATAAACTTATTACTGCAGCAAGTTCTCCCTCCTCGTCATCTTCTTTTGGGAATTGCTTCCGACCATGGAGTGCTACGTAATCCGTGGTTCTTGGAACATCTTTTACTATAGGATCTTATATTAGTGCTTCGTTCTTGTTAACCAACGTCATACGTGATTTCTACCTCGGGGCATCATACTTTTTAATCAAGGGCATCCTCCATAACTTTGTGTTCCCTAATTTGTTCAACAAGAGCCAGTCTTTATTCCCCAAGTGAATTCATGGGGCAAAAATTTTAAGCCAAGACACAAGAATCCTGATGAGCATGTTAATGCGAGCCCATTGCACTACATCATATTATCTCCAGTTCTAATCAATGAGATTTTCCTCCCACAAATATCTCTTCTAATTGCCATACACAGGCTAGATGCATCCCCTATTCTGGGGTACCCGGCTCTGATATTGAAGACTACAAAGGGGTTGAAATATAAAGCCAAGCACCTATTTGACGTCTCTTCCAAAGGTCCAATTCCTATTTTGCCAACTGCCACACTCTTTTTCACCAGGTGGATGTCTCTTCTATTCTGATAGAAGACAGACTGTATTTTTTTGGTGGCGCAATATTCCTGATAATGCAGTTTATATCGATTCGCTTGGTAAATCATTCATTTGTTCTCCTAAAAGAATCTTCTATGTGTATTATTCTGGGGCAATTGATCATTCGGTTGAAGATGGTACGTCATCCAGAGGCAAGGTCTATGACGAGATCAATCCGGAGACTGTGGTGTCCTAATCATATCAAAAGAGGAATTCTCTCACTCACCTCATGCATCTTCATGCATCCATAGCAGGTACTCAGAAGGTACTCATAATGGGGAATCCTTATTCAGACCCGGTGTTTTCTTTTCAGAACTACAAATCTTGACTTCTCGCCGCTTTGTAATCAGATTAAATTTATGAAACAACTTTGTGAGGAATTGGATGAGATAAAAAGAATCAGATGGGGCTGTTTATTGGGGATATTCAAGCAATGGCCTGTAGTCAGAAATTCTAAAGGGGAAAAATATCCAGTTGAAGACTTAGTTGAGGCGGGTATGGAAGTTTTGAAGACAGTGTCTGCAAAGAAAATTGATCTTGTGTACGTTGTTGCATCAAGAGCTGTCATTCATCCCCAGCCTATGGGACATTTTTTTAAATCATGAGATACTTTGTGGGTCTCACCCAGAGCTTTGTGTTCTCGGATTTTCTTGCTAGCAGCTAGTTTCTGGTCTCCAAGTGAAACCATGGGGTAAAACTTACCAGCAGAGACAGAAAAAGCTTGAGAAGCAGGTTGATACAATCTCAATGCCTTGTATCTAGTTACTTCCTCTTGTGTTGGAAGCTCAGTTGATTAAGCTTCATGCTTTGGGTCATCTTCAAACAAATTTCTCCCCTAATTTTGATGCAAATGCTAGACATGTCTCCCATTCTGGGGCACTTAGTTAGGATATTGAATACTGTAAGGGGTTGAAGTATGAAGTTTGGTACTTGTTTGGATTCTTTTCCAAGGTTCAGTCCATGTTTGGAAAACCATTTCAGACTCTTTTTCCTCAGCTGGATGCTTCTTATGTGTAAGTATAAGATGGGGTGATGCTTCTGTGATGAAGAAGTATAAGATATCGAGTTCTTGGATATCTGTTGTTGTGTAGAAGAAAAATACCTCAAAGGTTGAATGCTATATTCAGAGTTTAGTTTATTCTGTGTAGTAGAAGATTCTTTGTTACAGTTTCTTAGTTTTGCTTATGTGTAGTAGAAGACAGAGACTCTTTTGTGAAGTAGGAGATTCTCCGTAATTAAGTTGCTAAAACTTCTCTCTTGTGAAGTAGGAGATGAAATTTACTTTCTTATGTGTAGTAGAAGATTCTTTGTTACAATTTCTGAATTTTGCTTATGTGTAGTAGAAGACGGAGACTCTTTTGTGAAGTAGGAGATTCTCCGTAATTCAGTTGCTAAAACTTCTCTCTTGTGAAGTAGGAGATGAAGTTTACTCTCTTTTGTGTAGTAGAAGATTCTTTGGTATGGTTGCGGGATATCTCTTCTATGTAATAGAAGACGTCTCTTCTTTTGTGTAGTGGGAGATGCTCCGGAATTCAGCGGCTAGATTTATCTTCTGTGTGATAGAAGATGGTTGGCATTTCTTCTCTATGGTAGAAGATACTTCGGGATGCAATTTATGCAAGTTCGCGTGATAAATCCCTCATCACATATGGTGAAGGAATTCAATGTGATTACTATACTGGGGCACTAGGCCATTCCATTGAAGATTGCTGGGCTTTCAAAGAAAATGTGCAAGACTTGTTGGATGCAAAGGCTATCAATTTCGGGCCAGTCAGTCATATTTGAAGTCTCCTTTGACTCAGTGGATATCAAGACTGCCGGATCATCGCCTGAAGCAACAAGTCCATACGAAGACTAGTCTCCTCAACATGGCATTTTCAAATTACATTTTTCATTCTCATTTGTAATCTTTCTTGTTTTAGTTCAGTACTTTTTTGTATGCAAAACTTGCCTATTTTTGAATATTAATCACAATGCATTGAATATGTTTGTCTTGGATTAGTCCATTGGTATTCACTCATTAATGTTTTTCTTTGACTTTTTGATACTTAGCTCTTGTTAAATAAAGCAAAAAACCTCTAGAAGGAGGATGATGAATAATATACCAAAATTTCGAACGGTGTGCTTTTGAATAGGACCCTGTTGACGATGTATAGGCCTTGTTTCAATTCCCAAACACCAGAGATATAAGGGAGTGAAACCCTCACCAACCCCTTTTGAGCTTTGAAGTAGGAGTTTCTTTTCTGTTTAAAAAAAACGTCACATTTAACCCGGGCCAGGGTAGATTTCAGTTAATCTGAATGAGCGTTCAAAACTCATTAAGAGTGCGCATCATAGGATACAAGAAAGGTTATCCTTCAGAAGGTTGAGAAAGAACAAAATTGCAGTGGTTAACTCTCATCTATCAGCATCGTGCATCAACGAGAATAATATTCCAAAGAGTATCTCTCGCACATCAAAAGGTCAAGAGATGACGATACCATAATGGTTATTCCTCATCAACCAAATAGCAAGGCAGTTACACCTTTTCAGGAAGTAAAAAAAATGACTCAAAATCACACGACTGGTCTAAACAAAAAGAAAAAGACAAAAAGCCCGGCTAAGCCGAAACTTGAAAAGACAAGTCTCTTAGGCAAAAGTCAGGGCATCCCGTTGGAATTCAAAGTCAAAATCAAAAGGAATTTGTCCAGGAAAAAGTTAGGGAATACAAAGAGAAAGCAAAAAAGCGCGAAAAGAGAAAAAGGGGATTACCAAATAAAAATCCCCCACAAAGAATAAAGTCGTATGATCAAATACCAAGAATGAGAGAGGTGAGTGACTGCCATATCCTACTCAACCATGGTAAACTCCTTTAGAGGGATGAGTGCTTGTATTGGTTTAATTGAATTTAGGACTGGAGGACATTACGGAGAATGGGTGGGCACCAAATAATTTGAGCCTTAAATCCTTGCTTCTAAAACCGTGAACCAGACCATGTTACAACCCATTAAAAGTCCTAAATGACGCATGGGTTAATTCGAAAGCACACTGTAACAAGGAATACGGTAATGTGACTCCTAGGAGGCTTGCAAAAACTTTTGAGTTGGTATCACTCCATCTTCTTACTATCTTTTGTACAAATTTTTGATGTTTCAAAATATTTCTTACAAGTTTTTTAACTTTAAGACAAACATGAGTTTTGCATTAGAATTATCATTCTTAGAATAAACATTCTTTGCATATGAGCAAGTGCTTAAACATCAAGTAAGTTTGCATAATGAGCATCAAATGAAAATTTGATCATCACAAGAGACAAATTGCTTCAGGATACCATTTAAAGGTGAATAATTTGTGAGAATGGTCTTAACCTGGGGCTAATCTTCTGTTGACTCTATTGAGTAAAAGAATACCAGTTTGAGAAATGATCTGAAGCAGATTGCAAAAGTTGGTCGCCCAGAGTCCCTGTCAAGCAGCAGTGCATTACTTTCAGTTGGTCCCAAGGGATGTATTGCTTCAAGTATTTGCTCGATAACGAAGCAGTTTAAGTCGAGCAGTATGGTTGTGAAGTAACCTGCTTTCAAGACATAAGCTAACCACTCTAAGGTTATATTGCCTTCGAAAATCCTCAAATTTCTCATCCCTCCGCGAGCATGAGGCAAAGAAAAGATTTGTCGAGATTTTGTTAAGCAGGGGAAAGCGTGTCGAATACTCTGTCGAGTAGGTATTCAGTCAATCTGAGGCATTCAAGTCGGGATTTCATCCCTCAAAGTACAATCAAACTGGGGAAGTTATACTAATATTTGACAAATCTCTCTGAGAATGCGTTGATCAGAGGAGAATCTTCCCAGAATTTGAAGATGTATGGGCATTCACTCAAGCATAGTTGGAATCATCTCAAATTTTGGTTATCTAAACATCATGTTCCAAAGTTCATAACACTGGGGTAGATTATCTCCAATAGTATAAATCTCAAAAAAAGTCCTCTCGAGGCAATTTTCTACAAAAGCCTTACAGACTAGGGCAACAATTTATGCAAGGGCTTTCTCTCTTCTTCAGTGGTTGATCAGATCAAGTCCATACACAGGCTAAACAACCTATGAATTTGAAAAACATGCCGAGAAGTCAGAATTGTTATCTTCAACTTATCAGAGACTCAAGTCCATTTACTGATATCCTTTGTCCTAAGTCAAGGTTATTATCCCCAATTGAAGTTTGGATTGTTATCCTCAGTAGGATATGAGCAGTAACGCATAGATCATATTGGGTTTGTTTACTCGTACAAGTCGTAATGGAAATATTGCTTCCTAGGGGGATGCCTACTCCCAATAAAAGACCTGTTGCAACTTGACATAGACCTATCTACCAAGGGGCAATTATGTTAAGATTTGACAAATCTCTCTAAGATATCTTCTCCCCAGTGAAGCATCCTCATTTCTCTGCAGGAGGAGAATGGTCCTTATCCTTATGAAATTGGGAGTTTGTTTTAAGTCATGATGATTCCTTTTCGTCGGACTGCAATTTATTTTTGCAGCATCTTCTCTAAAGTCCACTTTTTAGTGGCATTTCTCCTCAAAGTAAACATGTTGAAGTTGCAATCTTGCATTGCAGTTTTTACCCGGTGATCGATAGTTCAAGTTGTCTATTCTTCAGTAAGGTTTTCCATTCCCAACAGGGGCATGTCGCCCTAATTTCTGTTTTACAAGTATTGTTGGTCTTGTATGACAAGATGCATACCAACAATTGAATCAAGAAGGGTTTGTATGTGACCAACATGAGGATTTTCGTATAATGAGATCCAATTTCCCCAATGGAACTATTATTCTTTCCCTAATGGAGCAAGTGTCCTATCTCTCAGGTGAGATATGCAGGAGAATTCCAGTCATAAATCTTTCATTACCAGTGATAGAAGATTTTATTGAGGTATCCCAAGTGGAGTTCCTATCCCGGGATGTTTGTTTCTTCCCTAAGTGATGATCTTTTACCTCCCAGCAATGTTATCCCCAGTGTGGTCTGAGTAGAATTCTTCTTATTTAAGAATTTCTATACTTCCCAACAGAAGTTATCTTCGTCAAAGAATTTCTATGCCAGAAGTTTCCATTCCCAGCAAAGCTTTCCTCTTTCCAACAGAGGATAAATAATTTATTCCCCGTGAAGTGGGGAGTTTGATCATAATTCAAGATTTTCTCTGAACCGCAATTTACGTTTGCAGTTTTCTTCCCAGGAAGTTACTTCCCTAGTGATATCAATCTTTAGAGGCTAGTGGTTCCAAATCTTGGTTCCCCATTAAAGTACAAATTTCCTTTTCTCTACAGAAGATCAGATGTACAAGAATAATCGTTCAGAAGTTCATTGTCTTCTCAGCAGCCGATTATTGATGCATTTTCCTAATGCATTACTAAACATGCATCATTACATTGCATCTACCAAAACACATAGCATTTCCATGGTATGGAGCATTACGCTATAAAAAATTCAAACATGCATGAGTATAATTTGTTAAAATCCTGCTTCGGATGGTGTCATTTCTTTTAAATCCACCTTCGACTGGTATCATTTGTCAGGAGTCACATTCGTTTGGTCTCTTCCTTCAGTAAGTTTGCCTTCGATTGGTGTTTCTTTGTAAGAGCTTTCTTCGGGTTGTCTCTTTCTTACATATCCGATACCGACCACGAATATGTTTTTTTGATACTTGTTTCATATGTCCGCTACCAATCCCAGACATGTGTTCTTGATATCTTTGTGAGAGCTTTCTTCGGTTTGTCTCTTTCTTACGTATCCAATACCGACCGCAGATATGTATTTTTGATACCTGTTTCGTATGTCTGCTACCAACCCCAGACATGTGTTCTTGTATCTTTGATATCTCTTTCGTACGTATCCGATACCGACCACAGATATGTATCTTTGATATCTATCTCGTACGTATCCGATACCGACCACGGATATGTATTTTTGATGTCTCTTTCTTGCATATCCGATATCAACCACGAATATGTATATTTGATGTCTCTTTCGTACATATCCGATACTGACCACAGATATGTGTCTTTGATATCTCTTTCTTACGTATCCGATACCGACCACAGATATGTATCTTTGATATCTCTTTCTTACGTATCCGCTACTAATCCCGGATATGTATCTTTTCTATCTCTTTCTTACATATCCGATATCGACCACGAATATGTATCTTTGATGTCTCTTTCGTACGTATCCGATACCGACCACGAATATGTATTTTTGATGTCTCTTTCTTGCGTATCCGATACCGACCACCGATATGTATTTTTGATGTCTCTTTCATACGTATCTGATACCGACCACAGATATGTATCTTTTCTATCCTTTTTGTGCGTATCTGATACCGACCACGGATATGTATCTTTTCTGTCTCTTTCTTACATATTCGATACCGACCACAGATATGTATTTTTGATGTCTTTTCCATATGTCTGCTACCAACCCCAACATGTGCTCTTGATATCTCTAATGTCTCTTTTGTGCTTATCCTCTACTAACCCCGGATATGTATCTTTTTTTTCTCTTTTATGTGTATCCGCTACTAACCACGGATATGTATCTTTGATATCTCTTGCGTACGTATCCGCTACCGACCCCGAATATGTGTCTCTGATACCTTTTTTCGTATGTCTGCTACAGACTTCAGGCATATACATTTTGATATCTTTCTTACAGGTGTTTGTTACTAAATCCCAATAATTGTTCCTCGATAATCAAGTTATTCTTCTGCGTGTCAAACTCTGGTTAAACATACATCTAACCCTGATAACCCCTTTAACCTAGAAAGCAAAAGAAAAAAAAATAGAAAATACAGAAAACCAAAATATAATGTATACCTAACTGGCTTCAGAGCGCAAATTTTCGGGTTCTTTTAGTATTTAATCTTCTTCCACCCTGAAAGTTCGAAAGGCTGACGCGAATCTCACCTTCAGGTTGAAGGCGATTAAATAGGGGAAGCTGTTGCACCCCAAAATTTTCCCTCCTAAATTTCTTCTATCTGGCTTAGATTCTTGCATTCATCTGTATATATATTCCATTAGGTCTCTAACATAGCATGCACTGCATTCAATAAAGCTCTTGAGGTTCAACGTTCAGTGGTTGTGCAATATTAGGGTTTCATAGTGGTTAAGGCGTTTGTGTCCAATAAAGGATGATTTCTTAATCAGGAAGTAAGCGGTAGAATTAGGGTTGTCATCTATGTCACTGAGAATTTCTGTCTTCGTCAAGCTACGAGGCCATCAAAGATTATTTTCCTATGTTCAATCGAAGCCAGGTTTATGACAATTGTGCTTTAATCGAGTTCTTCTCCAAGGATTATGGTTTAAGGTTGCCACTTATGGCTATCTGGAGTCTCCTTCCTCCAGAATTAAGGACCTACATCTGTCACCACTTCTTGGATTTTCTTACCAAGACTGGACTTTCATCTGAAGCTTTCTCTTAACTGACGAGTATTTGGGTCTATCCTAAAAAGTGTGAACTTTAGCATAAACATTTGTGTGAATCATCTTCTCCTATTTTATGGGATAAATGTTTCGTCGAGAGTATTGATGCCATTGAGATCTTATTGGGATTATCTTTCAGAATCCAAAGGTACATTCGTTATTGAATCTCCCAGAGGTTTATTATGCATTGATACGGTGGAATAATCTATTCCCTATTTCACCAATTAGGGATCTGCATATCAAGGTTCAAGGGTGTTTTTCCTATCAACTTTACCTTAAGATGCAAGATTTTAGGGGTAGGTGATGCAAGCGTGAATTAGGGTTTCTAATCCTTGGTGTTCAGATTTGATTTGGTTTTCATTTGAGGCGTTCTCTTCATTGTAATCAAGTTGTGGCCATCTTGGTCATATTTCTTTTTGTATTCCCATGTTCATTCCCAAGTTGTTCTACGAGGTTATCTAAGGGCTGCTAAATCAGGCATTTATTATCTCCTTGTGTTCAACATCATCCATTGATTAGAGTTTATTTCTCTAAATCATGTACCATTCAAGAGAGGTTTCTCTGTGAAGTTGTGATTATCAGGCAAGGCTATAATCAAGGGATATCGTCCATGAATAATTAGGGTTTCAAAGGATATATCTTTGGAAAATAAGAAGGAAAACATTGCTTGAATCTCTAGTTATGTGGGAAACAGTCTTATGCTAGAGAAGAATATTCAGCTAGACCTTCTTCATGAATTAGGGTTTGTATGCCTTATAATGCAAAGCTCTTCGTTTGGTCGATTGGCTTACCTGAAGTATAATCTATGTTGTTTAGATTTCATTTCAATGCTTTGAAGATCAAAATCTAAAAGCTTTTTATGGAAGTTTAGGATTTATATCCTATCATACTTAGGTTTATCAACATCTTCAATGGAGGTTCATGAGATGATAAGGCGTGATATAAGGATGGCATTGTAAATTCATTAAGACCAATGCAGTTTGGTTCTCTTATTATTTGTTACACAAGGTTGACGGGGATCAACGTGTTGGATCCATTCTCTCGCGAAGGACATAGGGTGATGTTAGGGGCTATTTGGTTCATGGTCATCAATTGAATATTGGGCTCGCTTCATGGCTTATGATATAGGTCATTTGCTTTAGGGTTCATTCAAAAGAGGAATTCTGATCACAGAGGTTGCTTTAGATTATTTCAAGAGAAATATCATGTGAATTCAAGTTTTGTTCAAGAATTGGATTAAAGTTCATTTACCAAGCATGCAAGGTTAGAAAAGGATTCATGTGGATTTCTTGAGAAACAAGTTATTTGGAATTTAGAGCAAATATCAAGTTTATGCATGTACAAGGGCGTTCAAGAATTATTCAAAGCTATTTCAAAATTCAAGATCACAAATCCAAATTTCATTCACCGTTCAAGTGACCATAATGCAATATCATTCAAGGTTTTCAAGCATTTTTAAGACAGGATTTTAAGTAGAAATTCCAAAAGTATGGGTATCACGACTCAAGTTTGATTAACATGCGAATTTCAATATTTTTAAGAACCAATTCAAGATGTGAGACCTTTTCGATTTACCGTGTGTTACACATTCAAATTTTCAGAAAAAATAACATTACAAAACCATAGAAAATTACATTAAAAAAAATAATTACATGAAAAATTATAATCCAATCTCTAAATCCTTCTTCATTCGAATTTGTATCCCTAACATTAGTTCTCCATCTTCATGTATTCTTCAAGCTTCACGCTCCAAGTTTCAACCTGTACTAATGAACCCAATTCAGCCAACCAACTCAGAAAAAACCAAAAGTAAATATCAGCTCCAGAATCTGTGCATGATAGCAGCCCTGCATTACAGAAAAACAATAGCCATGCATTAACAGAAAAACAACAGCTCTGCATTAACAGTTCAACTCATAAATTTTTTTTTATTAATTACCTAACAGAACTGTGTAAACCTGTAATGGAGGTTGATCCAGCATAACAGAACCATCCCTTAACCTCCTCTCCAACAGAATTCCTATCTTCTCCAAACAAGTCCAACTAACTTATAAAGTTCGTAACAGGAATATAACAGAATACTGATTTCTAACTTCAGAAACCTAAACCCCTAACTGAAGCTGTAAGTAATTCTAAACCTCTTAACTGTCATAACAGAATGAACAGCTAACCAAATTTCCTAACATAATTCAACAAACATTTTCTAACAGTTCTCAACCGATTCCTAACTGCTAACCGACTGTAACTGAATTTAAAACTCCCTAACTAATCTCTAACAACTTACTAACAACCTACTAACAAAATTCCGTAACCTCTAACAAACTTTATAATTGTTTTAAACAACTCTCAGCAATCTATATAACAGAAATTCAGAGTTACAGAGAGGGATGGATTCACAATCACACACACACACACACACACATCATTATTCAAAAACTCAGAATTCACAGATGCAGAGAGAAAAAAATTCATGATTTATTTACAAAAAAAAATCACAGAGAAGAAAAAAAGAGGAAACTCACCTTGAAGTTCTTCATTCTTCAACCTGATGAGTGGAATCAGAACAAAATCATAAATTCTCTCTTCATTCTCTTTCTCTGTACATAACTCTTCCCTCTCGGAAATCTCCGTCTTCAACCTTCACAGAACTCTTCACAATCTTCTCCATCATCAACCTCCATCTTCATCTTCTCTCTGATCTCTCCATAGCTACCTTCATCCACATAAACTCATCACTGCAAAACACGCACAACTTCAACATCTTCTCTGAGATTCAACTTCAAGCATCCTCCACTCTTCATCAACACCACGACTGCATTTCCACGACATATTCAAACAACAACGTTTCAACCCACACTTTCTTGCTACATCAACAACAACTTCAATTTGTGTTTGTCTACTGTAACAAAAAATGAAAACACAATCGTTACAGCTCTGAAAAATAACAAGATGTAAGAAGAAGAAGTATCAAAGGCGAGAAGAGTGACAAGAAGACGTACATGTACATCGAGGCCTTCGTTGGACCCTTTTCTTCTCCGCCACTACAGGCGCGATAGATACTTCCTTTGCTCGCCATCTCTCTCGCACTCTCTTTCATGGTCATGAATGAGCATTGAACTAGACCGGGAAGGCAGCGGCAATACCGAGCGGTATAGATCTGACACGAAACAAGGATGAAGGTTTTGGAATGGAACGAGATCTTTAAGGTGAGGATACGGGAGCACTACGGTGGCTCTGAAACACTTGAACGGAGAAGTAGACGACAGTAGGGGTTGGGTGACGAAGAGACAGCTGTAGTGAAGTTGGAACGATACGGTGTTTGAACCCTAATCTCTCCAAATCGTCCAATTGTGCCACTCTTTATTTTATATATTTTTTATTTCTAGTTTCCTTTTTTTAATTCAAATAATAATAATTCTGGTGATAATAAAATAGAGATGATTAATTATGGATTGTACTTCAATTTTCTTAAGCCCATTGCAACATTTTTTGGAGAAGACTGAAGCTTATGGACAAAAAGATTTCATTGGGCTGAGTTTAGTTTGGGCTTAATGTCTATTTCAGTTGCTTGCAGCATGCACCCTAATCCAGGCTTTTCACCTCCTGTAGCGTTCATGTTCTATTTCTTGTTAATTCATTTATTTCGATTTTCATTTTAGCAACTGTTTGTGATTTATTCATGATTTTGATTAATTTTCCCCATGATAAAATGATACAGAATAGTAGCATATTTTTTAGAATTTTTGGATTCTCTTTAGAATTTTTATTAGAATTTTCTATTATTTTCATGTTTAATAATCATTTTCGTTACCATTTTAGTTGAGATTTTATGTTAGAATATTGATGCAACTATCGCAATGTTGAATGTTGGGAGATTAATTATTTGATCACTCGCGCGGAGCAGTTTCTGTAGAGTTTTCTTGTCGCTTGCGTGGCTTTAAATAGGCAACGGACCTTCTCCGTTCGATACCATAGTGAATTTATTTATTCCTCATTCACGCGCTTTATTGCTTTCTAGAAATCATGAGAAGTAGGGCTTTACCGTAAACTATGCATGCTAACATCAGGTAGGATTCCCTCTAAATTCCAAATTTAGGTCCACCATTGCATGATAAAATTAGGTTTAAAAATAGGCTAGTCTCCCTTTAACTTTTCTTCCCGTTTCGCATATGCATTTAAAAAAACAAAAACTTTATTTTTCTTACAAACTTCAAAAATACTAAAAATTTACTGACGAGAATCATATATTTGTTAAGTATGTGAGACGATAAGCGGGCTTCTTCTCGACCTTATTGTTCTCTTATTCTGAACCTTGGCATGGCTCAAGTCCCAAAGACTTATTTCATGAATAAGCAGGGAAATGGCTAAAATCTCTCTCTTGAGGTCAAATAGTTGTTATCTACAAGCAAAACACCAATCAATACAAACTCTTTTTGCCTTCGGGCGTTTCTTTCAAACTTTTTTTCAAAAGAGCAAGTTAATTCACTTCTGTACTGTTGCGTAATTCTCCAAAGGTCGAGTTGCGGCAGAAGGAGAAATTAATATTGTTCATTAAAAAATACAAACCAACAAAAACATATGAGCCGAACTACTACTGCTCTGATTCCTTAAAAGGGATACGTAGGCATCGGGGTAGGGCCCGAACGAGCACAATTTTATTTTCCCTACATTTCTTTTCTATTTTCTTTTTTGCATGCATTCTCCCTTCAATAGTATAGTAAATAGTAAGCATAGATTAAACACACCCATAAGATAGATAACAAGAGTGGGTACCGTAGAGTACTACGGGCGTGTGGGGTGCTAATACCTTCCCCTCGCGTAACAGACTCCCTTACTCTTATCTCTCGGTCGCAAGACCGTGACTTCTCTCTTCTCAGGTTTTCTCTATGTTTACCTCTCCCTACACGTGGGATAAAAGACGTTCGATGGCGACTTTATTGTTTGATGATTTTCAGCCGGTTGTTTTAGAGCTCAAAAAGCAACTTCACAAGGAAAAGAGTCTTAATCCATACATTAACACGAACAGGAAGCATCCTTGGGAGACTTGAGTCTTAGGTTTTAGGAGTTAATATTGTTGTCTCTTTGATACCCTTTTGGTGTTTATTGTAAGCCTAAAAGGACATTGTAATTTGAATCCACTAATAAAATCTTTGCTTTTGTTTCCTCTTGGTTAGAAAATTTAAATCTCCTAAGGTCCTTGAAAACATTGCATTTACATATCATTTATCATTTCATAACAGGTTTTTCATACATGTTTCTCAATTTCTCGATGTTTATTTCAGCAGAAAAATGGCCCTCGAACAATATGTCAAGGATCTCCAGGCTCAGCATGCACAATTCCAAGAGACTCTTCTATCTGGAACAGGGGAAGAAAGATCTGATGAAACTCATCGCCAAGAAAAATAAGATCAAGAAGCCGGTTGTTGTCCTCAATATGGGGAGAAGGTTAAAAGGTCCTGCTCAACCAGTTCAAGTGGATGATGTCTCCTCCGAAGAAGACGATAACCAGGAAGAAGATGGTAGAAACATCAAGCATGAAGGAAGGAATAACCAGGGTTATGAGCATGTTCCTGAAGACGAAGACTATTCTAACAAACAGTATCCTCCTGCAGACGACAAGTATAAGCAGTTGGAAGACATGCTCGGGGCTATGGAAATCTAGAAGGTGCCTGGATTGGATTTTGGTGAATTAGGTCTGGTTCCAGGGGTGGTCATCCCCCCATAAGTTCAAGGTCCCCGTATTCGCTAAATATGATGGGGTCTGTTTTCCTAAACTCCATTTAAGGTCGTATGTTCGCAACATCCAACCTCACACTGCTGACCGGAAGTTATGGGTCCATTTCTTCCAAGAAAGTTTAGCCGGCACTCAACTTGAATGTTTCTATCAGTTCGAAGGAACCAACATTCACACATGGGAAGACTTGAATGTTTCTTTCTATAAGCAGTATCAATATAACGCTGACCTGGCACCGAGTCGAGTGCAACTGCAGAATATGTCCATGGGCTTAAATGAAAGGTTCAAGGAATACGCACAGAAATAGAGAGATTTAGCTGGAAGGGTGCAACCCCCTTTGACTGATCGGGAAATGGTAGATATGTTCATGGGAACTCTGACATGCCCATTCTTTAATCTATTGCTCGGAAGCTCGTCGTCTGGTTTCACGAAGATGATTTTGACTGGGGAAAGAATTAAAATCAGTATCAAGGGTGGAAAGATCCCGATGGCTACATCTTCTAATGCAGTGAAGAAGTCATTTGGAGGTAAAAAATAAATCAATGTTGTCTATGGCCAGAAGAGCCATAGTAAAAGTGGCTGCTATTAGTCTGTGGTAGCAGTGTTGATTTCTAATCTGGAGTCTATTCAACAACAACAACAACAACAACAATAGGGTAACCAACGAAGACCAGACGCTCCGCCGAGGAAGTTTATCAAAATTGGCATGCCTTTATCTCAGGAATTACAACATTTGTTGAAGGTTAAAGTCATTTCACTGAGGGATCCTCCTCAGAATCCCAACACCTTCTCTCCAAAGTACAATCCAAACACGAGGTGTGCTTATCATTCGAGTAGTCCTGGGAATGAAACCACAATTGTTGGGCCCTGAAGAGCAAGATTTAGGATATGATCGATAATAAGGAAATTGAGTTCGATCCTCCGGAGACTCCAAACATAATTACTACACCTATTCCCAAGCATGAAAAGGGCATAAGTGATATTGAAGATGTGTTGTATATTACCTCTTTAAATGATGTTGTTACTCCTCTCCCTACAATCAAGAAAAATTTGTTACATGGCGGTTTATTTTCGGTTTATGCTGAAGAATGTTATTGTTGTGCAGTCCAACCCAATGGTTGTAGGTTACTGAAGGAAGGCGTTCAACGCCTGATGAATGAACATGTTATTCTGATTGAAAAAGTTATGTCCACTGAAGATTTATGCCATGATTTGCCTTTTGTATCTGGTACTCCTTTCAGGATCACTTTCAAGGGTCCTGTAAGGATTTTCGCCAATCCAAAAGCTGCTTCGTTAATCATTACAAAACCTGGGCCCATCCCATATTCCTCGGAAAAGGCTATTCCATGGAATTATGGGTCTAACGTCTATTACCACGGCGTTAAACAAGAGTTGTCCGACGAAGATGATGAAGAGGTTGATCCCAACATTGTCAATATTGTGGGGACCAGCAAAATTATTAAAAAAAGAAGGATTTTCTCCCAGGAAATCTCTCCACCTGCTCAAGTCACGGTTACCAAGACAATTATCGAGGCTCGGGGTAAAGAGCCAATGATAGATCCTGCCCAGACGGAGCCACCAAAAGAAGCTACAGTCAAGGATACCTCTGGACAAGATTTAGAAGAGGTTTTGAAGATCATTCATAGAAGCGATTATAAAATTGTTGAATAGATGGGGAAAACCCCGTCCAAATATCCATTTTATCATTACTTCTGTGTTCTAAAGCCCATTCCCAGGCTTTAGTTAAATTCCATAAGACTTCTTATGTTCCGCAAGAAATTTTGGTTGATCAATTTGGAAATTACATGGCGATTTTAACAACTGATAATGGTTTAGGTTTCTCTGACGCTGACTTGACTCCAGAGGGGAGAAATCATAATAGGGCCATGTATGTATCTATTGAATGCAAGGGCACTACGTTGGATCATGTGTTGATTGATATTGGATCTTCTCTGAATGTTCTGCCACAAGGCGCTCTTGACAGGTTATATTATGAAGGGGTTGTGCTGAAGCCCAGTAACATCATAGTTCGAGCCTTTGACGGGTCCAGAAGGATGGTGCATAGAGAAGTGGACCTCGCAATCAAGGTGGGTTCACAGATATTTGAATCCATTTTCTATGTAATGGACATCCAGCTGGCTTATTCTTTTCTATTCGGACGCCTTTGGATCTATAGGGCAGGCGCTGTCACCTCCTTTTTGCACCAGAAACTAAAGTACCCGGTAAAGGGAAAGGTTGTTATTGTCTGCGGACAAGAGGAGTACATGGTCAGCCATCTGAATTCATTCTGATACATGGATATGGACGACGAATTTATCGATACTTCATGTAAGACGTTTGAAGTGATTTCCCCTACTGTTGTTGAAGATGTTTCTAGCATTCTGAAGATCACCAAGACTCCGCACAAGACGGCTTCCTTAAAAGATGCCAAGGCTACTATTAAAGAAGGTGGTAGTACTATTTGGGGTCAGCTTCCTGATATCCCTTACAAATCTGACAATTTTGGTTTTAGCTTTATTGCAGAAGAACAAAGAGCTGTTTGTCGCGCTCGTGTTGGGAGACCTCCATTCTGTATCAGCAACAACGGAGTTAATGCTATAGAAGATACAAATAGTGATTGTGACTTCAACAGTTGGATATTCCTTACCATTGGTGATGGGCTTTGTTGTACCCCAAAATTTTTCCTCTCACTTATCAAGGATTTCCTTACAAGATCTCTTAGACTCAAGACTGCATTAGGGTTTGATCAGCTCAAGACACCTCCTCACGCACTGATGACCAAAATTAGGGTTTGAGTTTGTACAAGTATTTTTGGACTATCAATGCTTCATATGACTTTAAAAGATCATCATGGACCCCCAAGGTTATTCATGTCATGTTTCAAGCTCTGAATCACATTTTTGATCAGTCAATTGGACAGTTGACCTAAAAATCAGCTGTATTGGGAAAAAAGTCAACCATGGCCAATTTTCAATCAAACATCATAATTTTTGATCCACATCAACATCTTAGACTCATATGTATTATTTTATCAATTTTGTACCACAATTCCCTAAGAAATTTGATCAAATCATCAAAAGGGTAAAATGGTCAAAATTAGGGTTTTGACTGAGAAGGGGCAATTTTTTATTTTTAAACTAGAAAATGGTCAATTGGTTTAAGGAATTATCTCAAGAATTTAATTTCATCATCTTGACCTAATGACATGGTTCCAAACATTGCAAATCCATTGGATTGACAGATGAATTTTTCAGTCAATTGATCAAAAGTCAACTGTGCACTGAAAAGTCAAACTTTGACTTTTTGGCCAAATTCAATTGCCAAGGATCATAATTCATCAAAACATGAAAGTTGTTCATCAAGAAACCAAATATTTAAGATTTGGATTTGAAAAGTTGAAAAATTCTAACTTAGAAAATTTTCTAAGTATAGAAAATTTCTTATTTTTTCTCAACTTTAAGCCAAATTTTCACCATGATACAAAATGATTCAAAGGAAGTTCCCAACATGAAAGTTGTATATCTCCATGAAATCTACAACTTTTCTCACACAAATTTTCCTAAAGATGCTTGGATTTCAAGATATTATTTTGTGAATACATGCTCATGAACTAAAATAACTTAGTGAAATTTTGCCCTAGTTAAGCATGTTTTTGACCTAACTTCATGGCAACTTTTCACCTAGTTCCAAGAGGAATATTCAAAAGAATTTCAAAGATGGGTTGTAGAGAACATTACAATCTTTCCAAAATGTCCAAGAAATCCTTGAGATCATTCTTAAGTAGGGAGAATTGAAGAGATGAAGTTGGCAATTTCTCACTTTGGTTTCAAACTATTTCATGAAGAACAAGTTTTCAAATTTGCAAATTGGTTGTACAATCTTCACTTTTCAGGCTTCAAACTCGTTTGTCACTCCACCATTAATGAATTGCACAAGGTTTCATGCCCTAAAGCCAAGCATTCAATGCATTGTACAAGGAAATAACCATTTTTGGAAGAAAGGCAACATTGCCATTTTAGAAAAGCATGCTTTTTGCATTTTTTCATTTCTTGAGCCTTGGACTTGTTCTTTCTGCACAAACCATGTCTCTAAACGTGAGCAAAACGTGTTTAGAGCTTCAATCCACCCTATAAGCTCAGATTGATGCCTTAAGAAGTCACTTCTCACACTTGCTTCAAAAACAAGAAATGTAGCAAGACATATGATCTTGTACTTCTGAGCAAGCACAAGTCCTCGAAACTCTTGCTCTATATAATGAAATCATTTCGCAACTAAAACCATGCATGGCCAAGCCTTGAGACACCTTAGGATCATAAATTGCATAACATGCCTCCAAACTTGCCATTTCTGACTTATGAACTGAATCTTCCATTCCACTCGTGCGTTCTCAGGCCTTTTGCTTTCCCAAGCTTCCTTACCATACAAGTAAACCATCCCATACCTTGAAAAATCACTGTAACTCCATCTTCCCCATTGTTGAAAGTCAAAAACAGAGCAACACAGGTGGACTTCTCCAGACCATTCCATCCACCCTCAAGACAAACTAAGCATTACATTAGCTTCCTAGAGGTTCAAGGAAGCTAACCTGATCATCACAGCATCCTAAAGCAAGCTCATTTTCAAAACACGATTTCCATTTTCAAGGTGAGTTTTCTGTTTTTCTAACTCTTGATACAGGCATAATCAGCTTTCCATTTGTGAATATAGAATATAGACATCATTGCTACGAAGTTGTACATATCCATAGCTTGCATTTATTTGGCCTGTGTTTAGAGAATTTTAAGTTTGAAGTTTCTGAAAAACATTAGGTTAAGAATTAGGGCCAACAAAATTCTCTCTGATCTTGGACTTATAGTTTTAGTTATGCACATGGTTAGAATCGTGAGGTAAAATGCTATAATATTCATGTTATCACTTTCCATTTTTATTGAGAAATGACAAATTACAGGAGGTCCGGCTGGCCAAAGGTTGAAGATGAAGTACAGGGCAAGGAAGCGTTTCATGTTATGTATTTTTGTTTTCATTTAGACTAACGAATGTACAGCCACCCAGTGGTAAGTCAGCGCACAAAAATGCCCTAGGTCACGGGTTCGAGCCTTGGCGCTGCCTTTGCAATTTTTTTCATGTTTTTTTTTTAGTTTTTTTTGTTTGTTTGGAAGTGTGGGCTCCTGGAACTTTGGGCCTTTGTTTTTTTTTCTAACCTCCTACCCCTGTTTGCTTGCAGCACCCCCTGGCCCAAATATTTTATTTAATTATTTTATTTTCATTTTCATTTTATCAAATACATTTTTCTTAATATTAAAAATTACAAAAAATATAAAAATGACAAATATTATACTTTGTTTTATTTTATTTTATTTTCTCTTAAAAAATATTTTTATTTAGTTATATATTATCTATTTTTGTTAAATAAACTAGTAAATTAAATTAAATTAGGTTAAATACTTATTTTTCTTCACACCTATTAAATATTTATTTTGACATATAAAAAGACTAAAATACTTCATAAATACCATACCTTATTTTTCAAGACAAAAATAAAAAAAATACTTAAAGAAATTTATTTCCTTTTAATAAATTAGAATTAGTGTTTAATCAAAATCTTTTCTAAAAAATAATTTCCTTCCTTAATTAATTTAAGTTTAATCTTGATTTGTTTATTAGGTTTAGGTTAAAACTTTTTTTTACATAAAAACCAAACAAAATCTCCTTTGCATTCATACATATTTACATATTTAATTTATTCTGTACATTATTTATTCCAATACTTGTATAAATTCAATTTGGTTGTAATAGATTAATTAGGTTTATATTATTGCAATCCCCATTCATCAATTGTATACCCCCCTCCCATAAGATGTTGTAATAGCGTAGTAATCTTTAAATTTCGCAATTTATCACTTTACATAACATGTTAGTAATTAGGGTTTGTATGGCAAGATAAAATCAACCAAATAGAAAACCCTAATCTAAGACAAAATCAAGCATGAAAATTACACACTTGCACACAAACATCCCTAGGGTTACTCCACTTAGTTGCCTTGTACAAAAATGGTCATATTACTCATGTAAAGTGTCTTAGAAAAAAACAAACAAATATAAGATCATAGACCCTCGATGAAGATATTCAAAGTTTCTTTACAAAATGATATCAGTCCCTTAAAAAAATGCTAAGATACCTTGCAACATTGCTAATCATGGCTATACGATGAGCCACACCCGTCCCGTTTACATCCAAAGACAGGGTTGCTTACCAAATTAATGGTAAGACAACAATGTCAAAGGAAAAGAAAATGAACAAGAAAGACATTTGATTAAGTAGATTAATTTTAGTTACTTGCTCCATTTCAAACAAATATACTTGCTATTTTCAAAACAAACACACATATTTCAAAACATCTTACAAACTTGAAAACATTTTCAAAAAGACAAACATCTTTGTATACATTCTTACAAATGAGAATCATTACAAAGATTTCCTAAACAATGGCCTCTTTTACAAAATACTTTCAAAACCACACAAAGCACAATTTCAAACAAAAGCAAGTGATCTAGGAAGTAACTAAGAGCCCATGGAAAACCATGGATGAAAAGGGTGCTAATACCTTCCCTTTTCATAATCTACCCCCCGAACTCAAGAAACAATCTCAAATGTCTTTCCTGTGATTTTTCATATTTCCTTTTCGATAAAAGAAAAGTCGGTGGCGACTCTTGCTAACCGCAACATTTGCGATAAAATGCAAAACCTTCAAGTCAGTTCTCCCACCGTATCACAGAACTGGCGACTCTGCTGGGGATTATTCTAAAAGTGGGGTTACCTTAGGGTTTAGATCACATTTATTTGCTTACATTGTTTGACTTGTATGCTTTACATTATGGTTCTTTGTTTTGGTTTGAATCCTCTACCCATATTTGGGATACATTATAGGTAAGTTGCAAATACATTGTGGAAATTGTACGGGGTATACCGACATGGTCTAAGCAATATATATGTTAGTGTGACGTATATGTGGGTACCGGTAGCCTTTGAGTTAATCAAAGAGAATACGAGGCCGCTGAGTGATGTCATGAAGCACTAATGAACTTCTAGAAGCTTTACTTGAACAACTTGGTCTTTTAGGATGTAGTGAGATGACCGGCTTTGGTGCAGTCCGAAGTTGGGAGATACTCGATACTACACTCATTGAGGTTTGGTTTCTTGGGATATTCCGGTCGCCATTAAAGAGGCTTGAGCTGAAACAATGACCAAGGAAACAATCCATTGATATTGAGCTCCTTAGAACCTAGTTACTATTACTGCGACAGGTATGAGCCAACTAAACTTCAAGAGGGTACTTACCTATAAAACTCCATGCAAGCCTAAACCTAGAACTTGTTTTCTTTTCTTGTATATGCATACTTGTACATAAAATCATGGACATCATGAACATCATATACATCCACTAACCATTTCAAGGATTTTGGGATTCATCTTTGTTCTTGTTTTGTAGGGAATGGATTCACTTCGCAGGAAAACTATTCAAGTAAACCTTGTAAGAATTCCTCCACAACTTAAGGAGCTAGTTTTGTACCCCAAAAATTGCCTTCTCATTTTATCAAGATTTTCCTCACAAGACTCTTTGGACTCAAGACAGATTAGGGTTTGCTCTGCTCAAGATCTCATCTTGCATTGATGACCTGAAATTAGGGTTTGAGTTTGCACAAGGATTTTTGGACCATCAATGCTTCATGTGACTTTCATACACCATCTTGGATCCCTAATATTGCTCATACCAAGTTTCAAGCCTTGAATCACATTTT
Organism: Vicia faba; assembly: GCA_948472305.1. Classification (NCBI taxonomy): domain Eukaryota; kingdom Viridiplantae; phylum Streptophyta; class Magnoliopsida; order Fabales; family Fabaceae; genus Vicia; species Vicia faba. Next base: position 1,235,469,156 of record OX451735.1, read on the forward strand.
TGCCCAGTCAATTGGACAATTGACCTAAAAATCAGCTGTATTGGGGAAAAAGTCAACCATGGCCAATTTACAGTCAAACTTCATAATTTTTTATCAACAATCACATTATAGGCTCCTATGTACCATTTGATCAAGTTTGGATCACAACTCCTCAAGAAATTTGATCAGATCATCAAAAGGGCAAAATGGTCAAAATTAGGGTTTTGACTGAGAAAGGGCAATTTCTGATTTTTTACCTAGCCAATGACCAATTGGGTTCAAGCATGATTTCAAAGACTCAATAGCATCATCTTGACCTAATCACATAGTTCAAAATATCTCAAATTCATAGGATTGACAAATGAATTTTGCAGTCAACTGATCAAAAGTCAATTGTACACTGAAAAGTCAAACATTGACTTTTTGGTCAAAATCAAGTGTCAAGGGTCATAATTCATCAAGATATGTCAAAATGTGAAACTTGTTGACCAAGAAACCTAAAATTTAAAATTAGGGTTTTAATTTGAAATTTTTCATAATTTAGAATTTTTCTAAGTTATGGAAATTTCTTATTTTTTCCCAACTTTCCACAACTTTTTTACCATGATGCAATTGGATTCAAAGAAAACTTCCAACATGAAAGTTGTATTCCTCCATGAAATATACAAATTTTATTCACAAAGTTTTCCCAAAAGATGCTTGTATCTCAAGTTATGATTTTGTGAATAGGGGTCCATAAACTTTTTAACTTAGTGAAGTTTTGCCCTAATTTAGGCCGATTTTTTACCTAACTTCATGGCAACTTTTCACCAAGTTCCAAGAGGAATCTCAAAATTCATTTTAAATATGTATTGTATAGCATGTTACAAGCTTTCCAAAATGTCAATTAAATCTCCAATATCATTTATGGTTAGGGAGAATCGAAGAAAGGAAAATGGCAATTTATCACTTTTGTTCAAGGCATTTTCACAATGGTTCAAGTTGCAAATTTGTCCTAGCATGCTTGTACTTGGAATTACAGGTCCTAATCCTTTCTAAACTCCATAATTGAATGCTAATTCAGTGGACAATGGATTTATTTTGATCTTTGGAGCATTGTACAATGAATTAATCCATTTATGGCATAAAGTTCATAATACTACTTTCATAAAGCTAGCTTTTTACAACTTTGCAAATCTTGAGCCATGGACCTGATATTTTGTTGCAAACAAGATCCACAAACATCAGGCAAAGTACACCAACCCTTTGAAGCTAACAAGAAGGCCAGTACAGGCCTTTGGCATTGGTCATGTCAACTTTCTTCAAAAGCAAGCAAACTTGCAAAAGTCAAGACAACTTGTGTATCTGTTAAAGGGAAGCCTTAGCATCATTTGAAACAACTTCAGAACTTTGTAACAAGCATAAAAATGAATCCATAGCATCCCAAACACTCTAAAACACCAAAATCACATTTTTATGCCCAAACAGGGCATCATCTACAGAACACTTGCCATTTTAAAACTTACTCGTGCGTTTTTCCTTTCAACCCTTGAAACATCTTCCTTACATCACATCCAAGCTATCCAGGCACCTGTCTTGCAACTGTGAGCTCAGTTTCACACTTCACCATTTTCATTTTGCAAGGTTGCAAGTTGACTCGTGCAAGGAGATTCAAGCATCTAAAAGGCAATCTGAGCATTGGAGAAGCTTGAGGGAACTTTAAGGAAGCTCACACGATCTTCAGGCCTCACTCAAAGTTCCCACATTGCCATATCCAAACTCAACTGAATAAGGTATTTTTCAAAGTTCTATCTCCTTATTTAGGCATCCTTAAGCTTAGGTTTGTGAAGCAAAAATGTAGTCCCTAACTTGCTTAAGATGTACATATGCATAGTTGTCATTTATATCAACTATGCTAAGAGTATTTGGTTGTTGAACATGCTAAAAAAACTAGGTCAAAAATTAGGGCCATTAAAATTCTCTCTGATCTTTGAGAGTTAGGTCATGAATTTTATATCATTGGAATCGTGAGTTTACAAGCTACACTTTTCATGTTATGAGTTTTTGATTTCATGCAAGCTAGAGCAAGATACAGGTTTGGCTCAGAAACGTGCGCAGGAGGGAGTTGAAGGACAGGGACGAAGCTATCCTAGGCCTGGCGCCTTGGGCCTTCTACTTTTCACACCCCTCTGTTTCCTATTTGCACCCCATTGGCCCATTTTTTATATTTTGCATATTTTTTATTTCTTTTGTGATTATTGACTTTATTTTTTTTCTTCTGAACATTAAAAATCACCAAAATAATTTTCTTTATTTTTTGCATTTTTATTTTATTTTATTTTTTGCATAATAAAATAGTTTACTAGAATAAATGGAAATTCATTTTCTTAAAAAATAGTAAAAAAACATTTAAAAATACCATGCATTTTTATTTTATTATTTTTTTCATACATAAAATATTATTTTCACACCAATTTTATTTTTAATACTTGTAAATATTTTTAATTATTTATTTCTTGTACAAAATGAATAAAATAATAATAGAAAACATATTTTCTTTTAAAGCAAAAAAACTAGGGTTTCCCCTTTCAAAAATAATATTATTTTTTCTTATTTTTAGGACTTAAATAATTTATTTTTAACATACATAAAATAAATACAAAAACATTTTTGCATATATACATTTTTTGCATATTTAAATAATTGCTTATTTATTTATTTGTACAATAAATTCAATTGGATTGTAATAGTTTTAGGGTTTTATTTTGAGCAATACCCCCCATTCAAAACTTGTATCCCCCTTCCCATAAAATTGTTGTAATAGTTTAGATTTACTTTACGCAATTTATCGCATTATATACATGTTTAGTAAATTAGGGTTTGTATGATAAGACAAAAATCAAAACAAATAGCATGACCTAATCCAAGACAAAAAGCATGTAAAATGACAACACATTGCACAAGCACCTCTAGGGTTTCACCCACTTTGTTGCCTAAAATGGCCATGGTATGCATGCAAGGTATCTTGGCAAAACAAAACAAAACAAAACAAAAGATCATAGTCCCTCGATGATGCTATCTTGGTTGCCTAAAAACAAATGATCTTAGTCCCTAAAACTTGCTAAGATACTTGGCACCATTGCTATCATGGTCATACGATGACCCACGCCCGTCCCGTTTAACATCCAAAGATAGGGTTGTCTACTAAAACAATGGTAGGTCAACAATATCAAAGGAATAAAAAATGTACAAGAAATACTTTTGAGTAGGTAGATAAGCTTCTAGTTACTTGATCAATTTGCAAACCATCCTTGTTATTTTCAAACAAACACACACATTTCAAAACAATTTCCAAACAACTTTCAAAACATTGAAACATTTTTCAAAAGACAAACATCTTTGTATACATTCTTACGAACGAGAATCATTACAAAGATTGCCTAAAAGATGGCCTCTTTTCAAAATACTTTCAAAACCATACAAAGCACCATTTCAAACAATTGAAAAAGCAAAGCAAGTGATCTAAACAAGTAACTAAGAGCCCATGGAAAACCATGGATGAAAAGGGTGCTAGCACCTTCCCTTTTCATAATCTACCCCCCGAAATCAAAAACAATCTCAAAGGTCTTTCCTGTGCTTTTTTACCTTTCCTTTTGGATAAAATAAAAGTCGGTGGCGACTCTTGCTAAACCGCAACATTAGCAAACACAAACAAAAAACCTCAAGTCAGTTCTCCCACCGCATCACAGAACTGGCGAATCTGCTGGGGACTAATATAAAAGTGGGGTTACCTTAGGGTTTTAGATCACCTTTACATGCTTATCTTACTTTACTTGTTTGCTTTACACTTTGGTTCTATTGTTTGGGTTTGAATCCCCTACCCGGATTTGGGAAACGTTCATAGGTAAATAGCAATACGTTGTGGAAAATGTGCGGGGTATACCGACATGGTCTAAGCAATAGCTATATTAGTGCGACATATTTGTGGGTACCAGTAGCCTTTGAGTCAATCAAAGAGAATACGGGGCCGCTGAGTGATGTCATGAAGCACTAATGGACTTTTAGAACTTTTACTTGACCAACTTGGCCTTTTAGGATGTAGTGAGATGATCGGATTTGGTGCAGTCCGAAGTTGGTAGATACTCGATACTACACTCATTGAGGGTTGGTTCCTTGGAATATTTCGGTCGCCAGTAAAGAGGCTGAATTGAAACAATGAACAAGGAAACAATCCAGTGATATTGAGCTCCTTAGAACCCGATTACTATTTCTAGGACAGGTTGAGCCAACTAAACTTCAAGAGGGTACTTACCTATGAAACCCCATGAAAGCCTAAACTAGGAACTTGTGTGATTTTCTTGAACATATATACTTGTGCATAACATCATGGACATCATGAAGCATCATATGCATCCACTAACAATTTCAAGGATTTTGGATTTTCATCTTTGTTCCTGTTTTGTAGGTTATGGATTCACTTCGCAGGAAAACTATTCAAGTCAACCTTGTAAGAATTCCTCCACAACTCAAGGAGCTAGCTTCAATTATTCCTGAGAATTCTCCATTCTCCGAGAGACATGGTCGTCTACTCGACTTGGTCACCATCAACACTGAAGAGGATATGCTGAAAGTTCTCTTCCAGTTCTTTGACCCTTTGCATCATTGCTTCACATTTCCTAACTATCAACTTGTGCCTACTTTGGAGGAATTTTCTCAACTCTTGAGGATTCCTATTCTCAATCAACTACCCTTCAAAGGTACGAAAAGAGATCCAAAGCCAGAAGAGATTGCTCAAGCCTTACACTTGCACTCCTCTGATGTCACAACACATTGGGAAACTAGAAGTGGTGTCAAAGGCTTCTTGTCAAAGTTTCTGTTTGAGAAGGCCCAAAGCTGTTGGAATTCTTTGGACTTACAAGATTTTGATGAGATTGTAGCTCTTCTCATCTATGGGATGGTCTTGTTTCCTAACCCTGACCAACTTATAGATGTAAGTGCTGTCAAAATCTTCATGGCTCGCAACCCAGTGCCTACTTTGCTTGGGGATATCCTCCACTCTTTTCACACTCGTACAATAAGGAAAAGAGGTGTTCTCATGTGTTGCACTCCTCTACTGGCAAGATGGTTTATTTCTCATCTTCCCCAATCAGTTTTGAAGAATGAGCAAGGTTTGAGGTGGTCACAACGATTGATGACTCTTACACATTCAGACATTCATTGGTGTTATCGATCCAGAGAGAATGTTATCATCATTGACCGTTGTGGGGAATTCCCTAACGAACCTCTACTTGGCATTAGGGGAGGCATTACCTACAACCCCTGCTTATCTCTGAGACAGTTTGGGTATGTCCGAAAGGGATGGCCCCCATGACATGCTAGTTCAAGGCTTGGTTTTCGACTTCGACAATGACAATCAAGGACTTCGACAAAGGTTCATCTGAGCTTGGAGGATGCCCAACAAGGTAGATAGTAAGACGTTGGGACACAAGAATTCCATCCCCCTTGAGCCTTACCTCAAGTGGGTACGAACCCGCGCCCAAAGTCTTATGATGCCTTATCCCTCCATTCTCCCTGTGATTATAAAGCCTGTTGTGGAAGGAGAGGTTCCATACACCCTTCTACATCCTGACATGCCAACATCACTAGAAGATTTACAAAGGAGTTGGATACAGCTCAAGGGAGAGCACGATACTTTCGAAGCCCAATTCTACGCAAGCGAGAAGAAGGTTTTGGAACTCACTCGTCAACTTCATGAAGAGCAAACTCTCAGCACATACATTGCACCAAAGAGGATGTGCAACGTCTTTTTACCTTAGAACTTTGTATTATTTTGCCCATGGGGCATTGATGTACTAACAAATTCTATCTTATTAATATGACGTGTGTTTCTTTTTTGTTTAAAACAAATTTGAATTTCTGAATCCTTGAAAGCATCACATGCATACATATCATTCATCATATGCATAAACAGGTCTTCACACCAAGTTTCCTCATCTCTCTGCTGTTTATTTCAGCAAGATGGATATTGAACAAACGGTCAAAGATTTGCAAGCTCAGAATTCACAATTTCAACAGCTACTTCTGACCTTGGCCAAGGGTCAGGAGGAGTTCAAGACTCTACTAGAGAAGGAAAAAGTGAAAAAGAAGAAGAAGAGAGCTGGTGTGGCTATCTTGGGCAGAAGGTTTAAAGGACAAGCCAGACGGACTTTGGAATTCCCATCAACATCTGAAGAGGGGAAAGGAAAAGGAAAAGGAACTACAGTGCCATCTGAGTCTGAAGCTGAAGAAGAAGAGGACGAGGACTATTCTGAACAGAAGTACCCTCAGGGCGATGATAAATACAAGAACTTGGAAGAACGTCTAGCTGCCATGGAGATACAAAAAGTTCTGGGGCTGGATTTTGAGGAGTTAGGGTTGGTTTCTGGAATTGTAATCCCTCCTAAGTTTAAGGTGCCACTGTTTTCTAAGTATGATGGGGTGTCTTGCCTAAAGATGCACCTACGATCTTATGTCAGAAAAATTAAGCCACATTAGTGGGTCCACTTTTTCCAGGACAGTTTATCGGGGACGCAACTGGATTGGTTCTACCATTTGGAGAGAGCAGATGTCCATAACTGGGAAGATTTGGCAGCTGCATTTTATTAATAGTATCAATACAACGCCTACTTGGCGCCAACCCGTACTCAGCTACAGAGTATGGACATGGCTACCAATGAGGGTTTCAAAGACTACGCCCAAAAATGGAGGGATTTGGCCGGAAGGGTGCAGCCACCTTTATCTGAAAGAGAGCTAGTGGACATGTTCTTGGGGACTCTGTCAGGTCCTTTCTTTAATCACCTGATTGGAAGCTCCTCTGCAGGTTTCACTGAGTTGATTCTAACTGGTGAGAGGGTGGAAGCCGGTATTAGAAGCGGGAAAATTCAGAAAGATTCATCTACCTCTGCTACTGCAAAAAAGCCCTTCATAGGAAAGAAGGAAGTGTCTGCTGTCTATGCCCAGAGAAATCAGGGAAGAATTGAAATACGACCAACTGTGGGGGCCGTTATGATTCAGAAGTCTGCCTCAGACCAGCCGAGAAACAACCAGCCGAGAAATGATCAACCGAGGAATAACCAGCAAAGGGTGGAAAGTCCTGTAAGGAAATTCACCAAGATAAACATGACTCCTACTCAAGTCTTACCACATCTCTTGAAGTTGAACCTGGCCATGCTGAAAGAGGCCCCTAAAAATCCTAACACTACTTCTCCATATTACCATCCCAACGCCAGATGCGCGTACCACTCAGAAAGTCCAGGGCACGACACCAACAACTGTTGGGCCTTGAAGAACAAGATTCAAGATCTAATTGACGCAAAGGAAGTTGAATTTGAAGCTCCTGAAAAGCAGAATGTTATCTCCGCTCCGATGCCGAGGCATGGGCATAATGCCAATGTTGTAGAAGAAGATCTGTTTGCTTCTATTGTAGATGAACTGTCAACTCCTCTCCTAACCATCAAATTGAATTTGTTGAAAGCTGGGGTGTTCCCAGGATGTGACCAAGATTTCCATGCTTGTCTGTCCTCTCCATTTGACTGTCCTTTGTTGAAGAAAGGAATCCAACAATTAATTGATAACAAGGAAATTTTGTTTGAGAAAACTCCTGTCTCACCCATTCCAGTTCCAAAAGTTTCAATAATAACCATATACGCCAATCCTTCCAGGGTTCCTAAAAACCCCGTTAGGATTACATCTGCTCCTATGACTACTCCGTTGAAGATAACAATGCCAGGGCTAACCCCTTACAAAACGGATAAAATGGTACCATGGAACTATGGTGGAGAAATCTACTACCATGGTGTCAAACAGATTGAACAGACCATTGAAGAAGAAAGCTCTGAGGAAAATAATCCCGACATCAGTAACATTGCCGGAACAAGCAAAGTTACTCGTAGTGGAAGAATCTTATCTCCATAGATTACTCCTCCAACAACAGTCTTTGGACCCACGGCCATTCCGAAGATTACACCTATACCAGTAACTGAACCTGCAAGTGTACCCGCCAACAATAACAATACAATTCCCATCCCTGTTTCCGCTACTGAGAAAAAAGGAAAGAATGTTCAAGAGGAGCCTGTCTTGATGAAGGCTCAATCATTAGTCATTCCTGAAACATCCCAGAAAGAGATGGAAGAGATTCTGAGGATTATTAAGAAAAGTGATTATGATATTGTTGAACAACTCGGGCAGACCCCCTCCAAAATATCTATGTTAGCTCTTTTGCTGTGCTCTGAGACACATGCTAAAGCTTTGGTCAAGTTTTTGAAGACGGCCCACGTGCCACAAGAAACCTCGGCTGATCAATTCCAAGAGTGTGTAGCCAGTCTGACAGCTGGCAATGGTTTGGGTTTCTCCAATGCCGACTTAACCTCAAAAGGGAGAAAACATAATGACGCACTACATGTCTCGGTGGAGTGTAGGGGAACCACCCTAGCTCATGTTTTGGTTGATACTAGATCATCTCTAAACGTCTTGCCGAAGAAATCCTTGGATAGACTGGATTATGAAGGCCTAACCCTGAAACCCAGCAATATAATTATCAGAGCTTTTGATGGTTCTAAGGGGATGGTCCACTGAGAGGTGGACATCCCGATCAAGGTGGGTACCCAGACGTTTAATTCAACATTTTACGTGATGGACATCCCTCTTTCCTACTCTTGCCTGTTGGGAAGACCTTGGATCCACCATGCTGGAGCTGTCACTTATACTCTGCATCAAATACTCAAGTACCCTGTCCAGGGGAAAATCATAATTGTTCATGGCGAAGAGGAATACATGATCAGTCATCTTAATTCTTTCTGTTATGTGGAATTAGATGGCGAATTCATAGAGACCCCTTTCCAACACTTTGAAGAAGTCTCTGAAGAGATATCGGCAACCAAGATAGTGTCCTCAACTCCTGTGTTCACAAGACCTCCGCCTTGGATGTCTTCTTTAAAGGATGCTAGGGCAGTTTTGGAAGAAGGAGGATCCACAATCTAGGGGAAGCTTCCAGACTTTCCTTTCAAATCAGACAAATTTGGCTTGGGATTTACTTCGACTGGTTAGAAGGCCGTGCGCCGCTCCCGTGCCGGAGGGCCACCTGTAAAGATCAGCCACCGAGGGGTTAATGCACTAGAGGACAGTGAAGAAGAGGGCAGCTTGGAAGACTGGATTTTTCCTACTGTTGATGGAGGACTGTGCAACTGGGAAGCAAAAGACTTTGTTCTGATTACTTTCATAAATCAGTAATTTATCTTTTCCATTTATGTTGGATCTGTAATAATTCACAAACAATTCGTACTTTTTCAACCTTGTGTCTTACCCGAGGCACATAGGTCCATTTGTAAGGGTTCTTATTTCATTCTCATATGTCATTTTAATGAATCATGGACGCTTTTCATATTTAAAACTTTTGTGCTCATTGTCTTTCTTTTACATTTTGTTGTTTTAAGATGGTTATGCCCTCACACCCACCCACACTCACAAATGCAGGTACCCTTCCATTTCGGAACCCATGGGTAACGATACTGCTATAGCCTTCAGTGACTCTGAAGATCTGATCAACCAAGCTGAATACGAAGGTGGGGAAGATTGTGAGGTGCCAGGGGAATTGGCCAGACTATTACAACAAAAAGAAAGAGCAATTCAGCCTCATGAAGAGCAGTTGGATACGATCAACTTGGGTACTGAGGAGGATATAAAGGAAATCTAGATAGGTGCCAACCTAGAGTCGAGTGTCAAAGAGCGCCTAATTCATCTATTGCATGACTATGTTGAGATCTTCGCCTGGTCATATGAAGACATACCGGGACTTGATACAGACATTGTGGTTCACCGTCTACCCACAAGAGAAGACTGTCCACAGTTAAACAAAAGGTCCGCCGCATGATATCTGACATGTCCGAGAAGATCAAAGCAGAAGTTATGAAGCAGCTCAATGATGGATTTCTGGCCGTTACTTCCTATCCATAATGGGTTGCTAACATTGTGCCCGTGCCTAAAAAGTATGTCAAAGTGAGAATATGCGTGGATTATAGAGATTTAAACAGGGCCAGCCCTAAAGATGACTTTCCACTTCCGCACATCGACATCCTGGTTGACAACACAGCTCAGCACAAAGTATTTTCTTTCATGGACGGATTCTCAGGCTATAACCAGATCAAAATGGCACCTGAGGACATGGAGAAAACTACTTTTGTTACACGGTGGGGTACGTTCTGCTACAAAGTGATGCCATTCGGACTAAGGAATGCCGGGGAGACCTATCAATGTGCCATGGTAGCTTTGTTTCATGACATGATACATCATGAGATAGAGGTCTACGTAGATGACATGATAGCCCGATCACAAACTGAAGAAGAACACCTTGATCACTTGCAAAAGCTGTTTGTCAGGTTGAAGGAGTACAAGCTTAGATTGAACCCAAACAAGTGTACATTCGGAGTCCGGTCTGGTAAACTTCTAGGTTTCATAGTCAGTAACAAAGGCATCGAGGTTAATCCAGCCAAAGTCAAAGCTATACGAGAAATTCCTGCTCCTCGCACAGAGAAGGAAGTCATAGATTTCTTAGGATGCCTAAACTACACTGCTAGGTTCATTTCTCACCTAACATCTACTTGTGAACCAATCTTCAAGCTGTTGAAGAAAGATCAGGTAGTAAAATGGAATGATGACTGTCAAATTGCTTTCGATAAAATGAAGGAGTATTTGCTAGAACCTCCTATCTTGATGCCACCCGTCGAAGCAAGACCGCTAATCATGTATCTGACCGTCCTAGGGAATTCAATGGGGTGCGTACTGGGCCAACATGACGAGTCTGGCCGAAAAGAGCATTCCATTTATTACCTTAGCAAAAAGTTTACCGACTGTGAGACCTGATACTCACTACTCGAGAAAACTTGATGCGCTTTGGTATGGGCTGCTCGCCGCTAAGGCAGTATATGTTGACTCATACCACTTTGCTGATATCTAAGATGGATCCGATCAAATACATCTTTGAGAAGCCTTCTCTATCTGGAAGAATAGCTAGATGGCAGATGATCCTAACGGAATACGACATACAGTACACGACCCAAAAAGCTATAAAGGGGAGTGTGCTAGCTGACCATCTGACTCATCAAGCTGTTGAAGATCACCAATCCATGAGGTTTGACTTCCCTGGTGAGGACATCATGACATTGGACAACATTAAAGATTTCAGACCATATAACGAACCTGAACAAGGATCCCGATGGACCCTGTACTTTGATAGGGCCTCCAATACACTTGGCAACGGTATCGGCGTGGTACTTATCTCTCCAGAAGGTTTCCATACTCCTTTCACAGCTAGAATTTGCTTCAACTATACAAACAACATGGCAGAGTATGAAGCTTGCATCTTTGGACTCAAGGCTTCCATAGACTTGGGAATCAAATCTTTAATTGTGTTTGGGGACTCAGCTTTGGTCATCAGTCAGATCAAAGGAGAGTGGAATACTAAGCATCCAAACCTCATCCCTTACAAAGAACATGTCTTGACATTGCTACCACATTTCGATAAGATTAACTTCGAGCACTTCCCGCGAGAAGAAAATCAGCTAGCAGATGCTCTAGATACAATGTCATCCATGTTTAAACTTAACTGGGATAATGAGGCTCCCCAAATCACCATTGAACGGATGGACGAACCTGCACATTGTCACGAGATTAATACCAAAGAAGTAGTGGACCAGCCGTGGTTTCATGAAGTCAAAAGGTATCTCGAGGCGCAAGAATACCCTGAAGGAGCTTCAGTCAACGACAAAAAGTTCTTAAGGAGATTATCGGCTAAGTTCTTCCTGAGAAATGGCATCCTGTACAAGCGCAATCATGATTCTATTCTGCTTCGTTGTGTAGACAAAGCCGAAGCTGAAAAGATCATGGATGAATTGCATGAAGGTACCTTCGACACTCACTCTAGCGGGCATACGATGGCTAAGAAGATTCTACGGGCAGACTACTGCTGGTCTACCATGGAAGCTGACTGCTATCAACACTCCCGCACTTGTCATAAATGTCAAATCTATGCAGATAAAGTGCACGTGCCTCCTGTTCCTCTAAATGTATTAACAACTCCTTGGTTGTTCGCTATGTGGGGAATCGACATGATTGGAGAGATCAAGCCTACAACATCCAATGGACACCGTTTTAATCTGGTGGCCATTGACTACTTCACCAAGTGGGTCGAAGCAGCGTCCTTCGCATCCATTACCAAGAATGTGGTTGCCCGTTTCATAAAACAGAACCTTATTTTCCGGTACGGTATCCCCTAAAGGATCATCACTGTCAACGGTACAAACCTTAACAATACTATGATCACCGCTTTTTGCAAGCAGTTCAAGATTCAACATCACAATTCATATCCCTATCGACCAAAGATGAATGGTGCAGTCGAAGCTGCGAACAAAAATATCAAGAGGATCATACAAAAGATGACAGTCACCTACAAGGACTGGCATGAGATGTTACCGTTTTCTCTTCACGGGTACCGTACCACGGCACGCACATCAACTAGGGCAACACCCTATTCTTTGGTATATGGCATGGAGGTTGTTTTACCTATCGAGGTTCAGATTCCCTCTTTGAGAATCATGAAGGATGCTGGTTTGAGTGAAGACGATTGGATTCAGACCCGGCTTGATCAGTTGAACTTAATTGACGAGAAAATACTTATTGTTGTTTGCCACGGTCAGACGTATCAAAATCGTATGATCAAGGCTTTCAACAAGAAAGTCAGATGCCAGGTATATCAAGTCGGGGATCTGGTAATCAAGCGCATCATTTTTCCACAAAGTGATCCCATGGGTAAATGGACTCCTACTTATGAAGGACCATTTGTAATCAAGAACATATTTTCTGGTGGGGCAATGATCTTAACCACCATGGACGGCGATGATCTGCCGCACCCTGCGAATGCAGACATGGTCAAAAGATACTACGCATAAATGACCCGCTAGGTTGACACACCTAGGCAAAAAAAGGGGCATCCCGGTGAATCGAAAACCCGAAAGGGCGGTTCAGGCAAAAATTAGGGATAAATAAAAAAATATGTACACCCGGCAAGTTGAAAACCCAAAAGGACGACTTGGGCAAAAAAGGGTTTCCCGGTGGACTGAAAGTCTGAAAGGGCGATCCAGGAAAAAGTTATGGAATTAAAGCGTATGACTATGTCTCGCCAGATCACTTTAAGGACAATCTCTTCACAAACAAGCTCTGAGCTTCTGATCAATCCAATCATATTCGGACGAAGCAACGGATGGACAAGATATTCGGAGTTACGAAGGCTATAACAGAATGGGAACCCCATGGGATTTTATTTTTCACACATAGCTATCTTTCTTTGTATAAATTTTTCTTACTTTTATGACACCATCCTCTTACTAGGATGTCTGTCTCCTTTGTATAAAACACTTACTCAAAGTTAATACAAAGATATCTCTTTCAAAGTACAAAAACTATTTATCTTTTTCTTTTTTACACTTGTGTTTTTATTTGCAAAAACGTCCAATGATTCATTGATGAACATATGCATTTGAACATAATTACTGTTTACACATAAACAAAGTGGAAAAGAATAATTACTGACAGACTGAAAGGATAGGAAAACGTCTTTAGGCTATTCCAGGAGCAATCCCTATGGTACATCATCTAGATCCCCAGCGGAGCCAATACCTTGAAATACAGATCCCCAATGGAGTTATAATTTCAAACCCTTAATCCCCATCAGAGTTAAAACTTCAAACTCCCAGATCCACAGCGGAGCAAAAACTTTGAGTTACAGATTCCTAGCGGAGATGAAACCTTCTTCCCCAGTCGAGTCAAGATTTCCAACTACCAATCCCAAGCGGAAACCATCCAGTTAATCCAATTTCCCCAGCAAGTTATCTTGAAACCTGGAAATCAACCAGATAACAGTTAACTTTTGTCTCTCCACAACCTAGGATAACTTCCCAGTAGAGTGGCAGACGACCGAAAACTCCTGAACTTACTCTCCAGCAGTAAGCCTTCTTCCCCACAGGGATCAAACTCCCCAGCAGATTTAAGATTCTCATTCTCATTTCCCCAGTGAAGTCACCAAAGTTTTCATTACTCCTCAACAGAATGAAGATTCTCATTCTTAGTTCACCGCAGAAATCATCAGAATTTCCCTATTCCCCAGCCGAGTAAGGATTTCCTTTGTATAAATCCCCAATAAAAGTCATCAAAATTCTCTGGATTCCCCAAGCAGTTTGGAATTACTCTCACAACAGTTTTATGACAATACTCCAACTTCAAGACATGAAGGATCCTTATATCCCCACAGAAGTTGTCAAGATTTTTTCTATCCCCAACAGTCGCCCAGGATTTCTCATCCTCAGCAATCAAAGATTTTGAATCTCCAACAGCGGTCAAGGATTTATTTTCCCCGGTAGTAGTCAAAGATTTTATTATCCCCAGTTGTCAAGGATTTATTTTCCTCAGCAAGACAACAAATCAGCTTACATGCGCATACATTACATCCATATATCATAAACATTGATAAAACACATTTATTGCATCATACATTTCATGCAACATAACTCTGTGTTTCAGCTAACATTTTACCCTTTTCAGGATAAGATTAACAAGCTATCATTAACAGTATACAATCATGATACAGTACAGATACACTCCAGACGCGGAAGTCATTTTGTTGCTCATTCAGATTCAGATTTCAGATACAGTTCAGATACGCTCCAGATACGGATGCCATCCTGTTACTTATTCAGATTTCAGCTATCAGATACAGATTAGATACGCTCCAGACACTTAAGCCATTCTATTTCTCATTCAGATTCGACTATCAATTTCTAGTCCAGATACACTTCAGACACGGAAGTCATTCTATCACTTATTCATATTCTAGTTCAGATACGCTCCAGACGCGGATGTCATTCTGACCCTTATTCAGTTTACCGATTCAGATACAACACAGATATGCTCCAGACACAGAAGTCATTTTGTTGCTCATTCAGACTCAGATCTCAGACACAGTACAAATACGCTCCAGACACAGTTGTCATTCTATCACTTATCCTGATTCTCCCCAGCTAAGAGACGCTCCAGACACGAATGTTATTCTATTGCTCATACAGCTCAGAAACGCTCCAGACACGGATGCTATTCTAGTGCTTATTCAGATTCAACATTCAGATACAGCTAGGAGACGCTCCAGACACGGATGCTATTCCATTGCTCATTCAGATTCAGTCTCCAGATACAACTCAGACACGTTTCAGACGCGGATACCATTATGATAATTATTCTTTTGACTTACAACTTACAATTCAGCAAACATTCTTGGATGCCATCTTTAAGCCCATATACAAAAAGATTCTATCACCTCTCCAAATGGCATCTTTAAGCCCATTCCTTCAACTACATTTTGACGAGTGCAAATTTACGGGCACTCTAGTGTCCAATCATCTCTTACCTTCGAGTAACGAACGGCAAAACTCACCAATCTAACTCTTCAGGTTCAAGAAGATTGAACAGGGGCAGTTGTTATACCCCAAAATTTTCCCTCTCATTTTATCAAGATTCTCCTCACAAGACTCTTTGGACTCAAGACAGATTAGGGTTTGCTCTGCTCAAGATCTCATCTTGCACTAATGACCTAAAATTAGGGTTTGAGTTTGCACAAGTATTTTTGGACCATCAATGCTTCATGTGACTTTCATACACCATCTTGGACCCCTAAGATTGCTCATACCAAGTTTCAATCCTTGAATCACATTTTTGCCCAGTCAATTGGACAGTTGACCTAAAAATCAGCTGTATTGGGGAAAAAGTCAACCATGGCCAATTTACAGTCAAACTTCATAATTTTTGATCCACAATTACATTATAGGCTCCTATGTACCATTTGATCAAGTTTGGATCACAACTCCTCAAGAAATTTGATCAGATCATCAAAAGGGCAAAATGGTCAAAATTAGGGTTTTGATTGAGAAAGGGCAATTTCTGATTTTTGACCTAGCCAATGACCAATTGGGTTCAAGCATGATTTCAAGGACTCAATAGCATCATCTTGACCTAATCACATAGTTCAAAAGATCTCAAATGCATAGGATTGACAAATGAATTTTGCAGTTAACTAATCAAAAGTCAATTATACACTGAAAAGTCAAACTTTGACTTTTTGGTCAAAATCAAGTGCCAAGGGTCATAATTCATCAAGATATGTCAAAATGTGAAACTTGTTGACCAAGAAACCTAAAATTTCAAATTAGGGTTTTAATTTGATATTTTTCATAACTTAGAATTTTTCTAAGTTATGGAAATTTCTTATTTTTTCCCAACTTTCCACAACTTTTTCACCATGATGCAATTGGATTCAAAGAAAACTTACAACATGAAAGTTGTAGTCCTCCATGAAATCTACAACTTTTATTCACAAAGTTTTCCGAAAATATGCTTGGATCTTAAGTTATAATTTTGTGAATAGGGGTCCATAAACTTTTTAACTTAGTGAAATTTTGCCCTAATTTAGGCAGATTTTTTACCTAACTTCATGGAAACTTCTCACCTAGTTCCAAGAGTAATCTCAAAATGCATTTGAAATATGGATTGTAGACAATGTTACAAGCTTTCCAAAATGTCCAAGAAATCTTCAAGATCATTTATGGTTAGGGAGAATCGAAGAAAGGAAAATGGCAATTTATCACTTTTGTTCAAGGCATTTTCACAATGGTTCAAGTTGCAAATCTGTCCTAGCATGCTTGTACTTGGCATTACAGGTCCTAATCCTTTCTACACTCCATAACTGAATGCGAATTCAGTGGACAATGGCTTTATTTTGATCTTTGGAGCATTGTACAATAAATTAATCCATTTAGGGCATAAAGTTCATAATACTACTTTCATAAGCTAGCTTTTTACAACTTTGCAAATCTTGAGCCATGGACCTGATCTTTTGTTGTAAACAAGATCCACAAACATCAGGCAAAGTACACCAACCTTATGCAGCTAACAAGCAAGCATGTATAGTCCTTTGGCATTGGTCATGTCAACTTTCTTCAAAAGCAAGCAAACTTGCAAAAGTCAAGACAACTTGTGTATCTGTTAAAGGGAAGCCTTAGAATCATTTGAAACAACTTCAGAACATTGTAACAAGCAGAAACACGAATCCATAGCATCCCAAACACTCTAAAACACCAAAATCAGATTTTTCTGCCCAAACAGGGCATCATCTGCAGAACACTTGCTATTTCAAAACTTGCTCGTGCGTTTTGCCTTTCAACCCTTGAAACATCTTCCCTACATCACATCCAAGCTATCCAGAACCCTGTCTTGCAACTGTGAGCTCAGTTTCACACTTCACCATTTTCATTTTGCAAGGTTGCAGGTTGACTCGTTCAAGGAGATTCAAGCATCTACAAGGCAAGCTGAGCATTGGAGAAGCTTGAGGGAACTTCAAGGAAGCTCACACGATCTTCAGGCCTCACTCAAAGTTCCCTTATCCAAACTCAACTGAATAAGGTATTTTTCAAAGTTCTATCTCCTTATTTAGGCATCCTTAGGCTTAGGTTTGTGAAGCAAAAATGTAGTCCCTAACTTGCTTAAGATGTACATATGCTTAGTTGTCATTTATATTAACTGAGCTAAGAGTATTTGGTTGTTGAATATGTTGAAAAAACTAGGTCAAAAATTAGGGCCATTAAAATTCTCTCTGATCTTTGAGAGTTAGGTCATGAATTTTATATCATTGGAATCGTGAGTTTACAAGCTACACTTTTCATTTTATGAGTTTTTGATTTCATCCAAGCTAGAGCAAGATACATGTTTGGCTCAGAAACGCGCGCAGGAGGGAGCTGAAGGACAGAGACGAAGTTGTCCTGGGCCTGGCGCCTTGGGCCTTCTACTTTTCACTCCCCCTTGTTTCCTATTTGCACCCCTTTGGCCCTTTTTTATATTTTGCATATTTTTTATTTCTTTTGTGATTATTGACTTTATTATTTTTTTAGAACATTAAAAATCACCAAAATAATTTTCTTTATTTTTTGCATTTTTATTTTACTTTTATTTTATTTTTTGCATAACAAAATAGTTTACTAGAATAAATGGAAATTAATTTTCTTAAAAAATAGTTCAAAAACATTTAAAAATACCATGCATTTTTATTTTATTATTTTTTTTCATACATAAAATATTATTTTCACACATATTTTATTTTTAATACTTGTAAATATTTTTATTTATTTATTTCTTGTACAAAATGAATAAAATAATAATAGAAAACATATTTTCTTTTAAAGCAAAAAAACTATGGTTTCCCCTTTCAAAAATAATATAATTCTTTTTTCTTATTTTTAGGACTTAAATAATTTATTTTTAACATACATAAAATAAATACAAAAACATTTTTGCATATATACATTTTATTGCATATTTAAATAATTGCTTATTTATTTATTTGTACAATAAATTCAATTGGGTTGTAATAGTTTTAGGGTTTTATTTTGAGCAATATCCCCCATTCAAAGCTTGTATCCCCCTTCCCATAATATTGTTGTAATAATTTAGATTTACTTTACGCAATTTATCGCATTATATATATGTTTAGTAAATTAGGGTTTGTATGATAAGACAAAAATCAAAACAAATAGCATGACCTAATCCAAGACAAAAAGCATGTAAAATGATAACACATTGCACACAAGCACCTTTAGGGTTTCACCCACTTTGTTGCCTAAAATGGCCATGGTATGCATGCAAGGTATCTTGGCAAAACAAAACAAAACAAAACAAAAGATCATAGTCCCTCGATGACGCTATCTTGGTTGCCTAAAAACAAATGATCTTAGTCCCTAAAACTTGCTAAGATACTTGGCACCATTGCTATCATGGTCATACGATGACCCATGGTCGTCCCGTTTAACATCTAAATATAGGGTTGTCTACCAAAACAATGGTAGGTCAACAATATCAAAGGAATAAAAAATGTACAAGACTTTTGAGTAGGTAGATAAGCTTCTAGTTACTTGATCAATTTGCAAACCATCCTTGCTATTATCAAACAAACACACACATTTCAAAACAATTTCCAAACAACTTTCAAAACATTGAAACATTTTTCAACAGACAAACATCTTTGTATACATTCTTACGAACGAGAATCATTACAAAGATTGCCTAAACGATGGCCTCTTTTCAAAATACTTTCAAAACCACACAAAGCACCATTTCAAACAATTGAAAAAGCAAAGCAAGTGATCTAAACAAGTAACTAAGAGCCCATGGAAAACTATGGATGAAAAGGGTGCTAGCACCTTCCCTTTTCATAATCTACCCCCCGAACTCAAAAATAATCTCAAAGGTCTTTCGTGTGCTTTTTTACCTTTCCTATTGGATAAAATAAAAGTAGGTGGCGACTCTTACTAAACCGCAACATTTGTAAACACAAACGCAAAAACTCAAGTCAGTTCTCTCACCGCATCACAGCTAGCTTCAAGGATCCCTGAGAACTCTTCATTCACCGAGAGACATGGTCGTCTATTCAACTTGGTCACCTCCGACACAGATGAGGATAGGATGAAGGTGCTCTTTCAGTTCTTTGATCCTTTGAACCATTGCTTCACATTTCCCGACTATCAACTTGTGCCTACTTTGGAAGAATTCTCCCAACTCTTGAGGATTCCTATTCTCAATCAACTACCTTTCAGCGGTACGGAAAGAGATCCAAAGCCAGAAGAGATTGCTCAAGCTCTACACTTGCACTCGTCTGATATCACAACTCATTGGGAAACAAGGAGTGG
Organism: Vicia faba; assembly: GCA_948472305.1. NCBI lineage: Eukaryota > Viridiplantae > Streptophyta > Magnoliopsida > Fabales > Fabaceae > Vicia > Vicia faba. The sequence continues at coordinate 1,235,488,925 of OX451735.1, forward strand.
TGTCAAAGGCCTCCTAGAAAAGTTTCTGTTTGAGAAAGCCCAAAGCTGTTGGAATTATTTGGATTTGCAAGCCTTTGAGGAAATTGTGGCTCTCCTCATGTATGGGATGGTTTTGTTTCCAAATCCTGCCCAACTCGTAGATGTGAACACCGTCAAAATCTTCATATCCCGCAACCCGGTGCCTACTTTGCTAGGGGACATTCTACACTCTTTTCACACTCGCACTATGAGGAAAAGAGGTTTCCTTATGTGTTGCACTCCTCTCTTGGAAATATGGTTTATTTCTCATCTTCCCCAATCAGTCTTAAATAATGATCAAGGTTCAAGGTTGTCACAAAGGTTGATGACGCTCAAGCATTCAGACATTCATTGGTGCTCCCGTTCCAAAGAGAATATTATCATTGTCGACCTTTGTGGAGAATTTCTTAATGTCCCTTTACTTGGAATTAGGGGAAGAATCACCTACAACCCATGCTTAGCCTTAAGGCAGTTTGGTTATGCCCGAAGGGATGGCCCGCACGAGATGCTGATTCAAAGTTTGGTATTCGACTACGACAACGACGATCAAGGTCTTCACCAAAGATTTATCCGATCTTGGAGGATTATAAACAAGGTGGATAGCAAGACTTTGGGGCACAAGAATTCCACCCCTCTTGAGCCTTACCTCAAATGGGTACGAACTCGCGCTCAGAGTCTTATGATGCCTTACCCCTCCATTCTCCTGGTAATCATTGAGCCTGTCAAGGAGGGAGATGTTTCGTACACTATCCTACATCCAAACATGCCCACATCCCTTGAAGACCTACAAAGGGATTAGATACAACTCAAAGGAGGGAGATATACTTTTGAAGCCCAATTCTACGCAAGCGAGAAGAAGGTTTTGGAGCTCACTAGGCTACTTCATGAGGAGCAGGCTCTGAATGCCTACATTGCACCAAAGAGGATGCACACTACTTTTCTATCTTAGAGTTTTGTATTATTTTGCCCAAGAGGCATTAATGTACTCAAACTTTATCTTATTAATATAATGTATGTTTCTTTTTCTGTCTAAAACAAATTTGAATCTTTGAAATCCTTGAAAACATTGCATATGCATATAGCATTCATCATAACATAAGCAGGTTTTTGCAACAAGTCTCCTCATCTCTTTACTGTTTATTTCAGTAAGATGGATCTCGAGCAAATAGTGAAAGATCTCCAAGCTCAGAATACGCAGTTTCAACAGTTTCTCATGACCCTGGCCAAGGGGCAAGAAGAGTTGAAGACTCTACTGGATGAAGAGAGGAAAAAGAAAACAAAGAAGGTGACTGGAGTCTTAAACATGGGGAGAAGATTTCAGGGGCAGACAAGAAGGACCTTGAATTTTGCAACAACATCCGGTGAAGGAGAAGGTAAAAGCAAGGAAACAGTTGTCCCGTCAGAATTAGAAGAAGAGGAGGAAGAATAGGAAGACTACTCTGAGGAACAGTATCCTCCAGCTGATGACAAGTACAGGCATCTCGAAGAGCGTTTGAGCGCGATGGAAATACAAAAGGTGCCAGGCTTAGACTTTGAAGAATTGGGAATAGTGTCGGGGATTGTGATTCCTCTGAAATTCAAAGTTCCTATGTTTGCAAAGTATGATGGAGTGTCATGCCCTAAAATGCATCTCTGATCATATGTGAGGAAAATTCAACCCCACGCCGCTGATAAAGACTTATGGGTGCACTTTTTCCAAGACAGTCTGTCTAGAATACAACTCGACTGGTTTTACCAACTAGAAAGAGCCAACATCCACAATTGGGAAGATCTTGCCGCAGCTTTCTACAAGCAATATCAATATAATACTGATTTGGCACCTACCCGTACTCAACTCAAGAGTATGGCCATGGTTTCCAATGAAGGTTTCAAGGATTACGCACAAAAATGGAGAGATTTGGCTGGAAGAGTTCAACCCCTGTGATCGGTGGGAATAGAACTGACTGTTTTTTGGAATGCTGGTTCGCATTTGCGTTTGTTTTTGCAAAATGTCGCGGTAAGCAAGAGTCGCCACCGTCTTTTATTTTATCCAACAACGAAAGGACAAAGGCACAGAAAACTTCCTTTTTCGAGATGTTTCTCGGGTTCGGGAGGTATATTATAGAAAGGGAAGGTGTTAGCACCCTTTCTATCCGTGGTTATCCACAGGCTCTTAGGTACTTGCTCATTGTGTTTTCAAAAGTTTACTTTTCTTTGTGTTTGTGGGTTTGAAAGAGTTTTTTTGTTTTGAAAGGGGTGTAAGTGCGAAAAGTTTTATTTTGTTTTAAAAGGAGCAAGTACTTAAGAACCATCTACCTACTCGAAAAAGGAATTAATTAGTACAAATGTCCTTTAGACAATGCTAGCCCACTATTGATGAGTAGGTAGCATCGTCGTTGGAGTATTGAGGGTCAATTCGATTAAGGGACGTATGGTCACTAAAGCAATGTTAGGACGCCTTAGCGGTAACCCTAATGTCTTAGATCATTTTATCTGAGGCAACCGTTTCGAGGCAACTATGATCTTTGGACAAGAGGGCGACCTCTAAAACTTCCTATACTCAATGACCACGTTCGAGGCAACCAAGTGAGGTGTACCTAGGGGTGTTCAAATCCAAACCAATCCAAATAAAAAACCGAAAACCGATCCAAAAAACCGAAAACCATAAAAAACCGAAAGTTATTGATTGTATTTGGATGTTATTTTATGAAAACCGATCGGTTCGGATTGGATTTCGGATGAATTTTTTGATACTTATTTACTTTTTATTAGTATGACATGTTGTGTGAATTTATTATTAGATGATAATAATTTTTTTAATAATATTTATTAGTTTGGTATAATCTATTTATTTTTATTATTTCAAGCATAATCAATCACTCTCATTTTGTAATATTAACTTTTAATATACTATATGTTATATATTATATCAAATCTATGATTTATTAGTAGTTTTATAATATTAATAAAAATATAATGTGTAATTTGGATATCTAAAAACCGATCCAAATTAAACCGCATAAAATTGGATCGGATCAGATTGGATTTTTTTAAATATATTATCCAAAACCAAACCTAACCTTAAGTGAATTAATCTTTGGATCGGATGAGTTTTTGCTTTAAAACCGATCCAAACCGAACCGCGAACACCCCTAGGTGTACCCTAAGAGTGCGCATGTGCGAGTGTGTTGTTTTCGGTTTATTTTATCTTTGTACATGTCAATGGTTATCTATGTTGATTTTAAGTTAAACATTCAATCTTGTCATGCATTCCCTATTATCAAACATCTAACAGTTTATAAGTTGCGGAAATTAAATTGCCGAAATTAAACTAACTATTACAAGGCGGTGGGGTATTTACATCGCCAAAAGCAACCATTGAAATTAAAACGCGGAAAATAAATAAAGCGGTAAAAATATTTAAAGTCCTAATTATCTATTACAAACCGGAGACAAGTACATTAATATGATAAAAATAAACAATTGCGTGCGGAAAATTAAATCGAGCGCAAAGTTCTAGGGTTTTGACCCTTTTTTTTAAAGAAAGCATTTTTTTATTTATTTTTGGATTAAAAAGAAGTTAGATCTAAGTTAATAATTAAATTAATAAACTAATTAATTAATTAAAATATTTTTGGATTTTTGAGTATTTAAAGAAATAAAATAAATTAATCAAAGCTAATAAAAACCTAATTATCTAAATTAATTTTAATTATTGCAAAAATATTAAAATTATTTCCTAATTAAACTAAATTAATTGAATTAATATTTATTTACAAAAATAAAGTGTTGAATTTAATTTTAATAAATAAAATATATTTTTTTGTTTTTGATTTTATTAAGAAAAAAGATTAATTGGTTAGTGATTAATAAAAAGAATAACAATTAATTAATTAAAGGAAAATAATAAAAATAGAGAGAGAGTTTAGGAGTATACGGGCCTGATTGGAGGGGTGAAACAGCTGTTGGCGTCATGTGTAAACTGTTTTGTTTTAGCCATTTTTGTTTTGGCTTTTGGCCATTTGTGTTCTGGCGTCAACGTTCCTTAACCTTCTCAGGATGTCTGTCTCGCCATGTATTTGTGTCATGTATAAACTGTTCTGTTTTGACCATTTGTGTTTTGGCTTTTGGCCATTTGTGTTTTGGCCTCAACGTTCCTTAATGAACCTACATGGGATCCTGTCTAAATCTGCAGTGTTGAATCTCATGAACACATTAAATAAATTACTATATATCATAAAATACGAATAAAGCCAATATATGAAGAAATTTAATGTTTAGGCCCAATATGACATGTATGAATGATTATACCCTTTTGATCATGGAGATCAAATCAGCCTTACCCTTGGAGAAGTAGTGATATAAATTCTTTTATGCCTTTTGATCATGGAAATCAAGTCAGCCTTACCCTTACGGGAGAAGTAGTGAGATGTTGGTTTGTAACTGGGATGGCTTGTTTGTAGTGAGATGTTGGTTTGTAACCGGGATGGCTTGTTTGTAGTGAGAGAGAGATTATTAATAAGGATTTCAAGGTTTTAGGGTTCTTGAAAGAATTTGATATTTTGACAGCGTTGTGGCAAGGTTTTTTTTCTCTCCTTCTTGTTTGTGAAAGGAATGGGATTATATAATAGAAATTAGAGAGCAAAAAATGGGCTTTGAATGTGCAATTGGGCCTCCAATATTCACTTGAGTTCGTCAATTTCCAGGCCAAATCGTAGGTACTTAAGTGCAATTTTTGAAGATTAAATATGAAAACAAAATATAGCCGACATCGAGAGCTAACTCCTGTCCGAAAATCGGCTCAATCGGATAAACGGTGAATTAGTTATGAATTTTTGAAGTTTCAGCTCAGAAAAACTTATTTTGGGCTCCAGTGTCGACTCTGACATGTTCTTCAATTAAAAACTGGTATTGATTGGAGCATAATCTGGTCTTGACTTTTGAAGCAAAGTTGTAGATCTATGAGTCAATGACCTTGTGTAAAAATATGGGCCCAATCAGATAAAAATTGACCGAGTTATGAATTTTCGAAGTTTCAGCCCAGATGAAATAATATTCAGCATTCAGGATTTTCGGCAAGTCACGCACTCTGAGCAAAAAACGAAGTCCTTTTGAATACCGTTTGAACTCAATACCTTCTGTGAAAATGTAGCCAACTCAATTTGTGAAATTTTGGCGCCGGAACCAGCTCGATACGATGAAAATCGACCAAGTTATGATTTTCTGAACATGACCCAAATAAACTTCTGTCACAAATTTTATGTACGAAAATACTTGATAAATCCACATTTTTGAAGACTTTCTGATCGAAATTGGCTTCCATCCATGAGAGATGAAAACATAGATGACGTCAAGATGGAATTTTGGCCACTGGAACGGGTTCAAAATGAGCCACGATCTTCAAGTTATGAATTTTTTAGCGCGTAAAAACTGCACTTTCAGCACACTTTTTCACCATATTTCTTCGAGAAAACTCAAACAGTCGGATACCTTCTTTAAAGAATTGACTCTTGAGCTGAACCTGAATTTGAGAATAAGTTATCAGAGATATCTTGGCGAAAGAACACCTGAATATGACGCGCCGGGTTGGACTTGTTAATCTTTCTTGACATGTCTTGAGAAATATGGGAGGGAAAATTTTGGGGTACAACAGTTGCCCCTGTTCAAGCTTCTTAAACCTGAGGATATAGATTGGCGTTTGGGTCTTTCGTGATCCGAAGGTGGAAGATGATTGAACACTAGAGTGCCCAGAAATTTGCACTCGCATGAAGTAGTATTTGTCTTGTGATGTCGGGAATGGGCTTACAGATGCCATCTGTAGATTGATGATGGGAGATGGGCTTAACGATGCCATCCGAAGGAGTGTCGATCGCGTAAGAGATTCCTTAGCGAGAGCTTGTATACCTGTTGTTGAGGGAGATTCCGCTGGGGAATGATGTTCTTTGTCTTAGGAGAAATAGAACTTTAGGAGCTTCGGTCGTCCGTTATTCTACTGGGGAATCATCTCTGTTGAATTTTAGGAGCTTCGGTCGTCCGTTATTCTATTGAGGAATCATCTTTGTTGAAGAGGTAAGAGTGAACTACTATCTGGTCGCAACCCAGGCTTCATGGTGATAAGACCGACTGCTATCTGATCGTAATCCAGGCTTTACAGTGACTTACTGGGGAGATGAGATTAAACTTGTTATCCGGTTGTAATCTAGGCTTTGCAATACCTCACTTCTTATCTGGTCGAAATCCGGGCTTCAGAATAAATCAAGTGGTTATCCAGTCGCCTCCGGGCTTCAACTTGAATTAAGGGCACACTAATATCCGGCCGACTCCGGGCTTCTTAGTAACTGTCCATGTAAACTGCTATTTGGTCGGAATCCAAGCTTCACAGTGTCTTGTACCGCTATCTGGTCATAATCCAGGCTTCACGATGTGTTATACCATTATCTGGTCGAATCCAGGTTTCATGGTGTCATGTACTTCTATCTGGTCGAATCCAATCTTCACAATACCTCACTTCTTATCTGGTCGAAATTCAGGCTTCAGAACAAATCTAGTAGTTATCCGGCCGCATCCGGGCTTCCCTTTGACTGTTGGGTTTACTAGTATCCGGTCGAATCCGGGCTTCATAGCAACTGGCTGGGTAAACTGTTATTTGGTCGTAATCCAAGCTTCACAATACCTCACTTCTTATCTGGTCGAAATCCAGGCTTTAGAACAAATCAAGTGGTTATCCGGCCGCATCCGGGCTTCCCTTTGACTGTTGGGTTTACTAGTATCCGGTCGAATCTGGGCTTCATAGCAACTGGCTGGGTAAACTGTTATTTGGCGTAATCTAAGCATCACAATACACCACTTCTTATCTGGTCAAAATCCAGGCTTCAGAACAAATCAAGTGGTTATCCGGCCGCATCCGGGCTTCCCTTTGACTGTTGGGTTTACTAGTATCCAGTCGAATCCGGGCTTCATAGAAACTGGCTGGGTAAACTGTTATTTGGTCGTAATCCAAGCTTCACAATACCTCACTTCTTATCTGGTCGAAATCCAGGCTTCAGAACAAATCAAGTGGTTATCCGGCCGCATCCGGGCTTCCCTTTGACTGTTGGGTTTACTAGTATCCGGTCGAATCCGGGATTTATAGCAACTGGCTGGGTAAACTGTTATTTGGTCGTAATCCAAGCTTCACAGTGTCCCTTAACGCTATCTGGTCGCAATCCAGGCTTCACGATGTATCATACCACTATCTGGTCGAAACCCAGGCTTCGTAGTACTCTTGGTTGCTATCTGGTCGTAATCTAGGCTTCACAATAACTTGTTGAGTTGTTATGCGGTCGTGATCCGAGTTTCACAGCTTGTGTTTATGATATACCACTATCTGGTCGAATCCAGGCTTCATGGTGTTTACTGAGCTGCTATCCGGTCGTAATCCGGGCTTCACGGCTCACTGGGGAATAAACTATTATCCGGTCGTTCTCCGAGCTTCATAGCTTACTTTTGAGAGATATCACTATATGGTCGTAATCCAGGCTTCGCGGTAGTCTGATATTGTTATCTGGTCGTAGTCCGGGCTTCTCAATATGCTGTAGAAATCAAGATAATATCCGGTCGTACCCAGGCTTCATAACTTGAATTTTGATTGTATCTTTCCTGAAAGGTAAAAGTTAGCTGTATGTAATGCATGATATGTATCAGGCAATGATGTTCTCGAAATAAATGAGATTGTATGGTATGATGCGTATATGCATGCATCATGATGTATGGACATGTAATGTCTTAGCTGGGGAAAATAAATCCCGGAGCTGCTGGGAGAATACAGTTGAATGCTTTGCTTCCGCCAGGGATGGTGGACGAAGATGATTGTGAGAATAAACCTGCAGGAGAAAAGAACTTCATTGGGTAATAAACTGATGAAGAGATTACTCCGAGGGGAATTACTCTGTGGGGAAGAGATGCTCTGCTGAGGATTTTAACTGATAAACTCCGTTGGGGATTCCGCTGATACACTCTGCTGGGGATTTCAATGATGAACTCCACTGGAGATGGATTACCGTTGCTGGTGATACTGAATCTATTGAGGATTGAATTCCTGTTCGGAGAAAGAAAGAACTTCGCTGGGGATGGTCTTTCAGTCGCAATTTGTTGAGGATAACCCAGTTAGACCCTTGTGGGGATAACCCTCTGAATTTGGCTGGGGAGATTTATTTGCGCTCTGCATGGGACAAGCTTCTAGAATCTACCGGGGAAGATGATTCAACTCTGTTGGGAAAGCTTTTTTAGACTGCGCTGGGGTAACGGCTCCACTAGGGGTATCTTGTATTCCACCGAGGAACATTCTTATACTCCGTTGAGGAATATTAAGACTGCCGGGAATATTCTTATACTTGTTGGGGAATATCTTTATACTCCGCTGGGGAAGATTAAGACCTTCTGGGGATACCCAACCTTTTTTAAGGCTGATGGTAGGCTAACTCTGCTTGGGGAGAGTATCGCTGATTCGTCCATAGTTGCAAGTCTTAGTTGGGAGAGCTACCATTACTGCCTTATTCTGTGGGGAGTGAAGGTATCTTAGCCATATCCTTCAGCTGGATATACCTTGGTACCTGGTGGACAGAGCAACTGCACAGTTCGGACAATTCTTATTGCCCCTGTTTCTGTGGGAGAAGGTGCCTGCGGAGGCCCTGTGGACCGAGTATTATCCCCACCTATGAGGCGCTTGGTATCTTTCGGTTAAAATGATAAGTATTCTTTTGGTAGGCCAGTGACGAGATGACGAGACATAGTCGTACGCTTTGATCCCTAATTTTTTCCTGGACCGCCCTTTCGGGTTTTCAGTCCACCGGGATACCCTTTCTTGCCCAAGCCGCCTTTTCAGGTTTTCGACTTGCCGGGTGTACAAATTTTTTATTTTCATCCCTCATTTTTTTTTGCCCGAACCCTTTTGGTTCGTCGGGAAGCCCTTATTTTTGCCTAGGCCAGTCGACCTAGCGGGTCTTTGATTATGCGTAGTATTTTATGATTATGTCCATGCTCTCAGGGTGTAGGGAGTTGTCATTGTCTATAGTGTCATGTTGCCATACTACCAGAAGATGTTTGATCATGCAAGATTCGTTGCTGGAATTCATGTCCAATGCCCCAATTGATTCAGATGGAGATTTGCCCCTGGCTATTTGGCATTTTGAGAGATTCCTTGAATCTTGACTTGACTGCCCCAGATGATGGACAATGATCATGCCGTGCCCCTTGATTGGAAGTGTTTTTTCACTTGAGGTGATCCTTTTTATTGAGAAGGTTTTTTGTTCACTAGATATTCGTCGTGCGAATTTCTCTGCTGTTGAACAAATAGTCATATGCAAACAATATTATTTTAAGAATGCAAAGCTTATGTCTGTTTTGAAATTTTTTGAAAATGCATTTTTCCAGTAAAACAGGCAATTTTTTTTGTAAAATGTGATGTCAACTCAGGATTTACAGCAAGCCCTACAGGAGTCAGGATACCTTTTGTAACAGCATGCTTTCGGACTAACCCATGCTTCAGCTAGGACTTTTAAGGGTTATAACGTGGTCTGGTTCACGGTTTAAGAAACAAAGGATAAAGGCTCAAATTTTATTTGTACCCACCCGTTCTTCGTGATGTTCTTCGATCCTAAACTCAGCCAATCGTGCATTTAGATCCCGTTTGAGTCTTTGCTCTGATATTCCAGTGGTGGTTCGGATACTGACAATTTATTTTGAACAGGCAGTCATTTTGTTGAGAGTCTGTAGGATCTCTTTCTTTTTGATTTTATTATCCCTGTCTTTTGCCTGAACTGTTTCTTTTGTGATTACAGTCAGCGGGATGCCCCAGTTTTGTAAGTCTCGTTCATAGGTTTTGACTTATTGGGCTTTTATTTTGAGAAATAATGACTGCATGTCCTTACGATTATATGAAACCAACACTGTCTTTTGTTACAGAAGGACTTCTTTGATGCCATTCATTATGCACCTGGATCAACTGAGAAAACTACCCTGCCCCAGGTTATAATTAAGGGTTTTAATTTGTGAAAAGAAAAACTCCAACTTCTTTGGCTCAAAGGGGTTGACTAGGGATTATCTTCCTTATAACTCCACTGTTTAGGATTTGAAACAATGCCTGTACCTCGTCAGCGGAGTCTGTTCAAAAGCATACTGTAGAGATTTTGATATCATTTTCGTCATCCTCCCTCAAAAGGCTTAGAATTTTTTAATCGAGTGTTGAACATCACAAAAATGAAAGCAATTTGAATATAGTGAATACGAATGGACTGATTCAAAACAGACATATGCAATGCATTGATAAAGTAACAAAGTTTGACATGAATAAATGTTCGAACAATCAAAAGAAAATTACAACTTGAAAATTCTAATGAACAAAAAGTCTTCTCGTCTCAGTACTTGTCACTTCAAATGGGGAACCTTGGGGGGATGGAAAAAGAATTCAATCTGACCGTCTTGTGTGAGTTCCAATGCTCCTTCCTCAATCAGGTCTTGAATTTTGTTTCTCAACGCCCAACAAATGTTAGTATCATGCCCCGGGCTGTTGGAGTGATATGCACACCTTGCATCAGGATTGTACCTTGGGGAGGCTATGTTGGGATTCTTAGGAGGGTCCCTTAACGTCACCAGATTCAATCTCAACAGGTGTTGTAAAGCTTGAGACATCGGCATGTTGAGCTTGGTAAATTTCCTCCTGGGCATGTTTGGCTTACTCTGATCAACTCGTTGTTCTTGGCGAGGTCGTTGTTGGACCCGTGAGGTAGTAGCAACTTGGAGAGGTCTATTCTTCATCAAACCAAACCTTTGATTTCTCGGAATTTGATTAATGACTTGATCCCCGACCTTGACTGTTTGCTTCATGTTGTTGTATCTGTCTTGATGAAGCTGGTTGATAATGGTTCTCAGCTCTTCTTGTTCCCGAGCTAAGCATTGGATAAGAGCCATCTGCCCTCGCATCTGGGTTTTCATGGCACTGAACTCAGCTTGCAGTTGTTCCAATCGTTCGTCCTTATTGTCTTTAGGACTTTTCTTGACCAAGTTCCCAACGAGGAGTGTTTTCAACTCTTCCAGCCCCTTGGATAGGTTTAGGAAGATTTCTCTGAACTGAACTTCTCGAGTTTGAAGATCTTGGTTGTCAGGTTGGAAAGCCATTGCTGAAATAAACAGCGAGAACATGAGAGACCTGTACTGGGAGACCTGTTATGCAATGATATGTATGATATATGTATGCAATGTTTTCAAGGATCTCGCGGGTAAACAAGAAACTGTTAGAATTTGAATTTTGCAGCTTTGATTAAAGAAACTTCGTGTTGTTAAGAGTCCTTCTTCAAGAGTCAAGCTCACCATATCGAGTGGGTCATAGCCCCTGACTCAAGTTATCGTGTTTTAATCTCTAGACGACATTGGCTAGAGGAAAATAAATCCCCTTTGCCCCTTGCTGGACATTTGATTTACCATAACCTGCATCACAAGCCCTTGAGATCCTTGAAATGGTTAAGGAAAGGTTAAGGCATGATGTTATGATGTGTATGATATGCGTTTAAGCAAAAGGTGCTGTAAGTAAACCCTGCAATAAATACAAATTATTGGATGAAGACTGTAAACAAAACCTGCAAGGAACTCATGTTGTCAGATAACAAGAATGTGCAAGTAGTTCAAGTTTTGAAGGCACACAAGTCACACAATAGCCGTTAAATTTCAGGCTGACATGGAGTTTAGGTATTACCCTCTTCCAGTTCAGTTGGTTTAAACCTATTCTAAAAATAGTAACCGGGTTCTAGAGGATCTCAATATCACTGACTACCCTCAATTGGTCATAATTCCAGTTTAGCAACCTTTTCTTGCGGCCGGAATCATCGCGAGAGTTTAGTCTCAATGAGTGTAGCATACTGCTACTATTTTATGGCCAAGTTGGTCAATTTAAGGTTCTAAGGTCAGTTGGTTCTTAATGACCCCTTAGAAGACCCATATTCTCCTTGTTCCAACACAAGGGATATCGGTACAGACTAAAGTGTCACACCAACGTAGCTACTGCTTCATCCTTATCGGTCTACGCCGTATAGATCCCTCACAGTTTATTGCTACTTACCTAAAGGGTATCCCCAGATCCGGGTTAGGATCTATAGAACTCCGATACAAGCCCACAAAATTAAAGCATACAAAGCATACAATTGAAACCATAATGATCTAATCCTAAGGTACACCCCACTTATAAAACATCCCCAACAGAGTCGCCAGTTCTATGATCGGTGGGAATGAGAACTGACTGTTTTGGAATGCTGGTTCGCGTTTTGCGTTTATTTTCACAAAATGTCGCAGTGAGCAAGAGTCGCCACTGTCTTTTATTTTATCCAACAAGGAAAGGACAAAAGCACAGAAAAATTCCTTTTTGAGATGTTTCTCGGGTTCGGGAGGTAGATTATAGAAAGGGAAGGTGTTAGCACCCTTTCTATCCGTGGTTATCCACGGGCTCTTAGGTACTTGCTTATTGTGTTTTCAAAAGTTTGCTTTTCTTTGTGTTTGTGGGTTTGAAAGAGTTTTTTTGTTTTGAAAGGGGTGTAAGTGCGAAAAGTTTTGTTTTGTTTTAAAAGGAGCAAGTACTTAAGAACCATCTACCTACTCGAAAAAGGAATTAATCTGTACAAATGTCCTTTAGACAATGCTAGTCCACTATTGATGAGTAGGTAGCATCGTCGTTGGAGTTTTGAGGGTCAATTCGATTAAGGGACGTATGGTCACTAAAGCAGTTTTAGGACGCCTTAGCGGTAACCCTAATATCTTAGATCATTTTATCCGAGGCAACCGTTTCGAGGCAACTATGATCTTTAGACAAGAGGGCGACCTCTAAAACTTCCTATACTCAATGACCACGTTCGAGGTAACCAAGTGAAGTGTACCCTAAGAGTGCGCATGTGCGAGTGTGTTGTTTTTGGTTTATTTTATCTTTGTACATGTCAATGGTTATCTATGTTGATTTTAAGTTAAACATGCAATCTTGTCATGCATTCCCTATTATCAAACATCTAACAGTTTATAAGTTACGGAAATTAAATTGCGGAAATTAAATTGCGGAAATTAAACTAACTATTACAAGGCGTCGGGTATTTACATCGCCAAAAGCAACCCTTGAAATTAAAATGCGGAAAATAAATAAAGCGGTAAAAATATTTAAAGTCCTAATTATCTATTACAAATCGGAGGCAAGTACATTAATATGATAAAAATAAACAAACGCGTGCGGCAAATTAAATCGAGCGCAAAGTTCTAGGGTTTTGACCCTTTTTTTTTAAAGAAAGCATTTTTTTGTTTATTTTTGGATTAAAAAGAAGTTAGATCTAAGTTAATAATTAAATTAATAAACTAATTAATTAATTAAAATATTTTTGGATTTTTGAGTATTTAAAGAAATAAAATAAATTAATCAAAGCTAATAAAAACCTAATTATCTAAATTAATTTTAATTATTGCAAAAATATTAAAGTTATTTCCTAATTAAACTAAATTAATTGAATTAATATTTATTTATAAAAATAAAGTGCTGAATTTAATTTTAATAAATAAAATATATTTTTTTGTTTTTGATTTTATTAAGAAAAAAGATTAATTGGTTAGTGATTAATAAAAAGAATAACAATTAATTAATTAAAGGAAAATAATAAAAATAGAGAGAGAGTTTAGGAGTATACGGGCCTGATTAGAGGGGTGAAACAACGGTTGGCGTCATGTGTAAACCGTTTTGTTTTGACCATTTGTGTTTTGGCTTTTGGCCATTTGTGTTCTGGCCTCAACGTTCCTTAACCTTCTCAGGATGTCTGTCTCGCCATGTATTGGTGTCATGTGTAAACTGTTCTGTTTTGGCCATTTGTATTTTGGCTTTTGGCCATTTGTATTTTGGCCTCAATGTTCCTTAATGAACCTGCATGAGATCCTGTTTAAATCTGCAGTGTTGAATCTCATGAATACATTAAATAAATTACTATATATCATAAAATACGAATAAAGCCAATATATGAAGAAATTTAATGTTTAGGCCCAATATGACATGTATGAATGATTATACCCTTTTGATCATGGAGATCAAATCAGCCTTACCCTTGGAGAAGTAGTGATATGAATGCTTTTATGCCTTTTGATCACGGAAATCAAGCCAACCTTACTCTTACGGGAGAAGTAGTGAGATGTTGGTTTGTAACCGGGATGGCTTGTTTGTAGTGAGATGTTGGTTTGTAACCGGGATGGCTTGTTTGTAGTGAGAGAGGGATTTGTAATAAGGATTTCAAGGTTTTAGGGTTCTTGAAAGAATTTGATATTTTAACAGTGTTGTGGCAAGGGTTTTTTTCTCTCCTTCTTGTTTGTGAAAGGAATGAGATTATATAATAGAAATTAGAGAGCAAAAAATGGGCTTTGAATGTGCAATTGGGCCTCCAATATTCACTTGAGTTCGTCAATTTCCAGGCTAAATCGTAGGTACTTAAGTGCAATTTTTGAAGATTAAATATGAAAACAAAATATAGCCGACATCGAGAGCTAACTCCTGTCCGAAAATCGGCTCAATCGGATAAACGGTGAATTAGTTATGAATTTTTGAAGTTTCAGCTCAGAAAAACTTATTTTGGGCTCCAGTGTCGACTCTGACACGTTCTTCAATAAAAAACTGGTATTGATTGGAGCATAATCTGGTCTTGACTTTTGAAGTAAAGTTGTAGATCTATAAGTCAATGACCTTGTGTAAAAATATGGGCCCAATCCGATAAAAATTGACCGAGTTATGAATTTTCGAAGTTTCGGCCCAAATGAAATAATATTCAGCATTCAGGATTTTCGGCGCGTCACGCACTCTGAGCAAAAAACGAAGGCCTTTTGAATACCGTTGGAACTCAATACCTTTTGTGAAAATGTAGCCAACTAGATTTTTGAAATTTTGGCACCGGAACCAGCTTGATACGATGAAAATCGACCAAGTTATGATTTTCTGAACATGACGCAAATAAACTTCTGTCACAAATTTTCTGTACGAAAATACTTGATAAATCCACATTTTTGAAGACTTTCTGATCGAAATTGGCTTCCATCCATGAGAGATGAAAACATATATGACATCAAGATGGAATTTTGGCCACTGGAACGGGTTCAAAATGAGCCACGATCTTCAAGTTATGAATTTTTTAGCGCGTAAAAACTGCACTTTCAGCACACTTTTTCACCATATTTCTTCGAGAAAACTCACGCAGTCGGATACCTTCTTTAAAGAATTAACTCTTGAGCCGAACCTGAATTTGAGAATACGTTATCAGAGATATCTTAGCGAAATAATACCTGAATATGACCCGCCGGGTTGGACTTGTGAATCTTTCTTGACATGTCTTGAGAAATATGGGAGGGCAAATTTTGGGGTATAACAACCCCCTATGTCTGAAAGGGAGTTGGTGGACATGTTCTTAGGAACCTTATCTGGCCTTTTCTTCAACCATTAAATCGGAAGTTCATCTGTTGGCTTTAATGAACTAATATTGACCGGAGAGAGGGTGGAAGCTGGCATAAAGAGTGGAAAGATTCAGAAGGATTCATCTTCTTCTACAGCTATAAGGAAACCTTTCATCGAGAAGAAAGAGGTAGCTGCTGTATATCCGTAAAGGAACCAAGATAGGGCCGAATGCCGACCAATGGTGGGGGCTATTATGATTCCCAAGCCTACATCTGATCAACAAAGAAGTAATCAACCAAGGGTGGAAAGGCCAGTCAGGCAATTCACCAGAATCAACATGACTCTGTCTCAAGTATTACCGCATCTTATGAGATCCAACTTGGAAACCTTGAAAGAAGCTCCGAAAAACCCCAATACAACATCCTCTCATTATCACCCTAATGCCCGTTGCGCATATCACTCTGAAAGTCCTGGTCACGATACTAATAACTGCTGGGCCTTGAAAAACAAAATACAAGACCTCATTGAAGCAAAAGAAATTGAGTTTGATGCGCCCGAGAAGCCAAATGTCATTTCTGCTCCTATGCCCAGACGTGGTCACAATACCAATACTATTGAAGAAGATTTGTTTGTTACCACAGTTGATGAACTCATGACTCCACTACCAACCATTAAGATGAACTTGTTGAAAGCCGGTGTGTTCCCGGACTGTAATAAAGCTTGCCATCTCTGCTTATCCTCACCAACTGATTTCCCTTTGTTGAAAGCAGGCATTCAGCGCCTGATAGATAACAAAGAGATTTTGTTTGAAAGTACTCCTGTTTCACCTATTCCTGTTGAAGATGTTTCAATCATTACCATTTTCTCCAATTCTTCCAGGGTCTCCACCAAAAGACCCGTTAGAATTACATCACTTCCGAAAGCAACTCCTCTAATAATCGCAATTCCTGGGCCAGTCCCATATAAATCACACAAGACCGTGTCGTGGAATTATGTAGGGGATATTTACTATCATGGCATCAAACAAGACTGACCGGTCGCCGAAGAGATAAATTTCGAAAAAGAAGATGCTGACATCAGCAATATTGCCGGAACTAGTAAAATTACCCGAAGCAGTAGGATCTTTTCTCCAAAAATTGCTCCCCCAAAAGCAGTTTCTGGACCCGTGATCATCCCTGTGGCTGCTCCAAAGGTTACTACTATACCCATAATCATCTATACCAATACTCCTATTGGCAAAGACGTTACAACCCCTATTATCATTCCTACCAACACTCCTGCTGTTGAAATTCAAGGAAAGAGTATTCAAGTTGAGCATGTCCGGACGAAGGCTTAATCACTGACTATCCCTGAGACATCCAAGAAAGAAATGGAGGAGATCCTAAAAATTATAAAGAGGAGCGACTACGATGTAGTTGAACAGTTGGGGAAAACTCCCTCCAAAATCTCCATGCTGGCATTATTACTGTGTTCCGAGGCACATGCGAAAGCCTTGGTGAAGTTCCTAAAAATAGCCCATGTGCCTCAAGAGACATCTGCTGATCAATTCCAAGACTGCGTGGCCAGCCTAACCGCGGATAACGACCTAGGCTTCTCGGATGCTGATCTAACACCGAGGGGAAGAAAGCACAATGAGGAATTACATGTCTCAGTGGAATGCAGGGGCACAAATCTGGCCCATGTTTTGGTGGATACTGGCTCATCCTGGAATGTATTACCCAAAAAAGCTCTTGACATACTTGACTGTGAAGGGTTGACTTTAAAGCCAAGCAACATAGTGGTAAGGGCTTTTGACGGTTCTAAGAGGATGGTGCATGGGGAAGTGGATATCCCCATAAAGGTTGGAACTCAAACTTTCAATTCAACCTTTTATGTAATGGATATCTGCCTTTCTTACTCCTGTCTGCTAGGACGACCATGGATCCATAACACTGGCACTGTTACCTCTACACTGCACCAGGTGCTGAAGTATCCGGTCCAAGGGAAGATTATCACCGTCCATGGAGAGGAAGAATACATGATCAACCATCTTAATTCCTCCAGATATGTGGAGTTAGATGGCGAATTCATTGAAACTCCATTTCAACACTTCGAAGAGGTCCCGCAAGAAGTGGCAGTGACGAAGACTGTTCCTAAGATTACAAGGCCTCCACTCCGAATGTTATCTCTAAAGGAAGCCAAAGTAGTAGTAGAAGAAGGAGGATGCACTATCTGGGGGCAACTTCCAGATATCCCGTAAAAATATGACAAGTTTGGCTTAGGTTTCACTTCAAGTTCTCAAAAGGTTGTACGTCGTGCTCGTGCTGGAGGGCCACCCTTGAATATTAGCAACCGTGAGGTCAACGCGGTAGAAGATGGTGAAGATGATTGCAACCTGAAGGATTGGATCTTTTTGACTGTCATTGGAGGGCTCAGTAATTGGAATGCTAGAGACTTCATCCCAATCACTTTCATCCCTCAGTAATTTATCTTTACATTTTTGTTGGATCTGTAATATTAAAAACAATTCGCACTCCTAAAACCTTGTGTCTTACCCGAGGCACAATGGTCCATTTGTAAGGGTTATTATTTCATCTTCATGTGACATCAATGAATCATGGACGTTTTCACATTCAAACTTTTGTGCTCATTGTTTTTCTTTTACATTTTATTTTCTTTCAAAGATAGCTATACCCTTACACACACCCACACTCACAATGTAGGTATCCATCCATTTTGGATCCCATGGGTAACGATACTGCTATGGCCTTTCGTAACTCTGAGAGTCTAATATACCAAGCCGGAGACGAAGGTGAGGAAGATTGTGAAGTACCAGGGGAACTGGCCAGACTGCTACAACAAGAAGAAAGAACCATTCAGCCTCATGAGGAACCCGTAGATACAATCAACCTAGGTACCGAAGAAGACAAAAAAAAGATCAAAGTGGGCACCAATCTAGAACCCAGTGTCAAGAAGCGTTTGATTCAACTGTTGCATGATTATGTCAAAGTCTTTTCCTGGTCATATGAAGATATGCCGGGACTTGATGAAGATATTGTGGTACATCGTATGCCTACGAGAGAGGATTGTCCGCCAGTAAAGAAAAAGGTACGTTGGATGAGGCCTGATATGTCAGAAAATATTAAAGCAGAGGTCATGAAGCAATTTAACGCTGGATTCTTGGCCGTCACTTCTTACCCCTAATGGGTTGCCAATGTTGTTCTTGTGCCCAAAAAGGATGACAAAGTGCGAATGTGTGTGGATTATCGATATTCGAATAGGGAAAGCCCCAAGGATGACTTTCCACTCCCCACCATTAATATCCTATTTGACAATACGACACAACACAAAGTATTTTCCTTCATGGACGGATTCTCAGGTTACAACCAAATCAAAATGGCACCTCAGGACATGGAGAAAACAACATTTTTCACACAGTGGGGCACATTCTGCTACAAGGTGATGCCATTCGGACTGAAGAATGCTGGGGCAACCTATCAACGCACCATGGTAGCCTTATTTCATGACATGATACATCATGAGATAGAGGTCTACATAGACAATATGATATCCAGATCGCAAACAGAAGAAGAGCATCTTGACCACTTACAAAAACTGTTTGAGAGACTGAAGAAGTACAAGCTGAGGTTGAATCCAAACAAGTGCACATTTGGGGTACGGTCTGGTAAACTCCTAGGCTTTATCGTCAGCAACAAAGGTATTGAAGTAGATCCTGCCAAGGTAAAAGAAACACAAGAGATGCCTGCTCCTTGTACTGAGAAGGAAGTCAGAGGATTCTTGGGACGTTTAAATTATATCGCCAGATTCATTTCTCACCTGACAACTACTTGTGATCCAATCTTCAAACTATTATAGAAAGATCAAGTAGTCAAATGGAATGATGAATTCCAAGTTGCTTTTGATAAAATCAAAGAATACTTACAAGAGCCTCCTGTGTTGATGCCACCAGTCGAGGGAAGACCGTTAATTATGTATCTGACTGTTTTAGAAAACTCAATGGGGTGTGTATTGGGGCAGCATGACGAGTCTGGCTGAAAAGAGCACGCTATTTACTACCTGAGCAAAAAGTTTACCGACTGTGAAACCAGATATTCACTGCTCGTAAAAACTTGCTGCGCTCTGGCATGGGCTGCTCACCGGCTAAGACAGTATATGTTAACTCATACTACCTTGTTGATATCTAAGATGGATCCGATAAAGTACATCTTCGAGAAGCCTTCTCTTTCTGGGAGAATAGCGAGATGGCAGATGATCCTGACAGATTTTGACATACAGTATACTACACAGAAAGCTATAAAGGGCAATGTATTAGCTGATCACCTTGCTCATCAAGCCGTAGAAGACTATCAATCCATGAAGTTCAATTTTTCGGATGAAGACATCATGATATTAGACAACTTCAAAGAAATCAGGAAATATGACGGACCTGAACAAGGATCCCGATGGACCCTATTCTTTAATGGAGCATCCAATGCACTTGGTAATGGTATCGGTGCTGTACTCATATCTCCGGAAGGGTGTCATACTCCCTTTACTGCCAGATTATGCTTCAATTGTACAAATAACATGGAGGAATACGAAGCATGCATCTTTGGTCTCAGAGCTGCCATAGACTCGGGGATCAAATCCTTGGATGTATTTGGAGATTCAGCTTTGGTCATTAGCCAGATCAAAGGGGAATGGGACACCAAACACCCTAACCTTATCCCTTATAAAGAACATGTTTTGACATTGCTACCACATTTTGAGGAGATTACCTTCGATCACTTCCCGCGAGAAGAAAATCAGCTAGCAGACGCTCTAGCCACAATGTCATCTATGTTTAAACTTAATTGGGATAACGAGGCTCCCCAGATCACCATCGAACGAATGGATGAACCAACACACTGGCACGAGATTAATACTAAAGAAGTAGTGGACCAGCCTTGGTTTCATGAAGTCAAAAGGTATATCGAGGCTCAAGAATATCCAGAAGGAGCTTCAATCAATGATAAGAAGTTCATAAGGAGATTCTCGGCTATGTTGTTCCATAGTAATGGCATCCTGTACAAACGCAATCATGACTCTGTGTTACTTCAGTGCGTAGATAAGGTTGAAGCTAAAAGGATCATGGCCGAATTACACGAAGGCACTTTTGGCACCCATTCTTGTGGGCATATGATGGCAAAGAAAATCCTACGGGCAGGCTATTACTGGTCTACCATAGAAGCAGATTGCTATCAACACTCTCGAACTTGCCATAAGTGTCAAATTTATGCTGACAAGGTGCACGTACCTCCGGTTCCTCTGAATGTCTTGACGGCTCCATGGCCCTTTGCTATGTAGGGAATTGATATGATTGGGGAAATCAAACCAACAACCTCCAATGGACACCGTTTCATCTTAGTGGCCATTGATTATTTTACAAAGTGGGTGGAGGCAGCTTCCTTCTCTTCCGTCACCAAGAATGTTGTTGCCCGCTTCATCAAGCAAAACCTCATTTGTGGGTACGGTATCCCAGAAAGGATCATCACTGACAATGGTACAAATCTCAACAACACTATGATCACCGCATTGTGCGAACAATTCAAGATTCAACATCATAATTCTTCTCCCTATCGGCTGAAGATGAATGGTGTTGTAGAAGGTGCAAATAAAAACATTAAAAAGATCATACCAAAAATGACAGTCACATACAAAGACTGGCATGAGATGCTACCATTCGCTCTCCACGGGTATCGTACCACGACTCGCACATCAACTTGGGCAACACCCTATTCTTTGGGATACGGCATGGAAGCCGTCCTGCCTATTGAGGTTCAGATCCCATCTCTGAGGATTATGAAGGATGCAGGATTGAACGAAGACGATTGGATCCAGAATCGACTTGATCAACTGAACTTGATTGATGAAAAGAGACTCACTGCTATTTTCCATGGTCAAATGTATCAAAAACGGATGATCAAGGATTTCACCAAGAAAGTCAGACGCCAAGTGTATCAAGTTGGGGATCTAGTGATCAAACGCATTATATTACCACAAGGTGATCCCAAGGGAAAATGGACTCCTACCTATGAAGGACCATTCGTAATCAAAAACATATTCTCCGGTGGGGCAATGATCTTGACCACCATGGATGGCAATGACCTGCCACACCCTACGAACGCAGACATAGTCAAAAGATACTACGCATAAGAGACCCGCTAGGTTGAAACACCTAGGCAAAACAAGGGCATCTCGGCGAACCAAAAAGGTTCGGGAAAAAATTAGGGATAAAACAAAAAAAATTTGTACACCCGGAAAGTTGAAAACCCGAAAGGGCGACTTGGGCAAAAAAGGGTTTCCCGGTGGACTGAAAACCCGAAAGGGCAGTCCAGGAAAAAGTTAGGGAATTAAAGCGTATGACTATGTCCCGTTGGATCACTTTATGGACAAACTTTAGCTTCCACTGACAAACTCATAGGTTCTGATCAATTCAATCATATTTGAACAAGGCAACAAATAGATAAGACGCTCGGAGATACGAAGGCTATAGCAGAATGGAAACCCCATGGGATTTTTTGTACACATAGTTATCTTTTCTTTGTATCAAAATTCTCATTTTTTTATGACAACATTCTCTTACTAGAATGTTTTTCTCCTTGTACAAAAAATACTTATTCAAAATCAATACAAGATATTCCTTTGAAAGTGCAAAAAACTATTTGTCTTTTCTTTACGCTTGTTTTGTTTACAAAAACGTCCAATGATTCATTGTTGAGCATATGCATTTGAACATAATTACTATTTACAAATAAACAAAATGAAAAGAGACAATTATTGATAGTTTGAAAGGATAGAGAAATGTCTCTAGGCTATTTCATAAGTAATCCCCGACAATACGTTGTTTAAATCCCCAGCGGAATAAAATTTAAAATTGTTGATCCCCAATAGAAATTGTCAAATTTCTCAAGGCTCCCCAACATGTTTTACAAGCAGCACATGGCATTTACAACAGAGTTTATTTCTCAAAACAGAAATTCATCAACATGAAGATTTACACTCCATATCCTCAGTAGTAGTCAGGGATTTATTTTCCCTAAATCAAACAGCAATGCAGCAAATCAACTCACATATGCATACATCGCATTTATATATCATAAACATTGATAAACACGAATGCATGCAACATAATCACATTATGCATACATTTCATGTATCATGACTTGGCATTTTAAGCTAACATTTTACACTTTTCAGGATAAGATTAACAATTATCATTAACAATGTTCAGAGCTTTCAGATATAGTTCAGATACGCTCCAGACACTGATCCCATTTTGATATTCATTCAGATTCAAATTTTCAGATACAGTTCAGATACGCTCCAGACATGGATGCCATTCTGATACTCATTCAGATTCGACCTCTTGATACCGTTCAGATACGCTCCAGAGACGGATTCCATTCTGATACTCATTCAGATTCGACCTTTTGATACAGTTCAGATATGCTCCAGACACGGATGCAATTCTGATATTCATTCGGACTCAACTTTTGATACAGTTCAGATACGATCCAGACACAGATGCCATTCTAATACTCATCCAAAATCAACTCTCAGCTACAATTCAGATATGCTCCAGGCACGGATGCCATTCTAATATTTATTCAAAGCCTCTTTCAGATGCAATACAGATACGCTCCAGACACGGACGCCATTCTGATACTCATTCTTCCAGCTTACAAATTACAATTAAACAATCACCTTTGATGGAATCTTCAAGCCCATATCCTACAACTTTCTGTCACCTCTCCAAATGGCAACTGTAAGCCCATTCCTTCTATAATTGCATCATCAAGTGAAAATTTATGGGCACTCTAGTGTCCAATCATCTTCCACCTTCGAGTCACGAATGGCAAAACTCGTCAGTCTAACTCTTCAGGTTTAAGAAGATTGAACAGGGGAATCTGTTGTACCCCAAAATTTTCCCTCTCACTTATCAAGGATTTCCTCACAAGATCTCTTAGACTCAAGACTGCATTAGGGTTTGATCAGCTCAAGACACCTCCTCATGCACTAATGACCAAAATTAGGGTTTGAGTTTGCACAAGGATTTTTGGACTATCAATGCTTCATATGACTTTCAAAGATCATCATGGACCCCCAAGATTACTCATGTCAAGTTTCAAGCTCTGAATCACATTTTTGATCAGTCAATTAGACAGTTGACCTAAAAATCAACTGTATTGGGAAAAAAGTCAACCATGGCCCATTTTCAGTCAAACTTCATAATTTTTTATCCATATCAACATCTTAGACTCATATGTATCATTTGATCATGTTTGGACAACAATTCCCCAAGAAATTTGATCAAATCATCAAAAGGGCAAAATGGTCAAAATTAGGGTTTTGACTGAGAAGGGGCAATTTTTTATTTTTGACCTAGCAAATGGCCAATTGGTTTAAGGAATGATCTCAAGAATTCAATTGCATCATCTTGACCTAATGACATTGTTCAAAACATTGCAAATCCATTGGATTGACAGATGAATTTTTCAGTCAATTGATCAAAAGTCAATTGTGCACTGAAAAGTCAAACTTTGACTTTTTGGTCAATTCAAGTGCCAAGGATCACAATTCATAAAAACATGAAATGTGTTCATCAAGAAACCAAAGATTTAAGATTTGGATTTGAAAAGTTGAAAAACTCTAACTTAGAAAATTTTCTATGTATAGAAAATTTCTTATTTTTTTTCAACTTTAGGCCAAATTTTCACCATGATACAAAATGATTAAAAGGAAGTTCCCAACATGAAAGTTGTAGATCTCCATGAAATCTACAACTTTGCTTCACAAAGTTTTTCCTAAAGATCCTTGTATTTCAAGATGTGATTTTGTGAATACATGCTCATGAACTAAAATAACTTAGTGAAATTTTGCCCTACTTAGGCAGGTTTTTGACCTAACTTCATGGCAGCTTTTCACCTAGTTCCAAGAAGAATCTCCAAAAGAATTTCAAATATGGGTTGTAGAGCACATTAAAAGCTTTCCAAAATGTCAGAGAACTCCTTGATATCATTCTTGAGTAGGGAGAATCAAAGAGATGAAGTTGGCAATTTCTCACTTTGATTTCAAACCATTTCATGAAGAACAAGTTTTCAAATTTGCAAATTGGTTGTACAATCTTCACTTTTCAGGCCTCAAACTTATTTGTCACTCCACCATTAATTAATTTCAAAAGGTTTCATGCCCTAAAACCAAGCATTCAATGCATTATACATGGAAATAGCCATTTTTGGAAGAAAGACAACATTGCCATTTTAGAAAAGCATGCTTTAACCAAGTCTCTAAACCTGAGCAAAACGTGTTTAGAGCTTCAAGACACCGTATAAGCTCAGATTGATGCCTTAAGAAGTCACTTCTCACACTTGCTTCAAAAACAAGAAATTTAGCAAGACATGTGATCTTGTACTTCTGAGCAAGCACAAGTCCTCTAAACTCATGCTCTATATAAAGCCATCATTTTGCAACTAAAACCACGCATGCCCAAGCCTTGAAACACCTTAGAATCAGAAATTGAATAACAAGCCTCCAAACTTTCCATTTCTGACTTGTGAACTGAATCTTGCATTCCACTCGTGCGTTTTCAGGCCTTTTGCTTTCCCAAGCTTCCTTACCATACAAGTAAACCATCCCACACCCTGAAACATCACTATAACTCCATCTTCCCCATTGTTGAATGTCAAAAACAGAGCAACACAGGTGGACTTCTCTAGCCTATTCCAGCCACCCTCAAGATAAGCTAAGCATTGCATTAGCTTCCTAGAGGTTCAAGGAAGCTAACCTGATCATCGCAGCATCCTAAAGCAAGCTCATTTTCAAAACATGATTTCCATTTTCAAGGTGAGTTTTCTGTTTTTCAAACTCTTGATACAGGCATAGTTAGCTTCCCATTTGTGAATATAGAATGTAGACATCATTGCCACGAAGCTGTACATATCCATAGCTTGCATTTATTTGGCCTGAGTTTAGAGAATTTTAAGTTTGAAGTTTCTGGAAAAATTAGGTTAAGAATTAGGGCCAACAAAATTCTCTCTGATCTTGGACTTATAGTTTTAGTTATGCACATGGTTAGAATCGTGAGGTAAAATACTATAATGTTCATGTTATCACTTTCCATTTTTATTGAGAAATGACATAGTTACAGGAGGTCCGGCTGGCCAAAGGTTGAAGATGAAGTACAGGGTAAGGAAGCGTTTCATGTTATGTATTTTTGTTTTCATTTAGACTAACGGATGTACAGCCACCCCAGTGGTAAGGCAGTATGCAAAAATGCCCTAGGTCACGGGTTCGAGCCTTGGCGCTGCCATTTGCAATTTTTTTCAAGTTTTTTTTTTAGTTTTTTTGGCAGCGTGGGCTCCTGGAACTTTGGGCCTTTGTTTTTTTTCTAACCTCTTACTCCTGTTTGCTTGCAGCACCCCCTGGCCCAAATATTTTATTTAATTATTTTATTTTCATTTTCATTTTATCAAATACATTTTTCTTAATATTAAAAATTACAAAAAATATAAAAATGATAAATATTTTACTTTGTTTTATTTTATTTTATTTTCTCTTAAAAAATATTTTTATTTAGTTATATATTATCTATTTTTGTTAAATAAACTAGTAAATTAAATTAAATTAGGTTAAATATTTATTTTTCTTCACACCTATTAAATATTTATTTTGACATATAAAAAGACCAAAATACTTCATAAATACCATACCTTATTTTTCAAGACAAAAATACAAAAATACATAACGAAATTTATTTCCTTTTAATAAATTAGAATTAGGGTTTAATCAAAATCTTTTCTAAAAAATAATTTCCTTCCTTAATTAATTTAAGTTTAATCTTGATTTGTTTATTAGGTTTAGGTTAAAACTTTTTTTACATAAAAACCAAACAAAATCTTCTTTGCATTCATACATATTTACATATTTAATTTATTTTGTACATTATTTATTCCAATACTTGTATAAATTCAATTTGGTTGTAATAGATTAATTAGGTTTATATTATTGCAATCCCCATTCATCAATTGTATACCCCCTCCCACTAAATGTTGTAATAGCGTAGTAATTTTAAATTTCACAATTTATCACTTTACATAACATGTTAGTAATTAGGGTTTGTATGGCAAGATAAAATCAACCAAATAGAAAACCCTAATCCAAGACAAAATCAAGCATGAAAATGATACACTTGCACACAAACATCCATAGGGTTACTCCACATAGTTGCCTTGTACAAAAATGACCATATTACGCATGTAAAGTGTCTTAGCAAAAAACAAACAAATATAAAATCATAGACCCTCGATGACGCTATTAAAATTTGGCTTACGAAATGATCTTAGTCCCTCAAAAAAATGCTAAGATACTTTGCAACATTGCTAATCATGGCT
The DNA here is from genome assembly GCA_948472305.1 of Vicia faba. Classification (NCBI taxonomy): domain Eukaryota; kingdom Viridiplantae; phylum Streptophyta; class Magnoliopsida; order Fabales; family Fabaceae; genus Vicia; species Vicia faba. The sequence goes on from OX451735.1 coordinate 1,235,515,760, forward strand.
ATACGATGACCCACGCCCGTCCCGTTTACATCTAAAGACAGGGTTGCTTACCAACTTAATGGTAAGACAACAATGTCAAAGTAAAATAAAATGAACAAGAAATACATTTGAGTAGGTAGATTACTTTTAGTTACTTGCTCCATTTCAAACAAATATCCTTGATATTTTCAAAACAAACACACATATTTCAAAATAACTTACAAACTTAATAACATTTTCAAAAAGACAAACATCTTTGTATACATTCTTACGAACGAGAATAATTACAAAGATTTCCTAAACAATGGCCTCTTTTTCATAATACTTTCAAAACCACACAAAGCATAATTTCAAACAAAAGCAAGTGATCAAACAAATAACTAAGAGCCCATGGAAAACCATGGATGAAAAGGGTGCTAATACCTTCCCTTTTCATAATCCACCCCCCGAACTCAGGAAACAATCTCAAAGGTCTTTCCTGTGCTTTTTCACCTTTCCTTTTGGATAAAAGAAAAGTCAGTGGAGACTCTTGCTAACCGCAACATTTGCGATAAAATGCAAAACCTTCAAGCAATTTCTCCCACCGTATTACAGGCTTGATAATTGGAAAGAAGAAGACATATTCCCTATCTCTTTTAGTCGGGAGTAATAGCTATATTCCTATCCTATTTGCTTTTTAAAAGTTTTTGGATATGTAATAAACAATGAATTTAAACCTTGTGTCTTACCCGGGGCACAATGATTCATTTGTTAAAGGGTTGATATTTCATATACATTTGTTCATTCAATAAAATCATTGGACGTTTTGCATGTAAATTTTGTGATCTCTGTCTTCCTTTTATTTCATTTCATTTTCAAATAGCTATGTGTTCTTACACCCACCCACCCACTACATTGCAGATCCTCATCCACTCTGGATCTTGTTGATAACAATTCTGCTATTGCCTCTTATGACTTCGAAAATCCGATCTACCGAGTCAAGGAAGAAGGTGAGGAAGATTGTGAAATACATGTCCAACCACACGAAGAACCGGTCAAAGTTGTAAACATGGGTACCGAGACAGACAGAAAAGAGGTCAAGATCGGCGCCAACTTAGAAAGCAGTGTCAAGAACCGATTAATCCAAATGTTGCATGAATATGTTAAAATCTTTTCCTAGTCATACAAAGACATGCAAACACTTGACACCGATATTGTGGTTCACCGTCTGCCGATGAAGAGGGTTGTGCTTCGATTAAGCAGATGGTTCGTCGCATGCGTTCTAAAATGTCAAAAAAGATCAAGGTCGGGGTTATGAAACAATTCAACGCATGTTTCTTAGTGGTGACATCATATCCTCAATGGGTTGAGAATTGGGTTACGAATAAAGACGGGAAGGTACATATGTGTGTAGACTACAGGGATTTGAACAGGGCAAGCCACAAAGATGACTTCTCGTTTCCATATATTGATGTTCTGGTCGACAACACCGCTCAACACAAGGTATTCTCCTTCATGGATGGTTTTTTAGGGTATAATCAAATCAAGATGGCACCTGAAGACATGGAGAAAACTACCTTTGTCACACAGTGGGAGACTTTCTGTTACAAGGTTATGCCTTTTGGGTTGAAGAATTCTGAGGTAACTTATCAGCGTGCCATGGTAGCTGTTGTACCCCAAAATTTGCCCTCCCATATTTCTCAAAACATTTCAAGAAAAATTCACAAGTCCAACCCGACGCGTCATATTCAGGTGTTCTTTCGCCAAGATATCTCTGATAACGTATTCTCAAATTTAGGTTCGGATCAAGAGTCAATTCTTTAAAGAAGTTATCCGAATGTGTGAGTTTTCTCGAAGAAATATGGTGAAAAAGTGTGATGAAAGTGCAGTTTTTACGCGCTAAAAAATTCATAACTTGAAGATCGTGGCTCGTTTTGAACCCGTTCCGGTGGCCAAAATTCCGTCTTGACATTATCTACGTTTTCATCTCGCACGGCTGGAAGTCAATTTCGATCAGAAGGTCTTCAAAAATGTGGATTTATCAAGTATTTTCATACCGAAAAATTATGACAGAAGTTTATTTGCGTCATGTTCAGAAAATCATAACTTGGTCGATTTTCATCGTATCGAGCTGGTTCTGGCGCCAAAATTTCACAAATTGATTTGGCTACATTTTCACACAAGCTATTAAGTTCAAATGGTATTCAAAAGGCCTTCATTTTTTCCTCAGAGTGCGTGACACGCCGAAAATCCTGAATGCTGAATATTATTTCATATGGGCCGAAACTTCGAAAATTCATAACTCGGTCAATTTTTATCGGATTGGGTTCATATTTTTACACAAGGTCACTGACTCAGAGATCTACAACTTTTCTTCAAAAGTCGAGACCAAATTATGCACCGATCAATACCAGTTTTTTATTGAAGAACGTGTCAGAGTCGACACTGGAGCCCAAAATAAGTTTGTCTGAGCTGAAACTTCAAAAATTCATAATTAATTCACCGTTTATCCGATTGATCCGATTTTCGGACAGGAGTTAGATCTCGATATAGGCTAAATTTTGTCTTCACATTTCAATTTCAAAAATTGCACTTAAGTCCCTGCGATTTAGCCTTGAAAGTGACGAACTCAAGTGAACATTGGAGGCCCAATTGCACATTCAAAGCCCATTTTCTTTACCCTAATTTCCATTATATAATCACATTCTTTTCACACAAACCAGGAAAAAAAAAACCTTGCCACAACACTGTCAGAATATCAAATTCTTTCAAGAACCCTAAAACCTTGAAATCCTTATTACAAATCCCTCTCTCACTACAAACAAGCCATCTCAGTTACAAACCAACATCTCACTACTTCTTCAGTAAGGGTAAGGCTGACTTGATCTCCATGATCAAAAGGGCATAAAAGCATTCATGTCACTACTTTTCCAGTAAGGGTAAGGTTGATTTGATCTCCATGATCAAAAGGGTATAATCATTCATACATGTCATATTAGCCTAAACATTAAATTTCTTCATATATTGGCTTTATTTGTATTTTATGATATATAGTAATTTATTTAATGTGTTCATGAGATTCAACACTGCAGATTTAGACAGGATCCCATGCAGGTTCATTAAGGAACGTTGAGGCCAAAACACAAATGGCCAAAAGCCAAAAGCCAAATGGCCAAAACAGAACCGTTTACACATGACACCAATACATGGCGAGTGTTGTACCCCAAAATTTGCCCTCCCTTTCTTCAAGAAACCATCTTGGATTTTCAAGGTCCCTCTGAAACAAATCCAAGTCCTGAGTTATCCCTTTGCCCAAGCAAGGCGCTTACAAGAGCAAGATGATCTCACGAACTCCAGAGCAACGCTTTTATCTTGAAGAAAAATCAAATTCTAAGTACTTAGAATGCTTCTCTAAAATAAGTTTTTTTTTTTTTAAGAAAAATCAGCGCTTCAGAACTTCTGAACCCATCCCAGATGAAGACGGTCAGAAGTTGCAAGCTTGGCTCAGCGTGGCCAGAAGTTGGCTCTTCAGCAGTTACACAAGCTCAGTCAGAATTTGCTAAAGGAATGCAAGAGAAGCAGGAAAGTCTGAAGGCTCCTTCAGAACAGGTTGAAATCAGAAGATGAAAGGTCAGAGGAATGAGTGTTATACTGATACAGAATCTCTAAGTCCAGATTGTCCAGAAGTAAATCCAAGGAACATACCAAGAAACTAGGAGAATCTCCAGAGCTTACTAAGGCAACAAGTAGCCAAGGCCAGAGCATGGTTTACGCTGTTGATTCAACGCTGGTTTTCATTACCAGAACGTTGGTATTGACAGGTCTTGTCACCATTTAATGCCCATTAATGCTTCCAACCACTCCTGAGCATTCACGTGTGGCTTGGAAAATGCTTTTGCACAGATTCTGGCATGGGTCTTCACGCCACCGCCCACTTCAGAGGTCACTTCTCCCCAATCTACGCCTGCTGCTGCAATCTAGGCTGAAAGCTAGCTGTTATCACAACTTCCCAGGAATTTCTGTCAAAGAACAAATTCAAACTCTGTTGGCGCCTTAAATGTTCAAGGCATCCACAAGAATTTTGCCTATAAATAGAGAACTTCCACCACTACAAAAGGCGTTCAAGAAAAAACAGAAACACAAATTGCTAAGAGAGAAACAAAACTCCTAGCAACACAGCATTCTGAAACTCTGCCAAAATCTCCAGCTTTGTTTCATAACTTTAAGTTTCTCACCTTTAACTTCATCAAATATCCAGCTCTTTTCTGTAAACCAAAAACACTCTTTCCAAACTTCTGACCCTATACACGTATATACCTTTACTTCCCCTTTTCAAAATCTGTCCAGAACACCACCAGAATCAAAAGCTAAAACTTTCACTCACCAACTTTCCAAACAGTCAGGTAAGCACCTGCTGACCCTCACCACGCTGTTAAGCATCATCAGCTGTGCATATTCAAGTAACATAATTTAAATATTCATGTTATAGCTGTTCTGAGGATTTTCATACCTCAGAACGTTCTGAGCCAGTATAGGACTTGCCTGTGACCTTGGTGATTCTGACCTTTGAAACATTTTTGCTATTTTGCTGGATCTGTTCCAAATATGTTTCCTGTTTTGTGGAGAAACAACAGGATTGCAGATGTTCTGATTAGTACAGGAAAAAGCCAAGTGCTGACTTTGACGTTGGCACATCTGAAGCCTGTTCTGCTGTCAATGATATCAGAACCTTTGAGAATTATTGCCTTTTCAGCAGAATCAGAACTTCTGGTTTCTCCACTAACAAACTTCTGTCTTGCAGCGCAGGGAAATCAGAACTTCTGATTTCCCCACTAACAAAGTTCTGTTTTGTAGGTTCTAGAGTCAGAAGTTCTGACTCATCCAGTTTCACTAACAGGTTGATCATCTGGCAGCGGATCTGGGTCAGAACTTCTGATGACCTCCCAGCAGCGCGCGGGCTCCCTCTCTCTCTATATATATCTTGTTTTCTGCTATTTTCTTTTTTGTCTATTTTTCTCGTTGAACCCCCCATGTACAAATGTGTATCCCCCTCCCCTAATCGTTGTAATAGCGTAGGATTTTACATTTCCGCTTCTTATTGCTAGTAATTAGGACATGTATGACAAGATAAAATCAATGAAATAGAAAAACCTAATTCAAAGAAAAACTCTTGTATGCAACAAAACACACTTTCACACTAACACCCCTAGGGTTACATGCACTTGTTGCCTTTCAAAATTAGGCCATACTGCATGTTAGGTCTCTTTGGGCAAAACAAACAAATCAAATGATCATAGTCCCTCGATAACATTTTCAAAATATTGCCAAAAATAAAATGATCAAGTCCCTTAAAGAAAATGCCCAAAGATACTTGGCACCATTGCAATTATGGTCCAAACGATGACCCGCGCTCGTCCCTTTCACATCCTAACACAAGATTGCCCACCAAATACAATGGTGGAACAAAATTGTTAAAAAGGGTTAAAAACATAGCAAAAATCTTTGAGAACTTTAGGGTAGATCGCTCTTAAGTACTTGTCAACTTGCAAAACAAAAACACTTGCCTGTTTTTAAACCACACCTCACAACACTTTCAAAAACAACTTTCAAAAACAGATGAAAACCTTTTCAAAAGACATACACCTTTGTATACATCCCAACATGGATCATTACAAAGGTTGCCACCACATTGGCTTCTTTTCAAAAACATTTTCAAACCCACACACACAAGCACCATTTCAAACAATTGAAAACAAAAGGCAAGTGATCTAAGCAAGTAACTAAGAGCCCATGGATAACCATGGATAGAAAGGGTGCTAATACCTTCCCTTTCTATAATCTACTCCCCGAACCCAAGAAAACATCTCAAAAGGTTTTTTGCTGTGCTTTTTAACCTTTCCTTAGGATAAAATAAAAAGTCGGTGGCGACTCTTGCTCAACCAAACATTTGCGAAAACAAACGCAAAACCTCAAGTCAGTTCTCCCACCGTATCACAGAACTGGCGACTCTGCTGGGGAGTTTTTAAAAGTGGAGTAACCTTAGGGCTTAGATCACCCTCTTGCATGACTAATTATTTGATTTGCTTGCTTTATACTTTGGCTCTATTGTTTGGGTTTGCAATCCTACACCCGGATTTTGGGAAACATTCATAGATAGCAATACGTTGTGGAAACTGTGCAGGGTATACCGACACGGTTGAAGCAATAGCTATATTAGTGCGACATATTTGTGAGTACCGGTAACCCTTGAGTTCAATCAAGGAGAGTACGGGGCCGCTGAGTGATGTCACTAAGCACTAATGACCTAGAACCTTACTTGACCATCTTGGCCTTTTATTAGGGGTAGTGAGATGACCGGCTTTGGTGCAGTCCGAAGTTGGTAGATACTCGATACTACACTCATTGAGGGTTGTTTTCTTGGAATATTTTGGTCGCTAGTTAAGTGGCTAAACCAAAACAATGAACATCGAAAACAATCCAGGGATATTGAGCTCCTTAGAACCCGGTTACTATTTATAGGACAGGTTTTTTAAGCCAACTACACTCAAGAGGGTACTTACCTATGAAACCCCACGCAAGCCTGAAACTAGGGTTTGGTGTGATTTGCTTGTACATATGTTTTGTGCATACATCATAAACATCATGAAGCATCATATGCATTTACTAACCATTTCAAGGGTTTGGATCTTCATCTTTGTTCCTGTTTTGCAGGTCATGGAAATTCCTCGCAGAAATACCATTCAAGTCAACCTTGTGAGAATCTCTTCTCAACTCAAGGAGCTCACCTCAAGAATTCCGGAAAATTCATCCTTCAGTGAAAGACATGGTAGACTGCTCAGCCTAGTCGACACCAACATTGAAGAAGACATGATGAAAGTGCTATTCCAGTTCTTTGACCCTCTTCACCACTGTTTCACTTTCCCTGATTATCAATTGGTACCCACTTTGGAGGAGTTTTCTCAACTCCTGAGAATTCCTATCCTTAATCAACTACCCTTCAACGGTACGGAAAAGGAACCAAAGCCGGAAGATGTTGCTCGAGCATTACATCTACAACCATCTGACATCAAGGGGCATTGGGAAACCAGAAGCGGCGTCAAAGGATTCTTAGCAAAATTCTTGTTTGAGAAGGCACAAGAATGCTGGAACTCATTGGACCTACAGGCCTTTGAAGAGATTGTGGCACTCCTTATCTATGGGTTGGTCTTGTTCCCAAATCCTGACCAATTGGTAGATGTCAATGCTGTCAAAATCTTCTTATCCAGAAATCCAATACCAACAATGCTTGGGGACATCCTTCACTCATTTTACACACGAACAATGAGAAAGAGGGGTGTTCTCATGTGTTGTACTCCTATCCTTGCGAGGTGGTTTATTTCGCACCTTCCACAATTTGTCTTAAAAAATGACCAAGGCGCGAGGTGGTCCCAACGATTAATGACTCTTACTCATTCTGATGTGCATTGGTGTTCTCGGTCCAGAGAAAATGTCATCATTGTCGATCGTTGCGGAGAATTTCCTAATGTTCCTTTACTTGGAATTAGAGGGGGTATCACCTACAATCCTTGCCTAGCTTTGAGGCAATTTGGATATGCACGGAGGGATGGCCCTCATGATATGTTGATTCCTAGCTTAGTTTTTGACTTCGACAACGATACGCAAGGACTTCGCCAAAGATTCATCAGAGCTTGGGGAAAACTCAACAAGGTTGATAGCAAGACTCTGGGACACAAGAACTCCATCCCTCTTGAGCCCTATCTCAAGTGGGTACGAGCCCGAGCCCAAAGATTGATGATGCCTTATCCTCATATTCTCCCTGTGATTAAAGAGCCCGTCAATGAAGGAGAGGTTCCCTACACCATCCTACATCCAGACATGCCTACATCGTGGGAGGAAATGCAGAAAAGTTGGATTCAGCTCAAGGAGGAACGTAATACTTTTGAAGCTAGCTTCTACGCCAATGAGAAGAAGGTTCTAGAGCTTACCCGCCGACTCCATGAGCAAGAGGTCCTCAACACCTACATCGCGCCAAAGAGGATGCGCAATGTCTTTCTGCCTTAAGAAGTTTATTTTGTAATATTTGGCCCATGGGGCATTTATGTACTGACAAATTTCTTCTTATTAATATGACGTGCGCTCTTCTTTGTCTAAAACAATTTTGAACGTCCTAAATCCTTGAATGCATTGCATACATAAGCATACCATTCATCATGTGCATAAGCAGGTCTCATTCTGGATTTCCTTATCTATCTGCTGTCTATGTCAGGATGGATCTCGAGCAAAAAATCAAAGACCTACAGGCTCAGAATGCACAGTTCCAGCAACTCCTGATGACCTTGGCTAAGGGTCAGGAAGATATCAAGACTCAATTGGGAAACAAAGACCCAGTGAAAAAGAAGAAAAAGAGACTCGGGGTGGCTACTTTGGGGAGAAGATTCGACGGAGAAGCTCGAAGAGTGCTTGAATTTCCTCCTACTTCTGATGAAGGAACCAATAAAGGAGGTGGACCGGCGGTACCTTCCGAGTCTGATGCGGAAGAAGAAGAGGTTGAAGAGGATGAAGATTATACTGATCAGCAATACCCTGCAGTTGATGATAAATACAAAGGGTTAGAAGACAGATTAGCTGCCATGGAATTACAAAGAGTACCGGGTTTGGATTTTGAAGACTTGGGTCTGGTTGCCGGGATTATGATTCCCCCAAAATTCAAAGTGCCAGCGTTTGTAAGGTATGATGGGCTGTCCTGTCCCAAAATGCATCTCAAGTCCTACGTGAGAAAAATTCAACCCTATACGGCAGATAAAAACCTTTGGATTCATTTCTTTCAAGACAGTCTTTCTGGAGCTCAGTTGGAGTGGTTTTATCAGCTAGAAGGAACCAGCATTCGAAATTGGGAAGATTTGGCCACCGCTTTCTACAAACAATACCAATAAAATTCTGACCTTGCCCCTACTCGTACCCAACTTCAGGGTATGTCGTTAGGAACAGGCGAAGGATTCAAAGAGTACGCACAAAAGTGGAGGGATTTGGCTGGCAGGGTGCAGCCTCCTTTAACCGATCGTGAGCTGGTTGATATGTTTCTAGGGACCCTATCTGGGCCTTTCTTCAATCATCTAATTGGTAACTCTTCTGCAGGGTTTACCGATTTGATCTTAACAGGCGAGAGAATAGAAGCTGGCATCAAGTCAGGAAAGATTCAGAAGGGTGTCGCTACAAGTACTGAGAAGAGACCTTTTAAGAAAGAAGCAAGTGCCGTCTATGGTCCTAGAAGACAAGTCAAGCCCGAAAGTCGCCAAGCCGTCAATGCTCTGGTCATTTCAAAACCTGTTGCTGCTCCTCAGCAGTACAATCAACAAAGAGGTGAAAGGCCCAAGAGGCAGTATACTCGGCTGAGTATGACCTTATCTCAAATTTTACCCCAACTGTTGTCAACCAACTTGGTGACTATCAAAGAGGCTCCTAAGGTCGTCAACACTGCGTCTCCTAAGTATAAACCAAATGCCCGGTGTGCTTATCATTCTGATAGCCCCGGGCACACTACTGATGATTGCTGGGCCTTGAGAAACAAAGTGCAAGATCTTATCGACGCAAAAGAAATTCAGTTTGAAGCGCCTGAGAGACTGAATGTTGTAACTGCTCCTATGCCCCATCATAGAGTAAATGCCATTGAGGAAGAGTTGTATGCTGTTTCTGTGAATGACCTAGCTACCCCTCTGAAGACTGTCAAGAAGAACCTACTGCTGGCCGGTTTATTTCCGGGTTGCAGTGAAGGTTGGCTGTTCTGTGCTGTTTCCCTATCTGGTTGTCCCTTGCTGCAGTTAGGCATCCAAAGCCTAATGGATAGCAAGGAGATTCTGTTTAAAAAGTCTGCTGTTCAGTTGGTTCCGGTAGAAGAAGTTTCTGTGGTTACCATCTCCAATAATCCAATCAAGGCTCTCCCGAAGAAGCCTGTTCAAATCATGACTGTTGCACCTGTGGTTATTACTGTTCCGGGGCCCCTCCCCTATGTGTCTGATAAAGCTGTCCCCTGGCATTATGGGGCAGACGTATATGTGAATGGAATCAAACAAGAATTCAACACTGGCGCCAGTATCTGCGATATCACTGGTCCAGCCAAGGTCACCCGCAGTGGCAGGCTCTTCTCGCCTGACATTGCACCGCCCGCTACTCGAAAACCCCTCCTTATAACACCTACAAGTGTACCTGTTCCTGTTGCTGATCAAGTTGTTTCCCCTGCTGCCGAGTCATCTAATGCTCGGGGCAAAGGGATTGAAGAGGAGCCTTCCCGGATGGAGGCACCAATACCTATAAATGCTGAGGCCTCCCAACAAGAAATGGAGGAAATCCTGAAAATAATAAAGAAGAGTGATTTCAATATTGTCGAGCAGCTGGGGCATACGCGCTCCAAGATCTCCATGCTCTCCTTATTGCTATACTCCTAGGCCCACGCTAAGGCCTTGATATCATTTCTCAAGACGGCCCATGTGCCACAGGAGACATCTGCAGTCCAGTTCACTGATTGCGTAGCAAATCTGACAGCAGACAATGGCTTGGGTTTCTCAGATGCTGACCTGACTGCGAAGGGAAGAGATCACAATGATGCCCTGCATGTCTCTATCGAATGCAGGGGCACTACCCTGGCGCATGTATTGGTGGATACTGGTTCTTCCTTGAATGTTCTACCAAAAAAGGCTTTAGACCGTTTAGATTGTGAAGGCCTGGAACTGAAGCCCAGCAACATCATCGTCAGGGCCTTTGACGGTTCAAAAAGGATGGTTCATGGAGAGGTTGACATTCCTATTCGTGTGGGCTCTCAGGTGTTTGACTCTACTTTTTATGTGATGGATATACGTCCGTCGTACTCTTGTCTACTGGGTCGACCTTGGATCCATAAAGCTGGGGCAGTGACCTCTACCTTGCACCAGAAGCTGAAGTACCCTGTCAGAGGGAAGATCGTCACTGTGCAAGGAGAAGAGGAGTATATGGTGAGCCATTTGAATTCCTTCAGATACATTGAGATGGACGGGGAGTTTATTGAAACCCCCTTTCAGCATTTCGAGGAGGTGCATCCAATTTCAGCAACAGCAGAAACAGCAGTCGAAGAGAATGTTCCTTTGAAGATGGCTTCCCTAAAGGATGCCCGGGCTATGGTTCAGAGAAGTGAATGTACTAACTGGGGCAGGCTTCCTGACTTTACACAGAAAACTGACAAATTTGGACGGGGCTTTACTGCAGAGGCTCAGAAGGCTGTGCGCAAGGACAAGATCAGAAAGGTTCCAGTGTTTATCTCCAATCCAAGGGTGAACACTATTGAGGAGGATATAGAGGATGCAGAGTTTGACAGTTGGATCTACCCGACTACCAGCAACGGACCAAGCAACTGGACGGCAAAGGATTTTACACCTATCACATTTGTCACGCAGTAATTAATTCTTTTGATTTCCAATTTGTAACAAATAATGTGTTAAAACTTTTATTGGCTCGATGTCCTACCCGGGGCATCGTAGCTCCATTTGTGAGGGCTTTTTGTATGTCATTTCCATATATCATCAATCAAAACATTGGACGTTTGTTGCATTTCAAATCTTGTGCTCTTTTCTTTCTGTGTTATATATTGCAAAACAACTATATTTACACACACTCACTTATACAGGTTTCAGTCCACTCTGGATCTCGCTGGTAACAGCTCTGCTACCGCCAGTTACGACTTCGAGAATCCGATCAACTTGGCCGAAGACGAAGGTGAAGATGATTGCGAAGTGCCTGGTGAACTCGCAAGGCTGCTACTCCAAGAAGAGAGGGCTATTCAACCACATGAAGAGCCGGTGGAAACAATTAACCTGGGTACTGAGACAGATAAGAAAGAGGTCAAGATTGGGGCTAATCTAAAGCTCAGCGCAAAGCAACGTTTGATCCAGATGCTACAGGATTACATGGAGATATTTGCTTGGTCCTATGAAGATATGCCTGGTTTGGATGCCGACATTGTAGTTCATCATCTGCCAACCAAGGAAGATTGTCCTCCGGTAAAGCAAAAGGTCCGCCGTATGCGCCCAGAGATGTCTGAAAAGATCAAGGCTGAGGTTATGAAGCAGTTCGACGCTGGGTTTCTAGCAGTAACTTCTTACCCTCAGTGGGTTGCCAATGTGGTGCCAGTGCCGAAGAAAGACGGTAAAGTCAGAATGTGTGTCGACTATAGGGACTTGAACAGGGCAAGCCCCAAGGATGACTTCCCCTTACCTCACATCGATGTTCTTGTTGACAATACTGCTCAACACAAGGTTTTCTCCTTCATGGATGGTTTTTCAGGGTATAATCAGATCAAGATGGCTCCGGAAGATATGGAAAAGACCACCTTTGTGACTCAGTGGGGCACCTTCTGTTATAAGGTCATGCCATTCGGGTTGAAAAATGCTGGGGAAACCTATCAACGTGCCATGGTTGCTTTATTTCATGATATGATCCATCATGAGATTGAGGTATACGTTGATGACATGATTGCAAGGTCTCAAACTGAGGAAGATCACCTTGACCATCTGAGGAAGTTATTTGACCGACTCAAATTATACAAGCTGAGGTTGAATCCCAACAAATGCACCTTTGGGGTAAGATCCGGAAAATTGCTAGGTTTCATTGTAAGTGATAAAGGTATTCAAGTGGACCCTGCCAAGGTTAAAGTCATTCAAGAGATGCCGACTCCGAAGACAGAGAAAGAAGTCAGAGGCTTCCTGGGACGATTGAATTACATTGCCCGATTCATCTCACATCTGACTGCTACTTGTGAGCCAATCTTCAAATTACTGAAGAAAGATCAAGTAGTACGCTGGAACGATGAATGTCAGGCTGCCTTTGAAAAGATAAAGGAATATCTCCAAGAGCCACCCATTCTTATGCCACCAGTGGAAGGAAGACCTATGATACTATACTTGACAGTGCTTGATAATTCAATGGGGTGTGTGCTTGGGCAGCATGACGAGTCTGGCCGAAAAGAGCACGCTATTTATTACTTGAGCAAAAAGTTTACCGACTGTGAGTCTCGTTACTCACTGCTTGAGAAAACTTGCTGCGCTCTTGTATGGGCTGCTCGCCGGCTGAGACAGTATATGCTGACTCACACTACCTTGTTGATTTCAAAGATGGATCCCATCAAGTACATATTTGAAAAGCCTGCTCTGTCTGGGAGAATAGCGAGATGGCAAATGATCTTGACAGAGTATGATATCCAGTATACAACTCAGAAAGCTATTAAAGGAAGTGTACTGGCAGATCATTTGGCGCACCAACCTGTGGACGATTACCAATCATTGAACTTTGATTTTCCGGACGAAGACATCATGGTGGTAACTGACTGTGAAGTACCTGGACCGGATGAAGGACCTGAGGAAGGATCCCGATGGTCTATGCATTTTGATGGAGCCTCCAATGCTTTGGGTAACGGCGTCGACGCTGTAATCATATCTCCCAAAGGAACTCATACTCCACTCACCGCCCGATTGTGTTTCAACTGCACCAACAACATGGCAGAATATGAAGCATGTATCATGGGTTTACAAGCTGCAATCGACTTAAGGATCAAATTTCTGAGTGTCTTCGGGGATTCCGCTCTCGTGATCAATCAGATCAAAGGCGAGTGGGATATGAAACACCCAAATCTTATTCCTTACAAGGAGTATGTGTCAACCTTGCTTTCCCACTTTGAGGAAATAACTTTTGAGCACTTCCCAAGAGAGGAGAATCAGCTAGCGGACGCACTAGCTACGATGTCTTCAATGTTCAAAGTTAAATGGGACAATGAGGCTCCCCGGATCATTATATGGAAGTTGGATGAACCAGCATACTGCTGCGATCTCGAGGCTGAAAAGGTGACTGAAAAACCCTGGTATCATGAAGTGAAGAGGTACTTGGAAGCTCAGGAATACCCTGAAGGTGCATCTGTCAATGACAAGAAGTTCATGAGGAGGTTCGCGGCAAAATTCTTCCTCAGCAACAACATTCTCTACAAACGGAATCATGATTCAACTCTACTACGTTGTGTGGATAAGGCTGAAGCAGAGAAGATCATGTTAGAACTGCATGAAGGTACATTTGGAACACATTCCAGTGGGCACACCATGGCAAAGAAAATCCTTCGGGCAGGGTATTTCTGGTCCACAATGGAAGCTGATTGTTACCAACACTCTCGAACTTGTCATAAATGCCAAATCTATGCTAACAAGGTACATATTCCTCCAGTTCCTCTAAACGTCCTGACGGCACCTTGGCCTTTTGCAATATGGGGGATTGATATGATCGGCGAGATCCGACCGACGGCATCCAATGGGCATCGCTTCATCTTGGTGGCGATCGATTATTTCACAAAGTGGGTTGAGGCAGCTTCCTACGCCACAGTAACCAAAAGCGTCGTGGCACGTTTCATCCGGCATAATCTGATCTGTCGGTACGGCGTCCCGGAAAGAATCATTACGGACAATGGTACCAATCTCAACAACAAGATGAACACTGAACTCTGTGAACAATTCAAGATACAGCACCACAATTCTTCTCCCTACCGGCCGAAGATGAATGGGGCTGTAGAGGCAGCCAATAAGAATATCAAGAAAATTGTGCAGAAGATGACAGTGACTTATAAAGATTGGCACGAGATGTTGCCATTCGCTCTTCATGGGTACCGTACCTCAGCAAGGACGTCAACCGGGGCAACTCCCTTCTCTTTGGTCTATGGCATGGAGGCAGTCTTGCCAATTGAAGTCCAGATACCCTCTCTCCGGATAATGAAAGATGCAGATCTGAGTGAAGATGACTGGATCCAGACTCGACTTGATCAATTAAACCTGATTGACGAAAGGAGACTCACCGCTATCTGTCATGGTCAACTGTATCAAAAACGGATGATCAGGGCATTTAACAAGAAAGTCAGACCGCGAGAGTATCAAGTTGGGGACCTGGTAATCAAACGCATCATCCTCCCTCAAAGTGATCCCCGGGGCAAATGGACCCCTACTTACGAAGGGCCATTTGTGGTTAAACATTTGTTCTCAGGAGGAGCCATGATCCTAACCACCATGGACGGTGACGACCTTCCTCACCCCGCCAATGCAGACATAGTGAAAAAATACTACGCATAAATAAAAGACCCGCTAGGTTGACATACCTAGGCAAAAATTAGGGCTTCCCGGCGAATCAAAAGGGTTCGGGCAAAAATAAGGGATGAAATGAAAAAATCTGTACACCCGGCAAGTCGAAAACCTGAAAAGGCGGCTTGGGCAAAAATGGGTATCCCGGTGGACTGAAAACCCGAAAGGGCGGTCCAGGCAAAAATTAGGGATAAAGCGTAATACTATGTCTCATTGGATCACTTCGCATCCGGAATTCGACATCAACTATCTGGCTCAGACTTCGGCATCGACCAATCAGCTTCATCTTCAACTAGGCAGCAAAGCGATAAGACGCTTGGAGACATAAAGGCGGTAGCAGAGTTGGAACCCGGTAGGATTGTTCACATAGCTGTTTTGTTTTCTTTTCAAAATTTGTAAGTTCCGTGCTATCCGGCGGCATCCTCTTACTAGGATGTCAGCCTCTTGTACAAAAAACGCCTATTCACAGGAAAAATTCAAATCAAAACGAATTCACTTGTCCATACAAATTGCCATCGTTTTTCCTTTTTCTGTTTTGTCTTGCGACGAACATCCAATGTTCATTTTTGATATATGCATTTGACATTAAATTGCTGATTCATAAATATTTGCACCTGAAACGAAAGATTAATTACAGGTGACATCAGAAACAGGGGCAATGTGAAGTTGTCTGATGCAGTCTGATTGCTTTGTCCGCCAAGGTACCCAGGTAGATTCGACTGAAGGATGTGACCAAATCATCTCAACTTCCCGCAGAGTAAGGCAGGATTCAGCAGTACTTCCCCCAGTGAAGTCATCAACTTTCCCCGGCAGGTCTAAAAGCTTATCCCCAGAAGATTCTGGAAACTTGTTCCCTGCAGAATACGGACGTCTCTCCCGAGCTTTGTTCAGAGTTATTCCTCACAAGGGCTTATAACTGGGTTACCCTCAGCTAACCGCCACAGAAGATCGCCCCCAACAAAGTATCTTTCAATCCCCAGCGGAGTTTATTT
Source organism: Vicia faba (assembly GCA_948472305.1). Lineage (NCBI taxonomy): Eukaryota > Viridiplantae > Streptophyta > Magnoliopsida > Fabales > Fabaceae > Vicia > Vicia faba. Next base: position 1,235,531,844 of record OX451735.1, read on the forward strand.
TTGATATCCCCAGCGGAGTCTATTTTTGGTATTCCCCAGCATAGTTTACCTTTGGTGTTTCCCAGCGGAGTTTTTTTTTTATCCCCAGCAGGATCCATCATTAAAGTCCTCAGAAGGCCTCTCATCAACACTTCAGCAAAGTATCTTGGCCACAAGGCAACTCCCCGGCCAATCATCGAAGATCTACTTTCCTAAAGACGAAGTTACATTCATAAACATTTCACACTTTCATACATCTCGCTTACATACATGATAAAGTGCATGCAACGCTGTCTCATGTTAAAACATCACGCGTATCATACATCATAACATTGCATACAACTTATGTTTTGCCTTTTCAGGAAAAAAGACAATCCCAAAGACAACTACCATCAACTATCGACTATTTCCAGACTCGATTCCTGTATCTAGCCAGGGAACGTCTGAAGAGTTCGAAGATTCGATTCCTATATCCAGCCAGGGCACATCTATCAACTAACAACATTTCCAGACTCGATTCCTATATCTAGCCAGGGCACGTCTGAAGAGTTCGAAGATTCGATTCCTGTATCCAGCCAGGGCACATCTATCAACTACAACATTTCCAGACTCGATTCCTGTATCTAGCCAGGGCACGTCTGAAGAGTTCGAAGATTCAATTCCTGTATCCAGCCAGGGCACATCTATCAACTACAACATTTCCAGACTCGATTCCTGTATCTAGCCAGGGCACGTCTGAAGAGTTCGAAGATTCGATACCTGTATCCAGCCAGGGCATATCTGCATAAGGAGATTGAAGATCAAACACCTGTAACAAGCCAGGAAAACATCTGCCTTTCTCAGATACATAAAGTTCTCGCTAAGGAATCTCTTGTGCGATCAACATTTCCAAATGGCATCTTTAAGCCCATTCCCGACAAAGATCTGTCGCATCTCCAGATGGCATCTATAAGCCCATCTCCCTATCCACCACCTCCCCAAATGGCATCTATAAGCCCATTCCCGCCATCACATTGCTGATACTCTACTAAGCGAGTGCAAATTTCTGGGCACTCTGGTGTCCAATCTCCTTTTACCTTCAAGTCGCGAAAGGCAAACTTGCCAATCTAACTCTTCAGGTTCAAGAAGATTGAACAGGGGCAACTGTTGTACCCCAAAATTTGCCCTCCCTTTCTTCAAGAAACCATCTTGGATTTTCAAGGTCCCTCTGAAACAAATCCAAGTCCTGAGTTATCCCTTTGCCCAAGCAAGCCGCTTACAAGAGCAAGATGATCTCACGAACTCCAGAGGCAACGCTTTTATCTTGAAAAAAAATCAAATTCTAAGTACTTAGAATGCTTCTCTAAAATAAGTTTTTTTTTTAAAGAAAAATCAGCGCTTCAGAACTTCTGAACCCATCCCAGATGAAGACGGTCAGAAGTTGCAAGCTTGGCTCAGCGTGGCCAGAAGTTGGCTCTTCAGCAGTTACACAAGCTCAGTCAGAATTTGCTAAAGGAATGCAAGAGAAGCAGGAAAGTCTGAAGGCTCCTTCAGAACAGGTTGAAATCAGAAGATGAAAGGTCAGAGGAATGAGTGTTATACTGATACAGAATCTCTAAGTCCAGATTGTCCAGAAGTAAATCCAAGGAACATACCAAGAAACTAGGAGAATCTCCAGAGCTTACTAAGGCAACAGGTAGCCAAGGCCAGAGCATGGTTTACGCTGTTGATTCAACGCTGGTTTTCATTACCAGAACGTTGGTATTGACAGGTCTTGTCACCATTTAATGCCCATTAATGCTTCCAACCACTCTTGAGCATTCACGTGTGGCTTGGAAAATGCTTTTGCACAGATTCTGGCATGGGTCTTCACGCCACCGCCCACTTCAGAGGTCACTTCTCCCCAATCTACGCCTGCTGCTGCAACCTAGGCTGAAAGCTAGCTGTTATCACAACTTCCCAGGAATTTCTGTCAAAGAACAAATTCAAACTCTGTTGGCGCCTTAAATGTTCAAGGCATCCACAAGAATTTTGCCTATAAATAGAGAACTTCCACCACTGCAAAAGGCGTTCAAGAAAAAACAGAAACAGAAATTGCTAAGAGAGAAACAAAACTCCTAGCAACACAGCATTCTGAAACTCTGCCAAAATCTCCAGCTTTGTTTCATAACTTTAAGTTTCCCACCTTCAACTTCATCAAATATCCAGCTCTTTTCTGTAAACCAAAAACACTCTTTCCAAACTTCTGACCCTATACACGTATACACCTTTACTTCCCCTTTTCAAAATCTGTCCAGAACACCACCAGAATCAAAAGCTAAAACTTTCACTCACCAACTTTCCAAACAGTCAGGTAAGCACCTGCTGACCCTCACCACGCTGTTAAGCATCATCAGCTGTGCATATTCAAGTAACATAATGTAAATATTCATGTTATAGCTGTTCTGAGGATTTTCATACCTCAACGTTCTGAGCCAGTATAGGACTTGCCTGTGACCTTGGTGATTCTGACCTCTGAAACATTTTTGCTATTTTGCTGGATCTGTTCCAAATATGTTTCCTGTTTTGTGGAGTAACAACAGGATTGCAGATGTTCTGATTAGTACAGGAAAAAGCCAAGTGCTGACTTTGACGTTGGCACATCTGAAGCCTGTTCTGCTGTCAATGATATCAGAACCTTTGAGAATTATTGCCTTTTCAGCAGAATCAGAACTTCTGGTTTCTCCACTAACAAACTTCTGTCTTGCAGCGCAGGGAAATCAGAACTTCTGATTTCCCCACTAACAAAGTTCTGTTTTGCAGGTTCTAGAGTCAGAAGTTCTGACTCATCCAGTTTCACTAACAGGTTGATCATCTGGCAGCGGATCTGGGTCAGAACTTCTGATGACCTCCCAGCAGCGCGCGGGCTCCCTCTCTCTCTCTATATATCTTGTTTTCTGCTATTTTCTTTTTTGTCTATTTTTCTCGTTGAACCCCCCATGTACAAATGTGTATCCCCCTCCCCTAATCGTTGTAATAGCGTAGGATTTTACATTTCCGCTTCTTATTGCTAGTAATTAGGACATGTATGACAAGATAAAATCAATGAAATAGAAAAACCTAATTCAAAGAAAAACTCTTGTATGCAACAAAATACACTTGCACACTAACACCCCTAGGGTTACATCCACTTGTTGCCTTTCAAAATTAGGCCATACTGCATGTTAGGTCTCTTTGGGAAAAACAAACAAATCAAATGATCATAGTCCCTCGATAACATTTTCAAAATATTGCCAAAAACAAAATGATCAAGTCCCTTAAAGAAAATGCCCAAAGATACTTGGCACCATTGCAATTATGGTCCAAACGATGACCCGCGCTCGTCCCTTTCACATCCTAACACAAGATTGCCCACCAAATACAATGGTGGAACAAAATTGTTAAAAAGGGTTAAAAACATAGCAAAAATCTTTGAGAACTTTAGGGTAGATCGCTCTTAAGTACTTGTCAACTTGCAAAACAAAAACACTTGCCTGTTTTTAAACCACACCTCACAACACTTTCAAAAACAACTTTCAAAAACAGATGAAAACCTTTTCAAAAGACATACACCTTTGTATACATCCCAACATGGATCATTACAAAGGTTGCCACCACATTGGCTTCTTTTCAAAAACATTTTCAAACCCACACACACAAGCACCATTTCAAACAATTGAAAACAAAAGGCAAGTGATCTAAGCAAGTAACTAAGAGCCCATGGATAACCATGGATAGAAAGGGTGCTAATACCTTCCCTTTCTATAATCTACTCCCCGAACCCAAGAAAACATTTCAAAAGGTTTTTTGCTGTGCTTTTTAACCTTTCCTTAGGATAAAATAAAAAGTTGGTGGCGACTCTTGCTCAACCGAACATTTGCGAAAACAAACGCAAAACCTCAAGTCAGTTCTCCCACCGTATCACAGCGAGGCAGACATCCTGAGAAGGTTAAGGAACGTTGAGGCCAGAGCACAAATGGCCAAAAGCCAAAACACAAATGGCCAAAACAAAACAGTTTACACATGACGCCAATAGCTGTTTTACCCCTCCAATCAGGCTCGTATATTCCTAAACTCTCTCTCTCTCTCTCTCTATTTTTATTATTTTCCTTTAATTAATTAATCGTTATTCTTTTTATTAATCACTAACCAATTAACATTTTTTCCTAATAAAATCAAAAACACAAAAAATTATTTTATTTATTAAAATTAACTTCATCACTTTTATTTTTGTAAATAAATTAATTTAATCAATTTAGCTTTAATTAGATTTAACTTTTAATATTTTTTGCAATATTTAAAATCAATTTAGAATATTAGGTTTTTATTAGCATTAATTCAATTTATTTTATTTATTTAAAAACTCAAAAGTCCAAAAATATTTTCATTATTTAATTTAATTTAATTGTTCATTTAATTTAATTCCATTTAATTCAAAAATAATCAAAAAAATCACTTTCTTTCAAAAAAGGGTCAAAACCCCAAAAAACTCGCATCCGATTTAATTTCCCGCACGCGATCCATTTTTCCATATTATTGTACTTGCTTCCGGAATGTAATAACTTTAATTAGGACTTTATTTTACTTTCCGCAATTTAAATTAAAGGGTTTGTTTTTGGCGATGTAAATACCCGACGCCTTGTAATAGCGTCGATTTACCTTTCCGCAATTTATTTTCCGCACTCTTAACTGTTAATATGCCTGCAAGACTTGTATGACAAATAAAATCAATCTGTAGCTCACAGATACATGTTCAAAGATAAACATTAACTGAATTCAACACACATGCACATGCCACTCCTAGGGTACGCCTCACTAGTTGCCTCGAACGTGGTCGTCAAGTATAGGGTGTTTTAGAGGTCGCCCTCCTGTCTAAAGATCCAGTTGCCTCGAAACGGTTGCCTCGGATAAAAAGGATCTAGGACATTAGGGTTACCGCTAAGGTTTCCTACTATTGCTTTGGTGACCACACATGTCCCTTATAATCGAATTGACCCGAATAACTCCAACGATGGTGCTACCTACCTCTCAATGGTGGGATAGTACTATCTAAAGGACTCTTACACATCCTAATTCCTTAGGGTAGGTGGATGACTCATGGGTACTTGCTCTCTTTAAAAAACAAACAAAACAATCTTTTCACACTGACACTTTCAAAAGTTTTCAAAACAAATTTTTCAAACACTCTTCAGGACAAATACAAGAGTTACTCAGAAATTTTTTCAAACGAAACTTTTTCAAAACCCACATACACTTGAAAAGCAAACAATTTTTGAAAACATAAGAGCAAGTAGCTAAGAGCCCGTGGATAACCACAGATAGAAAGGGTGCTAACACCTTCCCTTTCTATAAATCTACCTCCCGAACCGAGAGACATCTCAAAAAAGGAATTTTGTTGTGCTTTTGTCCTTTCCATGTTGGAGAACATAAAAGACGGTGGCGACTCTTTCTTACCGCGACATTTCGCAAACCAGCTTTAAACAGTCAGTTCTATTTCCACCGATCACAGAACTGGCGACTCTGCTGGGGATATATAAGTGAGGTGTACCTTAGGATAAGAACACTCTTGTTTTCAATTGCTTGCTTTGTTTGCTTTTATATTTGTGGGCTTTGCATCGGAGTTTCATAGATCCTAACCCGGATCTGGGGATACCCTTTTAGGTAGCATAAGCTGTGAGGGACCTGTCTGGCGTAGACCGACACGGGTGAAACAGTGGCTACATTGGTGTGGCACCTTGGTCTATACCGATATCCCCTGTGTTGCAACGAGGATAATATGGGTCTTCTGAGGAGTCATTAAGCACCAACCGACCTTAGAACCCTAAATTGACCCAACTTGGCCATAGAACAGTAGCAGTATGCTACACTCATTGAGGCTAAACTCTCGCGATGGTTCTGGCCGCAAGAAAAGATTGCGACGCTGGAGTTATGACCGATTGAGGGTAGTCGATGATATTGAGATCCTCTAGAACCCGGTTACTATTTTCTAGGACAGGTCTTAACCAACGAAACTGAAAGAGGGTAGTACCTAAACTTCATGCTGGCCTAAACTCTAACGGTTGTCTTGTGTGACTTGTGTGCCTTCAAACTTGAATTACTTGCATGTACTTGTTATCTGACAACACGGGTTTCTTGCAGGTTTTTTTTACAGTCCTTAATCTGGACTCATAACAGGGTTTACTTACATCACTCCACGCATAGCATAACATCATACCATCATACCATTGCATACATCCTGCATAAGGACTAACCCATTTCAAGGATCTCAAGGGCTTGTGATGCAAGTCATGATGAACCAACTGTATAGCAAGGGGCAAAAGGGGATTTATTTTCCTCTAGCCAAGGTTGATAACTTGAGTCAGGGGCTATGACCCACTCGATATGGTGAGCCTTGACTCTTGAAGAAGGACTCTCAACAATATGCAGTGCCTTCAATCAAGCTACCAGATTCTGACAATTTTTTCTTGTCTACCCCGCGAGATCCTTGAAAACATTGCATGCATACATACATATCATTGCATTACAGGTACCCCTTTTACAGGTCACTTACCTTCTTCGCTGTTTATTTCAGCAATCAACATGAATCCTGCACCATCCACTGAACAAGCTATCCAGGCCCTCCAGGCCTAAAATTCCCAGTTCCAGGAGTTGGTAATGAGCCTAGCCCAGGGTCAACAGGACTTGAAAGCTCTGATTCTGAAGGAGAGGAAGAAGAAGAAGAGGACTGTTTTGTTCAATCCTAGACGCAGATCTGGGAATACACTGCAGAATGAGGCTGATCAAGCTACTTCCTCTGTAGGGAAAGACAGTCCCCAAGGGGGAAAGGTTCCTAGTCCTGCGGTCTCCGACAACGAGACATATTTCAATGATGAAGAGTACCCTCCAGCTGAGGACAGGTACAAACAGCTAGAAGACCGGCTAAGTGATATGGAGATATAGAAAGTGCCCGGCTTGGACTTCGAAGATCTAGGTCTATCCTCTAGGGTGGTGATCCCACACAAGTTCAAGGCACCTTCTTTTGCGAAGTACGACGAGACTTCCTGTCCTAAGCTGCATCTCAGATCCTATGTAAGGAAGATCCAACCTTACACTGTTGACAAGAACTTATGGATCCATTTCTTCCAGGAAAGTCTTTCAGGGACTCAACTCGAATGGTTCTATCAACTGGATGGAGCCAGTATTCGTAACTGGGAGGACTTGGCTACTGCATTCTACAAGCAGTATCAGTATAATTCCGACCTCGCTCCTACGCGCACCCAAATCTAGGGTATGTCACTAGGGACGGGTGAAGGATTCAAGGAATATGCGCAAAGGTGGAGAGACCTTGCTGGAAGGGTGCAGCCACCTCTGACCGACCGTGAGCTCGTCGATATGTTCTTGGGGACCCTGTCTGGTCCTTTCTTCAACCATCTAATTGGGAATTCTTCAGCCGGGTTCACAGACCTCATTCTGACTGGTGAAAGGATAGAAGCTGGTATCAAGGCTGGGAAGATTCAAGAGGCTACACCTTCTGACACTCAGAAAAAGCCTTACCATGGGAAAAAGGAGTCCAATGTTGTGCACGGTAAAAAGAGCCGTCATGATCAACACGTAGGGGCAACCCAGATCTCTAACCCTATGCCTGCTCAGCAAAGACAGGGGCAGCAATGTAAGGAGGTCGCACCCAAACGACAGTTCACTAAGATCAACATGACACTGGATCAAGCGCTACAACAATTGTTGAAGGCAGGACTGATTACCTTAAGGGCTCCTCTCCGGAATCCAAACACTTCTGTTCCGAACTATCATCCCAACGAAAGGTGTGCATACCATTCTAATAGCCCGGGGCATACTACGGACAACTGTTGGGCTCTAAAGAACAAGGTCCAAGACATGATTGACGCCAAAGAAGTCCAGTTTGAAGCACCAGAGACTCCAAACATAATCACGGCTCCTTTGCCAAATCATTGAAGGCTTTTGTTTATTTGAATTTCCGAGTTGTATTTTTCTTTGCTTATACAAACAATTAATGTCATAGCAACTTGTTTATTCCATTAATGCATCGCATATGTCTGTTTTGAATCAATATATTCGCATTCGCTATATTCAAATTGCTTTCATTTTTTGTGATGATCAAACTCTCAATTAATAATTCTAAGCCTCTTGAGGGAGGATGACGAAAACAATACCACAATCTACAGTATGCTTTTGAACAGACCCCGCTGATGAGGTACAGGCATTGTTTCAATTCCTAAACACTGGAGTTATAAGGAAGATAATCCCTCGTCAACCCCTTTGAGCCAAGGAAGTTGGAGTTTTTCTTTTCGAAAATTAAAACCCTTAATCATAACCTGGGGCAGGGTAGTCTTCTCAGTTGATCCAGGTGCACAACGAATGGCATCAAAAGAAGTCCTTCTGAAACAAAAGACAGTGATGGTTCCGAATAATCATAAAGGACAGGCAGTCATTATCTTTCAAAATAAAAGCCCAACAAGTCAAAACCTATGAAGGAGACTTACAAAACTAGGGCATCCTGCTGACTGTAATTACAAAAGAAACAGTTCAGGCAAAAAACAGGGATAATAAAAATAAAAAAGAAAGAGGTCTTACAAACCCTCAATAACAAAAATGACTGCCTATTCAAAATAAACTGTCAATATCCGAACCATCACCGGAATATCATAACAAAGACTCAACAAGGTCTAATGTACGATCAGCTGAGTTTAGGTTTGAAGAATATCACGAAGAGCGGGTGGGTACAAATAAATTTTGAGCCTTTATCCTTTGTTCTTAAACCATGAACCAGGACACGTTACAACCCTTAAAAGCCCTAGCTGAAGCATAGGTTAGTTCGAAAGCATACTGTTACAAAGGTATCCTGACTCCTGTATGGCTCGCTGATAAAATCTTGAGTTGACATCACAGATTTACAAAATTTGCTTGTTTTACTGAAAATGCATTTTCAAAAAACTTCAAGACAGACATGAGCTTTGCATTCGTAGAATAACATTGTTTGCATATGACTATTTGTTTAGACAGCAGAGAAATTCGCACGATGAATATCTGGTGAACAAAAACCTTCTCAAAAAAAGGTCATCTCAAATGGAAGAAACACTTCCAACCAAGGGGCAGACATGATCATTGTCCATCATCTGGGGCAGTTAAGTCAAGATTCAGAGAATCTCTTAAATGCCAACAAAGCCAAGGGATAGATCTCCGGTTGAATCACTTGAGGCATTGAACATGGATTCCAGCAACGAATCTTGCATGCTCAGACATCTTCTGGTAATATGACAACACACCACTACTGACAGTGACACCTCTATACATCCTGAGGGAATGGACATAGTCGAAAAAATACTACGCATAATCAAAGACCCGCTAGGTTGACACACCTAGGCAAAAATAAGGGCTTCCCGGTGAACCAAAAGGGTTCGGGCAAAAATAAGGGATGGAATGGAGAAAAAAATCTGTACACCCGGCAAGTTGAAAACCTGAAAAGGCGGCTTGGGCAAAAATGGGTATCCCGGTGGACTGAAAACCCGAAAGAGCGGTCCAGGCAAAAGTTAGGGATCACAGCGTACGACTATGTCCCGTTATCTCGTCACTTGCCTACCAGAAGAAGATTTGTCAATCGGCAATTATCAGCACCTCCACAGGTACCTTCTCCCACAGAAACTGGGGCAATAAGAATTGTCTAAGCGATCTGGTTGCTCTGTCCATGGAGGTTCCAAGGTATGTTCGGCTGAAGAATGTGACCAGGATACCTTCACTCCCTGCAGAGTAAGGCAAGACTCAACAATACTCTCTCCGAGCAGAGTTGGTCTCCCATAAGCCCTAAAAAGGCACAGTATCTCCAGCAAGTCAGCAACACTCTCTCCCCAAGCAGAGTTAGCCTACTGTCAGCCTTAAGGAAGTTGGGTATCCCCAAAAGATCTCAACATTCCCCAGCGAAGTATGAAGATGTTCCTCAGCAAGCATCCCCGGCAGTCTTAATATAAGATTGTTCCCCGGCGGAATACAGACACCCCAATGGAGCCATTTCCCCAGTGTGGTCAAAAGTTTCCCCAGGAGAGTGAGATCAATCCCCCCAGTAGATTCTGGAAGCTTATCCCCAGTAGATTCTGGGAGCTTATCCCCTGCAAAGTGCATACGTCTCTCCCCGGCCATATTCAAAGGTTATTCCCCACCAGAGCTTATAATTGGGTTATCCTCAGCTAATTACCACGGAAAGATCGTCCTCGGCGAAGTTCTTCCTATCCCCCAGCGGAGTTCATCAAAATCCTCAACAAAATATATCAATGGAATCCCCAGCGGAGTTATCATCAAATCTCAGCGAAGTATCTCTCTCCACAGAGTATTTCCCCGCAAAGTAATCTCTCCAACAAGTTTATTCCCCAACGGAGTCATCTTCTCCTACCGGTTTATTCTTGCAATCATCATCCCCAGCGGAAACGAAGAACTCCACTCTTCAACATCAGCCCAAGATTCAGCAAGCTCCAGGCATTCGTCAAGGATTTATTTTCCTAGACGAAAATACATTCATTTCACATTTCATACATCCTGCTTACATACTTGATACGCATCATATCATACAACCTCATCATGACATCATGCATTTCATACATCATGACATTGCATACAACTGATGTTTTGCCTTTTCAGGAAAAAAGTCAATCCAAAGAGGATTACTATCAACTGTTGCAGTTCCAGATTCGATACCTGTATCTAGCCAAGGCATATCTGTGAGCGATTGATTGTGGATTCGATACCTGTATCTAGCCAGGGCATATCTGCATGAAGAGTTTAGAGATTTGATACCTGTATCCAGCCAGGGCATATCTGTAGACGACCAGTTCCGGATTCGATACCTGTATCTAGCCAGGGCATATTTGTGAGCGATTGATTGTGGATTCGATACCTGTATCTAGCCAGGGCATATCTACATTAAAGAGATTGAAGATATAGCTTAGAGATTCTCCAGATATGGATGCTATTCTTCTGCTTATTCAAGAGTTTCTTTTCAGAGATAGCTGGGAAATGCTCCAGATATGGATGTTGTTCTTTTGCTTATTCAGATTTTCTCTTCAGAGATAACTTAGATATGCTCCAGACATGGATGCTATTCTTTTGCTTATTCAAGAGTTTCCTTTCAGATATAGCTGGGAAATGCTCCAGAGATGGATGTTATTCTTTTTCTTATTCAGATTTTCTCTTCAGAGATGGCTTGGAAATGCTCCTGATGTGGATGTTATTCTTTTGCTTATTCAAGAGTTTCTTCCCAGAAATGGCTTGAAAATGCTCCAACCACGGATGATATTCTATTGTTTATTCAGAGATTCCTTCTAGATATAGTTCAGATGCGACCCAGACATGGCTACATTCTGATACTTATTCCAGATTCCCTTCTAGATATAGTTCAGATGCGACCCAGACATGGCTACATTCTGATACTTATTCCAGATTCCCTTCTAGAGATGGTTCAGATGCGACCCAGATATGGCTACATTCTGATACTTATTCCAGATTCCCTTTCAGAGATAGCTTAGAGATGCTTCGGATCCGGATGCTATTCTATCGCTTATTCAGAGTTTCTTCCCAGAAATGGCTTGGAAATGCTCCAGACATGGATGCTATTCTTTCGCTTATTCAAAGTTTCTTTTCAGAGATAGCTGGGAAATGCTCCAGACATGGATGCTATTCTTTAGCTTATTCAAAGTTTCCTTTCAGAGATGGCTTAGAGATACTCCATATTCGGATGTTATTCTTCTGCCTATTCAGATTCCTCTCCAGAGATGGCCTAGAGATGCTCCAGATCCGGATGCTATTCCATTGCTTATTCAGAGATAGTTCAGATGCGACCCAGATTTGGCGACATTCCAATATGTATTCCAGAATTCCTTTCAGATATAGCTTAGAGATGCTCCAGACTCGGATGTTATTCTACTGCTTATTCAGATTCAAACTTCTAAAGACAACTTAGAGATGCTCCATACCCGGATGCTATTCTATTGTTTAGACCAGATTCATTCAAAAGACATTCCAGATACGATCCGGATTCGGATGACATTCTGTCACTCACTCAGATACAATATGGATATACCCCAGACGTGGCGGTCATTCTACTATTTATTCAGACGTCAGCAATTAGATATAGACTAGATATGCTCCAGACACAGAAGTTATTCTATTTCTTATTCAGATTCAACTATCCATTACATTTCCAAATGGCATCTATAAGCCCATTCCTGACAAGGTTCTGTCATACCTTCAGATGGCATCTATAAGCCCATCCTCCTATTCATCATTTCTCCAAATGGCATCTGTAAGCCCATTCCCGACATCATATTGTTGATACCACGCTATGCGAGTGCAAATTTCTGGGCACTTTAGTGTTCAATCATCTTCCACCTTCGGATCACGAAAGGCACGCAAGCCAATCTACATCCTCAGGTTTAAGAAGATTGAACAGGGGCAACTGTTGTACCCCAAAATTTGCCCTCCCATATTTCTCAAAACATTTCAAGAAAAATTCACAAGTCCAACCCGACGCGTCATATTCAGGTGTTCTTTCGCCAAGATATCTCTGATAACATATTCTCAAATTCAGTTTAGGCTCAAGAGTCAATTCTTTAAAGAAGGTATCCGAATGTGTGAGTTTTCTCGAAGAAATATGGTGAAAAAGTGTGCTGAAAGTGCAGTTTTTACGCGCTAAAAAATTCATAACATGAAGATCGTGGCTCGTTTTGAACCCGTTCCGGTGGCCAAAATTCCGTCTTGACATTATCTACGTTTTCATCTCGCACGGCTGGAAGTCAATTTCGATCAGAAGGTCTTCAAAAATGTGGATTTATCAAGTATTTTCATACAGAAAATTTGTGACAGAAGTTTATTTGCGTCATGTTCAGAAAATCATAACTTGGTCGATTTTCATCGTATCGAGCTGGTTCTGGCGCCAAAATTTCACAAATTGAGTTGGCTACATTATCACAGAAGGTATTAAGTTCAAACAGTATTCAAAAGGCCTTCATTTTTTGCTCAGAGTGCGTGACACGCCGAAAATCCTGAATGCTGAATATTATTTCATATGGGCCGAAACTTCGAAAATTTATAACTCGGTCAATTTTTATCGGATTGGGCTCATATTTTTACACAAGGTCACTGACTCAGAGATCTACAACTTTTCTTCAAAAGTCGAGACCAAATTATGCACCAATCAATACCAGTTTTTAATTGAAAAACATGTCAGAGTCGACACTGGAGCCCAAAATAAGTTTGTCTGAGCTGAAACTTCAAAAATTCATAACTAATCCACCGTTTATCCGATTGAGCCGATTTTTGGACAGGAGTTAGATCTCGATATAGGCTACATTTTGTTTTCACATTTCAATTTCAAAAATTTCACTTAAGTCCCTGCGATTTAGCCTTGAAAGTGACGAACTCAAGTGAACATTGGAGGCCCAATTGCACATTCAAAGCCCATTTTCTTTACCCTAATTTCCATTATATAATCACATTCTTTTCACACAAACCAGAAAAGAAAAAAAAACCTTGCCACAACACTCTCAGAATATCAAATTCTTTCAAGAACCCTAAAACCTTGAAATCCTTATTACAAATTCCTCTCTCACTACAAACAAGCCATCTCAGTTACAAACCAACATCTCACTACTTCTTCAGTAAGGGTAAGGCTGGCTTGATCTTCATGATCAAAAGGGCATAAAAGCATTCATGTCACTACTTTTCCAGTAAGGATAAGGTTGATTTGATCTCCATGATCAAAAGGGTATAATCATTCATACATGTCATATTGGCATAAACATTAAATTTCTTCATATATTGGCTTTATTTGTATTTTATGATATATAGTAATTTATTTAATGTGTTCATGAGATTCAACACTGCAGATTTAGACAGGATCCCATGCAGGTTCATTAAGGAACGTTGAGGCCGAAACACAAATGGGCAAAAGACAAAAGCCAAATGGCCAAAACAGAACAATTTACACATGACACCAATACATGGCGAGGCAGACATCCTGAGAAGGTTAAGAAACGTTGAGGCCAGAGCACAAATAGCCAAAAGCCAAAACACAAATGGCCAAAACAAAACAGTTTACACATGACGCCAATAGCTGTTTCACCCCTCCAATCAGGCTCGTATACTCCTAAACTCTCTCTCTCTCTCTCTATTTTTATTATTTTCCTTTAATTAATTAATCGTTATTCTTTTTATTAATCACTAACCAATTAACATTTTTTCCTAATAAAATCAAAAACACAAAAAATATTTTATTTATTAAAATTAACTTCATCACTTTTATTTTTGTAAATAAATTAATTTAATCAATTTAGCTTTAATTAGATTTAACTTTTAATATTTTTTGCAATATTTAAAATTAATTTAGAATATTAGGTTTTTATTAGCATTAATTCAATTTATTTTATTTCTTTAAAAACTCAAAAGTCCAAAAATATTTTCATTATTTAATTTAATTTAATTGTTCATTTAATTTAATTCCATTTAATTAAAAAATAATCAAAAAAATCACTTTCTTTCAAAAAAGGGTCAAAACCCCAAAAAACTCGCATCCGATTTAATTTCCCGCACGCGATCCATTTTTCCATATTATTGTACTTGCTTCCGGAATGTAATAACTTTAATTAGGACTTTATTTATTTATTGCTTTATTTTACATTCCGCAATTTAAATTAAAGGGTTTGTTTTTGGCGATGTAAATACCCGACGCCTTGTAATAGCGTCGATTTACCTTTCCGCAATTTATTTTCCACACTCTTAACTGTTAATATGCCTGCAAGACTTGTATGACAAATAAAATCAATCTGTAGCTCACATATGCATGTTCAAAGATAAACATTAACTGAATTTAACACACATGCACATGTCACTCCTAGGGTACGCCTCACTAGTTGCCTCGAACGTGGTCGTCAAGTATAGGGTGTTTTAGAGGTCGCCCTTCTGTCTAAAGATCCAGTTGCCTCGAAACGGTTGCCTCGGATAAAAAGGATCTAGGACATTAGGGTTACCGCTAAGGTGTCCTACTATTGCTTTGGTGACCACACATGTCCCTTATAATCGAATTGACCCGAATAACTCCAACGACGGTGCTACCTATCTCTCAATGGTGGGATAGTACTATCTAAAGGACTCTTACACAGCCTAATTCCTTAGGGTAGGTGGATGACTCATGGGTACTTGCTCTCTTTAAAAAACAAACAAAACAATCTTTTCACACTGACACTTTCAAAAGTTTTCAAAATAAATTTTTCAAACACTCTTGAGGACAGATACAAGAGTTACTTAGAAATTTTTTCAAACGAGACTTTTTCAAAATCCACATACACTTGAAAAGCAAACAATTTTTGAAAACATAAGAGCAAGTACCTAAGAGCCTGTGGATAACCACGGATAGAAAGGGTGCTAACACCTTCCCTTTCTATAAATCTATCTCCCGAACCGAGAGACATCTCAAAAAAGGAATTTTGCTGTGCTTTTGTCCTTTCCATGTTGGAGAACATAAAAGACGGTGGCGACTCTTGCTTACCGCGACATTTTGCGAACCAGCTTTAAACAGTCAGTTCTATTTCCACCGATCACAGTAGCCTTATCTCATGACATGTGTTGTACCCTAAAATTTTCCCTCTCACTTATCAAGAATTTGCTCACAAGATATCCTTGGGCTCAAGACTGCACTAGGGTTTGATAGGCTCAAGACTCCACTGGGGTTTGATAAGCTCAAGAAACCTTCTCAAGCACTGATGACCAAAACTAGGGTTTGAGTTTGTACAAGGACATTTGAACTTCCAATGCCCCATATGACTTTTATGGATCATTATGGACCCCCAAGGTTGCTCATGTCAAGTTTCAAGCCTTGGATCACATTTTTGCTCAGTCAATTGAGCAATTGACCTAAAAATCAGTTGTATTGGGGAAAAAGTCAACCATGGCCAATTTACAGTCAAACTTCATAATTTTTTATCCATAAAAACATTTTAAACTTATATGTATCACTTTATCAATTTGGACCACAACTCCTCAAGAATTTTGATCAAATCTCCAAAAGGGCAAAATGGTCAAAATTAGGGTTTTGACTGGGAAAGGGCAATTTCTGATTTTTGACCTAGAAAATGGTCAATTGGTTTAAGGCATGATCTCAAGAGTCCAATTGCATCATTTTTACCTAACATGGTTCAAAACATTGTAAGTCCATTGGATTGACAGATGATTTTTTCAGTCAACTGATCAAAAGTCAATTGTATACTGAAAAGTCAAACTTTGAATTTTTGGTCAAATTCAAGTGCCAAAGATCATAATTCATCAAAACATGTCAAAATATGAAACTTATTCATCAAGAAATCAAAAATTCAAGATTTCATTTTGAAAAGTCAAAATTTCTAAACTTAGAAAATTTTCTAAGTGTTGGAAATTTCATATTTTTTCATAACTTTGAGCCAAATTTTCACCATGATACAAGATGATTCAAGATAAACTTCCAACATGAAAGTTGTAGATCTCCATGAAATCTACAACTTTTATTCACACAACTCCTTCCAAAAGTGGTTGGATCTCAAGTTATAATTTTAAGAACATAGGGTCATGAAACTAAACACTTTATAAAATTTTGCCTTAATTTGGTCAAGATTTTGACCCAACTTCATGGCACTTTTTCATATAGTTCCCAGGGGAATCTTCAAAAGCAATTCAAAGATAGGTTGTATAGCACATTGCAAGATTTACAAAATGTACAAGAACTCCTTGAGATTATTCTTGAGCAGGGAGAGTCGAAGAGATGAAATTAGGATTTTGTCACTTGAATTACAAGTCATTTTTTATGAACACTTCAACCAAATCCATGTTATGCTGCATAATCTCACTTTGCAGGCTTCTAACTTGCAATTCACTCCTTAATTAAATTTTTACACAACATATGGAGCCATTGTCCAAGCATTTGAACCATTATCTAAGTTGCATTTCCATTTTTGGAAGAAATGCACCATTGCTATTCTTGAAAAGTGGCTTTAATCACAAAGTCCACTCTCCTTGAGCATTGAACTTGTTCTTTTTGCACACACAAACCATATAAACCAAAAGCAAGCATGTTCAAAGTACTAACCACTCTATGCAGCCCTGTACTTTGCCTTGGAACAAGATGTTTCAACTTTGCTTCAAAAACAAGAAAGATGCTACAACATTTGATTTTTAAATTCTGACTTGTTATAAGACATGAGACCTCTTGCCTATAAATACATACACTATTTTCAAGATAACACATAAAAAGACAAGCCCTGAAAACTTCTAAAACTCAGAACTGCATCACAAACCACCATTGTTGCATATTCTGACCAAGAACTTCAAACTTCCATTTCACTCGTGCATTTCTTGGCCTTTTGCCTCCAAAAGCTTCCAAACATCATACATAAGCCATCCATATCCATGTTACACGACTGTAACACCATCTTCATCTATTTCCAAGTCAAAAATAGAGCATCACAGTTGGACTTCTCCAGACCATTCCAACCACCCTCAGCTCAAGCCAGCCATTGCACTAGCTTCCTAGAGGTCCAAGGAAGCTAACCTGATCATCAGCACTTTCTGAAACAAGCTCAAATCCATTTCACTATTTCCAGTTTTGAGGTATTTTCTTGAACTTCTATCTTCATATTTATGCATTGTTAGGCTTGCATTTATGAAGATAAAATGTAGACATCATTGCCCTAAAACTATACATGTCCATAGATTTCATTTATTTTGATTGAGCTAGGAGAATTTTGAGTTTGAACTTTCTGAAATAGTTAGGTTAGAATTTGGTACTTTTAGAAATTCTCATTCATCTTTGATTTATAGCTTATGATATTTATATGGTTGAATTCGTGTGATAAAATGGAGCAATTTTCATGTTTACATTTCTGCAAATAGTTGAGAAATGAGCAAGTTATAGATCCTTTGGCTGGAGGTTGAAGATGAAGTGTAATTAGGACATATTTTGCCTTACATATTTATTGTTTTACTTGTATTAACTGGATGTATAGCCACCCTAGTGGTAGAAGAGCGTGCATGTAACCTATGGGACCTGGGTTCGAGCCCCGACGGTACCCTTTTACCTTTTTCATACATTTTTGGCATTTCTGACTTGTTTTTTTTAGCGCCTGGGCCTTTATTGGACTTGCCTTGTTTTGTTTGTTTTTTATACTGACTAACCCCCTTTGTAGGCTCTTGGCACCCCCTGGTCCAAGTTATTTTATTTATTTATTTTCATTTTTTCTTTTCTTAAATATATTTTTCTAAATACTAAAAATCATAAAATACAAAAAAATGACATATTTATATTTTGACTTGTTTTATTTTATTTTCCTATAAAATATTTTATTTATTAAACCTTATTTATTTATTAAGTAAACCTTGTAAACTTAATTAATATTATGTTTTTTTATTTTTTTATTTTTTTCTTCACACTATTTAAAATACATTATTTTAATATAAAAAAAAAATACTAAAAGTATTTTATAATACTATAGATATTTTCAAGATAAGAAATACCAAAAAAAATACTTTTCTTAAACTTATTTTCTTTTGATTAATTAATAGAATTAGGGTTTTCATTTAAAAATCTTTTCTTAATAAATTTAAACTTAATTAACTATTTTCTTTATTTAATTAGGTTAAGACAAAATCTTTTTTTCATAAAAACTAAACAAAATTCATTTTCTCTACATTTTGCATCCTTGTACGTTTGTTCATTTTTATACTTTGTATTTATTCAATTCCTTGTATATTCATATCAATTCAATATGGTTGTAATAGACTAATTAGGTTTAAATTCTTGCTGTAAGTGTTTGCTTGTTGGCATTAATTTTTGGTAAAACCAGAATTGGGAATGTCATGACTGATGTCATAACATTCTAGGATAAAGACAAAATTCTGCAGAAGGAATGCTCTACAGGAACAACTCAATATGAGTGAATATTATGATGATTAATCTATAATCATATGTACTGAATTCTACCAAAATCAGTGAGCAGGATACATGATGTCATAACCAATGTCATAACAAATGTTAAGACATCCTGTACTGATCAAGTTGTTGTGCAGATTTATTGTGCCTGAGAATTTTCAGGAATCTGGTATGCTATTCTGAATTGAAGTATATTGATTGGATCAAGATGCTCACATGGATATTAGGTTAACCTTGCTTAACCCTAATCTGATATGATGAAAGCTCAAGACCAAGTCTTTAGGTTAACTTTGGTTAACCCTAGCTATTTTTATGGAAGCCCTAAATGAAGAATATACTGCATATATATTTCTCATGTATCCTAATGGTGAGCAGCGCTTTTGACAGAAGATCAATAAGGCATTGTGTAGATAGTTTTAGTAAGTACTGTGAGCAAAGCAATTATCACTTGATAAGTGACTTGGAGTAGGATTTTATTGTACAGGTTATTTATCACTCAAAGCTTTGAAGCACGAGTATTGTGTCTCTTGATTAAAGCTTTGAAGAAAAATCAAGCGCGTGTATTGATGAATGTCTTCATAATCTTATTAATCAGTAGATTAGTATCACTGTTGTGATTGAGGGGAGTGAGTAGGAACTCAGGTTTAAGTAGGACTTAGATTGAAGTTGCATTGGGTAGGTCTTAAGTGAAGGAGATAAACTAGTTGGTTTATTCATAAATTAACACCTCTTATAGTGAATTTCCTCCCTATCTTGGTAGCCCCCAGATGTAGGTGTTGTTACACACTGAACTGGGTTAACAATTGATCGTGTTCTTTACTGTATTTTAAATTACTGTTTGGTTTGTGTACAATTTGTCAGATACGGTGTCATAACATTCACTGTGACATTAAGTATCAGTTGCCAGAATTTCAATTGGCATCAGAGCAGGCACCCTGCCTGTCTTTCTGGGTGAGATCTAGGGATATTATTTTCTGGCGCTATGGACAAGGAAGGAGGATTTGGGAACAGACCACCTATTCTGGATGGATCAAACTATGACTACTGGAAACCTCGTATGTTTGCCTTCTTGAAGTCACTGGACAAAAAGGCTTGGAGAGCTGCTGACAAAGGATGGAACCATCCCACCATAACTGGGAAAGATGGGATGAATAGTCTGAAACCTGAGGAAGAATGGAGCAAAGAAGAAGGTGAGTTAGCCCTGGGTAACTCTAAAGCATTGAATGCCTTGTTCAATGGAATTGATAGAAACATATTCAGACTAGTACATCAATGTGAACTGGCCAAGGATGTTTGGGACACTCTCAAAGCCACCCATGAGGGTACATCCAAAGTAAAAATGTCAAGACTTCAGATGCTCACTACCAAATTTGAGAATCTAAGGATGATGGAAGATGAGACCATTCATGAGTTTCACATGAACATCTTGGAAATTGCCAACACCTCAGGAGCATTGGGAGAAAAGATGTCAGAAGAAAAGCTGGTGAGAAAGATTCTCAGATCCTTTCCTAAAAGGTTTGCAATGAAAGTGACTGCTATAGAAGAAGCTCAGGATATCTGCAACTTGAAGGTTGATGAACTCATTGGGTCACTTCAGACATTTGAGATGGGGATCAGTGACAGTGTTGACAAGAAAATCAAGAGCATAGACCTTGTATCCAATACTAAAGATGAAAGCAAGGAGAGTGATGAAGAGAATATTTCAGAAGCTATAGCTATGCTTGGAAGGCAGATCAACAAACTCATCAAGAGAATGGACCCAAAGTCAAGGTCAAATGTCAAGAACATTTCCTCTGACATTAGCAGATCCTATGACTCCAGCAGAAGAACTAAGTCTAAAGAAAAGGGAAATCAAATCAGAGGAATCCAATGCCATGGATGTGAAGGATATGGGCACATTCGAGCGGAATGTCCTACCTTTCTTAAGAAACAAAAGAAAGGAATGTTTGTTACTTGGTCTGATGGTGACTCAGAAAGTAACTCTGAAGAAGAATCTGCTAAACTAGTTACTGCACTATCTGGTATTTGTAACTCTGATAATGATTCTAGTGATGAGGAAGTGACATTTGAGGAACTTGCTGACTCCTACAAGAAGCTATGTATCAGAAGTGCTGAAGTCTGTCAGCAAAATGAGAAACAGAAAAAGCTCATAGTGAAGTTGGAGGCTGAGAAGAAGGCAGGCACTGCTACTATAAGCCATCTCGAAGTGGAAGTTCTAATGTTGAACTCCAAACTTGATCAGACGACTAAGTCTGTCAAGATGTTAACAAATGGAACTGATAAAATGGAAGAAATCCTCCAGGCTGGACAAAATGCAGGAAACATGTCTGGTCTAGGATTTGTGGCTGCAAAGAAACCTGCTGTTGACAAGAAGAAGACCAAGCCTGATAAACAAATGTCAAGGCAGATGTCACAACATAGGACTCAACATCAAGAACAGAGAAATATGAAGAAAAAGTATCAAAGATGGAGATGTCATTATTGTGGAAGGTTTGGTCACATAAAGCCATTCTACTTCAGATTATATGGATATCCTAACCAGACCCCATATGTCAAACCTAAGACTAACAAGGCACCATATACTCAACAGTGGAAGAAAAAGACTGCAGCCCTGATAGCTCACACCTCCCTTAGAGTTTCTGCCAAGGAAGACTAGTACTTTGACAGTGGATGCTCTAAACACATGACTGGAATCAAGAATCTACTGAATGATGTCAAACCTCATACTACTAGTTATGTCACTTTTGGAGATGGTGCTAGAGGAGAAATCAAAGGAGTTGGAAACTTGGACTGCCCTGGAGTTCCAAACCTAAATGAAGTGTTGCTGGTAAATGGTTTGACTGCTAATCTCATAAGTATCAGTCAACTATGTGATCTAGGATTCAAGGTCAACTTCACCAAGTCTGAATGTCTTGTAACTAATGAAAAACAAGAAGTTGTAATGAAAGGAGTCAGATCAAAAGACAACTGTTACTTATGGGAGTCTGAGAACACTAACTACTCTTTTGTGTGCTCTATAGCCAAAGAAGAAAAGGAAGTAAAACTGTGGCACCAAAAACATGGTCATTTACATCTTAGAGGGATGAAAAAGATCATATCCATGGAGGCTGTCAGAGGGATTCCAAGGCTTCAGATTGATGAAGGGAGAGTCTGTGGTGAATGTCAGGTTGGAAAGCAAACTAGAATGTCTCATCCAAAGACAAGACATCTGACCACCTCTAAGGCACTAGAACTTCTACATATGGATCTGATGGGTCCCATGCAGGTAGAAAGTCTTGGTGGGAAGAGATATGCCTATGTTGTTATGGATGATTTTTCCAGATTCACCTGGTTAAACTTCATTAGGGAAAAGTCTGATGTATTTGATGTTTTTAAAGAATTGTGCAAAAGAATTCAAAGAGAAAAAGAAGGATGCATTGTCAGAATCAGAAGTGATCATGGTAAGGAATTTGAAAATAGTAAGTTTGATGAGTTCTGTTCCTCAGAAGGAATCAACCATAAGTTCTCTTCACTTATAACTCCTTAACAAAATGGAGTTGTGGAAAGGAAAAACAGGACTATACAGGAATCTTCCAGAGCAATGATACATGCCAAGAAGCTTCCTATTCATTTTTGGGCTGAAGCTATGAATACAGCCTGTTATGTCCACAACAGGGTCACCTTGAGAAAGGGAACATCATCCACCCTTTATGAACTATGGAAAGGAAGAAAGCCTACAGTGAAGTACTTCCATGTCTTTGGAAGCAAATGCTATATTCTGACAGATCGTGAACAAAGGAGAAAGATGGACCCTAAAAGTGATGAAGGAATATTCCTAGGATACTCTACCAACAACAGAGCATATAGGGTGTTCAACTCCAAGACCAAAGTTATGATGGAGTCTATAAATGTCATAATTGATGATCACCATGAGGAAACAAATGTCCCATATGATGTTGAGACATTCTTTGAGACTTCAACACAAGTGTCTAAAAAGGATGATGTGCCTAATCCTACTCCATCAGAGTCTGAATCAAGGGAAGCTAACAAAGATCCTTCCATCAGAATTCAGAAAGATCATCCTAAGGAACTCATCATAGGAGATCCTAACAGTGGAGTCACTACAAGATCTAGAGAAATCATCACAAACTCTTGTTTTGTGTCTAAGATTGAACCAAAAAATGTTAAAGAAGCTTTGACTGATGAATACTGGATTGGAGAAATGCAAGATGAATTGAACCAGTTCAAGCAACATGAAGTATGGGAGTTAGTTCCTAGACCAGAAAGAACAAACATCATTGGCACAAAGTGGATCTACAAGAACAAGTTAGATGCTGAAGGAGTTGTCACCAGGAATAAGGCAAGGCTTGTTGCTCAAGGATACACTCAAGTTGAAGGGGTTGATTTTGATGAGATATTTGCTCCTGTAGCCAGACTGGAATCAATCAGACTTCTCTTGGGAGTTGCTTGTCTCTTTAAGTTCAAGCTATTTCAGATGGATGTGAAGAGTGCCTTCCTAAATGGGTACTTAAATGAGGAAGTATATGTGGAACAGCCTAAAGGATTTTTGGATCCAAACTGTCCTGATCATGTTTACAAATTGAGGAAAGCATTATATGGCCTAAAACAAGCTCCTAGAGCTTGGTATGAAAGGTTGACAAAGTTCCTCACTGACAAAGGATACAGGAAAGGAGGTTTGGATAAAACCCTTTTTGTCAAGGATGAAGGAGGAAAGATAATGGTAGCTCAAATTTATGTTGATGACAT
Organism: Vicia faba; assembly: GCA_948472305.1. Lineage (NCBI taxonomy): Eukaryota > Viridiplantae > Streptophyta > Magnoliopsida > Fabales > Fabaceae > Vicia > Vicia faba. Next base: position 1,235,555,518 of record OX451735.1, read on the forward strand.
AGTGTTTGGAGGAATGTCAGATAAAATGGTTAAACATTTTGCTAACCAGATGCAAGCTGAATTTGAAATGAGCCTCATGGGAGAATTGACCTACTTTCTTGGACTACAAGTCACACAGATGGAAGACTCAATTTTTCTGTCTCAAAGCAAGTATGCAAAGAATATTGTCAAGAAGTTTGGGATGGAGAATGCCAGTCATAAAAGGACTCCTGCACCTACTCATTTAAAGTTATCCAAAGACACAAGTGGAACAAATGTGGATCAAAGCTTGTACAGAAGCATAATAGGAAGTCTGTTATACCTAACAGCCAGCAGACCTGACATTGCCTTTGCAGTTGGAGTATGTGCAAGATACCAGGATGAACCCAAAGTAAGTCACATCAACCAGGTGAAAAGAATTCTGAATTATGTGAGTGGAACTTACAATTATGGCATGATGTACTCTCATGGATGTGAACCAATTCTGTCTGGTTATTGTGATGCTGATTGGGCTGGTAGTGCTGATGATAGAAAGTGCACCTCTGGAGGATGCTTTTTTTTAGGAAATAATCTTATCTCTTGGTTCAGCAAGAAACAAAACTGTGTGTCTCTATCTACTGCTGAAGTTGAATACATAGCAGCTGGTAGAAGCTGTTCTCAAATGATCTGGATGAAACAGATGCTGACTGAGTATAATGTCACACAAGATGTCATGACATTGTACTGTGACAATTTGAGTACTATTAACATATCCAAGAATCCTATACAGCACAGCAGGACTAAGCATATTGACATTAGACATCACTTCATCAGAGATCTTATGGAGGAGAAGGTGATTAAGCTGGAACATGTTGCCACTGAACTACAACTGGCTGACATTTTTACCAAGGCACTTGATGCTAGTCAGTTTGAGAATTTAAGGGGCAAGCTGGGTATTTGCCAATATGAAGAGCTGTAGCAATTAATTTTGCTTAATACAAGGGTTGAAAGAGATATTTTAATCAAGTCTATTCTGATTGGGCTAATCATTTGTTTCCCTCTTTCTTCCCAAAAGTTTAAGAAGATGAATATACATACTTATATCTCCTTCTTCTCATTTTGCTGCATCACTCTCCATTCCCTCAAAAGAAGATTTCACACATGCTGTCACTTGTTTTCTCAATCTCTCAAGATGTCTCAACAATCTGTGTCATCATCTTCATCAAAGGCAACTGCATCTTCCTCACCCACTGACACCGAACCTAGGGCAATCGTAAACTGCATGGATGCTGATGTTCTTGAGGTAACTCCACTTCGTGAAATGGCAACTGATCCTACTAAGGTTAAGAAGCTGCGAACCAGACATGCAAGAAGATCACAAGCTTCTCCCTCTGGTAAATCTTCTCAACCATCATCCTTTGTTCCTCCAGAGATAGCTAATAGGGAAGGTTCTGCTTATGTGCATCAAGTTATTGCCAGACTAGTCACTAGGATTCTTAATGAGAATCATCGTGTTCCTGGTATATCTGTACCATTGAACCAAGAAACTGCTAGCCCTAATTTAGAAAGTGATCCCAATGTCACTCAGAATGTTGAGACACCTGATGACAACATTGAGAAATCTCCAGAGAAACCTGATGATCACCAGACCCCTACTGACAAGGCTGTTGAACCTCCTGTCATTGATGTTGATGAAGAATTTTCTGACAATGATTTAATTGCTAATATCAACCCTAGCATAGCTAGATGGATGATGAGTAGAAAAGAAAAGCAGAATGCTTCCCAAAGCCCCTCCAAAGAGAAGGCTACTGAAGTTGTTCATGAGAAAGCTAGGCCCGAGAACAAGGCTAGAGAAGAAGCTAAGAACGATCAAAAAGCTGGAACTTCGAAGGGAAGGGTAAGGTAAAAGCTAGGGTATCTGTTGGTAGTCTCTCAAACCCCTTGAGACAACCTATAGCCAAGAAAAGAAAGGATCCTGAACCCTCTGAATCTGATGAGGAATCAGACTTTGATTTTGATGTTGAGAGCAATGTTCTAGACATTCCTCTTAGGAAGAAACCCTCTTCTAGCAAACTGCCTAAGGTTCCTGAAGTTGCCATTGACAACATCTCCTTTCACCATCCAGAAAATGCAAGCAGGTGGAAGTATGTGTTTCTGAAAAGAATTTCCTTAGAGAGGGAGCTGAACAGAAGTGATATTGAGTGTAAGGAAGTCATGGATCTCATCAAGGCTGTTGGCCTGATGAAAACAGCGGTCAAGTTTTCCAACTTCTATGAGATTCTTGTCAAAGAATTCATAGTAAATTTGTTTGGTGGTTGTGCTGATGGAAAGTCAGCTGATTTTAAGAGTGTTTATGTGAGAGGAAGGAAGGTAAATTTCTCTCCTACTGTGATAAACAAATACCTAGGAAGGCCTGATGATGCTCAACCTGAGCTTGAAGTTACTGACAACCAGGTTTGTCAAACCATCACTGCCAAGCAAGTCAAGCACTGGCCCTTGAAAGGGAAGCTAACTGCAAGCAAGTTGAGTATGAAGTTTGCCATACTGCACAAAATTGGTGCAGCTAACTGGGTTCCCACCAACCACAAACCATCTCCACTGGTTTGGGAAGATTTATCTATGCTGTTGGTACCAGAACAAACTTTGATTATGGAAACTACATCTTTGATCAAACAATGAAACATGCTGACAATTGTGCTATTAAAGGCCCTATTGCTTTTCCCTCTCTCCTGTATGGTATAATCATTGATCAGTATCCTGATATTCTGGTTGAAAAGGACTCTGTGTGCAAAAGAGCTCCTGCACTTGGTTTTCACTATAAGTTGTTTCAGGGAACACATGTCCCTGACATTGTTATGACATCTGCTGAGACATCAAATGTCAAAGCTTATTCCAAGAAAGCTGATGTTATAGTTGTTCTAAAAGAAACCTGCAGAGAGCTTGATGCAAGAAAAAGGACTCTTGAAGAGTTGATTACTAGTCTGGAACAGGAGGAGAATGAAGAACAAATGAGGGAAGAAGATGCTGATGAAGAACATCATGATGGTTCCGCAAGAAGCTCACCAGAAGATGCTGCTAAAAATAGTGCTTCCTCAGGGAAGGACAGTACCTAAAGGTCTGAGTTTGTTGCGATGTAAAGATTGATGCTAGAACTTGGTGCTGCTCTGATACCTTCTCTCTGTTTTTGTGTATTTTGGATTTCCTTTTAATGTCTGTATAACTTGAAGTACTAGATCATTTGGCCTCTTTATGGCTAAAAAGGGGGAGAAGTAATTGTGGTAATTTTGGTAGAATTAGATATTGGTAGCTGTTATTAAAAAATTCTGCTGCTTTCTAATCTCTGATCGTTTAGGGGTTTTAGCCAAAAATTATCCAAAGGAGGAGTTTGTAAGTGTTTGCTTGTTGGCATTAATTTTTGGTAAAACCAGAATTGGGAATGTCATGACTGATGTCATAACATTCTGGGATAAAGACAAAATTCTGCAGAAGGAATGCTCTACAGGAACAACTCAGTATGAGTGAATATCATGATGATTAAGCTATGATCATATCTACTGAATTCTACCAAAATCAGTGAGCAGGATACATGATGTCATAACCAATGTCATAACAAATGTTAAGACATCCTGTACTGATCAAGTTGTTGTGCAGATTTATTGTGCCTGAGAATTTTCAGGAATCTGGTATGCTATTCTGAATTGAAGTATATTGACTGGATTAAGATGCTCACGTGGATATTAGGTTAATCTTGCTTAACCCTAATCTGATATGATGAAAGCTCAAGACCAAGTCTTTAGGTTAACTTTGGTTAACCCTAGATATTTTTATGGAAGCCATAAATGAAGAATAGAATGCATATATATTTCTCATGTATCCTAATGGTGAGCAGCGCTTTTGATAGAAGATCAATAAGGCATTGTGTAGATAGTTTTAGTAACTACTGTGAGTCAAAAAATTATCACTTGATAAGTGACTTGGAGTAGGATTTGGTTGTAAAGGTTGTTTATCACTCAAAGCTTTGAAGCACAAGTGTTGTGTCTCTTGATTAAAGCTTTGAAGCAAAATCAAGCGTATGTATTGAAGAATGTCTTCATAATCTTATTAATCAATAGATTAGTATCACTGCTGTGATTGAGGGGGAGTGAGTAGGAACTCAGGTTTAAGTAGGACTTAGATTGAAGTTGCATTGGGTAGGTCTTAAGTGAAGGAGATAAAGTGGTTGGTTTATTCCTAAATTAATACCTCTTATAGTGAATTTCCTCTCTGGCTCGGTAGCCCCCAGATGTAGGTGTTGTTACACAGTGAACTGGGTTAACAATTGATCGTGTTCTTTACTGTCTTTTAAATTACTGTTTGGTTTGTGTATAATTTGTCAAATACGGTGTCATAACATTCACTGTGACATTAAGTATCAGTTTCCATAATTTCACTTGCAATCCCCATTTATGAATTTGTACACCCCCTCCCCACAAATGTTGTGATAGCGTAGTAACTTTAAATTTCTCAATTTATTGCTTTTATATAACATGCTAAAACCAATACTTAGAAAACCCTAATTGAAGACAAAACCAAGCATGAAAACAATACATTTGCACACAAACACCCCTAGGGTTATTCCACTTGGTTGCCTTATACAAAATGGCCATATTACGCATGTAAGGTATCTTAGCTAAAACAAGCAAATACAACATCATAGTACCTCGATGATGCTATCTAAGTTTCCTTACAAATGTTCTTAGTCCCTCAAAAAGAATGCTAAGATACCTTGCAACATTGCTAATCATGGTATATGATGTCCCACGCCCGTCCCGTTTACATCCAAAGATAGGGTTGCTTAACAAATCAATGGTAAGACAACAATGTCAAAGGAAAAGAAAATGAAAAAGAAAGACATTTGAGTAGGTAGATTTCTCCTAATTACTTGCTCCATTCCAAAACAAACATCCTTGCTATTTTCAAAATAAAAACCTACACTTTCAAAACATCTTACAAAACTTGAAAATATTTTCAAAAGATCAACATCTTTGTATACATTCTTAAGAACGAGAATCATTACAAAGTTTGCCTACACAATGGCCTCTTTACAAAATACTTTCAAAAACCACACAAAGCACAATTTCAAACAAAAGAAAGTGATCTAGTAAGTAACTAAGAGCCCATGGAAAACCATGGATGAAAAGGGTGCTAATACCTTCCCTTTTCATAATCTACCCCCCGAATTCAAGAAACATTATCAAAGGTCTTTCCTGTGCTTTTTCACCTTTCTTTTTGGATAAAAGAAAATTTGGTGGTGACTCTTGCTAACTGCAACATTTGCGATCAAACTCAAAACACCCAAGTCAGTTCTCCCACTGTATCATAACATGATTCATCATGAGATAAAGTTCTACGTTGACGACATGATAGCAAGGTCACAGACTGATGAAGAGCATCTTGATCATCTGCATAAATTGTTTGAAATACTGAGGAAGTATAAGCTAAGGTTAAACCCAAACAAGTGAACCTTTAGGGTGAGATCCGATAAACTTCTAGGTTTCGTCGTTAGTGGTAAAGGTACCGAGGTTGATCCCGCCAAAGTTAAAGCTATTCAAGAAATTCTGACTCCCTGTACCGAGAAGGAATTCAGAGGTTTCTTAGGACAACTGAATTACATCGCCCGTTTCATTTCTCATTTGACCGCTACTTGTGAGTCAATCTTCAAGCTCCTGAAGAAAGATCAAGTAGTAAAGTGGAACAACGACTGTCAAATCGCCTTTGATAAAATTAAGGAGTACTTACAAGAACCTCCGACTTTCATGCCACCAGTTGAAGGAAGACCTCTTATCATGTACCTAAAAGTACTAGAGAACTCAATGGGGGTGTGTACTAGGGAAGCATGACGAGTCTGGTCTAAAAGAGCATCCAATATACTACCTTAGCAAAAAGTTTACCAAGTGTGAAATAAGATATTCACTGCTCGAGAAAACTTGCTGCACTTTGGCATGGGCTGCTTGCTGATTAAGACAGTATGTGTTGACCCATACTACTTTGTTGATCTCTAAAATGGATCCCATCAAGTACATATTCGAGAATCCAGCTCTTTCTGGAAGAATAGCCCGATGGAAAATGGTCTTAACAGAATACGACATTCAGTACACTACTCAAAAATCCATAAAAGGAAGTGTACTGGCAGATCATTTAGCACATCAAGCTGAAGACAATAATCAGTCAATGAATTTCGAATTATCGGACAAAAACATTATGCTAGTACCAGATTGTGAAGAACCTGGAACGTATGAAGGACCTGAGTCAGGATCCTGATGGAATATGGTTTTCGATGGAGCTTCCAACGCACTTGGTAACAGAATAAGTGCCATAATTGTCTCTCCTCAGGGTTGTCATACGCCCTTCACTTCCAGTCTTTGCTTTGACTGCACCAATAACATGGCTGAATATGAAGCGTGCATCATGGGAATTAAAGCTGCTATTGACCTGAGAATCAAGTTCTTAAGCGTATATGGAGACTCAGCTCTGGTAATCAGTCAAGTCAAGGGAGAATGGGATACGAAGCATCCAAATCTTATCCCTTACCGGGAACATGTGCTAACCTTAATTCCGTATTTCAAAGGGATTAGTTTTGAGCATATACCAAGAAAAGAGAATCAGCTGGCGGACGCATTAGCTACCATGTCATCCATGTTCAAGGTTATATGGGACAATGAATCTCCCAGGATTACCATCGAAATATTCGACGAACCAATACACTGCCATGAAATTGACATTGATGGAGTAGAGGAAAAACCTTAGTTTTATGAAGTGAAAAGGTACCTCAAGGCTCAAGAATACCCTGAAGGAGCATCCATCAATGACAAGAAGTTCCTACGGAGCTTCTCGACTAAGTTCTTCCTGAGCAATGGAATTCTATACAAACGCAATCATGACTCGACCCTGCTTCGTTGTGTGGACAAGAAAGAAGCAGAAGGAATTATGTAAGGTATGCACGAAGGTGTCTTTGGTAGTCACTCCAGTGGGCATACTATGGAAAAAAAAATTGGGAGCTGGTTACTACTGGTCGACTATGGAAACTAACTGTTACCACCACTCGAGAACTTGTCATAAGTGCCAAATTTACGCTGATAAAATTCATGTGCCTCTAGTACCTTTGAACGTCATGACTCCTCCTCGGCCATTTGCAATGTGGGGCATTGATATGATTGGAGAAATTTATCCTACTACTTCTAACGGACATCGCTTCATCCTCGTCGCCATTGATTACTTTACAAAATGGGACGAAGCAGCCTTATTTGCCTCTGTTACGAAGAATGTGGTCGCCCGATTCATAAAGCACCACCTCATATGTCAGTATGGCATCCCCGAAAGGATTATCACAGACAATGGTACCAATCTCAACAACACTATGATCACTGAACTATGCATGCAATTCAAGGTCAAGCACCACAACTCTTCTCCGTATCGAACAAAGACAAATGGTGCAGTGGAAGCCGCCAACAAAAATATCAAGAAGATTGTACAGAAGATGGTTGCAACCTACAAAGACTGGCACGAAATATTACTGTTTGCTCTTGGCGGATACCGCACTTCAGCTAGAACATCCACTGGGGAAACCCCATTCTCTCTTGTCTATGGTATGGAAGATGTCCTACCTGTTGAAGTTCATATTCCGTCTCTGAGAATCATGAAAGATGTAGACTTGGACGAAGGCGAGTGGATTCAGACCAAGTTGGATTAGTTAAATCTAATCAACGCTAAAAGGCTTGCGGCTTTCTATCAAGGTCAGATGTATTAGAAGCGTATGATCAAGGCATTTAACAAGAAGATCAAGCATCAAGTATATCAGGCTGGTGACTTGGTAATAAAGCGCATCATTCTACCGCAAGGTGATCCCAGGGGGAAATGGACTCCCACTTACGAAGGGTCGTTTGTGATTAAAATAATATTTTCTGGCGGTGCTATGAAATTGACCACCATGGACAGTGAAGATTTCCGGCACCTTGTGAATGCGAACATAGTCAAAAGATACTACGCATGAAAACGACCCACTAGTTTGACTGGCCTAGGAAAAAATAAGGGCATCCCGGCGAACCAAAAGGGTTTGGGAAAGAATTAGGGATATATATGAAAAGATTGTACACCCGACAAGTCGAAAACCTGAAAAGTCAGCTTGGGCGAGAAAGGGTATCCCGGTGGACTGAAAACCCGAAAGGGCGGTCCAGGAAAAAGTTAGGGATTAAAGCGTACGACTATGTCCCGTTGGGTCACTTTCAACATGCTTTATTACCAACATCAAGCTCAAACGGTACAGATCAATTTAATCACTTTCTTCCGACAATAAGGGATGAGATGCTTGAAGTCATAGGGGCAATAACAGAGTTGAAACCCGACGAGATTATTTCCACGTAGCTATATGTTTTGTTTTCACTTTGTGCTCTTATCATTTCATGATAATTTCCTCTTACTATGACTTATGTATCTGTACAAAATCGCATGTTTATGGGCAAAACTATCATTAAAAATACAAATTTCAAAATTCAAACTTTTGTGTTTTTACATTTTGTGTTTTGTTTGCAAAAAACATCCAATGACTAAAATTGAATGAACATATGCATATGAATACAATTAACTATTAACAAATATATGCATAAAAATAGGAATAAGAATTTACTCAAGACTCTAGGAGTTGGGATAACGTTCAAGCTGTACACAAATCCCCACAAAGCCACTTCCATGGAATCATCCTCACAACATACTCACCAGCAAATTCCCCGAGAGGATAAAAAGGTATGATCTTTTTCCCATCAATATTTCCCACCTAAGGAGTCTCAATCAATACTGTATATGAAAATTCTCTTCCCCGGCTGAGTTTATTCTTCCAAAACTGTAAAACCCCCTGCAGATTTCCTCTCTCCAGCAGAGCTCATTTCCTCAGCAAGGGTGTTTCCTCAGCAGAGTATTTCTCTGCCAACAAGGTTTATTTCCCTAAAAGAGTTTTTCTTTCCCAGCGAAGTTCAGTCTCCCAAGCTTGAGTCTTCTTCTACCACCGATTACCAGCAAGATTCCCACCTCTAGCAAAGGAAAATCCGTTTTGTTATCCCTATAGGGTTTCTACTGAATCTGAAACTGGATCATATATCATTCAACCTCATTCTTCCCAGACGAGTCGGTATCTCGGTCAGACAACACCTCGAAAGGATATCCATCTTTTTTATCCCCATTCAGGGTATACAAGTGTTACAACCCCCAATAGAGCAATGAACACCCAATATTTTTAAACTCTTCTCCCCAAGCAGGAATCAACATCCTCCAGTGGAGTTTCCTTAAGAAAAAACGCAGAAATCAATGTTCCCCAGTGGAATTTCCTCAAACAACAAGTGGGAATCCCCAGCAGATCAAAGATACACATACTCTTTATCCCCAGAAAGAATCAAGGATTTATTTTCCCCGAACAAAGATGCTACTCGAATTTACAAATACACTTCAATAACATTTCATATCCATACATCATTTACAAATATCATAGCACGTGCATATGGAACACATATAGCATAGTCTCATTTATTTTGAGAACGTCATTACGCAATGCATTTCATACATCATGACATTACATATAACTAACTCTTTACCTTTTCAAGAAAGATCAATTAACAGACAAACATCATCAACTACTTGTATGACTAGACAGTCTCCCCAAAGGCTACATCTGGTAGATGGCTACTTAAGAAATTTCCTCAGAAGGTAATTCTCAAAGACAACATCTTTTGGCTCATCATAAACCAAACATAGATTTATTCTGATACTTCTTCCAGATAAATACGAGCGTGGATATCTTCTGGCTCATATTAAATTGACCATAGATTTATTTTGATGCTTCTTCCAAGTGAAGACTGCCATAGACATTCTCTGGATCAGTTTAAATCGACCATAGATTTATTTTGATACTTCTTCCAGTTAAAGTCATTCTCAAAGATAGACATTTTCTGGCTCAATTTAAATCGAGCATAGATTTATTCTGATACTTCTTCCAGTTAAAGTCGAGCATAAATATCTTTCAGCTCAGTTTAAATAAAGCATGGATTTATTCTGATACTTCTTCCAGTTTAAGACGGTCGTGAGCATTTTCTGGCTCAGATTAAATCAAGCATAAGATTTATTCTGATACTTCTTCCAATCGAAGGCGATCGTAGACATTTTCTGGCACAGTTTAAATCGAGCGAAGATTTATTCTGATACTTCTTCCAGTTAAAGTCAAATATAAATCCTTTCTGGATCAGATTAAGTCGACCATAGATTTATTTTGATACTTCTTCCAGTTAAAGTCGAACATATACATATTTTGGCTCAGATTCAATCAAGCGTGGATTTATTTTGATACTTCTTCCAGCAAATATCTTCTGGCTCAGATTACATTAAACGTGATTTTATTCTGATACTTCTTCCAAATAAAGACGAACATAGACATTTTCAGGCTCAGATTAAATCGACTATAGATTTATTCTAATACTTCTTTCAGTTAAAGTCGAACGTATACATCTTTTGGCTCAGATTAAATCAACCATAGACTTATTCTGATACTTCTTCCAAATAAAGACAAGCGTGGGTATCTTCTGGCTCAGATTAGATCGAGCGAAGATCTATTCTGATACTCCTTTTAGTCGAAGTCGATCGTAGACATTTTCTGGCTCAATTTAAATCAACCATAGATATATTCTGATACTTCTTCCATTTAAAGTAAAGCATAAGCATTTTCTGGCTCAGGTTAAATCAAGCATAGATTTATTCTGATACTTCTTCAAGATAAAGATGAGTATGGATATCTTCTGGCTATGATTAGATCGAGCATAGATCTATTCTGATACTTCTTCTAGTGGAAGGCGGTCGTAGACACTTTCTGGCTCATATTAAATTGAGCATAGATTTATTCTGATACTTCTTCCAGTTAAAGTTTAACATATACATCTTCTCTCTCAGATTAAAACAAGTGTAGATTTACTCTGATACTTCTTCCAGTTGAAAATAGGCATATACCTCTTCTGGCTCATATTAAATCGAGTGTAGATTTATTCTGATACTTCTTCCAGTTGTAGTCAATGGTTACTTTGGATGGCATCTATAAGCCCATCTCTGACGAATCACTGCACATCTCCAAATGGCGTCTATAAGCCCATTCCCGGTACAATAACCCAATAATGTTACTTCGTGCATCAGCGAGCGCAAATTTCTGGGCACTTAAGTGTTCAATCCTCTTCTACCTTTAAGCTGCGAATGACGGACATGCCAATCAAACTCTTTAGGTTTAAGAAGATTGAACAGGGGCAGCTGTTGTACCCCAAAATTTTCCCTCCCATTTTTCTTCAAGACATTCTTTCAAAGGTCTCAAATACTCAAGCTACTCAAGGGCTGACCAGTCAAAATGCTCCTCTTAAGCAAGGAGTATACAACTTGGGTTTTGAGTTTCTCAAGGAAATTTGGGTTGCAAAGGTCTTAAATGATTTCCATGGTCCATCATAGGTCCTCAATAATTTTCATGTCATGTTTTAAGACCTACATCACAAGTTTGCTCGGTCAATGGCTCCGATGATTGAAAATCAATTGTATTGGGTAAAAAGTCAACTATGGTAAACATACAGTCAAACTTCAAGCTTTTTTGTCAACATAAACATTTTTAAGTTATATTCATGATTTGATCAAGGGTTGATCATGATTCCTCAAGGAAAGCCCTCAAATCATCTAAGGTCAAAAATTGCCAAATTAAGGTTTCCTTAGGAGAAGTCAACTGAACATTGACCAAGCATAACTTTCACATGCTTCATCAACTTTTACCAAACCAAATACCATTTTAAAGGAAATTCAATTCTCTACAACTTTATATTTATGCTCAAGTCCAAAAAATTCTTCATTTGAAAGATATGAGCTAATACATTATAGGTCATTTTCAAAAGTCAACAAAAAGACACTTTTTGTCAAGGCACCTTACATCAAGATGAATTCTCCAAATGCAAAATTGATAAAAAGATAAATTGTAAAGGACATATTGGGCTTTTCAAAAAGTCAAAGATCACCTTCAAAATATGAAAATTCGGCAAGTTATGCTTTGCAAAATTTAGGAAATTTTGAAGAAATGTATGAAATGCAAAATGTGCAAACTTGAAATTTTAGACTTGTGACCTAACTTTTTGGACTTCAAACATGACCATAACCTTGTGAAAGACTCCTAAGCTCACTCACACATTGACCTATATTTTCTTATTATTTTATTTATATTTTATTTTGTTTTTATTCAAATAAACTCAAAATAAATAAATAAAATAGAAAATCTTTGGGCCAAGCATATGATGAGCCATTTATAGGCCCATACAGCTCATGGTAGCCTATTTTAAACTTGCCAAAATCGTGCAAACTTAAAGAAGGCAAGAGATATTTTAAGTTTGGAAAGTCTTAAAAGTGTTTGATCTTGTTTAAACCATGGCTTTATTGCTTGATCTCATGCCATATTTGTTGAGACAATTAATTCCTCTATATAAAGGAAAGCATAACATATCCAAAGTCGCGAAATCACTACCTAATAGAGAGCTCGAAAATTCAAAAAAAGTCCAAAAGAGTTGTAAAATCTATAACCTAAGTTCCAGCCTCTCTCACTTGAAACTAAAGCCAGCAAATCATTCCTGAAATCCCCAGGAGTTCTCCATACTCCAAGATCAGTCTAAATCATAGCCAAAATGAGACACTCGATCTCACTGGTTTGGTAAAATACTCACATTTGAATCTTTCAATTTATGCCTTATTAACTAATTCCATGTATTCATATGTGTTTGTATTCATCATTAGAAAATATATAATGCATAACATGTGAGCTATAGCGCAGGAACATGTTTATTCCATTTCTAGGGCAACACGAACTGAGATCTTTGAATCCATGCATAAAGATGTTTTCAGATCATAAGAACCCTATGAATAGATTCGCAATGCCCAATTTAGTAGGATAGGATACTTTTGGCTTTTGAAAATTGACGTTTTCGCAGTTTTGGTGCTTGGGATGACCATAGAAGATGATAGGAGGTTGACTCTAGCATCCCTGAGTTTTGTTGACTCAGGAAGAGCTAGCGTGGCCTAATTAAGCCTTCTGAATGGCTGATTCAAATAATAGGGCCCGCCTATTTTGCCTGCGTGTTTAAAATAAAGAAATTTAATTTGTTTTATTATATAATTAATTATGTGCGTTTGTATTACCGGATGTACATGAAACCCCAATGGCAGTGCACGTGTTCTTAAGGCTTACCTATGCTTGGTTCTGGGTTCGATCCAGGCGTGGGACAATTTTATTTTTCCATTTTTTCTTTACATATTCAGTACAAACAAGCCCAACACGTGCACCATGCATTTCCAGTCTTTGACCATCAGATCTCAAGATTCCATATCCAGCGCTCCAAGACAGCCATGACCATGATACACCTCCTAAAGTCAATCACAACGAATCATCACATGCGACTGGGCCTTCTGTTTTGGGCCTAACAAAATTTTCTTTTCATACCCCTCCCCCCCAATTTCTTTTACAACTTAAGCCCATTGAATTTCTTTTTTTTTTTTAAATTTAATTGTCTTATTTTTTTTAATAATTTTTATTTAAATCATGAAAATCACAAAAAATCATAAAAAATTAGATTTAGGTTTTTGATTAATTTATTTATTTTTTGAAAAATAAAAATTAATTAACTTAATCATATTTTGGTTTAATTTATTAAATTAACTAGAATTGGGTTTTATTTTTATTTTACACTTTAATTATATTTTCTAAACCAAAACAAAAACAACAAAAATATTTTCTTAAACATCTAGAAATTTGTAGGGTTTTTAATATCTTTTCCCTTTTTCAGCTCTGCACGTTTGTTTATTTTTAGCATTTTATATAATTATGTAATTGTCAATGGTATGTAATAGATAAATTAGGACTTCTTCACTTTTTCCCCCATTTATGGTTTGTACTCCCCATCCCTGAAGCATTATAACAACATTGTTATTTCCCGCATTTTTACTTTCTGGAATTATGTATGAATGTATGTATATATATAACTGTATAGTAAATTACGCATGCATGGAAATACATAAAAACAAACTTTAGATAACCTAATCTCAAGAAAAATACTTGAAAGCAAAACACTTCTCACACTCGCACCTCTAGGGTGACCGTCACTTGTTGCCTCGGATTTAAATAGTCATGTCCCTCGAACGTGGGATGCTTTAGCAAAGATCCTTCGGGTAAAAGATCATAGTCCCTCGGTGACCTTTGATGTTGCCTCGGTAAACGATCTTAGTCCCTTAGGATAATTGCTAAAGTATCCTACGAGTTGCCTTCGTGACTGTGCAATGACCCGCGCCTGTCCCTCAAAACATCCAATGATATAGCTACCTACTAACTAATGGTAGGATAGCACTATCTAAAGGAAATGAGGAAAAGAACAAAGAATTTTTGAGTAGGTAGATAGATCATAGTCGCTTGCTCACAAACAAAACAATTTCCCACATATAAACTCTCTTTTCTAAAATATTTTCAAAGACAAACACTTTGTATGTATTCTCAATGAAACGAGAATCATTACAAAGTTTTCCGCACTTAGGCATCTTTCCAAAATATTTTCAAACACTCAAAAATAATTTTCAAAGTGAGCTAGAAATTAAGATCCCGTAGATAACTACGAATGAAAAGGTTACTAACACATTTCCTTTTCATAACCTACCCCCCTTACTAAAAAAATATCAAAAGGTCTTTCCTATTCTTTTCACCCTTTCCTTTATTGGATAAAAGAAAAGTCAATGAAGACTCTTGCTATCCGCAACATTTGCATTTAAACGCAAATCTTAAAGGTCAGTTCTCCCACTGTATTATAGAATGGTATTATCAACTCGAAGGTACCAATATCCATACTTGGGATGATTTGACTGCAACTTTCTATAGACAGTATCAGTATAATCATGATTTTGCACCAACCTGCATGCAACTACAGAGTATGTCCATGAGTTTTGAGGAAGGCTTTAAAGAGTACGTATAGAAATAGAGAGATCTTGCAAGAATAGTTCAACCTCCTTTGGTTGATAGGGAATTGGTTGACATGTTCATGAGTACGCTAGGAGGTCCTTTCTATAATGACCTACTTGGAAGTTCTTCAGCTGGTTTCACTGAATTGATATTGATAGGGGAACATGTTGAAAATGGAATTAGAAGTGGTAAAATTCAGGTGGCTACATCTTCAAATACTGCGAAGAAGACATAAAATGGTAAGAAAGAATCAAATTTTGTGTACCGCCAGAAGGGTCGTAATAAGAATGGTCACAACCAATTTGTGAGGTAAGTTATAATCTCTAATCTGGTGCCAGTGCAACAACAATAGAATAATCAGCTTGGGCAAGTTGCACCCAGGAGACAGTTCATAAAAATTAACATGTTGTTGTCTCAAGCATTGCAACACATGTTGAAGGCATAGCTGATTACATTGAAGGATCCTCCTCAGAATCTCAATACTTCTTCTCCTAGTTACAATCCCATTGCAAGGTATGTATATCACTCCAACAGTCCTGGACATGACACTAATGGTTGTTGGGCTTGATAAATAAGATTCAAGATATGATTGACTTTAAGGATATTAAATTTGATCCCCCTGAGACTCCTAAGAAGAAGTTGTTGCAAGCCGGTTTATTTCCGGGTTACGTTGAAAATTGCTACTATTGTGCATCCTAATCCAATGGTTATGTACTGCTAAAATAAGGTATTCAACATTTTATAGATGACCGTGTAATTCTATTTAAGAAGACTCCTTTCGTGGAGAGCTTATATAAAAGTATGTCTCAAGGCCTGAAGCTTGAAGACGTGTCTGTGATTACAATTTCTGGTACTCCTGTAAGGATCACTTCTAAGGGTCCTATGAAGATTACTGCCAAGCCTAGGGTTGCTCCTTTGATCATTACCGCACCTGGGCCAATTCCATATTCCTCTGACAAGGCTATCCCTTGGAACTATGGAGGTGATGTCTACTACCATGGCCTCAAACAAGAAACATTGGCTGTCAAAGATGAAAATACTAAAGTTACTAATCCCAATGTTGTAAATATTGTTGGGACTAGTAAGGTTATCAGAAGTGGAAGAGTTTTCTCTCCAGATATATCTCCAAAGGCTATTACTACACCAGTTCGTATCACTATTACTAAATCAACTATTGAGACTTGAGGCAAAGAACATATGATTGAACCTGCCCAGACTGAGGCACCGAAAGAGGTTATTGTTGAAGATACCTCCAAGCAAGATATTGAGGAGGTACTAAAAATTATTTGAAAGAGTGACTATAAGATTGTTGAATAGTTGGGGAAGACCCCCTCCAAAATATCTATTTTATCTATGTTGTTGTGCTCGGAAGCTCATGCTCAGGCTTTGGTAAAGTTTCTAAAATTTTCTCATGTACCGCAGGAAACATCTGTTGATCAGTTTGAAAATTGTGTTTCTAGCCTGACAACTAATAATGGGAAAGGCTTTTCTGACATTGATTTAACTCCCGAAGGAAGTAACCATAATAAGGCCTTTCATGTCTCTATTAAGTGTAGAGGCACTACCTTATATCATGTGTTGATGGACACAGGTTCCACGTTGAATGTATTGCCAAAAGTTATTTTAGACAAACTTTACTATGAAGGGGTTGTGCTAAAACCCAGTGACATTGTGGTAAGAGCTTTTGATGGTTCAAAGAGAATGGTGCATGAAGAAGTTTATCTTCCAATCAAAGTGGGTTCCCAGGTCTTCGACTCTACTTTCTATGTGATGGACATTTGTACAGCCTATTCTTGTTTGCTTGTACGCCCCTGGATTCATGGGCAGACGTCGTTACTTCTACTTTACACCAAAAGTTGAAGTAACTCGTGAAAGGAAAAAATCATTACAGTTTGTGGCCTAGAAGAATACATGGTGAGCCATTTGAACTAATTCAAGTATGTGGAGATGTATGGTGAATTCCTCGTGACTCCTTCTAAACCTTTGAAGTTATTCCTTATTCAACCCCTATTGATAAAGCTGCTCCTACTGTTCCTAAGGTTACGAGGATTCCACCAAGAATGGCTTCTCTGAAAGACGCTAAGGATGTGGTAGAAGAAGTTGGTGGCACTATTTGTTGTCAGCTTCCCGACATTCCTTACAAGTCCAACAAATTTTGATTTGGTTTCACCTTAGAGGCTCAAAAGGTTGTCTGTCGTGTTCATGCTAATTCTGGGAGACCGCTATTCTGCATCAATAATAATGGAATTCACAAAATCAAGTCAACATTGTGGAAGACGCTGATAGTGACTGTGCCATAGATAGTTGGACTTTCCCTACTACTGGTAATGGGCTCAACAATTGGAAGGCTGAAGACATTATACCAATCCCCTTTAGTTAGGAGTAAATGTTATTTTATGTTTTCTTACTTTCAAGTTTTTGGTTATGTAATTTGAACAATAACTTAAAGCCTTGTGCCTTACCTGGGGAACAAATGTCCATTTGTTAGGGTTGTCATTTTTCATCCACATATTTTCATTTAATAAACCATTGGAAGTTTACATTCAAATTTTGCGCTCTTTGTCTTTCTTTTACTTTATTGATTTCAAAATAGCTACGTGTTCTTACACACACCCACGTAACAAATTGAAGATCCACATCAACCCTGGGTCCCATTGATAACAATTCTGCTATTTCCAATTATGACTTAGAAAATCCGATCTAGAAAGCCAAGGAGAGCTTGCTAGACTGTTAGAGTAGGAATAAATATCCATACAACCACATGAAGAGCCAGTCGAGGTTGTGAACTTGTGTACTGAAGAGGACAAGAAAGAAATAAAGATAGGTTCCAACCTAGAAAACAATGTCAAAAAGAGATTAATCCAGATGTTACATGACTATGTTGAGATCTTTGCTTGGTCTTATGAAGACATGCAAGGGCTTGATACTGAAATTGTGGTTCACTGTCTACCGATGAAGGATGGTTGTCCTTCTATAAAGTAGAAGGTTCATCGTATGTATCCTGAGATGTCTGAAAAGATCAAATATGAAGTTATGAAGCAGTTCAATGCAGGTTTCTTAGTTGTTACGTCCTATCCTCAGTGGGTTGCAAATGTGGTTCCAATACATAAGAAGGACGGTAAGGTGCATACGTGTATAGACT
The DNA here is from genome assembly GCA_948472305.1 of Vicia faba. Classification (NCBI taxonomy): domain Eukaryota; kingdom Viridiplantae; phylum Streptophyta; class Magnoliopsida; order Fabales; family Fabaceae; genus Vicia; species Vicia faba. The sequence goes on from OX451735.1 coordinate 1,235,573,646, forward strand.
ATAGGAATTTGAATAGGACAAGCCACCAAAGATCACTTTCCGCTTCAACATATTGATGTTCTGGTTGGCAACACTGCTCAGCACAATGTATTTTTCTTCATGGATGGTTTCTCTGGTTATAATCAAATGAAGATGGCACCTGAAGACACGGAAAAGACTACTTTTGTCACACAGTGGGGCACTTTCTTTTAAAAAGTTATGCCTTTGGGTTTGAAGAACGGCATTGCAACATATCAGCATGTTATGGTAGCTTTGTTCCATGATATGATACATCATAAGATAGAGGTTTACATTGATGACATGATAGCCAAATCTCAGACTGAAGAAGAACATTTCCACCACCTACATAAGTTGTTTGAGAGGTTGAAGAAGTAAAAGTTAAGGTTGAATCTAAATAAGTGCACCTTTGGGGTAAGATCCGGTAAACTCCTAGGTGTCTTCGTCACTGGTAAAAGTATTGGAGTTGATCCTGCCAAAGTTAAAGCCATTCAAGAAATGCCAGCTTCCCGTACTGAGAACAAAGTCAAAGGTTTCTTGGGATGATTGAACTACATTGCCAGATTTTTTTCCCATTTGACCGCTACTTCTGAGTCAATCTTCAAGTTACTGAAGAAAGATCAAGTAGTGAAGTCGAATGACAATTGTCAGATAGCCTTTGATAAAATCAAGGAGTGCTTCCAGGAACCCTTAATTCTGATGTATCGGTTGAAGGAAGACCTTTGATCATGTACTTGACAGTATTAGAGAACTCAATGGGGTGTCTATTAGGGCAACATGACGAGTCTGGTCGAAAAGAGCATGCAATATACTACCTTAGCAAAAAGTTTACCGACTGTGAAACAAGATACTCACTGCTTGAGAAAACTTTCTATGCTTTGGCATGGGCTGCTCGCCGACTAAGATAATATATGTTGACTCATACTACTTTGTATATCTCTAAGATGGATCCAATAAAATACATATTTGAGAAGACCGCTCTCTCTGGAAGAATAGCAAGATGGAAAATGGTCTTAACAGAATACGACATTCAGTACACTACTTAGAAATTAATCAAAGGAAGTGTATTGGCAAATCATTTGGCTCATGAAGCTGTAGATGACTATCAGTCTATGAATTCTGAGTTCCCAGATGAAAATATCATTCTAGTTACTGATTATGAAGAACCTGGACCATATGAAGGACCTGAACCGGGATCCCGATGGACTATGGTTTTTGATGGAGCTTCAAACATGCTTTGTAATGGAATTAGTGTTGAAATTTTCTCTCTTAAGAGTTTCCATACGCCCTTCACCGCCAGATTGTGTTTTGACTGTACCAACAATATGGCTGAGTACGAAGCATGCATCATGGGTATCAAAGTTGTCATCGATATGGAAATTAATGTCTTAAATGTATATGGGGACTCAGCCCTAGTGATCAGTCAGATTAAGGGAGAATGGGACACGAAGCATCCAAATCTCATTCCTTATCGAGAGCATGTGTTGACATTAATTATGTACTTTGAAGAAATCACTTTTGAACACATTCCACGAGAAGAGAATCAACTGGAAGACGTACTAGCTACCATGTCATATATGTTCAAAGTCACATGGGATAATGAAGTTCCTCGAATTACTATTAAGAGACTAGACGAACCGGCGCATTGCTACGAAGTTTATACTGATGGAGTAGAAGAAAACCTTGGCACCACGAAGTAAAAAGATACCTCAAAACTGAAGATTATCCTAAAGGGGCATCTATAATTGATAAAAAAAATTCTAAGGAGGTTCTCTGCCATGTTCTTTCTGAGTAACAAAATCTTTTATAAGCGCAACTACGATTCAACTTTGCTTTGTTGTGTAGGCAAGAAGGAAGCTGAGAAAATTATGGAAGATATGCATGAAGGAGTCTTTGGTACTCACTCCAGTGGACATACAATGGCTAAAAATATTATGAGAGAAGGTTATTATTGGTCTACCATGGAAACCGATTTCCACCATCATTCCAGAACAGCGACAAATACTAGATTTATGATAACAAAGTACATGTGCCTCTAGTTCCTTTGAATGTCTAGACTGCTCCTTGGTTGTTCGCAATGCAGGGCATTGATATGATTGAATATATTAAGCCTATTGCTTATAATGGACATTGTTTCATCCTTTCCGCTATTGATTACTTCACGAAGTGGGTAGACGCAACCTCGGATGCTTCCGTTACCAAGAATGTTGTGGCTCGGTTCATTAAGTATAACCTTATCTGTCGGTATGGCATCCCTAAAAGGATCATCACAAACAATGGTACCAATATTAACAATAATATGATCACGGAACTCTGCATGCAGGTCAAGATTAAGCATCACAATTCTTCTCCATACTAACCAAAGATGAATTGCACAGTGGAAGCCACCAACAAGAATATCAAGAAGATCTTGCAGAAGATGACGGTGACATACAAAGATTGGCATGAGATGTTACCATTTTCTCTGCATGGTTATTGCACTTCAGTATGTACATACATTGGGGCTACCTTATTCTCTCTCGCCTACAGTATGGAGGTTGTATTACCTGTTGAAATCAAGATTCCTTCCTTAAGGATTATGAAAGACGCAGATTTAGATGAAGACGAATGAAATAAGACTCGACTTGACCAGATAAATTTGATTGATGAAAAAAGGCTTGTGGCTATTTTTCATGGTCAAATATATCAGAAATGCATGATAAAGGCTTTTAATAAAAAAGTCAGACATCAGGTGTATCAGGCTGGTGATTTGGTAATAAAGCTCATCATCCTACCATAAGGTGATCCTAGGGGAAAATGGACTCCCACATATGAAGGGCCATTTGTGATCAAAAAGTTATTTTCTGGTCGTGTTATGATAATTACAACCATGGACGGTGAATATTTTCCGCACCCTGTGAACATGGACATAGTCAAAAAATACTACGCATAAAAGAGACCTGCTAGGTTGACAGGCCTAGGAAAAAATAAGGGCATCCCGGCTAACCAAAAGGGTTCGGGCAAAAATTAGGGATATATATATATATATATATATATATATATATATATATATATATATATATATATATATATATATATATATATATAAATTGTACATCCGGAAAGTTAAAAAACTGAAAAGGCGGCTTGGGAAAAAAAGGATATTCCGATGGACTGAAAACCCGAGAAGACGGTCCAGGGAAAAGTTAGGGATTAAAGCGTACGACTATGAACCATTGGATCACCCATCTACTTACAAACAACTTTATTACTAGTGTCATGTTCAAACGGTATAGATCAATACAATCATCTTTTTCCGACAGAAAGTGATGATATACTTGAAGACATAGGGGCAATAGTAGAGTTGAAACTCGATGGGATCATTCGCACATATATGTTTTTCTTTGTTTATCACATTGTTCCCTTTTTCAATTTTTACGACGATTTCCTCTCACTAGGATTTCTGTCTTCCGATATAAAACTGCCTACTTATAGGAAAACTTTCAGAATCAATGCAATTAAATATATTTCAAAATTCAAAATTGTTTTTACTTTCTCTGTTTTGTTTGCAAAAATTTCCAATGATTATGTTGAATGAAAATATGCATTCGAATATGATTACTGTTTACAAAATATATGCATGAAAATAGGATTAACATTTACTAAAGCCCCTAGGAGTGTGGGTAATGTTCAAAAGTTGTCCATAAATTCCCACAGAGCAATCTCCATGGAACTATATTTACATAGTTATCTTCACAAGCTCATCCCCAACAAAGATATATTCCCCAGCAAGTCTAATATGTCCTCAGACAAAAATTGGGGCATCTTCCGGTAGTTCACCTCCATATCCCTGATGCATAGCTTGACATGATCATCTTCCCCAATAGGTCTCTTAGCGAATAAGGAAGTTTGATCATTTACCCAACATACAGTGGAAAATTCCTCAGTGCAGCCTAGGAATTTCCAATCCCCATCAGAGGTTATTTCCTCAACACAGTCTACATGATTTAATTCCACAACAAAGTTTATTTCTCCAATACTGTAAATTCCCCGACATAATTCTCTTCTCTAGCCAAATTTCATTAAACATTGTCCTCCCCAGAAAAGTTGATACCCATATCTGACACCTGGTCATACAACGCATAAGAGGAATATCCATCTCTTTTATCCCTAGTCAGGGTACATAAGAAATAAATCCTTCAATAAAAAAGAATGACGAACGACCTACTCTCCTCGAATACTTCTATCCCTAAGTAGAAGTCAAAGATCCCCAGCAGAGTGTCCCCAAATAGAAAGCGGGAATCCCCAGTAAAGTCATTGAAGAATTATTTTCTTCATCCCCAGCAACAATGATGGATTTATTTTCCCCAACTAAACGTTGTTACAAGAAGCTACCAATACCCTCCAACGACATATAGCATTTATACATCATTTACAAAATATCATAACATATGCATATGAAATGCATATACTATTCTCATTTATTTTAAGAGCATCACTACAAAGTACATTTCACGCATCATGACATTACATGAAAATAACTTTGTCTTTTCAGGTTAGTTCTTGAACAGATAGATATTGAAAAAAGTTTATCATCTTTCAGATACAATCAGACATTGATTCATTCTGATAAACACATCTTTCAAATACTACCAGTCGAAGTTTCACTCTAGATTCTCTCCTAGATACAATTAAAGTACGACTGAGATATAGATTCATTCTTACACTCATTCCAGTATATTCTCTAAGATACAGTTCAGATACGATCAAGATAAAGATTCATTATGACACTCATTCCAATATATTCTCCAAGATACATTTCAAATATGATCAAGATATAGATTCATTCTGACACTCATTCTAGTATGTTCTCCAAGATACAGTTTAGATACGATCAAGATATAGATTTCATTCTGGCACTCATTCTAGAATATTCTCCAGATACAGTTCAGATACAATCAAGATATAGATTTCATTCTGACACTCATTCTAGTATATTCTCCAGATACAGTTCAGATACGATCAAAATATAGATTCATTCTGACACTCATTCCAGTATATTCTCCAAGATACAATTGAGATACAATCAAGATATAGATTCATTCTGACACTCATTCTAGTATATTATCCAAGATATAGTTCAGAAACAATCAAGATATAGATTTATTTTGACGATCATTCCAGTATATTCTCCAAGATACAATGCAGATATGATCAAGATATAGATTTCATTCTGACACTCATTCTAATATATTCTCCTGATACATTTCAGGTATGATCAAGATATATATTTCATTCTGATACGCATTTCAGTACATCTTCTTGATATAGTTAAGATACAATCGAGATACAGTCAAGACATAGACTCGTTCTATAACATCATTATGATACAATCAAGACATAAGATTCATTTTGACACTCTCTAGCATGTCTACTAGATACAGTCGAACACATACTCATTCTAGTATACTTTTTCACATACAGTCAGGCACATACTCATTCTGATACTTCTGTCAACAGTTATCCAAGAACACAGTTACTTTGAGTGGAATCTATAAGCCCATCTCTGAAGGCATCCCGTCACCTTTTACAAATGGAATATTTAAGCCCATTCTTGATACAATCAACTCTCATCGCTACTTCGTGCATCCGCGAGTGCAAATTTCTGGGCACTTATAAGTATTCAATCCTCTTCCACCTTCAGATCATGAAAGATAGGCATGTCAATCTAACTCTTCAGGTTTAAGAAGATTGAATAGGGGTAGTTGTTGTACCCCAAAATTTTCCCTCCCATTCTTAAGACAAAATGGTTCAAGATACCTCCTCACGCTCATGAAGTTCTCAAACACCGAAGACTCATCAAGGATTGATCAGATGGACTCTCCTCCTAAGAAATTGACCTACAACTAGTGTTTTACTTTTATCAAAGGAAATTGAGCTGTAAATACGTCAAGTGGACTACACAGTTTCTCATATGTCTCAAAGTATCCTCATGCCAAATTTCAAGCCTTACATCATAAGTTTGCTCAGACAATTAGTGAGATGATTGAAAATCAGTTGTATTGAACAAAATGTCAGCTTTGACCAAATGACAGTCAAATTTCAAGATTTTTGTGTCAAAATCAAGAGTTTGAAGTTACATTCATCATTTGATCAAGGGTTGATCATGATTCTTCAAGAAAACTCAAGATTCATCAAAAGTCAAAAGTTACTAAATTAGGGTTTTCTTAAGGAGAAGTCAACTGAACTTTGACAAGGCATAACTTTGACATACTTCATCAGAAATTCCTCAACCAAAGCCTATTTTGAAGGAAATTCAATTCTCTACAACTTTGTCACTATAAGCTCAAGGCCAAAAAATGCTTCATTTGAAAGATATGAGCCAAAACTTTATAGGTCGTTTTAAAAGTCAACAAAAAGATATCTTTTGTCAAAGTAATTTACATCAAGTTAAAAACTTCAAATGAAAAAAATACCATCATGAAAGTTGTAGGAGACATCTTGAGGTTTCCAAAAAGTCTAAGATCATTTTCATATGACAAAAAGTGAGAGACTTATGATTGGTGAAAGTTTAGAAATTTTGAGAAAATGCATGAAGTCCACTTTGAGAAAAGTTGAATTTTTGGGATAATGGGCCTAAGTTCTTAGGTTCAAACGTGTTCATAACCTTATTAAGGACCCCTTAATCCATTCACATATTTTAATGATTTTTATTTCTTTTATTTGGATTTTATTCATTTAAATACAAATTAAATCAAATTAAATATGAAAGCATTGGACTTAGGCGTGTGGACTTTTGCTTTGATAAAATCAGAGGCCCAAAAAAGCTTGTGACAACTAATGAAACCGTGTGGAACCAAGAAGGGAAGAAAATATCTTTTTTTGGAAGGTTTTGAATCACATTTGATACACTTAATTCCATGGGATTTTGTAACATGTTTGTTGACCTAATCCAAGCATTATAAATAGAGGACACACTCCATAAGACAAGGACAAGAAAAGACTTCCTTCAAGCAAGTCTCAAAAGCCGCAAATTTTTTCAATATTAGGGCAAAGTCAAAACCAGAGATCCAACCACTTTTAGTCCAAGGCATCCATTGAAAATCATTCCTAAAGCATCTAAGGGTAAGAATAGGTCAAAAGTCATGGCCATTGTGCTTGAAACAAGCATACTCATCTTCTCCGAATTACTTTTTTAAATATTCATATAATTAATTTCATGCATTACTAATGTTTGTTAAATGTTCAAATGGGTTCCTACTATTATTTAGAACATGTTTGAATCATAAAACTAAAGCTCTAACGTGATAATCATGTTTTTCCATGGCTAGGAAAAACCCTTATGTACCTTCATATCAGTATTTCTAGATCGTTTTAGGAAAAACTAACGCCATCAATCGATTCGCAGGGGTCGATTTAGGGGGTGTAGCCTTAATCTTTGGTTTCAATTTTTTTTATTTCGTAGGTTTGCAATTTAAAATGGCCGGAGAAGACGGTTACAGCCACCGTCCATAATGGTTTGACCAGCCGGAGGAAATGCGTGGCTCAATGCTCCCTTCTCATTCGTCCATTCAAAATCATATGGGTCCACCTGAACGCGCATTTTATTTGATTGATAATTTTAATTGTTTATCTATTTTATATGGGTTGCTAAATGGATGTATAACACAAAACAATTGGTGACCTGACAAAAAGAAGCGTGACTGGTATTGCAAGGGGCGTGGGTTCGATCCCAGCTTTTGCAATTTGTTTTTTTTATTTATGAATTGAACACGGGTTTGAACTGTTAGAACAATGTTTGAATCTAGTACCCTATAATTAAGTTTTGATGATAACAAAGTGAAAAGATATAGTAGTTAAACATTTCATGATTGAATTATATGCTACTTAAAATTACTATGCTCTGACTTGCAGATATGCTGATTAAAATAAGCAAGATCACGTTCTCAGCATCAGAATATGAGTTTGCACACCAGCATCAGAAGTTGCTGAATCAGAACGTCAAGATCAGAAGATCAACGCTTGCACATGCTGAAGCTTGATGAACAGAACTGCGCGTAAAATACTCTGATACAGAATCAAATCAGTTCATCAGCAGCAAAGCAGAATCAGAATGAGCCAAGCCAGATCGTGCATTGAAGAAGCAACGGTACTGTGCATTGAAGGCTAATCAATACCAACGGCATCATTCTAGACAAGATCTGCTCAGAAAGGAAAGCTTGTAAATAGCATTGAATCAAGAATATTTGCTTCAACGTTCATCTTCTCAAAGTGCTATATAAACCAAGCTTTGAAGATTATCACGGCTAATGCTTCCAAACTCTCTACACGTACAAAGCTGATCAATAATCTTCACTCTACAAGTTTTGCTAAACCACCAAACTCTGATACTCTATTAGCGTTTAGCAACTTAGTATTCTAAGCTTCATTTGTGTAAACATCACAGTTGTGATATAGTTTTTGTAGAAACATTCACACACATTTGATTATATCTTTGTAAGAAAGTGTTGCCTTGACAAACCGGATTGTGGTTTGAATCAAGAAGGTTTTAGCAGTTGCTAAAGCAGATTTGTATTCAGTTGAATATAGTGAATTAAGACCTCGTTGGAGAGAGGCGAAATCACCTTGAACGGGTGGACTGGAGTAGTTTGAGATCAAACGAACCAGGATAAAAATACCTTGTCATTTGCTTTAAGTTTCCAGTTTTACAATTCAACCCCCCCCCTTCTTGTGTTTTTCACCCCTTCAATTGGCATCAGAGCGCCTGGTTCTGAGCTAAAACACTTAACCGTGTCAGTAAAAGATCCAGCGTCAGAAAAACACTATGGCAGGAAACAACTCTCATTTCAGCAATGACAACAATGAGGATAGAGACAGATTCAGCGGCAAACCTCCAGTCTTTGATGGAGAAAACTTTGACTACTGGAAAGACAGAATTGAAAGCTTCTTTCTAGCACATGATGCTGATCTGTGGGATATGGTGACAGATGGATACACGCACCCTGTTAATGCAACTGGTCAGAAGATTGATAGAAAATCAATGACTGATCAACAAAAGCGTGATTTCAAGAATCACCATAAGGCCAGAACCATCCTTCTCAGTGCTATCTCCTATACTGAGTATGAGAAGATCTCCAACAGAGACACAGCTAAGAACATCTTTGATTCTCTCAGAATGACGCATGAGGGCAACGTTCAAGTCAAGGAAACAAAGGCTCTGGCGCTCATTCAGAAGTATGAGGCATTTAAAATGGAAGAATCTGAATCCATTGAAACTATGTTCTCTAGATTCCAGATTCTGGTAGCTGGTCTCAAAGTTCTGGAAAAGGGATACTCTACTGCTGACCATGTCAAGAAGATAATCAGAAGTTTACCCAAGCAGTGGAGGCCTATGGTTACTGCTCTGAAGCTGGCGAAAGATCTCAACAAAATCACTCTGGAGGAACTTATAAGCTCCCTCAGAAGTCATGAGATAGAGCTGGAAGCTGACGAGCCTCAGAAGCAAGGTAAGCCTATAGCTTTAAAATCTAACATAAAATCTGAATCTAAAGTTTTGCAGGCAGTTGAAGAAACATCTGATGGATCCTCATCAGAAGAAGACGAGCTTTCTCTTCTCACCAGAAGAGTAAATCAACTGTGGAAGCAAAGACAAAAGAAGTTCAGGAATCCCAGAAGATCTGATCAGAACGAGTCTTCTTCCAGATACAGAAGGACAGATTCTTCCTCTGGATACAGAAGATCTGAAGGCTCCTCAGGTAGCAAGAAGCCAAATACAAAAGACATCATCTGCTACGAGTGCAATGAGCAAGGTCACTACAAGAGTGACTGTCCAAAGCTTCAGAGGGAAAAGCCAAAAAGGAAGTTTGGAAGAGAGAAGAAGAAAAGTCTCATGGCCACATGGGATGACTCTGACTCGTCTGAAGCTGACTCAGAATCAGATGATGAACGGGCGAACTTAGCGCTTATGGCTAACATTCAAGATGACAGTGAAGCTTCTGACTCAGACTCAGAATCAGACACAGAAGAGGTATTCCCTAACTTCGCTGTTAATTTTACAAAGGCTGAACTTGCTGAAAGCCTAAATGAAATTCTGGAACGTTATCAGCAGATTAGAGCTAAATTCAGAGACCTGAAAAGGACTCTTGAATCTGACTCTAATAAGTCTGAGAGTCTCAGATTGGAAAACTCTGAGCTGAGAGATAAAATTTTAAAATTAGAAAACTCTTTACAAAACTCTCAGAAGGAACCAATTGCTGAAACTCCCAGCAACGCTGATGAGATCATCAAGGAGTATGATCATAGTTTCCAGAAGTTCCTTGCTAAAAGCATAGATAGAAGCAAAATGGCTTCAATGATCTATGGAGTTAGCAGAAACGGCAGGAAAGGAATAGGATACCTAGGTAAGAATCCTACACCTAAAAATGTCATGGATTTAACAATTAAGTACACTCCTCTAAATTCACACTTTGTGTATGGTCACACACATGACATCAAATATACTAGTAGCAATCACTTTGTGAAACCAAAATTCAACCAGAGTTTTGGTAAGACTAACAAATCAGGACCCAAGAAGATCTGGGTACCTAAGGATAAAATAATACATGTTGCAGATATCTTTAGCAGCAAGTCAGAAACACCAGTCATGGTACCTGGACTCTGGCTGCTCACGTCACATGACGGGAAGAAGGCATATGTTCCAAAGCCTGGAACTTAAGCCTGGAGGCCACGTTGGCTTTGGAGGCAATCAGAGGGGAAAGATAATTGGCTCTGGAACTGTAGGTAACGGAAATCTTCCCTCTATTAATAATGTTCTGCTTGTTGATGGATTGATGCATAACTTGTTATCCATAAGTCAATTAAGTGATAACGGTTATGATATAATCTTTAATCAAAAATCATGTAAAGCTGTTAGTCAGAAAGATGGGACTATCCTATTTAATGGTAAGAGGAAAAACAACATTTACAAAATCAAACTTTCTGAACTTAAGAGTCAGAACGTAAAATGTCTTCTGTCTGTTAACAACGAGCAATGGATCTGGCACAGAAGATTGGGACATGTTAGTATGAGAAGAATATCTCAGATTAACAAACTCAATCTGGTCAGAGGACTTCCAAATTTGAAGTTCAATTCAGATGCTCTGTGTGAAGCATGTCAGAAAGGCAAATTTGCAAAACCCTCTTTTAAATCCAAAAATGTTGTTTCTACCTCTAAGCCATTAGAACTTCTGCACATTGACTTATTTGGACCAGTTAAGACTGCTTCTGTCAGTGGCAAGAAGTATGGGTTAGTAATCGTAGATGACTATAGCAGATGGACATGGGTAAAGTTCTTAAGACACAAGGACGAGTCACACTCTGTGTTTGTTACCTTCTGCAACCAAGTTCAGAATGAAAAAGATCTTAGAATCGTTAAAGTCAGAAGTGATCATGGTGGAGAATTTGAAAATAAAGATTTTGAGTCATTCTTTAATGACAAAGGCATTCTGCATGACTTCTCTTGTCCTAGAACTCCCCAACAAAATGGAGTTGTAGAACGAAAGAACAGAACATTGCAAGAAATGGCCAGAACCATGATCAACGAGACAAACGTTGCTAAGACTTTCTGGGCAGAGGCAATAAACACAGCGTGCTACATTCAGAATAGAATCTCAATAAGACCTATTCTGGAAAAGACTCCATATGAATTGTGGAAGAACAGAAAGCCCAACATTTCGTATTTTCATCCATTTGGATGTACTTGCTATATGTTAAATACTAAGAATTATTTGAACAAGTTTGATTCTAAGGCACAGAAGTGTATTATGTTAGGATACTCTGAACGCTCAAGAGGGTACAGAGTATACAATACAGAAACACAGATTGTGGAAGAATCAATCAGTGTTCGTTTTGATGACAAGCTTGACTCTGAAAAGTCAAAGCAGAATGAAAATCTTGCAGGTATAGAAATTGAATTTGCAGGTTCTGAAGACAAGTCATCAGAAGCTCTCAACACAGACACTCCTTCAACGTCTGAAAGAAGCAATGCTAGAAATCCTACAACTGCTGCTGATCAACCTCAGAAGAGAGTACCCAGAAGCAGTTTGGATCACCCAGAAGAATCCATTCTAGGAAGAAAGGAAGATCCAATCAGAACAAGAGCAAGCCTCAGAAACTCTGAAGAAACTCTGATGGGACTTGTGTCTCTGATTGAACCTTCTTCTATTGATGAAGCACTTCTGGACAATGACTGGATTCTGGCAATGCAAGAAGAGCTGAATCAATTCACCAGAAACGACGTATGGGATCTCGTTCCAAGACCAAAAGGATTCAACGTCATTGGAACAAGATGGGTGTTCAGAAACAAGCTCAATGAACAAGGTGAAGTCGTCAGAAACAAGGCACGACTGGTTGCACAAGGTTATAGTCAGCAAGAGGGGATAGACTATACAGAAACCTTTGCCCCAGTCGCCAGGTTAGAATCTATCAGACTTTTAATCTCATTTGCTGTTAATAGAGGCATCACTCTGTATCAGATGGATGTCAAAAGTGCATTCTTAAATGGTTATATAGAAGAAGAAGTGTATGTTCACCAACCCCCAGGTTTTGAAAACACAAAACATCCAGAACATGTTTTCAAACTGAAAAAGTCACTGTATGGTCTGAAACAAGCTCCCAGAGCTTGGTATGAAAGGCTAAGCAACTTTCTGCTTGAAAATGAGTTCACCAGAGGGAAAGTGGACACCACTCTATTCTGTAAAACAGTTAAGAGTGACATTTTAGTTTGTCAAATTTATGTTGATGATATAATCTTTGGTTCTACTAATCCTTCTCTTGGAAGAAAATTTGCTAAGTGTATGCAGGCAGAATTTGAGATGAGCCTCATGGGGGAACTGAAGTTCTTTCTAGGAATTCAGATCAATCAAACTCCAGAGGGAACTTACATTCATCAGAGCAAATACATCAGAGATCTTCTGAAGAAATTTGACCTCTCAGAATGTAAGCCATCAAAGATTCCAATGCATCCCACGTGCATTCTGGAAAGAGAAGAGGTAAGCAAAAGCGTAGAACAGAAAGTCTACAGAGGTATGATTGGTTCTCTCCTTTATCTGACTGCTTCAAGACCTGATATTTTATTCAGCGTATGTATTTGTGCTAGATTCCAATCAGATCCTAGAGAATCTCACTTAACAGCTGTTAAGCGAATTTTCAAGTATCTGAAAGGTACTACTAATCTGGGTTTGTTTTATAGAAAATCTAGTGATTACAGTTTAGTAGGCTACTGCGATGCTGATTTTGCTGGAGACAGAGTGGAACGAAAAATTACTTCTGGAAGCTGCCAGTTTCTGGGAGAAAATCTGATCTCGTGGTCCAGCAAAAGGCAATCAACTATTGCTCTGTCAACAGCAGAAGCTGAGTACATAGCAGCAGCTGGTTGCAGCACACAAATGCTCTGGATGAAAAGTCAGCTTGAAGACTTCCAGATTTTTGAGAGTAACATTCCTATTCTTTGTGATAATACTTCTGCTATTTGCTTAAGTAAGAATCCTATTTTACATTCTAGAGCTAAGCATATAGAAATAAAACATCATTTCATTAGGGACTATATTCAGAAAGGCATTTTAAACTTGAAATTTATAGATACAGACCATCAATGGGCTGATATCTTTACTAAACCCCTTTCAGAAGATAGGTTTAATTTCATTCTGAAACATCTCAGCATGAAAGTATGCCCAGAATGAAAATGCTTTAATTCCATATTTTTATCTTTCAGAATGTAATTATATTACTGTGAACTTCTGATCAATCTTTGTTTCAGAAAGTTAGAACATGCAGATTGTATCAGAGGCAAGTCTGAAGATCTGAGAGTCTAATCTCAAAGACAGACGTGCTGATCACTATATCAAACAAGTGTCATCCAATCATCAGCAAATCCCTGAAGCAGAACGCGTGCACGTTTCTGAGAAAGGAAAACGCTGATTGGGTGCATTGAGACACATGTCTGGTAACCGTTTTTAAGTATCTTTCTCAAATCCCCCAAAATCAGCAAGCATTAAATGCAAAAGTAATCACGCTTGTTAATTGCAATCATTTTTTTTCTCTCTCTTAAAAACGTTTTATTTTTCAAAATAATTTTTGAAAATCCTATTTAAGCACATTACTCTTCATTCTTAATCTTTACGCTTACTCATAATCTCTTAAGAATTTTTCTGCATATCTCCTTCAAAACCCTAGCTTTTCTCAAATCACTCTCAAGCTTTTTGTGTGAGAACAATGGCATCCTCCAGCATTTCTGCAGGAAATCAGAAGAAGGAAACCTCTGAGCAATATCAAGCGCCTACCAGAACTCTTCTCACACCAGTAAAGAATCTTGAGGTTCTCTCTGAGTTAATAGTGGATTTCGAAAGTTTGAAGGAAAATGGATTTGACCTAACTGCTGAAGTCAAAACTCAAAGGTGGGAGAGGTACTTTGATAGATTGGTTGGACCAACCTTCCCAGAGCTTGTCAAAGAATTTTGGATTCATGCCAAGATTGATAAGCATCTAGTCGTCTCCTCTGTTATGGGAAAGAAGATAATAATCTCTGAAGACCTCATTGCTAGGTTAATTGGTCAGAGTGGTGGCGGAGTCCGTTGTGTGGACATGGCTGATAGGTGTCCTGATATTGGTGTGGTAGCAAACTGCATTTTCACTCTTGGTCTTCCCAGCAGCAAAATCAAGGATCTGAAGGATCACTTCAGAGTGTGGGCCAAGATTGTTCTAGGCTGTTTCAATCACAGGAAGCCAACAAGCTCTCCTGACTATATAAACGTGGATCAACAATTTCTGATCTACTTTATTGATCAGAGGGTGAAGATCAATTTGGCACACTTCCTGTTCAATCATCTGAAGACAAGTGTGAAAGAGACTAGAGAAGAAGAAAGGACCAAAAGAGACTGGATACCATTTGGGAGGCTCATATCAGATATTCTGACAGAGAATAAGCTGATAGATTATCTGAGCGAAGCTAAAGTACTGGGCAATTTTGAACCAACTGTTGGAAAAGCGCTGAATGCTAAGAATCTCAAAAAGATGAAGCTGATAGACAATATCAGGAAGGAACCCAGAGCTTCTTCAACTGCTGACATCTCCAGAAGAAGAGTGCCTCTGAGTGATTTCCCAAGATTTTCTGAGATGGAATCCCACCCTGATATGGTTGCCAAGTATCCAGATTCTTTCAAGGAAGAAGTTGCAGGATCGAAGCTGAAGATCAAAGATCTGAGTCAAGTTCAACCTGAAATGGCTCAGAAGAAGTCAAAGAAGAGGAAAGCAGAAGGATCATCTCACCAGACTCCAAAGAAACGAGGTAATCCATCTACTGCTCCTATTTCAATTTCAACTACTATTCCAACATCTGTTGCTCCACCCCAAACCTCTCACAGAATTTCCATTCCAATCCCCACTATTGATGAAACCATTCCAGAAGACCCTTCTGAGGCCTTACAACTCAGAAGAACCAGAATAAAAATTCCTCTCAAAATTACCAAACAACAACCAACTGTTTCAACAACACCAGCACTTGATAGAGTGCTAGCTGACATTGAGCGTGAACATACTTCTGTTCAAACTCACTCTGAACCACCAAATATTCCTCCTCCACAACCTGAACCAGAAATTCAACCACAACCAGAACCAGAACAAGAACCAGAACCACAATCACAACAACCTATCACAGAAGAACCTCTGATTCCTGAGCAATCAGAAGTTCCACCTCCTCAACCAGAAAATAATCCTCCCTCACCTCAAACAGAGTTTCATCGCTATGAAACCCCATCTCCTCATCATTCTGATCCCCACTCACCTCAACCTTCACCGCTGGCAATACAGTTGCCATGTGGAACCACCATTGTCAGACCCCAGTTACCATCATCAGAGGAATCAACACCTCCAAAAACTCCAACCACTCCAATAGACATATCCTCTGACTCTGATAACCATCCACCAAAACAAACAGCACCTCAGCACACCTCTGAAAGCCAATCCTCTGAAAACCCCAGCAAAACATTCATTGACTTAACAAGTCTTGAACGTCTTGCTGATTTAAGACACAAATTGGCCATTCCCAAACCAAAGCAATTAGATGTTGGCTCTGGTATTTTGGACTTTGAAACAGGTATGCTGCAGTGGATTGCTTCCTTGAAGCAAGTCTGTCCCGGGATGATCGACCCAGCTGCTTCTGATCAGCTCTGGTCACAGTTCAGAGTTTGGGTTCGTTCTGAAGCACTCAAGCTGCAGGACGTCAACTATGAGCAGGCTCAACAGAACTTTAGCAAGCTGCTGAAGGAAGTTGAGAGTCAGCTGCCTCAAGAAGTTGTGCTCCCTCTGGACTCTGAATCGTGGTCTGAGAAAGAGCAAGCTGCACAGGTGGAACCAGCAGAAGAAGACAAGACTCTTCAAGAAGAAAATCCAGCAGAAGATGTAGCCGAAAGTTCTGAGAAGCTTCCTCCTGCTGAAAGTTCTCAAGCTGCCTTGGACAGGCAGGCTCTGGAAGAATTAAGGCTGAATGACTTGCGTCTACAGCAGCGGATGGATGAGAATAATCAGAAGATGGAAGCTAGAATGAATGTCCAGGACAGCAAAATTGATACTGTTGTCACCATGGTTCAGAAGCAGAATGCAACTTCTGAAAAGATTCAGGCAATGCTGGAAAGCCTGTTCTCACGCATGCCCCCACAACCTTGAAATTTTTTTCATGCATGACATTTTCTATATTTTCCTTATTTTCTGATGTACTTTTGACTATGTTTTGACTATGGTTTGTAATGCTATTTTGCTCTGATTCTGAACTATCTTTAATATTATTAGTTTTTCTGATCTAAATCATTTTAGCACATCACCAGCACTTTTTGATTGCTGACAAAAAGGGGGAGAACAAGAATGATATTTAAAATCAATAACGGATAACTAGACAGAAACTCTCAAACATTCTAACTCTCTATTACTTGAAATGTTTTTCTGTTTTGTCTTTAAGTCTACAGGCACAAAGAAGCTCTTGAACACAATGAAGACTAGAAGCTCATGTTGCTCTGATCAAATATGAAGTTCTGATATATGAAGCTCTGATCAACCTAACACTCTGATCTGAAGCAAAGCTCTGACAGGAAAAGCTCTGAAGCTCTGCTCTCTGATAAGTCAAAGACTTACAATCTGATGCTCAAAGACAGAAAAAGATCTGACTCTGAAGAACACGCATATCAAAGGGAAGTAACAAACTCAGGGGGAGTATTTCTTAAACTCTAACTTCTCCGTACCTCTTATTCTGATAAATAGATCTGATAACTTTTCACGTTATTTTTCATTTAAAATATCTAGTTTTTGTCATCATCAAAAAGGGGGAGATTGTTAGAACAATGTTTGAATCTAGTACCCTATAATTAAGTTTTGATGATAACAAAGTGAAAAGATATAGTAGTTAAACATTTCATGATTGAATTATATGCTACTTAAAATTACTATGCTCTGACTTGCAGATATGCTGATTAAAATAAGCAAGATCACGTTCTCAGCATCAGAATATGAGTTTGCACACCAGCATCAGAAGTTGCTGAATCAGAACGTCAAGATCAGAAGATCAACGCTTGCACATGCTGAAGCTTGATGAACAGAACTGCGCGTAAAATACTCTGATACAGAATCAAATCAGTTCATCAGCAGCAAAGCAGAATCAGAATGAGCCAAGCCAGATCGTGCATTGAAGAAGCAACGGTACTGTGCATTGAAGGCTAATCAATACCAACGGCATCATTCTAGACAAGATCTGCTCAGAAAGGAAAGCTTGTAAATAGCATTGAATCAAGAATATTTGCTTCAACGTTCATCTTCTCAAAGTGCTATATAAACCAAGCTTTGAAGATTATCACGGCTAATGCTTCCAAACTCTCTACACGTACAAAGCTGATCAATAATCTTCACTCTACAAGTTTTGCTAAACCACCAAACTCTGATACTCTATTAGCGTTTAGCAACTTAGTATTCTAAGCTTCATTTGTGTAAACATCACAGTTGTGATATAGTTTTTGTAGAAACATTCACACACATTTGATTATATCTTTGTAAGAAAGTGTTGCCTTGACAAACCGGATTGTGGTTTGAATCAAGAAGGTTTTAGCAGTTGCTAAAGCAGATTTGTATTCAGTTGAATATAGTGAATTAAGACCTCGTTGGAGAGAGGCGAAATCACCTTGAACGGGTGGACTGGAGTAGTTTGAGATCAAACGAACCAGGATAAAAATACCTTGTCATTTGCTTTAAGTTTCCAGTTTTACAATTCAACCCCCCCTTCTTGTGTTTTTCACCCCTTCATGAACATGGTATGATGAAAAGAAAGTGCAGCAATGAGACAGAGAGGGTGGGTTAGATTTCCACCTTGTTATACCCCATAATTTACCCTCCCATTTTTCAAGACAAGGTCTCAAGTACTCAAGACTACTCAAGAATTGATCAAACAAACCCTCCTCCTAAGCATTGACCTACAACTAGAGTTTTATTTTAACCAAGGGAAATTGACTTCTAATGCCCTAAGTGGACTTCATGGTTTCTCATATGCTTCAAGGTATCCTCATGCCAAGTTTCAAGCCTTGCAGCACAAGTTTGCACAGATAATTGCTTAGATGATTGAAAATCAACTATGTTGTCTAACAAGTCAATTATGGTCAACATACAGTCAAACTTCAAGATTTTTGGTCAAAATCAATATTTTGAGGTCAAATTCATTATTTTATCAAGGATTGATCATAACTCATCAAGAAAACTCAAGATTCATCAAAAGTAAAAAGTTACTAAATTAGGGTTTTCTTTAGGAAAAGTCAACTGAAGTTTGACCAAGCATAACTTTCACATGCTTCATCATATTTTTCTCAACTAAAGCCCATTTAGATGGAAATTCAATTCTCTACAACTTTGTCTCTATAAGCTCAAGTACAAAAATTCTTCATTTAAGAGATATGGGCCAAAACATTATAGGTCATTTTAAAAGTCAACAAAAAGACACTTTTTATCAAAGCAATTTACATCAAGATAAATTCTTCAAATGGAAAAATGATAAACATAATAGTTGTATGGTGACATCAGCTTTCCAAAAAAAAATATCACCTTAATATGATAAAAATTTAGTATGTTATGAGTTTCACAGTTTGGGAAAGTTTAAGAAAATGCATGAAACCCAAATTGAACAAACTTGAATTTTTGGGATAATGGGCTTATTTTTAAGGTCCAAACGTGTTCATGAACTCATAATGGACCTCTTAATCCATTCACGCACCATGGTAATTTTTATCTTATTTATTTTGATTTTTATTCATTTAAATTCAAATTAAATCAAAAAATATCAAATGGAGGTGCAAGGCTTAAAAGGCTTATGATTTGATTTATTTTGGGGCCCCAAAACCATACAAAAACTGTGTGAGGTTATTCTTGTAGTAAATCTTGATATTTTGTCTTATTCAAATTCTATTTTTCAAACAAAATCAAGATATAAGTACAAGAGGTCCAAGCCCATTTTTCTTGACCTAATCTCTTCCTATATATTCTTCACATTCAAACAACAAAGGGACACAAAAATCTTAAAAGAAAACACACCCTCCAAATCTCAATTTTTTGTCAATCTAGGGCAAATCGAAACCCTTATCTACAGCCATCCTCAAGGCAAAACAACAATCCAAATCAACTCCAGGGACATTACAGAGTAAAACTTCATCATTCTTTATGACCAAAGAAGCCTGAAACGAGCACTACATGCATCACCGATTTGCATGTTTTCTTGAATTTCATATTTTAGTTTTTATTATGCTTTGATAAAAACTAACACGTGCAATGTGTTTATGAGACTAAACTATACAGGTTCAACCCATCACACGAGTCCCATAATGCCAAGATGATGGATCACCATGTTTACACTGATTTACATTATCTTCTTCGTATCTCATTATGCAAAAAGAATTAGTAAAAACAAAGGACATCATTGAACTCACAAGGGTCAAATTAGAGGGTAGGGTCCCTTTGGATCACTAACACACATTTTTTTTGCAGGTTAAAAAAGAAACACGCCGGAGAATACGACTGGAGCTAGGGCTCTAGCGCCTCTCCGGTCCATTAATTTGTTTTATCTTATATTTATTTGATTTCATCATACTACTAGAAGTAACAACCACCTTAGTGGCAAGGACGTGCGCGATAAGGCATTGGTACACAAGGGCGTGGGTTCGACCCCTTCCTTTTGCAAAATTTTCTTGTTATTTTCCAATTTCTACAGGTTTAATATATTATGTATTACATCTATGTTTCTAACACCAACCAACGCTTAGCCTGGTGGCAAGCCATGCATGGAGGATGCTGAAGGGCGTGGGTTCAACACCCACCCCATACATTATTTTTCTTCATATTTTACACTAACCCCATTTTCTTTCTTTTCAAGTCACTAACCCTAATTTCCTTAATAACCCTAAAAATTATCCCTAATTAACATTTAACCTAAATTAATTCTTTTAAAAAAACCCTAAACAAATTAGGTTTAGTTTTTTAATAATTTAATTTTGACCTTTTTTTAAAAATTAATTAGGTTAATTAGTATTTTATTAATTAAAATTAATTAAACTTTAGGTTTTATTAATTAAAATTAATTAGACTTATTGTTTTTTAATCAACATCAAACTAACATTCAAACATTTTTTTAAAACATTTTTATTTTTTATTTCGCAATTATATTCTTAGACGATTGTATAGGTCGCGCGATTTTCTCTTCTAATAATTTAGTTTATCTTTTGCGTTTTTTCTATTATGTAACTACTTACAGGATATAATAGTCTAGGGTTTTAATTTCCGCACTTTATTTTTCCATATATTTTTATGTAACTTCCCCAAATCCCTATAATAGCTTAGGATTTACTTTCCCTACATTTATATTTCTGCTATATTTTATGTTGTTACTAATTAGGTGTGTATGGCAAGATCTAAAAAGAACCGGTATCAAACCTTAATACAAGATAAATAACTGAATTAAACACACCATTCACACTCACACCTCTAGGGTAACCTCCTTGTTGCCTTCGGAAATATGGTCATGTCCCTCAAAAATAGGGATGCTTTAGCAAAGTCCCTTCGAATAATGATCATAAACCCTCGATGACCTTTCGACATTACCCACGAGAAATGATCTACTCCCTCCGATAAATTGCTAAAGTATCTCTATATGTTGCCTTCGATGATCATACGATGACCCTTCGTCTGTCCCTTCACATCTAATAGATAGGGCTACCTACCAACTAATGGTACGAATAGTACTATCTCCAAAGGAGAAGGAAAATAACAAGAATGACCTTGAGTTGGTAAGAACTGTTAATCGCTCACTCACAATCTTTTCTAAAAACATTTTTTCACACATCACTTTCAAAATATTTTCTAAAACACTTTGTACGCATTCTTGAGGACTGATACAAGAATCATTACAGAGTTAGCTTTTCAAAAATATTTTTCAAAACACATACACAAAAAACCAAATTTTCAAAAGTGAGTTGGCAATTAAGAGTCCATAGATAACTACGGATGGAAAGGGTGCTAACACCTTTCCTTTTCATAATTTACCCCATAACTCAAAATCTTCAAGGTGTTTCCTGTTCTTTTCTCCCTTTCCTCATTGGATAAAAGAAAAGTTGGTGGCGACTCTAGCTATCTGCATATTTGTGATAAAATGCAAAGTCAGAGAATAATGTTGTTTTCATATTATATTATTTTTGTTTTACTATAATAACAATTGAACAACATGGCCCAGTGGTAGGTGTAGCACATATGTAAAGGAGGGGACATGGGTTCGAATCCCAGGTCCAACAATTTTATTTCTCTCACATATTTTCTGCAGATCCAATGCTCCAAGTCCAAATGCGCGCATCATAAGTTTTCAATCTAAGCCATCAGATCATCATCTGATCCAAATCAATGCCTCTGGTCTGCAGGTTCATCATGCGCCTTCAGCGCTTTCCCACATTGGATTCAGAGGAAAATTTGGGCTTCATAACCTGGGACCAGCGTAAATTCAGATCAACATCCCCCCTATTTGCTGAATAACCCCAGGCCCATTTGTTTTGTTTTAATATTTTCTTTTTTAATTTTGCTTTCATTTATTTAATTAACCATAAAAAT
This sequence comes from Vicia faba, assembly GCA_948472305.1. NCBI lineage: Eukaryota > Viridiplantae > Streptophyta > Magnoliopsida > Fabales > Fabaceae > Vicia > Vicia faba. The sequence continues at coordinate 1,235,595,771 of OX451735.1, forward strand.
CAGAAAAAGAGTCATAAAAATATTAGGTTAACATTTTTTTAATTAAACTAATTTTTTAAATAAATTAAATATTTATTTTGACCATTTTCTTTAAGTTTAAAATTAATTAGACTTAGGATTTAATCCTTTTATAATAATTTTCTTTTTATAATAAATTATAATAAAACCTTAGATATTTTCTTAATTAAATTTTATTTTTCTAAGTAATTTTAGGACATATTAATTTAAATATTTTCTTAAATAAATAAAAACCAATAACAAAAAGATTTTCTTTTAGGTTTTTAGACGTACTTCCAATTTTTTGCGCATTTATTTCCTTTCGTATTTTATTATATATTACTGTAATTGCAATATGGGATGTAATAGATGATAAGTAGGACCTTTTTATTGCTTTATTTTATTTTCCCAATTTGGTTTGGAATGGAAATATCCCTCTCCCCGAAGCCATGTAATAGTGTAAGTTTGTCTTTTCCACACTTTATTTTCTGTACCATATTTCTGCTAGTAATTAGGATTGTATGATAAGACTGAAATTAAAATGTTAGAAAACCTAATAACACAAGATAAATACTTGAACCAAATGCAATTGCACATGCGCACCTTTAGGGCACCCCCACTTCGATTGCCTTCGGAAAACGGTCACAAATTCTCGAAACGTGAGAAGTTTTAGTGGCTGTCCTTTAGTTTGAAAGATCACAAGTTCCTCGATGACCCTTTCGACGTTGCCTCGGTTAAAAGTGATCTTAGAAACTTTAGGACAGTTACTAAAATTTCTTGCCAAGTTTCCTTCGTGACCGTATTGTCCCTTCGATGTCCCTCAAACATCCAATGACAAGGCTACCTACTCACTAATAGTAGGATATCAATGTCTAAAGTATATGAGAAAAAGAACGACCCTTTTCGAGTACAAAGTAGATAGCTGTTAGAAGTTTGCTCAAAACATTTTTGCACTTACATAAATACTACTTTTCAAAAAACAATTTTCAAAAACATTTTCTTTGTTAACACTATTGAGGACTGATACAAGAGTTAAACGCAAAGCAAATCTCCGCACTAAGGAATTTTCCAAACATTTTCAAACGCACAAAGCACAAAGGTATTTCAAAATGAGCAAACCTCTAAGAGCCTGTAGATAACTACGGATGGAAAGGATGCTAACACCTTCCCTTTCCATAATCTACCCCCCTTACTTAGAAAATCTCGAAAAGGTCTTTTTTTGTTCTTTTCATCCTTTCCTTTGTTGGATAAAAGAAAAGTCGGTGGCGACTCTTGCTTACCGCAACATTTGTGAACGCAAATGCAAAACCAGTATTAAACAGTCGGTTCTGCCACCGTATCACAGAGTGGAACCTAGAGGATCCATGTTTATCAATGGTTGATGTATTCCTTTTTGTGAGTCATGTTAGGGGAAGTAAAGTAAATGCTTGGGGATGAACCTTTTGGAAATTAAGGCGGAGAAGACTCAGGTTAAGATGGAGGTTCCTATTATGGATATTAGTAGTAGTGAAGGAATGACTACATGGGCCTCTAATTATAATTTGACTCTTGATAAGTTGACGCGGTCGGAATCACAAAGGATTGGCATGCGCTAAACCTATAAGAAATACAAGTTTGCAAGCGACAAACCTGTTAGATAAAACCATGGAATCCACCAAAAGAGAAAACTATTGAATTTTATTAATTTAAAAGATAACTTAAGGCCATACCAAAAAAAAATTTAATATTGAAAAGAAACCCTAATGCTAAAAATATTCATAAATAGAAATAAAACGAAAATTGCTAAAACTGTGAAAATTATTAAAATGTTACTTTCAGGACTGAAACGAACTCAAATGGCTTAAAAGCCCATAGGTCACAACAAAGAGAGATTTTATCCTAACAATCTTCCAGCTTGACATGGCACCCCCATAATTGCAATTTTTTTACCATAATACCCTTTGGGATTTTTTTTGATGTTTTTAAAAAAAATGTGTTTTCTAGATTATTGAAAAATTTCAAAGTTTTAGTGGATTTTTAAAGAATTTCATGAGTTTTTACTGAATTTTTTGAGGGATCTATGAGTTTTTTATTGAATTTTTCAAACATTACCGAATTTGCACTACCTGATTTTTTGAGATACACTTACGGATTTTTCAAAAACCTATGAGTTTTATCGAATTTTTCAAAATATACTGTCAGATTTTTCTAAAGACTATGAGTTTTTATCAGATTATTCAAAATACAATACCAGATTTTTCAAAAAATGAGTTTTTACTGAATTTTTCAAAAAACTATGAGTTATTTCTGGATTTTTTAAAAAACTATGAGTTTTTACCAGAATTTTCAAAAAATCTAGTAAAATTGATTTTGACTTTTTTTGCCTATCGAAAATGAATTACTGGTGTTTTCAAAAAATATAAAAAATTTCAAACCATATCGGATTTCTAGAATACACTATCAGATTTTTCTAGTCATTCCAAATTTTATAATTGCACTAACAAATTTTTGTTCACTCTTTTTTAGTAAGGGTATTTTGGGAATATGGAAAATGTAGGGGGTGTAAGGTCATATTTTAGGAGTGACGGGTTAAAATCTCCAGCAAATATTTGAGAAGGATTCGTGGGCTAATTCCCTATCCGAAAAGGTATAATAAGAGTCATTCTGACATCAGACGACAAAATTGCACAAATCATGCCAAACCTTTCTAATACGCGGCTTCTTCTTTGATACGTGCATCCAACCTTCCTACATCAGTCTCCTTTACCTCTAAATAACTCGACCCCTAATTCTCTTCTTGATAAAGAGCCTAATATATTTTATACGCATGAATTTCAGCAACATTGTAAGTATTGGATATATTCATGGAATCCAGGAGAGCTACCACATAAGCATTATCGTTGATCTTTCGAGTCACTTTGAACGGGCCATTTTTGTATGGATACAGCTTGCTGTAAGTTACAACTAGAAACCTCTTATTATAAAGAAACACCATAACTATTGAGGCAAATCATTTGGTAACACTTCTTAAAATCCTCTAGGATACATAACACTTCTTCTAGAATTATTGTTTCCTACTTTACATTACTCATCAACCCTTTAATCACCACGAAAATCAGTTTATTTGATAGCCTCATCAAACTTCATTTCACTCTGCATCATCACAAAGATACTAGACTTATTTCCTCACAGGTTCTTATCAAAGTGCAAAATAGGATTCTTAGCAATTTTATGTGTTCCCTTTGTAAACATCATCACATTATCCCCTCCTCGATAATTGATATCATTATTCAACTACCAAGGTCTACGAAGTATAATATGAAAAGCATTCATATAAATAACATCACAAAGTACCTCTTATCTGTAATGCTTTTCGATGGAGATAGGAACTCTTCAGGTTAGTGTTACTCGAACTTGGGAGCCTTTTCTTACCCAACCTAGTGTGTGTGGCTTCTCATGGGGTTCTTTGGACAACTTTAAATAATCTAACAATTTCTGTGACACCGAATTCTCCATGTTGCCACTATCGACGATCAAATTACACACGTTGTTCTTGATAGAACAATATGTTTTAAACAAATTATTGTGCCACCTTTCATCTTTAGACGTTAGTAAAATTCTCCGCAACACAAAATTTACCCTCTCATTGTTCGAAAAAGAACCTTCGATCTTGTACTTAAATGTTGTTGGAATTTTATTTGGATAAATAATAAGAACTCCTACTCTAGTTCTATCTTTATGACTGAAACTGTCTATGTATAACTTCCAGGGTTCGATCTCCAAGTAGTTTAATGATTCTTCATTTATTGAGTGGTCAACTATAAAGTCTGCTACCACTTGACCTTTTACAACTTTGAGCAGCATAAAGGTTAATGAATACTCAGTTAATTCAAGTGCCCATTTCCTATTCGACTGTGTAAAATGGGTTTCGACAATATATATTTGAAAACATCAAAATGAGACGAAACATAAACATCAACTGCTTTAATATATTGCTTGAGTTTTGTACATGAGAAGTAAAGACACAAACATAGTTTTTCAACTTCGCTATATCTAGTTTCTACATCATTTAAAACTCTACTGAGGTAGTAGATGGGACTTTCGATACCATTTTCATTCTCTTGAGCCAACATGCTCCCTAGGGTTTTATCAGATGCAGCTATGTACAATCTCATACTCCTATTTCTACAAGGAGGTACTAGAACAGGTGGCCTGGTGAGGTATCCTTCGAAGGCCTCTTGTTGTTCTTTCCCCCACTTGAATCCTCCTTTATTGAGTCGAAGTAGCGGTGAGAAGACATACATTTTTCCACTTAAGTTGGATATAAATCTCCTCAGGAAATTTATCTTGCCAAGTAGACATTGCAACTCCTTCTTGCTAGTTGGCGCTTTCGCTTCCAAATTGGATTTGGTCTTGTTCTGGTTTATTTTGATTCCCTTTTTGTGGACCACAAAGCCTAAGAAGTCCCCTGCTTTGACGCAGAAAGCTCACTTTATAGGGTTCATCTTTAGACCATAGCTTCTCATCCTTTCAAAGGACCGTAGAAGGTGGTCTATGTGATTCCTCCCTGAAACAGATTTGACAACAATATCGTCAATATAAATCTTCATAAAAAGTCTCAATAAAATCACGGAAGATGGAATTCATTGCCCCTTAATATGTTGGCCCTGCATTTTTTAGGCCAAAGGGAATCACTACCCATTCATAAGTACCTAAAGCTCCAGGGCATCAAAATTTTGTTTTCGACACATCCATTTGACATACCTGGTCGTTCGGATGAACTTGCATTTCAGCAGTCTTTCGACTTCAGTCTTGATCTTTGTGATACGGTGGCAGAACCGACTGTTTAATACTGGTTTTGCATTTTTTGTTCGCAAATGTCGCGGTAAGCAAGAGTCGCCATCGAATTTTCTTTTATCCAACAAAGGATAGGGTGAAAAGAACAAAAAAAGACATTTTTCGAGATTTTCTAAGTAAGGGGGTAGATTATGAAAAGGGAAGGTATTAGCACCCTTTCCATCTGTGGTTTTCCACGGGCTCTTAGGTACTTGCTCATTTTGAAAACTATTTGTGTGTTTTTGTGTTTTGAAATATTTTTGTTGTCTTTATGGTAACTCTTGTATCAGTCCTCAAGAGTGTTATAAAGCGTTTTTTAAAATAGTTTTTAGAAAGTGTGTAAGTGTGAAAAATTCAGATTCGAGCAAGTACTTAAGAACAGTGTACCTACACGAAAAAAGATGTTCTTTTCCTCCTTTCCTTTAGATAGTGCTATCCTATTATTAGTGAGTAGGCAGCCATATCATCTGATGTTGAGGGACAATCGAAGGGATGTTTTACAATCACGAAGGTACCATGTGGAGACGCTTTAGTAATTTTCTTTTAGGGACTAGATCATTTACTGAAAGGCAACTGTAGTATCATCGAGGGACTATGATATTTTTTTATTTATGGGTCTTTACTAAAGCGTTCCTGCCTCATGACTGTTTTATTTAATGGAAAACAAAGTGGGAGATACCTTAGAGGTGCGCATGTGCATATGTGTTAAATTCAGTTATTTATCTTGCATTATTAAGTTTGCTAACGTTTTAATTTTCAGTCTTATCATGCACGCCGAGTTACTAACAGTTAATATTTACAGAAATTTAAAGTGCGAAAATTTAAATCCTAGACTATTACAACGCTTTGGGACAATTACATAAAAAAGTGCAAGAAAATAAAACGCAGGATTTTCAATCTAGACTATTACATTCGATAATCAATTACATTTTTTATATAAAATGTGAGAATAAAAATAACGCGCGCGAAATAAATATTACGTCTAAAAATACTAAGAAAAATTCTAAGTAAATAAGAAAAATCCTTTTGGTTTTATTTTTATTTATTTCAAGAAAAATAATTAAACTAAATTTAAATTTAATTTTAGAAAATAAATATTGAATGAAATTAATCTAATTCTAATAATTTTGAATTTTTTATTAAGAAAACATTTAAAACATAAATTAAATCCTAAATTCTAGTTCATTTTAAAATAAGAAAGTAGTTAAAATTTATTTAATTAGTTAATTAAAGAAATTCATTATTTTAATTAAAAAAAAGTCTAAGTCTAATTTTTTTGTGATTTTTTTTTAAATTATTTTCTTAATTAAGTAAAGAAGATAAAAGAAATTAAAACATTAAAAAAAAAACTAGATGAGCCTGAGATAATAGAAAAAAGTGGGGGTGTGGTTGTTGAATTCGCTGGCCCATGAAGTGAGAGGCCCATATTTGCTTCTAGATCCAATGTGGATTGGTTTTGATGGCATATGGTGAGCCCGCAGATGGAGTGCATTAGATCTGATCAGATGGACATCTGATGACACATGTTTGATGGTGTATAATGCACATCTAGCTACATGGAGCACCTGATGTACATGAAACAAGTTATAAAATATAAAAATGGAGCTTATTAAGGTGTTTTGTGATGTTTCAGGGCTTGGTAATGATTGCAAAAGCTTCAGGGAGCCTCCAGGAATGTATTTGGATATTTTGTTTGGACTGAGGAAGGCTGGCACCTAAAATATGAATTTTACAACTTTGATATTTTTTGCAAAATTTATAGAGCTTTTCCAGGCTATCCATCATGTGTTTTGAGGCTTTCTAATGTGTCCTTCATATAGAGAGGAGGAAGGAGACAAGAGAACAAAGGTAATAACAACCATAAACATGTCTTTTTAAAGTCATAAATAATGCTTTGTAACTTTGCCAAAGACATGGAATCTTATCCTTTTTTTAATTTGAATGAATGCGGACACCTTTGCACGAAATTTTGTGGGCCTAGGCTGTCCAAAACATCAACCCAAAGCTCAAAGCCTATTTCCAATTATTTTATACATTTTATTTTATATTTATTTGAAATAAATTAAAATAAATATTTATAAAATAATTATCAAATGCAAGGAATGACAAGAATAATTTTAGAGGTCCTCTATAAACTTAGGATGATGCTTTCAGACCAAGAAATTGAGCCCTTGCCTTAAAACTTGAAATTTGCTCAATGCATAATTCTTGAAAATTCCCAAATTTTCCCAACTTGGGCAAACCATAACTTTCTCAATATTTATCTCATGATGATGATCTTTGAATTTTTGGAAATCCCAAGATGTGTGCTTCAATCCCTCTTTTGATCAATTTTTAATTTGAATATTTTATCTTGATGTAAACGGTCTTGGAAAAAAGTGGCTTTTGTTGACTTTCTGAAAATGACCTGTAATGTATGAACTTGTATCTTTCAAATGGTGCATTTCTTGAACTTGAGGACTGAAGAGAAGTTGTAGGGAATTGGATTCTATTCAAAATGAGCTTTGGTTGGAAAAATTTTAATAAATTATGCAAAAGTTATGCTTGGTCAAAGTTCAGTTAACTTTTTCTATAAAAACCATAATATGCCATTTTTGAGTTTTGATGAATTAGGAGCATTTCTTGAGGAATCATAATCAACCCTTGATAAAATGATGTATATCACTTAAAAATGTTGATGTTGACCAAATATCTTGAAGTTTGACTGTATGTGGGCCATAGTTGACTTTTGACCTAGCACAGTTGATTTTCCAATACTTGAGCAATTGACTGAGCAAAATTATTGTGCAAGGCATGCAATTTGGCATGGATGATCTTGAGGACATATTAGGACAATGTAGAACATTTGAGATCCTTGGAGCTCAACCATCTTGATGAAAATGGAAACCCTTGTTGGGGGTTCATTTCCTTAGGAGGAGAATTGAATGGTCAATCCTTGGTCAACCTTGAACAATTGAGAACCTCTAGGAGTATATCTTGTGTGAAAATGGGAGGGAAAATTTTGGGGTACAACAGATGCCCTTGTTCAATCTTCTTAAACCTGAAGATGTAGATTGGTTTGTCTGCCTTTCGTGATCTGAAGGTGGAAGATGATTGAATACTATAGTGCCCAGAAATTTGCACTTGCCCAAAGTGAGACTCCTGGTGAATAATATTGGGAATGGGCTTACAGATTCCATTTTGAAAAGATGACAGAAGATTGTCGGAGATGGGCTTAAAGATGCCATACAAGGAATATGACAGAGAGTCATCGAAGATGGGCTTAAAATTTCCATCCGAAATCGATGCTGATTTCATAAGAATTCTCTTTGTGGGGATCCTTGTTCCTGTTGTCCGAGGAGGAGTCCGCTGAATGTCGGTCTCTGTCTTGGGAAATAGAGTTTAGGAGCTTCAGTTGTCCATTAATCTATTGGGGAGTCATCTCTTGACTGAAGAGATGGAAGTGAACTGCTATTTGGCCAGGATCCAGACTTCATAGTGACTTGCTGAGGATGATAAGGTTGACTGCTATATGGTCGTGTTCCAGGCTTCACAACGACTTATTGGGGAAATGAGATTAAACTGTTAAGAATCAGTAACAAATTAATGGTCAATTCGAACTAAACCAACGAAGGTCTTGATTTATCTTTAACTGGATAAGAATCAGAAAAATCATAGTGTCGATTTAACTAAACCAGTAAAGGTCTTGAATTATCTTTAACTAGAATAGAAATCAGAGATATCTTAGTGTTGATCTGACTGAACCAGAGGAAAATCTTCAATTAACTTTGATTGGATAAGAATTCGAAAAATCTTAGTGTCGATTAAACTGAACCACAAAAAAGTCTTGGATCATCTCAACTGGAATAGGAATCAGAGAAATCTTAGTGTCGATCTGACTGAACCAGAGGAAAATCTTGAATTAACTTTGACTAGATAAGAATCAAAAAAATCTTAGTGTCAATTTAACTGTACCAGAAAAAATTCTTGGATCATCTTCAACTAGAATAGAAATCAGAGAGATCCTAGTGTCGATCTGACTGAACCATAGAAGGTCTTGGATTAACTTTGACTGGAATGGAAATCAGAAGAATCTTAGCATTAATTCAACTGAACTAGACAAAAGTCTTGGAATATCTTTAACTGGAATAGAAATCAGAGAGATCTTAGTGTCGATCTGACTAAACTAGAGAAGGTCTTGGATTAACTTTGAATGGAATTGAAATCAGAAGAATCTTAGGAACGATTCAACTGAACCAGACAAAAGTCTTGGAATATCTTCAACCGGAATAGAAATCAGAGAGATCTTAGTGTCAATCTGATTGAACCAAAGAAGGTCTTGGATTAACTTTGACTGGAATTGAAATCATAAGAATCTTAGGATCGATTCAACTAAACCGGACAAAATTCTTGGAATATCTTCAACTGGAATAGAAATCATAGAGATCTTAGCGTGAATCTGACTTAACCAGAGAAGGTCTTTAATTAACATTGACTGGAATGGAAATCAGAAGAATCTTAGGATCGATTCAACTGAACCAGACAAAAGTCTTGGAATATCTTGAACTGGAATAAAAATCAGAGAGATCTTAGTGTCGATCTGACTGAACCAGAGAAGGTCTTGGATTAACTTTGACTGGAATGGAAATCAGAAGAATATTAGGATCGATTCAACTGAAACAGAAAAAAGTCCTCGAATATCTTCAACTGGAATAGAAAACAGAGAGATGTTAGCGTCGATCTTACTAAACCAGAGAAGGTCTTGGATTAACTTTGACTGGAATGGAAATCAGAAGAATCTTAGTATCGATTCAATTGAACCAAACAAAAGTCTTGGAATATCTTCATCTAGAATAGAAATCAGAGAGATCTTAGTGTCGATTTGACTGAACTAAAGAAGGTCTTGGATTAACTTTGACTGGAATGGAAATCAGAAGAATCTTAGCATCGATTCGACTGAACTAGACAAAAGTCTTGGAATATCTTCATCTGGAATAGAAATCAGAGAGATCTTAGTGGAGATCTGACTGAACCAGAGAAGGTCTTGTGAGGGCATCTTTCCGAGGAAGATCCTGAGATAACCATTTGTTATACGTAGCTTTTAAGAAGACTACCAGGTTACATAAGTAGTCAACGGTGTTTGTTGATTTGATCTTTCCCTTAAAAAGGTAAAGAATTAGTCATATGCAATGTCATGATGTATGAAATGCATTGTGATGTTGTTTTAAAAATAAATGCGATTATGCTGTATGCGATGTGTATGGGCATGCCACAATGTACGAATAGGGGATTCTATTGTGATGTTTCTTAGTATGGGAAAGTAAATCCCATACTGCTGCTGGAGAGTATAAGGAAGTTGAATCCTTCATTTCTGTTAGGGATGGTGAATGGATATGATTTGCCAGGGATTTCCTTTTCTGTTTGAGGATATTCTGTCGGGGATTGGCTCTACTTGAGAATAACTTCGTGGAGGGAGGATGCTTTATTGGAATATCTTGTTGATGTAGAGGAATAGACTCTGTTAGGGAATGAGCTTCTGCAGTTTGCGAAATAAACTCTACCTAGGAGGAGGTTTTATGAACTGTTAAAACTTGGCTGGGGAAAATAGACTTCAACCGGAGAAGGTAATCCCTGCTTGGGAAAGAAGAGGGAAAAACACTGGTTGTTTCTGATCTGTGGGGAACATAGCCGTCACAGGGTCGTATGTAGTGGTGACTTCGTCTCAGGATGTTTTCCGCCCCGGTACCTACTAGAAGAAGTAACTGCCAGGACTGTAAATTGTTTCTTAGACTTTGCCCCGTTTCTTAAAATCATTAGTAACTATCTTTCTGTTTTTTATGCAAGTATTTGGGAACATTGATCATATTTAAATGCATATGTCAAAAATAAGTCATTGGACGTTTTTGCAAAACAAAACAGAAAAAGAAAAACAGACAGTTTTGTACTTTTAAAGAATGATTTGTATTGATTTTTGAAGTTCGCCTATAACAGGAAATTAGTACAAAGAGATGGACGTTCTAGTAGGAGAACACCGTCATAAGAAATGAAAATCACACAAAATAGTGTATAAAGAGAAAACAACTATGTGTAATAATCCCATTGAGTTTAAATTCTACTATTTCCCCTATGTCCTCGAGCATCTCATCACTTAGCTACTTGTCTGAAGCTGAATGGATTGATTGGTACCGTTTGAGCTTGGTAATTGATACTGAAGTTTGGTCGCAAGGTGATCCAATGGGACATAGTTGTACGCTTCAAATCCATAACTTTTTCCTGGACCGCCCTTTCGGGTTTTCAGTCCACCAGGATACCCTTTTTTGCGTGAGCCACCTTTGTAGGTTTTCGACTTGCCGGGTGTACAGATTTTTTTATATTTATCCCTAATTTTTGCCCGAACCCTTTTGGTTCGCCGGGATGCCCTTATTTTTGCCTAGACTAGTCAACCTAGCGGTTCTTTGTTTATGCGTAGTATCTTTTCACTATGTTCGCATTAACAGGGTGAGGAAGGTCATCACCATCCATGGTGGTTAGAATCATGGCTTCACCGGAGAATATTCTTTTGATCACAAATAGCCCTTCGTGCGTGGGAGTCCATTTTCCCCTGGGATTACCTTGTGGAAGTATGATGCGCTTGATTACTAGATCATCCACTTGATACACTTGACGTCTGACCTTTTTGTTGAAATCCTTTATCATCCGTTTTTGATACATTTTACCATGACAGACAACAATAAGCCTTTTCTCATCAATCAGATTCAGTTGGTCAATACAAGTCTGGATCCAATCGTCTTCGTTCAAGCCTGCATCCTTCATGATCCTCAAAGAAGGAATATGTACCTCAATAGGCAGGACAACCTCCATATCATATACCAGAGAGTAAGGTGTTTCCCATGTTGATGTACGCGCTGAGGTGCGGTAACCATGAAGAGCGAATGATAACATATCATGCCAGTATTTGTATGTCACTTTCATCTTCTGTATGACTTTCTTGATATTCTTGTTAGCAGCCTCCACAATGCATATCATCTTCGGCTGGTAAGGGGAAGAACTATGATGCTGGATCTTGAATTGCTTACAAAGTTCGGTGATCATTGTATTGTTGAGATTTGTACCATTGTCTGTGATGATCCTCTCTGGCACACCATACCGACAAATTAGGTTATGCTTGATAAACCGCTCCACAACATTCTTGGTAACAGTAGAAAAAGAAGCAGCCTTAACCCACTTTGAGAAGTAATGAATGGCCACTAAGATGAAGCGATGCCCATTGGAAGCGGTCGGTCTAATCTCTCAGATCATGTCAATTCCCCACACTGCAAAGGGCCAGGGAGCCGTCAAGACGTTCAAGGGAACCAGAGGTACATGTACTTTATCAACATAGATCTTGCATTTGTGACAAGTTTGGGAATGTTGATAACAATTTGCTTCCATAGTGGACCAATAGTATCCTGCCCGTAGGATCTTTTTAGCCATGGTGTGTCCACTAGAGTGGGTGCCAAAGGTAACTTCGTGTAAATCTGCCATAATCCTCTCTGCTTCGCTCTTGTCTACGCACCGAAGTAAAGTAGAGTCATGATTGCGCTTGTAGAGGATTCTTTTACTGAGGAAGAAGTTTGCAGAGAACCTTCTCAGAAACTTCTTATCATTGACAGATGCACCCTCAGGGTATTCTTGATCCTCGAGATACCTCTTCACTTCATGGAACCAAGGTTTGTCTGCTACTTCTTCAGTATCAATCTCATAGCAGTATGCTGGTTCATCCAACCTCTCAATAGTGATCCGAGGAGCTTCGTTGTCCCACTTGACCTTGAACATAGACGACATAGAAGCTAGCACGTCCGCTAACTGATTCTTTTCTCGTGGGAAATGTTCAAAGGTTACCTCTTCAAAGTGTGGAAGCAATGTCAGCATATATTCTTTGTAAGGGATAAGATTCGGGTGCTTCGTGTCCCACTCTCCTTTGATTTGGCTTATTACCAAGGTTGAATCCCCGAAAATGCTCAAGAACTTGATCCTCAGGTCAAAAGCAGCTTTTAGACCTAGGATGCATGCTTCATACTCCGCCATATTGTCGGTACAGTTGAAACATAGTCTGGCGATGAAAGGAGTATGACAGCCCTCATGAGATATGATCACAACACCGATGCCATTGCCGAGTGCGTTGGAAGCCCCGTCAAAAACCATAGTCCTTCGGGATCTTTCCTTAGGTCCTTCATCTGGTCCAGGTTCTTCACAATCAGTCACTAACTTAATGTTCTCATCCGGGAATTCAAAGTTCATGGATTGGTAGTCATCCACAGCCTGATGATCCAAATGATCAGCCAATACACATCCCTTGATTGCCTTCTGGGTCGTGTATTGGATATCGTATTCTGTCAAGATCATTACCCATCTTGCTATTCTTCTGGAGAGAGCGGGCTTCTCGAAGATGTACTGGATCAGATCCATCTTAGATATCAACAAAGTAGTGTGGGTCAACATATACTGTCTCAGCCGGCGAGCAGCCCATGCCAAAGCGCAGCAATTTTTCTCGTGCAATGAGTATCTTGTTTCACAGTCGGTAAAGTTTTTTCTAAGGTAGTATATTGCATGCTTTTTTCGACCGGACTCGTCATGTTTCCCCAGCACACACCCCATTGAATTATCTAACACTGCTAAGTACATTATTAAAGGTCTTCCTTCAATCAGAGGCATCAGAATTGGAGGCTCTTCAAGGTATTCCTTGATTCTCTCAAAGGTGGTTTGGCATTCGTCATTCCACTTTACCACTTGATCTTTCTTCAGGAGTTTGAAGATTGGCTCACAAGTAGCAGTTAAATGGGAAATGAACCTGGAAATGTATATTAGGCGTCCTAAGAAGCCTCTGACCTCCTTCTCAGTGCAAGGAGCCGGCATCTCTTGTATAGCCTTCCCCTTTGCAGGGTCTACCTGAATGCCGTTGTCACTGACATTAAAACCTAGAAGTTTACCAGACCTTACCCCAAAGGTGCACTTGTTCAGATTTAACCTCATCTTGTACGTATTCAACCTATCAAACATCTTTTGTAGATGATCAAGTTGCTCTTCTTCAGTTTGAGACCTGGCTATCATGTCATCAACATATATCTCTATCTCATGGTGAATCAACTCATGGAATAAAGCTACTATGGATCGCTGATAGGTTGCCCCAGCATCTTTCAATCTGAACGACATCACTTTGTAACAGAAAGTGCCCCATTGTGCGGCGAAGGTTGTCTTCTCCATGTCTTCGGGTGCCATCTTGATCTGATTGTATCCAGATAAACCGTCCATGAAGGAAAAGATCTTGTGATGCACGGTGTTGTCAACAAGAACGTCAATGTGGGGAAGCGGTAATTCATCCTTGGGGCTTGCCCTATTCAAATCTCTGTAGTCCATACACATACGTACTTTTCCATACTTTTTAGGTACCGGGACTATGTTAGCAGCCCGTTGGGGATAAGAGGTGACAGCTAAGAACCCAATGTTGAACTATTTCATAACCTCTGCTTTGATCTTATCTGATATTTTAGGGCACATACGACGAACCTTCTACTTTACTGGAGAGCAATCTTCTTTAGTTGGTAGATGTTGAATCACAATATCTGTGTCTAGTCTTGGAATGTCTTCATATGACCAGGAAAAGATCTCAACATAATCATGCAATATCTTAATCAAACGTTGTTTGACACTAAGCTCCAAATTTGCACCTTTCTTAACCTCTTTCCTCTCCTATTTTTTGCCCATGTTTATCGTCTCAATTTGCTCTTCATGAGGATGTATAGCCCTTTCTTCCTACTGTAACAGTCTGGCAAGTTCTCCGGGTACCTCACCTTCGTCCTCGGCTTGGTTGATCGGATTTTCAAAGTCATAACTGGAAATAGAAGAACTGTTATCAATGGGATTAAGAGTGGATATGGATCTTCAGTTTGATACGTGGGTGTGTGTAAGAGCATAGCTGTATAGACAAAGTAAAAAGCAGAAAAGAAAAACAAAGAGAATAAAATTTGTATGCATAAATGTCCAATGCTTTATTAATGTCATATGAAATTGAAACATGATAACCCTCACAAATAAACCATTGTGCCCCGGGTAAGACACATGGCCAAAAAGTTTATATTGTTTATTACATATCCAAAAATAAGAAAGACAATTACTTCTGAATAAAAGTAATTGGTACAAAGTATTTTGTTGTCCAGTTACTGGGTCCACCGTTGGTAGTAGGGAAGATCCATCTATCCATGTCATACTCATTGTCTGTATCTTCCATGGCGGAGACGACATCAATAGCATTGATTCCCAAGCCGTGCTTGGGCATAGGTGCAGTTATGACGTTGGGAGTCTCAGGGGGATCAAATTTAATCTCCTTTTCCTTGATCAGATCTTGCGCCTTGTTCTTCAAAGCCCAACAGTCATTCGTGTCATGCCACGGAGTCTCAGAATGGTAGGCGCATCGAGCATTTGGATTGTAGAGGGGAGAGGCAGTATTAGGATTCTTTGGAGCTTCCCTCAGACTTACCAGATTGGATATTAATAATTGTGGCAAGACTTGAGACATTGTCATATTTATCCGGGTAAACTGTCTTACCGGCCTTTCTGTTCTAGGCTGATTATTTCTTTGTTGAGTAGGTGCAGGTTTAGAGATTATAACAGCCTCTACCGCTGGATGACGTTCAGTTTTGTCCAGATTCCTTTAACTGTACATAACACTAACCTGTTTCTTCCCAGCAAATGGCTTCCTTACTGTACTGGAGGATGCATCCTTTTGGATCTTATCACTCATAATTCCAACTTCCATTCTTTCTCCTGTCAAAATCAATTCGATAAAGCCAGCTGGGGAACTTCCAATCAGATGATTGAAAAACGGACCAGATAGGGTACCCAAAAACATATCCACTAACTCCCTATCAGACAGGGGAGTTTAGACTCTTACTGCTAAGTCCCTCCACTTCTGAGCATAGTCTTTAAAGCCCTCACTCGAGCCCATAAACATACTTTTGAGTTGTGTATGGGTGGGAGGTAGGACTACGTTGTACTGATACTGCTTGTAGAAATCAGCGGCCAGGTCTTCCCAATTACGAATGTCGGTCCTTTCCAGCTGGTAGAACCATTCTAATTGAGTTCCGGATAGACTATCCTGAAAGAAGTGGACCCACAAGTCCTTGTCAGCAGTGTGAGGCTGAATTTTTCTCACATAAGATCGGAGGTGTATCTTGGGACATGAAACCACATCATATTTGGCAAACACCGGCACCTTGAATTTTTGTGGGATGACAACCCCAGAAACCAAACCTAATTCTTCAAAATCCCGACCTGGTACCTTCTGGACTTCCATTGCATTCAAACAATTCTCTAGTTGTTTGTATTTTTCATCAGTAGGAGAATACTACTCCTCATCATAGTCAGATTCAACATCAGATTCTTTTGGACTGGAGTCTTCCTCTCTTGTTTCCTCTTCTTGATTGTCTCCTTCCTTTGATGAAGTTACCAGCTCAGAGGCTCGCTGCACTGGTCCTCTGATCCTTCTTCCAAAGTTCACCACGCCAGCTAGTTTCCTTGGCTTCTTCTTTTCTTTAACAAGCAGGCCTTTCAGTTCTTCTTGCCCCTTGGTCAGAGCCATGATCATCTGTTGAAACTGAGCATTCTGAGTTTGTAGATCCTTTACTATATGTTCTAGAGCCATTGCTGAAATAAACAGCGAAGAGGATGAGAAACCTGCTTTGAAACCTGCTTATGCAATGATATGTATGATATATGTATGCAATGTTTTCAAGGATCTCATAGGGTAAATAAGAAAATGTCAGAATTTGCAACTTTGATTGAAGAACTTCGTATCATTGAGTGTCCTTCTACGAGAGTCAAGCTTACCATATCGAGTGGGTCATAGCCCCTGAATCAAGGTGTTGAGTTTTTTTCTTTTGAAGACATTGGCTAGAGGAAAATAAATCCCCTTTGCCCCTCGCTAGACGTATGATTTACCATAACCTGCATCACAAACCCTAGAGATCCTTGAAATGGTTAAGGAAATTCTATGGCATGATGTTATGATGTGTATGATTATACTAAGAAATCACAAATATAGCAAGCACAAGCAAATCACACAAAAAACCTTAGGTTTAAGGCTTGTATGGGTTTTAAGGTAGTACCCTCTTGAAGTTGGATTGGTTCAACCTATCTTATAAATAGTAACCGGGTTCCAAGGGATCTCAATATCATTGACCTTTCCCACAAGCTTCATTCGATAGGCGACTGTCTCACAACCAAACAAAACTCAGGAGTCAAGTCTCAATGAGTGTAGCATCGAGTATCTGCCGACTTTGGGAATACACCAAAGACTGCCATCTCGCTATGTCCTAATGGAAAAGTTGTTCATTTAAAGATTCTAAGGTCAGTTGATGCTTCATGACACCAGCAACGACCCCATATTCTCCTTTATTAACTCAAGGGCTACCGGTACCAACCAAAGTGTCGTATCAACGTAGCCATTGCTTCAACCATGTCGGTATACCCTGCACAATTTCCACGATCTATTGCTACTTACGTAAAAGGTATCCCCATATCTGGGTGTAGGATCTATAGTAACCCAAACTGTACCCTTAAAAATAATGCAAACAAGCAAGCAAACAATTTAGAAATGATCTAGACCCTAAGGTAAACCCCACTTTATAGTATTCCCCAACAGAGTTGCCAGTTCTGTGATATGGTGGCAGAACTGACTGTTTAATAGTGGTTTTGCATTTTTTGTTAGCAAATGTCGCGGTAAGCAAGACTCGCCACCGACTTTTCTTTTATCCAACAAATGGAAGGGTGAAAATAACAGAAAAATACCTTTTTAGAGATTTTCTGAGTACGGGGGGGGGGGGGGGGGGGGGGGGGGGGGGGGGTGGGGGGGGGTAGATTATTGAAAAGGAATGTATTAACACCCTTTCCATCCGTGGTTTTCCATGGGCTCTTAGGTACTTTCTCATTTTGAAAACTATTTGTGTGTTTTTGTGTTTTGAAATATTTTTGTTGTCTTTATGGTAACTATTGTATCAGTCCTCAAGAGTGTTATAAAGCATTTTTGAAAATAGTTTTTGAAAAGTGTGTAAGTGTGAAAAATTCAGATTTGAGCAAGTACTTAAGAACAATCTACCTACTCGAAAAAAGATGTTCTTTTCACCCTTTCCTTTAGATAGTGATATCCTACTATTAGTGAGTAGGCAGCCCTATCGTCGAATGTTGAGGGACAATCGAAGGGACATTTTCCAATCACGAAGGCACCTTGTGGAAACGCTTTAGCAATTTTCTTTTAGGGACTATATCATTTACCGAAAGGCAACTATAGGGTCATCGAGGGACTATGATCTTTTTTGACTTATGGGTCTTTACTAAAGCGTTTCTGCCTCATGACTATTATATTTAAAGGCAACCAAAGTGGGAGATACCTTAGAGGTGTGCATGTGCATATGTGTTAAATTCGGTTATTTATCTTGCATTATTAAGTTTCCTAACGTTTTAATTTTCAGTCTTATCATGCACGCCTAGTTACTAACAGTTAATATTTATAGAAATTTAAAGTTAAAAAATTTAAATCCTAGACTATTACAACGCTTTGGGACAATTACATAAAAAAGTGCAAGAAAATAAAATGCTGAATTTTAAATCTAGACTATTACATCCCATAATCAATTACATTATTTATATAAAATGCGAGAATAAAAATAACGCGCGCGAAATAAATATTACGTCTAAAAATCTTAAGAAAAATTCTAAGTAAACAAGAAAAATCCTTTTGGTTTTATTTTTATTTATTTCAAGAAAAATAATTAAAATAAATCTAAATTTAATTTAAAAAATAAATATTGAATGAAATTAATCTAATTCTAATATTTTTGCATTTTTTATTAAGAAACATTTGAAACATAAATTAAATCCTAAATTCTAGTTCATTTTAAAATAAGAAAGGAGTTAAAATTTAATTAATTAATTAATTACAGCAATCCATTAGTTTAATTAAAAAAAAGTCTAAGCCTAATTTTTGTTGTGAGTTTTTATATATTATTTTCTTAATTAAGTAAAGAAGATAAAAGAAATTAAAACATTACAAAAAAAACTAGATGGGCCTGAGATAGTAGAAAAAAGAGTGGGGGTGTGGTTGTTGAATTCGCTGGCCCATTAAAGGAGAGGCCCTGATTTGCTTCTAGATCCAATGTGGATTGATCTTGATGGCATATGGTGAGTCCGCAGATGGAGTGCACTAGATCTTATCAGATGGACATCTGATGGCACATGTCTAATGGTGTATAATGCACATCTAGCTACGAGGAGCACCTGATCTACATGAAACAAGTTAGAAAATATATAAATGGAGCTTATTGAGGCGTTTTGTGATGTTTCAGGGCTTGGTAATGATTGCAAAAGCTTCAGGGAGCCTCCAGGAATGTATTTGGATATTTTGTTTGGACTGAGGAAGGCTGGCACCTAAAATACGAATTTTACAACTTTGATATTTTTTGCAAAATTTGTAGAGCTTTTCCAGGATGTCTATCATGTGTCTTGAAGCTTTCTAATGTGACCTTTATATAGAGAGGAGGGAGGAGACAAGAGAACAAAGGTAATAACAACCATAAACATGTGTTTTTAAAGCCATGAATGATGCTTTGTAACTTTGCCAAAAACATGGAATCTTGTCCTTTTTTGAATTTGAATGAATGTGGACACCTTTGCACAAACTTTTATGGGCCTAGGCTGTCCAAAACATCAACCCAAAGCTCAAAGCCCATTTCCAATTATTTTATACATTTTATTTTTATATTTATTTGAAATAAATTAAAATAAATATGAATAAAATAGTTAGCAAATGCAAGGCACGACAAGAATAATTTTAGAGGTCCTCTATAAACTTAGGAAGATGCTTGAAGTCCAAGAAATTGTGCCCTTGCCTTAAAACTTCAAATTTGCTCAATGCATAATTCTTAAAAATTCCGAAATTTTCCCAACTTGGGAAAGCCATAACTTGCTCAATATTCATCTAATGATGATGATCTTGGAATTTTTGTAAATCCCAAGATGTGTACTTCAATCCCTCTTTTGATCAATTTTGCATTTGAAGATTTTATCTTGATGTAAAAGGTCTTGGCAAAAAGTGGCTTTTGTTGACTTTCGCAAAATGACCTGTAATGTATGAACTTATATCTTTTGAATGGTGCATTTATTGAACTTGAGGGATGAAGATAAGTTGTAGGGAATTGTATTCTCTTCAAAATGAGCTTTGGTTGGAAATTTTCTGATAAAGTATGAGAAATTTATGCTTTGTCAAAGTTTAGTTGACTTTTCCTATAGAAACCCTATTTTCCATTTTTGTCTTTTGATAAATTAGGAGCATTTATTGAGGAATCATGATCAACACTTGATAAAATGATGGATATCACTTCAAAGTTTTGATTATGACCAAAAATCTTGAAGTTTGACTGTACATGGGCCACCGTTGACTTTTGACCTAGCCAGTTGATTTTCCAATACTTGAGCAATTGACTGAGCAAACTTATTGTGCAAGGCATGAAATTTGGCATGGATGATCTTGAGGACATATTAGGACAATGGAGAACATTTGGGATCCTTGGAGCTCAACCATCTGGATTAAAATGGAAACCCTAGTTGGGGGTTCATTGCCTTAGGAGGAGAATTATCTGGTCAATCCTTGGTCAACCTTGAGCAATTGAGAACCTCTAGGAGTATATCTTGTGTGAAAATGGGAGGGAAAATTTTGGGGTACAACAATCTTTGACAAGATCTCTGGTGCAAAACTCCTTGGAGTTTGCTTGACAGGCTTTTTTCCAAGCTTTATTGGTAGTTGAAGCTCCACCAATCTTCGGTCGAGACCAGGCATTTCGTCATAATCCCATAAAATGCAGTCTTTGAACTCCTTCAACAATTAGATTATTTTGACCATGAGCGCTGAATCTATCTTTGCACTGATGTATGTTGGTCTTTTCACCAAACCTTTTCCCAGGTCTATTTCTTCCACAGGATCTTGCCCTAGCATTTTAACATTGTCTGCCAACGGATACTTTTCAAAACCCAAAGGCTCATCATCATAGATGGCATCTAGCCTATGGCTTCTTTCTTCCTTCCTTCTTGAGTCAGGTGGTTCTGGTCCAAAGTCTTTCCCAGGATCTTCTGGAAGAAACACTTGCTCATTAACTTCGAAATCCATATACTTGACTTCACCCTCTAAGGCCGCTATCATTCTACTTTTGACTACATATGCCGAAATCTTTTGTAAAGCTTGTGATTCAATCATCACTGAATTCACTTCCCCGGCCTGTTGGTTGTATGTCATTAACTCCTCCATAGTCAATGTTTGATAAATCTTCTTTATCCCACTAGAAACCATGGTCATAGTGTAGGTAGAGGGAGCAAAAGGCATTTGGTGCTGGTGCCAAATCAAAGTCTAGAGGATTGCATGGCCCTATGTGAGCCAAATTTCTGTCGAAGTTTATTCTATCGACATTATTAGCTTCGACCATTATGTAGCTTTGATCTACCTCGATATTTTCCACTATAACATCTAGGCGCCAAATGGTAACACTTTGTGCATTGATGATGGCACTTCTCTTATGCCATGTATCTACTCTCTACCTAAGATTAGATTATAGTTGGGCTTCGCTGAAATGACCATAAACATAATTGGTCAAAGTATTGTTCCCACCTTGAGGTCTAATTGTATCACCCTTATAGCAGTTCCAATACCTCCCTCATAGTTCGATAGAACCATGTTGTGGGGTTTAATATCTGCATCCCCTTTTCCTAGTTTCCTCAGCATACCTTGGGAAATAATATTTTTTGTGCCCCACAATCAACCAGAACTTTGTTGATGGTTGCTTCCCCAACTTTTGATCTGATGAACAATGGTTTGAGGTGATTCTTCATCGCCCCAATAGGGCGTTCGAAGAAAGCATTTTTCTCTTTGACACATCCGTTGTTCATGATGTAATAACAAACTGGCCTATGTTTGGCCATCTCCTATTCAACCTCCCAGTCAGTCTTTTCGACTTCGACTTGGCAGTCGTATTCCCTGGGTAGTATTGACACTACATTTACCATAATATCCAAAGTAGCATCAGATTCATAATTACGTTCATCATTTGATTCACCTTGTTCTGGCCACACCAATCTTCTAGCAATTGGTTTTCTTTCCAAAGTCTTTCTTTGTTTTCCTTTTTCCTTTCTTTATGGCACATTGGTGCTTGATTCTGGTTGAGGCTCCTCTGTAGCCTCTCTTTCGGCTTTTTTCCGTCTTTGATATCTCCTCCACTGGGAGCGCGACATGGGGTTTTTTCCTTTGTAGTTGCTCGACACATGAGCAACTTTGTTTGTTGTTGTAGTTTGGAATTCCTTCCTATAGGCCAAGTATGATCGTCTTGGAACATCGAATGTTCACCATTTCTCCTCACTGGGCCTTTTTCTGCTTGCTATTTTAAGCCAAGTGTCCACATGGACATTTGTTGGAGGCCTGAAAGTTGATGGCCTCTTCACCTAGTTCATTGGTCCCTTCTGATATCCTCTTTTGGGATCATATCTGACCTTAGGATCCATGTTGGGTTGGGAATTGGTTCCCCATTTCTTCTTTGCTTCCCCCACACCTTGTATGTCTTCTGCAACCTTTTGTCGAGGATGGAGTTGCATCCTGGACACAACATGACTTCAGACTTCTTTTTCTGGCATTGTTGTAGAAAATCTTCCAGATTCTCATTCTCTTTAGGAAATGCAGTTTTACTAACTTCCTCTTGTCTGATGGCATCTTCTGAAGCCTTCGCCTCAGATACTTCGACCATATTGACTTCTACGTTGCTCTTGGTAGCAAGATTCAACCTTTGCATCTTGGCTCCTAGAGCCTCTGTCGAACCCGTAACAGTAGCCAAATAAGAACCTGCAATAGTCTCTTTGTTTGAGCCTTCAGTATCTCCTTTGTTTAGGCCTTCAGTAGCCTTTCTCACCCCTTCGACAGTATTTTTGGAGATGTTCCCAGTGAAACTGCCAAAAACAGGATTATTGACGAAGTCTTCTGAAACTCCGACCATGTTGATGCCTGATGGTTCAACATAGTAGGCATCAACTTGCAATGCGTTTGCATCGACTTTCATCGGAGGTTTGTCACCAAACTTGAGTCAGCCTTCTTTGATTGCTCCTTGAACGAGATCCCAGAAAGAAAACATTATGAAGTTTTATGGTCCAAATAATTATGATACTTACAAAAACCACTTTTCTTTCTTTGTTCTAAATGAGGCATTTTTCCCCCTGGGGGCACTATCATTTGGCCATCTTTAACTAACAATTCAAATATCTCATCACATTTTGTGACGTCAAAACTATATGTTTTCTTTGGGAATCTATCACTGTTCTTTTCAGACTCAGTAGGATTCTTCCCATTTGAGGGCATTAGCAATCTACAAGAGTACGGTGGACCTTGCTTTAATTGTGATAAATCTATTTCGCTTTCTTCGACGACTATAAGATCACTAGATGTCTCTAGATCTTCATCATCCATTTTGACATAGGCTACCCTTTCTCTTCGATAAGTCTTAGTTGCTTTAGCTTTTTCAGCTTTAAGACGTTCTACCTGTCGAACTCTATCGGCCAATTGGGCCATATCCCTCAAGTATTGGGTATCAATTTTTTTCATAATAGAATAATTTGGGCCCCCTGATACCATTTTGACCAACTCATGCTTAGGCACGTGTGTAAAGCATCTGGCTTTGAGCAATCGAAATCTATTTAAATATTCATCTATTGGCTCAGTGAATCTCCTTTTCACACTAGCCAGTTCTTTGAGACTTATTTTGGTTTGTCCCATGTAAAATTGCTCATGGAACAATCTCTCCAATTGATTCCAATTATGGACTGAATTGGCTGGGAGGGTGTTAAACCAAGTAAAAGAATTTTTAGTTAGGGAACTTGGGTAGTACTTAATTCTAAGGCTCTCGTTATTTGAGATTTCCCCAACCTCTATCAAATATCTCGCCACATGTTCGACCGTAGATTCTGTTGTATCCCTAGAAAATTTGGTGAACTTTGGAACATTCCACCTAGGGGTAAATCTGTTTGCAAGATATACTCTGACAATGGGGATGTAAAGTTTGTCCTATGAAATCCAATGTTCATTCCATTATGTATCATAATTCTTTCGATCATGGTTGTCAGATTATTATCTGTTCCATAATTATGGTGTCGAACCTGCTGTATCACTTCATCAGCATTTTGGTTTCTATTTACCATAATTACACCATGATCGACATCTCTAGGGATATGTGAGGGGACTCTGGGTATTTCGACCCTAGGTTGTTCGATCTCCATTCTATGGTTCATTCCAACTGGCTATAGATTTTGGTTAATGGTCACATCTTCCTCTAAGGCTATACCCTGATTCCCTCTTGTTAGCGCTCTTTGGGGTTGTCCAATAGGTTAGGTAACCCCAAAAAATTCATCCATGCGCGTCATTTGAGCTGTCATTTACTGATTCGACTGGGTGGTATTTTGTATTAGAGGGTTCAGCACTGTACTCAAAGTTTGTGCCAACATTTGTACATTTATATGGTTACTTTTGTCCATTTGTTGCCTCAAAATTACCGTTGAAGCATTTGTGAGGCTTGGTATTTCATGGGATGCCCCTCCTAAGAGTTGGTTTCTACCAAAATTCGCCATACCAGTTCCAGATCCCTGTAATGGAGAAGACACACTCACCAAAGGTTCTGAAAATGTGGATGCAGCGTTCATAAGACTAGCCATTTTAATAGTTGGCATGCCATAAGGCTGGTCTCGACACATCCAGGCTGTTGAAAATCCTGTGGGAACATAGGGTCGAGATCCTTGATTTACCCTTGTTGGGGGTGTTCCTAATGGACCTCTGGGACCTACATATGAAAGTATTGGTCCCGTTTGTGCTACTGTCAACGTTGGTGTCGAACCAACGATTGATGGGATAGTTTCACTAACGGTTGGTATAACCACTGTTTCTGCAGCAATTGATGGATGTATTTCTCCATTATTTGGATGATTAGCCATTTCATTATTTCTTCTCCTAGTTGTACACTCGTTAGTGGTTAATTTACCACTTCTTAATAACATACAACACTTTGTAAAATAAAATAAATTATGTAAAAAATTTATGTTAATATAAATAAGAAAGCAAAAATTAGCAACATCCCACCAGGTGTGCCAATTTGTTTACCATGAAAATTGATAAACAACCGTTGATCTTACAAAAAGGGTAATTTTTGGTTACTTGCAGGATCCATCAGATTGATCCTAGGACATATGCTAAATATTTGTGTTGTTTTGATAAAAATGCTAATTTTAATAAAGAACACATTCGACTGAGAAAGGTGGAGGTTAGATGCAGACGAAAACTTGATAAAAGTGCAAGTAAAAGTAAGTAGAAAGGGGTTGGGAAGAGTTTAAGTGTAGAAATCTGGTAGAAAGTGCAAGTAAAATGCAAGGGAAAATAAACTTTGCAAGTAAGATAAAAGGGTGTAAGCAAGAACGACAATGAATGTAAAAAGGAATATAAAAGACTTTGATTATAAAATGTGGTGTTTCAAACGTACATTCTCAGTATTCTTTCTCACGTAGCGGGTACTCGAATAGTATTGAGTGACTTGTACAATTAGTTGAACAGACGGAAATTTAAATAAACTTCCTATATTTATACTAGTAAAAAGTAACAGCTAGACGATTACTTCAATCTAGGATTAGGATAAGTGTCCTTTGCATGCTCTTCGATCTCCAACTTCATGCCACATTGCTTTCTTCAACTTCCAAGTGAACTGCCTTTCCCTTTTTTATTCAAATTCGAATTCAAATTATTGTTGATACGAACGCTTCCAGGTCGAAGGCTCTTACAAGATCGAAGCCTCTGGGTCGAAGACCATTTCTAACTTAGAGAATTCTCTATGTTTTTTCTCCTTCTTAACAAGGATAACTTTGATAGGCCATTTCAAAGGCTCTCAATTTGAAGTATCTTCGAAATAGACTATGTTTCCAAATCGAAGGGTCTTTAATTTAGACTTCTTCAATCTCTTAGATTTCTTTAATCTATTTTTATCCAATAAGGCTAATGTGTCTGGGTGTCGAATTTAGGAGCTAACAGATATGTACTATAGTCCAATCATACAAAATCCTTAACAACTGCGGTCCAGCAGGTTGTTAACCGTAGATAAATCCTAATTGGTTCGATCAGGAAAGCATAAAAACATTGCATGATTAAATTGAATATTAAAAACCATGGAATTGATAAAACCAGAAATTCAAAGTCATTACAGATTCAAATCAGAGACACCCCTAGCATTTGGGGGGTTTAGCTACTCATATTTTTTAAAATAATTTCAATGATATAAAGATTAAACATTACACAAATGATGAACTTTGATCTTCAATCGATGCGGATCATGAAAAATCTCTGTCCTCCAAGAATCTCATATGTTGCTCTCTTTAATCCTCAATTATCCGTGTGGCAAAAAGTCCTTGTTTTCCTTGTGGAAACTCCTCTTAATAGAAAAAACTCATTTAGGTCTGTTGGAAGTACCCAAAATGCCCCCACAGCTTAACAAATGAACAAAATAACCTAAAATACTGAAATCAGCATCGCAACCCAACACGGGCCGTGTCAGGCAACACGGGTAATCGTGTTGGACCTCTGGGAATTTGTCTTTTATTTTTTTATACAGACCTTCTTACACGGGCCATGTCAGCCCCCTGACTTCCCTTTTACTTTGTCTCGTCCTAGCCTTTATCCTGACACGGCCCGTGTCAGGCCTCCTGTAGGTGGATATTTGTATTTCTTCCAAAATTCTGAGTTTTGCACTGATTTATCTCAATTTATTCTTTTGAACCTGAAACACTATAACATAAAACCAAAGCATAATAAGTGATAAACAGAATAAAATCTCGACAAGTAAAATAAACGATGACTAAAATAAATGTTAAGTATCTGTGTAAAAACCACTGATCAAACTCCCCCAAACTTAAACTGCTACTTGATCTCAAGCGACAATTACAAGAACTCATGAAAAATCACAGCAAATCAGTACTCATACGTGAGACACCCATTCCAATAGATCAAAAATCAGTCCGTACGATGTTCACATCATGAGAAGGTTTTGTTTAAGAACCTTTAAATCTCAAGCTTCCTCTTCAGATACCTCTCTAACTATGCTTTGTACTTAAGTCACTTTCTCATTTTCCTCCTTTTTCATGTGGACAGTCAAATTAAGGCAATGAGAATTATGATGATCATCATAATTCTAAAAAACTAATCAAGAATTTTTATTTAGGAACCAAATAAGAAGAATGGCTACTTTTAATTAGCGATGAAAATTTCAAACTTTACAGTTATATATTGTCCTTTTGGACGATGTTTGGCGATCAACCCCCTTTGGGATGAATAACCAGGTGAGGGATACCTAACTTAGCGAGTTAGTTTCCTTTTACCACCTTTTCATCAATTGGTGACAGCTTTATTTATTTCTCAACCAATCATCTGCATGGGAATCTAGATTATGCCAGACTGTATTGATAAACTACTCAAGGAGTACTTCTCAAGATTCAAGTACTATGGTACAAATTTACACGTTAGAATCGTATCACTGTCCCGTTATTCCAAACTTCCTACCCTTAACCAACCATCTATTTGTCTCTTTATACTATTCTCGAATTTTATAAGAACCATGTTCTTGAACAAAATAAAAAAAATTGGCTAAAATTTGGAGGACTTCAACTCGCTGATCTACACAGCAATTCACAGAGAACTACAAAATTATTCGAAAAGAAGAAAATCAATAAAAATAAAAGCAATAACTCCCCCTAAAAACTTGAACTAAACATTGACCCCAATGTTTCATAACAAGCTCGAGGACGGTGACTCACAAATGGGAACGCAACACATGTTGTTGCCTCCTAGCTTTCACCAGTAAGATTCCCTTTTTATTATCTGCAGACAAAATTAAACAAAAACTAATTTATTAAAAATATGGGTTTCCTCCCATGAATTGCTTCATTTAACGTCACATGGCTCGATGGTTCATCCCCTTATAGGGGGTACTTCCTTTTCCACACCTTGTTGCTTGTCCTTTCTGCAACACAAAACTCATCTAGATCAAAAGCATTGACCACTTTGTGCTTCCAGCCACTTCCAACTTCCATCTTCTCGGGTCGGTGTTCCTTCTTCTTTCTCTTCTTTCCTTATTGACTGAGCTTAGGAATTTTTATTGATTCCACCTAAGAGATTTTTCTTGAGACTTCCTCTAGGATTGATTTTGAAATGTTTCTTTCTCCTTCTATTTTGATCATTCCGACTAAAGATTTCTTCTTTCCACCTGAATCTTTCTTCTTTATTTCCAACACCTTCAAGGTTAAATTCTCATCAAATAATTTTAGTGTCAGATTATCTGTCTCGATATTAAAATTGCATCGACTTGTAAGCAAAAAGGGTCTACCAAGAATAATAGGAGACTCTTCATCTTCAGGGATGCCCATGATCTGGAAATCTACTGGAAAAACAAAATTGTCAATTTCCACCACTAAATCTTCAGTTATCCCATATGACTGCTTGATGGTATGATCAGCAACTTTCAATTTTGTCCCACTCTCACTTATCTTCTCAATACCTAGCTTTTTGAAAATAGACCATGAAATCAAAATCACAATAGAACTAGAATCAATCAGAACCCTCTTGAATTTTATGTCTTTTATGGTGCACGATATTGCAACAGATCCCGGATCCTTCTGCTTGACAGGTATTTTCCTCTCGGGTGCAATTACACACAATTTTTCATCATAGGGTAACGATCCCTCTCCTGTTGATCTCTTCTTTGGTAATACCTCCTTCATGAATTTATGATACAAAGGCATTTTGTCGAGTGCTTCAAATAATGGTATATTGATCTCTAACTTTTTGAACTACTGGACAAATTTATCAAACTCTTTCTCTTTTGTGTCCTTCTTTGCCACTCGAGATAGATACGACAACTTGATCACTGGTTTAGTTTTCTCTTCAACTGGAGTCACAGGTGATACCACTTCTTCTTGTTTTCTATTTTTCTCTCTCACTTCTAGATCTACTTCTATGATATTATCATCAAATTTTACCACATCTTTCTTTTCTTCAGCAGCTTTATCATTCCTTGTTGAGACAACAGTAACATTCTCATGATTTTTCTGATTTTCTTGTGCTCGCAGCGCTACCAATTATGTAATGTGTCCCATTTGAACTTCCAAATTTTTTATTGCAGTTGTGGTATACCTGTAATTACTCCTCGTCTCTTCTTGAAACTGAGAAGCATGGGCAGCCATATTTTCAATATCCACCTCACATTCTGCTTTTTGTGGAGCTTG
The DNA here is from genome assembly GCA_948472305.1 of Vicia faba. Lineage (NCBI taxonomy): Eukaryota > Viridiplantae > Streptophyta > Magnoliopsida > Fabales > Fabaceae > Vicia > Vicia faba. The sequence goes on from OX451735.1 coordinate 1,235,624,931, forward strand.
TTGCTGGTCATCTTTCCTGGAAAAGTTAAAATGTTTCTTCCACCCAGGATTATAGGTGTTAGAATATGGATTATTCACCTTTAAAAATTTTATCTCCTCAATTTGTTATGGAGTTTCAAGATAATCGACAGTCATGTGTGGTTCACTATATATTGCACAACCTACCTTGTGTGTCTGTTGAACTTGAGCTACATGTTGAGTACCCATGTTCATTTCTTTCACCTTTTTCTCTACTTCTGCAGCAATAGCCTCTTCAATTTTTAGTTGCTCATTCACTTCCAAATTCAAATCAATCACTCCCTCTGGTTTGCTTTCAACTCTGTCATATAGCTCCAGATGCTCATTTGTAGCAATGGCTTCAATAATTTTCTTCTCACAAGTGGCTGTCGTAAAGTTGGATGAGCCACCAGCTGCTGTATCAACAAGATTATTTGTCTTTATTCAGAGGCCATTCACAAACATCCTCATTTGTTTAGTTTGATCCATTTTGTGGGTGGGGAAAGCTACCAATAATATCTTGAATCTCTTGTAAGCATCACCTAGTGACTCTCCTTCCTTCATCTTAAAATTTACAATATCAGATATTTTTCGAAAGAAGCATGAAAGTACTCATCAAGAAAAGTCTTCTCCATATGTTCCCAAGTAGTAATATTCCTAATAGGTAATGAGTAAAACCACTCTTCAGCATCTTCAGAATGCGTGAACGGGATCATCCTTAATTTCTTGGCTTCTTCAGAGTGTCCCTCAATCTTCAAAGTAATACTCATGGTGAGGAATCTCTGCAAATTCTTATTGGCATCTTCATTGATCTTTCTGGTGAAAGATATGTTCTCGAGCTGGCGGATGGTTGAAGGATGCAGTTGAATATTTGTAACATTGACCGGTTGATACACAATAGTCAACCGACCTGCTGGAGAATTTGCTCCTCCATAATCCCCAAGAAGTCTCTAAGGTGGTGGTGGGTCTTCAGCCATTGGTTTTTCCTTTTCAAACTCTAAACTTGAATGATCTGATGAACCTTCTGATTCCTGTCTAACTAACCGAGCTTGTCTGCGCCTTGCCTATAAAGTTATTTCGATTTTTGCGTCAAAAGGAAATTCAGCTGAGGGATTTCCTCGCATGCAAAGTTTAGGAAAAATCAGTAATAACAAAAATGTAAAATCTACAGAAAAGACATTTTAGTTGCAGAGCAACACAATTTTAATTGAAATCAAATTACACTTAATAACTAGGCAGTCCCCGACAACGACGCCAAAAACTTGATAGGAAAAATAGCAAGTGTACTATTTTTGCATCTTGTAATAATAGGGAGATTTCCCAAATGTCGATCTCAAGGACTACGTGCAATTATCAAGTTAAATTCATAGTGCAATTAAACAAAACTTGATATGGGTTTCGATTTTGATGTTGTCACTTAACACAAATTAAAAATAAGCAGAATGTAAATTATGCCTTTTCGCAAATATGAGCAACATGCTAGGGTGTGGTGTGTAATTTTCCCTGTAACAACCTTGAATCTTGATTTCTTCAACAAGTTCATAAAACCAATTACCATCCCTTTAGTTATTTTCCCCTAAGTCCTTAGTGAGAAAACCTTTGAACATTCATCCTACATCCTAAGTCCTTAGAGATATCTGATGGAGTCAAGCCTTTATTTTATCAAGAGTTTCTAGTAAATTATAGGGTATCCCTAGTCCTAGGTGATATCTATAATAGTCTAATCATACAAAAACCTTAACAACCGTGGTCCAGTAGGTTGTTAACCGTAGATCAATCCTAATTGGTCCGATCAGGAAAGCATAAAAACATTGCACGATTAAATTGAATATTTAAAACCATGGAATTGATAAAATCAGAAATTCAAAGTCATTACATATTCAAATCAGGGACATCCCCCTGACATTGGGGGATTTAGCTACTCATATTTTTCAAAATAATTTCAATGATATAAAGATTAAACATTACAGATAAATATTGAACTTTGATCTTCAATCGGTGAGGCTCATGAAAAATATATGTTCTCCAAGAATCTCATATGTTTCTCTTTTCAATCCTCAATTCTTTGTGTGGTAAAAAGTCCATGTTTTCCTCGTGGAAACTCCTCTTAATAGCAAAAACTCATTTAGGTATGTTGGAAGTACCCAAAACGCCCCCACAACTTAACAGATGAAAAAAATAACCTGAAATACTGAAATTAGCATCGCAACCCAACATGGGCCGTGTCAGGAAACATGGGTGCCCGTGTTGGACCTCTGGGAATTTGTCTTTTATTTTCTGACACGGACCTTCTGACACGGGCCATGTGATTCTTGCTTTCATATCTTCAACATGAATATTTGTATGAGTGCATAATTTAGTCTATTGTTTGCAAGATTGTGCATGAGTGAAAATACCTCATTTTTGTGTATTTGTCATCTACCGATTATTGTTTTTCATTTGAACCATTGCATTTGTTTTCTATTTTCAAAACTTGACGATTCGTGATTCTTTGGTTGATTGTTTTTGTTTCTTCGAGTTGTTTGTTTCTTGTTTGAAGACAAACAAGTTCAAGTTGGGGAGAGTTTGATAAATGCAAATTGTAGTTATTTTTGTATATACTTTTTGTTGAACTTATCGACTCTTTGTTGTTAATATCAACTGAATAATATAACTTTGTGTATAAATATGTTTAATTTGTATATAATTCATTTTCGTGTATAAAGTGTATCGTTCGATAGTTTTGTATTTATTTTGTACGTATTTGAGCATTGTTGGATAAATAAAGGAATAAGGCCAAGAAGAGAGAGTCATTAGAGTTATACAGGAAGAGCAACAAAAGATGTTATTCTGGTGTGCCTCTTAGGGTGAAGCCTGGGCGAGGAGCCTTCGCATTTGCCTCATCGGGTGACGGGGGCAGACAAGACTGGATCATTTTTCTAGTAGCTACTGACTTGGGCTCAATACCAGCTCACTGGGCGAGAAAAATGAATGTCACTAGGCAAAGCTTCCCTTTATCGGGCGAGGGTGGATATTTTTGGCCAGTTGCCTACGTGGCTCAACCTGGGCCTTGTGTTTAGGAAACATCATCAGGAGACACTTTTATGTCACTGCACGACGCACACGCACTAGATTTTATATATATTTCTATTTCATTTCATGTTATTTGGTTATATTTTTGGGTGTGGTATTTGATCTCCCAAATTTATCAACCTCATTTTCCTTTGGATTAGCCTAGATAACAACTATGGAGCTTGCATACAGATGATCCGGGGTGGATTGCTCTTTGATTGGAGCTGACAACCCATGAATTTGTGGTTCATTTCTCTTTTTCTCAGTGTATTCTCTTTTAGTTGGGTTTTTATATGTATTTACTTTGATCTTATGTATATTTGTCTCTCGTGGCGTTATATTTAACTTACTTTACAAATCTTTGTCGATTGTTGTCCTAGATTTTTGCTTTGTGCTAGGGATTTGGGTTGCTATAGACATATATTGCTTAAATTCTTATCTAGAATGATAGTCTGTTAGTTTCTGGATTCTAGAGATAGATTCAGAGTTGGCATTCACTTAGGTGTCTGTGATTAATGCCTATGTGTTGGTTGTGTTGACTGAGAGATTGTTAATGCGAGTAGCATGGTTGACTTCTTTGTTGTTGAGGTTGGTTGAGAGGTCATCATTAAGGTGATATCGTGGGTGTTGTGTTTGACACGTGATGATATTGACGAGTATTGTAGGTTGAGTAAAACTAGTCGATAGGTTTAAGTTTTTGAGGAGTAGATTATATGCATGCTCGATAAGTTTCTCCTATGAAGAACGAATTTATTTCCTGTTAATAACTTTTACCTTTCATACCCTTCCTATTTTCCCCCAAACTCATTAACGAATGATTTATCAAACGGAAAATTGATAACCAATATTTGTTGACACGATATGATATAATCTATATCACCCAGTAAATTAATAACTTACTTTTTGCTTACTGTTATCCCACTGCAACAAGAACAACCACGTGAGTCTCTACAACAAATTATACAAGATCCACTGTTATGCCTTGTGAAATTACCCCCTCTACACAGAGTAGCATGTATTTGCACAAAATATGCTCTTACCAAGTTTATGTAAAATAATTGGAAATGGCCAGAACATCCATAGACCATGGTGCTCTAAAAAAGATCATTGTCTTAGGGTCTGTCGAACTGAATGAAATTTTGATCAATCATTTTCTGAATTCCCATATTCAACTCATCACATCCCTTGGGCTGGTCCCCATACTTCTTGCAATCTAAACCACAACCAGGAAAATCGTCACTCTCAAGTTACTTCTTCTTGACGAAAGACAAAGAAATCTTCAACTAATTCACATCTTTCACTAGGTTCAATCATTCATGTCTTTCGAAGGAATTTGTGGCTGAAGCATGGTGAGACGGCATCGGGTTCTGTATTATATTTGGTTGATCAATTGGAGTAAATTCATTGGCCTTTGACTCAATCAAATCTTGAACCTTATGCTTCAAAGCCCTACAGTTCTCAGTATCGTGACCCGACACCCCAGAGTGAAAGTCACATCTTGCATTAGCATCATAAATGGCAAGAAACTTTGATGGAGGATTCAAAGTGCAGAGATCCACCAGCTGTAATTTGAGTAGATTTTGTAGTAGATGTGCATAGGACATTGGTATTGGGTCAAAGTTTCTCTCAGGATACTTTGATTTTTCCTTGTCATGTCCAAGAGCATAATTCTGTTGTGGTCATTGAGCAACACTTTATTGAGAATTTGATGGAATTACTGTAGCATATTTCTGATAGGATGGTTGGTATGCATTTCCTTCCACTTTGGAGGAGAACACAACATTGGTATCTCATTATCTCTTCTTAGCATATCCCCTAAAATTCTTTTTTGTTCCATTTGAATAATTTGTGTTAGCACCTTTAATTTTCCCCATCTTGATGCCAGCTTCAACATGTTCACCAGCCATAACCAAATCTGAAAACCCAATAGAGGTACTTCCAATCATCATTGAGTAATAAGGACCTTGCAGCATCCCCGTGAACATGTCTACCAACTCTCTTTCTATCTGAGGAGGTTGCACTCTAGCAGCGAGTTCTCTCCATCTTTGGGTGTATTCTTTGAAAGACTCATTTTCTCTTTGGGTAAGATTCTGAAGTTGAGTGCGGTTAGGAGCTATATATGTGTTGTATTGGTAGTGTCTGATGAAGGCTTAAGCTAAATCGTTCCAGCTACAAATGTGAGTTCGTTCTAGCTGCATATACCATTCCAAGGATGCCCCAGATAGACTATATTGAAAAAAGTGCATTAACATTCTCTCATCCTCCGAGTAAGCCGACATCTTTCAGTAAAAAGCCCAAATATGAGTCTTAGGATAGGTCTTCCCTTTGTATTTGTCGAAATCTAGTGCTTTGAACTATACAAAGATTCTGATACTCGGAACCAGATCTAAATCTATCATATTTAACCCATTTCTATACCATTTCCTTCCATGTCTTTCACCCTTTCTTCAATCAATCGAAACTTTCTCTTAGCATCTACGGTAAAAGCAACATCTTGTAGTGAAAAAATTTCTTCTTGGTCATCCACCAGTTGTGGAGCAGGGATCCCAACAATTCTCTTAACATGCGGCACTTGTATTTCCTCAAGTGTGGGTTGAGGAGGTTGGTGAGTATAATCATTCGATTGGAAGTCACCAGGAGGAACAAAATTAAAGTCAACGGGTGGAATAAAGCTTGTTACAAGAGGAGGTACAAAACTAGTGCTAGAACGTGGCACAAAACCAGCAGGAGGTGGTACAAAACCAATAGGAGGTGGGAATCTTCTGTTGGGAGGTTGAAATCCGCATGAAGTATGAGTAGGGATTTCTGCAGTGGGAGGCCTCTGAACAGTTTCCCTTAACTCTTCTTGACCTTGAGCTATAATATCCATAACTTCCATGAATTGTTCCATATGTTCTCTAATTATGGTTCTCATTTCATTAATATCTTTGCAGAGTTCTTCCATTCTGAATCTTGGTTCGTTGCCTCGAGTTTTGTAGTTATGAGACATCAGTTTTTCTAACTGAAGGAAGAACTAAAATTTCAGGAAGAGGTTTTTCCTGTTATTAATGCATGAAATGTATGAATGCATGTATCAGATGAACAATTTTTCTTTGTTATATTTTTTATTTCCAAGGATTTTCAGTTATTGTGTTAAGAGTGATCAAAACACGGATAAACAACAAAATATACTTCTCCTTCATTCATCATTATTTTTAAAAACAACTAATTCATAATGGAAAGTACAAAAGGAAACTAAAGATTCCTTCAACAGGCCTGAAGGTGATCACTACAGTAACAAAAAGAAAACCCTAGGATGTTTCTCCAAACTCTATGTTAATAAGTATGTCCCATCCTAAATACTCCTCACTCCAATATCGAGCTTCTTCAAATAGTTTTTTACATCTTGCTTGCCCAGGATTCTTGAGTAACTCTTGAATAAGTATCTCGTTTTGTCCAAGAGCACCCTCTAAATGATCGATTTCCTCATGAAGTTGTATCTTGTCCAAGTCTTCCGACTGATCTCTACACCCTTGAGGCTTGAATTCTTCTATTGTTTCCAAAGCTTACTTCACTTGATGTTGACATCCCTTGAGTTAGTTAATGGTCTTCGTGCCTTTGGTATGTTCCCTTGTAAGTACTTCTCCTCTTTCTTTGAGATTTTCCTTCAAATCTCCTATCTGACTTTCATACTGATTTTCCATATCCTTCTTTGACTTTGTGAGAGTATCCCACTATTTCTTCAATTTGTCATTTTCCCTTAGTATGTTATCTGTTTCCTCCTTGTTATTGTTGATGATGGAGTAAGATGATCTTAGATCCTTTCCAATTCTTAATCTTTTTTTTGTTTCTTTTTCAACCAACCTGTTCTTTTTTACAAGCAATTCACCTTTTATCTTGACTTGATAAGCCAACTCATTCTTTGTGATGCCTGCTTTGGTAGCTCGTTTCCTTAACTCTTCATTTTCTGCAGTTAGCTCTTGGTTAAGGATCTGGACCTCTATGAAAGCAATGGTAGGTGGTGAAGGAGGCGGTGGATACATGGGAGCCTCAAAATGAAATGGTAGTGAAGAGGTTTCAAATCTTTTCTTTACCCATTCAGTGTAGGGTGCTTTTGTTGTCCAATCCTTTCTTCCTAAACTTTTTCTTCCTTGGCGATGAACATTCTTCCAGGCTTTTCTTACCTTTACTAAGAGTTCAAGATCCCCTCATTTGTTGTAGAACACAATTTCTTTCACATCTTCATCTTTTGGTGGACTGGATAGAGAGTAACCTAGTTGAGGTTGAGCCATCACTAGGTTGTAGTTGATCACTCTTTTGGTTCCCATGAGTGGTACATTTGGGAACTCGCCACAACTAAAAATGATTTCAATGCCAATATACTCATTGCTGAACCATCGGATATCATGAGAAGTGAGCGCCATAATCCTTTTATGCCACTTGACAGTATGTTTGTTGTCTACGAAAGGTCCTTTTAAAGGCAACTGAGCCATGTACAACTTGTATAGGAGAGTCATGCAACATGTGATAGTTCCTGCTTTCTTGAACCTTGAATGAATGAAATGGTATGTGCCAACAAGGAGTGTAAGTACAAGGTTAGTGATTACAAAAATGGTGATTATTTCTGCAACAATCAAATATTTTTGGCTAGAGAACAAGATAACTCCATAAATCATAAGAGCTAGCAAGGCGTTGAAGGCACCCCAACTCTCATTTTTGTAAAAGACTATGGATTTATCCATCAAAAACTATAAATTGAACCAAAGTGCCATATTTCTTAGGTTCCCAGTTGTCTTTCACTTCCTTTAAGGTCAAATGAAGTGCTTTAACAATCAAGTGTAGTTTTGGGGTTCCTTGTGAAGTAAATAAAGGCGTGCGATTCTTGATTTCAACTCCCGTGATGTTAGTATATTCTTCCAATGTAGGAGCCAGCTGATAGTCTTGAAATGTAAAACACCTTAGAGGAGGATCATAGAACTGGTTGAGAGTTTGTACGACCATGGTATCAACCTTGGTGTTCAAAAGAGGAATAAGGTTACCATAGGTCTTCTTGAAGTCATCTTTATTTTTGGAAACTACAAGTGAACTCAACCTTCTTAAGTTGTTAAGAGCAAGTGTGGGGAACTTATAAACCTTGGTATGTCTTCTACCTGTATCCATCTTTTGATACTCTCAACTAATAAAACAACTTGCAAATAATCTGGAAATGACATGAATATGTGGGTTAGACTTTATATTATGATGCGAATGATTTATGCATAAGCATGGGATCACAACTTTGGATAAGTCCGGATAATTGGTATGTCAAATTTTTGAAGAAGTCTTTGTAAAAAGAAACAAGGTATGATGAAGGTCAAAGTTTCCTGTCAAAAATCCCAAATCCCTCTCACATGTGACTTCTAATTTGGATAAAGATTCCTTGAGGTATTCCCAGAGTCATGGGTCCCTTTGAAAAGTACAGTGTTGTAACACATCTATGTCATAAAAATTGTACCTAAAAGTAAACCTAGTCTGGATGCGGTTCTCATGACAACACTAATATGGAATATACCCCTTAGATTCTATGACTATCCACTTTCTTAAAACTTATGGAAACTCTCAAGCATGTGTATTGGGCTTATCTCTCAAGTAAGTTCCACCAAACAAGGAAATAGATACCAATATCTAGAATATCCAAAGTACAATGAATAAATGCAATAAATAAATCAAGTAAAGAAAATAAATAAATACACAAAGAAAACAAACAAGAGCTAGGGATGACTTGCTTAGGTTTCCCCAACAGGGACGCTAGTTGAAGCTACGCGAAAAATAAAACGAAATAACCTCAGATGGAACAAACATATTCGCCACCTAAATTTATTTATCCCAAGGAATAGGGAAAGGAAAATATAGAGAAAACCTTTGGTATCAAGAAAAAGAAAATTATCTCGCAACCAAATCTCGGGTAAGGGAGTCGATTAGGCAAGGGGAAGGTATTAGAACCCCTCACGTCTGTGGTACTGCACGAGATCCACTCTGGTTATTCTATTCAATGGGTGTGTATATCTCAAACTTACTCACTAAAGGGAAATGTATGTATAAATTCATTGGGAGAAAGAAATGGTTTTTATTAGTACGTTTTCCTGAGAATTGAACTCCATGCCTATGTATCCATAAGGAAATCAGAACATTTTAGTTCTTCTTACAAATGTTTTGTTTATTGTATTTTTTTATGGATGATATTAAATTCACATTCTAACAGTTAACATTGCCACTCAACCGTTAGAGACTACACATCATTGTTTTGTGTAGAAAGGAGTTAACATATCCTTTTTGAAAAGACTTTAAAGTGAAAATACCCTAAAGAAAAATGATTTGGATTTGGTTTGTGTTTTGTTAGGAAGAAGGTTTTAAGTGGACCCTCATCCAAGGAGACACCCATCACCTTCATTCCTTTCGTTTTGAAAGGATTTTGAATATTTTAGGTATTTTGAGATTGATTGAAAAAATTTAGTCTTAATGATGCAATGCAAAAGGAAACGAAAAGTCTAATGGGGAGATTTGATCTTAATGTTATCATGCAAAGATTGATCCTATAGTTGAGATTGTGGGGGGAATTCTACCCTAATGTTGTCATGCTTGGATTGAGGTCCTAATGTCTACCTTGGTTCAAATTTCACCAAGGATTTAAGATGAACCATGTAATATCAAGGGTACATGTTATTCAAAAAGCAGTGATCACACAAGTGGATGAGAACCCATGGGTTTATTTGGTAAAAGTTATGACAAAAGAGTGTAAGTTGAAAGCATGTTTTTTATGTTTTATAGTATATACTTTAAAATAGTTTATGAAGAAAATATGTTCAAAAATAAGACAAGCTTGTGAAAACATGGATGAATTGGATGTTTGAAACAAGTATATGCATCACAATAACTATTGAAAGTCATGGAGCAGAGCTTTTGGTTTTGAACATCTTTCATGATTTAATGTGAATTTTGGATGAGAAAAGTTCTAAAAGGGCTCAAGCTACCATGAAATGCTTACTCAAGTGTCAAGATATCTCATGAGAACCAAGACCTATCATGGTAAGATCAAGTTTTATGAGCAAAGTTGAGAAAGTGATTAAATGATCAAGGAAAGGAACCTTTAAAAACCCTAAATTTAACCACTTTAATTTAATTGAAAAATGTTGAAATAAAAAATATTTTTGTGATATTTTTTCATATTCATAAAGTAGAGGTGGTAAACTAGTAGTGTGCAAAAAATAATCTCAAAAGAGTTAAACTTGGTTGCAAAAAGAATTATATGAAAATGAAGTGAAACAATTGGTTAAAAAGAGAAAAATGAGCAAAAGGGTACCACTGGGGCTCTAACCCAGGTCCCTAATGTTACAGACGTGCATTGTTTACCACTAAGGTGGCTATTTCATCTGGTTATGAAAAAACACACATTTAATATATTATAAAACTTAGTTGGATTTTTGAAAATGGAAGCATATTCATCTTCTTCCCCGCGTTATTTAATAACAACACTTCCACCATTTTTGAATTTTGAAAACTCTCATTTCTAAATCATTTCAGAAACTTCAAACATGAAAGTTGCTTAAAATTGAACAAGGAATTTAATGGTGTGATTTATGTGAGCTGTAAATCAATGATGGTCACAAATTTTATCAGTACCAAATAAACCCAAGAAAATTTAAGTTTCGAAATTCTCATCACACAGTCAATTAAAATGAAATTTAAGGACATGGTTAGCTTCATAGATATGATATCTACATTTTTACTTCATAATGTATGTGCAAATGATGCTTAAATGAAGAATTCAAAGTTTGAAATGTGTACCAAGTTGGAGAAAGTCCAACCCCTCTTTTGGTGCTTGTAGGTGCAAACAAATGATATGTTTAGCTTCCTTGATCCTCCCGGAGTGTATTCCAATTGATAGAATACCTTGTAGCTTGCTCAAACTTTTTGATCAAGTCCAAGTGCAAGCAACAACGGCCACAGGTTGTATAGAGTGATTGGCTTGTTTTAATGATGAATTAATGCATACAGTAGTGTATATATGGTGTATTGATGATGATTTGGTTGTTGGTTTGCAAAGAGATTGCAAGAGTTATGTGTTTCAAAGTTTTAGACTTTGAAGCTCAAGAATGGAGGGTTTTTTTGACAAATTCTTATTTTTGAGAGTATGGAGGTTTTGAGGGCTTGTGAATTGGTGATTTGGCTTGCAAATGGCCTCTCTATTTATAGGCAAAGGGTTGGATAGATTGAAGTAACCATATTTTTGAGATATCAAGTTATGGTTTGGTTCACATGGAAATGGCAAGTTATGTGAAAATGGTAGTTCCAATGGAGAAGTACAAGTGTGCTATGGAGTTATTGGGTCAAGGGAGCTTGCTTCTTGATTTTGAGATTTCTTGTACTCAGATGAAACAAGTTGGGAGCTGAAGAAGAGTGGACGTTATGATTAAAGTCACTTTACAAGAATGCATCTTATGGTTTGCAATTGACTTTTCTTAGATGAATTCAAATCCTCTATAACCATTGAAATTTTGTGAGCATGATGCAATTGAGATGATGTGGTGACCATGATAAGTTGTTGTTAATGATACTTTGAAGTAAACAACCTTGAGTTCCCATCCTTAAAACCCTAATTCCTGATTTTCTTTGATGAGGGCCAAAATCCCTAATTTTCTCAAACCAACATGATGAGACCAAATAATAGATGATGCTTTGAGAATGATGATCATGATTATACAAAATATTGAGAGATAAGCCTATCTTGTTTAAAACCCTAATCTTAAGGAAAAATATGATCCCATGCTTTGATAACACTTGTTATGAGTGATTGTGATGCAGATGAAAATGTATGTGGATATGAATGAGTGTGAGACTTGAGTTAACTTTTGTTGAAACTCAAAGAGGAAATTTTGGGATGCACCACTCTTATCCTTTTATCCTAGGTTCCTCTTCTCTTGTTTTCTTCACTTTCTCTTTCTAATTCTATATTTACCTTATTTCGTTCAACTCTTACTAACTCTAAATGGGCTTAACTTCACTCACACACTCTAATGTAACATAAGGCTCAAATGTGTATTTTATTATTCTCACACTCAATAACCCAATAACATATAATACACACATATTCCAATTAAATTAATCATTCACATAATCACACAAAATCAAATAATTAAATAATTATCAAACCAAATAATAATTAACATGAAAATTAAATAATTAAATAATTAATAAAGAAAATCAGGGTGTTACAACTCTCACCCACTTAAAAGATTTTTCGTCCTCGAAAATTACCTCAAACAAACAACTCAGGATAAGACTCTCTCATCTGACTCTTGAGTTCCCAAGTCACATTTCCAACCTCCGGTCATACCCAAGCTACCTTCACCAAGGAAATCTCTTTACCACGAAATTTTTTCAACTCTCGATCCTCTATCCACATAGGTGATGTCTCGAAAGTCAGGTTATCCCCCACCTGAACATCATCTAATTGGACAACATGAGACAAATATGTAGTGTATCTCCTCAACTGAGACACATGGAACACATCATGGAGATTAGCAAGCGACGATGAAAAAGCAATTTGATAAGCCACTTCACTACTTTCTCGGAAATCTAATAAGAACCAATAAAATATGGTGTCAACTTACGCAACTACAACGCTCGACCAACACCCATTACTAGAGTAAATCTAAGAAACACATGATCTCCCTTCTCAAACTCAAGTGATTTCCTTCTCTTTTCATGATAACTCTTCTGAAGACTCTGAGAAGCCTTCATCTTCTCCTGAATCATCTTAACCTTATTTGTAGTCTACTAGACTATCTCAGGTCCAACCACAACACTCTCTCCCGATTCATACCATCACAAAGGTGTCCTACACCTTCTACCATACAAAGCCTCAAATGGTGACATTCCAATACTCGAATGGAAAATGTTGTTATAAGTAAACTCAATCAAAGGCAAGTAACTATACTAATAAGCTCCTTATTCCAAAACACAAGCTCTCAAAAGATCCTCAAGTGACTGAGTCGTCCTCTCAGTCCGACCGTCTATTTGCAGATGATAAGCATAACTCAAACGTAACTTCGTACCTAAAGAATTTTGTGAACTCACCTAAAATATCGAAGTTAATCTTGTATCCCTATCTAACACAATGCTAGGCAGAATACCATGCAAACTTACAATCTTCTCAATGTACAACTTTGCAAGCTTCTCCATTAGATAATTCATTCTCATCAGAATAAAGTGAGCAAATTTCGTCAACCTGTCCATAATAACCCAAATAGATTCACAATTACTCAGTATTCTAGGTAAACCAGAAACAAAATCTATAGAAATACTATCCCATTTCAATGCAAGAATAGATAACGGTTGCAACAAACTAGACGACTTATGGTGCTCGATCTTCGACTTCTGACAAGTCAAACAAGAATGCACAAATTTTGCAATCTCTTTCTCCATACCTACCCACCAACATAATTTCCTCAAATCTTGGTACATCTTAGAAGCTCCAGGATGAATACTCAATCCACTATGGCGCCCTTCCTCAAGAATCCTCTTCTTCAAGTCAGCTATATTTAGAACACAAACTCTATCACAACATCTCATGATACCTCTCATCAATCCAGAAATCACCACTTCGACCTTGATTGATCAACATCAATCTATCTACCAAACTTAAACCATATTTCTGACCCTCTCGAATCTCATCAAGAATTCCATTAGTAAGCTTGAACATACCAAACTTAACTCCAAAAGAAGTCTCTTCACAAGCCAAACTCATATCTCGAAATTGCTCAAGCAATTCCAACTCTCGTACCATCAATATCGACATATGCAATAAATTCCTATTTAATGCATCAACTACAACATTTGCTTTACCCGGATGGTAATTCAAACAAAAATCATAATCCTTCAAGAATTAAAAACACATCAAATCTCGATCCAAATAAATAATGCCTCTAAAGTTTCAATACAAACACAATAACAGCTAACTCCAAATCATGAGTCGGATAATTCCTCTCATGCACTTTAAGTTGCCTTGAAGCATAAGCTATGACTTTTAGATTATGCATCAACACATCTCCTAGACCCATTAATGAAGCATCATAATACACAACAAACAGTTTGGTCGGATCAGGAAAAATCAAAATATGAGTGGTTGTCAACCTTCTCTTAAGCTCTTGAAAACCAGCTTCACACTGTGCAGTCCAAATAAAAGCTTGACCCTTCCGAGTCAATTGCGTCAAAGGAAAAGCTAACTCGGAAAATACTTCAATAAACTTATGATAATAACCCGCTAAACCAAGAAGACTTATAATCTCAGAAACAGATTTCAGAGCTTCCCATTGAGACACAGCCTCAATCTTCGATGGATCAACAGAAATACCACCACTCGATATCACATGCCCAAGGAAACTCACTTCCTTAAACCAAAACTCACACTTAGAAAACTTAGCATACAATTGCTTCTCTTTCAACATAGATAACACAATACTCAGATGCTCAGCATGATTTTCTTTACTCTTTTAATAGATCAAACTATCATTAATGAAAATAACAACAAACTTATCCAAATACTGTTGAAAGATCTTGTTCATGTATTCCATAAATACACCAGGTGCATTGGTCACACCAAACAACGTCAAAAAATACTCATAATGACCATATCTTGTTCTAAAAGCAGTCTCTTGAATATCTTTAGCCTTCACACGAATCTAATGATACCCAGACCTCAAATCTATTTTTCTAAACACACTCACACCAACCAAATGATCCATGAAATCATCAATCCTCGAAAGTGGATATTATTTTTAATAGTCACCTTGTTCAGTTGTCTATAATCAACACATAACCTCATAGTACCTTCTTTCTTCTTATCCAACAAAACAGGTGCACCCCACGATGACACATTAGGACAAATGAATCTCTTCTCAAGCAAATCCTCAATTTGACTCTTCAACTCTTTCAATTTAGATGCTGACATCCAATATAGAGCCATCGATACCAGACTAGTTCTAGGAATTAAATCAATCATAAATCCACCTCACGCTCTGGCGGAGAGTCACTTACATCATCATAAAATACCTTAGGAAAATCATGAACTATTTCTAATTCACCAATCATTTGTTTCACACCAATTTCCGATTTTTCCATCAAAACCAACAACACATCATCATCCTACACAAACTCATTCACTTGCTAGGTAGACATAAACAAATATATCTTAAAACTAGAATCAAGAAAGATAACCGTCTTGTCAAAATAGTTGATATAAACATGATTGTATTCCTACCAATTTATCCCTAGAATAACATCAAGTTGATCTAACGAAAGACACACTAAATCAACTCCAAAGTCTTTACCAAAAATAATCAATGATTGACATACTTCCATTCATATCAGATAAATCAAGATTAAATCTCTTAACATAATCCAAAGAAATGAAAGAATGTTTCGCACTAGTATCAATAATAGCAATTAAATGTGTATCATTAATAAATCACGTACCTCTGATTACTCCATCCTCAGCAGCAGTCTCATAACCAGATAGAGAAAAAACCTTTCCTCTAGCTTGGTCCTTCTTCGACGTGTCACACTTGGAACTAATGTAACCTTGCTTACCATAATTGTATCAAGTCACACCCGCACCTCCTCTACAATCATTAGACTTATAACCTAGCTTTCTACACTTGAAACACTTCATATCAGGACTTGTACATTCATAAATACGATTTCCTTCAACACCACACTTAAAGCACTTATCTGGAGTAGAAGATCCTCCCCCACTCGGCTTCTTGTCATAACCACCTCTATGTTTCACCTTATCAGCATGAGTCACATATGGCTTCCCTCAGAATTTCCCTTTTCCCTTCTTATCATGCAAAGCCTTATAGTGAGCACCATTATCTCGACTATCCTCATCATAGATCCTACCCTTGTTAACCAGTTTAGAAAATCTAGTAATCTGCTAATAACCCATAGCCTTATTGATATTAGTTCTCAAGACTTTCATAAACTTAAGACACTTAGATTTCTCAACATTAGCAATGTTGTAATGAGGACAAAACTTGATCAACTCTTCAAAATTTGCAGCATACTCAGCCACAGTTCCATTACCCTACTTCAGCTCAAAAAATTCAATCTCCTTCTTTTCACGCACATCCTCTGGAAAAATACTTCTCCAGAAATGGATCTCTGAGAAGGGCCCAAGTAACCTCAATCCCATCTTCATCAAACCTCTGAACAGTATTACCCAACCAATCCTCAGCTTCCTTCTCAAGCATACATGTGCCAAATTGCACCTTCTGCGCATCTGAACAATTCATGACCCAAAATATCTTCTCAATTGGTTTCAGCCAAACTTGTGCCTTGTCAAGTTCTTGAGCTCCTTCAAAGATTGGTGGATTATTCCCCTGGAACTTCCCCAAAGCCCGAAAGTCATCATCATCTTTGTTTCCAGCATTCAAATTCGGAGTCTTCCCAATTGCACCAGCCAACAATGTCAATGCCTCGGCAACAACATCGCTATTCCTTCCTACTACAACCATTGTCCTAAGATTCCGAATAACCAAACAACCAACAACACTCATCAGACAAATAGTATTGATTATGTATATGATACTATATATATATATATATATATATATATATATATATATATATATATATATATATATATATATATCAAAAGGAAATAAACACATTAGTAACCTGGTCAACTGGCCGACCATTCTCGGATACCACTAATGTAACACCCCTTAAACCTAGCATAAAATAAATGGCATAATCAGAGTAAATTTATCATGCATATCATAAGAGAGCATCATATTTACTTTACAAAACTCAAGAACACAATTATACTGGTCATGCTCATAACACGCATTTAGATTCATGTTTCATACAATAACACATATGCATCTCGCAGCAGAAAATAATTCTTTCTCATAGTAATATTAATGATTGAAATCCAATACTGACAATTATATAATAAAATATTAGGCACTAAAGGCCATCATCACATACATCTCAATCTAATATAAATATCTAGAGATTATAACAACATCTCTCAAATAAACATGAATATACTAAAAATAACATGAATCCAAATGTTCCTCGTGTTATATAAATCAGAGTATGACTCAATACCTAGTAAAACGGATAAATAAAGGACTAGTTCCTCCAACTACTCCTTGCTAGAAGCACCAACGCTATCCTTAATACCTGAGTGATGTCGTATAAGACATCATTTCAACAGAAGGATGAGAATTCATATCATTAAGTAAATATATAATAATAAGTAATACATAATAAACATACATCAATTGAATTCATCATACTTCACATAATCATGTATTCAATATACTCCAACACAATTCATATGGTTACATATACAACATTGCTCAATGATTCAAGATTCAAAGAAAATCAATCACAAATACCACAAATGTAACATTCACACCAGTATCACATAATGTACACCAATTCAATATATCACATTGATACATGTGACTCCAATGCAACTTAATGCAATATGCATGTGGTACCAACCGTTGTCCTTATCTTTCATGCAGGGGCCACAACTCCAAGACTGATAACCACCAAATAAACCTGTTCTCTAAGCTTTCAAACCTCCATCTCCATGTTTGGGACGAGTCAATAATTCTCACAGAATTACCAAACATTTCCTCTTGATACGAATGATGCATGTGAAATCTCAACATAAATATACAATTAAGACCATCTCCATATCTTAATCATACAAGCATATTTCACATAATTCAACAAATTTTAATTATCTTCACCAAATTGCACAACATACATATTTCATGTCATCAATCACACACAATCCATTCTCATAGCATTAATCATCTCAACACATCATTATAACTTGTAGAAAACAAGTCCAAACCATGTTATCTTCAATCAACATCATTTCCCAACAAATACATACACACAATCAATATCATGTTTCTCATCAAAAGTCATCCAAAACTAATCCAAAATACATCGAATAAATTATTAAAATTCTTGTAAATCAATGATAAATCATAAGCATCCATAATCCTGAAATGTTTTAGAAAATAATAAATTTTGCATTCTAGACCGTGCTAAGCGGCCCCACGCGCGCTAAGCGGCCTCTGCGAAATGCAGAAAAATATGCTTTGGACAACATTCTTCCCTCTATGAATTTAGGTTCCAAAATCCATTCCAGGAACCATTTTCATGCGATTAAAGGTATTATAACATATATCCAAAATGTAGTATCAATTACAACATCAAAACATGATTCAAATACCAATTTCATGATTTCACATTCAAACCCTAACATGTCAGAATCTTGAAATTGAAGAACAAATCCCTAATTTCATGTTGCTACCCATAACATATCATTACATACACCCATAAATCAATGAATACCCACTCTTACCTTGGATGTAGATATTCTAGGGGTTCTTCTCTCTTTTCTTCTCCTTTTCTCCTATTTTCCTCTTCTCTTGTTTTCTTCACTTTCTCTTTATAATTCTATATTTTCCTTATTTTGTTCAACTCTTACTAACTCTAAATGGGTTTAACTTCACTCACTCACTCTAATGTAACATAAGACCCAAATGTGTATTTTTCTATTCTCACACTCAATAATCCAATAACATATAATACACACATATTTCAATTAAATCAAATATTCACATAACCACACAAAATCAAATAATTAAATAATTATCAAACTAAATAATAATTAACATGGAAATTAAATAATAAAATAATTAATAAAGAAAATCGGGGTGCTACACATACCAATCATCAATACTTCATACTCACATGATATATCAAATATCACTTAACATCTTTCATCATCAAAACATCATATAATCAAATAATTCACAATTTTCATCATATCACAAGTCATCAACAAAATTATGCAATGTCACATAAGATGTTAATGCAACACAACTGACTCAAATACATGTGGTACCAATATATATGAACACGTGATTTATTACCCTACAAAGATCCCCATTATAGGATCGATTCCCTCTTGGAACCGGAGCACATCATAAACTCACACAATCCACACAATAGGATTAAGGCTCGTCATAAGTAGACCTTCTTCCAAAAATGTTATGAATGCATGATGCACAACAACATCATATTCATCATTAAAAAATAATATCATGGCATTATAACATATAATAAATCAATCTCCTAAACACATAGGTATTGAAATCATGCATCAAACAACTCATATGATTCATTCATATTATAGCTCAGCGTGTCATCTTACCAATGATTTGAATGACGCATCAAACGGATTCCCGAAACTCAAGTAACGGCCTCTAAAAGTTATTGTCAGGTCGACTCGCCTGATGCTCACCCGATGACCTTACTAGCGCTCTCCTCGCCTTACGCTTGCCCAACGAGGCTGGGGAACAGATCCATCTGTCATACATTTTCTAGGAGCTCTGATTTTCTATCCTTCTACTCGCTATCTATCTCGCTCGGTGATGCCTAGGCGCTCTGCTCGCGCCTTGCTCACCCAACGATGCATGCGATATTGAAACTTCCTGTTGTGATTTTGCTACTGATGCCAGCCATGCCAATTGCGATTACAGATACCATGCTCATTCCAAAACACATTACAAACTTCATATACAACATATTAACATCAAAACATGTATTAAACATATTGGGATTAAACCATAACATTCATATATTATTATCATCATCATATTTAATCAATTTAATCACATGTTTCATCAAATCAATTACACAACAAATCCCTACATTACCTTAACCCTCTATATTTTAGGGTTTTACAACTCTCCCCCACTTTAAGAATTTTCATCCTTGAAAATTACCGGAGGAAAATAGAGTTGGGTACAACTCACTCATCTGATCCTCACACTCCCAAGTCAAACTTTCACCAGCTGGTCCGCCCCATAGTACCTTCACCAACAAAATCTCTTTACCTCGCAACTGCTTCACTTCCTGACCTTCTATCTTCATGGGTGATGCTACAATTGTTAGGTTATCTCTCACTTGTATATCATCCATTTGAATCAAACGCGAAGGATCCAGAATGTATTTCCTTAATAGAGATACACGAAACGCGTCATGAAGATTCTCAAGCAACAGTGGTAAGGTAGTCTAATAGGCCACCTCACTTATCCTCTCTGAAATATGATATGCACCAACAAAACATGGTGTAAGCTTTCGCGAATTCAAAGCTCTACCAACACCAGTAACTGGAGTAACCCTCAAGAACACATGATCTCCCTTTTGGAACTCAAGTGACTTTCTCCTCTTATCATGATAACTCTTATGACGACTCTGTGAAGCTTTCATCCTCTCTTGTATCATCTTTATCTTCTCAGTCGTTTCCTGCACAATCTTAGGTCCGAGCACAACACTCTCGCCTGACTCGTATCAACATAATGGAGTCCTACAACTCCTACCATAAAACGCTCCATATGGTGCCATTTCAATACTCGCATGGAAACTATTATTATAAGTAAATTCAATCAACGACAAATGGTGGCCCTAAGATCCTCCTTATTCTTGAACATAAGCCCGCCACAAATCCTCAAAATATTGGATAGTCCTCTTTTTCTCATCGTCCATCTACGGATGAAATTCATAACTTAACCTTAACTTAGTACCAAAAGCATTATGCAAATTGTTCCATAACTTTGACGTAAATCCTGGACCTCTATCTGAGACAATACAAGAAGGTATCCCATGCAACTTTACAATCTTCTCAATATACATCTCAACCAACTTCTGCAAAATATAATTGATCTTCGTCAGCAAGAAATGAGCTGACTTAGTCAACCTATCCATTATCACTCAAATCGAATCATTTCCCTTAGCAGTATTTGGCAAACAAGACACAAAGTCCATGGAAATACTATCCCATTTCCACTCAGGAATATTCAACTTTTGCATCAGACCCAATGGCTTCTAATGTTCAATCTCCGACTTCTGACAAGTCAAACAAGCATACAAAAATTCAGTAACTTCCTTTTTCATACCGGGACACCAAAACATGTCTTCAAGTCCTGATACATCCTTATAGTACTAGGATGACTACTTAGTCCACTTTGATGTCCTTCCTCAATAATACTCTTCTTAAGTTCTAGCACATCTGGAACACAAACTCTATTTCTGAACCTCATCACGCCATTTTCATCAACTCAAAATTCACCTCCATTACCTTGGTTAATTCGCAACAACCGGTCCACCAAACTAAGATCATGTTTCTGACTTTCTCTAATCTCTTCAATAATACCACTAGTCAGTTTCAACATCCCCAACTTCACACTGTTAGGATTTTCTTCACACACTAAGCTCATATCTCTGAATTGTTTAATCATTTCCAACTCGCGCACCATAAGCATTATCATATGCAAGGACTTCCTAGTCAAGGCATCTGCCACAACATTTTCTTTACCAGGATGATAAATCGAACAAAAATCACAATCCTTCAACAACTCAAGCCATCTTCTCTGCCTCATATTCAAATCCTTCTCTTCAAATAAGTACTTTAGACTCTTTTAATCACTGAACACCTCCAATATGGAACCAAACATATAATGTCTCCAAATTTTCAACACATACACTACAACTTCCAAGTCTAAGTCATATGTAGGATAATTCCTTTCATGAACTTTCAATTGTCTAGAAGCATAAGCAACAATTAGACCATTCTGCATTAGCACAACACCAAGACTTATCTCTGATGCATCACAATACACTACAATAGATTTGATCGGATTGGGCAAAACAAATACAGGAGAAGTCGTCAACTTCTTCTTTAGTTCCACAAAACTCTTATCACATGAAACATTCCACACATAATCTTGAATCTTTAGAGTCAATTGAGTCAACGGTAATTCCAACTTTGAGAACCCCTTAATAAACCTGTAATAATAACCTACTAAACCAAGAAAAATTTGTATCTCAGTAGAAGACTTCGGAGTTTCCCACTGCAACACATCATCAACCTTAGAAGGATCCATAGAAATTCCATCACTAGAAACCACATGGCCAAGGAAACTCACTTCCTTAAACCATAACTCACACTTTGACAATTTCGCATATAACTTCTTCTCTCTCAACACTTGCAACACAATTCACAAATGCTCATCATACTCTTCTACTGATTGAGAATATATATATGAATATCATCAATGAAGACCACAACAAACTTATCCAAATACGAATAGAAAGTTCGATTCATATACTCCATGAAAACACCTGGAGCATCAGATACACCAAATGGTATTACACTGTACTCATAATGACCATACCTCATTCTAAAAGCCTTCTTTGGAATATCATCTAGTTTAGCACGAATTAGATGATAACCAGACCTAAAATCAATATTGCTAAACACACGAGCACTACCAATTGATCCATCAAATCGTATATTCTTGGAAATGGATACATATTCTTAATAATCACCTTATTCAATTGTCTATAGTCCACACACAACCTCATACTACCATCTTTCCTCTTAACCAACAACATTGGAGCACCCCACAGAGAAATACCTGGTTGAACAAACTTCTTCTCAAGTAATTCTTCCAATTGTTTCTTCAATTCATTCAAATCAGAAGCTAACATCCTATAAGGAGTCATCGACACTATACTCGTACCTTGTACCAACTCTATAGAAAACTCTACCTCACCCTTCAGAGATAAATCACTGATGTCATCTAAAAATACATATGGGAATTTACTTACAATACTTAATTCAAAACTTGAAGCTTCACAATTAACTTGCAGTGACGTGAATATTGAAAACATCATTGCTTCATCTTCTAAGAGTTCCTCCACTTGCTTAGCAGATAAAACCACCAATTCTCCAATATCACAAAACTTAGGAAACCTCAGAGTCTTGTTATAACAGTTGATATGAACATAGTTGAAGTCCAACCAGTTCATTCCAAGGATAACATCAATTTTGTGCAAGGGTAAACACACCAAGTCCATCACAAAACTCTTACCAAAGATAGTTAGAAGACAACTTGAACAAACAAAAGTAGTAGTAACAAAACCCTTCGCAAGAGTATCTATCACCATACTATCCTTCATGGAAGACAATTTAAATCCCAAGATCATGGCACATTCAAGAGAAATAAATGAATGAGTAGAACCAGTATCAATAATAGCAACCAAATCAACATTGTTAATAAGATAAACACTCTGAACCACTACACCTGCTAACCAAAATCTTTTCCAAATGGAAAAAGTGACTCTTTAGACATCAACCTTTTTTGGAACCATCTCGACCCCTCCCAACGTGATTCTTGTGACCACCACCATGTAGCCCCAACAAGTTGTTGCTCTGAGGTAAACCAACCCTTTTGAGTATTTAAATTTTTTGGAGAATGCCAAGAACTGTTTGACTGACGGGGGCTCCAATACTTCTACTGCATCTGGAAGTATCTCTTCTCTTGGGACTCAAGAAGAAGTCCTTGATCATTTCAAAACCATGCTCTTCCATGTTGATTTGATCACCCATTTGGAGGCGTATCCCTCTGATGGTATTAAGATTAACTAAATGCTGAGGAAAGTTGACATTCAAGTCGCTTCTCTTCTAGTCTTGAAATTTATGGTTGAAGCGTCTATCTTCCTTGATCATCTCTTGGTCGAATTGGCTGAAAAGAAAGAGATCTAGGAAATACGCCTTCCCAAATAGAAAGAACACGTTGTTGAATTGGCTTTTGTGAATTCTTCCATGGTTGCTAGTGAATGATTGAAGGAAACTCTTGACACAGAGAGAGAGCAGACTTTAACACTAGGGCCACAAATGTTTTCTAATGGCAATAGAAGAGCATAGTATTGAAACAACAAATTAAAGGTATGGAGAGGAAAATTGATGAAGCAAAGAATTTGCAAGCTGTTGGGTTTCATGCAGCTGAACATGCATTGAATAACAAAGCTTTGGTTGGTGTCGCTCATCTGGAGCGTGTTGGCGTGTTCGATATTGAGCTAGCCGATCTTGACACCTCTATCTCATTAACCAATGCTCGTCTGGAACTCACTCGAGAACACTATATAACCCTCAAGAATAATGTGCCTTTTTAGTCTTTCAATTTTACCTGAAATTTGAATTTGTTCTCTCCATACTTATTTGTAATACTTAGCTTGATTCACATTTCAGGCCCTTTGGTGGCTTCCTTATTATGAAATGAATTTTATCCTTTGTTTATCATAATTTCTTGCAACATAGGCATATACCTCTTCAAGTATTTTCCATTTACTCATAGTACTCGACCTTCTGGCCTAAGCTCCTTAATCTCATAAGCATTGTTAGAAAAAACTTGCACTACTCGACATGGTCCTTCCTAGTTTAATGACCATTTTCCAAGGACTATATCCTTCCTATCCATAGGAAAGATCACTTTCCAAACCATATCTTCAAAGACGAATGCTTTTGCATTCACCCTTTTGTTATAGGCCCTTGCTACTTACTCCTTCTGTCTGAACAAAGTATCTAATGCTGCTAGCATGTGTTCTTCAACATCCACTAATGTATCATACATCATTCCTCAGTAATATTCAGTAGGAATATATTATTGTCTTTGCACTCTGACTAATTGCAGATGAATCTCTACAGGAAACACTGCCTCGTGTCCATAAACTAAGTTGAAAGGTGTTGTGTTAGTCGACTCTTTTGGCGCGTTTCGACATACCCACAATGTCTGGCCCAGAGATACATGCCATCTTCTAAGTTTTTTTCCAACATGTTTTTTGATCAAACTTATAATGTCTTTGTTTTCCTCTTTGAATTTCCCATTTGCCTGGGCGTAATACGACGTTAATGTTAATAATTTTAACCCCATCTCTGTAGTGAACTCAGTTACCTTTCGACCTACGAACACGTTCCCTTGATCTGTTGTTATAATTTATGGTATTCCGAACCTATGTATGATTTGGTTTTGAATGAAGGCCATTACTTCCTCTTGATCCACTTTAACCAAAGTGACGACCTCTACCCATTTTGAAAAATAATCAATACCCACTAAGATATACTTATGGCATTTCGATGAGGCAGGTTTAATTTCTCCTACAATATCCAAAGCCCATCCCCTAAAAGGAAAAGGTTTGACAACATAATGTAATTCTCTAGCCGGTACATGTTGAATTCCAGAACGTTTTTGGCATTCATGGCAGCTTTTGGCGAACTCAATGCAATTTCTTAACATGGTCAGCCAATATACTTCTATTCGACATAACAACCATTTCATTTTTTGTCCTTCCTGATGTGCACCACAAGCTCCACTATGTACTTTAGATGTCGCTACATATGCTTCGTTTTCCCCTAATCTTAACAACACTCCTTCAGGCGTTTTCCTGCACAATTCGTTTCCCACCAACCTATAACTTAACGCCTTTACTGAATTCTTTGTTCTATCGTCCTAACTGGAGTTTTTAAACTAGTTGACTATAGGTTTCCTCCAGTCATTCTCAGCTAACACACCAATGGAAAAACTTCCTCCACCACTTCAAAATTTCCAAAATAATCATAATTCAAGAGATCAGGACTCACTTTAGGCTCTGCCCCCCAAGTTTTTGTCATTTGCGTGTTCTCACACACCAATTTATCTCTAACCTCAATGAAGTCGTATATGCTCTCTTTAGGTACTTTATATCCAAACTATAACTGGGCCATGTCATTCACCTCTTGATTGTTAATACACTTCACATGATTAATCGACATGTTATCTAATTTCTAAAGTAACGACAATGCTTTGGCCACATACATCACCAGATGATCCTTAACGCATTTGTATTCTTTGGTCAACTGTTTCACCACTAACTCTGAATCTCCTTTGATATCAACATCTTCGATTCCAATTTCTAACATAATTTGAAGTCCAATTATTAAAGCTTCGTATTCAACCTCATTATTAGAGCATTCGCCTTTAATCTTATAACGAAATCTAGTTGGAACTCCACCTGGTTATAAAATAAAGATCCCTACTCATGTTCCTTATTTATGTTTAGAACCATAAAAATAGCATTTCCATGACTTAGTGCTTATACGGGCTTCATTGATGTCGACCACAAAATGGTCAACTATAAAGTCTTCAATAATTTTCCCTTTTACAGCTTTTAAAGGAACAGATAATGAAAAGATACATAGCCTATTCGACCCGATTTGCATAAATAAAGTTATCATTTTATCTCAATTATGTTGCATTATGTTGGCTGTTCAAGTGTGTTTTAAGTAATTATTCCATCAAAGAGCTACATGAGAAAATGAGAAGAAATGGAAAAGAAACGGACACAAAATCAGAAAAATAGCAGAAATAACAAACATTTCATATCAGAAGGTTGTGCCCCTCGGCACTCATTCTGTTTTGCCCGACACAAGCTAAAATTGTGTTCCCCTCAGCACACAAGCCATTCCGATCGGCAAAAAGAAAAAAATTTGTCCCCACGACACACATTGCATGCCACTCGGCATAACCTGTTTTCTATTTTGACGCGCAAAGATTTCTCCATGATTCCACACCAACAACATGCATGATATCCTCCTGGTCTTTCTACACACACTGATCTTTTGGAAGCATGGAATTACATTCCTATGTTTTCTGAAAGTAGTTTTGTTATAGATCAGATATATATTAAGAAGGACAGTTATACAAGAGCTCTTTCTCGTCTCTGCTATCTTGTTTTGTTTAATTATTTTGCACTTTTTTCCCCTTCCACGCCACTATTAAGTTTACTAGTTAAGAGCTTTTTTAGAACATAAGAAGATAAAACCTTCACCTAAGCAGCAATAGCTTTCTACACCAGAAAACTATTGTAACATTAATTTTTCTTCATAGCCTTATGAACTTTGTTTTAGTTAATATTTTATTCTACAATCAAATTAGTTTTCCACAAGCAAATCCTGTCGGCATATTATGGAGAATTGCTACAAATACTTAAAGAGTTGCACAATTATGTAATCATTATTTAATTCCAGGTTTCTTTTAGTTTAATTTTATTACTGTTCTTTATTTATCATTCATGTCTAAATCATTATGTGTTTGTTATTACTCTGTATTAGTAACAGATAATATGTCTGACTAATTTACTTGATACCGGTATGTAAGGTCACAAACTGAAGGAGTTTGGAAATAAATTTTCATAAACATTTTATAAGAATACTTTTCTAGTTTGATTTCCAAATTTCAATATAAAACTGTTTTGTTACGAGAGTAAGAAACAAACAAAGGATAAAATAAATAATCACGAGAGTGAGTTTTTAATCGGATAGTGATCATCAAACATTAGTTTTAAATACAGCAAGAGCGATTTACGATTAATTAGAATCTATTAGTTTTCAAAAAGTATTTTTAAATGTTGAATGAAACAATGAGAGTGATCATTAAGTTTAATAATATAGTCCGAATCAACAATCACGAGAGTGTGAGATAAAGATTTTTAAATTGATAGTTTTTACTAAACAGTGTTTTTAATATTCAAAGTTATGCCAATGATTTAATGAATTCCCAAAGTCAGACATATTACATATCGGCGTCCCGTTATTAAATATTTCAATTGAGTCTAACATTATTTTTGGTCTACCCCAAGAACTAAGATTTATTAGCCTTGGCTTTACACAATAGCTTTAGACAACAGTAATTTGATTACCAGTCCCTGTGGGTTCAATATCTTTTAAAACAACGCGATTAAACTATGCACTTGTAGTTAATACACCCGATAGAAGAATGTCATTTGGACTATGCAATGCTCTCGCAACATTCCAAAGATGTATGATGTCAATTTTTGCTGACTTTATAGACGACATCATGGAAGTATTTATGGACAATTTTTATGTTTGTGGATAAAGTTTTGAAGGATGCTTATCGAACTTAGAAATGGTACCTGAACAATGCGTAAATGTGAACCTCGTATTAAATTGGGAAAAATTCCATTTCATGGTCCGACAAGGAATCGTACTTGGACACATAGTATCCGACAAACATATTGAGGTTGACAAATAAAAAATATAAGTTATAGAAAACCTTCAACCTCCTAAAATCGTAAGAGAAATACAAAGTTACTTAGGACACGCCAGTTTCTACCGACGATTCATTAAAGATTTCTCTAAAATTACCACACCTCTAACTGGCCTGTTAATGAAAGACGTTGAATTCAATTTTGATGACAAATGCTTAAAAGAATTCGAACAACTATAAACAACTCTTATTACCCACCTATTATGCAACCACCTGATTAGGGATTACCTTTCGAAATCATATGTGATGCTAGCGACTATGTGTTGCACCCCAAAATTTACCCTCTTAATGTAGACTTATGTTTCACCATAAACATAATATGGCATTGCACTCATACTTTGTGATGGGATCAAGATACGTTGGTCCTAAAGTTGTCTACAAGAGGTGCTAGTTGATAGTGTTGACAATTGGTGTAAGAAGGGATCTCTTTCTCCCAAACTTTGAATTTCTCAAGCCACAATGGGGCCCTCATTTCTCAAGATCTTTTCATCTAGAAGAGGTTTGAAGTTTGTATTGATTTGAAAGAAGAGTCACTCTCCTTTGAGGAACCAGTCAAAATTAGGGTTTGGTCCAAGTTGAAGTAATTGGGGTCTAGATGAGCCAATTTACTAAGCATCATTCTCTTATCATCATTGGAATCAAATTTGTTCAAAGAGTCTCTCATGATGCCTAGTGGAATTAGGATTTTGAAGCTTGATCAGCTATCTCCTAGTATAGGGTACAAAACTAGGGTTTTGGATTTAATATGGATTTCTCTTACTTTTTCACCCAAACTTGTTTCCATGATTCACCACATGTTATAAACCATATGTGATTGAAAAATTAAGGTTCAATTTGGATTGGAAATGTTTCAATTGATCAAAAAGGGAAAATTGGTCATTTTGACCAAAGTCAATAAAATCAAGAGTTGACCAAGTGGACTTTTGGTCAACCATAAATTTAAGCATACTCTTTAAAATTTGAAAAATATTCTAAGTGTCAAGATGACTTCTCTTGGGCAAGTGACACACGTAGTTTCCTCAAACACTTGGCATGTCATTTTGTGGAATCAATTTCTTGTGACACAAGCCTCAATTTGAAAAATCAAAAAGAGGATTTTGTTGCCTTCCATGAGAGCTTCCCATTGAGCCTTGAATCATTCAATTTTGCCAAATTTTGAGTAATTTGTAACACCTCAAAG
Organism: Vicia faba; assembly: GCA_948472305.1. Taxonomy (NCBI): domain Eukaryota; kingdom Viridiplantae; phylum Streptophyta; class Magnoliopsida; order Fabales; family Fabaceae; genus Vicia; species Vicia faba. The sequence continues at coordinate 1,235,654,163 of OX451735.1, forward strand.
TTTGTACCTCAAGGTTGACTTCATGCACACCATGCAAGCCATACGCGCGCGGACCAGGAAAGCCAAATCACACTTTTTCCTCAACTTTGCAACATCATTTCTCCATTAATTCAGCTTCAATTTGAAAAATTCAAGGCCCTATGATTTTCTATATTATGAGAACTTTTGAAAGGCCCCTCAAGCATTAATTTCGCACGATCCAATTTTGAGAAACTTGTTTCACAAGGCAGCTGGTCAGTAGGTTTGCAAAATCCAGTTTTGTGCATATTTGGTTTTGATTCATTACAGGTCACCTTGCATATACCATGCACGAATTACCTCACTCTTTTTTTTTTAAAACAAAATAAGCCAAACAAATACCATTTCATGTGCACATTCATTTTGCTCTCATTTTCCACTTTTAGCAACTTTGCTCATTATCAAATTTGCACACACCATTTACACCTATTACCATATCATCATTTGGATTTTGTCTGATCTTATCCCACCCCTTATTTTCTCACTAAAATGACAATGTAAAGGAAAAACAAAAGAAGAAAACGCATGCTGCATATCTTTTGATTTTTTTCTATTTTTTTTAATATTCATGCTAACGGATTTTTGAGGGCCCAAAAGATCTGGCTACCCTCACTCCAGTTTTTCTATATAAACCCAGAGCCTCACTCTTTCTCTCTCCATGCATTCATTCTCTCAAAATATCAGAAGTTGCTATCTCTCTCTCTCTCAATAAATTTCCTGCTTCAAACTTCTTTATTCTCCATTCCAGAGCTCGATTCATGATCATTTTCACTTCATTGGAGCATTAGAAGAAAGGGACAAGGGTTTTCACTTTATTTTAGAGGCCATAATTAAGTTTACTTCTCAACTCGAAAGGTATTTTCATATCTAGATTTTTCACAATTTTGCTTGTTTCAGGTGATTTAATGCATGTGATCATGTTCATAGCTAGCTAGATCTTACATCTGATGTATAAACTTGTTTGATTTTGAAGCATATACGATTTGGTGAACTTCTGGTTTTTCATGATTTAATTATTTTCTCAATTTTCTTGCTCTGATTTCTACTTCTATGATTGATCATTTTGAATTTTGTGAAAATCATGATGTAGTTGATAGTTTTAACTTTGATTTGTGATTTGAATCATTAATTTTGGTGGAGGAACGAGGCAGAAGTCGCAATTAGAACATAGGTGTCTGAAACTGAGAAAACATGGGTTAGGGCTTGTCTTGAGGAAGAAGATGATGGCGTGGCTGGATCTGATTGGTCCAATGGTTTTTTAATGCAATTTTTCATATTTTTATTTTTAATTATTTTCTCTGATTTTATTCATTGGTCAAAACATTTTCAAAAATTCGAAAAAATTATCATAGGTTGATTTTAATTTCTAGTATTTGTCACATTCATCATAGGTTGATTTTAATTTTCTCTGGTTTTTTAATGCAATTTTTCATATTTTTCTTTTTAATTATTTTCTATGATTTTATTCATTGGTCAAAACATTTTCAAAAATTCAAAAAAATTAACATAAGTTGAGGAGTTGATGTGAATTATCAGGAAGAGTGATTATAGCATAATTGACCAGTTAAGTCACACCCCTTCTAAGATGTCTATCTTGTATTTGTTAATTTATTCAGAACCTCAAATAAATGCTTTGATGAAGTTGTTGAAGAATGTATTCGTGCCGCACGAGATAACAGTCAATCAGTTCGAGAATGTTTGTGCTAACATATCTGCTGGGAACAGTTTGGGCTTCACAGATTTTGATCTTCCTCCAGAAGGGCGAGATCATAACTAAGCATTACATATTTCTATGGAGTGTAGGGGCACTACTCTATCTCGAGTTTTGGTGGATACAAGGTCGTCTTTGGATGTACTACCCAAGTCAGCATTAATGAAAATTGATTATTCCGCTCTGGAGTTACGTCCTAGAGATTTGATGGTAAAAGCCTTTGATGGGTCCCGAAGAGCAGTATTTGGGGAGGTGTAATTACCTATCAAGGTGGGTCCTCGCACCTTCAATGCAACCTTCTTTGTGATGGATATACAACCAGCGTATTGTTGTTTGTTGGGGCGGCTATGGATTCACAAGGCAGGAGCAATCACCTCTACTCTTCACCATAAGCTAAAATATCCTACACAGGGAAAAGTTATAACTGTATGCGGCGAGGAAGAGTATATCGTGAGTCATTTGACATCATTCCGCTATGTTAAAGTCGAAGGTGAAATACACGAGACTCCATTTCAGGCATTTGAGACAGTGCACGCAATCAATTTTTCTCCCCCAGAGAAGAAAAAGAAGCCGAAAACTGTTATTTATTCTCTCAGGGATGTTAGAGTGGTGGTAGAGAACAACAACCCTGAAGGTTGGGGTTGAGTGCTGGATGTTACCCCAAATTTCAACAAATTCAGTCTTGGTTACGTCCCGGGTCAGAAAAATGCATCTTTCAGAGCTTCTGGTTTATCTACTCCTGTGAGATTCTCGTGTCCTAATGCTACTCAAGAAGGATGCACCAATGCAATTGGTGACGATAGGGCTGATGGATACAATATTGAAGATTGGATTCGTCCAACCGTTCTAGGCCAAGCGCTCAAAAACTGGACTTATGTGGATGTTATCCAAGTTTCAAGAGTTGAGGAGTAATTTTTCTTGTTTGCTTTTATTATCATATCATAATCCCTACGCTCTGCCCAAGGTGTAGTGGGTCATTTGTGTAGGGCCACCGTGTTTATTTTCAAAAGTTTGTCATAAATAAAGGACGTTTTTGCATTCAAAATTTTTATTTCGTTCTTTCCTTTTTATTTCTCTTTAAATGGTAATGTTTCCCTTTTCACACACCGTCACTAAAACACCCAAAATATCATTTATGCAGATGCACTTCCACCATGGATTATATTGATAACGACTCTGCTATCACACACTATGACTTTGACAATCTGATTTATCAAGCTGAAGAAGAGGCATATGAGGATTGTGATCTTCTTGAGGAATTAGCAAGATTGTTAAAACAATAAAAGAAGGTTATCCAGCCGAATCAAGAGTCAATTGAGGCGGTGAATATTGGCACAGAAGAGGTGAAAAGAGAGGTCAAGATAGGGGCAGATCTGGAGGAAAGTATGAAGGTTAGATTGATTGTGTTGCTCCGTGAGTATTCTGATATCTTTGTGTGGTCTTATGAAGACATGCTAGGTTTGGATATAGATATTGTGGTGCATCGACTACCGCTCAAAGAAGGTTGCTCCCCTGTCAAGCAAAAGCTTCGAAGAACTCATCCTGAGATGTCCAAGAAGATTAAAGAAGAAGTTCAGAAACAATTGGATGCAAATTTCTTAAAACTCATCAATTATCCACCATGGATTGCAAATATTGTGCCCGTTCCTAAGAAAGACGGTAAGGTCAGGATGTGCGTGGATTATAGGGATTTAAACAGAGCTATCCCTAAGGATGATTTTCCTCTTCCTCATATTGATGTGTTGGTCGACAATACTGCTCACCCTAAAGTGTTTTCCTTCGTGGACGGCTTGGGGAACCTTTTTCTATAAGGTGATGCAATTTTGTTTGAAAAATGATGGGGAAATGTATCAACGTTCCATGGTTACTCTCTTTCATGATATGATTCACAAGGAGATTGAGGTATATGTGGACAATATGTTTGCTAAGTTTGACACGGAAGAGGAACATCCTGTTCATCTGGAGAAGTGGTTCGAGAGATTAAGGAAATTCATGTTGAGGCTGAATCCAAATAAATGCACCTTCAGGGTGAGGTCCGGCAAGTTGTTGGGATTTATTGTAAGTGAAAAAGGAATTGAGTTTAACCCAGCTAAAGTGAAAGCGATACAGGAAATGCCCGAACCAAAAATAGAGAAGGAAGTCTGTGGTTTCTTGGGGAGGTTAAACTACATTTCTAGATTTATTTCTCATCTCACGGCCATAGGAGAACCTTTATTCATATTGTTTAAGATAAATCAGACAGTAAGTTGGAATGAAGATTTTCAGAAGGCATTTGACAAAATAAAGGAGTATCTGCAGGAACCCCCGATACTCATGCCGTCGGTGGAAGGAAAGCTGCTAATCATGTATTTAACTATGTTAGAAAACTCTATGGGTTGTGTCCTTGGTCAGCATGACGAGACAGGGAAGAAAGAACAAGCCATTTATTACTTGAGTAAGAAGGTTATGGAATGCGAGTCAAGGTATTCATTGCTGGAAAAGACTTGTTGTGCACTTGCTTAGGCTTCCAGACGCTTAAGACAATACATGTTAACTCACACCACCTACCTAATATCCAAGATGGATCCAATCAAGCACATTTTTGAGAAGCCGAAACTTACAGGTAGGGTAGCCCGTTGGCAGATGATACTCACTGAATATGATATCCAGTACACTATGCAAAAGGCGATCAAAGGTAGTATATTGGCCGATCATCTTGCTCATTATCCAATGGACGATTATGAAACAATGAAGTTTGATTTTCCAGATGAGGAAATAGTGTATATTCAATATTGTAATATACCGGGCCCAGATGAAGGATCCGATCCAGGATTGCATTGGACACTTGTGTTGATGGAGCCTCCAATGCCATGGCCAATGGCGTCAGAGCTGTTATTACTTCCCCTGAAGGATTCCACATTCCTTTCACATCTCGTATTTGCTTCGATTGTACTAACAATATGGCCGAATATGAAGCTTTCATTTATGGCATTGAAGCAGCAATCAACCTGCGGATGAAATATTTGAAAGTTTACGGGGATTCCAATCTTGTTATAAGCCAGATTAATGGAGATTGGGAGACTCGTCATCAGAACCTGATTCCCTATCGCGAGCATGTTATGAGGTTGATTTCGTACTTCGAAGAGATCACATTCGAATACATTTCTAGAGAAGAGAACAATCTAGCTGATGCACTGGCAACTTTGTCTTCCATGTTCAAAGTTAAGTGGGCTAATGAAGCACCTTCTATTACCATCAGAAGGTTGGATGAGCCAGCTTTTTGCTTTGAAGATAATTTGGAATCAGACGATAAACCATGGTTTTATGATGTCAAAAGATTTATTGAAACGCAAGAGTACCCTGAAGAGGCGTCCGTCACAGATAATAAGTTCTTGAGAATATTTTCGGTCAAGTTCTTTCTCAATGGTGGTGTGTTGTATAAGAGGCATCATGATGGTTTATTGCTCAGATGCGTTGACAAAAGAGAAGCAACTAGAATTATTGAATAGATACATGAGGGTGACTTCGGGCCCACTCCAGTGGACATACCATGGCCAAAAACATTTTGCGAGCTGGTTATTATTGGTCCACCATGGAAATGGACTGTTACAATCATGCGTAGATTTGCCACAAATGTCAAGTCTATGCTGATAAGGTGCATGTGCCGCCCGTACCACTGAATGTCTTGAACTCCCCATGGCCGTTTGCGATGCAGGGAATCGATATGATTGGTAAGATCGAACCGACTGCATCCAACGAACACCGTTTCATTCTGGTTGCCATCAATTTTTTTACTAAATGGGTTTAAGCTGCATCCTATGCCAATGTCACCAAGCAAGTGGTAACTCGGTTCATTAAGCACAATATTATCTATCGTTATGGAGTGCCTGAAAAGATCATTACTGACAACGGGTCCAATTTGAATAACAAGATAATGAAGGAGCTTTGTGAGTCCTTCAAAATCAAGCATCATAACTTTTCCCCGTATCGGCCGAAGATGAATGGCACTGTTGAAGCGGCCAATAAGAACATAAAGAAGATTGTATAGAAGATGGTAGTAACCTATAAAGATTGGCACGAGATGATGCCCTTTGCTCTACATGGTTATCGTACCACTGTGCGTGCTTCGATTGGGGAAACCCCATTTTCTCTGGTTTACGGCATGGAAGCAGTGTTTCCTATAGAAGTCGAGATTCCTTCTCTTAGGATCATGAAGGATGTTGAGCTTGATGAAAGTTAGTGGGTACAGAATCGGCTGGATCAGTTAGAACTCATTAATGAGAAGAGGTTTACAGTTGTGTGTCATGGTCAGGTATATCAATAAAGGATGAGGAAAGCTTTTGACAAAAAGGTGCGGCCCCAAAATTAAAAGCCAGTGGACCTTGTGCTTAAGAGGATAATTCTTCCCCAAGGGGATCCTAGAGGCAAGTGGGCTCCGACTTATGAAGGACCATTCGTGGTCAAAAAAGTTTCCTCGGGTGGAGCGATAATGCTCGCAACCATGAATGGAGAATACTTTCCTCTTCCTATAAATGTTGACGTAGTCAAAAAGTACTTTGCATAAAAAATAAAATAAAAAGAACCCCGCTAAGTTGAAAACCCAAAAGGGCAGCTTAGGCAAAAAAAGGGTGTCCTGGTGAATCGAAAACTCGAAAGGGCGATTCAGGCAAAAGTTAGGGACTTAAAGAAAATGACTATGCTCAACATGATTTCCTTTGTTTCTCTCTTTCAGTCACCTGGCAGAGGTTCGGAGCCAATCCAAGACGTTTGTGTCAAAAGTAGGAAGACGAAGGCGTTAAAGTCATAAGAGTTATAGCAGAGTCGAAACTTGATAGATATTCGTATTTGCATTTCCATTTGTAAACACTCATTTGTTTTGATTTTGCATTTAGCTACTCCCTAATGTAAATTACTTTTTCACAGGATGATTTCTCAAAATCAATAAAAGATCCTCTCTTATATGTTCACATAAATTCCTTTTTAGTGTTATGTTTGCAAAAATGTCCAATATTTTGATAAGCATGTGCATATGAACATTGTTGGACCTACATAAACATGATAATCTAAGTTATATTCGCTTGAAATACCGATAATGATTACAACTGTCATGTTATGCAAGGGGCATGATAATTTTTCTTCTTGTTGATACTTAGCTACTTTTCTTGTGGATATTTTGCTAAGCCGTTTCATGACCCTGTACTTGGGACAAAGGTTTACCTCTACCTTTTTGAATGCTCATTTCTTCGGAAAGACACAAAGAAAACTATTTGCAACTTCCTTTCATAATAAAGTGATCATGTGTCAGGATAGTGCCAAGTTTTTGGTACATTGACAAGTCCGAATAGAGACGATTATCTTACAGGGTGGCATTTTTTCTCTTCTGTACTTTCATGTGTATTTTGATTGACTGATTTAACATTGGCTGCATGCAAGAACTTTTTTATTTTTGAATGTCAATCCCGATGCGCTGAATATGTTTGCCTTGACATTTTTTTTGTGTTTACTTAAACCGTTCATTATCATTCTTTAAATGATTTTCTGGCATTTTGATACCAATTGCACCAACTCTTTTACCTAGTCAAAAGATTGGAGGAAGGGCGATATATCTGATTGTATGTTTTTGAGTAGAACCTTGTTGACGATGTACAGGCCTTATTTCAATCCCCAAACACCAGAGATATAAGGGAGATAGACCCTCGTTAACCCCTCTGAGCCTTCGAAGTAGGAGTTTCTTTTCTGTTCGAAAAAAAAACCTTATTTTTAAACCCGGGGCAGGATAGAAGTTCAGATAATTTGATCAAGCATTCAAATTTCAGATGGAGCGTCCCATTTAAGGATCACAACCTTTTATCCCTCGCATTATGAGGTCGGAAAATGTCAAAACAATAATAGTTATTTCCCCAGTGCAAAGAAAAAACACAACAAAAAAAATCATGAGGTCGAGATAGAATCGATAAACCAATGGTTATCCCTCGCCGACCAAGGAATGGGGCAGTCGCTTTTCTTCAAAAAAAAAAGTTCAAAGACTTAGGTTCACAAGACTTGTTCAAAAAGGAAAGTATGAATAAAAAAAAGAAACAAAAAAATCCCCGCTAAGTCAAAACTTGAAAACAAGTCTCTTAGGAAAAAGTTAGGGAAAGAAAAAGAGGAGGAACTTGAAAATCCTAAAAGGCAGGAAAGGATTATCCAATGAAAATCCTCATCAAAATAAAAGTCGTATAATCGAATACCCAAAAAAAAGATAAAAAAAAACAAGAGTTAAAGTGATTGTCGTGTCAAAGTAATTGTTGAGATTCCTCAATCATTATAGCCTCTTTTGAGAGATGAGTACTCTCATCAAGTTACCTGAACATAGCACTGGAGAACATCATGGAGAATGGGTGGGCACCAAATAATTTCTAGCCTTAAAAATCTTTTTTTTTTCAAAAACTCGAGAACCATGCCATGTTACAACCCTCAAAAGTACTAACTGAAACATGGGTTTAGCTCGAAAGCATACTACAACAGGATAGTGCTTCCTAAACATGTGTTACATATATATGTTGGTATCTTATCGCCTGCATCATGTTTGTTTTAAAGAAAAAAAAAGTTTTTGAAATTATGTACTCTAACTAGTGATTGACTCACGACAGGTGTGCAACATCGTTTTTATTCAAGGTTTTCAATTTCAAGGTTTACGTAATTATCGCGTCAGGGGTTGTCATTCCCATAATAAATATCCTTCTGCATACAAAACAATTATTTGACATTAAAAAAAAGAGCTTACACAATAAACATCGGTAAAGATCTTAATGTTGTCAGGAGGGCAAGATTTGGGCTTTTCTGTTGGACAGAGGCCATTCGTGGCTTGGAAAGGAGCTTTCCCTATCCCCAGTGAAGTTTCACTTCCTCAGCAGAGTTTGATTGCCCCAGAAATCTTTTTCAAGAAAAAGGCTTCGTTCTTAGACTCCAAGTTTTAAGATGTCGCATATCCCTAGTGGAGTTGTTTAAATAGGGACTAACATTCTGAAGAATTTTCAATTCTCCAGCAGAGTTTCCAATTAGAGATTTATCGTCCTGACCTTTCATCTCCTGGCTAATCTGTTGCTTAGGGCATCCCTATGATAGGATATTTCCTTATCTCCAGTAAAGTCGATATTGTGTGACTATCTGCATGATCCATCAAATGGTTGCATTCCAAAAGGTCAAAAATCTCCAACAAAGTGCTCTTCGACATAGTTTTCTTTTCCCAGTGAAGTCCCGTTTCCTTAACAGAGTTTTGTTCCCCCTGCAAAGGTTTTAACCCCTCACGTCTGGTTTGTTATCTTGGTGTCATCCTCAACGCGGTTGTGCGCTGTCTTTTCCAAAGATTACAGTCTTGCCCTGATCTTTTTGCAATGTCCAATATTCATTTGGTTTCCCTCTCCAGAAGCTACAATGTTGATCTGATCTTCTCTAGGAGTTAGCAATTATTTTTGCAACTCCTCTCTGTTTCTACGGGTTACTCATTTGTTAGTCCCCGTAGAGTCTTATCTTCTAAAGGGTTTCTCTCTGATGTTTCCTTGTATCTTCTTTTCTACAGCAGATTTTATAATTTATTTTTGCTAGTCTTGTCAGATTCTGACTTCTAGGTTGTTGGCTTCTCGTTTGGCCATTCCCCACTGAAATGCTTAAACATGCATCATTACATTGCATCTACCAAAACGCGTAGCATTTCCATTATATGGAGCATTACGCTATATATAAAATAAATTCAAACATGCATCAGAACATAAGCCATTATTGTTTCTATTTATCCCCAGTGATTTGCTAATTCTACAAGCTTATTCCCAGCGAGGTCTTTTTCCTCATTATCTCAAGTTTCACCCCATAATAAACATCCTCTTGATGTTAATCATTTGACTGGTTGAGTGTCCACTCTTGATTGTAGTTCAGTATTTCCCTGGCACAGTCTTCTCCGGTCTTCACTACCTTCGTCGGTTCATTTCAATGTCTATTGATATACCTTTTGAATACCAAGTTCTCCTTGGTTATTCACTTTCAGCAGGTTTTTATGTGTACGCCCTAATCTCCTTGCTTTGGGTCAAGCTCGGAGTTTCGTCTCCTCACCCGCGCATGAAATCCAGTTTTGTCCTGGTACTAATCTAGTTTAGTTTTGCCTAACTAGTCATACCTTGGACCCTTTGACGGTGTTCGTTTACCGAGTGCAGTGTTCATGTTGCATCCCTGGTTGAAATCAGTCTCTTTTGTTCCTTGGATTCTCCTATCAGTATTCATTAATGTTATCCATTGATCTGAGGCCAGCAGGTGCTCTGAGAAACATGCGCTCTCATCACTTTTCTTTGGGGCGAGTTTCGACCTCGTCGCCTGTGCATGAAATCCAGTTTCATCCTGGTACTCATCTAGTTTAGTTTCTTCTAACTAGTTAACGAGTCGAGTTTCGTCTCGTTTTTGCTTTCATACATTGGACCCTTTAATGGTGTTCGTTTACCAAGTTCAGTGTTCGTGTTGCATCCCTGGTTGAAATCAGTCTCTTTTGTTCCTTGGATTCTTTTATCAGTATTCGTCACTGTTATCCATTATTCTGAGACCGGCAGATACTCTGAAAAACATGCACTCTTACCACTCTTGCTAAGGGTCGAGTTTCACCTCGTTACCCGTGCGTGAAATCCAGTTCCGTCTTAGTACTCATCTATTTTAGTTTCACCTAACTAGTTTTTTGGGTCGAGTTTCGTCTCGTTTTGTTACTCAGTCTAGGGATTCTTTCATTTCCTTCAAACTGTCTATCTTAGGTTGAGATTTGCAGGTGCCCCTAGAATCACGCACTCTAGTCACTTTGCCCTACGTACTTTTTCTTTTCCAGATTCTAGTCTCGCCTATTCTCTATGGTTGGAAGTCCAGCTTTGCCCTGGTACATTATATTATGAAGTTTAGTTTCGTCTACTCTTCTATGCTTTAGTTCTGATTCAACTTTATTAATATCTGTGTCACAACTTCATTCTGATGCATGTGTTGGGAGGTCTAATGTTCATTAAACACCTTGTTTCCTAAATCCAATTTCGTTTGGTATCTTTTTAATCCCGCGCTTGCTGGTTTTCTTTGTCTTTGGGGGTTCTACTTTTTCTTCAAGAGTGTAAATTTTCGGGGTTTTTTGTATTCAATCATCTTTAACTCTGAAAGCTCAAAAGTTATCACTTTTCCCGCTTATCCAGTTAAAGATAATTTAATAGGGGCAGCTGTTGCACCCCAAAATTTACCCTCTTGATGTAGACTTATGTTTCATCATAAACATCATATCGCATTGCACTCATACTTTGTGATGGGATCAAGATAATTTGGTCCTCAAGTTGTCTACAAGAGGTGCTAGTTGATAGTGTTGACAATTGGTGTAAGAAGGGATCTCTTTCTCCCAAACTTTGAATTTCTCAAGCCACAAGGGGCCCTCACGTCTCAAGATCTTTTCATCTAGCATGGGTTTGAAGTTTGTATTGATTTGAAAGAAGAATCACTCTCCTTTTAGGAACCAGTCAAAATTAGGGTTTGGTCCAAGTTGAAGTAATTGGGGTCTAGATGAGCCAGTTCATGAAGCATCATTCTCTTATCATCATTGGAATCAAATTTGTTCAAATAGTCTCTCATGAATCCCAGTGGAATTAGGGTTTTAAAGCTTGATCAACTATCTCCTAGTACAAGGTACAAAACTTGGGTTTTGGATTTAATCTGGATTTCTCTGACTTTTTCACCCAAACTTGTTTCCATGATTCACCACATGTTATTAAGCATCTGTGATTGAAAAATTGAGGTTCAATTTGGATTGGAAATGGTTCAACTGATCAAAAGGGGAAATTGGTCATTTTGACCAAAGTTAATAAAATCAGGAGTTGACCAAGTGGACTTTTGGTCAACCATCAATTTAAGCATCCTCTTTTCATATTCCATACCTAAATTCATCTTTGAATCATGAGAAGTGGTGAATTTGAGTGTAACTTGTTCAAGAAGTAACTTAAAAATTTAAAAATATTATAAGTGTCAAGATGACTTCTCTTTGGCAAGTGACGCGCGTAATTTCATCAAACACTTGGCATGCCATTTTGTGGAATCAATTTCTTGTGACACAAGCCTCAATTTGAAAAATCAAAAGGAGGATTTTTTTTGCCTTCCATGAGAGCTTCCCATTGAGCCTTGAATCATTCAATTTGGCCAAAGTTTGAGTAAGTTGCAACACCTCAAAGTTGGTACCTCAAGGCTGACTTCATGCACACCATGCAAGCCAGACGCGCGCGCGGACATGAAAAGCTAAATCACACGTTTTCCTCAACTTTGCAACATCATTTCTCCATCAATTCAGCTTCAATTTGAAAAATTCAAGGCCCTATGATGTTCTATATTATGAGAACTTTTGAAAGGCCCCTCAAGCATTAATTTCACACGAGCCAATTTTGAGAAACTTGTTTCACAAGGCAGCTGGTCAATAGGTTTGCAAAATCTAGTTTTGTGCATATTTGGTTTTGATTCATTACAGGTCACCTTGCATATACCATGCACGAGTTACCTCACTCTTTTTTTAACCAAAATAAGCCAAACAAATACCATTTCCTGTGCACATTTATTTTGCTCTCATTTTACACTTTTAGCAACTTTTCTCATTTTCAAATTTGCGCACACCATTTACACTTCTTGCCATCTGATCATTTGGATTTTGTATGATCTTATCCCACCCCTTATTTTCTCACTAAAACGACAATGTAAAGGCAAAACAAAAGAAGAAAATGCATGCTTCATATTTTCTGATTTTTTTTCTTCTAATTTTTTTAATATTCATGCTAATGGGTTTTTGAGGGCCCAAAAGACCTGGCTACCCTCACTCCAGTTGTTCTATATAAACCCAGAGCCTCACTCTTTCTCTTTCCACGCATTCATTCTCTCAAAAGATCAAAAGTTGTTATCACTCTCTCTCAAAAGTTTTTTTGCTTCGAAGTTTCTTTATTCTCCATTCCAGAGCTCGATTGATGATCATTTTCACTTCATTGGAGCATTAGAAGCAAGGCACAAGGGTTTTCACTTTATTTCAGAGGCCATAGTTGAGTTTACTTCTCAACTTGAAAGGTATTTTCAGATCTTGATTCTTCATAATTTTTCTTGTTTCAGGTGATTTAAAGCATGTGATCATGTTCATAACTGGCCAGATCTTACATCTGATGTATAAACTTGTTTGATTTTAAAGCATATACGATTTGGTAAACTTCTGGTTTTTCACGATTTAATGATTTTCTCAATTTTCTTGCTCTGATTTCTACTTCTATGATCGATCATTTTGAATTTTGTGAAAAGCATGATGTAGTTGATAGTTTGAACTTTGATTTGTGATTTGAATCATTAATTTTGGTGTAGGAATGAGGCAGAAATCGCAAGTAGAACATCGGTGTCTGAAACTGAGAAAATGCATGTTAGGGCTTGTCTTGAGGAAGAAGATGATGGTGTGGCTAGATCTGATTGGTCCATTGGTTTTTTAATGCAATTTTTCATATTTTTCATTTTAATTATTTTCTCTGATTTTATTCATTGGTCAAAACATTTTCAAAAATTCTAAAAAAAATTACCATAGGTTGACTTTAATTTCTAGTATTTGTCATATTTTTTCTAGAATTTTTATAAAATTCATTTGATTGGTGAAAAAAATTAGTGGATTAATTAATTGTTTTTTTGCTTACTTTTCTTATTTAATTTTTTTTTCTGACCTTTCCTTCACAAAAAAATTATTCCAAAAATATTCTAAGCATTTTAATTAGTCTATTTTGAGTTTTTGAATTTTATTTCAGAATTTCACTTTTTTTGGTTAGTAAAATATTTTTTGTCATTTAATTGATTATTAGGTTTTTTTTACAATTAATTTGATCATTCACCATGGTACAAAAAATTCACCAAAAAATATCATAGGCCTTTTTAATATTATATTTGTGACTTATGAATTTTATTTCATCTTTTTAGCAACTTTGGTCAAACATATAATTTCTAGGTTTTAATTAGGGGTAATTAATCAAAATTCTCATGTTTTGTTTTATTTTCCGATTTTCCTTTAATAATAAAATACCAAAAAACCATTTCTGACCTTTTAAGGCTTGTGGATGGATCCTTGAATTTTGTTGGAATTTTATCCTATGTCTTCCATTTATTTTGAAAATTGAACATAAATCTTGTGGATTTGTTGATTTTGCTTGCTTAAGTCACAAGTTAGGTTCCATTGACCAATCTCCCTTGACTTCTAGGTAGATTCCTGTTTAGGTTAGGATAGGATGACATCTTAGAGCTTTAGAATTAATTTTTCTAAGTTTTAGGAGTTGATTTGATATTTTTCCCCATTTAATCAAATTAGGGTTTCTAATTAGAGGCCTACCTAGGATAAACTAACTTGTATGATTAAGTTTTCCACATGAACCTTGATAATTTTGAATTTAGTATGATGCCCCTGACTTCTTGACATCCTTTGAATCTTGAAATATTTTTTGTCTTATTTTTTCAAATCTTATTTCTATTTTTGATTCAATCATCTTTCTCATATATGCTTATGTGGTCTTCTGTACTAGAGGTAAAGGGAATGCACTTGTGCAACCCATGGGGGATCACACTCTTTTCTTTTTATCATTATCTCCCCTGTTTTATAGACTTAAGTACATCTTTGATCCATTCAAGTTCTCATCACATGCTTGTCTTATCAATTTTGTTTGATAACCATTTGTGAACGTGGTCTGAAGGATACTTATGTGCTTTGTCTATTGGATGCATTTGGAGTACATTTTTTTGGATTGAATTGTTCGTGATTTTGACTTTTTGTAGATTACATGGTTCCATTCAAATCTCCTTTGATCCTTGGTTAACATTTCATTATTAATTCAACATGGTGACGAGAAAGGGGCAATAGTCAGCTAGTTTTGACCTAGTTATTATCTGTGCTTAATTGAGGGATCTTATACCAACCTCCTTGATGTTTTGACATCATATCTTATTGCCTTTTTTAGTCATCATTCATCCCTTATGTGATTCATCATTTTATCTGTGAGAACACTAATTTGTCTGTTGTATGTGCGAGGTACTTTGAGAAAAGTTTTCCATTAATTGACTTGAGGTTGCAGTGTTCCACTTTATTTGTGGAACACAATTGGCTATGCTTTCACCATTCTTGTGCTTGACACATTTCATAGTCTTTACAGGATATATGCGTAATTATGATTGTTGTACATCACTTGGGGGATATGGCCATATTTGAAAGCCTCCGTGCTTACATTTTGATGGCATAATTTCTGACTTGATTTATCTACTGATGCTAGCTTTCTTGAAGTTCTCTGGGTTTCTTTTTCTTCTCGCTCAATTGCTACGGATAGTTATCCGTTTGGTATTGCACTATTTCCTTTTTTATTGTTTCTGTTCTTTGTAGCTTTCTATTGCATGATGGGACCTCTGTTGCTGATATATGTCAAGAGGCCCTCTGATTTCTTTAAAGACTTATAACAGGCATTATGCACTTTATTGTTATATATGTTGTGTTTGTGTTTATTTCTTTAATTGTTGATCGATGAGTCACTCAATTTAGAAATTGAGATCACGACTTCGCTCTTAGTGCATGTTCCCTATAGTATTGTTATTGCTTTCTAGAATTATTGATCGATGAGTCACTCAATTTAGAAATTAAGATCACGACTTCGCTCTCAGTGCATGTTCCCTATAGGATTGCTTTTGATTTCTTTAATTGTTGATCGATGAGTCACTCAATTTAGAAATTGAGATCACGACTTCACTCTCATTTCTTGTTCCCCATAGGATAGTTTTGTTAGACTTCCTTAGGTATGATAACCTAGATAGTATCTCAAGGTTTGCTCTTTTGAGCTTTCTGGTCTGTTTTCTTGATTTCATCTTTGTGTGTATTTTGAGATGGCAAACCCTCACCATGCTCCCTTAGGATTGCTCATGTAGGTTTATTCCTCGAGTTAGACTTTAGGATAGGAATCCATGCATGCTAACTTAGGGTAGAAAATTCCTTCTTTCATCCTCAACGTTACGCTCAACCATTGTATGATAACATTAGGGCTAGAGATTAGGATAGTCTCCCTTAGCTGTTTTATTTTTCTTTTCATATTGCATGTTAAAACTTTTTCTTGGCAAATCATAAAACATCTCTAATAAACTTAAATCCTTATTCAAGGTAAAAAATACAAACCAATCTTAATTTCTTGTGCGCCTTCCTGTTTTATCTTAAACTTTGTCAGATTTATGTTTTGCCATTACCATGACATGTTGTTATCTTTTAGCCTATGTTTCGCCATCGCATATTTGTTTGAAGCCGATGTTTCGCCATCGCACATGTTTTTTATCCTACTTTGATTCTTAATATCATTGTTAGGTGTGATGTTTTGTTCTCTGGTTTATTGATGTTTCGCCATCTTTGCCATTTTGTCATCTCTTAGTCGATGCTTCGCCATCACATATTTGTTTGAAGTTGATGTTTCGCCATCGCATATGATTGTTATCCTACTTTGATTCTCCATATTATAGTAGGTGTGATGTTTTATCATTCGGTTTATTAATGTTTTTCCATCCTTACCATGACACCCTGTTATCTTTTAGCCGATGCTTCGCCATTGCATATTTGTTTGAAGCTGATGTTTCGCCATCGCACATGTTTGTTATCCTACTTTGATTCTCAATATCATAGTAGGTGTGATGTTTTATCATCTGGTTTATTGATGTTTCGCCATCTTTGCCATGTTATCTTCATATCTTACCCGATGTTTTCTCCATCGCACATTTTGTTTGCCGATGTTTTGCCATCGCACATATTTGTTATCCTACTTTGATTCTCAATACCATAGTAGGTGTGATGTTTTATCATCTGGTTTATTGATGTTTCTCCATCTTTGCCATGTTATCTTCATACCTCTTAGCCGATGTTTCACCATCGCACATTCTTTTAGCCGATGTTTCGCCATCACACATGTTTGTTATCCTACTTTGATCCTCGATATCATTGTTAGGCGTGATGTTTTGTCATCTGGTTTATTGATGTTTCGGCATCTTAGCCATTTTATCTTCCTATCTCTTAGCCGATGTTTCGCCAACGCACATTCTTTTATCCGGTGTTTCGCCATCGCACATGTTTGTTATCCTACTTTGATTTTCAATATCATTGTTAGGTGTAATGTTCATCATCTTGTCTGATATTTTGCTATCATGCTGGCGTTTTATCACCTTGTCTGAGTTTGTGTTGCAATGCGATGTCTTGTCATATCTTCTTGCGATTTGTATCATCATTATTGACATTTTTGTTGTTCTATCTAATGTTTTTCCATTTTGATTGTTGCTTTTATCTTCTTAACTAAAAAACACAAACCAACAAAAATATATGAGCCGAACTACATCTGCTCTAATTCCTTAAAAGGGATACGTAGGCATTGGGGTAGGGCCCGAGCGAGCATAAATTTTATTTTCCCTACATTATTTTCTCTTTTCTTTTGCATGCATTCCCTGTACAACTTAGATATATATTTTTACATACCCTTAGATTAGACAACAAGAGTGGATTTCATAGAGTACTACGGGCGTGTGGGATGCTAATACCTTCCTCTCCCATAACAGACTCCCTTACCCGATCTCTCGATTGCAAGACCGTGATTTCACCCTCTTCATGTTTTCTCGATGTTTACCTTTCCCTTCTTGCGGGATAAAATACGTTCAGTGGCAACTTCATTGATTTTATATCAGATGAAGGCTCGGCCAGGTTGTTTCACTATGTTGTAAGCGCAGTCTTAGGAAAACGAAAAGATAAAAAGTTTTATGTGATCTATTACGACAGTAGAACCTTAGATCCCACGTAGATGAACTACACCACAAATGAAAAGGAACTTTTGGTTATCGTCTTCGCTCTAGATAAATTATATTCTTACCTAGTAGGAGCAAAGATAACTATCTATACTAATCATGTTGCGATTAGATACCTATTAAGAAAAAAGGATGCCAAGCTAAGATTACTCAGACGGATCTTACTCCTACAAGAGTTCAATTTAGAAATCAAAGACAAAAAAGGCACTGAAAATGTAGTAGTCAATCACTTATCTAAAATGGAAAGCATTAAGCCTGAACGAGTACCTATCAACGATAATTTTCCTTATGAATAACTCATAGCCCAGTTAGAAAACAACACTATTGAATGCCTCATAACCATTAACAGTAAGAACATGCTGCCATGGTACGCCGACTTTGTTAACTATTTGGCTGCTGGAGTGCTTCCATCGGATCTAACCTATCAACAAAAGAAGAAGTTCTTCCACGATCTTAAAGAATATTATTGGGATGAACCTATGCTATTTAAAAGAGGCGTCAATGGTATTTTCCATTGATGTGCCCTGGAAGATGAAATAGAAGAAATAATTTCCCATTGTCGTGCTACTCCCTATGATGGACATGCAAGCACTTCAGAGACTTGCGCTAAGATTTTACAAGCTCACCTCTATTGTTCTAACTTATGAAAAGATGTTCATATTATAGTCATAAACTACGACCGATGCCAGCACACTAGTAACATCTCCAGACGCGACGAGATGCCTAAAAAGGGCATTTTAGAAGTAGAAGTCTTTGATGTGTGGGAAATTAGTTTCATGGGACCTTTCCCATCCTCTTTTGGAAATAAATACATACTCGTTGTTATAGATTACGTATCAAAATGGGTTGAGGTTGTAACCTCTCTAACAAACGATGCACGAGTAGTAATCAGGCTTTTTAAAAATATAATTTTTCTTAGATTCTGTGTACCAAGACTTGTCATTAGTGATGGAGGTTCTCATTTCATTTCGAAAGTCTTTGAAAAACTATTAGTGAAATATGGATTTTGACACCGTGTAGCAACACCATAGCATCCCCAAACAAGTGGACAAGTAGAAGTCTCCAACAGAGAGATTAAGCAAATCTTAGAAAAAATAGTTGCCACTTATAGGAAAGGTTGGTCGTCCAGATTACACGAAGCGCTGTGGGCATATAGAACAACTTATAAGACACCCTTAGGAACAACACTTTCCAAACTAGTTTATGGAAAAATTGTGTCATCTGCCGGTAGAACTAGAACATAAAGCTTATTGATCAATCAAAACCCTCAACTTAAGTTACACTACCGCGGGTGAAAAGTGAATCCTAGATATCCATGAGTTAGAAGAACTTAGACTAGATGCATATGAAAATGCCAGGATCTATAAAGAAAGAACAAAGAACTTGCACGACAAACGCATCTCTGGAAAGCAGTTCAATGAAGGCGACATAGTGCTCCATTTTAATTCTAGACTTAAACTGTTCCCAAGAAAACTTCGTTCTAGGTGGTCCGGTCCGTTTGAAATAAATAACTTTTTTCCAAGTGGAGCTATTGGAGTTAAAGGGAAATCTAGCGAACCGTTTATCATAAATGGGCAGTGTTTAAAGCAATATCATTGTATAGAAAATAGATACTATTCTTTTAGTTTCCATCTCACAAAGCTACCCGCTCACTCCAAGATCTGATCAACTATTAAAATTATGTCAAGCTTGCTACGTAAAACAAAGCACTTGGTGGGAGACAAACCACTTTCTAGTCTTTTATCTAACTTTACTAATTTCTTGATATTTGCATTTTCTTACTTTTCTTTCTTTTTTCTTTTCATTATAGTTTTGCAGTATAGTTCTCTAGCGTTAACCAGTACTAACTTAATTAAATTGTCAACTTACTTACAGGATAAATTAATTTTTAGCTAACCATACTAACTACGATGCAAGAAGTTGGCACCATGAACGTAGCTTTCAGGGGAAAAACCCAGAGGAGGCATGTCGAGACACTGGCCGCAAGGGAAATGACACTGACTTTTTATCCGGATGGCCCTGCCATGACCACTTTAGGCATTAGAGACAGTGTAATGTATTTTCTAAACCAAGTAGGTTGGGATGCTTATCCTTTGAGAAGAAGATTTAGTTCTTAAAGAAAGTTGACCTTAGAATTCCTAAGCTCACTGATCTTTTTTCCTAACCATGGTTTAGGATTCAATAAAGGCCTAACCACTTTTAGAATGTTCGATATAGAATACCGTTACAATAACCGTGAACTTGCTAACCTATTAGGATTTCCTAGTGGCCCGCATGTTTTTACTTGTACCCAAGAGGACCTTCTTATGGATAGTGAACTGGGATACTTCTGGGATATTATAACCAGAGACATCAACCCTTAGCCTGATAACATGTTTTCTAAAAGTATTCATAACCCTGCTATCCTCTACTTCCATAAGTTCCTAGCCCACACCCTTTATGGAAAACCGCAAAACATTATTTGTGTCCAGAGATGAGATCTTCATTATGTATTGTGCCTCTAGAAACTGCCCCGTTAATGTCGCTACCTATATGATAGCGAATTTTGACCATATTTCTCAAACTGATCATGCACCTACCTTGGTGGGAGGTCTAGTGACCATGATAACAAAGGCTATTGGAATGCGTCAACCACTTTTAGGACTCCGCCCTCTAGGTGAATTCCAACCCATGGATATATAGTTTTGTTTCAACACCTGTGTAATCAGAAATCTAGGCCCCGATGAATTTGAGCTTCTAATCAAAAATCAGGTAATGCAACTTCTCACCCTACCTAATCCAAGAACATGTATTCATAACCGAAACAACTAGCTTTTTGATTCGGAACCACAACAAACTTCACCTCCCGTTTCTCGCGAAACACCTCAAATTTACGACCACAGTGATATTTTTCTTTTTGATAATGAACCAGATCCCGAAACGCCACCTTTTTATCACCATTTTGCACCCATTGAGAAACCTAGAACTTCGTGTGCTTCCTTTTTCTCTAGTTGCCTCGGCACCTCCCTCTACTGATCATGATACTACCTTACTTACTGTGCCAAATAAGTTAAACTACTTAAGGGAAGAATTCACCAAACTGTGCGTAGAGTTTCATGATTTTATGGATTTAGTAACTGAGAAAGTGGACCATAATTTCCAGCATATCTACTCCTCATCTATCAATGCTAACAGTATTGGCTGACATAGCTTGACATTTTGCAATTTCTAGATTTTACTATTTTCCTGTCTTACTTTATGTTTACTTTCTGTTTTATGTTTCTTAGACCACTGTTTGGAAGAATTCGAAATTTCCAGATTATATTAAACTGTTTGGAATGATATGTGATATTTACATTTATAATATCCTTTATTTTTATACTATTAATCTGCTTCGTACTGATATAAAATATCTTTGTGTGCCTAAACGTATGAATTTGTAAGGTTTAATTTTTAGATTTTCTGGAAATTGTAATTTTTATGTTGTGTCGTTTGTCACACATTTTGTGACGACCTCTAGACATTTGCGAAGTGGGCCGCTCGACACACATTCTGTGCCCCTCGGGACAAACATAAATATAGTGCCATGTATCTGTTTCAAAAAGACACCAGATTCATTATATCCTTTCATCTTCTTCAAAATCGTTAAACCCCTCTAAAATCCCTCCCTCCATATTCTTCACCCCTGACCTTTCCACATCCTCTATTTCCAAAATTATCATAAAACACCATTAAATTCCAATCCCAGAATTCTTTAGTGTTTTGTTATTTAAGCACTTGAAGAACAATTATCAAAACCCACCACTTTCTGTCATCTTCCCGAAACTGAACTATTTCACCTCCCTTACATCTAATTATGTCTCAAAGAGTTCAACACATAAGAGGAGATCCCGACCTTTCTGGAATCGTGTTCCAAAATGGCGAAGCTGGGGTACATCAAGAAGCTCAGTACCAGAAGTTTTATCAATATTTGTGTTGTACCCCTTAATTTACCCTCCAATTTTTGAAGACAATTGATTCAAGGAACCTCCTCATGCTCCTAGGGTTCTCAATTGCTCGAAAATATAAACGCCTCGACCTACAACTAGGGTTTTGTGTTTCTCAAATAAAATTGAGCTTCTAATACCTCAAGTGGATTCCATGATTCCTCATATGCTTCAAGTTACCCTCATGACAAGTTTCAAGCATTGCATCACAAGTTTGCTCAGTCAATTGCTCAGATAATTGAAAATTAATTATATTTGATAAAAAGTCAAATGTGGCCAACATACAGTCAAAAATCAATATTTTTGGTCAACATCAATATTTTGAAGTCACATTCATCACTTTATCAAGGGTTGATCATGGTTCATCAAGAAAACTCAATATTCATCAAAAGTCAAAAGTTACTAAATTAGGGTTTTCTTTAGGAGAAGTCAACTGAACCTTGACCAAGTATAACTTTCACATGCTTCATCAGAAATTTCTCAACCAAAAACTATTTTGATGGAAATTCAATTCTCTACAACTTTGTCTCTCTAAGATCAAGTCCTAAAAATGCTTCATTTGAGAGATATAAGCCAAAACATTACAGGTCATTTTGAATGGCAACAAGAAGACATTTTTTGTCAAAGAAATTTACAAAATGTTAAAGACTTCAAATGAAAAAATGACTCGCATGAAAGTTGTAGAAGACATCTTGAGGTTTCCAAAAAGTCAAAGATCACCTTCATATGATAAAATTTAAGCAAGTTATGAATTACACAAGTTGGGAAATTTTGGAGAAAAAGCATGAAGTGCAAATTGAGCAAACTTGAAATTTTTGACTAGTGGACCTATCTTTTATAGGCTAAACATGTTCATGACCTTATAGAGGACTCCTAAACTCACTCATGCCTTACCATAATTTTTATTTTTATTTATTTTTATTTTTATTCAATTAAATACAAAATAAATTAAATAAAATAACAAATGATGGACCAAGGCATGTAGGCTTGGTTTTGGATCATAGATGATGCCCAAGATCACATATCCAACCTACCAAAACCGTGTGGGATGGATTTGGCAAGGAATATTCAAATTTGGAAACTTGAAAACATGTTTTATCATGTTTGATTCACACTTAACTCCATATGATTTACTTCCATCTATGTTACCCTAATTTGATCCTCTATATATACTCAACAACATCAGACCTAAAAGACACAAATAGTTGCCTCAAACACAAATCCTAAGTTCTCCAAAATTTCAAAGAACTAGGGCACGAGGAATCTTAAATCTCTAGAAGTCTTCACTTGATTTGAAGCATCCATTCAGCTTCCTGAAGGTCCCAGGAATCCATCCATATCCATGCTCAAGCTCAAAGCATCCCAGAACTCTCTCACACAAACTCACTGATTTTTGTATTTTCTTCAAACTTCAAGTTTTCTATTCATGCAATATAAATTGATTTTGTGCATTCTTATGTGTTCATGGTGTCATTTAAAACAATTTTGATGCATTATACGTGAGCTTTTATGTAGAGATAAGGTTGTTTCATTGTTAGGGCACGAAGACTTTGAAGCTTCGAATCTCATGATACAGGATGATTCCGGCAAAACTAAGGCCACCACTGAGTTTGCATATCCCAGTTTAGGGGGGGGGGGGGGGGGGGGGGGGGGGGTAGGCTTAATCCTTTGTTTCAAATTGTGCTATTTTGCAGGATGAGATTTTTTGACAACCGGAGAAGAAAGTGGTCAACCACCGTGTGTGGTGGTTTGATCCTCCCTGGGCTGCACCTCATCCCTCTATTTCTCCATTCAAATAACAGGGGCCCACCTGCGCTGACTTGCTTTTGAAGTCAAAATAAAGGCATTGTTTTATTATATAATGATATGTTTGTGTTCTGGTAACACATAAGCAGCATAGCTCAGTTGGCAAGGAGGAAGATTGGTGAAAGGAAGGGTGCGGGTTCAAGCCTCAGTGCTAGCTTCTTTTTTTACCCTATTTTTTCAAACCTTTTCCTAATTTTTTCTCATTTTTCTTTTAATTTTCCATTAATTCTTTTTAACTAATTTTTAATCCAAAAAATTTATAAAAAATATAACAAAAAAAAATTTAGTTTTTTAATAGGTTAATTTAATTTTAGACAAACTTTTTTTTATTTAATAAATTAGATCTAGGGTTTTCATATAGTTAATTAAGTATTTAATTTAGATTTTAAAATCCATTTATTTTGTCATTAAAAAATTAACCAAAAATACACAAAAAATAAGATATGAAATTTTAGACATTTAGGATATTAAAATTAATTTTTAACATGTAGTTTCATTTATTTGCTATTTATTTTTAGACAAGTGTATAGGTTGTATAAAAATTGCAGTAGCTTAGTGTTTAATTTCTCGCAAGGTTTTATTAAATATTGTAACTTCCCTGAAGCCGTGTAATATCCCTAGGGCTTTACTTTTTTGCACTTATATTTTATATACCTGTATATATAACTGTTAGCTGTATGCTAGTAGGGTTTGTATAGAAAGACTAAAATCAATCGATAGAAAACCCTAATTCTCAAGATAAATATAACTGAACTGATGGTCGTTTCCCTCGAAAGTGGGGATACTTTAGCAAAGACCCTCGATTAAATCATCATAGTCCCTTCGAATAAAGATCATAGTCCCGAGATGTCCCTCGAGTTGCCTACGAAAAGATGATCTAGTCCCTTATTGCCTATGAATAATATGATGGCAATCCCTTCGAATTGCTAAAGTTTTCTTGCATGTTGCTTTCTATGATCATACGAAGACCATTTGATTGTCCCTTCATATCCAATAGATAGGGATACCTACTAACTAATGGTATAGATATCACTTTCTCTAAAGGAGAAGGAAAATAATAAGAAAGACTTTAGTGGGTAAGAAACTCTTAATCGCTTGCTCACAACCTTTTTCACAAACAAAACATTTTTACACATCACACTTTTCAAATGAATATTTTCAAATCCTTTGTAGGCATTCTTGAGGACTGATACAAGAATAATTACAAAGTTAGCTTTTCAAAATATTTTCAAACAAATCACACACACAAAGCAAATTTTCAAAAGTAAACTAGCGATTAAGAGCCCATGGATAACTACAGATGAAAAGGGTGCTAACACCTTCCCTTTTCATAACTTACCCCCCGAACTCGAAATCCATCAAGGTCTTTCCTGTTATTTTCACCATTTCCTTATATTGGATAAAATAAAAGTCGGTGGCGACTCTTTCTAACCGCAACATTTGCCATAAATTGCTAAACAAGTCAGTTCTCACACTGTATTACAGAACTGGCAACTATGTTGGGGATGGTAATTAAAAGAGGGTGTTATACCCTAAAATTTTCCCTCCCATTTCTTCAATACATTCTCCTAGGGTTCTCAAATTCTCAAGGTTGCTCAAGAATTGACCAGAAAAATTCTCCTCCTAAGCAATGGACTTACAACTAGGGTTTCATTTTTCTCAAGGAAGTTTGGGTTTCTAAGGCCTCAAGTGGTTTACATGGTTTATTATATGTCTCTAAGGATGCTCATGCTAAGTTTCATGCTTTTCTTCACAAGTTTTCTCAGTCAATGGCTCAAATGACTAAAAATAAACTATATTGGACAAAAACTCAACTATGGTTAACATACAGTCAAACTTTAATATTTTTGGTCAACATTTGATTAAGGGTTGATCATGATCCATCAAGGAAAACTATCAAATCATCAAAAGTCAAAAGGTGCCAAATTAGGGTTTCTTAAGGAGAAGTCAACTGAACTTTGACCAATCATAACTTTCATATGCTTCATCAGATTTTCCACAACCAAAGCTTATTTTGAAGGAAATTCAATTATCTACAACTTTGATACTCTAAGTTCAAGTCCAAATAATGATTAATTTGAGATATATGAGCCAATACATTATAGGTCATTTCAAAAGTACACAAAAATACACTTTTTGTCAAGATAACTTACATTAAGATAAAGTTTTTAAACGCAAAAATGGTCAACATAGAGATTGTGGAGGAAATCTTGAGCTTTCCAAGATCTCCTTCAAATGATGAAAATTGAAAGAGTTATGACCAGTGCAAGTTGGTAAATTTTGAGCAAATGCATGAAGTTCAAATTGAGCAAACTTGATTTTTTGGGCTATTGCTTTAAAGACCAAACATGTTCTATACTTCATATTCACCTTAAGACTTGTTCATACACCTCCCTTTGATTTATTTTTTATTTTTTATTTTTTATTTTTATTCATTTAAAGGTCAAAATAAAATAAAATAAGGCAAATCTTATTACAAGTGTCCAAGCCAATAATGTGTTGACCTAATTCCATGCTATATATTCTCCTCAAATCAGACAAGCCAGCCACGAAAACCTTGTGCTAAAAACCACTTCCAAAAATCACAAAATTATTAAATTAGGGCAATCTTCAAACCCTAGCTTGCAGCCATATTCCAAGCATCCTTGCATTCCCAATCAATTCTTGAAGAGGTACAAAGTAAGAATGGATCAAACACAATGATCCAAACCCTCTAGAACCTGCATGTATACATGGTTGTTTCACTTTTTTTTTACAAAATTCATATTTTAGTTTCCTTCATGTTTCATTGCACACTAATTGTATCAATATGTTTATGAGGTATGTTAGTGCAGGGAAAATAGATCGCATGGTCTTCATGCTACTCATACCGTGAGTTTCCATAACCACACCGATCCATGCAAATTTCGCCATAGCTCTTAAACTAGCATGATTCAGCCCAAGATGACCATCCCATTGAATTTGCAGGGTTGGATTTAGGGGGATAGGGTATCTTTGATTTCCTAACTATGTCTATTTTACAGGTTTAAATAAAAATCTCACCGGAGAAGACGACCGGAGCTAGGGCTCCGACGCCTCTCCGGACCATGCAACGTTTTTTATTTTATATATTTTTTCCCAAGAATATAACTGGATGTATGGTCACCCCAATGGCAAAGGCGTGCGCGTTAAGGAATTGTTATACCAAGGCATGGGTTTGATCCCTGCCTTTTGGTATTTTGTTTTATTTTTTCACATTTTCAGGTTTTTGCATATTACAAAACGCATTTGGTTTCATTCTCTAACATCAAAGCGCGCCTAACACAGTGGTGAGCATGTTGGATGAAAGGGCTAAGGGCGTGGGTTAAACACCCTGCCCTGGTAAATATTTTTTAAAACTTTGTTTTCTATCATTAATTCCTTACAAAACCCTAAATTCAACAAACCAAACACCTTTCTTTAAATTTAATATTTTCAAAAACTTTTCACAATTCCTAATAAAAATTAGGGTTTAGTTTTATTTATTTAATTAATAAATTATATTTAATTAAAATTAACTAGGGCTTTTTTAGGTTAATCATTAAGACTTTTTTTTAATCAAAAATCGCCAAAAACAATTTCAAATTCCTTTTTTCTCAATCTTACAATTAGCGTAGATTTCTTTTCTCGCATTTTTTTCTTATGATTATGTAATTGCTTCCCAGTTTGTAATAGTAATTAGGATTTATTTTCCGTATTTCTATTACGTACCTCTCCCAAAGCCGTGTAATAGCTTAGGGTTTATTTTCCGTACTTTATTGTTTTTTCATTATTGCTATATTCCTATTAGTAATGAGGTCATGTATTGTAAGATGAAAATAAAATGGTAGAAAACCCTAATTTCAAAGATAAATAATAACATAATCACAACACACTTTGCACACTCGCACCTCTAGGGTAACCTCCCTTGCTGCCTCGATAAAAAAAACAGGCATGTCCCTCAAACGAGGGGACGCTTTAGCAAAGACCCTCGGTTAAAAAGATCGTATTCCCTCAATGACCCTTTCGATGTTACCTTCGATGAACGATCTAGTCCCTTAACAATAATTTGTAAAGCGTCTCTACGAGTTTCCTTCGATGAATGTCCGATGACCCACGCTTGTCCCTTCACATCCAATGATAGGGTTTCCTACTAACTAATGGTAGGATAGAACTATCTAAAGGAGGAGGAAAAGTATAATAAAGACCTTGAGTAGGTAGACCGCTGTTAATCGCTTGCTCACAAACATTTCACACAAAACACTTTCAAAGATGTCTTTATAACACTTTGTATACATTCTTGATGACTGATACAAGAATCATTATATAGTTCTTCCTAACTATGGAAATCTTCAAAATATTTTTTCAAAACACTTACACAAAAAGAAAATTTTCGAAAGTGAGCTAAGCGATTAAGAGCCCGTAGAGAACTATGGATGAAAAGGGTGCTAACACCTTCCCTTTTCATAATCTACCCCCCGAACTCAAAAATCTCGAAGGTCTTTCCTGTCAAGGATAAAATTAGGCTTCTGTATGGTGTCATTAGCACTTACTTACTATTAGAACCTTAATTGACCCATCTTGGCCATTAGGAGGTAGTAAGATGGCAAGTTTTAGTGAAGTCCAAAGTTGGTTGTTACTTGATGCTACGCTCATTGAAATTTGACTCTCGGGATGTTTTGGTGGTAAGCCAGTTGTCGTGCTAAAATAAATCCTGTGACAAAGATCGGTGATATGAGATTCCTAGAACCCGGTTACAATTTTTAGGACAGGTTGAGCCAACCTAACTTTAATGGGGAAGGCTTCTTACCTTTGGACTTCATGCAAGCCTTTAAAACTAAGGCTCTTATGTGATTCGTTTTTGTTTGATACTTGTTTAAACATGAACATAAAACCATGACATCATAACATTTTCACTAACCATTTCAAGGACCTAGGGATTTATCTTTATCCCTTATTGCAGGTCATGGCTTCCACTCGCAGAAATACTATCCGAGTCAACTTTGTAAGGGTACCTTCCAATATTAAGGAGTTAGTCTCAAAGGTTCCTCAAAAATCTTAATTCACCAAAAGGCATGGCTATTTACTCA
This sequence comes from Vicia faba, assembly GCA_948472305.1. Lineage (NCBI taxonomy): Eukaryota > Viridiplantae > Streptophyta > Magnoliopsida > Fabales > Fabaceae > Vicia > Vicia faba. Next base: position 1,235,682,578 of record OX451735.1, read on the forward strand.
GTTTGGTTACCCTCGGTTTTTCAGAAGACATGATGAGTGTTCTGTTCTAGTTCTTTGATCCTAAGCATAATTATTTTACCTTCCCAGATTATCAGTTGGTGCCCACAATGGAAGAGTTCTCTAAGCTAATTGGAGTTTCTATTCTTTATTAGACACCCTTCACCTGTCTAGAGGAAGTTCCAAAACCTGAAGATATTACAGCAGCCTTACATCTAAAGCGGTCAGACGTTATATTTAATTGGGAAACAAGAAGTCGATTTAAAGGTCTTCTTGCTAAATTTTTGATAGATAAGGCTCAGTTGTTTCTGGATGCCATGAATTTTCATGCTTTTGAAGATATTTTAGCTTTTCTGATCTATGGTTGGGTACTATTCCCTAATCCAGTCCAACTCATAGATGTGAACTCCATCAAAATATTTCTTACTAATAATCCTGTGCCTACTTTGCTTGGAGATATTCTGCATTCTCTTCACACTCGTACTATGAGGAAGCGAGAGAATCTCATGTGTTGCATACCTTTACTTTCCAGATGGTTTATTTTGCACCTTCCCTGATCAGTGATGAAGAATGAACAAGGTTTGAGGTGGTATCAAAGGTTGATGTCACTCGCTCATTCAGATATCTATTTGTGTTCCCGATCCCAAGAGGACATCACTATTATTAACCATTGTGGGGAATTCCCTAATTTTCCACTCCTTAGCATAAGTGGAGCTATCACTTACAACCCTTCTCTAGCTCCACGTCAATTTGGTTTTGCTCGAAGAGACGGTCCTCATGATATGTTTATGCAGGGTATTGTATTCGACTATAAGAATGATCTTCAAGATTACCATCAAAGGTTTATCCGTATTTGGGGAATGATCAATAAGATTGATAACAAGACTTTGGGGGTATAAGAACTTCATTCCTTTGGAGCCCTACCTCGGATGGGTGCGGTCTCGTGCTCAAAATCTTATAATGCCATATCCTGATGTCCTACCAGTAATTGTGGAGCCTATTGTTGAAAGAGATGTTCCTCATACGATTCTTCATCCTGATATGCCTATTGACTTTGAAGAACTAAAAAGTCCTGGATTTAACTCAAGGAAGAAATGGATACCTTTGAGACTCAGTTTTATGCTACTGAGAAGAAAGTGTTGGAGCTGACAAAATGACTCCACGAAGAGCATAGCCTTAATGCATATATCAACATAAAAAGGAAGCATCCATGGGATACTTAATGCCTTAGGACTTAGGAGTTTTATAATTTAACTATCTTGTTTTCATTGTAAGCCTAAAAGGCAATTATAATTTGCACTTACTACTAAGTTTCTTTGTTTCCTTTTTTACTAACAAATTTAAATCCCACGAGGTCCTCGAAAACATTGCATATGCATATACATTTACATACTATATCATTGCATAATAGGTATTCTCAAGATAAGTTTCTTATCTTCTTGTTGTTTATTTCAGCAGAAAATGGCTCTCGAACAGACAATCAAAGATCTCCAGGCTCAAAATGCCCAGTTCCAACAGATGTTCCTAAACTTAGCCAAGGGGCATGAAGAATTGAAGGCACTCATCACCAAAGAGAAGAAGAAAAAGACAAAGAAACTAGCTGGCATCCTTAACATGGGAAGAAAGTTTAAGGGTCCAGTCAAGCGAGTTTAGGATCCTGAGACTCCATTAGACGAACAGGACGAACAGGATAAAGATGATAAGAGTGGTGAAACTGAAAAAAGTAACCATGGTCCTGTCTGATGAAGAGGAAGAAAATTATTTGAATGAATAATATCCCCTTGCTGATGAAAAATACAATTAGCTAGAAGATCGTCTAAATGCTATGGAGAACCAGAAAGTGCTTGGGTTGGATTTTGAGGATTTAGGTTTAGTCTCAAGAGTTGTCATTCCTCATAAGTTCAAAGTCCCCTTGCAAAGTATGACGGTGTTTCTTGCCCAATGCTTCATTTGAGGTCATATGTCCGGAAGATTCAACGACACATTGTTGACAGGAAGTTATAGGTGCATTTCTTACAAGAGAGCCTGTATGAAACACAGTTGGAATGGTTCTATTAACTAGAAGGGACCAATATCCATACCTGGAAAGATTTGGTTGCTGCTTTCTATAAGCAATATCAGTATAATGTTGATCTTGCACTAACTTGTATGAAACTACTGAGTATGACCATGAGCTCAAGCGAAGGCTTTAAAGAGTATGCTCAGAAATGGAGAGATCTAGTGGGAAAAGTTCAGCCTCCCTTGTCTGATAGGGAATTGGTTGACATGTTTATGGAAACTATGACAAATCCTTTCTTCAATCATCTGATTGGAAGCCCTTCAGCCGGGTTCACCGAATTAATGTTAATAGGGGAACATTTGAAGATGGAATCAGAAGCGAAAAAATTCAGGTGGCTGCATCTTCAAGTACTACGAAGAAGTCATTCAACGGGAAGAAAGAATATAATGTTGTGTACGGCCATAAAGATCATAGTAAAGGTGACTGCCATCAATCTGTGGGGGCAGTAATGATTTCTAATTCTGCACCAATGCAACATCAATAACAAGGCAATCAAAGTAGGTCGGATGCATGCAGGAGACAATTCACCAAAATCAATATGTCATTGTCTCAAGCATTGTAACACTTGTTGAAGGAAGAGCTAATTACGTTGAGAGATCCTCCTCAGAACCCCAACGTTTCCTCTCCCCAGTACAATCCCAATGTAATATGCGCCTATCATACCAATAGTCCTGGACATGACACAAATGGCTGATGGGCTATGAAAAAAAATCCAAGATATTATTGACTCTAAGGAGATTGAATTTGATCCTCCCGAGACTCCTAATGTGATCACTACACCTATTCCTAACCATGACAAAGGTGTTAATTATATTGATGATGTTTCTTATGTTTCAGTTGTAAGTGACTTGACTACTCCTCTGATGATTGTTAAGAAGAATTTGTTGCAAGCTGGTTTATTTCTTGGTTGCATTGAAAATTGCTACCATTGTGCGTCCCAATCAAATGGTTCTATGTTGTTGAAGAAAGGTATTCAACATTTGATGGATGATCGTGTAATTCTATTCGAGAAGACTCCTTCCGTGGAGAACTTATATGAAAGTGTGGCTCAAGACCTGAGACTTGAAGACGTATCTGTGATTACAATTTCTAGTACTCCTTTAAGGATCACTTCTAAGGGTCCTGTGAAGATTATAGCCGAGCCTAGGGTTGCTCCTCTGATTATTACTGCACCAGGGCCAGTTCCATATTCCTCTTATAAGGCTGTCCCTTGGAATTATGGAGTTAATTTCTACTACCATGGTGTTAAGTAGGAATCGTTGGCTGTTGAAGGTGAAAATATTAAAGTTACTAGTCTCAATGTTGGAAACATTGTTGGGACTAGTAAGGCTACTAGAAGCGGGAGGGTTTTCTCTCCAGAGATATATCCAAAGGTTGTTATTACACCAGTTCATATCCCTGTTACAGAGTCAACTACTGAGACTCAGGGAAAAGAAAAATGATTGAGCCTACCCAAACGGGGGCGCTGAAAGAAACTACTGAAAGTTCCTCCAAGCAAGAGATGGAGGAAATACTGAAAATTATCCCAAAAAGTCACTATAATATTGTTGAACAATTGGGGAAGACTCCCTCCAAAATATCTATGTTATCTCTGTTGTTGTTCTCTAAAGCCCATGCTCGGGCTTTGGTAAAGTTTCTAAAATCTTCTCATGTACCATAGGAAACCTCTACTGATCAGTTTGAAAATTGTGTTGCTAGCCTGACAGCTGACAATGGACTAGGCTTTTCTGATGTTGACTTAACTCCCACTGGAAGGAACCATAACAAGGATTTTCATGTCTCTATTGAGTGTAGGGGCACTACCTTAGCTCATGTGTTGGTTGACATGGATTCCTCATTGAATGTCTTGTTGAAGGGCGCTCTAGACAGGCTTGACTATGAAGGGGTTGTGTTGAAACCTAGTGATATTGTCGTAAGAGCCTTTGATGATTCAAAGAGAATGGTGCAAGGAGAGGTTAATCTTCCAATCAAAGTGGGTTCTCGGGTCTTCGAACCTACCTTCTATGTTATGGACATTCGTCCAACCTCTTCCTGTTTACTTGGACGCCCTTGGATTCATGGGGCTGGCGCAGTTACTTCTACTTTACACCAAAAAATTGAAATATCTCGTGAAAGGAAAAATTGTTACAGTTTGTGGTGAAGAAGAATACATGGTGAGCCACTTGAACTCCTTCAAGTATGTTGAGATGGATGGTGAATTCATCGAGACTCCTTGCCAGACCTTTGTTATTGTTCCCTAGATAACTTATGTTGCTAAAACCGCTCCTGATGTTCCTAAGGTTACCAGGGTTCCACCAAGAATGACTTATCTGAAAGACGTTAGGGTTGTGATAGAAGAAGGTGGTTTCACTATTTAGGGTCAACTTCCCGACATTCCTTACAAGTCCAACAAATTTGGATTGGGTTTCACCTCATAGGCTCAAAGGGTTAGTCGTCGTGCTCGTGTTGGGAGACCGCCATTTTGCATCAACAACAATGGAGTTCACAAATCTAAAGTCAACATTGTGGAAGATGTTGACAGCGACTACGATATAGACAGTTGGATTTTCCCTACTACCAGTGGTGGACTCAACAATTGGAAGGCTAAAGACTTTATACCAATCTCCTTTAGTCAGGAGTTAATGTTATTTTCTGTTTTATTGCTTTCAAGTTTTTGGATATATAATTTAAACAATAACTTTAAGACTTGTGCCTTACCCGGGGCATAACGGTCCATTTGTTAGGGTTGTTATCTTTCATCCACATATTTTCATTTAATAAATCATTGGACATTTGCATTCAAATTTTGTGATCTTTGTCTTTCTTTTAATTTATTTCTTTCAAAATAGCTATGTGTTCTTATACACGACCACATAATAAATTACAGGTCCACATCCACACTGGATCCCATTGATAACAATTCTGCTATTTCCAATTATGACTTTGAAAATTTGATCTACCAAGTCGAGGACGAAGGTGAAGAAGATTGTGAAGTGCTTGGAGAACTTTCTAGACTATTAAAGCAAGAAGAAATATTTATACAACCACATGAAGAGCCAGTCGAGGGTGTGAACTTAGGTACTCAAGAGGACATAAAAGAAATTAAGATAGGTGTCGACCTAGAAGACAGTGTCAAAGAGAGGTTAATCCAGATGTTGCGTAACTATATTGACATTTTTTGCTTGGCCATACAAATATATTTCAGGGCTTGATACTGACATTGTGGTTCATCGTATATCGGTGAAGGAGGGTTGTTATCCTATAAAGCAGAAGGTTGTTCGTATGTGCCCTGAGATGTCTGAAAAAATCAAGGCTGAGGTTATGAAGCAATTAAATGTAAGTTTCTTAGTTGTTACGTATTATCCTCAATGGGTTGCAAATGTGGTGCCAATACCTAATAAGGATGTTAAGGTGTGTATGTGCATAGACTACAAGGATTTGAACAGGGAAAGCCCCAAAGATGACATTCTACTTCCACATATTAATGTTCTGGTTGATAACACCGCTTAGCACAAAGTATTTTCCTTCATGGATGGTTTCTATGGTTATAATAAAATCAAGATGGCACCTAAAGACATGGAGAATACCACTTTTATCACACATTGGGGAACTTTCTGTTACAAAGTTATGCCTTTTGGTTTGAAGAACGTCGGTGCAACGTATTAGCGTGCTATGGTAGCCTTGTTCCATGATATAATACATCATGAAATAGAGGTTTACGTTGATGACATGATAGCCAGGTCTCAGACTAAAGAAGAACACCTTGATCACTTGCACAAGTTGTTTGAGAGGTTGAAGAAGTACAAGTTGAGGCTAAATCCAAACAAGTGCACCTTTGGGGTAAGATCCGGTAAACTCCTAGGTTTCGTCGTAAGTGGTAAAGGAATTGAAGTTGATCCCGCCAAGGTTAAAGATATTCAAGAAATGCCAGCTCCCCGTACTAAGAAGGAAGTCAGAGGTTTCCTGAGGCGATTGAACTACATTGCCAGATTAATTTCCCATTTGACCGCTACTTGTGAGTCCATCTTCAAGTTACTAAAGAAAGAACAAGTAGTGAAGTGGAACGAGGATTGTCAAATATCCTTCGACAAAATCAAAGAATATCTTCAGGAACCTCCAATTCTGATGTCACCAATTGAAGGAAGACCTCTGATCATGTACCTAATAGTGTTAGAAATCTCAACGGGGTGTGTATTGGGGAAACATGATGAGTCTGATCGAAAAGAGCATGTAATATACTACCTTAGCTAAAAGTTTACCGACTATGAAATAAGATATTCACTGCTTGAGAAAACTTGTTACGCTTTGGCATGGGCTGCTCGCCGACTAAGACATTATATGTTAACTCATACTACCTTATTGATCTCTAAGATGGATCCGATAAAATATATATTTGAGAAACCCGCTCTCTTTAGAAGAATAGAAAAATGGCAAATGGTCTTGAACGAATAGTACATTCAATACACTACTCAAAAAGCAATCAAAGGAAGTGTATTGGGAGATCATTTGGCTCATCAGGCTGTAAATGACTATCAATCTATGAATTTTGAGTTCCCAGATGAGAATATTATGTTAGTTATTGATTATGAAGAACCTGGACCGTATGAAGGACCTAAACTAGGATCCCGATGGAATATCGTTTTTGATGGATCTTCCAACACACTTGGTAAAGGAATTAGTGTTGTGATTGTCTCTCCTAATGGTTTTAATAGGCCTTTCATTGCCAGATCATGTTTTGATTGTACTAATAACATGGAAGAGTACAAAGCATGCATCAATGGTATCAAAGTTGCCATCGATATGAGAATAAAATTCCTAAATGTATATGGGGACTCAACCTTAGTGATCAGTCAGATTAAGGGAGAATGGGATATGAAGCATCCAAATCTCATTCCTTATCGAGAGCATGTGTTGACATTAATTATGTACTTCAAAGAAATTACTTTTAAACACGTCCCACAAGAAGATAATTAATTAGAAGATGTGTTAGCTGTCATGTCATTTATGTTCAGAGTAAGATGGGAAAATGGAGCTCCTCGAATTACTATTGAGAGACTAGATGAACCGGCACATTGCTACGAAGTTGATACCGATGGAGTAGAGGAAAATCCTTAGTACCACGAAGTAAAAATATACCTAGAGACTCAAGAGTATCCTGAAGGAGCATATATTAATGATAAGAAATTTCTACAGAGGTTCTCTGCCAAGTTCTTTTTGAGTAATGGAATCTTGTACAAGTGTAACCATGATTCAACTCTACTTTGTTGTGTAGATAAGAAGGAAGCTAAGAAAATTATGGAAGATATGCATAAAGGTGTCTTTGGTACTCAATATAATGGGCATACAATGTCTAAGAATATTATGAGAGCAGATTATTATTGGTCTACTATGGAAACTAATTTCCATCGTCATTCCAGAACTTGTCACGAATTCCAAATTTATGCTGACAAAGTACATGTGCCTCTGATTCCCTTGAATGTCTCAACTGCTCCTTGGCCGTTTGCAATGTGGGGCATCGATATAATCGGAAAGGTTAATCCTACCGCTTCTAATGGGCATCATTTCATCCTGGTATCTATTGATTATCTCAAGGAGTGGGTAGAAGCAGCCTTGTTTGCCTCTGTTACAAAGAATGTTGTGGCTCGGTTCATTAAGCATAACCTTATCTGTCGGTATGGCATACCTGAAAGGATCATCATGGATAATGGTACCAACCTTAACAATACTATGATCATGGAACTCTGCATGCAGTTCAAGATTAAGCACCACAATTCCTCTCCGTATCGACAAAAGATGAATGGCACATTGGAAGTCGCCAACAAGAATATCAAGAAGATTTTGCAGAAGATGACGGTGACATACAAATACTGGCATGAGATGTTACCATTTCCTCTTCATGGTTATTGCACTTTGGTACCTACATCAACTGGGGAAACCCCGTTCTCTCTAGTCTAAGGTATGGAGGTTGTCTTACCTATCAAAGTCCAGATTCCTTCCTTAAGGATTATGAAAGACGCAGGTTTAGATGAAGATGAATGGCTTCAAACTAGACTTTACCAGATAAATTTGATTGATGAAAAGAGGCTTGCGGATGTTTGTCATGGTCAGATGTACCAGAAACGCATGATCAAGGCCTTTAACAACAAAGTCAGACATCAGTTGTACCAGGATGGTAATTTGGTAATAAAGCGCATCATTCTACCACAAGGTGATCCCAGTGGAAAATGAACTCCCACATACGAAGGGCCATTTTTAATCAAAAATATATTTTTTGGCGGTGCTATGATACTTACCACCATGGACGATTAAGATTTTCCGCACCCTGTGAACACAGAAATAGTCAAAACATACTATACATAAAAGAGACCCGCTAAGTTGACAGGCCTAGGCAAAAATAAGGGCATCCCGACAAACCAAAAGGGTTCGATAAAAATTAGGGATATATATGTATATAAAAAAGTTGTACACCAGGCAAGTTGAAAACCTGAAAAGGCGGCTTGGTCAAAAAAGGGTATCCCGGTGGACAAAAAATATGAAAGGGCGGTCCAGAAAAAAGTTAGGGATTAAAGAGTATGACTATGCCCCGTTAGATCATATACTTATAGCAAGCTTTGTTATCAACGTTAAGATTAAACAGTACACATCAATCTAGTTGTAATACGGTGGGGGAGCTGACTTGGTTTTGCATTTTACCGCAAATATTGCAGATAGCAAGAGTCGCCACCGACTTTTTCTTTTATCCAATAAGGAAAGGGTGAAAAGAACAGGAGAGACCTTTTTTGATTTTAATTTCGGGGGGTAGGTTATGGAAAGGGAAGGTGTTAGCACCCTTTTCATCCGTAGTTATCTACGAGCTCTTAATCGCTAGCTCACTTTTTGAAAATTGCTTTGTGTTGTGTATGTTAGAAAAATATTTTGAAAAGTTTCCAATTGTAAGGCGAAACTTTATAATGATTCTCGTATTTATCCTCGAGAATGCATACAGAGTGCTTTGAAAATATTTCGAAAGTGTCTGTGTGAAATGTTTTTGTTTTGAAAAGCTTTGTGAGAAAGTGATTAATAGCATTCTACCTACTCAAGGTCGTTCTTGTATTTTCCTCTTCCTTTAGATAGTGATATCCTACCATTAGTTAGTAGGAAGCCCTATCGTTGGATGTGAGGGACAGGCGTGGGTCATCATACAGTCATCGAAGGAAACTCGTAAGGATGCTTTAGCAGTTATCGTTAAGGGACTAGATCATTTATCGAAGGCAACATTGAAAGGATCATCGAGGGACTATGATCTTTGTATCGAGGGACTTTACTAAAGCGTCCCTACGTTTGAGGGAAATGACTATTTTTTTCCCGAAGCAACAAGGGGGGTTACCCTAGAGGTGTGAGTGTGCGAGGGATTTGTTTTCAGTTATTTTTATCTTTGAGATTAGGTTATCTATCATTTGTTTTTTTATCTTACTATACAAGACCTAATTACTAACTGCAATAATATAGTGAAAACTGTAAAGGTGCAGAAAGTAAAAGGGGAAATGTAAACCATAGACTATTACATCGCTTTGGGAGAGGTACATAGGTAAGAAAATACGGGAAAGTAAACCCAAATTACTATTACATCCAAGGAAACAGTTACAATAACGAGGAAAATGCGAGAAGAATAAACTACGCAAAAAAAGAATGTAAGAGTAAAAAAAATGAACAATGTTTTTCATTGACTTTTTGCTGAAAAAAGTTTTTGATGATTAAATAAACTTAAAATAGGTCTATTTAATTTTAATTTAAAAATGTTGATTAATTAAATTAAAAATCTAAAAACGTAATTTGATTAGGGTTTGTAAAAAGGTTTTGAAAAAAATTAAGTTTGTTTAAAAAGGTTTATGGTTTTATGAATTTAGGGGTTTTAAGGAAAAATAAGGAAAAAAACAAGGTTTTAAAATAAATTACCCGGGTGGGTGTTGAAACCACCCCCTTAGCCTTCCTTCCCAGCACCTTCACCACTGCGCCAAGCGTGCCCTTGTTAGAGAATGGAAACCAATGCGCTATGTAACCTGCCAAACATGAAAATATGAAAATAAATTAAAACACCAAAAGGCAGGCATCAAACTCGTGCCCTGGTATAGTTATACCTTAGCGCGCGTGGTTTAACCACTGTGGTGGTGATACATCCATTGTTATAAACAAAACTAAACAATTATACTACAAAAGCAATGCCCGGACCGGAGAGGCGCCAGAGCCCTAGCTCCGGTCGTCTTCTCCGATGAGTATGTTTTTTAAACCTGCAAAACAACAAACATTAGAGGTCCCAAAAGAACCTACCCCCTAATTCAAGGCCTGCGAATTCAATAAGAGTATTAGTTTAGGCTGGAACGTATTGTAACAAGAGATATGGCCAGAATAAATGGAATCGGTGCAATCATGGTGATGCACGATTCCTGCAGCATGGGACTCGTGCGATGATTCAATCCTGCACTAATGAATCTCATAAATGCATCAATATTGTTAGCTTTAATCAAAACATCAAGAAAACTGAAATATGAATTTATGAAAAAATAATAAAATATGATGCATACAGTGGTGTTTTGAGTCCTTTTGATCATCAAGGATGATCTATTCTCATCCTACTCAGCTTCAGAAAGTGAATGAAAGGGTTAACATGCCTCGAGAGTGGCTACAATAAGGGTTTGCAAGTTGCCATAATTTGAATGATTTTGGAGTTTTTGGAGGGGTGTTTCTTGCGAAGATTTCGTGTAGGGTTCGTATGAATGAAGAGTTTATATAGGGCCTAAAATCAGGTCAAACGTTGTGGACTTGGACCTTGTAAGAAAAGCCTTTACTTTTTTTTTATCTTTTTAATTTTGAATTTAAATTAATAAAAATCAAAATAAATAGGATAAAAAGGTCGAGGTTCATTATAAGTTGAACAACACATTTGGACCTTGAATCACAAGCCCAATAGCCCAAAAATCCAAGTTTGGTCACTTTGGTCACATTTCCAAACTTACACCAATCACAACTCTCTCAATTTTTATCATTTGAAGGTAATCTGGGACTTTTTGGGAAGCTCAATATGTCCTCTACAATCTATATGTTGACAGTTTTTGCATTTGAAGAGTTTATCTTAATGTAAGTTCCTTGACAAAATGTGTATTTTTGTTGACTTTAGAAATCACTTGTAATGTTTCGGCCCATATCTCTCAAATGAAGCATTTTTTGGACTTGAGCTTAGAGAGACGTAGTTTTAGAGAATTGAATTCCCTTAAAAATGAGCTTTGGTTGAGGAAAATATGATGAAGCATGTGAAAGTTATGCTTGGTCAAAGTTCAGTTGATTTCTCCTTAAGAAAACCCTAATTTGGCAAGTTGTGACTTTTGATGATTTGGGGGTTTTCTTGATGAATCCTAATAAACCCTTGTCAAATGATGAATATTATTTCAAAATGTTGATGTTGACCAAAAATCTTGAAGTTTGACTGTATGTTGACCACAGTTGACTTTTTACCCAATACAGTTGATCTTCAGTCATCTGAGCCATTGACTGAGCAAACTTGTGATGCAATGCATGAAACTTGGTATGAGAATTCTCGGAGACATATAAGAAACTATGAAATCCATTTGAGGTATTAGAAACCAAATATTCCATGAGAAATGCAAAACCCTAGTTGTAGGTCAATTGCTTAGGAGGATAATTTGTCAGATTAATTCTTGAGTGCGCTTGAGCAAATGAAAACCCTAGGAGAATGAGGAGATAACTTAAAGAATCAAAGGGAAAATTTTGGGGGTACAATAGCTGCCTCTGTTAAATCTTCTTATATCTGAGGATTTAGATTGGCATGTCCGCCATTCATGACCTGAAGGTGGAAGATGATTGAACACTTAAGTGCCCGGAAATTTGCACTCGCATGTGCAGGATGTAATGTTGTTGGTTGATAATATTGCTTGAATGGGCTTAAAGATGCCATTAGGAGAGGTGGCAAAATGTTATTGGAGATGGGCTTACAAATTTCATCCAAAGTAACCCTTGATAGAAGTATCAGAATGAGTCTACACTTGACTGTATCTGATGCTTTCAAGGATGACTCTCTGGGGAAAGTGCTTGAGTAGCTGCTTGTCAGATTTAGTCTCTGAGGTAAATGCTCTTCATGTAGATAGTCGCCCCATCCAGTTTCAGGAATTGATCCTTAATTTGTTCTAGTTGGTAAACCCGTCATGTTTCGGGAATTCATACCACCTGGTCATATTTATAGTTCCCCCATCCTATTTCAAGAGTTAATCTTTGCTTGGTTATATAGATAGTTTCCGCGTCCTATTTTGGGAGTTAATCTTTTTCCTCGTCATACAAATAGTTGCCCCGTCCTATTTCTGGAATTAGTCTCTGACCTATTTGAGAATTGCTGATGATATTTGTCTATTTTTAGACTTTTACTTGGAAAGATAGAATTAGCTTTTATGCAATGTCATGATGTATGTAATGCATTATGTAAAGATGTTCTCAAAGTAAATAAGAATGTCATATGCGTGTCATATGCACATGCTATGATACTTGTAAATGATGTATGGATGTGAGATGTCGTTGAAACGTATTGGTAGCTTTGTATGACATCTTTGACTGGGGAAAATAAATCTCTGACTGTTGTTGGGGATGAAGCATATGAATCTTAAATCTTGTTTAGGATGTCTCTCCTAGGGATTCTTGCTTTCTATTTTAAGGATATTCTGCTAGGAATGTTTGACTTCTACTTGGGGATAGAAGAGTTCAGGAACATAGGTCGTTCAGTGCTCTACTGGGGAATTTAGTTCTTAAATACCCTGACTAGGGATAAAAGAGATGGATAATCTTTAGAGGTGTTGTATGATCTAGTTTCTGATATGGATGCTAACTCTTCTAGGGAGGCTAAAGTTAAATGATATTTGTCCCTGTTTCAGATTCTGTAGCAACTTTCTTGGGATAGCAACCTTGGATATACCTCGCCGGAGAAGAGAATCTTGCCAAGGATTTGCAGTAATCGGATAAATGAACTTTGTTGGGGAAATTAACCTTTGCTGGAGAAGAGGATTATGCAGGGGGTTTTATAGTGTTGGAGAAATAAACTCAGCTTAAGAATTAAATCCCTGTGAACTGTGCTGAGGGAATTATTTCAGATGGGAATTAGAATTCCGTAGGCTGTGCGGAGGAAATTTTCATTGTATGCTGGAGAAATGATCAAACTTTCTTATCCACTAGGGGGTCTGTTGGGGAGTGCAAATATTTTAATAGCTATAAGATATCCAAATTTCTATCTAAAAGCATATTAGGCTTGCTGGGGAATGTATCTACGTCGAGGGTGAGCTTGTGAAGGAAAAATCTACGAGAATTTCTCTATGTGGATTTATGGATGACTTGAACATTATCTCAATTCCTAGAGTCTTTAGTAAATACTTATTCCTATTTTTATGCACATATTTGTTAACAGTAATCATATTCATATGCATATGTTCATTCAATTTAGTCATTGGACGTTTTTTTGCAAAAAAAAAAAAGAGAAAGTAAGATTGAATTTTAAAATATATTTGTATTGATGGTTTTCCTATAAACAGACATTTTCATACAAGGAGACATATATCCAAGTAAGAGGAAATTGTCGTAAAAATGAAGAAAGTACAAAGAAAAATAAAGAAAGACAGATATGTGGAAACAATCCCATCGGGTTTCAACTCTACTATTGCCCATATGTCTTCAAGCATCTCATCCCTCGCTGTCGGAAGAAGCTGATTGAATTGATTTGTACTGTTAGAACTTGACAATAAAGCTTATTTTATGTAGGTGATCCAACTTGACATAGTCGTACGCTTTAATCCCTAACTTTTTCCTGGACCTCCCTTTCAGGTTTTCAGTCCACCGGGATACCCTTTTTTGCCAAAGCCTCCTTTTCAGGTTTTCGACTTGCCGGGTGTACAATCTTTATATATATCCCTAATATTTGCCCGAACCCTTTTGGTTCACCGGGATTCCCTTATATTGTCCTAGGCCAGTCAACCTAGTAGGTCTCTTTCATGCGTAGTATATTTTGACTATGTCTACATTCACAGGGTGCAGAAAATCTTCACCGTCCATGGTGGTAAGTATCATTGCACCGCCAAAAAATATTTTCTTGATTACAAATGGCCCTTCGTAGGTGGGAGTCCATTTTCCCCTGGGATCACCTTAAGGTAAGATGATGCGCTTTATTACCAAGTTACCAACCTAATATACCTGATGTTTGAATTTTTTATTGAAAGCTTTGATCATAAGCTTTGGGTACATCTGACCATGACAAACAACCACAAGCCTTTTCTTGTCGATCAAATTTAGCTGGTCCAACCTAGTCTGAATCCACTCGTCTTCGTCTAAATTTGCGTCTTTCATAATCCTTAGAGAAGGAATCTAGACTTCAATGGGTAGGACTGCTTCCATACCATAGACTAGAGAAATGGGGTTTCCCCAGTTGATGTCCATGCTGAAGTGTGATATCCATGAAGATAAAATGGTAGCATCTCATGCTAATCTTTATACGTAACCGTCATCTTCTGTAAAATCTTCTTGATGTTCTTATTGGCGGCTTCCACTGTTCCATTCATCTTTGATCGATACAGAGATGAATTATGGTGCTTAACCTTGAACTGCAAGTAGAGTTTCGTGATCATAGTATTGTTAAGATTAGTACCATTGTCCGTGATAATCCTTTAGGGGATGCCATACCGGCAGATGATATTATGTTTAATAAATCGGGCCACAACATTCTTAGTAACCCACTCTCAGAATCTTCTTAGCCACCGTATGCCCACTAGAATGAGTACCAAAGACTCCTTCATGCATATCTTCCATGATCTTTTCAGCTTCCTTCTTGTTCACACAACGAAGCAAAGTTGAATCGTGATTGCGCTTTTACAAAATTATGTTTCTTAGAAAGAATTTGGTAGAGAACCTCTGTAGAAATTTCTTGTCATTAATAGACGCCCCCTCTGGGCACTCTTGAGCCTCGAGGTATCTCTTTACTTCATGAAACCAAGGTTTTTCCTCTACTTCATCAGTATCAACCTCTTAGCAATGTGCTAGTTCATCCAGTCTCTCAATAGTAATTCGAGGAGCCTCGTTGTCCCATCCGACTATAAACATAGATGACATGGTTGCCAAGGTGTCTGCCAACTGATTATCTTCTCATGGAATATGCTTAAAAGTGAATTCCTCGAAGTACAGAATTAGTGTCACTACATGCTTCCAATAAGGGATGAGATTCGGGTGCTTTGTATCCCATTCTCCCTTAATCTGACTAATCACCAGGGCTGAGTCCTCATATACATTTAAGAACTTGAGGTCAATAGCATCGTTGATACCCAGGATGCACGCTTCATATTCTCCCATGTTATTGGTACAATCAAAGCATAATTTGGCGATGAAGTTGTTCTCATTATTTAATTCCTTGTTTATTTTAGTTTAATTTTATTATTGTTCTTTATTTAACATTCATTTCTGAATCATTATGTGTTTATTATTACTTTGTGTTATTAAAAGATAATATGTCCGGCTAATTTCCCTGATACTGGTATGTAAGGTCACAAACCAAAGGAGTTCGGTAATAAATTGGCATAAACATTTTATAAGAATACTTTTCTGCTTTGATTTCCAAATTTCAATATAAAATTGTTTTGTTACGAAATTAAGAAACAAACAAAGGCTAAAATTAATAATCACAAGAGTGTGAGTTTTTATCCGAATAGTGGTCATTAAACATTGCTTTTAAATACAGCGAGAACAGTTTACGATTAATTAGAATTTATTTGTTTTCAAAAAGTATTTTTAAATGTTGAATGAAACAGCGATAGTGATTGTTGTACCCCAAAATTTTCCCTCCCATTTTTATTCAACATATGTTCATTGAAATCCTCAACTTGTCCAAAGATGCCCAAGGATTGATCAGACAAATGCTCTCCTAAGACAATGAACCTCAAACTAGGGTTTCCATTTACATCAAGATGGGTGAACTCCAAAGGTCTCAAATCTTCTCCATAGTCTTAATATGGTATCAAGATAATCCATGTCAAGTTTCATGCCTTGCACAAGAAGGTTACTCAGTCAACTGCTCAAATGCCTGAAAATCAACTACACTAGGTCAAAAGTCAACTGTGGCCCCCATGCAGTCAAACTTCAAGATTTTTGGTCAACATCAAAATTTTGAAGTGATATTCATCATTTTATCAAGGGTTGATCATGATTCCAAATGGAAGGCTCTTAATTCATCAAAACTCAAAAAGTTGCTAAATTAGGGTTTCTCAAGGAAAAGTCAACCAAACTTTGACCAAGCATAACTTTCTCATACTTTATCAGAAATTTCCCATCCAAGGCTCATTTTGAAGAGAATCCAATTCCCTATAACTCATCTTCAGCCCTAAAGTTCAAGAAATGCACTCATGGAAATATATGAATTCAAACATTATAGGTCATTCCAAAAAGTCAACAAAAACACCTTTTGGGTCAAAGCACCTTACATGATCATGGAAGATACACTTGAGTTAAAACTAAAGAGGTTGCTTAGGGGACATCCTAAGCTTTCTAAAAAGTCCAAGAACACTCTCTTAGGGTCAAAATTGAGAGAGATGTGCATTGTCAAAGTTGGCCATTTTTGGAAATTTGTCCAAAATCAATAATTCTTAAAATTGCATCTTTTTGGCAAATGGGCCCAACTTTATGTGCTTATATGTCACCCCTAACATGGCCCACGACCTTTGAGTTCATACTTCATTATTTTATTATTTATATTATTTATTTTTGATTTTTTATTCAATATAATTCAAAATTAAATAAAATGAATAAAAGGAATAATGTAAGATTTGATTTCAAATCTTTTTCTCATCAAAATAAAGAGCAAGATGTGCTGGTATGGCAAGAAAAATTCCTGGAAGGGGCAAGAATAGATTTGATCCAAAAATAGAAAAAAAATCAAATATTTGAAAGGAGAATATTTTATCATCAAAGCATGAGATTTCCTCCATTTATGTTGACCTAATATGCTACCATACATAAGCACAATGATCCCAGACCTAAAGGAGGAGAGGTTTCCTCAAAAAAAGCAAGAGCAAGTTTGAGAAAAGATCAAAAAGTGGTGCAAACAAAAATACACATTTCAGCCACTCTCAATCAGAAGTAAGCACTCTATCATCCTCCTATGACTCCCAGGAAGACGAACCAACCCTCACCGACGCCTGAAACACTCTGAAGTGCCCAAACCGAATCTCAATTTTCTTCGTAAGACTTGAATCTCAAACTCTCATAATAAGCCATATCAATTTGTTTGAGGTTATATTTGTGTTGCTAATGATCTTTGACAGCTTTTTGACGTATTACATGGGGCAATAGGGCCTAGATTTACACTTTGCCATGTTTGACTGTCGCTAGGGTTTCAAACGAAAACTCAATGATGCACGAGGAATTAGCATTTTTAGAGGCCCGATTCGAACTCAGGGGACTTTTTTAAGATAGATAGCATTGTTTTTTTTTCATTTGTTTTAATTTTCAGGCGACCTCACCGGAGAAGACGGTGGAAACTATCGTTTCCGGTGGTTAGACTGGCCGGTCGTTAGTCAACTGGATGGCGTGGAGCAAAGGCAGCATCTCATTGGTTCCTTTCAAATAAGTCTTTATCTCTCTTTGTCTGATTGGCCATTTTGAATAACAGGGGCCCCATTTGCTGGCGCGCGTATGACAACCCAATAGTTGTCCTTGTTTCCTATTATATTTAATTATTGTTATTGTATATATGATTGATTAACCAGCACAGATGGCAAG
This sequence comes from Vicia faba, assembly GCA_948472305.1. Lineage (NCBI taxonomy): Eukaryota > Viridiplantae > Streptophyta > Magnoliopsida > Fabales > Fabaceae > Vicia > Vicia faba. The sequence continues at coordinate 1,235,700,402 of OX451735.1, forward strand.
GGAAGAAGGCATGTGAGAGGGAGGACCTGGGTCCGATCCCAGGTCCAAGCCTTTTGCATTTTTTAAAATTGCAATTCCATATCCAGTGCATTTTATTTCTTGAGGACCACCACGCGCCCTCTGATCTCGTCCTCTGGATTCATCTCCATCACAGATCCAGCGCTCAACATATGCAGGTCCACCATGAACCCTCAGAAGATGGCCCCAACGGATCGGGCGCCAGACCGTGGGCCACTCGTTTTTGGGCCTAGCACAGATTTGTCAATACACCCCCTGGATTGCTTATAACGTCAGGCCTATCTCTTCAAATTTTCTATTCTTTTTATTTATTTTTCTTTTAATTTATTATATTAATTACTTTCACAATAAAAATCATCTTTTTTTTAATTAAATCATAAAATCAGAAAATTACAAAAATATTAGGTTTAGTTAATTTTTTTTTCATAAAATATTTATTTGCACTTAATTAATTAGTTTAATTAGGTTAACTTAAACATTTTTTTGTAATTAAAATTTAATAGAAATTAGGTTAACTTGATTTTTTTTCCTTCCAGAGTTAAAATCAAATAGAATTAGGTTTTTTTTATAATTAAAATTAATTATTTTAATTATTTCAACATTGCTTATTTTGTTAAATAAAAATTAATTAGTAAATTAGGTTTAACTTGCAAATTGCAATTATTTTTCTCAATAAAAAAATATTTTTTTAATTAATTATATTTCTTAGGTTTCTAATTTGTTCCCGTCTTAACTTTCGTGTGCGTCTTTACTTCCATTATTTTTATTAATTATTGTAATTGTTCCAAGTTTGTAATAGTTAATTAGGTTTACTATTTCGCATTTATCATTTTTCCCCGGTTTTAGATTATGTAACCCCCTCCCCAAAGCCTTGTAATAGCTAAGGTTTTAATTTCTCGCTTTTAATTTCCGCAACTATCAAACTGCTAGATGTATAGACATTAGGATTGTATGCGAAAGATAAATCAATTAATACAGTAAAAAACCCTAATTGTGCAGAGATAATTAACTAAAAAGAAACACACTTGCACATGCTCACTCCTAGGGTTTTCCCCACTTGGTTGCCTCGGAAATAATGGTCGTGTCCCCCGAACATAGGGATACCTTAGCAATGACCCGCGATTCAAAATCGTCATTGAGATCATTACACCCGGATCTTTTGCTTGGGTATTGTTAAAGATCCTACACCCAGATCTGGGGACACTTTTTAGGTAAACAGCAATAGATCGTGGAGACTATACGGCATAGACCGATATGGTTTAAACCATGGCTGTGTTGGTGTGAAACTTTGGTTGGTACCGGTATCCTTCGTGTGGAAACGAGGAGAATACGGGGACGTCGCGTGGTGTCGTGAAGCACTAACGGACCTTAGAACCTTAGTTGAACAAACTTAGCCATTAGAAAGTAGTGAGATAGCTGACCTCAGTATAAAGCTGAGGATTGGTTGATACTCGATGCTACACTCATTAAGGTCCGACTTTCGGGATATTTTGGCTGCAAGAAAAGATTGCCTGAGCTGAAACAATGCCCGATAAAGGATGATCAGTGATATTGAGAATCTTTAGAACCCGGTTACTTTTCTAAGACAGGTTTGAAACAAACTAAACTTCAAGAGGGTACTTACCTTTAACCTCATGCAGGCATTTGAACCTAAGGTCTATTGTGTGCTTTGCTTGTGTGTGCTTTACTCTGTTTGAACATAACATCATACATCATAACATAGCATCCATTCTTATTGCACTAACCATTTCAAGGACCAAGGGAATTCATCTTTGTTCTGTTTTGCAGATTATGGCTCCCTCTCGTAGAAACACTATCCAAATCAGCTTTGTGAGAATACCTCCCCAACTCAAGGAGCTAGTATCAAGGGTTCCTGAAACTTATGCATTCACTGAGAGACATGGTCGACTTCTCAACCTGGTTACTTCAAGCTTTGATGAAAAGATTATGGGTGTACTCTTTCAGTTCTTTGATCCCAAGCACCATTGCTTCACCTTTCCAGACTATCAGTTGGTGCCTACCATGGAAGAGTTCTCTCAGTTATTGAATATACCCATTCTTGAACAGGTGCCTTTCACAGGTTTAGAAGAGGTTCCTAAGCCATGAATCATTGCCTCAGCTTTGCATCTGAAACGGGCCGACATGGTATCTAATTGGGAAACAAGAAGTGGAGTCAAGGGTTTTCTAGCCAAGTTCTTAATAGATAAAGCCCAGCTATTTTGGGATGATTTGGACTTTCAGCCTTTTGAGAAGGTTTTGGCCCTTCTAATCTATGGGTTAGTACTATTCCCTAACCCAGACTTACTCATAGATGTGAATCCTACCAAGATCTTCCTCTCTCGCAACCCTGTTCCTACCTTGCTCGGAGATATCTCGCACGCTCTCCATACTCGTACCATGAAGAGAATAGGGGTTCTTATGTTTTGCATGCCATTATTGTCGAGGTGGTTTATTTCTCACCTCCCTAAGCCTGTACTGAAGAATGAAGAAGGTTTGGGTTGGTCGCAAAGGATAATTTCACTTTCTCGCATGGATATTCTCTTGTATTCCTGAGCTATGGGAGATATTGCTATTATTGATTGCTGTGGGGAGTTCCCTAATGTCCCACTACTTGTCATTAGGGAAGGTATAACTTACAATCGTTGTTTGGCTCTACGACCATTTGGTTACACTCGAAGGGATGGTCCTCATGAGTTACTTATCCAGGGCATTGTGTTTAACTATGAGGATGGTGTTCAAGGGTATCACCAGAGGTTCATACGAGCTTGGGGTATGGTAAACAGATCTGTCGCCAAGACTTTGGGGTCGAAGAATTCCATTCCTATGGAACCTTATCTCCAATGGGTACGAGCTCATGCTCAGAAACTTGTGATGCCCTAGATAGCCGTCTTACCAGTGATTATGGAACCCATTACTGAAGGGGGTATTCCTTACACGGTTCTTCATCCTGATATACCCACTGATCTTGAAGAACTACAGAGGTCTTGGATTCAGTTGAAGAAGGATCACGATACTTATAGGGACGAGTTCTATGCCCAGGAGAAGAAGGTTTTAGAGCTCACAAAGCAGCTTCTTGAGGAAAGAAGCCTTAATGTCTATCTCGGCACGAAGAGGAAGCATCCATGGGATATTTGATTTCTTTTAGTTTTTTGAATTACCAATTGTAACACCTAAAAGGAAATTGTACTTTGAATTCTACTAATAAAATCTTTGTTTTATTTTGGTTTGCAAATTTGAATTTCTCAAAGTCCTCGAAATCATTGCGTACGTATCCCATCCATAGCATTGCATAAACAGGTACCATTACAGGTTTCTCATCTTCTTCGTTGTTTATTTTAGGAAGAATGTTTTCTAAACAAAGCATCAAAGACCTTCAGGCACAAAATGCCCAATTTCAGCAGATGTTCATAACTCTGGCTAAAGGGCAGGAGGATCCGAAAGCCCTTATCCTGAAGGAGAAGAAGAAAAAGAAGAAGGTCTCTGGTATTTTGAATATGCGCGGAAGATTTAGGGGGCCGTTAAATAAACCAGTCGATCTGACCTCCTCATCCAAGGAAGGGGAGAATCAAGAAAGAGAGACAAGAGAGAAGGATCCTAGTCCTTAAGTTTCTGACAATGATACAGATTACAATGAAGAGCAGTAGCCTCCCACTGAGGATAGATACAAGCAGTTGGAAGATCGTTTGAGTGCTATGGAAATCCAGAGGATACATGGGTTACATTTTGAAGAACTGGGATTGGTATCGGGAGTGGTCATCCTGCAGAAGTTTAAGGCTCCAGTTTTTGCAAAGTATGATGGGATGTCTTGCCCAAAGCTCCATCTCTGTTCCTATGTAAGGAAGATCCAGCCTCACACCGCTGATAGAAGCTTGTGGGTTCATTTCTTTGAAGATAGTTTGTCAGTGACTCAGCTTAAATGGTTCTACCAACTGAAGAGAACCAATGTCAGAAACTGGAAAGATCTAGTTGTTGCTTTTTATAAGCAGTATCAATATAATACCGACCTTGCCCTCATTCGTACTCAACTCCAGAGTATGTCTGTGGGTGCTGGTGAAGGCTTTAAAGACTACGATCAGAAGTGGAGAGACTTGGCTGGAAGAGTCCAACCCCCTTTATCTGACTAGAAGTAGGTTGACATGTTTCTTGGGACGTTGTCTGGTTCCTTCTTTAATCATTTGATTGGAAGCTCATCAGTTGGCTTCACTGAGCTAATATTAATTAGACAGAGGATAGAAGCTGGGATCCGAAGCAATAAAATACAGAAAGACACCTCTTCGATTTTAGTAAAGAAGCCATTCACTGGTAAGAAAGAAGCTAGTGATATCTATAGCCCAAGAGGTCAAGGCAGAGTTGAGCATCGTCCGACAGTAAATGCTATAATGATACCTAGGCCTGCAGCTACACCACAATGCAACAATCAACAAAGGGTAGAAAGACCATAAAGGCAGTTTACCTGGATTAATATGACATTGACAGAAGTTCTACCCCATCTGCTGAGATCCAACTTGGCAACCTTGAAAGAGGCTCCCAAGAATCCGATACCATATCTCCTCGGTACAATCCAAACGCTCGGTGTGCCTACCATTCTAAGATTCCTGTTCACGATACAAATGGTTGTTGGGCTCTAAGAAATAAAATACAAGATCTGATTGAAGCCAAGGAGATTGATTTCGATGCTCCGGAGAAGCCCAATGTCATAACTTCTCCCATGCCTAAACACAATCGTGGAGTTAATGTTGTTGATACCGATCTGTTTATGACCTCAGTTGATGAGGTTTCTACTCCTCTTATGACTGTTAAGAAGAATTTGTTTTAGGCCGGTTTATTTCTGGGTTGTGGTGAAGGTTGCCACATATGTTCCTCTCTTCCTTCTGGTTGCCATTTGCTGAAAACAGGTGTCCAACGCCTAATGAACAGTAGAGAAATTTTGTTCGAGAAAACTTTGATTCCAACTATTCCATTTGAAGACGTTTCTATTATAACCATTTTCGCCAATCCTTCCAAGGTCTCCTCGAGAAGACCTGTTAGGATTACACCCTCTCTAAGAGCCGCTCCATTAATAATCACCTTTCCTGGTCCTATCTCGTACGCCTCAGACAAAACTGTCCCTTGGCATTATGGTGCCGATGTTTACTATCATGGTGTTAAACAAGATCTGAAGAATAAAGAGGCCGATCCTGATGTCAGTAACATTGTTGGGACCAACAAGATTACCAGAAGTGGAAGGGTTTTCTCTCCCGAAATTTCCCCAAAGACTGTCAATAAGCCTGTTGTTATTTCACCTGTTATTCCTACCGGTACTTCAACTACTACTCATGTTCTTACTACAATTGTTACCCCTGCCATCGAGTCATCTGGTACCCAAGGCAAAGAAGTTATCGGTGAGCCTTCCCAGATGGAGGCACCTAGAAAGATCGTCGTGGAAGCCTCTAAGCAAGAGATAGAGGAAATATTAAAAATAATTAAAAATAGCAACTACAATATGGTCGAGCAGCTGGGGAAGACCCCCTCGAAGATATACATGTTGTCTCTTTTGTTGTGTTCTGAGGCCCATGCAAAGGCTTTTATTGCATTCCTCAAGACTACACATGTGCCGCAAGAGACCTCGGCTGATCAATTTAAAGACTGTGTAGCCAACTTGACTGCTGACAATGGGCTGGGTTTTTTGGATTCCGACTTGACACCGAAAGGGAGGAAGCATAATGATGCTTTGCATGTCTCGATCGAATGCAGGGGCACCACTATGGCTCATGTGCTGGTGGATACCGGGTCTTCACTGAATGTTTTGCCTAAAAAGGCTCTCGATCGGTTGGATTGTGAAGGCTTGACCTTAAAGCCTAGTAACATTGTGGTAAGGGCTTTTGACGAGTCGAAGAGAATGGTGCATGGGGAGGTGGACATCCCTGTCAAGGTAGGCTCTCAAACCTTTGAGTCCACCTTCTATGTTATGGACATTAGGCCTTCATATTCTTGTTTGTTGGGTCGTCCTTGGATCCATAAAGTTGGCGCTGTTACTTCTACACTCCACCAAATGTTGAAGTATCCGGTGAAGTGGAAGATTGTCACTGTGCGCGGCGAAGAGGAGTATATTGTGAGCCACCTGAACTCCTTCAGGTATATGGAGATGGACGTGGAATTCATAAAGACTCCTTGACAAAACTTTGAAGAGGTTCCCCAGATTTTGGCTTCGATTGAGACAACTACCAGCAACAAACCTCCTCTGAAGATGGCTTCTCTCAAAGATGCCAGAGCAGTGGTTGAAGAAGGTGGGCATACCAACTTGGGACAACTCCCTGATTTTACTCACAAAACTGACAAGTTTGGTTTGGGCTTTACTTAAGGAGCTCAAAGGGTTGTTCGACGCGCTCGAGCTGGAGAACCTCCCCTACGCATCAGCAATCGGGGAATTAAAGTCATTGAAGACAGTGAGGAAGACTCTGACATTGACAGATGGATATACCTGACTACCAATGGTGGACCGAATAACTGGACAGCTAGGGATTTTATACCAGTTTCTTTTATTCCGCAGTAATTATCTTACTTGTTTTCTAAAGTTTGTAATAAACAATTTGAACTCTACAGCCTTGTGTCTTGCCCGAGGCGCATTGGTTTGGTTTGTGAGGGATATTATGTGTCATTTCATATATCATTAATAAAACATTTGACGTTCTTTGCATACAAATTTTGCGCTCTCTATTTTTCTTTTCTGCCTCTATTTTTACAGCTATGCTCTTACACACACTCACTTATTAAACTGCAGATCCATATCCACTCTAGATCCCATTGATAACAATTCTGCTATTGCCAGTTATGATTTCGAAACTCCAATCAACCAAGCCGAGGACGAAGGTGGGGACGATTGTGAGGTGCCTGGAGAGCTTACTAGACTTTTACAGTAGGAAGAGAAGGCTATACAGCCTCATGAAGAGCCAGTTGAGACGATAAACTTGGGCATGGAGGAGGAAAGAAAGGAAGTCAAGATCAATGCAAATCTGGAGGCTAAGGTCAAACAGCGGTTAATACACATGTTACACGACTATGTTGAGATCTTCGCCTGGTCATATGAAGACATGCCTGGTTTAGACACTGATATCGTGGTACACCGCATGCCGACTAAAGAAGATTGTCCTCCGGTTAAAAATAAGGTTCGCTGTATGCGCCCTAAAATGTCAGAGTAGATCAAGGCAGAGGTCATGAAGCAATTCGACACAGGGTTCTTAGTTGTCACCTCTTATCCACAGTGGGTTGCTAACGTCGTTCCAGTACCTAAGAAGGACGTAAAGGTACGAATGTGCGTGGATTATAGAGATCTGAATAGGGCAAGCCCCAAGGATGATTTCCCGCTTCCCCACATTGATGTTCTGGTTGACAACACCGTGCAGCACAAAATCTTCTCCTTCATGGATGGTTTCTCTGGCTACAACCAGGTCAAGATGGCTCCTGAAGACATGGAGAAGACTACCTTCGTCACACAGTGGGGCACTTTCTGTTACAAGGTAATGCCTTTTGGGTTGAAAAATGCTGAGGCAACCTATCAGCGAGCCATGGTCGCTTTGTTCCACGATATGATTCACCATGAGATCGAGGTTTATGTTGATGACATGATAGCCAGGTCTCAAACTGAAGAGGAACACCTAGACCATCTACCAAATTTGTTCGAAAAATTGAAGATATACAAGCTGAGGTTAAATCCGAACAAGTGCACTTTTAGGGTATGGTCTGGTAAGCTTTTGGGTTTCATCATCAGTGACAAAAGTATTCAGGTAGACCCTGCAAAGGTAAAGGCCATACAAGAGATGCTGGCTCTCCGCACAGAGAAAGAAGTTAGAGGTTTCTTAGGACGATTGAATTATATTGTCAGGTTCATTTCACATCTGACTACTACTTGTGAGCCCATCTTCAAGGTTCTGAAGAAAGATCAAGTGGTAAAGTGGAATGACGAATGTCAGGCCGCCTTCGAAAGGATCAAAGAATATCTCCAAGAACTTCCAATTTTGATGCCTCCGGTTGAAGGAAGACCTTTGATACTATACTTAACAGTGCTAGACAATTCAATGGGGTGTGTGTTGGGGCAGCATGACGAGTCTGGTCGAAAAGAGCATGCATTATACTACCTTAGCAAAAAGTTTACCGACTGTGAGACAAGATACTCATTAATCAAGAAAACATGATGCGCTTTGGCATGGGCTACTTGCCGACTAAGACAATACATGTTGACCTGCACTACTTTGTTGATATCTAAGATGGATCCAATTAAACACATCTTTGAGAAGCCCGCACTCTCCGGAAGAATAGCGAGATGGCATATGATATTAACTGAATACGATATACAATATACAACCCGAAAAGAAATCAAGGGAAGTATATTGGCTGATCATTTGGCTCATCAGGCTGTGGATGACTACTAGTCCATGAATTTTGAGTTCCCAGACGAGAACATTATGCTGGTGACTGACTACGAATAACCTGGACCGGATGAAGGACTCGAGGAGGGATCCCGGATGACTATGGTTTTTGACAGAGCTTCGAACAAACTTGGTAATGGAATTGGCGCGTTAATCATATCTCCTGAGGGCTGTTATACTCCTTTCACTTCCCGACTATGTTTCAACTGCACCAACAACATGGCGGAGTATGAAGCCTGCATCATGGGTCTCAAAGACGCTATTAACCTCAGGATCAAGTTCTTAAATGTCTTTGGGGATTCAGCCTTAGTAGTATGTCAGATCACAGGCGAATGGGATACGAAGAATCCGAATCTCATCCCGTACAAAGAGCATGTGCTGACATTGCTCCCACACTTTGAGGAGGTAACCTTTGAACACTTCCCACGAGAGGAGAATCAGTTAGCGGACGCGCTAGCTACCATGTATTCCATGTTCAAAGTCAAGTGGGACAACGAGGCTCCCTGAATCACCATTGAGAGGTTGGATGAACCAGCGCACTATTGTGAGATTGATACCGAAGAGGTGGCTGACAAATCCTGGTTTCATGAAGTGAAGAAGTATCTCGAGACTCAAGAGTATCCCGAGGGGGCATATGTCAACGATAATAAGTTTTTGAGAAGGTTCGTTGCGATATTCTTCCTCAGTAATGAAATCCTCTACAAGCGCAACCATGACTCTAACTTACTACGGTGTGTAGACAAGAGCGAAGCAGAGAGGATTATGACAGATCTACATGAAGGTACCTTCAGAACCCATTCCAGTGGACATACCATGGCTAAGAAAATCCTACGGGCAGGATACTACTGGTCCACTATGGAAGCAGATTGTTATCAGCACTCCCGAACTTGTCATAAGTGCCAAATCTACGCTGATAAGGTGCCCGTGCCTCCGATTTCGTTGAACGTCTTGAAAGCTCCATGGCCTTTTCAAATGTGGGGCATTGACATGATCGGAGAAATTAGGCCTACCGCTTCCAATGGACATTGGTTCATCCTGGTGACCATAGATTACTTCACCAAATGGGTTGAGGAGGCCTCTTTTGCTACTGTGACCAAAAACGTTGTGGCGTGGTTCATCAGGCATAATCTAATTTGTAGGTATGGTGTGCCAGAGAGAATTATCACTGACAATAGAACAAATCTCAACAACACGATGATCATCGAGCTCTGTAAACAATTCAAGATACAGCATCATAACTCTTCTCCCTACCGGTCGAAGATGAATGACGTTGTCGAAGCATCTAACAAGAACATCAATAAGATTATACAGAAGATAACGGTGACATACAAAGACTGACATGAGATGCTACCATTTGCTCTTCATGGGTACCGTACCTCAGCACGGACATCGACAGGGGAAATACCCTACTCTCTAGTATATGGCATGAAGGCAGTCCTACCCATCGAGGTCCAGATTCCTTCTTTAAGAATTATGAAAAATGCGGGTTTGAGTGAAGACGACTGGATCCAGACCCGACTTGATCAATTGAATTTGATCGACGAGAAGAGACTTACTGTTATTTGTCATGGTCAGACGTATCAAAAGCGAATGATCAAGGCTTTTAACAAGAAAGTCAGACGTCAAGAATATCAAGTCGGGGATCTTGTAATCAATCGCATCATATTGCCGCAAGGTGATCCCAGGGGCAAATGGACTCCCACCTACGAATGTCCATTTGTGATTAAAAACATTTTTTCGGGTGGAGCCATGATTCTAACCACCATGGACAGTGACGACCATCCTCACCTTGCAATGCAGACATAGTGAAAAGATACTACGCATGATAAAAGACCCACTAGGTTGACTGGACTAGGCAAAAATAAGGGCTTCCCGGCGAACCAAAAGGGTTCGAGCAAAAGTAATGGATGAAAATGAAAAAATATGTACACCCGGCAAGCCGAAAACCTGAAAAGGCGGCTTGGGCAAAAAAGGTATCCCGGTGGACTGAAAACCCGAAAGGGCAGTCCAGGAAAAAGTTAGGGATGTAAAGCGTATCACTATGTTCCACTGGATCATCTTGCGACCAGACCTTAGAGTCAATTATCAAGCTCGAACGGCACCGATCAATCTAATCAGCTTTGGACAAGCAGCAAAGTAATGAGACGCTCGAAGACATAGGGGCAATAGTGGAGTTGGAACTCAATGGGACTGTTGCACATAGCTGTTTTCTTTTTTTTACATAATGATGTATAACTTCTATTTTTACGGCGGAGTTCTCTTACTAGAGCATCAGCCCCCTTGTATAAAAACGCCTATTACAGGCCAACTTCGAAAATTAATACAAAATCATTTTACAAAACTATGTGCTTTTCTTTTTCTGTTTTGTTTTGCAAGAACGTCCAATGGTTTATTCTTGACATATGCATTTGAATATGATTGTTTCTCATAGACATTTACATAAGAAATGAAGATACAATTGCTCGTAACTTAAGAAATAGGGGCAAAAATATGAAATGTAAAACCTGACAGTTACTCTGTCCAGCAGGTACCAGGGCAGAGACAGCTTTGGAGAACATTCATCAGTACATACGACCTTGTAACATATTACTCCCCACGGAGTAAAAGCAATCAAAGCATTGATATCAGCTTTCCCACAACAGGGAGTAATCTCCCCAACCAGAGTCGTTCAGAAACCTGACAACTATATCCCCCAACCGAATTTCATAATTGCAAGCGGATCATCACGATTTCTATCTCTCCAAGCAGAGTTTATTTCTCTGAATACAGGAGCTCAATCCCCGACATAGCTTAGTACTTCAACTACGAAAATTCACTTTCTTAATTATTCCCCCGCAGAGTTATTATCAAGCCAAGTCTCTCCCCGGCAGAATATCCGTAAACAAGGAGAAAATCCCCAGCATAGTCATCTTTGTTTATAATCCCCAGCAGAAGTAGAAGAACCACTTTTTTCTACAACAGTCAGGAATTCAATTTCCAATACTCTCCAGCAGCAGTCAGGGATTTATTTTCCCAGACTCATACATATCCCCAATAGCATTTCATGTACATACATCATGACATGCGCATACATATCACATACAGCATAATCTCGTTTATTTTGAGAACATCATCTCACAAGGCATTTCATGCATCACGTATATAATTAACCCAGTTATCTTTTCAAGAAAGACAATTATCACCAACACATCCAGCAGTTATATATGTCATATCTACAGACAGCTAATGGAAAATCAGTTCCCGAAGATCAAACGGGTCAACTAATCTACACCACAAAATGAAGAAACCCTACGACCCAGGTTCCTTCCCATAAGCCCTACTATCCAGGCTTTCATTTCGATGTAACCCTACTATCCAGGTTCCTTATTATAGCCCTACTATCCAGGCTTTCATTTCGAAGTAACCCTACTATCCAGGTTCCTTCTTATAGCCCTACTATCCAGGCTTTCATTTCGAAGTAACCCTACTATCCAGGTTCCTTCTTATATCCCTACTATCCAGACTTTTGTTTTGAAGTAACCCTACTATCTAGGTTCCTTCTTATAGCCCTACTATCCAGGCTTTCATTTCGAAGTAACCCTACTATCCAGGTTCCGTCTTATAACCCTACTATCCAGGCTTCATTTCGAAGTAACCCTATTATTCAGGTTCCTTCTCATAGCCCTACTATCCAGGCTTTCATCTCGAAGTAAACCTATTATCCAGGTTCCTTCTCATAGCCCTACTATCCAGGCTTTCATTTTGATGTAATCCTACGACCCAGGTTTCTTCTCTCTCATCTCCGGACAGTAGTTAATAACACTGCAAGACCTGGACCCAACTAGACGCGGTTAGTTTCATATTTCCCCAGTAAGTTGTTGTACAGCCTGGACCCTAACCAGATACGTATTTTACTTCCACTTCCTCAATCAGGAGTTAATTCCACAGTAGCATAATGGAAAACTGGAGCTCCTAACCTCTATTTCCCAGAACATAAGTCAACATTCCCCAGCGAAGTCCTCCTCAACGACAGGTACAAGAATTCTTGCAAAGGAACCTCTTATGCAACTGATATCTTTTCTGGATGGCATCTTTAAGCCCATCTCCGACGACTCTCTGTCGACTCCCTAATGGAATCTGCAAGCCCATTCCCGATATCACCAATCAGTGTTACTCCATGCGAGTGCAAATTTCTGGGCATTCTAGTGTTCAATCATCTTCCACCTTCGGATCACGAAAGGCAGACCAGCCAATCTACATCCACGGGCTTAAGAAGGTTGAACAGGGGCAGATGTTGTGCCCCACAATTTTCCCTCCTATTTTTATTCAACATATGTTCATTGAAATTCTCAACTTGCCCAAAGATGCCCAAGGATTGATCAGACAAATGCTCTCCTAAGACAATGAACCTCAAACTAGGGTTTCCATTTACATCAAGATGGGTGAACTCCAAAGGTCTCAAATCTTCTCCATAGTATTAATATGGTCTCAAGATAATCCATGTCAAGTTTCATGCCTTGCACAAGAAGTTTACTCAGTCGACTGCTCAAATGCTTGAAAATCAACAGTACTAGGTCAAAAGTCAATTGTGGCCCACATGCAGTCAAACTTCAAGATTTTTGGTCAACATCAACATTCTGAAGTGATATCCATCATTTGATCAAGGGTTGATCATGATTCCACAAAGAAGACTCCTAATTCATTAAAACTCAAAAAGTTTCTAAATTAGGGTTTCTCAAGGAAAAGCAACCAAACTTTGACCAAGCATAACTTTCTCATACTTTATCAGAAATTTCTCATCCAAGGCTCATTTTGAAGAGAATTTTCCCTACAACTCATCTTCATCCCTAAAGTTCAAGAAATTCACTCATGGAAATATATGAATTCAAACATTATAGGTCATTCTAAAAAGTCAACAAAAACACCTTTTGGGTCAAAGCTCCTTACATGAACATGGAAGATCCACTTGAGATGAAACCAAATAGGTTGCTAAGGGGACATCCTAAGCTTTCTAAAAAGTCCAAGAAGACTCTCTTATGGTCAAAATTGTGAGAGATATGCATTGCCAAAGTTGGCCATTTTTGGAAATTTTCCCAAAATCAATAATGCTCAAAATTGCATCTTTTTGGCAAATGGGCCCAACTTTTTGTGCTTATATCTCACTTCCAACATGGCCCACTACCTTTGAGTCCATTCTTCATTATTTTATTATTTATATTATTTATTTTTGATATTTTATTCAATAGAATGCAAAATTAAATAAAATGAATAAAAGGAATAATGTAAGATTTGATTTCAAATCTTTTTCTCATCAAAATAAAGAGCAAGATGTGATGGCATGGCAAGAAAAATTCGTGGAGGGAGCAAGAATATATTTGATTCAAAAATAGACAAAAAATCAAATATTTGAAAGGAGAATAGTTTATCATCAAAGCATGAGATTTCCTTCATTTATGTTGACCTAATATGCTACCATACATAAGCACAATGATCCCAGACATAAAGGAGGAGAGGCTACCTCAAAAAAAAGCAAGAGCAAGTTTGCAAAAAGATCAAAAAGTGGTCCAAACAAAAACACACGTTTCAGCCACTCTCAATCAGAAGTAAGCACTCTATCATCCTCCTTAGACTCCCAGGAAGACTAACAAACCCTCAACCACACCTGAAACACTCTGAAGTGGCCAAACCGAATCTCAATTTTCTTGGTAAGACTTGGATCTCAAACTCTCATAATAAGCCATATCAATTTTGTTTTAGGTTATGTTTGTTTTTTTAATGATCTTTGCCAGCTTTTTGACGTATTACATGGGGAAATAAGGCCTGGGTTTACACTTTGCCATGTTTGACCGTCGCTAGGGTTTCAAATGAAAACTCAATGATGCACGAGGAATTATCATTTTTAGAGGCCAGATTCGAACTCAGGGGACTTTTTTAAGATAGATAGCATTGTTTGTTTTTCCATTTGTTTGAATTTTCAGGCGACCTCACCGGAGAAGACGGTGGAAACCACCATCTCCGGTGGTTAGACTGGCCGGTCGTCAGTCAACTGGATGGTGTGGCGAAAAGGCAGCATCTCATTGGTTCCTTTCAAATAAGTCTTTATCTCTCTTTGTCTGATTGGCCATTTTGAATAAAAGGGGCCCCACTTGCTGGCGCGCGTTTGACAACTCAACAGTTATCCTTGTTTCCCATTATATTTAATTATTATTATTGTATATATGATTGATTAACCAGCGCAAATGGAAAGGGAAGAAGGCATGTGATAGGTAGGACCTGGGTTCGATCCCAGGTCCAGGCCTTTTGCATTTTCTGAAATTGCAATTCTAGATCCAGTGCACTTCATTTTCTGAGGACCACCACGCACCCTCTGATCTCGTACTCTGGATTCATCTCCATCACAAATCCAGCGCTCAGCATACGCGGGTCCATCATGAACCCTCAAAAGATGGCCCCAACGGATCTGGCGCCAGACCCTGGGCCACCAGTTTTTGGGCCTAGCGCAGATTGGGCAATACACCCCCTGGATTGCTTATAACATCAAGCACATCTCTTCAAATTTTCTATTCTTTTTATTTATTTTTCTTTTAATTTATTATTTTAATTACTTTCACAATAAAATCATCTTTTTTTTAATTAAATCATAAAATCAGAAAATTACAAAAATATTAGGTTTAGTTATTTTTTTTTCATGAAATATTTATTTACATTTAATTAATTAGTTTAATTAGGTTAACTTAAATTTTTTTTTTGTAATTAAAATTTAATAGAAATTAGGTTAACTTAATTATTATTTTTTCTTCCCTAGTTAAAATCAAATAGAATTAGGTTTTTTTTATAATTAAAATTAATTTTATTGAAAATAAATTATTTTAATTATTTCATCATTGGTTATTTTGTTAAATAAAAATTAATTAGTAAATTAGGTTTAACTTGCAAATTGCAATTATTTTTCTCAATAAAAAAATATTTTTTTAATTAATTATATTTCTTAGGTTTCTAATTTGTTCCCGTCTTAACTTTCGCGCACGTCTTTACTTCCATTATTTTTATTAATTACTGTAACTGTTCCAAGTTTGTAATAGTTAATTAGGTTTACTATTTCGCATTTATCATTTATCCCCGGTTTTTGATTATGTAACCCCCTCCCCAAAGCCTTGTAATAGCTAGGGTTTTAATTTCTCACTTTTAATTTCCCCAACTATCAAACTGCTAGATGTATGGAAATTAGGATTGTATGCGAAAGATAAATCAATTAATACAGTAGAAAACCATAATTGTGCAAAGATAATTAACTAGAAAAAAAACACTTGCACATGCTCACTCCTAGGGTTTACCCCACTTGGTTGCCTCGGAAATAATGGTCGTGTCCCCCGAATGTAGGGATACCTTAGCAATAACCGCGATCCAAAATCGTCATAGAGATCATAGTCCCTACTTGTCCCTCGAGTTGCCAACAAATTGATCTTATGATGATAGTCCCTTCGAAATGCTAAGGTATCTCTACTTGTTGCCTTCACAGACCATTTCGTCCCTTCGAACATCCCTTTAAAAATCCAACGACGGAGCTACCTACTCCTTAATAGTAAGATAGAACTGTCTAAAGGAAACGAAAACGAACAGACCTTTTTTCAAGTAGGTAGTAATCTTAAGTACTTGCTCAAAATAAAAACTTTTCACATAAACATTTTTCAAAAACAATTTTCAAAACAACTTCATCACACTCTTAAGGACCGATACAAGGGTTATCACGAAGTAAACAAAAATTTTCAAAACAAACACACACAAGCAACTTAAAAAATGAGCAAGTACCTAAGAGCCCGTTGAAAATCACGGATAGAAAGGGTTCTAACACCTTCCCTTTCTATAATCTACCCCCTGTACTCAGAAACTCTCGAAAAAAGGTTTTTTCTGTTCTTTTTCCTTTCCTTTGTTGGATGAAATAAAAGTCGGTGGCGACTCTTGCTTACCGCAATATTTGCAAACAAAAAGCGCAAACCAGTATTGAAAGTCAGTTTTGCCACCGTATCACAATGATCATTTAAGTTTAATAATATAGTCTAAATCAATAATCACGAGAGTTTGAGATAATGGTTTTTAAACTGATAGTTTCTACTGAACAATGTTTTGAATATTCAAAGCTATGCCAATGATTTACTGAATTCTCAAAGTCAGATGTATTACATACCAATATCCCGTTATTAAATATTTCAATTGAGTCTAACATTATTTTTCTTCTACCACAAAAACTATGATTTATTAGCCTTAGCTTTACACAGTAGCTTTAGACAAAGGCAATTCGATTATTAGTCCCTGTGGGTTTGATATCTTTTAAATTACGTGATTAAACTATGCACTTGCTGTTAATACACCCGATAGAATCTTAGAGTCACGTGATAAGGAACATATGTTAAATAATATTTAGTTAATTCTAGCACCCATTTTCCAATTTGACCGTGTAAGATAGATTTAGATAACATATGCTTAATGACATCAAAATGAGAACAAACAGAAACTTCAACTAGTTTTATATAATGCTTGAGTTTAGTACATGAAAAATATAAATATAAACACAACTTTTCAATTGCATTATATCTACTTTCAACTTCATTTAACACTCGACTGAGGTGATAAATGGATCTTTTAACTCCATTCTCATATTCATGGGTTAGCATACTTCCCAATATCGACTCTGACACTGCAATGTAAAGTTTCATGCCTTTGTTTCTGTTTGGGGGTGCTAACATTGGAGACGTCACCAAGTAGTGTTTTAATCAGTCGAATGCCTCTTGGTGTTCTCTTTCCCACATGAACTCAGAGTCTTTGCTTAGTTTTAACAAATAATAGAATTCCAAAGTCTTTTCGCTCATGTTTTATATGAATCGTCTCAAGAAATTTATCTTTCCCAACAACGATTGGAGCTCTTTCTTCATCGTTGGCGCTTTTGTACTAAAAATCGCCTTGGTTTTGTTCTGGTTAATATTTATACCCTTCTTATGTACTACAAAACCTAGAAAGTCTCCTACACGAACACAAAACACACATTTTATTGGATTCATTTTTAATCCATATTCCCTCATTCTAATAAAAGATTGTCGAAGGTGGTCTAAGTGACCAGCTCCTGTGAGAAATTTGACTACAAATTCATTAATGTATACCTGCATGAAGGGGTCTATGAAATCATGAAATATTGAGTTTGTTTCTCTTTGATAAGTATCCCTAGCATTTTTCAAACCAAAAGGCATGAATAACCATTCATATGTACCAATTGCCCCCGGGCATCGAAACACAGTTTTATGGGTGTCCTCTTCAGCGATAAAAAATTGATTATAGCCTGAATATACATCCAAAATACTTAAACATTCATATCATGCGGATGAATCGACCATCATTTCTGCCACATGCATTAGATGTTTGTCCTTGGAGTGGCTTTATTTAAATCCCTAAAATATATGCAAATTCTTAAAGCTAAGTTATTTTTAACCACATGGATTATATTAGCTAACCATTCAACGTACTTGGTTGTCCTGATGAATTTTCTCTTTAACAATCGTTCGATCTCTACTTTGATTTTGGATAGCACTTCTGGCACGAACCTCCTTGGCATCTGTTTGACTGGTCAATTTCCTGGATTTATAGGTAGTTTAATTTCCACCATCTCCCTGCTCAAACCAAGCATCTCTTTGTGATCCCATGCAAAAAAATCTTTGAATTATTTAACCAATTCAATTACTTTATCTTTCATCTTGTTGTCAATCTTAGTGTTGATGTATGAAATTCTCCTAATCGCACCATCACTTAAGTCGACGTCTTCCAATGGATCTTATGCTTGCATCTTCAAAATATGATCTCTTGGGTCTTTTTCGAACCCTAAAGGCTCTTCTTCATATATGCAGTAAAGCCTCTGGCTTTCTGAAGTTGTTGTTATGCTTGGTTCCCCAAGCTTTTCCACCATAGTTGCTTCAGGTGCCATTTTTGCAATATTTCCAGCCTCTAAGGCCGAATTTATTATGCTTTCGGCCATGTTGGCCAAAATCCTTTCCAAAGCATTTGACTCAGACATCATTATGAGTTTTTTCTTCCCACCCTGTGGGTTTAAAATCCCCTTCTTTAGTTGGATATGTATCCAACTTTTATTGGTCCCAAATGAAACCATGAGTGGGGTGTAGGGTTAAAAACTTGATCGCATCGGGATGTGACTTGAACACTGCATCTCCAGGGTTACATGGAGGTATGGTCGCTAAGGCTTTGCCAAAATTCTTCTTGTTGACCATACCAACATCAGCAGTAAAGTAATTATGATTTGCCTCAATGTTCTCCACAATCCCATCTTGGCGCCAGATGGATAAGCGCTTATGCAGATTCGACGGTACTGCCCCAAAGCCATGTATCCACTCACGTCCTAGCAACAAATTATAATTCGCTTTGGATGCAATCACCATAAATAATGTTGGCCTCAAAGTTGAGCCAACTGACACATTTACTTGAACCACGCCCAGTATGTGACTTGTTTTTCCTTCATAGTTCGATAAAACCATGTTATATGGTCTAACGTCAGTGACGAAATTACCAATCCTCTTTAGCAATGATTGTGGCATCAATTTCACAACAGCACCACCATCAACAAACCCTTTGTACACAAGGAAGACATCAACTTTAGCCCTTATAAACAAAGTCTTGAGATGGTACATCATATCAGTCGTAGGTTTCTTAAACATCACCTGCTGTTCTTCGACCATAGTCTCATCTTCATCCCTAGATGCCTCTGACGTGAAACCATACTCATTAGGAAGGACTAGCACAATATTACAATGTATAATCAAACCCTCATCTGAATTGTCTTAAAATTCTTCAGATAGTTCATCATCCATGTTAACATCAGCAGGATTTTCAACTTTTACTAGTGACACACACACACACACAACTGGCATCGATAACCTCTCTTTTGTTGATCGACAATGCACTTCCTTCGGGAAGCTCTCACCCTTTGGTGGAGAAGCTTTATTCCCGCTTCTTTTGCAAATTTCTTGTTTCTATGGAACCTTCTCCAATGAGTCTTTGTCATAGGATTTTTCCCTTTTGTATGTGGGGGGAACGTGATACCTCATTGACGTGATCCCAACTTCAGCAAATTTAGAAGAACTAGATCCTTCTACATCATTTCCCATTTATGGCTCGAACCTAAAACCTTGTTTACAACATTCTAATTTTGGTTTTCCTCCTTTGGATAGAAAGGACGAACCCAGTTGTTGTTAGGAACATCAGTTGGTGTTACAAAAGTCCTTTGATACGGAAAACCAGGCTTTCCTTGAGGCACTTTGACATTGTATGCCCCCTTCGCATGGCCGAACACCACCTTTGGATTCTTCTCTTGAGGGCGCTTCGCATTGTCAATTACCACCTTTGGATTCTTCTCTTGAGGGTGCTTATTCTTCAACGCCTCAATTTTCTTCGCAACATTTTCATCATAGACTACGTTGCAATTTGGGCATAACCTAGACCTGGGATTACCCAACTTGCACTTGTTCAGAAAACCCACCAACTCCTCTTCAGGTTTGGGAAAAACAACCTTCATTAACTCAACAGCTGTTTCTTCAGATAATTCTTCATTTTTAGTTTCACGATCCATTTTCTCCTTGTCGTCTTGGTTGACTTCAGGGTCTTTGATTAAATCGACAACCATCACTTCTTGTGGCTTATAAAAAGTTCCATTTCCACTTTTGAGACCCTCAATAGTCTCGACTATTACAACTATCATTGTATCAGCGACCATTACTTGTTCATTCTCACGACCATCAATAGTCTCGATTGTCAATGTTGCAAGTGAAGTGATAATGTCTGCCTCTTCGCCTTCAAGACCATCGTTAGCCTCGATCATCAATACTTCCAATGGTTCGACAAAGTGCACATCAGCAACATGCAGAGGGTCTGAATCGACCATCTTAGAGCTTTTTGGTTTCTCACTAAATTTCAACTGACCATCTTTTAGAGCTTTCTGAATCAAATCCTTGAAAAGAAAACATTGAGAAGTGTTATGACCCAAAAACTATGATACGTGCAAAAACATCTTTTGTTTCTGCTCTAATGGTGTATTTTTACTGCCGGGAGGCATTATAATTTGACCATCTGAAACTAAAACATCAAATATTTCATCTTGCTTTGACATATCAAAAGTATATGTTTTAGTACTAGACGTATCATTTTTTGTTCTTTGATCGTATTTCCTTTTGACGGTCTTATAAGTTTACATGCATACAGAGTTCCAGCTTTCAATTCGGTCACACTAACCTCTCCTTCTTCCGTGTATTCATCTTCCGATTCTATAGAATAATCTTATGTATATACATAGGCAATTTTGCATTTTCTATGGTCCTTTGACACTCTAACTTTATCTATTTTAAAACGTTCGACATATCGAAATTTTTAAGGTAGTTGGAACATATTTGTAATAGACTGAGGATCAAACTTTTTCCTAATAAAATAATCTAACCCCCAGCGTCCATTTCGACCAGCTCATGTTCAGGAACTCTAGTAAAGCATCTAGACTTTAGGACCCTAATCCTATTTAGAAAATCTTCCATTGACTCAGACGACTTCATCTTTATTGAGGATAACTCTTTCAAACTTATCCTAGGTTGACCAGCATAAAATTGCTCCCAAGTACGTATGGAGTTTGGAGTTAACATCGTAAACCAAGTAAAAGCATTTTTTTCTCAGTGAATTCGGGAAATATCTTAATTGTAAACCCTCATTATTGGCAATATCACCAGCTTCTATTTTGTACCTAGCAATGTGTTATATGGCCGACTCATTGGCATCACCATCAAACTTGGTAAATTTAGGTACCTTACATCCCGTAGGTAATTTTGCATGTCGAATGTAATCAGGAAAGGGTGAAGAGTTATTGGGCCTCCAGAGGCCAACATTTACTCCAGATTGAGTCAATGCTTTTACTACCATATTCACTATGTTGTTACGTCCAACGGTGGCATATCTTAGCACTCGATCAACATCTTAGTTTCTTCTAACTATGATTGACCTAGGTTCATACTGTTCAACGAATTCTTCCTCTTCATAAGTGGGAGCTTCCACTCTTCAAGGTCTGAAAGGAAGCTCATTTTTCAACCCTCCAATTCTTCAAAAACTCTTAACGGCCTATGGCACGCCTGAGTCGGTTTGACCCCTAATGAGTCAATCAATCTACCTATTTGATCAACTACGGGATTGAGGGAAACTCCCATTTGTTAAGTTAAAACATTCACTAACTATAAATTACCTCCATACATATGTTGCCTTAAAGCCATAACGGAAGTAGTATTCAAAGATGGTGTTGACTGTAGGACGTAATTAACACCACTCGGTCGACTACTTGTGACATGATTTCCTTGATTTCTAGTTGCCATTATGTTTTCTATATATGTGGTTGGGTTCGACTATAACCCAACCATCGTGGAATAAGGTATACCATACTGGTAAGGGACAAATGATGACCCTGGACCCCTTGGGAAAAGTGGTCGATTTGGGTCAAATGGAGAAATCCCATTCCTAGGTTCTGTCATTATGATTGTTGTCCCTGAACCATAAACAGCGGTCGATCTTACAGGAGATTAAACTGTCGCACTTTGAGTTATGGTATTTAATGGTATGACATCCAAATTTTGTATAGAAATTTGCGTGTGTGCGGTATTTGTGTGAGAGTGTGGCATTTTAGACTTGGACAAAAGTTTACCACTCGTCAAATTCATACACACACTAACTATAAGACACTCTGCAAAATTGCACACAAAAATATGAAATTATTAGCACTGTCCCACCGGGTGTTCCAATTTGTTTACCTCTGATTTTGATAAACAACACTAGTCTCTTAACAGAAATTTTGCTGGCGAGATAGACCATGGAATCTCAGTATAATTCCTCAGTTCTCAAGTGTTTTCACAAAGTGTTTACAAAATGTTTCGTTCGACTAAGGAGAAGCGGACCTAAAAGTAATAATGCAGGAAACACAAAATAAAACAAAGACGTTTAAACTATAAAAATAGATGACGTAACATTAAAAAAATTAAAAATAGGTTGATTCAAACATACATCGCTCTTTCTTGACTCATTTCGCTCGTTCGCTTGGGTACTCTGAGTGACTAGCGTGTAGGAATGTGAAATTTGAACCTTTTACAATATGCACTAAGTACTTATTTTATAATGCATGAAAATAACTACTTTCTTGGCGGGCTTCGCTTCCTTAAGAGCCATATGTCCCTTGTAACTTCCCTTCACGAACCCAGGTTCTCCATTCTTGCTATCAAACCCACGTTCTCTATTGTAACTTCTCTTCATGAATCCACGTTCTCCATTCTTGCTACCGAACCCATATGCTCTATTCATAAGACTTTGCTTCGTTAGTTATTCCCTCTTTTTGGACTTTTAATAATTTTAGGCCCAATCCATTCCTCACGAGGCCTCTCTTCTAGGCGACCGCTTTTACAAGCCCGAATTTCCCTTTTATGAAATCTCCTCCGGTCGACAGCTTCTGTGGTCGACTTCCTATAATCAAAACATCTTGAAAGAACCTTTTTTGCTTTCGGTTGAATTTTTACCCCTTTGTAAAAATCCTAGCAAACAGAGGCACACTTTATTTTTGAATCCCAATACACAACTTGGCTCTCGAATGTAGTTCTTGTAAAGAAATCTAATGGAAAATTGCGCATGTGCATTGATTATACCAACCTCAATCGGGCTTGCCCAAAATATACTTATTTCCTCCCCAATATTGACAAACTGGTCGAGAACTCGGCCGATTTCAAATTATTATCTTTTATGGATGCATATTCTGGATACAACCATATCCCAATGGCGAAAGAGGACAAAGAATATACCGTTTTCATGATCGAGTCAGGAAACTATTACTAAAACGTAATGCCTTTTGGCCTGAAAAATGTGAGCGACACATATCAGCGCATGATGAAAAAAGTCTTCCACAACCAAATAGGTGACATGCTCGAAGTCTGCATGGGCCATGCCCTCCACTTGAAGAAATTTTTCCAGCAGGCCAGAAAATGTCGCATGCGATTTAACCAAGAAAAATTCACCTTTGGTGTATGGGTAGGCAAATTCCTCGGATTCTACCTCATAGAACGAGGGGTTTAGGAAAACCCCGAAAAATGTCGAGCACTTTTTGAGTTTCCAATTCCCGCTTCAAAAAGGTCCATTCAATACTTGAACGGAATGCTCACTTCTCTCTCTTGATTCATGGCAAAAGAGGCTTACGGCTGTTTGTCATGGTCAGATGTACCAGAAACGCATGATCAAGGCCTTTAACAAGAAATTTAGACATCAGGTGTACCAGAATGGTGATTTGGTAATAAAGCGCATCATCCTACCACAAGGTGATCCCAGGGGGAAATGGACTCCAACAAACGAAGGGCCATTTGTAATCAAAAAGATATTTTCTGGCGGTGCTATGATACTTACCACCATGGAAGGTGAAGATTTTCCACACCCTATGAATGCAAACATAGTAAAAAAATACTACGTATAAAATAGACCTGCTAGGTCTATATGCCTAGGCAAAAATAAGGGCATCCCAACGAACCAAAAGTGTTCGACCAAAAATTAGGAATATATATATATATATATATATATATATATATATATATATATATATATATATATATATATATATATATATATATATATATATATATATATATATATATATATATATATATATTATACACCCAGCAAGTCGAAAACCTGAAAAGGAGGCTTGGGCAAAAAAGGGTATCCCGATGGACTGAAAATCCGAAAGGACGGTCCAGGAAAAAGTTAGGGATTAAAGCGTATGACTATACCCAGTTGGATCATCTACTTACAACAAGCTTTGTTATCAATGTCAAGATCAAATAGTAAAGATCAATCCAGTCGTCTTCTTTAGAAGGCAAGTGATGTGATGCTTGAAGACATAGAGGCAATGGCAGAGTTGAAACTCGATGGGATCATTTCCACATAGCTGTTTTTCTTGTTTATCACTTTGTATTTTTTCAATTTCACAACTCCCTCTTACTAGGTGTTGTACCCCAAAATTTGCCCTCCCATATTTCTCAAAACATCTCAAGAAAAATTCACAAGTCCAACCCGGCGCGTCATATTCAGGTGTTCTTTCACCAAGATATCTCTGATAACATATTCTCAAATTCAGGTTCGGCTCAAGAGATAATTCTTTAAAGAATGTATCTGAATGTGTGAGTTTTCTTGAAGAAATATGGTGAAAAAGTGTGCTGAAAGTGCAGTTTTTACGAGCTAAAAAATTCATAACTTGAAAATCGTGGCTCGTTTTGAACCCGTTCCGGTGGCCAAAATTCCGTCTTGACATTATCTATGTTTTCATCTCTCACGGCTGGAAGCCAATTTCGATCAGAAGGTCTTCAAAAATGTGGATTTATCAAGTATTTTCGCACAGAAAATCTGTGACAGAAGTTTATCTGCGTCATATTTAGAAAATCATAACTTGGTCAATTTTCATCGTATCGAGCTGGTTCCGGCGCCAAAATTTCACAAATTGAGTTGGCTACATTTTGACAGAAGGTATTGAGTTCAAACGGTATTCAAAAGGCCTTCGTTTTTTGCTCAGAGTGCGTGACACGCTGAAAATCCTGAATGCTGAATACTATTTCATCTGTGCCGAAACTTCGAAAATTCATAACTCGGTCAATTTTTATCGGATTGGACTCATATTTTTACACAAGGTCAGTGACTCATAGATCTACAACTTTGCTTCAAAAGTCGAGACCAAATTATGCACCGATCAATACCAGTTTTTTATTGAATAACGTGTCAGAGTCGACACTGGAGCCCAAAATAAGTTTGTCTGAGCTGAAACTTCGAAAATTCATAACTAATTCACCGTTTATCCGATTGAGTCGATTTTCGGATAGGAGTTAGTTCTCGATGCCGGATACATTTTGTTTTCATATTTCAACTTCAAAAAATGCACTTAAGTCCCTGCGATTTAGCCTGGAAAGTGACGAATTCAAGTGAATATTGGAGGCCCAATTGCACATTCAAAGCCCATTTGCTTTACCCTAATTTCCATTATATAATCACCTTCTTTTCACACATACCAGAGAAAAAAAAGAGGAGAAAAAGAGGAGGAAAAGAGAGAAAAAACCTTGCCACAACACTGTTGGAATATCAAACTCTTTCAAGAACCCTAAAACCTTGAAATCCTTATTACAAATCCCTCTCTCACTACAAACAAGCCATCACAGTTACAAACCAACACCTCACTACTTCTTCAGTAAGGGTAAGGCTGGCTTGATCTCCATGATCCTAATTTTCCAGTAAGGCATAAAAGCATTCAGGCCACTGATTTTCCAGTAAGGGTAAGATTGATTTGATCTCCATGATCAAAAGGGTATAATCATTCATACATGGCATATTGTGCCTAAACATTAAATTTCTTCATATATTGACTTTATTTGCATTTTATGATTTTATTTAATGTGTTCGTGAGATTCAACACTGCAGATTTAGACAGGATCCCAGGTTCATTAAGGAACGTTGAGGCCAAAAGCCAAATGGCCAAAAGGCCAAAAGCCAAATGGCCAAAAGGCCAAAAGCCAAATAGCCAAAACAGAACATTTTACACATGACACCAATACATGGTGAGACAGACATCCTAGAAGATTAAGGAACCTTGAGGCCAAAACGCAAATGGCCAAAAGCCAAATAGCCAAAGTAGAACAACTTATGCATGATGAGGCCAGAACACAAATGGCCAAACCACTCCAATTCACCTCCAAAAAGGGGACAGAAACCCCCCAAGGTATTGTATTTTCTTTCTTTTCCTTATTTTATTTATTTCAATTATTTCTTTTTTTAATTAATTCCTTTAATTTAACTTATTTTCATAAAATATAAAAAATAGTAAAAAACAGAAAAGTCATAAAAATCAAAATATATTTATTTAATTAATATTTTTTGTAAATAAATTTCACTAATAATTAATTATTTATTTTTATAAATCAAAATTGCATGTAAATAATTAGATTAATTTTAGGTTTCATTTTAACATGTTTTTCTTAATAAATAAATAAAATTAGAATTAGGGTTAATATTTTAATTTCATTTAATCTTTCTCATAAAAATACATAAAAAACATAAATACCAAAAACTCAAAAAAAAATAATAATTTCCTTTTTCTCTTTAATTTCATTAGTTTAATCATTTAATTTAATTTCATTAAAAAGGGTCCAACGCCCTCGCTTCCAATTTTAATTCCAATTCGCGCATTTTATTTTATTTCTTATAATATTAATGTAATTCTCCAAAAGCCTTGTAAACTCGGACATTTTATTTCTCGCACTTTACTTCTTTATTTTCTGTCAAATCGGGTCCTGGATTAAATTTGGCGATGTGGACCCGCGCCTTTGTAATAGTTTAGGAACTTTAATTTCCGCAACTTTTTTAACTGTTAATAATTGCATGCAAGAATGAATGTCTAAATAAAAACAAACGCATAGATCACCTTGACATGAATAAGACAAAATAACTGAACATGACACACAAATCACACACCACCCCTAGAGTACGCCTCACTGTTGCCTTGCCTCGAAAGGTGATCGTCGAGTAGAGGATGTCTTAGTAAGTCCTCATGATCCGGGAACCTGGCATGAGTGTAGCTTCTAAGGTGTCTTCCCATTGCTCCGATGATCACCATGTCCTGAACCTCGAATTGACCCGAACACCTCCAACAGTGGTGCTACCTACCTCTCAATGGTGGGATGACACTACTTTAAAGGACATTTACACAGACGAATTCCTTAGGGTAGGTAGGTTCTCGTAGATACTTACTCTAACTTCAAAAACAAATCAAAATACTTTTCACACCAACACATTTTCAAAAAGCTTTCGAAAGCAATTTTTCAAACACTCTTGAGGACCGATACAAGAGTCGAACTGGAATTTTCAAAGAAACTTTTTAAAACCCACAGTTGAAAAGCAAACAAACCATTTTTGAAAACACAATGAGCAAGTATCTAAGAGCCCATGGATAACCATGGATAGAAAGGGTGCTAACACCTTCCCTTTCTATAAACCTACCTCCCGAACCGAGAGCAATCTCTTTAAGGAATTTTTCTGTGCTTTTGTCCTTTCCATTTGGAGAGAATAAAAGACGGTGGCGACTCTTGCTTCCGCGACATTTCGCGAACCAGCGTTAAACAGTCAGTTCCAGATCCACCGATCACAGAACTGGCGACTCTGCTGGGGAAACTTATAAAGTGAGGTGTACCTTAGGGTAGTTCATAACTGTGTTTTCAATTGTATTGACTTGCTTGCTTTATTATTGTGGGACTGTCTTGGGAGTTCTATAGATCCTAACCCGGATCTGCGGATACCTTCTTAGAAAGTAGCAACAAGGCTGTGAGGGAACTGTGCGGGGTATACCGACATGGTTGAAACAGTCTGCTATGTTGATGTGGCACTTTGGTGTGTACCGGTAACCCTTGAGTTCAGTCAAGGAGAGTACGGGGCCTCCGCGTGGTGTCGTAAAGCATCAACAGACCTTAGGAACCTTAATTGAACTATCTTGGCCTCTTTAGGGTAGTGAGATAACTGACTTTGGTGCAGTCCGAGGTTGGTTGATACTCGATACTACACTCAATTGAGGGTTGCTTTCCTGGAATATTTCGGTCGCCAGTTCAGTGGCTAAATCGAAACGATGAACAATGAAAGCAATCCCGTGATATTGGGACCCTTAGAACCCGGTTACTTCTAATAGGACAGGTTGAGCCCACCAACTTCAAGAGGGTAATACCCCGACCCCATGCTGGCCTGAACTCTAAGGGTTTCTCTTGTGTGACTTGTGTGCCTTCGTACTTGACTACTTGCATGCTTGTTATCTGACACTTGAGTTTCTTGCAGGTTTTGTTTATAGTCCTTAATTGGGACTCACAACAGGGTTTACTAAGTTTCTTGCAGGTTTTGTGTATAGTCCTTAATTGGGACTCATAACAGAGTGTACTGAGTTCCCCGCAGGTTTTGTTCATAGTCCTTAATTGGGACTCATAACAGGGTGTACTAAGTTTCTTGCAGGTTTTGTTTGCAGTCCTTAATTGGGACTCATAATAGGGTTACTCACATTACCCCATGCATACCATGACATCATACCATTGCATACATCCTAATCCATTTCAAGGATCTCAAGGGGCTTGTGATGCAGGTCATGGTGAATCAACTACCCCAGCAAGGGGCAAAGAGGATTTATTTTCCTCTAGACAAAGTTGTCAGGGGCTATGACCCACTTGATATGGTGAGCTCTGACTCTTGAAGAAGGTTCCCCTAACCAAGGTTGTTTGGAAACCAAAACTAGACATGATGACTAAAGTCAGGGGCTATGACCCACTGGATATGGTGAGCCTTTGACCCTTTGAAGAAGGACTCTCAATAATATGCAGTTCCTCCAATCAAGCTACCGGATCCCAGCTCTAACAAATTTCTTGTTTACCCCGCGAGATCCCTGAAAACATTGCACGCATATCATACATATCATTGCATAACAGGTACCCTTGTTGCAGGTCACTTACCCTCCCTGCTGTTTATTTCAGCCATGGCTTCCCAACAAGATAACCAGGACCTTCACACTCAAGAGACTCAGTTCAAGGAGATCTTCCTAAGCCTATCCAAGGGGCAGGAAGAGTTGAGGACACTCCTCATGGGGAACTTGATCAGAAAGAGTCCTGAAGATGACAAGGACGAACAGCTGAAACGTCTACAAGCTGAGGTAGACACATTGAAAACCCAGATGCTGGGGCAAAGGGTACTCATTCAAGGTTTAGCTCAGGAGCAAGGAGAGCTGAGGGCCATGATCAGTCAGCTTCATCAAGACATGAAGCAACCAGCCCAAGTCAGGGGCCAGGTCATTAATCAACTTCCAAGAAGTCAAAGGTTTGGGCCTCTCCAAGTTGCTACTACTTCTCAGGTCCAACAACGACCTCGCCAAGAACAGCGGGTTGATCAGAACAGGTCAGACGAGCCTAAGAGACAATTCACCTACATCAACATGTCGTGGTCACAAGCATTGCAGCACATGTTGAAAATGAATCTGATTGCGGTGATCAACCCTCCTGCAAATCCAAAGACTTCCTCTCCAAATTATAACCCAGAAGCAAGGTGCGCTTACCATTCTGGTAGCCCAGGGCACGATACTGAGGACTGTTGGGCACTGAAGTACAAGATTCAGAATATGATCGATGCTAAAGAGATCGAGTTCGAGCCCGCCGAGACTCCCAATGTGATCATTGCTCCCTTGTCAAAACATGGCTAGGATTGAGAAATTTTTGTTCATTAGAATCTTTCAAGTTGTAATTTTCTTTTGATTGTTCAAGCATTCCATTCATATCAAACGTTGTTATTTCATTAATGCATCGCATATGTCTGTTCTGAAACAATATATTCGCATTCACTAAATGCAAATTATTTTCATATTTTTTTCTGATGATCAACTCTTAAATAATAATTCTAAGCCTCTTGAGGGAGGATGACGAAAACGATGCCACGATCTTTACAGTATGCTTTTGAACAGACCCCGCTGATGAGGTACAGGCATTGTTTCAAATCCCTAAACACTGGAGTTATAAGGATGATAATCCCTCGTCAACCCCTCTGAGCCAAAGAAGTAGGAGTTTTCTTTTCGAAATTTAAAACCCTTAATCATAACCGGGGGCAGGGTAGTCTCTCAGTTGATCCGAGTGCATAACAAATGGCACCAAAGAGGTCTTTACAAAACAAAAGACAGTGATGGTTCCGAACAATCATACAGACATGCCGTCATTACTTCTCAAAATAAAAACCCATTAAGTCAAAATCTATGAAGGAGACTTACAAAACTGGGGCATCCCGCTGACCGTAATTCCAAAAAGAAACAGCTCAGGCAAAAAAAGAAAAACAGGGATAACAAAATCAAAAAAGAGAGAGGTCCTACAAACCCTCAACAAAAGAAAAAGAGAATTGACTGCCTATTCAAAATAAATTGTCAACATTCGAATCATCACCGGAAAATCAGAGCAAAGACTCAAACAAGGTCTAACGTATGATCAACTGAGTTTAGGTTTGGAGAACATCACGAAGAGCGGGTGGGTGCAAACAAAATTTGAGCCTTTATCCTTTGTTTCTTAAACCGTGAACCAGGCCACGTTATAACCCTCAAAAGTCCTAGCTGAAGCATGGGTTAGTTCGAAAGCATACTGTTACGAAAGGTATCCTGACTCCTTAAGGCCTACGGTAAAATACGGAGTTGACATCACATTTTACAAACATTCATTTGTTTTATGAAAAAGGATGCATTTTCAAAATCTTCAAGCCAGACATAGGCTTTGCATTTTTAATATAACTCTGTTTGCATATGACTTTTTGTTTGAACAGCAGGAAAATTCGCACGATGAATACCTAGTGAACAAAAGCCCTTCCAATCAAGGGGCATGGCATGATCATGGTCCGTCATCTGGGGCAGTTCAATCAAGATTCAGAGAATCTCTCAAAGGCCAAGTAGTCTGGGGAAAATCTCCACCTGAGTCACTTGGGGCATTCCAACAATGAATCTTGCCTGATCAAATACCTTCTGGTGGCATGACAAAACACTTCTAACAGGGGAAACTCCCTACTTTCTGAGAACAGACATAGTCGAAAAAAATACTACGCATAATCAAAGACCCGCTAGGTTGACACACCTAGGAAAAAAATAAGGGCTTCCCGGCGAACCAAAAGGGTTCGGGAAAAATGAAGGGATGAAATGTAAAAAATCTGTACACCCGGCAAGTCGAAAACCTGAAAAGGAGGCTTGGGCAAAAAAGGGTATCCCGGTGGACTGGAAACCCGAAAGGGCGGTCCAGGCAAAAATTAGGGATCAAAGCGTACGACTATGGCCCGGTATCTCGTCACTTGCCTACCAGAAGAAGGTTTGTCTATCAACAACTATCAGCACCCCACAGGTGCCTTCTCCCATAGAAACAGGGGCAATAAAGAGTTGTCTAAGCAATCTAATTGTTCTGTCCTCCAAGGTACCAAGGTAGGTTCAGCTAAAGAACATAACCAGATATCTTAATTCCCCAGAGAGTGAGCCAGCAAGCTATATTATCAAACTTAAGGAAGTTGGGTACCCTCCAGCAGGTCTCAATATTCCCCAGCAGTACATGTATTCTTAACAAGCATCCCCGGCAGTCTTGGCCTAAAGATTGTTCCCCGGCGGCATATCAAATATTCAGTGGAGTCCCTTCCAATACAGTTCAATACTTCCCCAGGAGAGCCCAATCCAGTTCCCTAAGAAAGTTGGAGTCCATCTCTCCAAGCAGTAAGCTTATCCCCAGTAGATTCTGGAAGCTTATCCTCGCAGAGCACGAACGCGTCTCTCGGCTTTATTCAAAGAGTTATTTCCTTACTAGGATATAACTGGGTTATCCTCAGCCAAAAGCCACGGAAAGAGCGTCCTCGACGAAGTATTCTTATCCCCAGCGAAGTCCATTAATACTTCCAACACAACAAGGGTATCCCCAGCAAGTTATTATCAACAATTCAACAAAGTACCTCTCGCCCCACTGAGTATTGCTTCCCAGCAAGATCGCTAGAATACTTTTTTCTCCCCGCAGAGTAATCCATTCGCCAAGTTTATTCCCCAACGGAGTTATCTTCTCCTACCGGTATTCTTGCAACTATCATCCCCAGCGGAAGTAAAAGCTTATTCGTCAACATCAGCCCAGGAGTGACTTCCCGGCACCCGTCAAGGATTTACTTTCCTAGACGAAAACATACATAAACATCACATACATCATTATAGCATGCATGTACGCGTCATATCTTACAAATCTCATTTATGTTGAGAACATCATTGCTTGATCCATATCATGCATTGCATATGACTGACCTTTACCTTTCAGGAAAAGATTCAGTTAAGTTCTCGGCTATATTTCAAGACCTAGACCGGTTCAGTTAAATCGACTCCAAAGATTTCTTATCCAGTCAAAGGCCTTCTCTGGTTCAGTCAGATCGATCCCAAGATCTCCCTGTTTCTTATCCAGTTGAAGACATTTCAAGACCTAGACCGGTTCAGTTAAATCGACCCTAAGATTTTTCTGTTTCTTATCCAGTCCAAGGCCTTCTCTAGTCCAGTTAAATCGACCCCAAACAGATTTTTCTGATAAAGACTCAGTTGAAGATATCCAAGATTCTCTCAATGATTGCTGTTGAGGTTGTAGTCGCCTATGGTTCTCTCCCCGATCCTGCGGAGTTGGTAATCCCAGATTTCGCTCAACGATTGCTGTTGAAGTGAAGTTATCCAAGATTCTCTCAATGTTTGCTGTTGAGGTTGTAGTCGCCTATGGTTCTCTCCCCGATCCTGCGGAGGTGGTAATCCCAGA
This sequence comes from Vicia faba, assembly GCA_948472305.1. Lineage (NCBI taxonomy): Eukaryota > Viridiplantae > Streptophyta > Magnoliopsida > Fabales > Fabaceae > Vicia > Vicia faba. The sequence continues at coordinate 1,235,733,205 of OX451735.1, forward strand.
TTTCGCTCAATGATTGCTGTTGAAGTTGAAATTATCCAAGATTCTCTCAATGTTTGCTGTTGAGGTTGTAGTCGCCTATGGTTCTCTCCCCGATCCTGCGGAGGTGGTAATCCCAGATTTCGCTCAATGATTGCTGTTGAGGTTGAAATTATCCAAGATTCTCTCAATGTTTGCTGTTGAGGTTGTAGTCGCCTATGGTTCTCTCCCCGATCCTGCGGAGTTGGTAATCCTAGATTTCGCTCAACGATTGTTGTTGAAGTGAAGTTATCCAAGATTCTCTTAATGTTTGCTGTTGAGGTTGTAGTCGCCTATGGTTCTCTCCCCAATCCTGCGGAGTTGGTAATCCCAGATTTCGCTCAACGATTGTTGTTGAAGTGAAGTTATCCAAGATTCTCTCAATGTTTGCTGTTGAGGTTGTAGTCGCCTATGGTTCTCTCCCCGATCCTGCGGAGTTGGTAATCCCAGATTTCGCTCAACGATTGCTGTTGAAGTGAAGTTATCCAAGATTCTCTCAATGTTTGCTGTTGAGGTTGTAGTCGCCTATGGTTCTCTCCCCGATCCTGCGGAGTTGGTAATCCCAGATTTCGCTCAACGATTGTTGTAGAAGTGAAGTTATCCAAGATTCTCTCAATGTTTGCTGTTGAGGTTGTAGTCGCCTATGGTTCTCTCCCCGATCCTGCGGAGGTGGTAATCCCAAGATTTTCTCAACGATTGCTGTTGAGGTTAAAGTCATCCAAGGTTCTCTCACCATTCCTGTTGAGGTAGTAATCATCCCTGGTTCATTCATCATCATTTGAAGCTCCAGATCCAGCTCTTGTAACCAGTCAGGACACATCTATACCAAGCATCTGAAGACCAACTCCTGCAACATGTCAGGTACTCATCTTTATTTTGCAGGTACGCAGGTTCTCGCTAAGGAATCTCTTACACGATCAACATCCAGATGGCATCGGTAAGCCCATCCACCTTCCATCATCTCTTAGCATGGCATCTATAAGCCCATCATCCTATCCATCAATCTCCAAATGGCATCTATAAGCCCATTCCCATTATCACACTGCTACTATGTGAGTGCAAATTTCTGGGCACTCTAATGTTCAATCATCTTCTACCTTCGGATTACGAAAGGCACGTCAGCCAATCTGCATCCTCAGGTCTAAGAAGATTGAACAGGGGCAACTGTTGTACCCCAAAATTTGCCCTCCCATATTTCTCAAAACATCTCAAGAAAAATTCACAAGTCCAACCCGGCGCGTCATATTCAGGTGTTCTTTCACCAAGATATCTCTGATAACATATTCTCAAATTCAGGTTCAGCTCAAGAGATAATTCTTTAAAGAATGTATCTGAATGTGTGAGTTTTCTTGAAGAAATATGGTGAAAAAGTGTGCTGAAAGTGCAGTTTTTACGCGCTAAAAAATTCATAACTTGAAGATCGTGACTCGTTTTGAACCCGTTCCGGTGGCCAAAATTCCGTCTTGACATTATCTACGTTTTCATCTCTCACGGCTGGAAGCCAATTTCGATCAGAAGGTCTTCAAAATGTGGATTTATCAAGTATTTTCGCACAGAAAATCTGTGACAGAAGTTTATCTGCGTCATGTTCAGAAAATCATAACTTGGTCAATTTTCATCGTATCGAGCTGGTTCCGGCGCCAAAATTTCACAAATTGAGTTGGCTACATTTTGACAGAAGGTATTGAGTTCAAACGGTATTCAAAAGGCCTTCGTTTTTTGCTCAGAGTGCGTGACACGCTGAAAATCCTGAATGCTGAATACTATTTCATCTGTGCCGAAACTTCGAAAATTCATAACTCGGTCAATTTTTATCGGATTGGACTCATATTTTTACACAAGGTCACTGACTCATAGATCTACAACTTTGCTTCAAAAGTCGAGACCAAATTATGCACCGATCAATACCAGTTTTTTATTGAATAATGTGTAGAGTCGACACTGGAGCCCAAAATAAGTTTGTCTGAGCTGAAACTTCAAAAATTCATAACTAATTCACCGTTTATCCGATTGAGTCGATTTTCGGACAGGAGTTAGTTCTCGATGCCGGCTACATTTTGTTTTCACATTTCAACTTCAAAAAATGCACTTAAGTCCCTTCGATTTAGCCTGGAAAGTGACGAATTCAAGTGAATATTGGAGGCCCAATTGCACATTCAAAGCCCATTTGCTTTACCCTAATTTCCATTATATAATCACCTTCTTTTCACACAAACCAGAGAAAAAAAGAGTAGAAAAAGAGGAGGAAAAGAGAGAAAAAACCTTGCCACAACACTGTTGGAATATCAAACTCTTTCAAGAACCCTAAAACCTTGAAATCCTTATTACAAATCCCTCTCTCACTACAAACAAGCCATCAAAGTTACAAACCAACACCTCACTACTTCTTCAGTAAGGGTAAGGCTGGCTTGATCTCCATGATCCTAATTTTCCAGTAAGGCATAAAAGCATTCAGGCCACTGATTTTCCAGTAAGGGTAAGATTGATTTGATCTCCATGATCAAAAGGGTATAATCATTCATACATGCCATATTGTGCCTAAACATTAAATTTCTTCATATATTGACTTTATTTGCATTTTATGATTTTATTTAATGTGTTCGTGAGATTCAACACTGCAGATTTAGACATGATCCTAGGTTCATTAAGGAACGTTGAGGCCAAAAGCCAAATGGCCAAAAGGCCAAAAGCCAAATGGCCAAAAGGCCAAAAGGCCAAAAGCCAAATGGCCAAAACAGAACATTTTACACATGACACCAATACATGGCGAGACAGACATCCTAGAAGATTAAGGAACGTTGAGGCCAAAACGCAAATGGCCAAAAGCCAAATGGCCAAAGTAGAACAACTTATGCATGATGAGGCCAGAACACAAATGGCCAAACCACTCCAATTCACCTCCAAAAAGGGGACAGAAACCCCCCAAGGTATTGTATTTTCTTTCTTTTCCTTATTTTATTTATTTCAATTATTTCTTTTTTTAATTAATTCCTTTAATTTAACTTATTTTCATAAAATATAAAAAATAGTAAAAAACAGAAAAGTCATAAAAATCAAAATATATTTATTTAATTAATATTTTTTGTAAATAAATTTCACTAATAATTAATTATTTATTTTTATAAATCAAAATTGCATGTAAATAATTAGATTAATTTTAGGTTTAATTTTAACATGTTTTTCTTAATAAATAAAAAAAATTAGAATTAGGGTTAATATTTTAATTTCATTTAATCTTTCTCACAAAAATACATAAAAAACATAAATACCAAAAACTCAAAAAAAAAAAAAAATTTCCTTTTTCTCTTTAATTTCATTAGTTTAATCATTTAATTTAATTTCATTAAAAAGGGTCCAACGCCCTCGCTTCCAATTTTAATTCCAATTCGCGCATTTTATTTTATTTCTTATAATATTAATGTAATTCTCCCAAAGCCTTGTAAACTCGGACATTTTATTTCTCGCACTTTACTTCTTTATTTTCTGTCAAATCGGGTCCTGGATTAAATTTGGCGATGTGGACCCGCGCCTTTGTAATAGTTTAGGAACTTTAATTTCCGCAATTTTTTTAACTGTTAATCATTGCATGCAAGAATGAATGTCTAAATAAAAACAAACGCATAGATCACCTTGACATGAATAAGACAAAATAACTGAACATGACACACAAATCACACACCACCCCTAGGGTACGCCTCACTGTTGCCTTGCCTCAAAAGGTGATCGTCGAGTAGAGGATGTCTTAGTAAGTCCTCATGATCCGGGAACCTGGCATGAGGGTAGCTTCTAAGGTGTCTTCCCATTGCTCCGGTGATCACCATGTCCCGAACCTCGAATTGACCCGAACACCTCCAACGGTGGTGCTACCTACCTCTCAATGGTGGGATGGCACTACTTTAAAGGACATTTACACAGACGAATTCCTTAGGGTAGGTAGGTTCTCGTAGATACTTGCTCTAACTTCAAAAACAAATCAAAATACTTTTCACACCAACACATTTTCAAAAAGCTTTCGAAAGCAATTTTCCAAACACTCTTGAGGACCGATACAAGAGTCGAACTGGAATTTTCAAAGAAACTTTTTAAAACCCACAGTTGAAAAGCAAACGAACCATTTTTGAAAACACAATGAGCAAGTATCTAAGAGCCCATGGATAACCATGGATAGAAAGGGTGCTAACACCTTCCCTTTCTATAAACCTACCTCCCGAACCGAGAGCAATCTCTTTAAGGAATTTTTCTGTGCTTTTGTCCTTTCCATTTGGAGAAAATAAAAGACGGTGGCGACTCTTGCTTCCGCGACATTTCGCGAACCAGCGTTAAACAGTCAGTTCCAGATCCACCGATCACACTAGGATTTTTGTCTCCTTGTATAAAACTGCTTGTTCATAGGAAAACTTTCAAAAATCAATACAACTCAGTCTATTTAAAAATTCAAAACTATTTGTTTTTACTTCCTTTGTTTTGTTTGCGAATACGTCCAATGGTTACTTTGAATGAACATGTGCATTTGAATATGATCACCATTTACAAATATTTCCATAAAAAACAGGATTAGCAATTATCGAAGACTCTAGGAGTTGGAATAATGTTTAAGTCATTTGTAAATCCCCACGGAGAAATCTCCATGAAACTATCTTTACAGAGCTATCTTCGCAAGCTCATCCCCAACAAATATAAATTCCCCAGCAAGTGTAATATGCCCTCAGGCAGAAATTGGGGTATCTTCTAGTATTTCACATCCATGGATAACTTGACTTGATCATCATCCCCAATAGGTCCCCTAACAGATAAGGAAGTTTGATCATTTTCCTAGACATAGTTTAAAGGAATTTAACTCCCCAGTGGAGTTTATTACTCCAACACTGTAAATCCTTATCAAAATTCTCTTCTCCAGTAGGGTTTGATCAAAGTTGCTATCCCCTGAAGAGTTGCTACGGTATCTGAAACCTAGACAGATAGTACACCGGAGGAATATCCATCTCTTTTATACCCATTCAGGTTAAGTAAGAATCAAATCCTTCAAATAAAAGAATGGAGAACGACCGACTCTCCTTGAATTCCTGTATCCTCAAGCAGAAGTCGAATATTCCCAATGGAGTATCCTCAAACAAAAAGCGGGAATCCCCAGAAAAATTATTCCTAGAAGAAATTGAAGAATCACTTTCTTCATCCCCAACAACAGTCCGACATTTATTTTCCCCAGCTAGACATTGCTACAAGGAGCTACTTATACGCTTCAACGACAATATTGTGTCCATACATCATTTGACAATGCATCATAGCATATGCATACCGAAACGCATATAACATTCTCATTTATTTTTAAAGCATCATTACGCAATGCATTACATACATCATGACATTACATACATCATGACATTACATACATCATGACATTACATACATCATGACATTACATAAAGCTAATTTTGTCTTTTCAGGTAAAGTTCACCAACAGACGAATATCATTAGCAATTTTCAAACAGGTCAAAGATTAATTCCCAAAACAGGATGGGGAAACTATCTATATGACCAGGCAATATGAATTCCCGAAACTAGACAGACTTACCAACAAAAAACAGGTCACAGATTAATTCCCGAAATAGGACGGGGAAACTATCTATATAACCAGGTGGTATGAATTCTCGAAACATGATGGGTTTACCAACAAAAAACAAGTTGCAGATTAATTCTCGAAATAGGATTGGGAAACTATCTATATGACCAGGAAATATAAATTTCCAAAATTGGACGGGTTTACCAATGAAAAACAGGTCGCAGATTAATTCCTGAAACAGTACGGGCCAACTATCTATATGACTAGGCGGTATGATTCCCGAAACAGGATGGGTTTACCAATGAAAAACAGGTCACAGATTAATTCCCGAAATAGGATGGGAAACTATCTATATGATCAAGCGGTTTGAATTCCTGAAACATGACGGGTTTACCAATGAAAAACAGATTGTAGATCAATTCGCGAAACAGGACAAGGCGATTATCTGCATGACCAAATGATTTCCTTTAGAGACTGAATTTTGACAAGCATTTCCTTTATACATTCATTATGAAAAGCATTTCCCTCGGATAAAATCGAGACATAGATTTCATTCTGATACTCCCCAGTGCATCTGCTAATTTTGTAACACCCCTTCTAATAAACCCCGAATTAAACGATATAATTAAAATAAGAGAAAATAAAATTTGCACGGAAGGAGTGTCACAACATCAATTCACATATTCAAGAAAAACGGACATAACATATCTGTCACTTTAATCATTTAATCACATAATACATTCATGGCATATACTTTCTTTTTCGTGCAAACGCAACGGAATCATAATAACTTCATCTCCAAAGGAGGAATCAAAATATAAAATTCAAGGCATTAAGCCATACGGTTCATACACCAAACATGTTATCAAGTCATAATATACATACATCAACATATAATCAAAACAATGGATTATATACAAGTATAATCCATATAAAAAATATACGAGTTCGAATGCGGACACCTAACCCCCCAAGTGTTACAACCAGAGCATCGACTCGATAAACCAAAATAAAACGGATTACAATCCAAATGCATCCGCTAAGCTATTGCCTCGCACTACCGTCTTCGGTACCTGAACAATTCCGAAGCAAGCATTTTCCAACAGAAGGGTAAGAATTCCAACAAACATAAAGTATGTAATTTAAAGCAAATGAAAGGCATTAAATAAAGGAATCTTACTATTTTTCCAACTCTTACATAAACTACATAAGATATTCATTTAATCAAATTCTCATATCCAATAACTCAAAGAAAACAAACACAATCAATTTCATTTACCAATTAGCACATAATGCTTAATATTCAACAACACATAAACCCAATAAAATGTGTACGTGCGACTCGACACAACGACACAACTCATGCATGTGGTACCAATAATCTATTATCCTTCGGACTTGTCGATGTCTATCCCTCAGACGGATAATCATAAAATCACATTCCCTAAGCTTTCAAACCCCCACTCTGAGTTTGGGACGAGCCACTAGCCTCCACGAGACTAACAGAAATCGCCTCTTGACACGACTTATGATGCGGTGTGCAATTAAATTAACAACAATATGCAAATCAAGACACTCCTCTATCTCAATTACAAGCATACATCATCATAATTCAACTCTATGAATTAATCTCACAACATTGCACAACAAACATCATTTATTTCATTTTCAACAATTATCACACAACACCAAAATATTGATAAACCAAACACATCATTTCCGGAATCGGCAATTAACCAAATATCTCGAATATTCAACACCTCTACAATTTAATTCATCTCCGGTCGTACTCAAAATATTAAGTTTTACCAATTAATCATAACCGGTTATATTAATTAATTACACTATTAATTATAACATATATTAATATATTAATTATATTATTAATATAACATAATATTTATAAATTGAACAATGTTATTTCTGGAATTGATATTTCACAACACATTTCAAATCTACCACACATCTATGATTTAATTAATCTCCGATCGAAACCAAAATATCAAGTTTCATCGATAAACCGTAACTGATTATATAATTAATCACACTATTAATTATAATATATATATATATATATATATATATATATATATATATATATATATATATATATATATATATATATATATATAATATATATATATATATATATATATATATATATATATATATATATATATATATATATATATATATAATATATATATATATATATATATATATATATATATATATATATATATATATATATATATATATATATATATATATATATATATATATATATATATATATATATATTACTGTTATATAATATATACATATACGTAACACAGAGAAAGAAAAATATAGCCCCACCACCACCACCACTCCACGTGCCAACCCCCCCCCCCCCCCCCCCCCACACGTGCCACCCCCCTCCTTCTTCTCCATTATCATTTTCATATATCAGAAAATTATATTTTTCTCTAACAGTCAATAATAATCTAATTTCTTAACCGAACACCCCCCCCCCCCCCCCCTCCTTCTTATCCATTATCATTTTCACATATCAGGAAATTAAATTTTTCTCTAACTGTCAACAATAATCTAATTTCTTAACCGAAAAAATCGAAATCAAATGCAATAAAATACACTAGATGTTTAGAGGAAGTCTAACCCTTACCGATTTGTTTCCGAAACGAGCTTTTTCAGTTGATTTTCCCTAACTTTTCCTCTTTTCTTCAACCCTAACTTTTCCTCTATTTTCCTCTCCTGCTACCCACTTTCTCCCTTTTCTCTCTTTTTGTTTCTTTTTTTCTTTCTATCTCTCTCTAACTACTATTACTACTTATATTTTATAATATATAATACTAACTTATCTTAATATATATATATATCATACCAACTTTATAATACTAACCTATTATTATATAACATTATTATATAAACTAACTTAATATAATTCAATAAATACTAATATAATTCAATAATTACCAATTAATCAATTAACACACATATTAATATATACTCACCAAAATACGATATTATCTTATAAAAATAATTATTGTCCGGTAAACTGAATAAACCCAATTAATCACATACTGGACTGAATTACCGACTAAATAATTATCGATTTACCAAAATAAATATCAACCGGTCATTTTTAGAAAATAATAATTTAAATAATATTAATTAAAACGTGGTGTTACAACTCTCTCCCACTTAAAAGATTTTCGGCCTCGAAAATTACCTCTAAACGAACAACTCGGGATATGAATCCCGCATCCGGCTTTCAAGCTCCCAAGTTATGTTTCCATTAGCCGCGCCACCCCACACCACCTTAACCAAAGAAATCTCGTTTCCTCTAAGTTGCTTCACTTTTCGGTCTTCGATTCGTGTCGTAAAAGTCTCAACGGTTAAGTCTTCTCTAACTTCCACATTGTCCACTTGCACCACATGTAAAGGATCCGCAATATACTTTCACAATTACGACACATGAAACACATCATGTAAATTGTAAAGTGATGGTGGTAATGAAATCCTATACGCCACATTACCAATCCTTTCCGAAATTTGATACGGGCCAATAAACCGAGGTGTCAACTTCCGCGATTTAAGAGCCCGACCAACACCCGTCGTAGGATTCACTCTCAAAAACACATGGTCATCCTTCTTGAACTCAATAGGCTTCCTCCTCTTATCATGGTAGCTCTTTTGGCGACTTTGTGAAATTTTCATCTTCTCTCTAATCAACTTAATCTTATCTGTAGTTTGTTGCACAATTTCTGGTCCAACCACGGTACTTTCTCCCGACTCGTACCAACATAAAGGTGTTCAACAACACCTTCCATACAACGCTTCAAAAGGAGCCATACCAATGCTAGAATAAAAATTGTTATTATAGGTAAACTCAATCAAAGGCAAGTAACTTTCCCAAGAACCTCCTTGTTCTAACACACAAGCACGCAAAAGATCTGTGAGTGATTGAATGGTTCTCTCCGTTTGACCATCCGTCTGTGGATGATAAGTAGAACTCAAACGTAACTTAGTACCCAAAGCGCGTTGCAAACCTTCCCAAAATCTAGATGTGAACCGCGGGTCTCTATCCGAAACAATGCACGTCGGAATACCATGAAAACATACAATCTGCTCCACATACAAATTTGCAAGCTTCTCCATCGAGTAATCCATTCTAATTGGAATAAAGTGAGAAAATTTTATCAATCTATCCACTATAACCCAAATAGCCTCATAGTTACTCGGGGTCCTCGGCAAACCCAAAACAAAATCCATCGAGACACTGTCCCACTTCCATTCCGGTATAGACAAAGGTTGTAACAAATCGGAAGGCTTTTGATGCTCTATCTTGGACTTTTGACATACCAAACCCGAATACACAAATTCCGCAATTTCCTTTTTCATACTCGGCCACCAAAATAACTTTCGCAAATCTTGATACATCTTTGTGGCACCGGGATGAATGCTCAACCCACTTCGGTGTCCTTCCTCAAGGATCCTCTTTTTCACATCTCTCACATCGGGAACACAAACTCTATCACGACATCTCAACACGCCGTTCTCATCAATTCTAAACTCTCCTCCTTGACCTTGGTTAACTAAAGTCAATTTGTCAACCAAAACCAAGTCCTCTTTTTGTCCTTCTCTTATCTCATCCAATATTCCACTTGTAATCTTCAACATACCAAGTTTCACACCAAAGTAAGTTTCTTCACAAACCAAACTCAAGTCGCGAAACTGTTCAAGTAATTCCCACTCTTTAACCATTAGCATAGACATATGCAATGATTTTCTACTCAATGCATCGGCAACCACGTTCGCCTTTCCAGGATGGTAATTCAAACTAAAATCATAATCTTTCAAGAACTCTAACCATCTCCTCTGCCTCATATTCAACTCTTTCTGATCAAACAAATATTTAAAACTCTTATGATCATTGAAAACGTCAAATCTTGATCCAAACAAGTAATGTCTCGAAATTTTCAACACAAAAACAACAGCTGCCAACTCCAAGTCATGAGTCGGATAATTCCTCTCGTGTACCTTAAGTTACCTCGAAGCATAGGTCACCACTTGTCCACTTTGCATCAACACACCACCTAACCCCATCAATGAAGCATCACAATACATTGTAAACAGTTCGGATGAATTCGGTAAAACCAACACAAGAGCAGTAGCCATCCTTCTCTTAAGCTCTTGAAAGCTATGTTCACACTGAGTAGTCCATACAAGTGCTTGCCCCTTTCTTGTCAATTGTGTCAATGGTAAAGCCAACTTCGAAAAACCCTCAATGAACTTACGATAGTATCCGGCTAAACCAAGGAAACTTCGTATCTCAAACACAGACTTAGGAGATTCCCATTCAGACACAGCTTCTATCTTGGTCGGATCGACAGCGATACCTCTTGGAGATATCACATGTCCAAGAAAACTCACTTGCTTCAACCAGAACTCACACTTAGAAAGTTTAGCAAACAACTGATTCTCTTTCAAAATCGTCAACACAATTCCTAAGTGCTCGGCATGCTCTTTCTCATTCTTCGAATATATAAGAATGTCATCAATAAAGACCACCACAAAATTATCAAGGAACTCATGAAATATTTTGTTCATGTACTCCATAAACACACCAGGTGCGTTCGTAACACCAAAAGGCATCACCGAATACTCATAGTGTCCATACCTCGTCCTAAACACCGTCTTTTGAATGTCACTTGCTTTCACAGGAATTTAGTGATAACCAGATCTCAAGTCAATCTTACTGAACAGATAAGCTCCTACCAACTGGTCCATCAAATCATCAATTCTAGGTAAAGGATACTTGTTCTTGATAGTAACTTTGTTCAACTGCCGATAATCCATACAAAGTCTCATCGTTCCTTCTTTCTTCTTTACTAACAACACCGGTGCACCCCACGGAGAAACACTCGGACGAATGAACTTATTATCAAGTAACTCTTCAAGTTGGCTCTTTAGTTCAACCAATTCTGATGGTGACATTCGATACGGAGCCATCGAAATAGGACTAGTACCAGGAACTAAATCAATAGAAAACTCCACTTCACGTTCTGGAGGTAAATCTGTAATCTCTTCCGGAAACACCTCCGGAAAATCACAAACAACAGGAACATCCTTTCTCACTCCACTATCACCAAGATTCATGCTCGCCATCAACACAAACAATTCAGCCCCACCTCTAACACACCTCTTCATCTATTGAGTAGACAAGAGCGCAACGCCTTCTTTCTCGGACTCGAGAAAAAGAACGGCTTTAGAAAAACAATTGATATAGACGTGGTTGGCTCTCAACCAGTCCATACCCAAAATGACATCAATCTGACTCAAAGGAAGACATACGAGATGCACTTTGAAATATCTACCACACATACGCAAAGGACACTTCAAACAAATGACTGAAGTAGAAACCGAACCCATCGCAGGCGTATCTATCTCCATACTTCTACCCAAATTAGATAACACAATACCTAAACTAGTAGCACAATCTAATGAAATGAATGAATGCATAGCACCCGTATCAACAATAGAAATCAAAGGTACATTAAGGATAAAGCAAGTACCTCTGATCAGCCTCTCATCCGCCAAAGTCTCGACACCAGACAATGCAAACAATTTTCCTTGCTCCTTCTTTGGCTTCGTGCACTTTGTACTAATGTGCCCTTGCTCGCCACAGTTGTAGCAAGTCACACTAGCACCCAACCTGCACTCGTTAGATCGGTGACCAATCTTCCCACACTTGAAACACGTTGGCTCAACTTGGAGACACTCCATAGCACAGTGTCCCTCTTTTCCACATCTATAGCACTTCACCGGAGTAATAACTCTCCCACTTGGACTCTTGCCCACATTCATCGGTTGCTTCCCTTTTCCATCATAAGGCTTAGGACGCATTTTCCCTTGCCTCTCTTGTCACTTAAACTCTTGTAGTAAGCACTACTATCACGACTATCCTCGTCATAGATACGACTTTTGTTCACCAATTCAGAAAAGCAGGTAATTTGTTAGTACCTGATTGCTCTCTTCACATCCGGCCTTAACTCGTTCACAAACTTCAAGCATTTAGATCTCCCGGCATTCACCGTATTATAGTGGGGACAATACTTGATCAATTCTTGGAATTTGGCGATATACTCCGCAACGCTACCACTCCCTTGTTTTAACTCCAAGAACTCCACCTCTTTCTTACCACGGACATCCTCGGGGAAGTAATTCTCCAAGAAAGTATCTCGGAACATTGCCCACGTAACCACGATGTTCTCTTCATCGAACCTATGACTTGTGTTAATCCACCAATCTTCCGCTTCCTTCACAAGCATGCGAGTTCCGAATTGCACTTTCTGAGCATCGGTGCAATTCATCACTCGGAAAATCTTTTCAATGGCCTTCAACCACTTTTGAGCTTCTTCGGGCGCATGCTCTCCTTTGAAAGTAGGCGGGTTGTTTTTCTGAAACTTTCCAAGAGCACGAAAAGCATCATCAGCTCCATCATGTGGCACCGGATTAGCTTGCGGCCTCTGATTCAAGTATCCAGCAAGCAATCGTAATGCCTCAGCAAGTGCATTATAATTCCTCCCATCTACCATCTTCTTCTGAACAACACAAAAGTATTGATCGCGTCAGATACACAATCAAATACAATAGAATTAGTAACATTAAGACCTGACAACTGACCGACAATGCTCTGATATCACTATTGTAACACCCCTTCTAATAAACCCCGAATTAAACGATATAATTAAAATCAGAGAAAATAAAATTTGCACGGAAGGAGTGTCACAACATCAATTCACATATTCAAGAAAAACGGACATGACATATTCGTCACTTTAATCATTTAATCACATAATACATTCATGGCATATACTTTCTTTTTCGTGTAAATGCAACAGAATCATAATAACTTCATCTCTAAAGGAGGAATCAAAATATAAAATTCAAGGCATTAAGCCATACAGTTCATACACCAAACATGTGTATCAAGTCATAATATACATACATTAACATATAATCAAAATAATGGATTATATACAAGTATAATCCATATACAAAATATACGAGTTCGAATGCAGACACCTAACCCCCAAGTGTTACAACCAGAGCATCGACTCGATAAACCAAAATAAAACGGATTACAATCCAAATGTATCCGTTAAGCTAGTGCCTCGCACTACCGTCTTCGGTACCTGAACAATGCCGAAGCAAGCATTTTCCAACAGAAGGGTAAGAATTCCAAAAAACATAAAGTATGTAATTTAAAGCAAATGAAATGCTTTAAATAAAGGAATCTTACTCTTTTTCCAACTCTTACATAAACTACATAAGATATTCATTTAATCAAATTCTCATATCCAACAACTCAAAGAAAACAAACACAATCAATTTCATTTACCAATTAGCATATAATGCATAATATTCAACAACACATAAACTCAATAAAATATGTACGTGCCACTCGACACAACGACACGACTCATGCATATGGTACCAATCATCTATTATCCTTCGGACTTGCCGATGTCTATCCCTCAGACGGATAATCATAAAAGCCCATTCCCTAAGATTTCAAACCCCCACTCTGAGTTTGGGACGAGCCACTAGCCTCCACGAGACTAACAGACATCGCCTCTTGACACGACTTATGATGCGATGTGCAATTCAATTAACAACAATATGCAAATCAAGACATCCCTCTATCTTAATTGCAAGCATACATCACCATAATTCAACTCTATGAATTAATCTCACAATATTGCACAACAAACATCATTTATTTCATTTTCAATCATTATCACACAACACCAAAATATTCATAAACCAAACACATCATTTCCGGAATCGGAAATTAACCAAATATCTCGAATATTCAACACCTCTACAATTTAATTCATCTCCGGTCGTACTCAAATTATTAAGTTTTACCAATTAATCGTAATCGGTTTTATTAATTAATTTTACTGTTAATTATAACATATATTAATATATTAATTATATTATTAATATAACATAATATTTATAAACTGAACAATGTTATTTCTGGAATTGACATTTCACAACACATTTCAAATCTACCACACATCAACGATTTAATTAATCTCCAGTCGAAAACAAAATATCAAGTTTCATCGATAAACCATAACCGATTATATAATTAATCACACTATTAATTATAATATATATATATATATATATATATATATATATATATATATATATATATATATATATATATATTATATATATATATATATATATATATATATATATATATATATATATATATATATATATATATATATATATATATATATATATATATATATATATATATATATATATATTATAAACTATTTATATATATATAATATATATTATTGTTATATAATATATACATATACGTAACACGAGAAAGAAAAACGTATATTGTAGTACATATCTTAAGGTGTATATTGTAGTACAAAAGAAATTTAAAACCTTTAACATTCCAAATGAAAGAAATTGAATTAAGATTTACAAAATATAGTATATATGAAATAAATATTAAGTTCTTTTGTATTTGAGAACAACAATATCTCAATTCTTAAAGAAAAATATAACAACAATAATAAAAAAGTGTCTTTGAAATAACTTCAAAACAAAATGACACAATATCTCCAAGTTTTTGATTGACTCCTGAAATGAATATAAATATAAGAATAAGAATAATTTTAATATAATGATAGTGCTATTGAGATATAAAAGATAAATCCCAAAATGTTGTTGTTTTTGAAACAATAATAAATATGAGTGTACATGAGCACATATACCTTAATGTTTCTTAGGATTACACTTTTAATTGTTATTGTGACACATCATCCTTGGTAGTGTAATATTATATGAAGATTGTAGAGAAAAATAATAGGACATTAGTATTATAAATGACAACTATATATAATAGTAATAAATGTATAAATAACAAACAGTGGTTGAGCATAAAAGTGAATACCTATACAACATTGTGGAAAAATTCTTTGAAAACCATATTTATTGTTTCATGTAATGGCAATTTGTCTTTTTTGTCATGAATTAAGATTTTCAAACCTGCTTTGCTTTTGACTCTTGACATTACAACATAAAGTTGCCTATGGCTGAAGACGTCTGTTGGAAAATATAAATCAACATAGTCTAATGATTGACCTTGAGATTTATTTATTGTCATTGCAAATGAAACAATAATGGAGAATTGTCTTCTAATAAGTTTGAATGGCCAATGGGATTGTGAAGTATACAAAGACATTATAGGAATGTATATAGTATTTCCTATATGTGTACCTGAAATCATCTTTGTCTCAATGACATTATTTGCTAGCCTTGTTACCGTCAATCTTGTACCATTACAAAGTCCTTCTAATTGATCCAAATTTCTTATCAACATAATAGTTGTGCCAATCTTCAATTTCAAGAAATGGTTAGGAAAACTAGATGTTTTTAAACAGCTTAAAAACTCTGGAGTCAAATGCTCGAAAGCCTCATTTCTATTTGCTTCTGATCTGTCAATAGTATCACTACTCAAAAACTCCTTTTCATCACCTATAAAAAAGTTAGAGTCACAAAGTTATAATGGTAGATGAAAATAGAATGATTAAATCATGTATAAAGTATAGTAACCTGGAAGAATATTAGTAATGTAATCATTCATTTCATCCACAATTTTTATAGTTGAAGCTATAATAGCTCTACTTTGGAGGAAATCTGGATTTGTGAAATTCTCAAGTAGGTTTGGATAAGTACTTGTAACAATTTTCTCAATTGGATCCATAAAATTCGTTAATAGAAATTTAGGTGGAATAGTAATTTCAACATATCCATCATTTGGTTCCGAGATTTTTCCATCTCCCACATCTAAAATCCATTTAGAGAAACTCTCAATCTCGTGAGCATTTGAAGAATTTAATGTTGAATCCAAACGCATGTTTTTTGTGAGTGTTAAAACCTTGAAATATTCCAAAATATACGAGGAATTTATTGTAGAATGAACTATATTAGAATGGGTTCCTCTCGGCACAATTGGTAGAATTTTCCTAAATTCACCACCAAACACCACAATCCTCCCTCCAAATATTTATTCATAAGGATTATCTTTCGTACCCATGATATCTTTCAATGACTTGTCAAGAGATTCGAAACACCACTTGTTTGCCATAGGAGCCTCATCCCAAATATTCAACTTAGTAATTTTCAATAAACCGGCAAGGTCATCCTTTTTGTAAATGTCACAAATTGATGTTTCAATGCATGGAACCGGAATTTTGAATCTTGAATGTGTTGTTCTTCCACCGGGTAGAAGTAGACTCATTATACCACTTGACGCAACATTTAATACAATATCGCGATTAGAACGTAAAGCTGCTGAAAGGGTATTCCACATGAAAGTTTTTCCAGTATCACCAAAACCATATAAAAAACTTTCATTAAAAATTTGCATCTGTTCATCTTTGTAAGACATGGAAAAAATTAGTGTGTTAGTCATGAAAAAACATGAAACTATAATAACAAAATATGTTATAAATTAATAACAAAAGAGGTTATAAATTATACATTTAATATATGTAACTTATAAACACTACACATTGTGAAACCACCACACGTATGTCAATGCTCTGTGTTGAGAGTCCAACATATGTGAAGGCCCCAAAGACACTTGTCCAACCCAATGGCCCACCTCTGAAACCCATAACTTTCCTTTTGAAAGGAGATAATAAATACATCTCACTACATAACTATTGTTTAGAAGAGAATACCATCTTTCTGAAAACTGTGAAACTGGATTCTCAATATTCAATTTTGGAAATGAGTGGTGGCCCATCTCAACCTATTTATCTTTCTTTGAGTAGCAGGTACACCCAAACAATATTGCTGAAAATCTATTTATCGGTTCAACTAAGAAACTTTTTTTGCATGTGTTATGTTATACTTTCTTCCGATGTTTTCATGTGCACCGTAATACTCTAAAAATATGAAACATGGTTTTTACATGTCCTTTGTTCACTGATAGTTAGTACGTTTCATGTTTATTCAAAGTGATGAATGAGTGGTTAAATAGTTTGAGTGTTATATTGAAAACAACTAAGTGTTAAGTGTTATGTTAAATAAATCTGTTAAGGTTGATTTGACATGATACTTTATTTTTATCACATTGATTTTTATAGTGGAAGCGATGACAGCTACACAAGCGAATCCAGTGAGGAGAGTCTTTCTTCCAATGACAGTTTCTCATCGGAAGAAAGTTATGGACATGATCCTAATGCAGCATGGTACAACAACAATGGAGATTATTATTAGGATATGAAAATAAAGTTAGCTACTAAATCCCTGAAGAATGTGTTGGTATTTTGATATTTGAATACTTTTCAAGCTAGGCTTATATTCATAAAATGTTTGTGTAAACACAGTTTATTTAATGAGCAGAATTTTCCCAGACACGCATCAGAAGAATGCTTATTATAGAGCCAGTGGCGTATCGAAATGTTAGACTTGGACACTAGAAGACCATATGGATGTGATGTCCTTAAAGAAAAAAGGGATCAAGATGAAAAATTCATTTGGAAGGGTTGGACTGATTTTTCAAGAAGACGTCAATTAAAGAGAGGAGATGTCGTGCACCTCACTTTGGTTAATCTGTATGATAGGTTGAATGTGTCTGTAACGAAGCATTTAACATGATGTGGATTTATATAGACGGATGTTAAAATTTGCTGGAGTCAAAAAGTGGGCAGTATTTTGTGAATGGTATTTTTTATCATTGTGGTTGTTTTAAGATTTAAGTATTAGTTATATGCTTTGTATTGCAACTGATTTGAATACATTTCGAAGTTAAGTTAGAAATTGTATGACAATTATGTTGGTTATTCTAAGTGATTAGTTGGTGTGTTGATAATTTTCTTCTGATATGTAGCAATAGGTAAGATCATTTGTTGATGTATGTTTTATATTGCTACTGATATGAAGACATTTTGAAGTTACGTTAGAAATTTTATGATAACTATGTTGGTTATTTTAAATGATAAGTTTGTGTGTTGATAATTTGGTTTTGATATGTAGCAATAGGTAAGATCATGTGTTGGACGGTATGAAACATTTAAGTTAGCAGGTCAAAGGTTGGTAGATTAATAAGTTTCATTGACCTAATGAATGGAATTGTATTGTTGTAGTTAAAATGATAATAGATTTAATGTTTTATAAGGAATGGTAGAATGTAGCAGAAAGTTAGGTGCAACATTAATGGTATAAGTTAATAGTGGATGTTGTAGAGTTATTGTAGAAAGAAAAAAGTAATTTCAATGGTTACATCAGTGAAGCTTCATAATATGATAAGTATGCATATGTTGTTTTAAGTTGGGATTGTGTCTACGTTTGCATAGTGTAACTAAATTAAAATAAAATTTTGCAAGGAAATGAGTATATAGGATCAGCATTTTGTAAAAAAAACATAACAGGAAATATAACATATATGAACAGATATTGTAAGTAATATCAAAAGGAAATGTTTTTTGTCTAAAACCTCATAATGGAATATAATATAAGGACCAGAAATGCAAGTTAAGAAATGAATATAGTTATTGAATTTACCTGTTAAGGATTTAAACAAATCTTGGAATTTAGCTTTCTCAGTTGGAATATCATATTGTCGTTCATCATGTACCAAGCAATTACCAAGAAAATCCATAACATACTCATCTGGATACGGCATTGGCTTAAAATCTTTTAAGCTCCTTCTGTTTTTTTTAATTGCTTCTCAATTTCCATCAAACTAAGTTGTTTTAATTATTTCTCTGATAGTGATAATTATAATTTAAAAGTTATAGTAATCAAATTAATAAAATATATAGACAACATAAAGATGATGCTATTAGTAAAATTAGATATAAAATAAAGTACCTGGATTCATTGATAAAACTCTTTGTTCATATAGTATCCCGTTAAATAAGTAAATCCAAGTGTTGCGCCAAACATGATCAGGTCGATTCATAGAAGCTGATAACAATATTGTAACAAAGAGTTTCCGTAGAAAGACACCAGAACCCCACTTATACACCTATTTTATTTCCTCAATGAACTCCTTGTCATCTTGTAGAAACCCCATTACAAAACATGCCTCTCGAAAACTTTTATGTTTAAAACCTTTAATAGTTTTGAGATCATCAGAACTTGTTGGTCCTTTTATAACAATTAACAACATCCTCATATAATACAATTCTCCTAATGAGGGTGGGGCCCAAACTAATCTACCAGTTGTGTAACCTCTTTTCCTTGGTTTCCAAGTTCTTATTTTTTTGACATAAACAAATTTAGAGACAAATTACCCATATGTCAACAATTTTGCTTCCTCATATTCATTATTTGCAACAAACCATGAAGTAAACATTGATTCAGTTACACTTGCTTTAAGTAGGACATTTCTAATTTGTTCAAAGTCTTTGTAGTACACTGAATTTTCTCCTTCCAAGTGAAAAAACAATCTTTCAGTAGTCGGTTTCCTTCCATGAATAGAATATGAAAAGATTCTCCAACATGCTTCACTTGGATACATATATCTACAATCAATGTATTGTTTGATTTTGTCAACATCACTGACACTTGTGCTATCAGTTGGAACTATTATAGCCGATATTCTATCGGAACCCTTGTTGATGTACTTGAAGAGATACTTAATTGAAGTACTTTGATTGCACCATTTTATATTTATGTGTGCTTCATACTTCATTAGTAAACTTGGATTGTGGGGTACAACATGAGCGCTGTGAAGTTTTATTCCATTCTTCTCAATTGTATACCCATTATCTCTTCTTAGGTATATAGGATATCCACCTTGATCGACTATGGTCACATCTTGGAACTTCTTTGGATAAAACTTGCTACACTTTCCATTCTTCATGCATGGACATTTAGGATTTTCCAAACCATAAGGTCCATGTACCATGTGGTTCTTCCCCAAATTATACAACCTTGGGTGTTTCACAGGATCTAGAACCTCAACTGATATTATTTTATCGATATCATTTGGTTCGGATATTTATTAGATGGATGCAAAAATATAAGGATGTGGGCATGCAGCAAGCCTCTATTTTGGAATTCGATTGTGTACATATCTGAAATATTATTTGATAAAACATGGAAACTATTAAACAATAGTAATGTAGAAATAATAAATATGTTTTATAGAAAGTATATATGACTTACAAGCAAGGACTTTGCCTAAAACACCTTTTTTGTGACATCTGTCAAAAGGCTATCAAACTTCATTTTAAAGACTCTAGCAATGATGTCAGGTTTATCATGTGCCTTCAAGTTAAGAGGATTCAAATCTCTTTGAATTTCTAGCCAATTCGGGTTGAAAGTGAAAGTAATAAATAGGTCTGGAAATCCCACTTTACTGCATATAGCCATTCCGTCATAGTACAACTGATCCATAAATCTCCTACTACCAACATAGGATGATGGTAAAATGACTCTTTTTCCGGTACTTGAACCTTCGGTTTGAATTTTATCTCCATCTTGATTTAGATTTTTATATTTAGACACTTTAAGTTTAGACTGGTTGTTTCTAAGCCATTTGAACATCTCTCCTTCTAGCATTGTGTAACCATCAAATAAAAATTGTTGAAACAACCTCCTTGATGATAAAATTGTTTTTCCTTCTTGTAGCCGTGTTTGAATTCAAAAATCAAGCCATTCTCGAATAGTCATCTTATTTCTTGGATTATCATCAAATATGTCAAGATCTCTATGAGCAACATTTGGTCTATAACCATCTTCACCATATGGAAATATTAAAGGATATTGGAAATCGAGATAGCTAGCATGGAACTCATCAATGTGTTTAAGTTTTCCTCCTTGTTTTTGCTTAATAATGTCTCTCTCTTCATCCATATTAATGTCTCCAACAAACAAGGCTGCCACCTCAGACACGGTAGGTTGGTTGTACACTCTTCAATCAATAGTTTGATTTTCTATTAACCTGAGCTTTAGTTTGTGCACATTCCCTTGATTAAGTCTTTGTCTTGCCATCAAGAAGCTCTTTGCATGTATGTTATATTTTTACAATATGTCAGACAAATTCTTAACAATATGTGGATCAATATTGCTCTTGTTGCTGTAATGAAATATAGAATAAGCCATTAAAAATTTGTGAAAGAGCAAGTATGGCATATTTTTTGTTGTTGTAGTTAAAATTTTGTGAATATATTGTAAAGAAATAAGTATGTAGGAAAAGAAAATTCTAAGAAAACAGAACAGCAAAAACTACATATCGTACGCCTTCCATTCTATTTGAAACTTCATTCTCTGTGTCACAAATGTAAAGTTGATCCAATTTGGGTGGTTGTCCTTCGGTTGGCAATAAACTCCAAATTCGGTGACAAGATTTTCCTTGGATGCGGATCGTTGGTGGGCCACAAACATTGTTGAATTTGTTGTCTAACTTAGCACCAAGAGATGTCAAACAAACATCATGTTGTATGTTCTCAATTGAGTTTGAAAATTTTATCATCTTTTGCATTTTTATCAAATAACAAACGTGCTAGGATTTGTGGTGGATGTTTCAAGAATGGTAATTTTTCCATTTCCGAAACATAAGCTGAACTTTGGATTTGCAGAATGTTTGTGCTTATCCTTCCTCTCTTGGTACCACATCAAAGCATTTCAATATCCATATTCCATTTGTGCATCACCAAGATCAGAATATTTTGTGTATAAAAGAAAGTTTCCAGATAAGTATGATATTATTCATGTTGGTCTTGAAATCATAATTTAGCTATTATTCAAGTTCTATAATTGGTGTACCTTCACTATTACATCCGGGTTGGTTAGCAGTTGAGAATGGAGGACATGGATCATCATCTCTGAGGCTTTTGTCATCATATGATCCTTGTATTATTGTATAAAAGCCAAAGTCTTAGTCACATACATTACAATTAATATGTTTGGTTATGGGAATATATATGTTTGCATAAGGATTATGTTGAAATCTGATAACCAGACTTTAATATATAAAGCAAGAGTTTAATATGGAAAGTTTCAATATGAAGTAACTGTAAAGAAATAATATAACCTTCAAAGAGACAAATATTCATAACTACCTAAGAAAGGATCATAATCATAATCATTATTGTTATCACTATCGCCATCACTTTCAAAATCCAAGTTAACCATAGGTTTAAAAACATTGCATTTGTTTAGCCTTGAGAATGTTTGTAAAGTTTCACCAATATGTACTATCGGAGAAACAAAAGTTGCAGATCTGTAAATAATGAAATGATCATAAGTCAGAATCAGCATCAAATTTAAAAAATCAGGTGTTTGGTAATACATAGATACATTACATATGAGGATTAGGAGGAATTTGATTTTGGCCCTCTGCAGATTTATTTGGTGGAGTTCAATTAATCTGATCTGTGCGCATAAGGTTGTATGATCTATCTGGAACTCTAAAAGTCTTTTTTGGATGACCCCTCCCACATTTGTTGTGTGTAGTGTTTGGATAATTTGGCTTTGTAGGTGAATTGATGTATATTTAGATAAGATTAATTAGCTATTAATAATCAAAGAAATTTATGTAACATTATATCATAACTTACATGGGTGTAGTAGTATTCAAGGGTTTTGATTTTCTTTCCCTGCTTTAGTTGCAACTATGGAAAAGACTGAAAGTAGGTTTGTCCCGATGCTACTGATGTCCAACACTTTTGGTGGTATATGAAAATAGCATTTGGTATGAGAAGGTTGGGTATGTGGTATTATATTTTTCTGGTTTATGTGAGAAAAACTTGGTACTGACAGATCCGAAAGTGGATTCCTAATGGCGGGAGGGGTGTTGTTAAATGCAGAAGTATCATGTTTGAATCGTTTGAATATCTTATGTTTCATAATGCTAAAACGTCGGAACCTATCTCTTTTTAATGTAAATTTCCTCCACAAAAAAGTGTCATTAATAGTGGCACTGTAATTTGCTGGCCTGCTTTGAAAGTGAGTAGCATAAAATATAATACATTGAATAAATTAGGGTCATCTAACACCATTACGATGTAACAGTACATTGTAAAAAGATAAAATTAGGACGGAGTAGGAGTATACCTAATTAATGGGTGATGTTTATAGGTTCGCTCCATTAGATGCAAAAAGAGTTTAATTATCTACAATTAGAATGGTTGTTGCAGTCTTAAATATTAATAAACTCTAGCACAAGTAAATATGGAAACAAAATTCATATATCACTATAAATTTATCTTACATCTCTATATCCAAACGTTTAAGTATGGATGTTTGAACGTCGGTTTTAAACAATGGTAAAAGTGGCAGTGCAAAGAAACTTCTGTCACTAACTGTATGATAACAATAAAGGTGAGTAAGGTTGTAGTTTATATGAAAAAGAAGCTGAAGTCCCTAATTGTATGATAACAATAAAGATGAGTAAGGCTTACAGTTTGAGAAGCTGGTAGAAGTATTGCAGTTCAAAGATGTTGGATGGAACTAGTACTGCCAAACACCTCTGTTTTGACTGTAAACAAAGGACAAAGGGAAAAAGTCAACCTAAAAAACATTTAATACCAAGGGTGGAGAGGTTATGTCCATGTAATAAAACTGGATAAAACAGATAGAAATCGAACTGTAATAAAATGAAGTTGAGTTGGAACTATGTGTAAGTGATTAGACAGGTCACTGTACTAATAGGTGAGTAGAAGGTCAGAAAAACTATCACCAAGGTTAATTGTTGTACCTGGTAAGTAGTAAAGAGGCATGAAAAGATGCATTAAGGAGTTATTTTGCAGTAGCACAGAAATCGTAGCCAGACTGTAGTTTATATAGCAAGTAGGATGTGTTGATGATAGTCATTATTATTAAGCGGGAAAATACCTTTAATATCAGCCAAAAAACTTTACTCATTATCGTTTGGAGATAAAGTTGTAAGTTTAGACTGCAATGTAACTTTTTAATAGTATAAATTTATTCATTTTAAGGTGTAGACCGTACAAATGTAAATGGAAAAAGGTACGGATAAATTGTTGTGAAAGTTATAGTTTGGACTCTATAGGTAAAACTTAATGTAACATGTACAAAATATAAGCTGTTAATGGATATATAGTTTCATTGGATATAATTTAAAAGCTTAGATAATGTAAAGTATACTTTAAAAGTGGGAAGATTTGAAAAGTTGTTCCCCTTAAATTATATTGAGTTGATCTCCCCAAGCAGGTCAGGTTAAATGGACTTTGTTATTGAAAATTGTACGAATTAATATGTGTTGAATATAAGTCCCTCTTACCAAACTGAAGCATTAATAATGAAATATTGTGAATATAAATACCAATATTATGCGAATAATGGTTGGACATGAAAATATAAAAGGTATCAAATCTTCAATTAACTTAAGGATGACACCATTAACCATGATTTGTTAACAAATACAAGTTTGTTAATTGTTTGGTAAGTAATGAAAAGATAACTAAAACATTGTTCCAAACTGAAGTTGACATAAAATATTTGTTCAAAAAATACATGATTACTCAAAATATATATTTTTCATGGAATATCCCAAAACAAAAGCTTGTGTCCCAAACATTTTGCATGGCGATCACTAAAAAGGCAGAATTGATCTTCACTTGTTTTTGGTGTTCCTTCCATACTTGGTCTTTGCCGCTTTTGTTGCAGAAAGTTTTGGTGATAAAAGATTAGGGCCCTCTATATATTGAACTGAATCAGGTGACAACCTCTTTGAAGGGGTGTTGGAAATGCTAGCTCCGGAGCTCCAATTTTGTGTTGCAGATGTAATTGTCTGAAACATATGCAGCAATGTATGTTAGTGTGTTCAAAATGATCGTATAAGGAGGCTTCATTAGCTTAAATGTGGAACGCATAAAGACTTACTTTGGAATGAGTAACATTAATATGTGTGTTCACAACATTGTTGTCTTCCAGGAAGAGTAATACTTTTCCCTTAGGATATTCATCCTTGTTGGTGATGGTTATACAAGCCTAAAAGCAAGTGCGCAATATGTTAGCATATTGTACTTGCAAAATAAATAGATTTGGATTGTTAATTTGCATACTTGAGCAGGTGTAATAACTTCTTCTATCTTCCGCATCACATTACGATCTTGAGTTAGTCTAACTACAGATGCTTGTCTGTAGTAAGGCTGGTATTTAGCACGAAAAGCAAAGTCTTTGTCCAACAGATGGTCAAGGTGTTCGGGATAAATCAGAGGATGGTCCTTATTTGTCTATGATGTATAATGCAATAGGTATAAGTAAGATTTTTCATGTATAATATTGAGTAATATGCAATATGTACAATGATGGAAATTAGGATTTGCAGCCTGTGTTGTCCAAGACTTTTCTAAATATAGAATGAGGCTTTAGTAAATCAGAAGTAAGGATAAATCATTATAGGTTAAAGCAAATAGTAAAGCTAAAGTAAATATAATTATATGATCATATAAGATAAAATCATGATATGTCTACAAATCTTTTACATTGGATTGAAGATTTATTTCATAACAGAAGCAAAACAAGCTAATCAGATAAGACTTATTCATGATTAGAATTAAAATAATGGGATGACTTATAGAATGTAATAGTTTGGTTGCAAATATAGTTTGTATCAGCAACAATATGGTGAAATGTAAATTTCAGATGGCAATGAATTATAGTATGAGCACATTTGATGTAAAATAAAAAGTATAGTTTGACTGATAAAACATTTTGTACCAGGAGCAATATTTTCAATTGTAAATTTCAGATGTCAATGGTGATGTAAATTACAAATCTTTTTCATTATCTGTCTTAGTGCCTGAGCCAACATGCCAACATAAGGAAAACACTCCTTGTCCCAAAACACAAAATTAGAAGTCTTGGATTCATGTTCGACCTCAATCTCAATTTTATACCTATACGAGGGGACATAAACAATAATAAGGTATACTAAAAATATATTTCATTGATATGAATAAAATTTAAAATATGACAATGTTGTTTAACGAAGCTTACTTAGTTATCGGGGTTGAACTGTTATCAAAACATTTGCATTGGAATGGGGAACTTGGAGATTGCTTGGTTTTGTTACATGTTTGACACAACTCATAATACCACCCGAAAGGGTTATCCTTGAACCTCACTTTTATACCCCAAAATTTTCCCTATCTTTTCTCAAGACATTTCTCACAAAGATCTTCAATAGCTTAAGTTTGCACAAATGTTGACTAGGCCAAATCACCTCTTAAGCACTGGGACCCCAAAATAGGGTTTTGATTTCCACAAGGACAATTGGACTTATAATGCTCCAAATGACTTTCATTGTTCATTATAGACCTACAAGATTACTCATACCAAGTTTCAAGTCTTGCATCTCAAAATTGCTCAGTCAATTCCTCAGATGATTGAAAATCAATTGTATTGGTTAAAAAGTCAATTGTGGCCAACTTGCAGTAAAACTTCAAGATTTTTGACCAATATCAACATTTTAAAGTAATATTCATAAATTTATCAAGTTTGGATCATAATTCCTCAAGAAAAGTGCTCAAATCATCAAATGGGCAAAACTGTCAAAATTAGGGTTTTGATTGAGAATGACTGATCAGTGACTTTTGACCTAGTGCATAACCTAATGACTCGAAGTATGATCTCAAGGGTTCAAGCACAACATGTTAACCTAATTTCATGGCTAAAATCCTTTATCACTATCAATTGATTGATAGTTGAAATTTTATCAACTGATACACAAAAGTCAAACTTTGACTTTTTGGTCAAAATTGAGTTTCACAAGTCAAGATTTATTAGAACATTCAAAAATATGAAGCTTGATAATCAAGGAATCAAGAAAGTAAAAAGTAAGTATAAAAATTCAAACTTTTCAAGACTTAAAAAAATGTATAAGTGTTTTAAATCTTAATAATTTCACTATTTCATGACCTTTATTCACCAAGATGCAAGATGATTCATAGAAAACTTTCAACATGAAAGTTGTAGATATTGATGAATTCTACAACTTTAGATTAGAGGTTTGATGTACAAAAATGCTTATATTTTAATATATAAGCCCATGAAGTCATGACATTTTCATAAAACACTTAGTGAAAAATTTGACAAGTTTGGACAGATTTTTGACCTAACTTCTTGGCCAATTTTCACCTAGTTCCAATTGGATTTTGTCAAAATGGTCAACATGAAGGTTGTAAAAGATATTTCAAACTTTCCAAAATGTTCAAGAACTTGAATAGATCATGCTTGAGCTAAGAGAATCGAAGACAAGAAGTTAGGCATCCATTCTTGAATTACAAGTCATTTTTGTGATGAACACTTGACCAAAACCTAGCCTATGCTGCATAATATTACTTTACAGGCTTCTAACTTATGTTTAACTCCATAATTAATTGATTACACAACTGTTAGAGCTATGATCCAAGCATTTGAGCCATTATCCAAGTTGCATTTCCATTTATGTCACAAAGCTAACACTTCCATTTTGGAAAAGCAATCTTTATTGCAAAAGTCAATGCATTGAGCCTCTAACTTGTTTCTTCTGCATACACTAAACCTACAAGATCATTTGGAGCATGTTTAAAGTGATCAACCACTCTACAAGTCCTTGTACCATGCCTTAGAACTATGTTTATCAAGTTGCTTCAAAAACAAGGAAAAAATCCATAACATGTGATCTCTTGTTTCTGATCCCATCAAGTTTACAAACCTCTTGCCTATAAATAGAAGATTCATTTGCAACCTAACACACAAATTGGAAAGCCTGAAAACTCCCTCAAACACTCTCAAACCAGAATTGCATTCAAACTTCCATAACTTGTCATTTTTTGCCCAAAAACTTCCATCTCATAATCCACTCGTTCGTTTCTTCTCCAAATCAATCCTAAAGCTTCCTTACATCAAATATAACATATCCCCTTCCCTGTTTTGGAACTCTAACACCTCATTCATTATCCTCCATAACCAAAATCAGCCACCTGCACTTTGACTTCTCCAGCACGATTCAGGAACTCTCACCTTAAAGTAACTATTGAAATAGCTTCCTGGAGGTTCAAGGAAGCTAACCAGATCATTACAACACCTTGAAGAATGTCCAAACTCAAAACACGATATCCATCTGCAAGGTGAGTTTTCTGAACTTTTATCTCTTCATACAAGTATCATTTGGATTCCATTTAAAAAGATAAAATGTAGACATGTTAGCCTTGAAACTAACCATGTCCTTAGAATTCATTTATATTGCCTGAGTGATGTGAATTTTGAGTTTGAGCTTCATGAAAAAGCTAGGCAAAATTGGTACCAATAGAAATTTGTGTTTATCTTTGATCCATTGCTTAAGTTATTTACATATTTGAAATCATGGTGAAATTTCTAACAAGTTTGATGTTTACACTTTTGAGAATGGTTGAGAAATGAGCAAGATATGAAGTTTGAAAATGGTGTTCAAGGTTGGCGCGAGGAAGAAGATGAAGTTTCCTTTAGAACTTAGTTTGTTTTAAGTTTATTACAACATGTTTCTATAACAGATGAAACAGCCACCCCAGTGGCAGAAGGAGCGCGTGTAAGGAATTGGTACTAAGGGTCCTAGGTTCGAGCCCCAGTGACACCTTTTGTTATTTTTCTAACATTTTTACTTTTTCCTTTTTTGTTCAAACAGCATGCCTGAGCCTCCCTCCTGATGGGCCATCTTTTAATTCTTCCCCTCATCCCTTGATTGCTTCATACCGCGCAGACTCATATTCTTTATTTATTTATTTTTACTTCTAACAAAAAATCTGTTTGGGCCCTAAACAAAAATTATTTTACTTTCTAACCTCTTAATTTCTTTTCTAACCCCCTGACTCCTAAATTTATATTTTTATGTTATTTTTATTTTATTTTATTATTATTATTTTCAATCAAAAAATAAACTAAATATATTTTCATAAATAATTAATAAAAAAATCTTTTTATTTTTATTTTATCCCTACATTACTTTATTTTATAAATAACAAAAACCATAAAAACATTTTCTTTCTTAAATTAATTAAACCAAATTAAACTTAGGTTTTTTAATTTTAATTTTATCTTTTAATCAAATTAATTTAGACATTAGGATTTTTATTAATTTCTTTTCAAATCAATTAAGTTAGTTAAAACATTTTCATATCAAAAACCATAAAAACAATTTTCTTTTCTTTTATATTATCTTTATATTCTTGTACATTTTATTTTTGCATTATTCAATTTAGTTGTAATAGTAATTAGGTTCTAATTTCTTTCTTCTCCATTTGTAAATTTGTATCCCCCATCCCCTAAAATGATGTAATAGTGTAGAACTTTTAAATTCTGCAATTTATCGATTTCCATATTATTGCTAGTAAATTAGGGTTTGTATGGCAAGAATTAAAACCAAACATTAGACAACCGTAATTCAAGACAAAATAAATGAAAAAAATACACTTTGCACACATGCACCTCTAGGTTTAACCCACACTTGCTGCCTTAGATTAAAAAATAGTCATGTCCCTCGAACGTGAGATACTTTAGCAAAGACCCTCGATGACACTTCGATGTTGCCTTCGGTAAACGATCTTAGTCCCTTATGACAAATTGCTAAAGTATCTTATAATGTTTCCTTCTATGATTTTACGATGATCCACGCATGTCCCTTCACATCCAATGATATGGTTTCTTACTAACTAATGGTAAGATAACATGATCTAAAGGAGGAGGAAAAGAACAAAGACTTTATTTTGAGTAGGTAGAACGCTCGTAGTTGCTTGCTCACAAACATTTCAAAACAAAACATCTTTCAAACACACCAACACTTTCATGAAATATTTTCAAAAGTCAATACTTTGTATACATTCTTATAGAGATGAGAATCATTACAAAGTTCTCCTAAACGGAGACACTTTTCAAAAATACTTTCAAACAAACACAAACACATTTCACAAAGCATTTGAAAAGCGGGCTAGAAACTAAGAGCCCGTAGATAACTACGAATGAAAAGGGTGCTAACACTTTCCATTTTCATAACCTACCTCCCGAACTCAAGAAATATTCTCAAAAGGTCTTTCCTGTTCTTTTCACCCTTTCCTTTATTGGATAAAAGAAAATTTAGTGGCGACTCTTGCTATCCACAACAATTGCGACAAAACGTAAAACACCCAAGTCAGTTCTCCCACCGTATTACAGAACTGGCGACTCTGGTTGGGAGGAAACTAAAATTGGGGTTACCTTAAGAGCTATATCACCTTTATTGCTTTTATTGCTTGACTTGCTTGCTTTACTCTTAAAAAGGTTTGTTTAGGTTTTGAATAGATCCTCTACCCGAATCTGAGGGAATTATTAGGTAAGTAGCAATAGATTATGGAGACTGTACAGCGTAGACCAATATGGTTGAAACAATAGCTACGTTAGTGTGACACATTTTTTGGTACCGGTATCCCTTGTGGCGAATCGAGGAGAATATGGGGCGGTTGTGTGGTGTCATGAAGCACTAACTGACCGTAGAACCATTAGTTGAACAACTTAGCCATTAGGAAGTAGTGAGATAGCAAGCTTTGGTGTAGTCTGAAGTTGGTTGATACTCGATACTACACTCATTGAGATTGTACTTTCAGGATATTTCAGTCGTTAAAATAGAGGCTTACGCTGAAACAATTCCCAATGAAGAAAGACCAAGGATATTAAGATTCCCTAGAACCCGGTTACTCTTTAGGACAGGTTAAACCAACTAAACTTCAAGAGGGTACTTACCTATAAACCCCATGCAAGCCTAAACCTACGGACTTGTTTGCTTTGCTTGTATATGATCATGTGTACATAACATTATGACATCATGCCATAGCATTTTCACTAACCATTTCAAGGACATAGAGATTTATCTTTGCTCTGTTTTGTAGGATATGGCTTCCACTCGCAGAAATACCAACCGAATTAACCTTGTCAAGGTGCCTCCTCAACTCAAAGAGTTCGCATCAAGGGTCCTTGAAAATTATCTGTTCACCAAGAGATATGGTCGACTTCTCAATTTGGTCGCCTCAAGCTTTGAAGAAGACATGGTGCATGTGCTCTTTCAATTCTTTGATCCTAAACATCGTTGTTTCATATTTCCTGATTATCAATTAGTGTCCACCATGGAAGAGTTCTCTCAGCTATTGGGAGTACCTATTAATCAAATTCCTTCACCAGTATTGAGAAAGATGAACGACCCGAGGATATTGCATTAGCCTTACATTTGCAACGGTCTGACATTGTGGCTAATTGGGAAACGAGGAGTGGTGTTAAAGATTTTCTAGCCAAGTTTCTGTTTGAAAAGGCTCAACTGATTTGGGATGTTATGGATTTGAAAGCTTTTGAAGAAATCTTGGCTCTTCTAATCTATGGATTAGTATTGTTCCCTAATTCATACCAACTTATAGATGTGAATGCGGTCAAAATCTTCCTATCTCGTAATTCGGTGCCTACTTTACTTGGAGACATTTTGCATTCTCTTCAAGCTCGTACCATGAAGAGAAGAGGGATTATTATGTGTTGCACACCATTTCTATCTAGGTGGTTTATTTCGCACCTTCCTCGATCAGTTTTGAAGAACGAACAAGGATTGAGATGGTCTTAAAGGATGATGTCGCTCTCACACTCGAATACTCATTGGTGTTCCCGATCTTTGGAGGATGTTACCATTATTGACGGATGTGGGGAGTTCCCTAATGTTACACTTCTTGGCATTATGGTAGGAATTACTTACAACCCTTCTTTGGATTTGCGACATTTTGGTTATGCTCTGAGAGATTGTCCTCATGAGGCGCTTATCCAAGGTATTGTATTTTACTATGAGAACAATGTCCAAGGTTATCGTCAAAGATTTGTACGAGCTTGGGGCATGGTAAACAAGGTTGATAGAAAAACTTTAGGGAATAAGAACTCTATTCCTTTGTATCCTTATCTCAAATTGGTGCGAGTTCACGCTCAAAATCTCATGATGCCCTATCCAGTCATCTCGCTAATAATGGTAGAGCCTATTATTAAGGGGGATGTACCTTACACCATTCTCCATCATGACAGGCCTACTAATCTCGAGGAATTACAAAGGTCGTGGATTCAACTCAAGGGAGATCAAGACACCTTTGAAGCCTAATTCTATGCAAGCGAGAGGAAGGTGTTGGAGCTCACAAGGCAACTTCACAAGGAGCGAAGCCTGAATTCTTACATTGCACCAAAGAGGGTGCGCCAGTGGGAAACCCGAGCCTTTTGTTTTAGGAGTTTATTTTAACTTTTTGTTTTTTCCATTGTAAGCCCAAGAGGCATTTGTAACCTTTGAACTTATTAATACAATTGATGTTTTGTTTTCACTTTGGTTAAGTAAATTTAAATCTCTTAAAAGTCCTTGAAAACATTGCATTCGCATAACATGCATCATATCATAAGCAGGTTTTCTGACACAACTTTCCTCATCTTTCTACTGTTTATTCTAGTATAAGATGGATCTCGAGAAAACCGTCAAGGACTTGCAGACTCAACACTCTAAATTCTAAGAGACTCTGCTCAACTTAGCAAAGGGGCAGCAAGAAATGATGGCGCTTCTTGTCACGAAGAAGAAGACCAAGAAGAAAGTTGTAATCAACATGGGGAAGAGGTTTAAAGGCCCCGCCAGACAAGTTCAAATTGAAGAAGACTCCTTCTAGGAGGATGATAATCAAAATGAAGATGCTAGAAGCACCTGTGATGGGGGTGGAAACAATCAAAACTCTGAAGATGAGAATTATTCTGATGAGCAATACCCACCGGCCGACGACAAATACAAGAAGCTAGAAAACAGACTAAAGGCTATAGAGATCCATGTTGTGATTGGCTTGGACTTTGGAGACTTGGGTTTGGTACCTGGGGTAGTCATCCCCCATAAATTCAAGATACCTATTTTTTCCAAGTATGATGGGATCTCTTGTCCGAAGCTTCATCTAAGATCCTATGTCTGTAAGATCCAACCGCATACCACCGATAGGAAACTATGGGTGCACTTTTTATAAAAAAGTCTATCTAGAACGCAGTTGGAGTGGTTTTACCAATTGGAAGGGACCAATATCCATACCTGGGAGGATTTGGCTGCTTCCTTTTACCGCCAATATCAATATAACGCTGATCTTGCGCCAACTCGGGTGTAATTATAAGGCATGACCATGGGTTCAAATGAGGGCTTCAAGGAATACGCTCAAAAATGGAGAGACTTGGCTGGTAGGGTGCAGCCAGCTTTAACTGATATAGAATTGGTAGACATTTTTATGGGAACACTTACTAGCCCTTTCTTCAACTTACTTATTGGAAGTTCAACATCCAGATTTACTGAATTGATCTTGACCGGCGAAAGGGTTGAAAGCGGGATTAAAAGCGAGAAGATGCCCATGGCCTCCACCTCAAATGTTATGAAAAAACCATTTATTAGTAAAAAAGAGACTAATGTCGTATATGGATCAAGAAGTCGTGCTAAGAATGACCATCATTATTCAATGGGGCAGTATTGATTTCCAATCCAACTCCAACTCAATGACCGCATCAACAAAACAATCAACAAAGTCTAGACATCTCGAGGAGGCAGTTTACCAAAATTAACATGTCATTGTCTCAAGCTCTACAACATCTGTTGAAGGAAAATTTGGTAACATTGCGGGATCCCCCTCCAAATCCCAATATTTCATCTCCAAAGTATAATTTGAATTCCAAATGTGCCTACCACTCCAATAGTCCTATACATGACACTAATCATTGTTGGGCATTAAAAAGCAAGATCCAAGACTTGATCGATAACAAAAAAATTGAATTCGACCCTCTAACAACCCCTATAGTGATCACCGCACCCATGCCCAGTCATGGTAAGGGTGTCAATTCTATTGAAGATTCCTCTCTTGTTTCCTTCATCAATGATCTGACCACTCCTTTGAAGACTGTTAAAAGAATTTGTTGCAAGCTAGGATATTCCCAGGATTTTTTGAAGACTATTACCATTGTGCTACACAAATTAATGGTTGCACATGGCTGAAGAAAGGTGTCTAATACCTGATGAATAGCCATGAAATTCTATTTGAGAAAACTCCATCTGTGAAAAGTTTGACCCAAAGTGTATCCAAAGAGTTTGAAGATGTTTCCATCATTACCATTTCAAACATTCATGTTAGGATCACCTCCAAAGGTCCTATTAGGATTTCTGCTGAACCAAGAATAGCGCCATTAATTATCACCACACCGGGACCAGTCCCCTACTCTTCTGATAAAGTTGTGCCCTAGAACTATGGGGCGGAAGTGTATTACCATGGTATCAAACAAGAACCATGGATCTCTGAGAATGAGAATGTTGAAGTTACAAACATTGATGGATCAAGTAAAGTTACTAGGAGGGGAAGAATCTTCTCACCAGAGATCTCACCTCTGATAACCACTACTACACCCATTCTTATTACTGCTGTTAAACCTGTTGTTGATACTCGAGGAAAGGAAAAAATGACTGAGCCTGCCTAGATGGAGGCACCCACAAAATATATTGAAGTTGACGAGTCATCTACCCAAGAGATGGAGGAAATTTTAAAAAAATGTCCGAAAAAGAGAGTACAAGATAATGGATAAGTTGGGGAAGACAACCTCGAAAATTTCCATGCTATCTTTGTTGCTATGCTCTGAGGCACATGTCCAAGCCCTGTTAAAATTCCTGAAAAATGCACATGTCCCACAAGAAACTACAGATGACCAATTTGATAACTGTGTAGCAAGCCTGACTACTGACAATGGTTTGGGATTTTCGGACGCAGATTTAACCCTGGCGGGGAAGAATCACAACAAAGCTTTGAAAGTTTCCATAGAGTGTAAAGTAACCACTTTAGCACATGTGTTAGTGGATATTGGGTCCTCCCTAAATTTCTTACCAAAAGGTGCTATGGATAGGTTGGACTGGGAAGGTTTAGTACTGAAACCTAGTTACATCATGGTGAGAGCTTTTGACAGATCAAAGAGAATGGTCCAGGGAGAGGTTGATCTCCCTATCAAGGTTGGGTCTCAAGTCTTCAACTCAACATTTTATGTGATGGATATTTTCCCTGCATATTCTTGCCTAATTGGAAGACCATGGATTCATGGGGCAGGTGCGGTTACCTCTACACTACATCAAAAGCTGAAGTACCCAGTCAAAGGCAAGATTGTCACCTTCTGTGGAGAGGAAGAGTTTATGATCAATCATTTGAATTCATTCAAATATGTTGAAATGGATGGCGAATTCATCGAGACTCCTTATCAAGCTTTTGAAGTGGCCCCTCTAATGATTGTTGTTGCCAAGACCATTCATGTCACTCCCAAAGCTGCTAAAGATACACCAAGGATGTCTCAAAGATGCTCGTGATGTAGTTGAAGACGGAGGTTGCACCATTTGGGGACAACTTCCTGATATTCCATACAAGTCAGATAAGTTTGGGTTGGGCTTCACTTCCAAGGCTTAAAAAGAGGTTTGACGTGCTCGTGTTGGGAAATCGCATTTTTGTATTAGCAACAATGAAGTTAATGCTCTTGGAGACTCTAACAGTGACAGTGACTGGGACAATTGGATCTACCCAACTGTTGATAGAGGAATCAACAACTGGCAGACCAAGGACTTCATCTCAATCTCCTTCAGCTAGAAGTAATTTCCACTTCCTGTTATTATTACTTTGAGAAATTTGTTTGTAATTTCCATTAAAATAATTACTTTAAACCATGCGCCTTGCCCGGGGCAAAATGGTCCATTTGTAAAGGGTCTATCATTTTCATATGCCATATGATCATTTTAATGAAAAAATTGGACTATTTTGCAATCAAATTTTGTGCTCTTTATCTTTCTTTCACTTTACTGCATTTTCAAGTAGCCATGTGACCTTACATGCACATACACACATTTGCAGATCTACATCCATTCCAGATCTCATTAACAACGATTATGCTATTTCCATCTATGACTTTGAGAATTCAATCTATCAAGCCGAAGACGAATGTGAATAAGGTTGTGAGATACCTAGGGAACTCTCCAGACTTCTGATACAAGAGGAAAAGGCCATTCAACCGCACGAAGAACCAGTTGAGGTGATAAACTTAGGTACTGAGGTAGATAAGAAGGAAGTCAAGATTGGCGCTAACCTTGAAGGCAGTGTCAAGGGCATATTGGTTCAGATGTTGCATGACTATGTTGAGGTGTTCGCTTGGTCATATGAAGATATGTCGGGGCATGATATTGGTATCGTGGTTCATCGTCTGCCAATGAAGTAAGGTTGTCCTCTAATCAAACAAAAGGTTTGTCACATGCGGCCAGATATGTCTGAGAATATCAAGGCCGGTGTAATGAAACAATTCAATGCAGGTTTCCTGGCAGTGACGTCGTATCCCCAATGGGTTGCAAATGTGGTCCCAGTGCCGAAGAAAGACGGTAAGGTCCATATGTGTGTAGAATACAGGGATTTAAATAGGGAAATCCCCAGATATGACTTTCCTCTACCATATATCGATGTCTTGGTTGACAATACTGCTCAACATAAGGTGTTTTTCTTCATGGATGGCTTCTCCGGGTACAACCAGATCAAAATGGCACTTGAGGACATGGACAGAACCACTTTTATCACACAGTAGGGTACCTTCTGTTGTAAGGTCATGCCTTTTGGTATGAAGAATGCAGGTGCAACTTACCAACGGGCTATGATAGCTCTATTTCATGATATTTTTCATCATGAGATAGAAGTCTATGTTGATGACATGATTGCAAGATCGCAAGTCGAGGAAGAACACCTTGATCATTTTCACAAGCTATTTGAAAGGCTGAAGAAATATAAACTGAGGTTGAATCCCAACAAATGCACCTTTGGGTGAGGTATGTAAAACTCCTAGGATTTGTCATCAGTGAAAAAGGTATTGAGGTTGATCCTACAAAAGTCAAATCCATACAAGAAATGCCAGCTCCTTGTACTGAGAAGAAGGTCAGAGGTTTCTTAGGTTGACTCAACTACATTGCCCGATTAATCTCTCACTTAACTGCTACTTGTGAGTCAATCTTTAAACTACTGAAGAAATATCAAGTACTCGGATGGAATGACGATTGTCAAACAGCTTTCGACCAGATCAAGGAGTACTTACAATAACCTCCAATCCCAATGCCTCCAGTTGAAGGAAGACCTCTGATTATGTAGTTGACCATATTAGAAAATTCAATGGGGTGTGTGCTGGGCCAACATGACGAGTCTGGTCCAAAAGAGCATGCGATATACTACCTTAGCAAAAAGTTTACCGACTGTGAAATAGGATATTCACTACTCTAGATAACTTGTTGCGCTTTGGCTTGGGCTGCTCACCGACTAAGACAGTATATGTTGACTCATAATACTCTCTTGATTTCTAAGATGGATCCCATCAAGTACATCTTCGAGAAACCAGCTCTCTCTGGAAGAATAGCCAAATGGAAAATGATCTTGACTGAATATGACATCCAGTATACTACATAAAAAGCAATCAAAGGAAGTGTATTGGTGGATCATTTGGCCTATCAAGCTGTTGATGACTACCAATCCATGAACTTTTAATTCCTGGACGAGAATATCATGCTGATAACCGACTGTGAAAAGTTTGGACCGTATAAAGCACCTGAACAAGGATCCCGATGAACTATGGTTTTTGATGGAGCTTCCAATGCATTGGGTAACAGAATTGGCCCTGTGATCATTTCTCCTGAAGGTTTCCATACACCTTTCACTGCAAGACTCTGATTTGACTGTACCCAACAACATGGCTAAGTATGAAGCATACATATTGGGTCTTAAGGCTGCCATTGACCTAAGAATCAAATTCTTGAGTGTATACGGAGATTCGACCCTGGTAATTAGTTAAGTTAGAGGAGAGCGGGATACCAAACATCCAAATTTGATCCCTTACAAAGAGCTTATGCTAACCTTGATCCCGTACTTTGAAGAGGTCATATTTGAGCATATCCCAAGGGAAGAAAGTTAGTTGGCGGATGTCTTAGCAACTATGTCATCTATGTTCAAGGTCAAAGTGGACAACGAAGCTCCCAGAATTACTATCGAAAGATTTGATGAACCGGCACACTGTTGTGAGATTGAAACTGATGAGGAGAAGCCATGGTTCTAGGAGGTGAAAAGGTATCTGGAAGCACAAGAATATCCTGAGGGAGCTTCAATCAACGACAAGAAATTCCTGCGAAGGTTTTCAGTCAAGTTTTTCCTAAGCTATGGGATTTTGTAAAAGCGTAACCATGATTCAACTCTAATGCGCTTTATGGACAAGAAGGAAGCAGAGAAAATCATGGAAGATTTGCATGAAGGTATCTTCAGAACTCATTCTAGTGGACATACTATGGCTAAGAATATTCTGAGGGCTAGTTACTATTGGTCGACCATGGAAACCGATTGTCATCACCACTCAAGGACTTGCCATAAGTTCCAAATCTATGTTGATAAGGTCCATGTGCCTCCAATTCCTTTGAACGTCATGACCACTCCCTAGCCATTTGTAATGTGGGGCATTGACATGATTGGAGAGATCAAGCCTACTGCCTCTAAATGACACCTTTTAATTCTTGTTTCCATTGACTATTTTACCAAATGGGTCAAAGCGGCTTCATTTGTCTCAGTTACCAAGAACGTCGTAGCCCGGTTTATCAAGCATAACCTCATATGTCAGTATGGTGTCCCTGAGAGACTTATCACTGACCATGGTACCAATCTCAATAATGCTTTGATCACTGAACTCTGCATGCAGTTCAAGATCAAACATCATAACTCTTCTCCATATGGACCTAAGATGAATGGCACGGTGGAAGTTGCTAACAAGAACATAAAGAAGATTGTGAAAAAGATGGTGGTAGCCTATAAAGACTGGCATGAGATGTTACCTTTTTCTCTTCATGGATATCATACTTCGGATCAAACTTCAACTGGGGAAACCATAATACCTTTAGTCTACAGCATAGAAGTTATCCCGCCTGTTGATGTTCGGATTCCCTCTCTAAGGATTATGAAAGAAACGAATCTAGGTGAAGACGAATGGATTTAGACTAGGCTGGATCAGTTGAACTTGATCGATGAAAAAAGACTGGTTGATGTCTGTCATGGTCAAATGTATCAAAAACGTATGATCAAGGCGTTCAACAAGAAGATCAAGCCTCGAGTATACCAGGGTGGCAATTTGGTAATAAAACACATCAATCTACCACAAGGAGATCCTAGTGTAAAATGGACTCCCACATATGAAGGGTCGTTTGTAGTCAA
This sequence comes from Vicia faba, assembly GCA_948472305.1. Classification (NCBI taxonomy): domain Eukaryota; kingdom Viridiplantae; phylum Streptophyta; class Magnoliopsida; order Fabales; family Fabaceae; genus Vicia; species Vicia faba. The sequence continues at coordinate 1,235,773,075 of OX451735.1, forward strand.
GAAAGCATTCTCTGGCGGTGCTATGATGTTAACCACTATGCACGGCGAGGATTTCCCGCACCCGGTGAAGACAGACATAGGAAAAAAATACTACTCATAAGAAAGACCCGCTAGGTTGTCAGACCTAGGCAAAAATAAGGGCATCCCGGTAAACCATAAAGCTATGGGAAAAATTAGGGATACATATAAAAGATTGTACACCTGACAAGTTGAAAACCTGAGAGGTTGGCTTGGGCAAAAAAGGGTATCCTGGTGGACTGAAAACCCGAAAGGGAGGTTCAGGAAAAAGTTAAGGATCAAAGTGTATGACTATGTTCCATTGGATCACTACAGCCAGCTTTATTACCAAGGATGATATGTTCGAGACATAGGGGAAATAGCAGAGTTGGAACCTGATGAGATCACTTCCACATGGCTATATATATTTATTTTCACTTTTTATTCTTTTCATTTTACGACGACTTCCTCTTACTAGGATTTCTGTCTCTTTGTACAAAAATTCCTTCTTATAGGAAAATTATCAATACAAATATACTTTGAAGTGCAAAAATTTTTGTTTTTTTTGTTTTGATTGCAAAAATGTCCAATGACTAAGATTGAATGAACATATGCATATGAACATGATTAACTGTTAACAAATGTATGCATAAGAACAGGAATAAGTGCTTACTCAAGGAGCCAGGAGAATACTCATGCTATCCATAAATACTTACAGAGTAAATTCATACAACTTCCTTTCAGAGTTCCAATTTGAATATCTCCTAGAAATTCTCTTCACCAGCCGAGTTTGGCTTTCCAAAACTGGGAAAGAAACCTTGCAAATGTTCTTCCACAAAAGAATTCATTTCCCCAATGAGGTTTCCAGAATACTTTCTTCAACAGGATTTATTTCCCAAAAAGATTTCAATCTCCTCAGCCTGAGTCTATTCCTTAGACTACAACAAATCACTGACAAAACTCCTCTTCTCCAATAGAGTTGTCACTATCCCCAGAAAGTTGCTGCAAAGCCTAGATTTCAACAAGATACCAGACAATTATCCTCCCTAGACAAATCAGAAGGTTAAACATCTCTTTTATCCCCAATCAGGGCATATAAGGACTAAACTCCCCAGTAGAGAAACAAATGACTAATGTTCCTAAACTTTACTCCCCAAACAAAAATCAGTACATCCCCAGTGAAGTTTCTTCAAAAAAATCAACAGGAATCCCCAGCGGAAGCCTTATAGACAAAATTGAAGATACACTTACTCTTCATCTTCAGCAACAGTCAAGGAGTTATTTTTCCTAGACAAACATTTCACATTCATACATCATAGAATATGCATACGAAACGCATATGGCACAATCTCATTTATTTTGAGAACATCATTACGCAATGCATTTCATACATCATGATATCGCATACAGTTAACCCTTTCCTTTGCAGGAAAAAATCAGTCAATAGACAAAAGACCTCTTCTAGTATATATTCACTTCTTCCAGTTCAAGACAAGCAAACGAAAGACCTCTTATGGTTTAGATTTACTTCTTTCAGTTAAAGACAGGCAAATGAAAGACCTTTTCTGGTTTAGATTTACTTATTCCAGTTAAAGACAGGAAAATGAAGGACCTCTTCTGGTGTTAGATTTACTTCTTCCAGTTAAAGACAGGCGAACAAAAGGCCTCTTCTGATTTAGATTTACTTCTTCCAGTTAACGACAGTTGAATGAAAGACCTCTTCTGGTTAAGATTTAATTCTTCCAATTAAAGACAAGCGAATGAAATACCTCTTCTGGTTTAGATTTACTTCTTCCAGTTAAAGACAAGCAAACGAAGGACCTCTTCCGGTGTTAGATTTACTTCTTCTAGTTAAATACAGGAAAATGAAGGACATCTTCTAGTGTTAGATTTACTTCTTCCAATTATAGACAGGGAAACAAAGGACCTCTTCTGGTGTTAGATTTACTTCTTCCAGTTAAAGACAGACGAATGAAATACTTCTTTTGGTTTAGATTTACTTCTTCCAGTTAAAGACAGGCAAACGAAAGACCTCTTCTGGTGTTAGATTTACTTCTTCTAGTTAAAGACAGGTGAACAAAAGATCTCTTCTGGTTTAGATTTACTTCTTCCAGTTAAAGACGCGTGAACGAAAGACCTATTCTTGTTTAGATTTACTTCTTCCAGTTAAATACGGACAAACGAAAGGCCTCTTCTGGTTTAGATTTACTTCTTCCATTTAAAGACGGGCGAATGAAAGACCTCTTTTGGTTTAGATTTACTTCTTTCAGTTAAAGACATGCAAACGAATGACCTCTTATGGTGTTAGATTTACTTCTTCCAGTTAAAGACAAGAAAACTAAAGACCTCTCCTGGTTTAGATTTATTTCTTCCAGTTAAAAACAAGTAAAGGACATATGCTGTTTTAGTTTAAATCTCCACCAAGTTTGCTCTGATGCTTTCTCTAGTAGAATTCAAATTTAGATTAGTCTAAAATCTATCAACCGTTACTTTGGATGGCATCTATAAGCCCATGTCCGATAATTCTCCATCATCTCTCCAAATTGCATATTTAATCCCATTCACGATAATCAACCAACAGCGTTACTTCGTGCACAAACAAGTGCAAATTTATGGGCACTTTAGTGTTCAATCTTCTTCTACCTTTAAGTCACGAATGACAGACACTCCAATCTAACTCTTCAGGTTTAAGAAGATTGAACAGGGGAAGCTGTTATAACCAAAAATTTTCCCTCTCTTTTCTCAAGACATTTCACACAAAGATCTTCAATAACTTAAGTTTGCACAAATGTTGACTAGGTCAAATCACCTCTTAAGCACTGGGACCCCAAATTAGGGTTTTGATTTCCACAAGGACAATTGGACTTATAATCCTCCAAATGACTTTCATAGTTGATTATAGACCTCCAAGATTTCTCATACCAAGTTTCAAGTCATGCATCTCAAAATTTCTCAGTCAATTGCTCAGATGACTGAAAATCAATTGTATTGGTTAAAAAGTCAATTTTGGCCAACTTGTAGTCCAAATTCAAGATTTTTGACCAATATGAACATTTTGAAGTCATATTCATAAATTGATCAACTTTGGATCATAATTTCTCAAGAAATATGCTCAAATCATTAAAGGGGCAAAATTGTCAAAATTAGGGTTTTGACTGAGAATGACTGATCAGTGACTTTTGACCTAGTACATGACCTAATGAATTGAATCATGCTCTCAATGGTTCAAACAAAACATGTTTACCTAGTTATGGCTCAAATACTTTCTCAAGGTAAATTGATTGATAGTTGAAATTTGATCAACTGATGAAAAATCTACTGATACACAAAAGTCAAACTTTGACTTGTTGGTCAAAATTGAGTTTCACAAGTCAAGATTCATCAAGAAATTAAAAAATATGAAGATTGATCATCAAGGAATCAAGAAATTAAAAATTAAATATAAAAATTCAAACTTTTCAAGACTTAGAAAAATTTCTAAGTGTTTTAAATCTTGATAATTTCACTACTTGATGACCTTTTTTCACCAAGATGCGAGATGATTCAAAGAAAACTTTCCACATGAAAGTTTTAGATCTTGATGAGTTCTAAAACATTGTATTAGAGGTTTGATGTCCCAAAAATGCTTATATTTGAAGATATAAGCCCATGAAGTCATCACATTTTCATAAAACACAGTGAAAATTTTGACAAGTTTAGACAGATTTTTTACCTAACTTCTTGGCTAATTTTCACCTAGTTCCAATAGGATTTTGTCAAAATGGTCAACATGAAGGTTGTAGAAAATGTTTCAAGCTTTCCAAAATGTCCAAGAACCTTAACAGATCATACTTAAGCTAAGATAATCGAAGACAAGAATTTAGGCATCCATTCTTGAATTACAAGTCATTTTTGTGATGAACACTTGACCAAAACTCGCGCCTATGCTGCATAATCTTACTTTGCAGGCTTCTAACTTATGTCTCAATTCCTAATTACTTGATTACACAACCGTTATAGATTTTATCCAAGCATTTGAGCTATTATCCAAGTTACATTTCCATTTATGGCACAAAGGTAACACTTCCATTTTGGAAAAGCAAGCTTTATTGCAAAAGTCAATGCATTGAGCCTCTAACTTGTTTCTTCTGCACACACTAAACTTATAAGATCTGAAGGAGAATGTTTAAAGTGATCAACCACTCTACAATTCCTTGTACCATTCCTTGGAACTATGTTTATCAAGTTACTTCAAAACCAAGGCAAAAATCTAGAACATGTGATCTCTTGTTTTTGATCCCATCAAGTTTCGAAACCTCTTGTCTATAAATAGATGAGTCATTTGCAACCTAACACATGAATTGGCAAGCCTAAAAATTCCCTCAAATACTCTCAAACCATAATTGCATTTAAACTTCCATAACTTATCATTTTTTTCCCAAAAACTTCCATCTCATAATCCACTATGCGTTTCTTCTCCAAATCAATACTAAAGCTTCCTTGCAAAAAATATAACCCATCCCCTTCCCTGTTTTAGAACTGTAACACCTCCTTTATTATCCTTCATAACAAAAATCAGTCACCTGCACTTTGACTTCTCCATCACGATTAAGGAACTCTCACCTTAAGTAACTATTGAAATAGCTTCCTGGAGGTTCAAGGAAGCTAACTAGATCATTACAACACCTTGAAGCATTCTCAAACTCAAAACATGATCTCCATCTGCACGGTGAGTTTTCTAAACTTCTATCTCTTCATACAAGCATCATTTGGCTTCTATTTTAAAAGATAAAATATAGACATAATAACCCTGAAACTAACCATGTCCTTAGATTTTATTTATATTTCCCGAGTGATGTGAATTTTGAGGTTTGAACTTCCTAAAAAAGTTAGGTCAAAATTGGTACCAATAGAAATATGTGTTTATCTTTGATCCATTGCTTAAGTTATTTACATATTTGAAATCGTTGTGAAATTTCTAACAAGTTTGATGTTTACACTTTTGAAAATGGTTGAGAAATGAGCAAAATACGAAGTTTGAAAATGGTGTTCAAGGGTGGTGCAAGGAAGAAGATGAAGTTTCCTTTAGAACTTAGTTTGCTTTAAGTTATTACAACATATTTCTATAACGGATGAAACAGCCACCCCAATGGCAGAAGGGGTGCGCGTAAGGCATTGGTACTAAGGATTTGGGTTCGAGCCCCAGTGACACCTTTTGTTATTTTTCTAACATTTTTATTTGTTCCTTTTTTGTTGAAACATCGTGCCTGCGCCTCCCTCCTGATGGGCTATCTTTTTTTTCTTCCCCCCACCCCCTGATTGCTTCATACCACGCAGGCCCATATTCTTTTTTATTTATTTTTACTTCAAACAAAAAATCTATTTGGGCCCTAAACAAAAACTATTTTACTTTATAACTTCCTAATTTAGATGTTTATAAAAGTTCTGATAAAATCATAAAAGAATATGATTACAGCTTTCAAAAATTTCTAGCTAAAAACATAGATAGGAGCAAGATGGCTTCAATGATCTAGGGAGTTAGTATAAATGATCAATGACGGGAAGAAAGCATATGTTCCAAAGTCTGGAGCTTAAATATGGAGGCTATGTAAGGTTCGGAGGCAATCAGAAAGGAAAGATCATTGACTCTGGAACTATTGGTAACCGTACACTTCCTTCTATGACTAATGTTTTGTTAGTAGATGGATTAATTCATAACCTTATATCCATAAGTCAATTAAGTGATAATGGTTATAATATAATCTTTAATCAAAAGTCTTGTAAAGTAGTTAGTCAAAAATATGGGTCTATCCTTTTTAATGGAAAGAGAAAGAACAAAATTTACAAAATAAAACTTTCTTGAACTAAAAAGTCAGAATGTAAAATGCTTAATGTCTGTTAATGACGAGCAATGGGTCTGGCACAGGAGATTGGGGCATGTTAGTATGAGAAGAATATCTCAGATTAACAAACTCAATCTGGTCAAAGGACTTCCTAACCTGAAGTTCATATCAGATTCTCTGTGTGAAGCATGTCAAAAAGGCAGGTTTGCAAAACCTTCTTTCAAATCAAAAAATGGTGTTTCTACCTCTAGACCATTAGAACTTATGCATATAGATTTATTTAGACCGGTGAAAACTGCATCCATCAGTGGTAAGAAGTATGGATTAGTGATAGTAGATGACTATAGAAGATGGACATGGGTAAAGTTCTTAAGTCACAAGGACGAGTCACACTCTGTTCATTACCTTTTGTAACCAAGTTCAAAACAAAAAAAAATGTTTTTAGAATTGTTAAATTCAAAGTGATCATGGTGGGGAATTTGAAAACAAAAGATTTGAAAACTTTTTTAATGATAATGGCATCTCTCATTATTTCTCTTGTCTTAGAACTCCTCAATAAAACAGAGTTGTAGAACGAAAGAATAGAATTTTACAAGAAATGGCTAGAACCATGATCAATGGAACTAACATTGCTAAAAACTTCTGGGTAGAAGAAATTAACACAACGTGTTATATTTAGAATAGAATCTCTATAAGACTTATTCTGGATAAGACTCCATATGAACTATGGAAGAACAGAAAGCCCAACATATATTATTTCCGTCCTTTTGGATGTACTTGATTTATAACAAACACTAAAGAACATCTGAATAAGTTTTATTCTAAAGCACAAAAGTGTATCAGGTTAGGATACTCTGAACGCTCAAAAGGTTATAAAGTATATAACACAAACACAAATTATGGAAGAATCTATTAGTGTCAGATTTGATGATAACTTGGCTCTCAAAATTCAAAGCAGGGTAAATCTTTTGTAGATATAGAAGTTCAATTTATAGGTACTGAAGAAAAATTGTCAGAAGTTCTCAATAAAGAATCACAACCAAATACAAAAGAGGATGTCACAAATATTACAACAACATCTGAAGACCCCACCCAGAAAAGACTATCAAAAAGAAGCTTAGCACATCCAGAAAACACGATTCTGGGAAAGAAGGATGATCCAATTAAAACAAGATCCTCATTCAGAAATTCTGAAGAATCGCTCATGGGATTAGTGTCTCTGATCGAACCAACTTCAATCAAAGACGCCCTTCTGGACAATGACTGGATTCTTGCAATGCATGAAGAACTAAATCAATTTACCAAAAATTATGTGTGGGATCTAGTTCCTAAACCAAAAGGCTTTAACATCATTGAAACCAAATGGATCTTCAGAAACAAGCTAAATGAACAAGGAGAAGTCGTCAGAAACAAAGCATGACTGGTGGCACAAGTTTATAGTCAACAAGTAGGGATAGACTATACAAAAACATTTTCTCTAGTCTCCAGGTTAGAATCTGTCAGGCTTTTAATTTCTTTTGTTGTAAATAATGGCATCACTCTTTATTAAATGGATGTTAAAAGTGCCTTTTTAAATGGTCACATTAATGAAGAAGTTTATGTGCATCAACCCCCTGATTTGAAAATACAAAACATCCAAAATATGTTTATAAACTTAAGAAATCATTATATCGTCTGAAACAAGCTCCCAGAGCTTGCTATGAAAGACTAAGTAATTTCCTGCTAGAAAATAATTTTACTAGAGGGAAGGTGGACATAACCGTATTCTGTAAACTATTTAAAAATGACATTATGGTTTTTCAAATTTACGTATATGATATAATTTTTGTATCTACTAAAGTCTCTTTTGGAAAAGAATTTGCTAAGTCTATGAAGGCAGAGTTTGAAATGAGCTTGATCGGTGAACTCAACTTCTTTCTGGGTATCCAAATCAATCAAACTCCAGAAGGAACCTACATTCATCAAAGAAAGTATGTCAAAGAACTTATGAAGAAATTTGACTTGTCAGAATGTAAGCCATCCAAAACTCATATGCATCCCACATGCATTCTGGAAAGGGAAGGTGTAATACGGTGGGAGAACTGACTTGTTTTTGCGTTTTATCGCAAACGTTGCAAATAGCAAGAGTAACCACCGACTTTTCTTTTATCCAATCAGGAAAGGGTGAAAAGAACAAGAAAGACCTCTAAAGATTTTGAGTTCAGGGGTTAGGTTATGAAAATGGAAGGTGTTAGCATCATTTTCATCTGTAGTTATCTACAGGCTCTTAATCGCTTAGGTCACTTTTTTAAAATTGCTTTGTGTATGTGTGTGTATTTTGAAAAATATTTTGAAAGTTTCCATAGTAAGGCAGATTTTGTAATGATTCTTGTATCGGTCCTCAAGAATGCGTATAAAGTGTTTGTTTGAAAATATTTTGAAAGTGTTTGTGAAATGTTTTGTTTTTGAAGAGTTTTGTGAGCAAGCGATTAAAAGTTCTGCGCACTCAAGGTCATTCTTGTACTTTTCCTTCTCCTTTAGATAGTGTTATTCGTACCATTAGTTAGTAGGTAACCCTATCGTTGGATGTGAAGGGACAGGTGAGGGTCATCGTATAGTCATCGAAGGCGAATAGTAAGGACGCTTTAGCAATTTTCGTAAGGGACTAGATCATTTATAGAAAGTCAACATCAAAGGGTCATCGAGGGACTATGATCTTTATATCGAGGGACTTTTCTAAAGCGTCCCCACATTCGAGGGACATGACTGTTTTCCAAAAGGCAATAAGAGAGGTTACCCTAGAGGTGCATGTGTGAATAGTGATTCAATTCAGTTATTTTTATCTTGAATTAGGGTTTTCTAACGATTCGTTTTAGTCTTTTCATACAAACCATAATTTCTAACAACAGTATAGTAAAATAATAGAAGGAAAAGTAAAATGCAGAAGATAAAATTTCTATGCTATTACATGGCATTGGGGTTGTTACATAACAGAAAACTGCGGAAAGTAAATCTAACTATTACAACCCATAAACAGTTACATATTAATGAAAAAAGGAAATGCGAAAAATAAAAAATTACATTTGTGAAAGCACAGTCGATCTGAAAAACGTAAAATAAAAATAGAATCATGGAAAAAAGAAATGTTTTTTTTAATGTTTTTTATGAAAAAGGTTTTTTTGATGACGACTAAATAAACCTAAAAATATCAATTAATTTTAATTAAAAAAGGTTAATTAATGAAATTAAGTAAAAAGAGTTTAATAATAGAAAACCTAAAAATACTAATTAATTTTAGGGTTTGTAAAAGAAAAGGTTTTATGGTTTATGGTTAAATGAATTTAGGGTTTTTAATGAGAAAGAGAAACAAGGTTAGAAAATAGGGATAAAAACACAAAATATCAGGGGTGGGTGTTGAACCCATGTGTGATACGGTGGGAAGAGAACTGACTGTTTTTTTTGGAATGTTGGTTCGCGTTTTGCGTTTGTTTTTGCAAAATGTCGCGGTAAGCAAGAGTCACCACCGTCTTTTATTTTATCCAACAAGGAAAGGAAAAAAGCACAGAAAAATTCCTTTTTCGAGATGTTTCTCGGGTCCGGGGGGGGGGGGGGGGGGTAGATTATAGAAAGGGAAGGTGTTAGCACCCTTTCTATCTGTGGTTATCCACAGGCTCTTAGGTACTTGCTCAAAGTGTTTTCAAAATTGCTTTTCTTTGTGTTTGTGGGTTTGAAAGAAGTTTTTGTTTGAAAAGTGTAAGTGCGAAAAGTTTTATTTTGTTTTAGAAAGAGCAAGTACTTAAGAACCATCTACCTACTCGAAAAAGGAATCAATATGTACTAATATCCTTTAGACAATGCTATCCCACTATGAATGAGTGGGTAGCACCGTCGTTGGAGTTTTAAGGGTCAATTCGATCAAGGGACGTGTGGTCACTAAAGCAATGTTAGGACGCCTTAGCGGTAACCCTAATGTCTTAGATCATTTTTCCGAGGCAACCGTTTCGAGGAAACTATGATCTTTGGACAAGAGGGCGACCTCTAAAACTTCCTATACTCAATGACCATGTTCGAAGGCAACCAAGTGAGGTGTACCCTAAGAGTGCGCATGTGCGAGTGTGTTATTTCGGTTAATTTTATCTTTGTACATGTCATGGGTGAGCTATGTTGATTTTAAGTTCATACATTTGATCTTGTCATGCATTCCCTATTACCAAACATCTAACAGTTTATAAATTGCAGAAATTAAATTGCGGAAATTAAATCTAACTATTACAAGGCGTCGGGTATTTACATCGCCAAAAGTAACCCTTGAAATTAAAATGCGGAAAGTAAATAAAGAAATAAAATAAAGTCCTAATTAAAAGCTATTACATTCCGGAAGCAAGTACAATAATATGAAAATATGGATCGCGTGCGAGAAAATTAAATCGGGCGCATTTTTTAGGGTTTTGACCCTTTTTTGAAAGAAAATGATTTTTTTGTTATTTTTGAATTAATGGAAGCAATTAAATTAGGTTAACAATTAAATAAATAAATTAACTAATTAATTAAAATATTTTTTGGATTTTTTGATATTTAAAGAAATAAAATAAATTTGGTCAAAGTTAGTAAAACCTAACATTCTACATTAATTTTAAATATTGCAAAAAATATTAAAAGTTAAACCTAATTACACTAAATTAATTGAATTAATTTATTTACAAAAATAAAAGTGATGAATTTAATTTTAATGAATAAAATATATTTTTGTATTTTTGATTTTATGAGAAAAAGATTTTTATTGGTTAGTGATTAATTAATAAAAATAATAATACAAAACAATTAAATAAAAGAAATATAAAAAAGGAATAGAAATAATCCAGGGGTTTGGCCACAGATTGGGGGTTCGTTTAGCAATTCTGATGGCCCAATAGTTGCAAGCCTGGCTGACTTTTTGCACTTCCATGTGACACGTTGACTGGAGCGTATGATAGGCCTTCCATATGGGCCATCAGATTTGGCCTGGGGGGCATCTGGCGCCTTGAGATTTGAGGTCCATGGTAGACTACAATTGCTGAGATGCGCTGGAGTACCTGGAGAAAAATATTACAAATGCATTAGGGGACCTGGGATTCGAACCCAGGTCCTGTTGGACTATGCACTAACGCCTCCACCACTGGACCACTGTGTTGCTTTTGCTAGTATATTAAGTAGCAATTATTATATGGAAAAACAAAACAGATGCCAGAATTAAAATAAAAAACGCGCGAATTATGAACGGACGAATGGGGAGAGGCCACGCATTCATCTTCTTCGTTGGCCCCTGGATATTTACCTGTGGATTTTTATCCGCAGCTAAATCCATGGGTTCATCCTAAAACGAGCCCTAAGCCATAAAAATGCACACCAAGACCATATTCATGATCGTCTCTTCCTCCTGATTTCATCTATGTCCATTGTTTGCATCAATTTTGCCTGTAACTAAAACGCCTAAAAACAAGAAACAAAAACCCTAGATTCGGGTATGGCATTACAGGCTATAAAAACAAAATCAAATATTGCAGAAAGTTTCGAAATCATTCAAGGATCATGAATATGTCAATGTTTTATCAAGAAAGTGCCAGAATAAAAGATTGCAATTTCAAATACAGGGTCGCGTTTTGAAGGACTTACAGTGCTTTTGAATGAGTATGCAAGCTTGTTAAGGATTGGTTTTGACTCTGTGGATGTCCAGTAAGGGGTCTACGTTGACATTTTGTGTTGAATTGGCCTCCAAGATTGATTTCGATTCCAAGCTTTTTTGACAAATTTCCAAGTTTGGTTTTCCAGATTGTGCAGCCTCTCGGTCCTAATTTTTGTACCTTTGCATTGTACAAGTAATATGGGATGAATTAGGTCAACTTTTGGGCTTTGAATCTTTATGCATTGATGATTGAAGATGTGATTTGATCCTCCATGAAAATCATTCCAATTTGATCAAAAATCCAATATTTTGTGCATGATATGGCTTGATACGAGTTTGATCCTGTCCATGATGATAATTGAAACCTATATCAATCAAAAAGATACCAAGTTATCAATATTTAGATTTTATTTGGATTTAAATTGATTTAAAATGAATTATTTCAATAAAAATCAAATAAAATAGAACAATTAATAAATGGACACAAGACTGAAGATGGGACACGTGTGTGGTGTGACAAGATCAAATCAAGTGGAAAAAAGTGGGCCCTTTTGACAAAATTTGATGTTTTGGGGATAGTTGACTTTTGGCACTTTTGTAAAAATGCCCAACTTCAACAATGCATAACTTCTTCAATTTTGAAATTTTTGGAGGTGTTCTTGGACTTTTTAGAAACCTTGATATGTACTCTAACCAACCCTTTTGGTCTCATCTCATTTTGATATTCCATGCTCAAGTTATAAGCTTTGGCAAAAAAGGTGTTTTTGTTGACTTTCAAAAATGACCTATAATGTCCAAATTTGTAACTTTTTGTGAGTGCATTTCTTGATCTTGGGGTGTGAATATGGATTGTAGGAAATTGCATCCTCTTCAAAATGAACTTTGGATGGGTCATTTTTCATAAAGTATGAGAAAGTTATGCTTGGTCAAAGTTGAGTTGACTTTTCTTACAAAACCCTAATTTAACAACTTTTGAATCTTGATGAATCTTGAGAAATCCTTGATGAATAATGATCAACCCTTGATCAAATGATTAATTATCCTTCAAAATGAGAATGTTGACAAAAATCTTGAGGTTTGACTATTTGTAGGTCACAGTTGACTTTTGCCCTAGCACAGTCGATTTTTGGACCTCTGGAGCAATTGACTGACCAAACTTTCTCTGCAAGGCTTGAAATTTGACATGGATGAAATTGAGAACATATTAGGACATTGGGTAGCACTTGAGGTCATTTGGATGCAAGGACCATGATGCAACACAAAACCCTAATTTGAGGTTGACTGCCTTAAGAGATGATTTGACTGTCCAACTCTTGAGCAACCTTAAGCCACTAGGGGATTATTCTTGCAATGTCTTGAGAAATATGGGAGGGAAAATTTTGGGGTACAACAGTTGCCCCTGTTCAATTTTCTTAAACCTGAGGATATATATTGGCTTTCGGGCCTTTCGTGATCCGAAGGTGGAAGATGATTGAACACTAGAGTGCCCAGAAATTTGCACTCGCATGAAGTGGTATCAGCATTGTGATGTCGGGAATGGGCTTATAGATGCCATTTGGAGACTATTGGTAGATGGTCTAAACTTCGACTGGAATACGAATCAGGGAGATCTTATCGGCGATCTGACTGAACCAGAAGATGTCTTGTCTTCTTCGACTGGATTGGCATCAGAAAAATCTTTAGAATCGATTTAACTGGTTTTGTCTTCTTTGACTGGATTTGCCTCAGAAAAATATTTAGGAATCGATTTAACTGGTTTTGTCTCCTTTGACTGGATTGGCCTCAGAAAAATCTTTAGGAATCGATTTAACTGGTTTTGTCTCCTTTGACTGGGTCGGCCTTAGAAAAATCTTTAGGAATCAATTTAACTGGTTTTGTCTCCTTTGACTGGGTTGGCCTCAGAAAAATATTTAGGAATCGATTTAACTGGTTTTGTCTCCTTTGATTGGGTCGGCCTCAGAAAAATCTTTAGGAATCGATTTAACTGGTCTTGTCTCCATTGACTAGGTTGGCCTCAGAAAAATCTTTAGGAATCAATTTAACTGGTTTTGTCTCATTTGATTGGGTTGGCATCAGAAAAATCTTTAGGAATCAATTTAACTGGTTTTGTCTCTTTTGACTGAATTGGCATCAGAAAAATCTTTAGGAATTGATTTAACTGGTTTTGTCTTCTTTGACTGTGTTCGCATCAGAAAAATCTTTAGGAATCAATTTAACTGGACCAGAGGAGGTCTTAGGCATAACTGAGAACTTAACTGGATCTTTCCTGAAAGGTAAAGGTCAGTCGTATGCAATGCATGATATGGATCAAGCAATGATGTTCTCAACATAAATGAGATTGTATGGTATGATGCGTATATGCATGTATCATGATGTATGGAAATGTAATGTTTTAGCTGGGGAAAATAAATCCCGGAGCTGCTGGAGAATAAAGTTGAATTCTTCGTTTCCGCTGGGGATGGTGAACAAAGGTAATTGCGAGAATAAACCTGCAGGAGAAGATAATTTTGTTGGGGAATAAACTGATGAGGAGATTACTTTGTGGGGAAGAGATGCTCTGCTGAGGATTCCACTGATAAACTCCACTGGGGATGGATTATCGTTACTGGTGATACTGAATCTGTTGAGGATTAAGTCCTTGTTTGTGAAAGGAAAGAACTTCGCTAGGGAAAATCTTCAGTTACAACTTGTTGGGGATAAACCTGTTAGACTTTTGTGGGGATAATCCTCTGCATTCCGCTGGGGATGATCCCTTGAACTTGACTGGGGAGCTTTATTTTGTACTCCGCTAGGGATAAACTTCCAGGGTCTACTGTGGATGTTGATTCAACTCCATCGGGGAAGCTTTTTCAGACCATGCTGGGGAAATATTGACTCCACTAGAGGTATCTTGTATTCTGGTGTGGAACATTCTTATACTCTGTTGAGGAATATTAAGATTGTCGGGGATACTCTTATACTTGCTGGGGAATATTCTTACACTCCGCTGAGGAATATCTTTATACTCCACTGGGGAATATTAAGATCTTTTTAGTGCCGATGGTAGACCAAATCCGCTTGGGGAGAGCATTGCTAATTTGTTCGTAGTTGCAAGTCTCAGCTGGGGGAGAGCTACCATTACTGTCTTACTCTGCGGGGAGTGAAAGGTATCCTAGCCATATTCTTCAGCTGAATCTACCTTTGTACCTGGTGGACAGAACAACTGTACAACTTGGACACTTCTTATTGCCCCTGTTTCTTATATTACCAGTAATTCATCTTTTGTTTCGCATGTAAATATTTATGATCAGCAATTAATGTCAAATGCATATATCAAAAATGAACTTTGGACGTTCTTTGCAAAACAAAACAGATAAAGGAAAAACAGTTTGAAATTTGTCTGGAAATGAATTTGTATTGATTTTGAAGTTTGGCCTGTAAATAGGCGTTTTTTGTACAAGAGGCTGACTTCCTAGTAAGAGAACGCCGCCGAATAATAGAATTTACACAATTCGTGAAAACTTAAACAAAACAGCTATGTGAATGATCCCACTGGGTTCCAACTCTTCTATTGCCTTTATGTCCTCGAGCATCTCATCACTTTGCTACTGGTTGAAGATGAATCAGATTGATTAGTGTCGTCCGAGCTTAATAATTGATACCGAAGTCTGGATGCAAGGTGATCCAATGAGACATAATGTTACGCTTTGATCCCTAACTTTTTCCTGGACTTCCCTTTCGGGTTTTCAGTCCACCGAGATACCCTTTTTTGCCCAAGCCGCCTTTTCAGGTTTTCGACTTGCCGGGTGTACAGACTTTTTTCACTTTCATCCCTTATTTTTTCCCGAACCCATTTGGTTCACCGAGAAGCCCTTATTTTTGCCTAGGCCAGTCAACCTAGCGGGTCTTTGATTATGCGTAGTATCTTTTCACTATGTCTGCATTGACGGGGTGAGGAAGGTCATCACCATCCATGGTGGTTAGAATCATAGCTTCTCCTGAGAAAATGTTCTTAACCATAAATGGCCCTTCGTAAGTAGGGGTCCATTTTCCCCTGGGATCACCTTGAGGTAGGATAATGCGCTTGATTACCAGATCCCCAGCTTGATACTCTTGTCGTCTGACTTTCTTGTTAAATGCCTTGATCATGACAAATAGCAGTAAGTCTTTTTTCGTCGATTAGGTTCAGCTAATCAAGCCGGGTCTGAATCCAGTCATCTTCGCTCAAACCTGCATCATTCATGATTCGAAGAGAGGGTATCTGAACTTCAATGGGCAAGACTGCCTCCATGCCATATACCAAGGAATAGGGTGTTGCCTCTGTTGACGTTCACGCTGAAGTACGGTACCCATGAAGAGCAAATGGTAACATCTCGTGCCAATCTTTGCATGTCACTGTCATCTTCTGCACAATCTTCTTAATGTTCTTATTAGCTGCTTCTACAGCCCCATTCATATTCGGCCGGTAAGGAGAAGAGTTGTGATGTTGTATCTTGAATTGCTCGCAGAGCTTAGTGATCATCTTGTTGTTGAGATTGGTACCATTGTCCTTAATGATTCTCTCTGGTACACCGTATCGACAGATTAGATTGTGTCGAATAAACCGTGCCACGGCGTTCTTGGTCACAGTAGCAAAGGAAGCTGCTTCAACCCACTTTGTAAAGTAATCAATTGCTACCAGGATGAAACGATGCCCGTTGGACGTTGTAGGTATGATCTCGCCGATCATATCAATGCCCCACATTGCGAAAGGCCAAGGTGCCGTCAAAATGTTCAGAGGAATTGGAGGTATGTGCACCTTATCAGCATAGACCTGGAACTTGTGACATGTCCGAGAATGTTGATAACAGTCGGCTTCCATTTTGGACCAGTAATATCCTGCCCGAAGGATTTTCTTTGCCATGGTGTGTCCACTGGAGTGAGTTCCGAAAGCACCTTCATGTAACTCCGCCATGATCCTTTCTGCTTCATTCTTATCCACACAACACAGTAAGGTCGAATCATGGCTACACTTGTAAAGGATGCCATTGCTGATGAAGAACTTCACCGCGAACCTCCTCAGAAACTTCTTGTCATTAACAGATGCACCCTCGGGGTATTCCTGAGCTTCAAGATACTTCTTCACCTCATGATACCAGGGTTTTTCTGTTACCTCTTCAGTCTCAAGATCACAGCAATGTGCATGTTCGTCCAATCTTTCAATAATAATCTGGGGAGCCTCGTTGTCCCAATTGACCTTGAACATAGAAAATATCGTAGCTAGCGCGTCCGCCAATTGATTCTCCTCTCTAGGGAAGTGTTCAAAGGTTATCTCTTCAAAATGGGGAAGCAATGTCGATACATACTCCTTGTAAGGAATAAGATTTGGGTGTTTCGTATCCCACTCACCTTTGATCTGATTGATCACGAGAGCGGAATCTCCAAAGACACTCAAGAACTTAATCCTTAGGTCAATTGCCGCTCGAAGACCCATGATGCACGCCTCATACTCTGCCATATTGTTGGTGCAGTTGAAACATAGTCGAGCGGTAAACGGAGTATGAGAGCCATTAGGAGATATGATCACAGCGCCAATGCCATTACCCAAAGCGTTTGAAGCTCCATCAAAGTACATAGACCATCAGGATCCCTCCTCAGGTCCTTCATCTGGTCCAGGTGTCTCACAATCAGTAACCAACATGATATTCTCGTCCGGGAATTCAAAGTTCATAGACTGGTAATCATCCACTTCCTGATGTGCCAAATGGTCTGCCAACACACTTCCCTTGATTGCCTTTTGAGTCGTATATTGGATGTCATACTCAGTCAAGATCATCTGCCATCTTGCTATTCTTCCGGACAAGGCAGGCTTTTCGAAGATATACTTGATTGGATCCATCTTTGATATCAACAGAGTAGTGTGAGTCAGCATATACTGTCTCAGCCGACGAGCAGCCCATGCCAAAGCGCAGCAAGTTTTCTCAAGCAGTGAGTATCGGGTCTCACAGTCGGTAAACTTTTTGCTAAGGTAATAAATAGCATGCTCTTTTCGTCCAAACTCGTGATGTTGACCCAGCTCACACCCCATTGAGTTGTCGAGCACTGTCAAGTATAAGATCAAAGGTCTCCCTTCAGCTGGAGGCATCAGAATGGGTGGCTCTTGGAGATACTCTTTGATTCTTTCGAAAGCGGCCTGGCATTCATCGTTCCAACGTACCACTTGATCTTTCTTCAGTAGCTTGAAGATTGGTTCACAAGTAGCAGTTAGGTGCGAGATGAATCAGGCAATGTAGTTCAGACGTCCCAGGAAGCCTCTGACTTCTTTCTCTGTTCTGGGAGATGGCATCTCTTGTATGGCCTTCACTTTTGCCGGATCTACTTGAATACCTTTGTCGCTTACGACGAAACCCAGTAGCTTACCAAATCTCACCCCGAAGGTGCACTTGTTCGGGTTTAACCTCAGCTTGTACAACTTCAACCTGTCAAACAGCTTCTGAAGGTGGTCAAGATGTTCCTCCTCAGTCTGGGACCTTGCAATCATATCGTCGACGTATACTTCAATCTCATGATGGATCATGTCATGAAACAAAGCAACCATGGCACGCTGATACGTTGCCCCAGCATTTTTCAGTCCAAAAGGCATGACCTTGTAGCAAAAGGTACCCCACTAAGTAACAAAGGTTGTATTCTCCATGTCTTCGGGAGCCATTTTAATCTGATTATAACCGGAGAAACCATCCATAAAGGAGAATACCTTATGTTGAGTAATGTTGTCAACCAGAACGTCGATATGAGGTAGAGGGAAGTCATCCTTGGGGCTTGCCCTGTTCAGATCCCTGTAGTCAACACACATTCGAACCTTACCATCTTTCTTCGGCACAGGAACCACATTGGAAACCCACTGACGGTAAGAAGTAACTGCTAGAAAACCGGCGTCAAACAGTTACATAACTTCAGCCTTGATTTTCTCAGACATCTCTGGGCGCATTCGGCGGACCTTCTGTTTCACGGGAGGACAGTCTTCCTTGGTAGGCAATCGGTGAACCACAATATCGGTATCCAACCCAGGCATATCTTCGTAAGACCAGGCAAAGATCTTAACGTAGTCACGCAGCATCTGAACCAACCGTTGCTTCACACTAAGCTCTAGATTTGCACCGATCTTGACTTCCTTCTTGTCTGTCTCAGTACCCAGATTCACTGATTCCACCGGCTCTTCATGCGGATGAATAACCCTCTCTTCCTGAAGTAGCAGTCTTGCAAGTTCACCAGGAACTTCGCAATCATCTTCACCTTCGTCTTCAGCTAAGTTGATCGGATTTTCGAAGTCATAACTGGCAGTAGCAGAGTCGTTACCAGTGAGATCCAGAGTGGATGTAGACCTGTATATGTGAGTGTGTGTAAAATAGCTGTTTTGCAATATATAAAAAAGAAAAACAAGGAGCGCAAGATTTGTAATGAAAGAAACGTCCAATGCTTTTATTAATGATATATGAAAATGACACACAAAATCCCTCACAAATGAAGCCACGGTGCCCCGGGTAAGACATCTGGCCGTAAAGTTTAAAACATTATCTGTTACATATTCAAAACAAAAAGTTTCATTACTGGGTAACAAAAGTAATAGGGATGAAGTCCTTTGTTGTCCAGTTTATTAATCCACCATTGGCAGTCGGGTAGATCCAACTGTCGATATCAAACTCTTCATTATCGCCATCCCCGATAGCATTCACCCCTGCCTCTTGTTTAGGCTTCTCTGGTGCTCCGAACTCAATCTTTTTCGCATCGATCAAGTCTTGTACCTTGTTCTTCAAAACCCAGCAATCATCCTTATCATGCCCCAGACTATCAGAGTAAAAAGCGCAGCGAGCATTAGAGTTATACTTCGGTGAGATTGTATTTGGATTCTTTGGGGCTTCCTTTGGAATCACCAAATTAGTTTTCAGCAACTGTGGCAGAATCTGAGATAAGGTCATGCTGAGACGAGTGAATTGCCTTCAAGGTCTCTCATCCTTTTTTTGATTGTTGTGCTGAGGAGCACCAGCAGGTTTTGAAATAACAACCGCATTAACAGCTTGGCGGTGTTCAGGTCTATTATGTCTTCTTGCACTGTAGACAGCACTGAACTCTTTCTTAAAAGGCTTCTTCTTGGTGCTCGATGAGGCACCCTTCTGTATCTTACCAGCCTTAATACCAGTCTCAATCCTCTCACCGGTCAAAATAAGCTCTGTAAACCCAGACGAGGAGCTTTCGATCAGATGGTTAAAGAATGGACCAGAAAGGGTCCCCAGAAACATGTCCACAAGTTCCCGATCAGCCAAGGGTGGTTGCACTCTACCGGCAAGGTCTCTCCACTTCTGAGCATAATCTTTGAATCCTTCGCCCGTTCCCATTGACATACCCTGGAGTTGGGTAAGCGTGGGAGCGAGGTCGGAGTTGTATTGATACTGCCTGTAGAAAGTAGTAGCCAAATCTTCCCAACTGCGGATACTGGTTCCGTCCAACTGGTAAAACCACTCAAGCTGAGTCCTTGAGAGACTATCTTGAAAGAAATGGATCCATAGGTTTTTATCAGCTATGTACGGCTGAATCTTCCTCACATATGACCAGAGGTGCGGCTTCGGACAAGAAACTTCGTCATACTTAGCAAAGGTTGGTGCCTTGAATTTATGGGGAATCACTACCCCAGATGATAGACCTAGATCACCAAAGCCCAGACCAGGCACCTTCTGAACTTCCATAGCACTCAACCGATCTTCCAGTTGCTTGTATATATCCTCAGCTGGAGGATACAGTTCTTCGTCGAAGTCCGTCTCGTTGTCCGAGACCACAGGGTTAGGAGCCCTCCTTTCCTCTTGACTATCTTTCCCTCCAGATGAGGTAGTTAAATCAACTTCATTATGTAGCCTGTTCCCAAACCTGTGTCCTGTGTTAAACAGGATTGTCCTCTTCTTCTTCTTCTTCTTCTCTTTCAGAATTAGGGTCTTCAGGTCTTGCTGACCCTTAGCTAGATTCATGAACAACTCTTGAAATTGGGCATTCTGGGCCTGGAGGGCCTTGATGGCTTTCTCAGTTGAAGGTTCAGCAGACATGATGAGCGTTGAAATAAACAGCGAAGAAGATAAGAGACTTGTAATGGGTACCTATTTATGAAGTGCATGGGATGAAATGCGTATGATTATGATTTCAAAGACAGCCGAGAGATTCAAATTTGTAAACAAAAAGGGAACACACTTTTATTAGATTAAACTTTGAAATTCAAATTGTTCAACTGATGCCCTTAAGGCGTTACATGAAAGGAAATACTGAAAAGTAAATAAAAACTGGAAAGGAAATCATCAAAGGTCAATCAATGCTCCCATGGTCTCTTCTTATCTGTGCGGACATAGTCGTTGAGAATCCGCTTGTTCTCCAGCTATCTAGTCAACCTCTGGATCTTCTGCTCTTGCTCGTTGAAATTCTCTTGGTAAGAATCCTGTTCTTCCCTCAGTTGCATCCAAGACCTTTTCAGTGCCCCAATGTCAGTGGGCATATGAGGATGGAGGATGGTTGGAAGAACCCCTTCTTCATTAGCAACTTCAACAATGATAGGCCGGACAACTTCATATGGCATACCCAGCTTTTGGGCACGGATGCGGACCCATCTGAGATATGGCTCCATTGGAAGTGAAGTCTTTGGGCCCAGCTCATGTGGATCGGATTGGTGAACTCTATCCCAAGCCCTTATGAATCTCCGGCATTGTTCGTCTCTATCTCCTTGAAAGTCAAAGATGATACTAGGTGTGATCGGTGGAAATAGAACTGACTGTTTTAAAGCTAGTTCGCGAAATGTCGCGGTAAGCAAGAGTCGCCACCATCTTTTATTTTCTCCGACAAGGAAAGGACAAAAGCACAACAAAATTCCTTTTCGAGATGTTTCTCAGTTCGGGAGGTAGATTATAGAAAGGGAAGGTGTTAGCACCCTTTCTATCCGCGGTTATCCACGGGATCTTAGGTACTTGCTCACTAAGTTTTCAAAAATTGTTTGCTTTTCAAGGGTTTGTGGGTTTTGAAAAATTTTGTTTGAAAACTTCGTTTAACTCTTGTATCAGTCCTCAAGAGTGTATGAAGTGTTTGTTTGAAAACTTTTGTCAGAAAAGTGTAGGTGCGAAAAGTTGTTTTTTGTTTTGAAAGAGCAAGTACCCAGGAGAAATCTACCTACTCAAAAGAAATTAAGCTGTGTAAATGTCCTTTAGACAGTACTATCCCACTATTGAGAAGTAGGTAGCACCGTCGTTGGAGTTGTTCGGGTCAATTCGATTATAGGGACATGTGTGGTCACCAAAGCAATAGTAGGACGCCTTAGCGGTAACCCTAATGTCCTAGATCCTTTTTATCCGAGGTAACCGTTTCGAGGCAACTGGATCTTTAGACAGGAGGGTGACCTCTAAAACACCCTATACTTGACGACCACATAGAGGCAACCAAGTGAGGCGTACCCTAGGAGTGACATGTGCATGTGTGTCAGGTTTCATGTTTAAATTATCTTTGCACATGTTTATTGGTGAGCTACGAGTTGATTTTATTTTTCATACAAGTCTTGTCATGCATAATTAACAGTTTAATAATTTGCGGGAAATAAAGTGTGGAAAGTGAATCTACGCTATTACAAGGCGTCGTGTATTTACATCGCCAAAAACTAAACCCTTGAAAATAAATGCGAAAAATAAAGAAAGCGATAAAGCCCTAATTACCTATTACATTCTCGGAGCAAACACATAAATATAATCAAAATAAATATGCGCGAAAAGAAATTAAATCGGGACGTCCTTAGGGTTTTGACCCTTTTTGAGAAAAGAAAGAAGTTTGGTCCTTTTGCATTTAATTAAATATTTACCCTAAAACTAATTAATTAATTAATTAAAAGAAAAAGTATTTTTTAGTTTTTTAGGTCTTAATAAAAATAAAAAATAAAAGAAATTAAAAGTATCAAGAAAACCCTAATTCTATGTTAATTTTATTTATTAAAAAAAATATTCAATATTAACCCTAATTAAACTAAATCAACTTATTAGTATTTATTTACAAAAATAATTAATAGTAAAAATAATAAATAATAAAATAAATAATATTTACATTTTTTATTGTCTGAATTTATTATGAAAATAATAGTTAAGTATATTAATTAAATAATAATAATTAATAGCTATAATTAAAAATAGATAATAAAAAGGAAAAGAAAATAAAAAAAGAATAGTAAACCAGGGGGGTTTTGGACCCTTTGGGAGGTTTGTTCTGGAATCTGAAGCCCATTTGTTTCTCAAGCCTTTCTGACTTTCCTGATTGTCCAGCGCATGGTTGACTTGTGAACACCATGGTTATCCATCTCCTGACCATTGGATTGGTGATGGTGGCCACATGGCGCCTGATTGTTTGATGCGCATGGTGGAACGCCTTTATGAAGCCTACATAGGATCTTGTTAAGAAAAATATTATGAGAATTTTGGGTGGACCTGGGAATCGAACCCAGGTCCCAATGATAACCAGCCAGATCACCAACCACTGAGCCATGCGCCTGCATTTGTTAGTATAATGGCAATTGAAAATAATATATAAAAACAACCCATATGCTGTACAAACAAAACAAGCGCGCGTATTTTTTGAATGGACCAACCACATGCTTACACGCCTTCATCTTCTTCGCTGTGTACCTGCAAATAACAAAGAGATAGCGGGGGTTTTTAACCCCCACAAACTGCAAATGCAAAAAATAGCGAATAGCTCTATGTCAAATATAAAAATTTCATGAGGGTAGTTTTTCAATCGTCTGAGTATCCTGAATTCAACCATAAGCGTTAGAGGTTCCAATTTTTCCTATATAGCAAAGCCCCAAATTAAGAGCTTGGAAACCCTAGAAAACTTTCATGGTGTCTTGTGATTTAGGGCTCTATAATTCAATTAAATTGTACCAAAAGCTTCGTACAGTCCCTATGAACACAAAACAATCAACAAAAGATGTTAAATATGCATGAATCAATGATTACGATTTTGGAAAAAATCATGAAACCGTGGGTCTGTACAGAGTGATTTCTTGAGCTTTGGTGTGTGATTTTGATTGCAAAACGTATCTGGGGATCCCTGCAATGTATTAGAAACAAGAAAAACCTTTGAATCACGTTGGAATGTGGAATTCAATTTTCACTTTTCTTTGATTTTTTTCAATATTGGATATGGCTTTCTGCAGCAATTCTCACGTGTGTGGCGTTAGGTTTAGGTTCTGTATATATAATGGACTGAATTTAGGTTAAATCTTTGACCAAAAATCCATGGAATTATGGTTTGTATATTTGATTGAAAATCAAATATTTTTCAATCTTTTTGATTGAAAAATCTTGCCAAACTTGGAGATCCTTGTCCCCTTGATGTGCACACGAAATCTCCAGCATATGTTGACCATTTTTGCTTCACAAAAAGATTGAGAAAACCATATCTTGATATTTTCCTACAATTAAATGAATTAATATTGATTAAAAATTCAATTAATTGATAAAAAATAAGAAAATAATTCAATTTAATCTCAATGGGTCGGGCATAAGCCTTGGACAATGTTTCAAGAAGAAATTTGAGGCCCATTAGCAAAAATGATGTGTTTTGAGCAAAGTTGACTTTTGCAAATTCACAAAAATTTCCCAACTTCTCCAATGCATATCTTGCTCAATTTTGACTATATGAACATGTTCTTGGACATTTTGAAAAGGCCTTGAAGTCCTCTAACAAATGCCTTTGGTCCCGTGTCATTTGGATTTACCAATATCAAGTTATGGTCTTTGACTTAAAGTGCATTTTTGTTGACTTTTGAAATTGACCTATGATGTAAAAATTGATAACTTTTTGTGAGAGAATTTCTTGGACTTGGGATGTGAAGATGAGTTGTAGGAAATGTCATACCCTTTAGAATGAGCATTGGATGGGATTTTTCTGATGAACCATGAAAAAGTTATGCCCTGGTCAAGATACAATTGACTTTTCTATTGTCCAAAAATAGTAACTTTTGGCATCTTGATGATTTTTGAGCCATGCTTGTGGAATCATGATCAAGACTTGATCAAATGATGATTGTGGACTCAAAATAAGATGTTGACCAAAATTTTTGACTTTTGACTGTAAAATGACCATTTTGCCCCTACAGTTGATTGTGAACCAAATAGAGCTTTTGATTGTGCAATTTGCCTCTGTGAGTCTTGAGACTTGGCATGTAGAAGCTTGGCAATGTATATAGGCCTATGAGACTTGATTGAGCCATTGAAAACCTCAAATTCATTGAAGGAACCAAAACCCTAATTTTGACTGGCTTAGGAGGTATTTGGACTGTGTAACCCTTGGAAAATCTTGAACCATTTGAAGATGATTCTTGACAAACTTTGAAGAATATGGGAGGGAAAATTTTGGGGTACAACACTAGGCATTATAATCTCATGAGGTCCTTCTCTTCTGGCTCTCCCAAACTGTCGTAAGGCTAAGCACGGGTTGTATGAAATTCCTCCATGGGTTCCTAACAGTGGAACATTGGGATACTCCCCACAACGATCAATAACGGCCACCTCGTCCATACCCTTAAGAGTCCAAATGATATCACTGTGAGAGAGAGAGACATGACCCTATAGGCCCAGCCCATACCTTCTTTGTTCTTCAGCACTGACTTGGGAAGGTG
The DNA here is from genome assembly GCA_948472305.1 of Vicia faba. Classification (NCBI taxonomy): domain Eukaryota; kingdom Viridiplantae; phylum Streptophyta; class Magnoliopsida; order Fabales; family Fabaceae; genus Vicia; species Vicia faba. Next base: position 1,235,798,183 of record OX451735.1, read on the forward strand.
CGAAATAAACCACCTTGCCAATAACGGAGCACAACACATCAAGGTTCCCCGCTTTCAGGCAGTACGAGCATAGAGCTGATGAAGAATGTCACCCAAGAGAGTGGGTTCCAGATTCCGAGAGATGAAGATCTTTATCGCATTCACATCCACAAAAGAGTCAGAGTTCGTAAACAAAACCAAGCCATATATCAGAAGAGCCAGAATATCCTCGAATGCCTTGAAGTCTAGACTATCCCAGAAATAGTTAGCCTTACCAACCAAGAACTTAGTCAGAAAGCCCTTTGCTCCACTTCTAGTCTCCCAATTAGCCATTACCTCCTCTTTTGTCATATGAAGGGCTGCAGCAACCTCCTCGGGCCTAAGAATCTTCTCCCAACCAGTAAACGGGGTCTGCTCCAGAACAGAGATACCGAGCAGCTCAGAGAACTCTTCTAAGGTGGGAACCAATTGGTAGTCTTGAAAAGTAAAGTAATGGTACAACGGATCATAGAATTGGACCAGGATACTCATCATTTGCTCGTCCAACTTGGAGGTGACCAAACTGAGAAGATAACCATGTCTCTTGAGGAAGGAAGTAGTATCGGGCATTTTTGCAATCAACTCTTTAAGCAAGGTGGGAACTTGGACAAAGTTGATCCGAATTGTATTTCTACGCATGGGCATCATGATGACCTACAAAACAGAACAAAGATGAATCCCTCCTGTCTTTGAAATAGGTTAGTCCAATGCAAGATGTATGTAATGTTATGATGTCATGATGTCATGATAGTAAGCACACCACAAGTATCCATAAATAGCAAACATTGTAAAGGCACACAAGTCACACACAGAGCCCTTAGATTTCAGGTTGGCAAGGAGCTTAGGTACTACCCTCTTTCAGTTCAGTTGGTTTAAACCTGTCCTAAAAATAGTAATCGGGTTCTAGAGGATCTCAATATCACTGACTACCCTCAATCGGTCATAATTCCAGGTTAGCAACCTTTTCTTGCAGCCAGAATCATCGCGAGAGTTTAGTCTCAATGAGTGTAGCATACTGCTACTGTTCTATGGCCAAGTTGGTCAATTTAAAGGTTCTAAGGTCAGTTGGTGCTTAATGACCCCTTAGATGACCCATATTCTCCTTGTTCCAACACAAGGGATGTCGGTACAATCTAAAGTGCCACACCAACGTAGCTACTACTTCAACTGTATCGGTCTACGCTGTACAATTCCCTCATAGTTTATTTCTACTTACCTAAAGGGTATCCCCAAATCTGGGTTAGGATCTATAGTAACTCTGATACAAGCCCACAAATATAAATCATACAAAGCATACAATTGAAAATACAATGATCTAATCCTAAGGTACACCTCACTTGTTATTTCCCCAGCAGAGTCGCCAGTTCTGTGATACGGTGGGAAGAGAACTGACTGTTTTTTTGGAATGCTGGTTCGTGTTTTGCGTTTGTTTTCGCAAAATGTCGCGGTAAGCAAGAGTCACCACCGTCTTTTATTTTATCCAACAAGGAAAGGAAAAAAGCACAGAAAAATTCCTTTTTCGAGATGTTTCTCGGGTCCGGGGGGTAGATTATAGAAAGGGAAGGTGTTAGCACCCTTTCTATCTGTGGTTATCCATGGGCTCTTAGGTACTTGCTCAAAGTGTTTTCAAAATTGCTTTTCTTTGTGTTTGTGGGTTTGAAAGAAGTTTTTGTTTGAAAAGTGTAAGTGCAAAAAGTTTTATTTTGTTTTAGAAAGAGCAAGTACTTAAGAACCATCTACCTACTGGAAAAAGGAATCAATCTGTACTAATGTACTTTAGACAATGCTATCCCACTATGAATGAGTGGGTAGCACCGTCGTTGGAGTTTTAAGGGTCAATTTGATCAAGGGACGTATGGTCACTAAAGCAATGTTAGGACGCCTTAGCGGTAACCCTAATGTCTTAGATCATTTTTCCGAGGCAACCTTTTCGAGGCAACTATGATCTTTGAACAAGAGGGCGACCTCTAAAACTTCCTATACTCAATGACCACATTCGAAGGCAACCAAGTGAGGTATACCCTAAGAGTGCGCATGTGCGAGTGTGTTATTTCGGTTAATTTTATCTTTGTACATGTCATGGGTGAGCTATGTTGATTTTAAGTTCATACATTTGATCTTGTCATGCATTCCCTATTACCAAACATCTAACAGTTTATAAATTGCAGAAATTAAATTGCGGAAATTAAATCTAACTATTACAAGGCGTCGGGTATTTACATCGCCAAAAGTAACCCTTGAAATTAAAATGCGGAAAGTAAATAAAGAAATAAAATAAAGTCCTAATTAAAAGCTATTACATTCCGGAAGCAAGTACAATAATATGAAAATATGGATCGCGTGCGAGAAAATTAAATCGGGCGCATTTTTTAGGGTTTTGACCCTTTTTTGAAAGAAAATGATTTTTTTGTTATTTTTGAATTAATGGAAGCAATTAAATTAGGTTAACAATTAAATAAATAAATTAACTAATTAATTAAAATATTTTTTGGATTTTTTGATATTTAAAGAAATAAAATAAATTTGGTCAAAGTTAGTAAAACCTAATATTCTACATTAATTTTAAATATTGCAAAAAATATTAAAAGTTAAACCTAATTACACTAAATTAATTGAATTAATTTATTTACAAAAATAAAAGTGATGAATTTAATTTTAATGAATAAAATATATTTTTGTATTTTTGATTTTATGAGAAAAAGATTTTTATTGGTTAGTGATTAATTAATAAAAATAATAATACAAAACAATTAAATAAAAGAAATATAAAAAAGGAATAGAAATAACCCAGGGGTTTGGGCGCAGATTGGGGGTTCGTTTAGCAATTCTGATGGCCCAATAGTTGCAAGCCTGGCTGACTTTTTGCACTTCCATGTGACACGTTGACTGGAGCGTATGATAGGCCTTCCATATGGGCCATCAGATTTGGCCTGGGGGGCATCTGGCGCCTTGAGATTTGAGGTCCATGGTAGACTACAATTGCTGAGATACGCTGGAGTACCTGGAGAAAAATATTACAAATGCATTAGGGGACCTGGGATTCGAACCCAGGTCCTGTTGGACTATGCACTAACGCCTCCACCACTGGACCACTGTGTTGCTTTTGTTAGTATATTAAGTAGAAATTATTATATGGAAAAACAAAACAGATGCCAGAATTAAAATATAAAAAATGCGCGAATTATGAACGGACGAATGGGGAGAGGCCACGCATTCATCTTCTTCGTTGGCCCCTGGATATTTACCTGCGGACTTTTATCCGCAGCTAAATCTATGGGTTCATCCTAAAACGAGCCCTAAGCCATAAAAATGCACACCAAGACCATATTCATGTGTAAGTTTAAGATTGCGCCTAAGAGGGGGGGGGGGGTGAATTAGGTGGTGGTCGATTTTTGATTTATTTTACACTTTCTGGTTTTGTTTTAGTGCTATGGAAAACGGTAAAGTGCAGAAAGTAAAGAGACACGGAGATTTATCCTGGTTCCTTCCACACCCCGGAAGTACGTTCAGTCCCCTTGCAAACACGCAAGAGATTTTACTATTTTGTTAGAACTTTTACAAGACTCTTCCTAGTCTTATCAACTAAAGACACTAACAAATACCAAGAACACCCTCTTGGATTTCCAATAAGTCTCTTGAGAACAATCCTCTCAAAAGATACCTCTTGTTTCCAACAATGGACAACAAGGTATAAAAGTATTCTAATACTTAATTCCAACAATCCTTGAAATAAGTTACACTTAGTATAATTCTATGAAATATGATTTCTTGAAAGATGTTGATCACATAGAGTGACTTCAATGAATTTTCTTCTTTCTTCTCTTGTAAGCAATTCAAAATGTAACACAATGGTTACAAAATGCTCAAAGATTTCTGTTCTTATATGTGTGAAAGTGCAGAAAATATTTGTTCTTAAAAATTAAGAAATATGAATTTTGAATATTTTACAAAGTTCAGAATTATTGCATGAGAGAAGAGTTGTTTTGAAATTTGAAATATTTTGTATTTAAAGCAATCAAGATACCTTTCCAAATGGATACAACTTTTCTGTTTGTAAAATTTGAGAAGATGCAATGTATGACCATGCAACTATTGGAGAAAAGGTGTGAAGGATATCTTGAATCAAGTTCAGATTTTTCAAAAATTACAACGTGTAAATCGATTAGCATTAGATGTAAATCGATTGCACGGGTTTGTAACGTTCTTGTTTTCAAAAATTTTGAAGTGTAAATCGATTTACATGATGTGTTAATCGATTTACTAGTGTTAAAAATTAACTTAGTTCAGTAATCAATCGATTTACACTCCATGTAAATCGATTGCTGCCAGGGGCAATTAGTTTTTAAAAAAACATGTGTAAATCGATTTACATGATGTGTTAATCGATTTACATTGGTGAAAAACTTAGAATTTGCTTTAAACTTTAAGTGAAGTGTTGTGGTTAGTGTGTATATCATTTTTGAGCATTTCTAATCAATTTAGTTCAAATGAGAATTGATATACTTGTTTGCTTGCCATGATCCTTGAAGCTTTGAGTGAATGATGCTTTAAGCTAATTCCACTTCTTTTCCTTCTTGCCATAGTGCTTGTTTGTCTTTCATCAAAACTAAAGTTGAGTTGAGGCTTGAGATTACATCATGATCGTCTCTTCCTCCTGATTTCATCTATGTCCATTGTTTGCATCAATTTTGCCTGTAACTAAAACGCCTAAAAACAAGAAACAAAACCCTAGATTCGGGTATGGCATTACAGGCTATAAAAACAAAATCAAATATTGCAGAAAGTTTCGAAATCATTCAAGGATCATGAATATGTCAATGTTTTGTCAAGAAAGTGCCAGAATAAAAGATTGCAATTTCAAATACAGGGTTGCGTTTTGAAGGACTTACAGTGCTTTTGAATGAGTATGTAAGCTTGTTAAGGATTGGTTTTGACTCAGTGGATGTCCAGTAAGGGGTCTACGTTGAGATTTTGTGTTGAATTGACCTCCAAGATTGATTTCGATTCCAAGCTTTTTTGACAAATTTCCAAGTTTGGTTTTCCAGATTGTGCAGCCTCTCGGTCCTAATTTTTGTACCTTTGCATTGTACAAGTAATATGGGATGAATTAGGTCAGGTTTTGGGCTTTGAATCTTTATGTATTGATGATTGAAGATGTGATTTGATCCTCCATGAAAATCTTTCCAATTTGATCAAAAATCCAATATTTTGTGCATGATATGGCTTGATACGAGTTTGATCCTGTCCATGATGATAATTGAAACCTATATCAATCAAAAAGATACCAAGTTATCAATATTTAGATTTTATTTGGATTTAAATTGATTTAAAATGAATTAATTCAATAAAAATCAAATAAAATATAAAAATTAATAAATTGACACAAGACTGAAGATGGGACACGTGTGTGGTGTGACAAGATCAAATCAAGTGGAAAAAAGTGGGCCTTTTTGACAAAATTTGAAGTTTTGGGGATAGTTGACTTTTGGCACTTTTGGAAAAATGCCCAACTTCAACAATGAATAATTATTCAAGTTTGAACTTTTGGAGGTCTTCTTGGACTTTTTAGAAACCTTGAGATGTCCTCTAACCAACCCATTTGGTCTCATCTCATTTTGATATTCCATACTTAAGTTATAAGCTTTGGCAAAAAAAGTGTTTTTGTTGACTTTCAAAAATGACCTATAATGTCCAAATTTGTAACTTTTTGTGAGTGCATTTCTTGATCTTGGGGTGTGAAGATTGATTATAGGAAATTTCATCCTCTTCAAAATTAGCTTTGGATGGGTCATTTCTCATAAAGTATTAGAAAGTTATGCTTGGTCAAAGTTGAGTTGACTTTTCCTACAAAACCCTAATTTAGAAACTTTTGAATCTTGATGAATCTTGAGCAATCCTTGATGAATCATGATCAAACCTTGATCAAATGATGAATTATCCTTCAAAATGAGAATGTTGACAACAAATCTTGAGGTTTGACTATTTGTAGGTCACAGTTGACTTTTTCCCTAACACAATCGATTTTTGGACCTCTGGAGCAATTGACTGACCAAACTTTCTCGGCAAGGCTTGAAATTTGACATGGATGAACTTGAGAACATATTAGGACATTGGGGAGAACTTTAGGTCATTTGGATGCAAGGACCTTCATGCAACACAAAACCCTAATTTGAGGTTGACTACCTTAAGAGATAATTTGACTGTCCAACTCTTGAGCAACCTTGAGCCACTTGGGGATTATTCTTGCAATGTCTTGAGAAATATGGGAGGGAAAATTTTGGGGTACAACACCATGCCCTCAGCTTTTCCGAGCAGCATTCTCACCACTGCGCCAAGTGCACGCTTGTGTTAGGGAATAGAATCAGCGCGCCTTGTATCATAACCTGCAAAGTATGAAAGAAATAAAAGTGAAAAAACCTCAAAACACCAAAAGGCAAGGATCGAACCCACGCTCTGACATAGTAAGCTTTATCGTGTGTACTTCTACCATTGGGGTGGTGATACATCCAATTATATTACTGAAGCAATTTAAATATAAGATAAACAATATTGCATGGGCCGGAGAGGAGCCAGAGTCCAAGCTATGGTTGTTTTCTCCGGTGAGTCTTTTTCTTGACCTGAAAAACAACAAGTATTAGAGGTCCACAGGGACCCTACCCCCCTAAATCAAGCCCTGCGAGTTCAATGGAACCATTATTTTTGACTAATTTGCGTTGGTTTGTGTGGTATGACAAAAATATCATGGATCGGACCAAGCATGACAGTTCATGATTCAGGTAGCATAGGACTCATGAGATGGTCTTAGCTTGCATAAATATATCTCAAAAACACATTAATAGGGTTAGCTTCAACCAAAACATGAAGAAAAGAAAAATATGAGTTTTAAAAAAACAAGAAATTGAAGATGTATGCGTGCAAGTTTTATGTGTTTTGGATCATCAACTTTGATCCATCCTTACCATATACCTCTTTAGGGATTGATTGGCAGCATCGGTATGCTTTAAAGATGGCCACAACTAGGGTTTCGAGTTTCCCTAGTTCCCGAGGACCCTACCCCCCAAAATCAAGCCCTGCAAGTTTAATGGAACCATTATTTTTTACTGATTCGCGCTGGTTTATGAGGTATGACAAAACTATCATGGATCGAACCAAGCATGGCAGTTCATGATTCAGGTAGCATGGGACTCATGTGATGGTCTTAGCTTGCATAAATATATCTCAGAAACACATTAAAAGGGTTAGCTTCAATCAAAACATGAAGAAAAAAAATATGAGTTTAAAAAAAATAAGCAGTCGGAGATGTATGCGTGCAGGTTTTATGTGCTTTGGATCCATCCTTACCTTATACCTCTTCAGGGATCGATTGGCAAATCTAGTATACTTTGAAGATGGATGAAACTAGGGTTTCGAGTTACCATAATTCTTGAGATTTTTGGATGTTTGGAAAGGTATATTTTGTTAAAGGGTTTCGTGTGCATGCTTGTCTGAAATGATGAGAATATATAAGCATGAATTAGGTCAAATGTTTGTGGGCTTGGAGATTTTGTAAGAAGCCTTGTTTTATTTCATTTATCTTGAATTTTAAATAAATAAAAATCAAAAATAAATATAATAAAAACCAAATATGTTATATGAGTAAGCTTTGAGGTTCATCTTGAGGTATAAAACATGCATGGACCTTGAATCATAATCCCACTAGCACAAAAATTAAAGCTTGGTCACTTTTGGTTTCATGCATTTGCTCAAAATTTCCAAAATTATACCAATCATAAATCTCTCAAATTTTATCATTTTAAGGTGATCTTTGACTTTTTGGAAAGACCAAGATGTTCTCTATAACCTATATTTTGATTATCTTTGCATTTTAAGAATTTATCTTGATGTAAGTTGCCTTGACAAAAAGTGACTTTTTGTTGACTTTTGAAATGACTTATGATGTTTTGGCCCGTGTCTCTCAAATGAAGCATTTTTTGGACTTGTACTTAGAGAGTCAAAGTTGTAGAGAATTTCATTTCCTTCAAATTTAGCTTTGGTTGAGGCAAATCTAATGAAGCATGTGAAAGTTATGCTGGTTCAAAGTTCAATTAACTTCTCCTTAAGAAAACCCTAATTTGGTAACTTTTGACTTTTGATGAATTGAGAGTTTTATTGATTAATCATAATCAACCCTTGATCAAATGATTAATATGACTTAAAAATATTGATGAATCATGACCAAAAAACTTCAAGTTTGACTGTATGTTGACCACAATTGACTTTTTGCCCAATACAGTTGATTTTCAATCATCTGAGCAATTGATTGAGCAAACTTGTGATGCAAGGCATGAACCTTAATATGAGCATTCTTTGAGACATATAAGAAACCATGAAATTCACTTGAGGCATTAAAAGTACAATCTTCTTTGAGAAAAGTGAAACCATAGTTGTAGGCCAATTGCTTGGGAGGAGAATTTGTCTGATCAATTCTTGAGCAACCTTGAGCAAATGAAAACCCTATAAGAATGAGAATATGTCTTGAAGAAAATAGGAGAGCAAATTTTGGGGTACAACAAGTGCCCCTGTTCAATATTCTTAAACCCGAAGAGTTAGATTGGCATGTCTGTCATTCGTGAGCTGAAGGTAGAAGAGGGTTGAACACTTAAGTGCCCAGAAATTTGCACTCGCATGTGCAGAAGGTAATACTCGTTGGTTGATAATATTGCTTGAATGGGCTTAAAGATTCCATTCGGAGAGGTGCGGAGTGTCGTTAAATATGGTCTTATAGATGCCATCAAAGTGATTGTTGATATGAATATAATAATAAGTCTACGCTTGACTATATCTGAAAAATGCCTTTCACGATGATTCCATGGGGAAAGTGCTTAAGTAGTTGCTTATCAGATTTAGTCTCCAAGGGAAATGCTTGTCAGATTTGGTCTCTGAGGGAAATGCTTTTCAAATTTGGTCTCTGAGGGAAATGCTTGTCAGATTTACTCTCTGAAGGAAATACATGTCATGTGGATAGTCTCCCTGTCCTGTTTCGGGAATTGATCCACAATTTGTTTTTGTTGGTAAACTCGTCCTATTTCTAGAACTCATACCACCTGTCCATGTCGATAGTTTCCCCGTCCTGTTTCAGGAATTAATCCTTTCCTGGTTATACAGATAGTTTCCTTGTCCTATTTCGGAAATTAGTTTGGGCCTGGTCATACAAATTGTTGCCTCGTCGTGTTTCGGGAATTAATCTCTGACCTACTTTTTATTGGTAAACATGTCTTGTTTTGGGAATTTATATCGCCTGGTCGTATAGATAGCTTCCCCTTCATGTTTCGGGAATTAATGTCTAACCTGGTAATATAGATAGTTGCCCTGTCATGTTTTGGTAATTAATCTTTGACCTTTTCGAGAATTGCTAATGATATTCGTCTGTTTGTAGACTTTACGTGAAAAGACAAAATTAGTCTTTATGCAATGTCATGATGTATGCATTGCGTAATGATGTTCTCAAAGTAAATGAGAATGTGTTATATGCATTTCGTAAATGATGTATGGATGCAATATATCGTCGAAGTTTATTGGTAGCTTTGTGTAACATTTTGGCTGGGGAAAATAAATCCCTAACTATTGGGGGTGAAGAATATGAATCTTAAATCTTTTTTAGAATATCTATGTTGGGGATTCCTACTTTCTGTTTGAGGATGCTCCATTGGGAATGTTTGACTTCTGCTTGGGGAATAGAGAAATTCCAGTAAAATTAGTTGTTCATCGCTCTACTAGGAATTTAGTTCTTATATACCCTGACTGGGTATAAAAGAGATGGATAACCCTCTGAGCCATTGTCTGATCGAGTTTCTGATATGGATACTAACTCTTCTGGGGAGGATAAAGTTAAATGATATCTGGCCCGGTTTTATTTTTTGTAGAAACTCTCTGGGGATAGCAACCTTGACTATAGTTTGTTGGAGAGGAGAATTCTGCAAGGGATTCTACAGTGTTGCAGAAATGAACTTTGTTGGGGAAATAAACCTTGTTAAGGAAATAAACCTTGCCGGGGAAAATAATTCTGCAGGGGATTTGCAATGTTGGAGAAATAAACTTCGCTAGAGAATTAAATTCCTATAAACTGTGTTGAGGAAATAATTTATGAAGGGATGGGAATTCTATAGGTTGTGTGGAGGATGTTTCTATTGTATGATGGGGAAATGATCAAACTTCCTTATCCGCTGGGGGACCTACTGAGGGAGATGATTATGTGAACTGCTGGAAGATGCCCCAATTCTCGTTTAAAGGCCTGTTAGACTTGTTAGGGAGTGTATCTCCATCGGGGATGAGCTTGTAAAGATAGCTTTGTAGAGATATCTCCACGGAAATTATTCTGTGGGGATTTGTGGATACTTGAACATTATCCCAACTCTTAGAGTCTTTAGTAAATACTTGTTCCTATTTTTATGCACATATGTGTTAACAATAATCATATTCATATGCATACGTTCATTCAAATTAGTCATTGGACATTTTTGCAAACAAAACAGAGAAAGTAAAGCAATTTTGAAATTGACTTGTATTGATAATTTGCATATAAACAAACGGTTTTCTACAAAGAGACAGAGATCCCAAAAAGAGGAAATCACCGTAAAATAAAAAGAGTAAAAACTAAAATAGAGAAAGAAAGCTATGTGGAAACGATCCCATCGAGTTTCAACTCTGCTATTTCCCATATATCTCCAAACATCTCATCCCTTGATGTTGGAAGAAGTTGACTGAATTAATCAATACCATTCAAACTTGACGTTGGTAACCAAGCTTGTTGTAAGTAGGTGATCCAACGGGACATAGTCGTACTCTTTAAACCCAAACTTTTTCATGGACTGCCCTTTCGGGTTTTTAGTCCATCGGGATACCCTTTTTTGCCCAAGCCGCCTCTTTAGGTTTTTGACTTGCCAGGTGTACAGTCTTTATATATATATATATATATATATATATATATATATATATATATATATATATATATATATATATATATATATATATATATATATATATATATATATATATATATATATATATATATATATATATATATATATATATATATATATATATATATATATATATATATATATATATATATATATATATATATATATATATATATATATATATATATATATGTATATATATATATATATATCCCTAATTTTTGCCCGAACCCTTTTGGTTTGTCGGGATGCCATTATTTTTTCCTAGGCCAGTCAACCTAGCGGGTCTCTTTCATGCTTAGTATTTTTTGACTATGCCTGCATTCACAGGGTGCGGGAAATCTTCACCGTCCAAAGTGGTAAGTATTATAGCACCGCCAGAAAATATATTCTTGATTACAAATGACTCTTCATATGTGGGAGTCCATTTTCCCCTGGGATCAACTTGCGGTAGGATGATGCACTTTATTACCAAGTCACCAGCCTGATATGCCCAGTGTTTGATTTTCTTGTTGAAATCTTTGATCATAGGCTTCTGATACATCTGACCATGACAAACAGCCGCAAGATTTTTCTCGTCAATCAGATTTATCTGGCCCATCCTAGTCTGAATCCACTCGTCTTCGTCTAAATCTGTGTCTTTCATAATCCTTAGAGAAGGAATCTGGACTTTGACGGGTAGGAAAGCTTCCATACTATTGAATAGAAGAATGGGGTTGCCCCGGTTGATGTACGCGCTGAAGTGCGATAACCATGAAGAGAAAATGGTAACATTTCATGCCAATCTTTATATGTCACCGTCATCTTCTGTATAATCTTCTTGATGTTTACATTGGCGGCTTCCACTGCGCCATTCATCTTTGGTCGATAAGGAGATGAATTATGATGTTTAATCTTGAATAATGTACAGATTTCCGTGATCATAGTTTTATTAAGATTGGTACCATTGTTCGTGATAATCCTTTCGGGGATGCCATACCAACAGATAAGGTTATGCTTAATGAATCAGGCTACTATATTCTTGGTAATGGAGGCAAATGAGGCTGCTTCAACCCAATTGGTGAAGTAATCAGTGGCAACAAGGGTGAAACGATGTTTGTTAGAAGCTGTAGGCTTGATCTATCCAATCATGTCAATACCCCACTGTGATCGGTGGATCTGGAACTGACTGTTTAACGCTGGTTCGCGAAATGTTGCGGAAGCAAGAGTCGCCACCGTCTTTTATTTTCTCCAAATGGAAAGGACAAAAGCACAGAAAAATTCCTTAAAGAGATTGCTCTCGGTTCGGGAGGTAGATTATAGAAAGGGAAGGTGTTAGCACCCTTTCTATCCATGGTTATCCATGGGCTCTTAGATACTTGCTCATTGTGTTTTCAAAAGTGGTTTGTTTGCTTTTCAATTGTGGGTTTTAAAAAGTTTCTTTGAAAATTCCAGTTCGACTCTTGTATCGGTCCTCAAGAGTGTTTGAAAAATTGCTTTCGAAAGCTTTTGAAAATGTGTTGGTGTGAAAAGTATTTTTGAATTTGTTTTGAGATTAGAGCAAGTATCTAGAGTCGTCTACCTACCCTAAGGAATTCGTCTGTGTAAATGTCCTTTAAAGTAGTGCCATCCCACCATTGAGAGGTAGGTAGCACCACCGTTGGAGGTATTCGGGTCAATTCGAGGTTCGGGACATGGTGATCACCGGAGCAATGGGAAGACACCTTAGAAGCTACCCTCATGCCAGGTTCCCGGATCATGAGGACTTACTAAGACATCCTCTACTCGACGATCACCTTTCGAGGCAAGGCAACAGTGAGGCGTACCCTAGGGGTGGTGTGTGCGATTTGTGTGTCGTTTTCATTTGCATTTATCTTGTCATGTTATTGGTGTTCTACGCTTGTTTTTATTTTTGTCCATACATTCTTTCATGCCATTTGTTAACAGTTAAAAATATTGCGGAAAAAGTAAATTCTAAGCTATTACAAAAGGCGCGGTTTTCTCGAACCCGATTTGACAGAGAATAAATAAACAAAGTAAATAAAGAATTAAAAGTGCGAGCAATTAAATACATGGCTTCGGGAGAGATACATCAATATTTAAACGGAATAAAATAATATGCGAATTAATAACTAAATCGAAACGAGGGCGTTGGACCCTTTTTGCAAAGTTAAAATAATGAGGAATTAATTAAAATTAAAAGAAAGAAAGAGCTTGTTTTTTTGGTATTTTTTAGTGTTTTAGGATTTAATATGAAAAAGAAATTAATTGAAATTAAAATATGCAAACTCTAATCCTAATTATTTTTAATTTGTTAAGAAAAATATTGAAATTTTTAACCTAAATTAACCCTAATTTTTATATACAAATTAATTATAAAAAATAAATATTTAATTATTTAATTATTTATGAAAGAAAAATAAAAGGATGACAATTATTAATTAAACCTAATTCTATGTTTTTTAGATTTTATTATGAAAAGTATTAAAATTAAAACCTAATTTACACTAAATTTAATTACATGCAAATTTATTACAAAAAATATTAAAATAAAATATTTATTATATTTTTCCTCTTTCTGATTTTTTTTGATTTTTAGGTGTTTTTGATATTTTGAAAATGATAATTAAATTAACAAATGATAATTAAAAGAAATAGAATTAAATAAAAAAAAGATATGGCAAACCTAGGGGGGTGGTAGTCCCCAAAGTGGAGGTGATTCTTTAGAAATTCAGGCCCATTAATCTTGCTGGCCCTTTTGACTTTTCAGGGGGGTATGCTGGCGCGTTGACTGGGACTACCATATGCCTTGGATCTGGACCTTTGATTTGATGCAACTGGACAGGTGGACGTTGATTTTTTGAGGATATACAATGGACCACAACCTTATGCCTGCACATGATTGTTAGTTGGAAAATAATATTGAGAAAGTGAGAACCTGGGGCTCGAACCCATGTCATTAACATTACCAGTCACTATGCTTGCCAGTGGAGCCAGATGCGCGTGTTTGATTAATAAACGACTAACAAATATTATAAAAGAAATATTATAAAAGAAAACAAAAATGTTAGTGGGTCTGCGCGCGAAAATTTGAATCAGCCTATCACCCTTTGCCACGAGTTCGTCTCCTTCGTTGGTTCTTTATTTTCCTGAAACATAAACAACATAAGCAACGGTTTTCACGCGTTGCCTAAGACACCATACAAGAAAATAGCGATTAGGCATGGAACGCTCATAAATTGGGCGCGACACATGGATTCTCTTCGTCCAGACGCGCTCGTTTTAATGGTCAAGGTCCCAAGTCTCAATTTTTCTTTATTTGAAAATCCCTAATCCAAGGTCCTGTAAACCCTAGAAATTGACAATGGTAGAATCGTACATAATGCATAATAATTCAATCAAACACATGGGTTAGCTTCAGAATAGCATAAGGAATGTAAATCACATATTAAAACTTGCAAAAAATGCATGAATGAAGATGCACGATTGTGAATTTTATTTGAAACAGTTGGACTCCACTGTACCAATTCCGGGCATTTTGATGAATGTTTTTGATTGAGAATCGTTCAATGAACCTCCAGGAAGGTGTTTGAACAGCTATTAAGCCTTGAATCAACCTGCAAAAGGGTTTTCAGTTTTGAGTTTCTTTGCAAAATTTTCAAGTTTGATTTCCTGGTTTTTGAGCAGCTGCGTATGTAATGGCACTAGGGTTGTGATCCTTGCATATGTAGTAATGAATTAGGTTAAAAAGAATCATCCAAATCTCTTGCATTCATAGTTTTTGAAAATTGATTTTCAAAGATCTTTTTCAATCTTTTTTTCATGTGTTTTTGTACCAATTAAGATCAATTCTCTCCAAATCTTCCCATATTGGATCATGCACGAGTTATGGAGTAGATTTCATGCAAAAAAGGATTGAAAAAGTTAGGTTAAATATTTTCCATGTATTTAATTTGATTTAAATGAATTATTATAAATAAAAATTCAAATAAATAAATAAAAAATGAAGAAATACTTCCCTTTGGGCCAAGTGGTCGTTCACATGCCTTGGATAGTGAATTGTGGAAGAAAAATGGGCCCATTAGCATTTTTAGGTCATTTGAATCAATGTTGACTTTTCAAAATATCCAAACATTTCCCAACTTCCACAAGGCATAACTTGCTCAATTTTTAAGCTTTGCTCATGTTCTTGGACATTTTGGAAAGTTATTTGAGTCCTCTAACCAATGCCTTTGGTCCCATGTCATTTTGACTTACCAATCTCAAGTTATGGCCTTTGACTTAAAGTCCCTTTTTATTGACTTTTGAAAATGACCTATAATGTTGAAATTGATAACTTTTTGTGAGAGCATTTCTTGGACTTTAAGTATGAAGATGAGTTGTAGGAAATGTCTTTCTCTTCAAAATGAGCTTTGGATGGAATTTTTCTGATAATCCATGTGAAAGTTATGCCCTGGTCAATTTACAGTTGACTTTTTCAACTGTCCAAATAAGGAAACTTTTTGCATTTTGATGATTTTTGAGCCAAGTTTTGAGAATCATGATCAAGCAATGATCAAATGATGTTTGTGACTTCAAAATGAGATGTTGACCAAAGATTTGAACTTTTGACTGTCAAATGACCATTTTGCCCCTACAGTTGACTATAGTGCAATTAGGGTTTTTGACTGTGCAATTTTGTGCTGAAAGTCTTGAAACTTGGTATGAGGATGCTTGACCATATTTGTAGGCATATGAGACTTGATTGGACCTTTGGAAACTTCATTTTCTTGATCAGAACAAAAACCCTAATTTTGACTGTTCAGGAGGCTCTTGCACTGTGCAACCCTTGGGGAACTTTGAAGCATGACTTGGCAATTTCTTGAAGAATATGGGAGGGCAAATTTTGGGGTACAACAGTTGCCCCTGTTCAATCTTCTTAGACCTGAGGATGCAGATTGGCTGATGTGCCTTTCGTAATCCGAGGGTAGAAGATGATTGAACACTAGAGTGCCCAGAAATTTGCGCTCACATAGTAGCAGTGTGGTGATGGAATGGGCTTATAGATGCCATTTGGGTATTGACGGATAGGAGGATGGGCTTATAGATGCCATCTGGATGTCGATCGCGTAAGAGATTCCTTAGCGAGAACTTGCGTACCTGCAAAACAGAAAAATGAGTACCTGACACGTTGCAGGAGCTGATTTTTAGATGCTTGGTATAGATATGTCCTGACTGGCTACAGGAGCTGAATCTGGAGCTTCACAAGATGATGAATGAACCAGGGGTGGTTACTACCTTAGCATAAACGGTAAGAGAACCTTGGGTGACTTTAACTTCAACAACGCTCGTTGAGAAAATCTTGGTGGGAATTATCATCTTCACAGTATCGGGAAGAGAACCAAAGGGAATTATAATCTGAAAGGGAATTACATCTCACACACCGTCGGGGAGAGGACCAAAGGAAATTATAACCTGAAAGGGAATTACATCTCACGCACCGTCGGGGAGAGAACCACAGGAAATCATAACCTAAAAGGGAATTACATCTCACGCACCATCGGGGAGAGGACCACAGGAAATCATAACCTAAAAGGGAATTACATCTCACGCACCATCGGGGAGAGGACCACAGGAAATCCTAACCTAAAAGGGAATTACATCTCACGCACCGTCGGGGAGAGGACCACAGGAAATCATAACCTAAAAGGGAATTACATCTCACGCACCGTCGGGGAGAGGACCACAGGAAATCATAACCTAAAAGGGAATTACATCTCACGCACCGTCAGGGAGAGGACCACAGGAAATCATAACCTAAAAGGGAATTACATCTCACGCACCGTCGGGGAGAGGACCAAAGGAAATTATAACCTGAAAGGGAATTACATCTCACGCACCGTCGGGGAGAGGACCAAAGGAAATCATAACCTAAAAGGGAATTACATCTCACGCACCGTCGGGGAGAGGACCACAGGAAATCATAACCTAAAAGGGAATTACATCTCACGCACCATCGGGGAGAGGACCACAGGAAATCATAACCTAAAAGGGAATTACATCTCACGCACCGTCGGGGAGAGGACCACAGGAAATCATAACCTAAAAGGGAATTACATCTCACGCACCGTCGGGGAGAGGACCACAGGAAATCATAACCTAAAAGGGAATTACATCTCACGCACCGTCGGGGAGAGGACCAAAGGAAATTATAACCTGAAAGGGAATTACATCTCACGCACCGTCGGGGAGAGGACCAAAGGAAATTATAACCTGAAATAACTTCTACTGAGTCTTCATCAGAAAGATCTGTTGGGAGTCGATTTAGCTGGACTAGAGAAGGCCTTGGACTGGATAAGAAATCTTTGGAGTCGATTAATTGAACCGGTCTAGGTCTTGAAATATGATTGAGAATTTAGCTGAATCTTTCCTGAAAGGTAAAGGTCAGTCATATGCAATGCATGATATGGATCAGGCAATGATGTTCTCATCATAAATGAGATTTGTATGATATGATACGTCTATGCATGCTATGATGATGTATGTGATGTTTTATGAATGTGTTTCTCGTCTAGGAAAGTAAATCCTTGACGGGTGCCGGGGAGTCACTCCTGGGCTGATGTTGGAGAATAAGCTTTTGCTTCCGCTGGGGATGATAATTGCAAGAATACCGGTAGGAGAAGATGACTTCGTTGAGGAATAAACTTGGCAAATGGAATATTCTGCGGGGAGAAAAATACTCTAGCGACCTTGCTGGGAAGTAATACTCTGTGGGGAGAGAGATACTTTTGCTGAATTGTTGATAATAACTTGCTAAGGATACTTTGCTGTGTTGGAAGTGCTGATAGACTTCGCTGGGGATAAGAAAGAACTGTATTGACGACGACCTTTCCGTGGCTTTTGGCTGAGGATAACCCAGTTATATCCTGTTAAGGAAATAACTCTTTAAATCAAGCCGGACGATGCGTTCGTGCTCTGCGAGGGATAAGCTTCCAGAATCTACTGGGGATAAGCTTGCTGCTTGAGGAGATGGATTCCAACCTTCCTGGGGAACTGGGTTGGACTCTCTTGGGGAAGTTTTGATATGCCGGGGAAGTGATTCCTTTGAATTTTGATACGCCGCCGGGGAACAATCTTTAGACCAGGACTGCCGGGGATGCTTGTTAAAAATACATATGCTGCTGGGGAGATGTTGAGATCTACTGGAGGATACCCAACTTCCTTAAGATTTGATAACTTTGAAGAGGAGTGTACTGACTGCTGACTTACTCTGGGGAATTAAGATGTACTGGTCATGTTCTTCAGCTGAACCTACCTTGATACCTTGGAGGACAGAACAATTAGACTGCTTAGTCAACTCATCATTGCCCCTGTTTCTGAGGTGGGAGAGGAAGACCTGTGAGATGCTGATAATGGTTGATGGACAAACCTTCTTCTGGTAGGAAAGTGACAAGATGCCGGGACATAGTCGTATGCTTTGATCCCTAATTTTTGCCCGAACCCTTTTGGTTCGACGGGAAGCCCTAATTTTTGCCTAGGTATATCAACCTAGCGGGTCTTTGATTTTGCGCACTATTTTTTCGACTATGTCCGTGCTTTCAGAATGTAGGGAGTTGCCCCTGTTGGAAGTATTTTGCCATGCCACCACAAGGGATTTGATCAGGCAAGATTCGTTGTTGGAATGCCCCAAGTGACTCAGGCGGAGATTTGCCCCAGGTTATTTGGCCTTTGAGAGATTCTCCGAATCTTGATTGGACTGCCCCAGATAATGGACCATGGTCATGTCTGCCCTTTGATTGGAAGTGCTTTTGTTCACTAGGCATTCGTCGTGCTAATTTCTATGTTGTTCAAACAAAAAGTCATATGCAAACAAAGTTATGTTAAAAATGCAAAGCTTATGTCTGTCTTGAAGATTTTGAAAATGCATTCTTTTTCATAAAACAAGTGAATGTTTGTAAAACGTGATGTCAACCCCGTATTTTACTGTGAGCCTTAAGGAGTCAGGATACCTTTCGTAACAGTATGCTTTCGAACTAACCTATGCTTCAGCTAGGACTTTTAAGGGTTATAACGTGGCCTGGTTCACGGTTTAAGAAACAAAGGATAAAGGCTCAAATTTTATTTGTACCCACCCGCTCTTCGTGATGTTCTCCAAACCTAAACTCAGTTGATCATACGTTAGACCTTGTTTGAGTCTTTGCTCTGATGTTCCAGTGATGGTTTGGATGTTGATAACTTATTTTGAATAGGCAGTCATTCCTTTTTTGTTGAGGGTTTGTATGACCTCTTTCTTTTTTGATTTTTGTTATCCCTATTTTTTTGCCTGAATTGTTTCCTTTTTGGAATTACAGTCAGCGGGATGCCCCAGTCTTGTAATTCTCCTTCATGGGTTTTGACTTAATATTTTTTTTATTTTTTGAGATATGAAGACTGCCTATCTGTATGATTGTTCGGAACCATCACTGTCTTTTGTTTTGTAAGGATCTTTTTGGTGCCATTCGTTATGCACTTGGATCAACTGAGAAGACTACCCTGCCCCAGGTTACGACTACGGGTTTTAAATTTCGAAAAGAAAAACTCCTACTCCTTTGGCTCAGAGGGGTTAACGAGGGATTATCATCCTTATAACTCCAGTGTTTAGGGATTGAAACAATGCCTGTACCTCATCAGCGGGGTCTGTTTAAAAGCATACTGTAAAGATCGTGGCATCGTTTTCATCATCCTCCCTCAAGAGGCTTAGAATTTTTAATCGAGAGTTGACATCAGAAAAAAAATATGAAAATAATTTGCGTATAGTGAATACGAATATATTGCTTCAAAATAGACATAAGCGATGCATTAATGGAATAACAATGTTTAACATGAGTAAATGTTTGAACAGAAAGAAATTACAACTTGAAAATCCTAACGAACAAAAGTATTCTCATCTCAGGGCTTGTTACTTCAAATGGTGCCTCCTGTAGGGATGGTAGGAGCACTCAGCCTGGCCATCTTGGGTGAATTCCACAGCTCCTTCCTCAATCAGGTCCTAGATTTTATTCTTCAAAGTCCAACAATCCTCTGTAGCATGCCCCGGGCTGTCAGAATGATAAGCGCAGTGAGCGTTGGGGTTATACCTTGAAGGTGTCCTGTTGGGATTCTTAGGAGGATCCTTTAGAGTTACCAAGTTCTACCTCAGCAGTTGTTGTAAGGCTTGAGGCAGCGACACGTTGAGCTTGGTGAATTGCGTTTTGGGCTCGTCTGGCTGAAGCTGGTGAGGTTGATACTGAATTGGTGATACTGAAGCCATATGAGGAGCTTTCTCCTTGCCTCTTTGTCTCAAAGATGGTCGAACGATGACTGGCTTTTTACCCTTAGACGTTTGCCCCAGTTGGTTATTCTGAAGCAGTTGGTTGACGAGAACTCCGAGCTCTTCTTGTCTTTGAGCTAAACCTTGAATGATAGTCACCTGCCCCAGCATTTGGGCTTTCATTGCATCCATCTCAGCTTGCAGGCGTTTCAGTCGTTCATCCTCAGCACTGTTCCTGACAAAGGTCCCCATGAGAAGTGTCCTTAGCTCCTCCTGCCCCTTGGATAGATTCAGGAGGGTTTTCCCGAACCTGGTCTCTTGAGCAAGAAAGTCCTGGTTGTCTTGTTGGGAAACCATTGCTGAAATAAACAGTGGGAAAGGTAAGTGACCTGCAAAAGGGATACCTGTTATGAAATGATATGTATGATATGCATGCCATGATTTCAAGGACCTCGAGGGGTAAACAAATTGTTAGAGTTGGAAACTGGTAACTTGATTGAAGGAAACCCATGTTGTTGAGAATTCTTCTTCAAGGGTCAAAGGCTCACCCTATCCAGTGGGTCATAGCCCCTGACTTTAGTCATCCTGTCTGGCTTTGATTTCCAAACAACCTTGGTTGGGGGGAACCTTCTTCAAGTGTCAAAGCTCACCATATCTAGTGGGTCATAGCCCCTGACAACTTTGTCTAGAGGAAAATAAATCCTCTTTGCCCCTTGTTGGACAGTTGGTTCATCATGACCTGCATCACAAGCCCTTGAGATCCTTGAAATGGGTTAAGATGTATGCAATGGTATGATGTTATGCTATGCATGGGGTAATGTAAGTAACCCTGTTATGAGTCCCAATTAAGGACTGCAAACCAAAACCTGCAAGAAACTCAAGTAAAACCTGTTATGAGTCCTAATTAAGGACTATAAACGAAACCTGCGAGAAACTTAGTAAGCCTTGTGATGAGTCCTAGTTAAGGACTAAAACAAAACCTGCAGGAAGTTTAGTAAGCCTTGTGATGAGTCCTAGTTAAGGACTATGAACAAAACCTGCAGGAAGTTCAGTAAACCTTGTTATGAGTCCTAGTTAAGGACTATAAACAAAACCTGCAAGAAGTTCAGATGTCAGATAACAAGCATGCAAGTAATCTAAGTTTGAAGGCACACAAGTCACACAAAAGAGCCCTTAGAGTTTAGGCCAGCATGAAGTTTGGGGTACTACCCTCTTGAAGTTGGTGGGCTCAACCTGTCCTATTAGAAGTAACCGGGTTCTAAGGGTCCCAATATCACGGGATTGCTTTCATTGTTCATCGTTTCGATTTAGCCACTGAACTGGCGACCGAAATATTCCAGGAAAGCAACCCTCAATTGAGTGTAGTGTCGAGTATCAACCAACCTCGGACTGCACCAAACTCAGTTATCTCACTACCCTAAAGAGGCCAAGATAGTTCAATTAAGGTTCCTACGGTCTGTTGATGCTTCACGACACCACGCGGAGGCCCCGTACTCTCCTTGACTGAACTCAAGGGTTACTGGTACACACCAAAGTGCCACATCAACATAGCAGACTGTTTCAACCATGTCGGTATACCCCGCACAGTTCCCTCACAGCCTTGTTGCTACTTTCTAAGAAGGTATCCCCAGATCCGGGTTAGGATCTATAGAACTCCCAAGACAGTCCCACAATAATAAAGCAAGCAAGTCAATACAATTGAAAACACAGTTATGAACTACCCTAAGGTACACCTCACTTTAAAAATAGTCCCCAGCAGAGTCGCCAGTTCTGTGATCGGTGGATCTGGAACTGACTGTTTAACGCTGGTTCGCAAAATGTCGCGGAAGCAAGAGTCGCCACCGTCTTTTATTTTCTCCAAATGGAAAGGACAAAAGCACAGAAAAATTCCTTAAAGAGATTGCTCTCGGTTCGGGAGGTAGATTATAGAAAAGGAAGGTGTTAGCACCCTTTCTATCCATGGTTATCCATGGGCTCTTAGATACTTGCTCATTGTGTTTTCAAAAGTGGTTTGTTTGCTTTTCAATTGTGGGTTTTAAAAAGTTTCTTTGAAAATTCCAGTTCGACTCTTGTATCGGTCCTCAAGAGTGTTTGAAAAATTGCTTTCGAAAGCTTTTGAAAATGTGTTGGTGTGAAAAGTATTTTTGAATTTGTTTTGAGATTAGAGCAAGTATCTAGAGTCGTCTACCTACCCTAAGGAATTCGTCTGTGTAAATGTCATTTAAAGTAGTGCCATCCCACCATTGAGAGGTAGGTAGCACCACCGTTGGAGGTATTCGGGTCAATTCGAGGTTCGGGACATGGTGATCACCGGAGCAATGGGAAGACACATTAGAAGCTACCCTCATGCCAGGTTCCCGGATCATGAGGACTTACTAAGACATCCTCTACTCGACGATCACCTTTCGAGGCAAGGCAACAGTGGGGCGTACCCTAGGGGTGGTGTGTGCGATTTGTGTGTCGTTTTCATTTGCATTTATCTTGTCATGTTATTGGTGTTCTATGCTTGTTTTTATTTTTGTCCATACATTCTTTCATGCCATTTGTTAACAGTTAAAAATATTGCGGAAAAAGTAAATTCTAAGCTATTACAAAAGGCGCGGGTCCACATCGCCAAAAGTTTCTCGAACCCGATTTAACAGAGAATAAATAAACAAAGTAAATAAAGAATTGAAAGTGCGAGCAATTAAATACATGGCTTTGGGAGAGATACATCAATATTTAAACGGAATAAAATAATATGTGAATTAATAACTAAATCGAAACGAGGGCGTTGGACCCTTTTTGCAAAGTTAAAATAATGAGGAATTAATTAAAATTAAAAGAAAGAAAGAGCTTGTTTTTTTGGTATTTTTTAGTGTTTTAGGATTTAATATGAAAAAGAAATTAATTGAAATTAAAATAAGATGCAAACTCTAATCCTAATTATTTTTAATTTGTTAAGAAAAATATTGAAATTTTTAACCTAAATTAACCCTAATTTTTATATACAAATTAATTATAAAAAATAAATATTTAATTATTTAATTATTTATGAAAGAAAAATAAAAGGATGACAATTATTAATTAAACCTAATTCTATGTTTTTTAGATTTTATTATGAAAAGTATTAAAATTAAAACCTAATTTACACTAAATTTAATTACATGCAAATTTATTACAAAAAATATTAAAATAAAATATTTATTATATTTTTCCTCTTTCTGATTTTTTTGATTTTTAGGTGTTTTTGATATTTTGAAAATGATAATTAAATTAACAAATGATAATTAAAAGAAATAGAATTAAATAAAAAAAAGATATGGCAAACCTAGGGGGGTGGTAGTCCCCAAAGTGGAGGTGATTCTTTAGAAATTCAGGCCCATTAATCTTGCTGGCCCTTTTGACTTTTCAGGGGGTATGCTGGCGCGTTGACTGGGACTACCATATGCCTTGGATCTGGACCTTTGATTTGATGCAACTGGACAGGTGGACGTTGATTTTTTGAGGATATACAATGGACCACAACCTTATGCCTGCACATGATTGTTAGTTGGAAAATAATATTGAGAAAGTGAGAACCTAGGGCTCGAACCCAGGTCATTAACATTACCAGTCACTATGCTTGCCAGTGGAGCCAGATGCGCGTGTTTGATTAATAAACGACTAACAAATATTATAAAAGAAAACAAAAATGTTAGTGGGTCTGCGCGCGAAAATTTGAATCAGCCTATCACCCTTTGCCACGAGTTCGTCTCCTTCGTTGGTTCTTTATTTTCCTGAAACATAAACAACATAAGCAACGGTTTTCACGTGTTGCCTAAGACACCATACAAGAAAATAGCGTAGGCATGGAACGCTCATAAATTGGGCGCGACACATGGATTCTCTTCGTCCAGACGCGCTCGTTTTAATGGTCAAGGTCCCAAGTCTCAATTTTTCTTTATTTGAAAAGCCCTAATCCAAGGTCCTGTAAACCCTAGAAATTGACAGTGGTAGAATCGTACATAATGCATAATAATTCAATCAAACACATGGGTTAGCTTCAGAATAGCATAAGGAATGTAAATCACATATTAAAACTTGCAAAAAACGCATGAATGAAGATGCACGATTGTGAATTTTATTTGAAACAGTTGGACTCCACTGTACCAATTCCGGGCGTTTTGATGAATGTTTTTGATTGAGAATCGTTCAATGAACCTCCAGGAAGGTGTTTGAACAGCTATTAAGCCTTGAATCAACCTGCAAAAGGGTTTTCAGTTTTGAGTTTCTTTGCAAAATTTTCAAGTTTGATTTCCTGGTTTCTGAGCAGCTGCGTATGTAATGGCACTAGGGTTGTGATCCTTGCATATGTAGTAATGAATTAGGTTAAAAAGAATCATCCAAATCTCTTGCATTCATAGTTTTTGAAAATTGATTTTCAAAGATCTTTTTCAATCTTTTTTTCATGTGTTTTTGTACCAATTAAGATCAATTCTCTCCAAATCTTCCCATATTGGATCATGCACGAGTTATGGAGTAGATTTCATGCAAAAAAGGATTGAAAAAGTTAGGTTAAATATTTTCCATGTATTTAATTTGATTTAAATGAATTATTATAAATAAAAATTAAAATAAATAAATAAATAATGAATAAATACTTCCCTTTGGGCCAAGTGGTCGTTCACATTCCTTGGATAGTGAATTGTGGAAGAAAAATGGGCCCATTAGCATTTTTAGGTCATTTGAATCAATGTTGACTTTTCAAAATATCCAAAAATTTCCCAACTTCCACAAGGCATAACGTGCTCAATTTTTAAGCTTTGCTCATGTTCTTGGACATTTTGGAAAGGTCTTTGAGTCCTCTAACCAATGCCTTTGGTACCATGTCATTTTGAATTACCAATCTCAAGTTATGGCCTTTGACTTAAAGTCCCTTTTTGTTGACTTTTGAAAATGACCTATAATGTTGAAATTGATAACTTTTTGTGAGAGCATTTCTTGGACTTGAAGTATGAAGATGAGTTGTAGGAAATGTCTTTCTATTCAAAATGAGCTTTGGATGGAATTTTTCTGATAATCCATGTGAAAGTTATGCCCTGGTCAATTTACAGTTGACTTTTTCAACTGTCCAAATAAGGAAACTTTTTGCATTTTGATGATTTTTGAGCCAAGTTTTGAGAATCATGATCAAGCATTGATCAAATGATGTTTGTGACTTAAAAATGATATGTTGACCAAAGATTTGAACTTTTGACTGTCAAATGACCATTTTGCCCCTACAGTTGACTATAGTGCAATTAGGGTTTTTGACTGTGCAATTTTGTGCTGAAAGTCTTGAAACTTGGTATGAGGATGCTTGACCATATTTGTAGGCATATGAGACTTGATTGGACCTTTGGAAACTTCATTTTCTTGATCAGAACAAAAACCCTAATTTTGACTGTTCAGGAGGCTCTTGCACTGTGCAACCCTTGGGGAACTTTGAAGCATGACTTGGCAATTTCTTGAAGAATATGGGAGGGAAAATTTTGGGGTACAACACCCACATTGCAAATGGCTAAGGAGAAGTCAAGACATTAATAGGAACTAGTGGCACATGTACTTTTACAACATAGATCTGGAATTTGTGACATGTTCTAGAGTGGTGATGGCAATCAGTTTCCATAGTCGACCAATAATAACCTGCTCTCAGAATCTTCTTAGCCATCGCATGCCCACTAGAATACATACTGAAGACTCCTTCATGCGTATCTTCCATAATTTTCTCAGCTTCCTTCTTGTCCATACAAAGAAGCGGAGTCGAATCATTATTTTGCTTATACAAAATTCCGTTGCTCAGGAAGAACATCACAGAGAACCTCCATAGAAATTTCTTATCATTAATAGATGCACCCTCGGGGTACTCTTGGGCTTCGAGGTACCTTTTCACTTAATGAAACCAAGGCTTCACTTCTACTCTGTCAACGTCAACTTTGTAGCAATGTGCCGGTTCGTCTAGTCTTCCAATGGTAATCCGAGGAGCTTAGTTGTCCCATCTAACTTTGAACATAGATGACATGGTAGCCAATGCATCTGTCAACTAATTCTTTTCTCGTGGGATATGCTCAAAAGTGATTTCCTCGAAGTGTGGAATTAATGTCAATACATGATCCCGAAAAGGAATGAGATTCAGGTGCTTCGTATCCCATTCTCCATCAATATGATTGATGACTAAGGATGAGTCCCCATACATATCTAAGAACTTAATCCTCGTATCAATAGCAGCTTTGATACCCATGATGCACGCTTCATATTCGACCATGTTGTTGGTATAGTCAAAGCATAATCTGGAGGTGAAGGGAGTATGGCAACCCTTATGAGAGATAATCACACCACCAATTTTGTTGCCAAGTGCGTTAGAAGCTCCATTAAAAACCATAGTCCATTGGGATCCTAACTCAGGTCCTTCATACAGTCCAGGTTCTTCATAATATGTAAATTGCATGATATTCTCATCCGGGAACTCTAAATTCATAAATTGATAGTCATCCACAACTTGATGAGCCAAATGATCTTCCAGTACACTTCCTTTGATTTCCTTCTGAGTGGTGTACTGAATGTCATAATCTGTCAAGACCATTTTCCATCGGGCTATTCTTCCGGAGAGAGCGGGCTTCGCGAATATGTATTTATAGAATCCATTTTAGAGATCTACAAAGTATTATGAGTCGACATATAATGTCTTAGTCGGCGAGCATCCCATGCCAAAGCGTAGCAGGTTTTCTCGAGCAGTGAGTATTTTGTTTCACAGTTGGTAAACTTTTTGCTAAGGTAGTATATTGCATGCTCTTTTCGACCAGACTCCTCATGTTGGCCCAGTACACACCCCATTGAGTTCTCTAACACTGTTAAGTAGATGATCATAGGTCTTCCCTCAAGTGGTGGCATCATAATTGGAGGTTCCTGGAGGTACTCCTTAATTTTGTCAAAGGCTGTCTGACAATCGTTGTTCCACTTTAAGACTTGATCTTTCTTCAGTAACTTGAAGATTGGCTCGCAAGTAGCGGTCAGATGGGAAATGAATCTGGAATTATAGTTTAGTTGTCCCAAGAAACCTCTGACTTCCTTCTCAGTATAGGGAACGGGCATTTCTTGAATAGCTTTGACCTTGGCAGGATCAACTTTAATACCTTTACCATTGACAACGAAACCCAAGAGTTTACCGGACCTCACCCCAAAGGTGCACTTGTTTGGATTTAACCTCAGCTTATATTTTTTCAGTATCTCAAACAGCTTGTGTAGATGGTCAAGATGTTCTTCTTCAGTCTGAGACCTGGTTATCATATCACCGACATAAACCTCTGTCTAGTGATGGATCATGTCATGGACAAAGTTACCATAACACGCTGATATGTTGCTCTGGCGTTCTTCAAACCAAAAGGCATAACTTTGTAACAGAAAGCGCCCCACTGTGGGACGAAGGTATTTTTCTCTATGTCTTCAGGCGCCATCTTGATTTGATTATAGCCTAAGAAACAATCCATGAAGGAGAATATTTTGCGTTGAGCGATGTTGTCGACCAGAACATCAATATGTGGAAGCTGAAAGTCATCTTTGGGGTTTGCCCTGTTCAGATCCCTGTAGTATACATACATACACACTTTCCCATCATTCTTTGGTACCGGGACCACATTTGCAACCCACTGAGGATCGAATGTAGTAGCTAAGAAACCTGCATTAAATTGCTTCATAACCTCAGCCTTGATCTTTTTGAACATCTCGGGACACATACGATGAAATTTCTACTTTATTGGAGAACAACCTTCTTTCATAGGAAGACGGTGAACCATAATATCAGTATCGAGCCCTGGCATGTCTTCGTACGACCAAGAAAAGATCTCAACATAGTCATGCAACATCTGGATTAATCTGTCCTTGATTGTCCTATAGATTGGCACCTATCTTGAATTCTTTCTTGTCTGAATAAGTGCCCAAGTTTACAACCTCGACTGGCTCTTCATGCGGTTGTATAGCCTTTTCCTCTTGCACTAACATTCTGGAAAGTTCTCTAGGTATTTTACAATCTTCCTCACCTTCGTCCTCGACTTGCTAGATCAGATTTTCAAAGTCATAAATGAAAATAGCATAATTGTTATCAACGGGATCCATAGTGGATGTGGATCTGCAATTTGTTATGTGGGCGTGTGTAAGAACAGTGTTGTACCCCAAAATTTGCCCTCCCATATTCTTCAAAGGTTTGGCAAGATCATGGTTCAAAACCTCTCAAGGGTTGCACAGTCCAATTGCCTCCTAACACAGTCAAAATTAGGGTTTTGGTTCCTGCAAAGAAAATGAGGTTTTCAAGGGTCCAATCAAGTCCCACATGCCCATATACATTTTCAAGCATCCATATGTCAAGTTTCAAGACTCACAGCATCAAATTGCACAGTCAAAAAACCCTAATTGCTCCACAGTCAACTGCAGGGGCAAAATGGTCATTTGACAGTCAAAAGTCAAAATTTTCGGTCAACATCTTATTTTGAAGCCACAATCATCATTTGATCAATTCTTGATCATGATTCTCAAAGCATGGCTCAAAAAGTCTCAAGATGCAAAAGTTTCTATTTTTGGACACCTGAAAAAGTCAACTACAAATTGACCAAGGCATAACTTTTTCATGGTTTATCAGAAAAATCCCATCCAAAGCTCATTTTTAAGGGGATGATATTTCATACAACTCATCTTCACACTCCAAGTCCAAGAAACGCTCTCACAAAAAGTTATCAATTTCAACATTATAGGTCATTTTCAAAAGTCAACAAAAAGGCACTTTAAGTCAAAGACCATAACTTGAGATTGGTAAATCAAAATGACATGGGACCAAAGGCATTGGTTAGATGACTTCAAGACCTTTCCAAAATGTCCAAGAACATGTTCATAGCTTCAAAATTGAGCAAGTTATGCATTAGAGAAGTTGGGAAATTTTTGGGAACTTTCAAAAGTCAACTTTGCCTAAAACACTTCAAATTTGCTAATGGGCCTCAAATTCTTCCTTGAATCATTACCCAAAACCTATGCACGACCCATTGAGCTCAAAATGATTTATTTTCTTATTTTTAATTAATTAATTGAATTTTTATTATTAATAATTCATTTAATTGGTTTTAATTGTAGAAAAATATCAAATAATGGTTGTCAAATCTTTTTATGCAGCAAATATACTCCACACATGCTAAGGATTTCGTGCATCAATCAAAAAGGAAGATCTTCCATAATTGGCAAGGGTTTCAATGAAAAAAGATTGGAAATACATAATTGAAAATCAAAGATATGAAACATTATTGCAATGGATTCATGGGCTTTATTTTGACCTAATTTGCATCACATACATATGCAAGACCTAACCTAATTCAGGAGGACACGTGAAAACTGCTCAGAGGCCATAACCAATTGGCAAAAAAATCAAGAAAGTTGTGAAACTGAAACCATACTTGCAGTGCCTTTCCACGCCTAAAAAGAATTCCATCATCTTGCCTGAGTTACCAGGAAGCTATTGCACCCAAGAACAGGCTCTCATGCTCAAAGAAGGTAGAACAGAGTCACGTTTTTCACAAATATTTCTATAATCGAATTCTAATTTCTATGCATCATTCATGTGTTTTGATTATTGATTTATGCTACTAACATCTCCCTGAAGCTTTTGGTAACGTTTAATTGTGCTAAAATTGCTTGCATCAAAATCTGCCATGAACAAACGTTAGGGTTTCTGAAGCTCCAAATTAGGGCTTTCTTGTTGAGGAAAAATTAAACCTTGAGACCTATGCAGTTGAATTCAGGAGCTCAATACGATTTGAATGGCAACCTCGCGCTCAATTTATATTAGCTGTGCACGTAATCGCTATTTTCAGGACTTTCAGTTTGTGGGGGTTTAAAACCCCCACTATCTCATTCATATTGCAGGTGAAAACGAAGAAGAAAGCTGAGGTGTCCAAGCGCTACTGGCAGATTCAAATATTAGCGGTTTTTTTCTTTGTTTCAGCATAATTGTCTTTTTTCATATATTATAATTCTTTGTTATATTGTTTACAAACGCGCTAAGTAGCTCAGTTGGTTGGAGGACGTGTCTTGCAGGTATAGGGACATGGGTTCGATTCCCAGGTCCCCCCACATAATTCTTAATTTTTGTTTCAATGTATTCTAGTGCAGCACTCATTCAATGGCCTACCATCAGTCTCACGCCTGTGCTTGCCAAGTGGCCTTGATGAGCAATCCAATGGTCAGAAGGTGAATTCCATGGTACACTCCAGTCAACCATCATGCACACAATCAGAAAGTCAGCGAGGCCTTTGTCTTAATGGGCCTGAATTCCTCACAAACATCTCCATATGGGCCTGATACCCCCCTTGGTGTGCATATTTGTTTTCCTTTCTTTTCTAATTATAATTCTTTTCAATTCTTTTCAATTGTTTTTATTAATTCACCTTTAGTTAATTTTCATAATAAAAATCAGGAACCAAAAAATGTTTTATATTTAATTATTATTAATTTCACCACTAACCTATTTTTTTTTGTAAATAAATAACTAACAATTAATCTAGTTTAAATTAGGTTCATATTTTAATCTCTTTTCTTAATAAATAAAAATATATAGAATTAGGTTTTTTGACATTTTCATCTTTTTCTTAAATAAATTATTAATCATCATTATTTATTATTATTATTTTTTGTAAATAAATATGTAAATTAATTAATTAGTAAATTAGGTCAACTTTGACATTTTCTTTAATAATTAAAAATAATCTAGATTTAGGGTTTCCTTTTAAAATTCTTCTCTTTATTTCCATAATAAATACAAAAAACATAAAAAAACATTTTCTTTCCAATTAAATAATTAATTAGGCTTTAATTTAATTTAATTTCTCAAAAGGGTCCAACACCCTCGAACGTTCATTTTAATTCTTTTCGCACGTTATTCTTTTTTTCTTATTGATTATTATGTAACTGTTCAAGGAATGTAATAGTAATTAGGTTTACCGCATTTTTTACTTTCCGCATCTTTTATCAAAAACGGGTCTTTGTAATTTGGCGATGTATAGACCCGCGCCTTGTAATAGCGTAGCTTTTATATTTCCGTCTTTTAATTTTCCGTACTCTTAAATTCTAAATTGCATGAAAGAATGTATATTAATTAAAAACAAGCGTAGCTCACAATGCCATGATCAAAGATAATTGTTAAACATGAAAACAACACACAATTACACACACCACTTCTAGGGTACGCCTCACTCGTTGCCTTACCTTCGAAACGTGGTCGTCAAGTATAGGAAGTTTTAGCGGTCGCTCTGATGTCTAAGATCCAGTCGCCTCGAAACAGTTGCCTCGGATAAAAGGATCTAGGACATTAGGGTAGCTTCTAAGGTATCCTACTATTGCTCTGGTGACCACATTGTCCCTACAAACGAATTGACCCAAATACCTCCAACGGTGGTGCTACCTGCCTCTCAATGGTGGGATGGCACTACCTTAAGGACTTTTACACAGCCTAATTCCTTAGGGTAGGTAGATGACCCATGGATACTTGCTCTCTCAAAAACAAATCAAACTCTTTTCACACCGACACTTTCAAAAGCTTTCAAAACGAATTTTTTCAAACACTCTTGAGGACAGATACAAGAGTTATTCAGAAATCTTTCAAAGAAACCTTTTTCAAACCCATTCACATTTTGAAAAGCAAACATTTTGAAAACATAAGAGCAAGTATCTAAGAGCCCATGGATAACCATGGATAGAAAGGGTGCTAACATCTTCCCTTTCTATAAATCTACCTCCCGAACCGAGAAACATTCTCGATAAGGAATTTTGATGTGCTTTTGTCCTATCCATGTTGGAGAAAATAAAAGACGGTGGCGACTCTTGCTTCTGTGACATTTCGCGAACCAGCGTTAAACAGTCAGTTCTAAATCCACCGATCACAGAACTGGCGACTCTGCTGGGGACTAAACTTAAAGTGAGGTGTACCTTAGGATAGCTCAGACTTGTGTTTTCAATTGCTTTGCTTTGTTTGCTTTACTATTATGGGCACTGTCTTGGAGTTTCATAGATCCTAACCCGGATCTGGGGATACCCTGTTAGGTAGCATAAGCTGTGAGGGACCTGTCCGGCATAGACTGACACGGGTGAAGCAGTGGCTACGTTGGTGTGGCGCCTTGGTCTATACCGATATCCCTTGTGTCGCAACGAGGAGAATATGGGTCTTCTGAGGAGTCATTGAGCACCAACCGACCTTAGAACCTTAAATGACCCAACTTGGTCAATAGAACAGTAGCAGTATGCTACACCCATTGAGGCTAAACTCTCGCGATGGTTCTGGCCGCAAGAAAAGATTGTGATGCTGGAGTTATGACCGATTGAGGGTATTCAGTGATATTGGGATCCTCTAGAACCCGGTTACTCTTGATAGGACAGGTCTTAACCAACAAACTGAAAGAGGGTAGTACCTGAACTTCATGCTGGCCTAAATCCTAAGGGATGTCTTATGTGACTTGTGTGCCTTATCATGTTTGCCTTTGTGAATACTTGTGATGTGCTTTATCATGACATCATACCATCATAGACATTGCATGCATCCTGCATAAGGACTGACCATTTCAAAGACAAGAGGGTTTCATCTTTGCTCTGTTTTGTAGGACATCATGATGCCTATGCGAAGGAACACTATCCAGTTCAATTTTGTTCACCCACCTGAGTTGCTTGAAGAGTTGGTTAGCAGAATTCCAAACACCACTTCCTTCATCCAGAGGCATGGTTCTCTTCTCGGTTTAGTCACTGCAAAGTGGGACCAACAAATGATGAGCGTCCTGACCCATTTTTATGATTCCTTGTATAACTACTTCACCTTTCAAGACTTCCAGCTGGTCCCTACCCTGGAAGAATTATCTGATTTGCTGGGTATCCCTATCTTGGATCAGACTCCCTTCACTGGTTGGGAAAAGACTCTTAGGCTCGAGGAGATTGCTGCAACCCTTCCTTTGACCACCAAGGAGGTAATGGACAACTGGGTGACTAGAAGCAAAGTTAAGGGTTTCTTGGCCAAGTTTCTGATTGGTAAAGCTAACAGTTTCTAGAACGACTTAGACTTCAGGGCGTATGAAGACATTCTGGCTCTCTTAATCTATGGTTTAGTTTTGTTCCCTAATCCTGATAACTTCATTAACGTCACTGCCATAAGGATCTTCATGTCTCGAAACCCTGTGCCCACTCTCTTGGGTGATATCCTGAAACCACTCTATGCCCGTACTTCCCGAAGACGAGGAACTCTGTGGTGTTGCATTCCTTTGTTAGTGAGGTGGTTTATTTCGCACCTTCCTAAGTTCGTGCTGAAGAACAAAGAAGGAAGAGTTTGGGCTCATAGGTTAATGTCTCTCACTGATAATGACAGCATTTGGACTCTCAGAGGTTTGGATGAGGTAGCTGTTATTGAACGTTGCGGAGAATATCCTAATGTTCCTTTGATTGGTACCCAAGGAGGAATCTCTTATAATCCATGTCTATCCCTCCGTCAGTTTGGAAGAGCCAGAAGAGCAGGGCCTCATGAGATGTTGGTGCCTCACATCAGTTTTGAGTTTCAGATGGATAGTGACGAGCTGCGTCATAGGTTCATCAAGGCTTGGGACAGAATTCACAAAGCTGACCCACATGAGTTGGGACCGAAGACTTCTATACCTATGGAATCCTACTACAGATGGGTCCGCATCCGTGCTCAGAAGTTAGGTATGCCATACGAAGCTTCCATACCCATCATTCTTGAATATTCTGACAGAGATGAGGCTCCTCCAACTGTTCTCCCTCCTCAGATACCTACTGATGTTGATACACTAAAGAGGCCTTGGGCGCAACTACGAGAAGAACGGGATTCTTATCGAGAAAAGTTCAACGAGCAGGAATTGAAGATCCAGAAGCTGACAAAGCAATTAGAGAACGAGCGGGCCTTGAATGAATACATCCGTACTGAGAAGAGAAGACCATGGGATCACTGATGAGCTTTGGATGTTCTTTATAGTTTTTTTTTTGTTTCAGTATTTCCATTTTTTATGTTACGCCTAAGGGCAATCTGTTGAACAATTTAAATTTCAAAGTGAATCTAATAAAGTGCGTTCTTTTTTGTTTACAAAGTTGAACCCCAATTGTCTTTGAAAACATAAATCATACGCATTCCATTCATCATGTGCATCACAGGTACTCTTCTTTTCAGGTTGCTTAATGTTCTTCGCTGTTTATTTCAGCAGCTACCATGAATCCTGAATCATCTACTGAGCAATCCATCAAGGCCCTCCAGGCCCAAAACACCCAGTTCCAAGAACTGATCATGAGTTTAGCCCAAGGTCAAGAGGAATTGAAGGCTCTGCTGGTCAAGAAGAAGAAGAAGAGAACTGTACTATTTAACACTGGCCGGAGGTTTGGCAACACATTGCAGAATGAAGTTGATCAAGCTGGTTCTTCTGTAGGGAAAGGCAGTCCCCAAGGGGGAAGGGTTCCTAGTCCTGTGGTCTCTGACAACGAGACTGATTTCAATGAGGAGCAGTATCCTCCAGCTGAAGACAAGTACAAGCAGTTAGAGGATCGTCTGAATGCCATGGAAATTCAAAAAGTACCTGGGTTGGATTTTGGGGACCTGGGTCTATCTTCTGGTGTGGTGATCCCACACAAGTTCAAAGCACCATCTTTCACAAAGTATGACGGGGCGTCCTGCCCTAAGCTACATCTCAGATCTTATGTGCAGAAGATCCAACCATACACTGTGGACAAGAACTTATGGATCCATTTCTTCCAGGAGAGTCTTTCAGGGACTCATCTCGAATGGTTCTATCAGCTGGATGGAACCAAGGTTCGTAACTGGGAGGACTTGGCTACTGCTTTTTATAAGCAGTATCAGTATAATGCCGACCTCGCTCCTACACGTACCCAACTCCAGGTTATGTTGCTAGGATCGGGATAAGGTTTTAAAGAGTACGCGCAGAAGTGGAGGGACCTGGCTGGCAGGGTGC
This sequence comes from Vicia faba, assembly GCA_948472305.1. Classification (NCBI taxonomy): domain Eukaryota; kingdom Viridiplantae; phylum Streptophyta; class Magnoliopsida; order Fabales; family Fabaceae; genus Vicia; species Vicia faba. Next base: position 1,235,833,393 of record OX451735.1, read on the forward strand.
AGCCACCATTAACCGACCGTGAACTAGTGGACATGTTCTTAGGGACCCTATCCGGGCCGTTCTTCAACCATCTCATTGGCAATTCATCTGCAGGGTTTACAGACCTCATTCTGACTGGTGAAAGGATAGAGGCTGGTATGAAATCAGGGAAGATACAGAAAGGTGCGTCCTCAAGTTCTGAGAAGAAACCTTTCAAGAAGGAAGCCAGTGCTGTGTATGGCCCCAGGAGGCAAAATAAACCAGAACGCCGCCAAGCTGTCAACACGGTGGTAATTGCAAAGCCTGCTGTCGCTCCTCGGCAACTTAACCAACCAAGGGGCGAGAGACCTAGAAGAGAATTTACTCGGCTTAGTATGACCTTGTCGCAGATCTTGCCGCAACTGCTATCGACCAACTTGGTGACTATCAGAGAAGCTCCGAAGGTGGTAAACACAACCTCTCCGAAGTACAATCCCAACGCCCGCTGTGCTTATCACTCTGATAGCCCGGGGCATTCTACTGATGATTGTTGGGCCCTGAGGAATAAGGTTCAGGACCTCATCGATGCTAAGGAGGTACAGTTCGAGGCTCCCGAGAAGCCTAACGTGGTGACAGCTCCCTTGCCCGATCATGGAGTAAATGCTATCAGGGAGGACGACGAAGTGGAGGAATCTAAATTCAACAACTGGATTTACCCGATGACCGACGATGGACTGAATAATTGGATTGCAAAAGACTACATACCTGTTACTTTTGTTACTCAGTAATGAATTCCTTTGTTTTTAAATTTGTAACGAACAATAAATTAAAGCTTTATGGCCCGGTGTCTTACCCGGGACACCGTGGCTTCATTTGTGAGGGCTTATTACTTGTCATTTCCATATATAATGAATAAAAGCATTGGACGTTTTTCACATTTCAAATCTTGTGCTCCCTTTCTTTCTTTCTTTATATATTGCAAAACAGCTATATTTACACACACTCACTCATACAGGTTCCAATCCACTCTGGATCTCACTGGTAACGACTCTGCTACTGCCAGTTATGACTTCGAAAATCCGATCAACTTAGCCTAAGACGAAGGTGAAGATGATTGCGAAGTGCCTGGCGAGCTTGCAAGACTGTTACTCCAGGAAGAGAGGGCCATTCAGCCACATGAAGAGCCAGTGGAAACGGTAAATCTGGGTATTGAGGCCGACAGAAAGGAAGTTAAGATTGGGGCCAACCTAGAGCTCAGCGTAAAACAACGGTTGATTCAGATGTTGCATGATTATGTGGAGATCTTCGCCTGGTCTTACGAAGACATGCATGGGTTGGATACTGACATCGTGGTCCATCACTTGCCTACCAAGGAAGACTGCCCTCCGGTAAAGCAGAAGGTCTGCCGTATGCGTCCAGAGATGTCCGAGAAGATCAAAGCTGAGGTTATGAAATAATTTGATGCCGGTTTTCTTGCAGTGACTTCTTACCCTCAGTGGGTTGCCAACGTGGTTCCGGTGCCGAAGAAAGATGGTAAGGTCAGAATGTGTGTTGATTACAGGGATTTGAACAGGGCGAGCCCCAAGGATGACTTCCCCTACCTCACATTGATGTTCTGGTTGACAATACTGCCCAGCATAAGGTGTTCTCCTTCATGGACGGCTTTTCAGGTTATAATCAGATCAAGATGGCTCCCAAAGATATGGAAAAGACTACCTTTATTACTCAGTGGGGCACCTTCTGCTACAAGGTCATGCCATTTGGGTTGAAAAATGCTGGGGCAACCTACCAACGTGCCATGGTTGCTTTATTTCATGACATGATCCATCATGAGATTGAAGTGTATGTCGATGATATGATTGCAAGGTCTCAAACTGAGGAAGAACACATTGACCATCTACAGAAGCTGTTTGACCGTCTGAAGTTGTACAAGCTGAGGTTGAACCCAAACAAGTGCACCTTTGGGGTAAGATCTGGAAAGTTGCTAGGCTTCGTCGTAAGAGACAAAGGTATTCAAGTGGACCCTGCCAAGGTTAAGGCCATACAAGAGATGCCAGTTCCCAAGACAGAGAAAGAAGTCTGAGGCTTTCTAGGACGTCTGAATTACATTGCCCGATTCATCTCGCACCTAACTGCTACTTGTGAACTAATATTTAAGCTGCTGAAGAAAGATCAGGTAGTACGTTGGAATGATGAATGTCAGGCCGCTTTCGACATAATCAAAGAGTATCTCCAAGAACCACCCATTCTTATGCCACCGGTTGAAGGGAGACCTCTAATACTATACCTGACAGTACTTGACAACTCAATGGGGTGTGTGTTGGGGCAGCATGACGAGTCTGGCCGAAAAGAGCACGCCATTTATTACCTTAGAAAAAAGTTTACCGACTGTGAGACCCGATACTCACTGCTCGAGAAAACTTGTTGTGCTTTGGTATGGGCTGCTCGCCGGCTGAGACAATATATGCTGACTCACACTACTTTTTTGATTTCAAAAATGGATCTGATCAAGTACATATTCGAAAAGCCTGCTCTGTCTGGAAGAATAGCAAGTTGGCAGATGATCTTGACAAAATACGACATCCAGTACACAACTCAAAAGGCAATCAAGGGAAGTGTATTGGCAGACCATTTGGCACACCAGGCAGTGGACGACTACCAGTCAATGACCTTTGAATTTCCTGACGAGAACATCATGGTAGTGACTGATTGCGAAGTACCTGGACCGGATGAAGGACCTGAGAAAGGATCCCGATGGTCTATGCACTTCGACGGAGCCTCCAACGCTTTGGGCAACGGTATTGGCGCTGTAATCATATCCCCCAAAGGCACCCATACTCCACTTACTGCCCGGCTATGTTTCAACTGCACCAACAACATGGCGAAGTATGAGGCATGTATCATGGGTCTTCAAGCTGCGATTGACTTAAGGATCAAGTTTCTGAGTGTCTTCGGAGATTCCGCTCTCGTGATCAATCAGATCAAAGGCGAGTGGGATACGAAACACCTAAATCTCATTCCTTACAAAGAGTGTGTGTTGACATTGATCCCCCATTTCAAAGAGATAACTTTTGAACACTTCCCAAGAGAGGAGAATCAGCTGGCGGACGCGTTGGCTACGATGTCTTCTATGTTCAAAGTCAAATGGGACAACGAGGCTCCCCGGATCATCATCTGGAAACTGGATGAACCGGCATACTGTTGTGATCTTGAGGCTGAAGAAGTAACTGAGAAACCCTGGTATCATGAGGTGAAGAGGTATCTGGAAGCTCAAGAATACCCCGAGGGTGCATCTGACAACGACAAGAAGTTTCTGAGAAGGTTCGCAGCGAAGTTCTTCCTCAGCAATGACATTCTATACAAGCGAAACCATGATTCAACCTTACTGCGTTGTGTGGATAAGACTGAAGCAGAAAAGATCATGGTAGAACTGCATGAAGGTACCTTCGGAATTCATTCCAGTGGACACACCATGGCAAAGAAAATCCTTCGGGCAGGATATTTCTGGTCCACAATGGAAGTCGACTGTTACCAACATTCACAGACATGTCACAAGTGCCAGATTTATGCGGATAAGGTGCATGTCCCCCCGGTACCTCTGAATGTCTTGACAGCACCTTGGCCTTTTGCAATGTGGGGCATTGATATGATCGGCGAGATTAAACCTACGACATCCAATGGGCATCGCTTCATCCTGGTGGCGATTGATTACTTTACAAAGTGGGTTGAAGCAGCTTCCTATGCTACGGTAACCAAGAATGTCGTGGCACGATTCATTCGGCATAACCTGATCTGTCGATACGGCGTCCCGGAAAGGATCATTACGGACAACGGTACCAATCTCAATAACAAGATGATCACTGAGCTCTGCAAGCAATTCAAAATACAGCACCACAACTCTTCTCCCTACCGGCCGAAGATGAATGGGGCTATAGAAGCAGCAAATAAGAATATCAAGAAGATTGTGCAGAAGATGACAGTGACCTACAAAGATTGGCACGAGATGTTACCATTTGCTCTTCATGGGTACCGTACCTCAGCGAGGACGTCAACCGAGGCAACTCCCTTTTCCTTGGTCTATGGCATGGAGGCAGTCTTGCCAATTGAAGTCCAAATACCCTCTCTCCGGATAATGAAGGATACAGATTTGAGCGAAGATGACTGGATCCAGACTCGACTTGATCAATTAAATTTGATTGACGAAAAGAGACTCACTGCTATTTGTCATGGTCAAACGTACCAAAAACGGATGATCAGGGCATTTAACAAGAAAGTCAGACCACAAGAGTATCAAGTTGGGGATCTGGTAATCAAGCGCATCATTCTTCCTCAAAGTGATCTTAGGGGCAAATGGACCCCTACGTACGAAGGGCCATTTGTGGTTAAACATGTCTTCTCAAGAGGGGCCATGATTCTAACCACCATGGATGGTGACGACCTTCCTCACCCCGCCAATGCAGACATAGTAAAAAGATACTACGCATGATAAAAAAACCCGCTAGGTTGACATACCTAGGCAAAAATAAGGGCTTCCCGGCGAACCAAAAGGGTTCGGGCAAAAATAAGGGATGAAATGAAAAAATCTGTACACCCGGAAAGTCGAAAACCTGAAAAGGCGGCTTGGGCAAAAATGGGTATCCCGGTGGACTGAAAACCCGAAAGGGCGATCCAGGCAAAAGTTAGGGATAAGCGTAATACTATGTCTCATTGAATCACCTTGCATCCAGGATCCGGTATCAACATCAAGTTCAGACGGCATCGATCAATCAGCTTCATCTTCAACTAAGCAGCCAAGTGATGAGACGCTCGAAGATATAAAGGCGATAGCAGAGTTGAAACCCAGTGGGATTATTCTTTTCACACAGCTGTTTTGTTTTCTTTGTACAAATTGTATAAACTCTGTTGTTCGGCGACGTTCTCTTACTAGGACGTCAGCCTCTTGTACATAAACGCCTATTTACAGGCAAATTCAAAAATCAATACAAATTCACTTTTCAGACCAATTTCCAATTGTTTTTCCTTTTTCTGTTTTGTTTTGTGAAGAACGTCCAATGTTCAATTGTGATATATGCATTTGACACTAATGGCTAACTCAAAAATATTTGCATGCGAAACAAAGGATTAATTACAGGTGACATCAGAAACAGGGGCAATAATGAGTTGTCTAAGCAATCTAATTGCTCTGTCCACCAAGGTACCAAGGTAAGTTCAGCCGAAGAATGTAACCCAGATACCTTCACTCCCCGCCGAGTAAAATGAGACTCAACAATTCTCCCAAGCAGTTGGTCTCCCATCAACCCTAACAAGGTACTGTATCTCCAGTAAGTCAGCAGCACACTCCCCAAGCAGAGTTAATCTACTGTAAACCTCAAGGAAGTTGGATTATCCCCCAGAAGATCTTAAACACTCCCCAACGGAGCATACAGATGTTCCTAAACAAGCATCCTCGGTAGTCTTAATATAAGATTGTTCCCCGGCGGTATACCGAACATCCAGCGGAGCCTCTTCCCCCAGTACAATCTCAAAAGTTTCCCCAGGATAATTCAATCAATCTCCACAGTCGATTCAGGAAGCTTATCCCCAGTAGATTCTGGAAGCTTATCACCTGCAGAATACGAACACACCTCCCCGGTTTTATTCAAAGGTTATTTCTCCACCAGAGCTTATAACTGGGTTATCCTCAGCTAAAAGCCACGGAAAGATCGTCCCCGACGAAGTCTTCCCATCCCCAGTAGAGTTCATCAAATCTTCCCAACAAAACTTATCAATAGTATCCCCAGTGGATTTATCATCAACATCTCAGCAAAGTGCCTCTTTCCCCACAGAGTTCACTCCCCGCAGAGTAACCTCTTCGCCAAGTTTATTCCTTAATGGAGTCATCTTCTCCTACCGGTTTATACTTGCAGCCATCATCCCCAGCGGAAACGAAGAACTTCACTCTTCCACGTCAGCCCAGGAGTTAACTTCCTGGCATTCGTCAAGGATTTACTTTCCTAGACAAAAATACATTCATAAACATCGCATCTTCATACATTATAGCATGCATATATGCATCATGAACATACAAATCTCGGTCATCTCATGACATCACACATCATGACATCGCATACAACTAACGTTTTGTCTTTTTAGGACAAAAGTCAATACAACAATGATTACTATCAACCGTCGCAAGTCCAGATTCGATACCTGTAGCTAGCCAGGGCATATCTGTGAGCGACTATTTTCCAGACTCGATTCCTGTATCCAGCCAGGGCACGTCTGAAGAGTTTGAGTATCTGATTCCTGTATCCATCCAGGGTGTATCTGTTGACGACTATTTCCGGACTCGATTCCTGTATCCAGCCAGGGCACGTCTGAAGAGTTTGAGGATCTGATTCCTGTATCCAGCCAGGGTGTATATGTTAACGACTATTTCGGACTCGATTCCTGTATCCAGCCAGGGCACGTCTGAAGAGTTTGAAGATCCGATTCCTGTATCCTGCCAGGGTGTATCTGTTGACGACTAATTCCAGACTCGATTCCTGTATCCTGCCAGGGCACCTCTGAAGAGTTTGAAGATCTGATTCCTGTATCTTGCTAGGGTGTATCTGTTGACGACTAATTCCAGACTCGATTCTTGTATCTTGCCAGGGCACGTCTGAAGAGTTCGAAGATCCAATTACTGTATCTTGCCAGGGTGTATCTGTTTACGACTATATTCCAGACTCGATTCCTATATCCTGCCAGGGCACGTCTGAAGAGTTTGAAGATCCGGTTCTTGTATCCAGCCAGGGTGTATCTGTTGACGACTAATTCCAGACTCGATTCCTGTATCCTGCCAGGGCACGTCTGAAGAGTTTGAAGATCTGATTCCTGTATCTTGCCAGGGTGTATCCGTTGACGACTAATTCCATATTCGATTCATGTATCCAGCCAGGGCACGTCTGAAGAGTTTGAAGATCCGATTCCTGTATCTTGCCAGGGTGTATCTGTTGACGACTATTTTCCGGACTCGATTCCTGTATCCAGCCAGGGCACGTCTGAAGAGTTTGAAGATCCGATTCCTGTATCTAGCCAGGGCACATCTGTGAGTAACTGATTGTAGACTCGATACCTGTATCCGGCCAGGGCACATCTACATGAGGAGTTTAAAGATTCGATACCTGTAGCCAGCCAGGGCACATCCACATAAAGAGTTCGAAGATCAACCTCTGTAACAGGCCAGGTAATTATCTTTCTTTCTCAGGTACGCAAGTTCTCACTAAGGAATCTCTTACGCGATCGACAACATCTAGATGGCATCTATAAGCCCATCCACATACCGACAGTCTCCAAATGGCATCCATAAGCCCATTCCCGACAAGGTTCTGTCACACTTCCAGATGGCATCTATAAGCCCATCCTCCTATCCATTATATCTCCAAATGGCATCTGTAAGCCCATTCCCTACATCACGCTGCTAATACTCTACTATGTGAGTGCAAATTTCTGGGCACTCTAGTGTTCAATCACCTTCTACCCTCGGATTACGAAAGGCACGCCCGCCAATCTACATCCTCAGGTCTAAGAAGATTGAATAGGGGCAACTGTTGTACCCCAAAATTTGCCCTCCCATATTCTTCAAAGGTTTGGCAAGATCATGGTTTAAAACCTCTCAAGGGTTACACAGTCCAATTGCCTCCTAACACAGTCAAAATTAGGGTTTTGGTTCCTGCAAAGAAAATGAGGTTTTCAAGGGTCCAATCAAGTCCCACATGCCCATATACATTGTCAAGCATCCATATGTCAAGTTTCAAGACTCACAGCATCAAATTGCACAATCAAAAAACCATAATTGCTCCACAGTCAACTGCAGGGACAAAATGGTCATTTGACAGTCAAAAGTCAAAAATTTTGGTCAACATCTTATTTTGAAGCCACAATCATCATTTGATCAATTCTTGATCATGATTCTCAAAGCATGGCTCAAAAAGTCTCAAGATGCAAAAGTTTCTATTTTTGGACAGCTGAAAAAGTCAACTGCAAATTTACCATGGCATAACTTTTTCATGGTTTATCAGAAAAATCCCATCCAAAGCTAATTTTGAAGGGGATGACATTTCCTACAACTCATATTCACACTCCAAGTCCAAGAAATGCTCTCACAAAAAGTTATCAATTTCAACATTATAGGTCATTTTCAAAAGTCAACAAAAAGGCACTTTAAGTCAAAGACCATAACTTCAGATTGGTATATCAAAATGACATGGGACCAAAGGAATTGGTTAGAGGACTTCAAGACCTTTCCAAAATGTCAAAGAACATGTTCATAGATTCAAAATTGAGCAAGTTATGCATTGGAGAAGTTGGGAATTTTTGGGAACTTTCAAAAGTCAACTTTGCCTAAAACACTTCAAATTTGCTAATGGGCCTCAAATTCTTCCTTGAATCATTACCCAAAACCTATGCACGACCCATTGAGCTCAAAATGATTTATTTTCTTATTTTTAATTAATTAATTGAATTTTTATTATTATTAATTCATTTAATTGGTTTTAATTGTAGAAAAATATCAAATAATGGTTGTCAAATCTTTTTATTCAGCAAATATACTCCACACATGCTAAGGATTTCGTGCATCAATCAAAAAGGAAGATCTTCCATAATTGGAAAGTGTTTCAATGAAAAAAGATTGGAAATACATAATTGAAAATCAAAGATATGAAACATTATTGCAATGGATTCATGGGCTTTATTTTGACCTAATTTGCATCACATACATATGCAAGACCTAACCTAATTCAGGAGGACACGTGAAAACTGCTCAGAGGCCATAACCAATTGGCAAAAAAATCAAGAAAGTTGTGAAACTGAAACCATACTTGCAGCGCCTTTCCACGCCTAAAAAGAATTCCATCATCTTGCCTGAGTTACCAGGAAGCTATTGCACCCAAGAACAGGCTCTCATACTCAAAGAAACGGTAGAACAGAGTCACGTTTTTCACAAATATTTCTATAATCGAATTCTAATTTCTATGCATCATTCATGTGTTTTGATTATTGATTTATGCTACTAACATCTCCCTGAAGCTTTTGGTAACGTTTAATTGTTCTAAAACTGCTTGCATCAAAATCTGCCATGAACAAACGTTAGGGTTTCTGAAACTCCAAATTAGGGCTTTCTTGTTGAGGAAAAATTAAACCTTTAGACCTATGCAGTTGAATTCAGGAGCTCAATACGATTTGAATGGCAACCTCGCGCTCAATTTATATTAGCTGTGCACGTAATCGCTATTTTCAGGACTTTCAGTTTGTGGGGGTTTAAAACCCCCGCTATATCATTCATATTGCAGGTGAAAACGAAGAAGAAAGCTGAGGTGTCCAAGCGCTACTGGCAGATTCAAATATTAGCGCGTTTTTTCTTTGTTTCAGCATAATTGTCTTTTTTCATATATTATAATTCTTTGTTATATTGTTTACAAACGCGCTAAGTAGATCAGTTGGTTGGAGTTCGTGTCTTGCAGGTATAGGGACCTGGGTTCGATTCCCAGGTCCCCCCAAATAATTCTTAATTTTTGTTTCAATGTATTCTAGTGCATCACTCATTCAATGGCCTACCATGAGTCCCACGCATGTGCTTGCCAAGTGGCCTTGATGAGCAATCCAATGGTCAGAAGGTGAATTCCATGGTACACTCCAGTCAACCATCATGCACACAATCAGAAAGTAAACGAGGCCTTTGTCTTAATGGGCCTGAATTCCTCACAAACACCTCCATATGGGCCTGATACCCCCCTTGGTTTGCATATTTGTTTTCCTTTCTTTTCTAATTATAATTCTTTTCAATTGTTTTTAATTGTTTTTATTAATTCACCTTTAGTTAATTTTCATAATAAAAAATCAGGAACCAAAAAATGTTTTATATTTAATTATTATTAATTTCACCACTAACCTATTTTTTTTGTAAATAAATAACTAACAATTAATCTAGTTTAAATTAGGTTCATATTTTAATCTCTTTTCTTAATAAATAAAAATATATAGAGTTAGGTTTTTTGACATTTTCATCTTTTTCTTAAATAAATTATTAATCATCATTATTTATTATTATTATTTTTTGTAAATAAATATGTAAATTAATTAATTAGTAAATTAGGTCAACTTTGACATTTTCTTTAATAATTAAAAATAATCTAGATTTAGGGTTTCCTTTTAAAATTCTTCTCTTTATTTCCATAATAAATACAAAAAACATAAAAAAACATTTTCTTTCCAACTAAATAATTAATTAGGCTTTAATTTAATTTAATTTAATTTCTCAAAAGGGTCCAACACCCTCGAACGTTCATTTTAATTCTTTTCGCACGTTATTCTTTTTTTCTTATTGATTATTATGTAACTGTTCAAGGAATGTAATAGTAATTAGGTTTACCGCATTTTTTACTTTCTGCATCTTTTATCAAAAACGGGTCTTTGTAATTTGGCGATGTATAGACCTGCGCCTTGTAATAGCGTAGCTTTTATATTTCCGTCTTTTAATTTTCCGTACTCTTAAATTCTAAATTGCATGAAAGAATGTATGTTAATTAAAAACAAGCGTAGCTCACAATGCCATGATCAAAGATAATTGTTAAACATGAAAACAACACACAATTACACACACCACTTCTAGGGTACGCCTCACTCGTTGCCTTACCTTCGAAACGTGGTCGTCAAGTATAGGACGTTTTAACGGTCGCTCTGATGTCTAAGATCCAGTCGCCTCGAAACGGTTGCCTCGGATAAAAGGATCTAGGACATTAGGGTAGCTTCTAAGGTATCCTACTATTGCTCTGGTGACCACACTGTCCCTACAAACGAATTGACCCAAATACCTCCAACGGTGGTGCTACCTGCCTCTCAATGGTGGGATGGCACTACCTTAAGGACTTTTACACAGCCTAATTCCTTAGGGTAGGTAGATGACTCATGGATACTTGCTCTCTCAAAAACAAATCAAACTCTTTTCACACCGACACTTTCAAAAGCTTTCAAAACGAATTTTTTCAAACACTCTTGAGGACAGATACAAGAGTTATTCAGAAATCTTTCAAAGAAACCTTTTTCAAACCCACTCACATTTTGAAAAGCAAACATTTTGAAAACATAAGAGCAAGTATCTAAGAGCCCATGGATAACCATGGATAGAAAGGGTGCTAACACCTTCCCTTTCTATAAATCTACCCCCCAAACCGAGAAACATTCTCGATAAGGAATTTTGTTGTGCTTTTGTCCTATCCATGTTGGAGAAAATAAAAGACGGTGGCGACTCTTGCTTCCACGACATTTCGCGAACCAGCGTTAAACAGTCAGTTCTAAATCCACCAATCACAAATAGATATCTATTTTGAAAGTGATAAAAATAAAATAAAGACAAAGACCGCAAAATTTGAATGCCAAATGTTCAATGATTTATTAAATGAAGATATGTTAATGAAATGACAACCCTAACAAATGGACCGTTGTGCCCCGGGTAAGATACCAGGCTTAAAGTTATTGTTTAAAGATTACATAGCCAAAACTTTGAAAGCAACAGAAAATAGCAATTACTTCTGACTAAAGGAGATTGAGATACGGTCTTCAGTCTTCCAGTTATTGAGCCTGTTGCCGATGGTAGAAAAGATCCAACTATCTAGGTCGTAGTCACTATCCGCATATTCTATAGTATTGACTCACTTGTTGCTGACGCGAAATGGTGGTCTTCCAGTACGAGCACGAAAAGCATCCCTCTGAGCCTCTATAGTAAAACCCAAACCAAATTTGTCAGATTTGTACGAAATTTCAGGAAGCTGGCCCCAAGTAATGTATCCACCTTCTTCTACTACGGCTCTAGCATCCTTCAAAGAAGCCATTTTGGGTGGAACCCTGATAACCTTGGGAATAGCATAAACGTCTTCAGTAGCAGTAGTCGTTCGAGGAATAACCTCAAAAGTATGACAGGGGGTTTCGATGAATTCGCCGTCCATCTTAACATACTTGAATGAATTCAAGTGACTCACCATATACTCTTCTTCACCATAAACTATAACAACCTTTCCTTTTACGGGATATTTCTGCTTTTGATGTAAGGTGGAAGTAATAACACCTATCCCGTGAATCTAGAGGCATCCCAGTAAACAGGAATAGGCCAGTCAAGTATCCATTACATAGAAGGTGGAATCAAATACCTGTGAACCTACTCTGATTGGAAGATCCACCTCTCCGTGTACCATCCTTTTTGAACCGTCAAAGGCTCTGACCACAATATCATTGGGTTTCAGCACAACCCCTTTCACAATCAAGCCTGTCTAGAGCACCCTTCGGTAGAATATTCAGTGAGGAACCCGTATCAACCAATACATGAGCTAAAGTAGTTCCACTGCATTCAATATAGACATACAGAGCCTTGTTGTGGTTTCTTCCTTCAAGAGTCAAATCGGCATCAGAAAAGCCTAGCCCATTATCAGTAGTTAGGATAGAAACATAACTTTCAAATTTATCGGAAGAAAATTTTTTTGGTACGTGAGAAGACTTTAAGAACTCCACCAAGGCATGTGCATGAGCTTTAGAGCACAAAAAAATGGATAACATGGATATCTTAGAGGGAGTCTATCCCAGCTGTTCAACAATGTTGTAATCACTTTTTCGGATAATCTTTAATACCTCCCCCAACTCTTTCCTGGAGATGTCTTCAGTTGTAACTTCTTTAGATGCCTCCGTCTGGGTAGACTATATCATTTGTCCTTTGCCTCGAGTCTCGGTAATTTACTTGGTGGAAGTAACACGAACTCGTGTGGCAAAATTCTTTGGAGAGATTTCGGGAAAGAAAAACCTTCCACTTCTAGTAACTTTACTGGTCCCATCAATATTGTCAATGTTGGGATCAACAACTTTAGTACCTTCATTATCAGTAGTCAAAGGTTCTTGTTCGACACCTTGGTAGTAAACTTAGGCCCCATAATTCTAAGGGATAGCTTTGTCCGAGGAATATAGGATAGGTCCAGGTGCGGTGATTATCATAGGAGCAATTTTGGGTTCATCCTTAATCTTCACAGGGCCTTTGGCAGTGATCCTGATAGGAGTGTCAGAAATTACAGATAAATCTTGAAACAAATTCTCAACAATAGGAATCTTCCCAAGTAGTATTATATGGTTGTCCATCAGACGGGTAATACCTTCTTTCAGTAGTTTGCAGCCATTGGGTTGGGCTGCACAGCAATAGCATCTCTCAATACAACCCGAAAATAAAACGGCTTGCAACAGATTATTCTTGATAGTCAGGAGTGGAGTAGTCAATTCACTTACAGCAGAAACATATAAAACATCATCAATAAAACTTATGCCTCTGTCGTGCTTAGGAATAGGTGCAGTAATCACATTGGGGGTATCAGGAGGATCAAACTCTATCTCTTTATTGTCAATCATATCCTAAATTTTATTCTTCAAAGCCCAACAACTATTGGTGTCGTGTCTAATACTATTGGAATGATAAGCAAGTCTTACATTGGGATTGTACTTGGGGGAGGAAGTGTTGGGATTCCGAGGTGGATCTCTTAATGTTATCATCTATGCCTTCAATAGATGTTGTAATGCCTGAGACAATTGCATGTTGATCTTAGTAAATTGTCTCTTGGGTGCGTCTGACCTACGTTAATTACCTTGTTTTTGTTGTTGCACAGGCGCGGGATTAGAAATTAGCACAACTCCCACATACTGGTTGCAGTCATTTCTAGAACAACTCTTCTGGCTATACATAGCATTTGTTTCCTTCTTACCGTTGAACATCTTCTTTATAGTACTTGAAGACGCAACCACTTGAATCTTTCCACTTCTAATTTCATTTTCAACATGTTCCTTAGTTAATATCAGCTCGGTGAAACCAGATGAAGAGCTTTCGATGAGATGATTAAAGAAAGGCACTTTCAAAGTACCCATAAACATATCAACCAGCTCCCTATCAAACAAAGGAGGTTGAACTCTTCCAGCTAGATCTCTCCACTTCTGGGCATACTCTTTAAAGCCTTCGTTCGAGCCCATAGTCATACTTTGTAATTGCACACGAGTTGGTGTAAGACCTGCATTGTATTGATATTGCTTATAAAAAGAAGCAGCCATATCTTCCCAAGTACGTATATTAGTTCCTTCCAGCTGATAGAACCATTCCATTTGTGTCCCAGATAAGCTCTCTGAAATAGGTGAACCCGTAACTTTCTGTCAGCAGTATGGGGTTGGATCTTCCGGACATAAGACCTCAAATGAAGCTTAGGTTAAGAAACACCGTTGTATTTAGAAAAAACAGGGACCTTGAACTTGTGAGGGATAACAACCCTCGAAATAAGACCCAACTCTTCAAAATCTAACCTAGGTACTCTCTGGATTTCCATAGCGTTGAGACGATCTTCCAGCTGTTTGTATCTGTCATTGGCGGGAGGATATTGTTCAGGAGAAAAGTATTCTTCATCAGAGTACTGGCCAGAACCAAGGTTTTTATTCACCTCATCTTTCACACTCTTGTTATCTTCCTCTTGCTTATCATCTTCATTTGATGGGACCTCAAAATCTAGAGCCTTCTTGACTGGACCTTTGAATCTTCTACCCATATTAAGAAAGACACTTGGCTTCTTAGTCTTCTTCTCTCTCTCTCTCTTTGATGATAAGTTCTTTCAAGTCTTCCTGCCCTTTAGTTAAGTTCAGGAACATTTGCTGAAATTGAGCATTCTGAGCTTGAAGATCTTTTACAGTTTGTTAGAGAGCCATCTTTTACTGAAATAAACATCAAGAAGATGAGAAAACCTATCTTGGGAAATACCTGTTATGATGATATGTATGGTATGCGTGTGCAATGTTTTCAGGGACCTCGTGGGATAAACAAAAATGAAATGTTAGAAGTTGAGTCTGGCTGCAGCTTTGACTAAAGAACTTTGCGTATTTGGACGTCCTTCTATGAGAATCAAGATCACCATGTCAAGTGGGTCCTAGCCTTTGATTCAAAAGAACACACTTTGGTCTTTGACGGCATCTGGTTAGAGGAAAATAAATCCTCTTGCCCCTTGCTAGACGTCTAGTTCATAATAAACCTACATCACAGGCCCTTGAGATCCTTGAAATGGTTAATGAAAACACTATGGTATGATGTCATGATGTTATGATGTCATGTTTTAACAAGTAGAAAACACAAGCAAAGCACATAAGAACCTTAGGTTTAAGGCTTGCATGAGGTCCGTAGGTAAGTACCCTTTTGAATTTCAGTTGGCTCAACCTGTGATAAGAATAGTAACCAGGTTCTAGGAATCTCATATCACGGATCTTTCTCGAAGGTTTTATTTTAGTACAGCAACTGATTTTCCACCAAAACATCCCGCGAGTCGAATCTCAATATGTGTAGCATCGAGTATGAACCAACTTTAGAATGCACCAAAGTCGGCCATCTCACTACCTTCTAATGGCCAAGTTAGGTCAATTAAGATTCTAAAAGTCGGTTAGTGCTTATGACACCATGCGGCAGCCTAGTGTTCTCCTCGACTGACTCAAGGGACACCAGTACAAACCAAAGTGTCACACTAACGTAGCCATTATTTCAACCATATCGGTCTATGTTGTACAGCTTCCATGATCTATTTCTAGTTAACTAAGGTATCCCCCGATCCGAGTGTAGGATCTTGTAATACCCCAAATTTGTCCTACCCTTTTCACTTTTATCTGGCTTAGGATTTGCATTTCATTTGCATTATTTTCATTAGGTCAATCACACATCATTCCTTTATTTAATAAGGCAGTGGCTCAAAGCATCAGTGGTTATGTTAACTATAGCTTAATTTTGGTTTGAGGCGTCTACATTCTACAGTTGATTTCCTTGGTTCCTCCTTGGACTGTGGATAGTGGAATCAAGTTTTGAAGTATGGTTACCATGAGTTTCTTATTCATCCATGTATAATTCCATTTCTCATTCAAATTCATCAAGTTATTGGATTAGGGTTTATTTCCCTATGTGTGATTAAAATCAGGGTTTGCTCCTCAGTTACCATCTCCTAAGTTGTTCAGTCAGGAATTAGGGTTTCCTTATACTTTGGGGCTTTTATTTCACTCAAGTGTGATTCATTTGGTTTCTACATCAATCATGTTGTTGGAGCTAGGGTTTTGATACCTATCCTGAGCATTCTTCACTTCCTATTTCAACTTCCATTTTCCTCTAGAGACTTCTCTAAAAGCGAGATTCAGGTGTAACCTTGGAATCAAGATTTTACTTGGTTAGAGTCCATCAAATGGGAAAGAGTTTGTAAAAGCATGATTGCTTGTATATTGAGATTCTTCTTAAGAATTATGGATCTTCAACTCAAGATTTCTTGTTTTTATGGTACTTGTGAGAAGAATGAGAATTCATCAGTTGCTCCAAGAACAAGGCATAGAGAATTTGAAATTCAAAGCATGATATTGGGGTATTTCCTTTGATTCATGTTTAATTGGTTTGAAGTTATGAATTAATGTAAAGTGGTGAATTTGATTCAAATATCATTCAAACCATGTATTAAGAAGTTGAGTTTATTGAAGACATGGTTCGTTCAAATTCGTTGGTTCATCCATTATTCAAAGATCCAACCAAGGTTCAAGATTCATCCAATTTCCATAAAAACAAATTCATCATTCATAAATTCAACAAAGAAGGATTATTAAAGTTTCAAGAAACAAGATCATTCAAGTTTCATGTTCATTACATTTTGGATAAATTTACAAGTAAATTTACAATTTTGAAACACAAGTTACAAGTTTCTTATTTACAAAGAAAAGAGAATTATTCTTCAATCTTCTTGCTCCATCTTCAAGCGTTTTATTCTCACGCCTTGCTATAACTTCTTCTTTCAGTCTTCTTTTATGCTCTTGCAAGCTCATCCATCAACATTACGTAGAAAACAAACAAGGAAATAGTTAGTACAAGTTCAATCAATGAATCATGAGTAGGGAAGTTTCCGAGCAAGTATTTCGCAACTCATCATTAGGGATTTTGTGAAGGAATAAGAATATAGGGAGTTTGAATTCAATCATATGCCAAACAAATACCTCATTATCTTGCAAACAAAATTATATTTTATCATTGGCCCAAGAATATTCCTATTGCAAATCACAAAAACAAGTTTGGTTCACAATAAGACAAACTTTAAAAAGAGATGAGTTATTGAAAACACTTCAATGAAAAAACAACAAAGCATCACAGAAGTAGCAAGTACTGAAATTGCAATTGTCTGGACCAAAAACAAATTTCAGAACATATCAAACAAATATTAGATTGCAAAAACCCGAATGAAGAGTTCACGTGAGACAAACCCTAGACCTATTCATCATCTTCCTTAATACCACAAAAACCCTTCAGAAATTCAACCGAAATCATAAAGAAGAAGAAGATACCAGCCACATAATTTTGAGAAAAAAAGAAAGGCTAAGATCAGAAAGATATTACCAGAGAAGTATCAAAAGCCTTGCACAAAACTCATACCAAAACATGGCCATGTCACTATGCTACTGTCTAAAACAGCCTTGCAATGCTAAGTTGTACCAGTCTATGATGCTTTTATGCACAAAACATGGGTCTGCTGTCAAAATAGTCCAAAATTTGTGCCAAAATCAGCACAAATAGCATGACATAAACTCCAAATGCCCTATCCAAAATCCTTTCCAAATCTATCCCAAAACAACTCTAAAACATGTCTACAAAACTTCAAAATTGCAGCTGCTTGCACAAATCCACCAACCTGCTGCAGCTCTGGATAAGACATGTTAAAACAAGCCAAAAAAACCTGTTGCCCAAACAGATCACAACCATGCTTCAATCCTTATCAACCATAGACCTGCACAAGAAAACAAAATCGATCAAACCAATGCAAAGGTTGTCTGAAATGGATAAGAAACTTTGCTGCAAGAAAAAGCATTAAATTCGTAGACAAAAAACAATTTCACATTCAAAATCAAGCTCATATTTCCCCTCAATTACTCACTTATTTCTATCTATACAACATGCCTCGTTCTTCAACATAGAACACGGGGGGGGGGGGGGGGGGGGTCTCCTTGGAAGAATCATGATAAAATGCTCCAAACCCCTCTGCCTTCTTTCCATCCCTCTCAAAACCAAACATACAAACCTCTTCAAATCGTAACCATGCAACCTGCGTCATACCCTTACATCAGAGGTACCACTATCAAACCTCACAAACCTTCCTTCAACTCATCTCATCCCAAACTTCATACTTTTTCTCCTTAACCTCCCTGCAACAACCTTTATCACAAACACAACAACGATAATACCATACACACCAAACCAGCAATACACCTTCAACACCCCTCAAAACATCATTCTTCAAGCTGCAACCATACACCTCATTCATCTCTGCACTATAACAAAACACCTCACACACATACTAGACCCAAATTCCACAGAAAACAACTCTCAATCTCCTTAATCAATCTGCAACCTTACTTACCCTATAAAACATAACCTCACACGCCTTCCATATTCATTAATAACCCAACCCCTCCTTCAAATATTCAACTTCACACACCAACAACTACAACAGAACAACAACAGACAACCCCACAAATTTAGCAGAGAAATAAAAGAGGGAAGAAGAAAGATAAAGAAGAGTTTGAAGAAGTTCACCTGAAAGATGTGGAGATCTCTGGGCTTCTGTATCGCCTCACATACTGTTGAAGGGTTGTTAGAACTATTTCGATAGGTAAATTTTCTGACATCCATCGTCTCACCTTGCTACGCTTACTTCTTTGCCATGATGCTTGTTATGTTGCATAAATTTGAAACCCCATAGTGTTCGCCCAAATCCCATTGCGTATAGCATTTAATTATGAATATAGGATTTCCCTTTAAGACCTCCAATCCCTTAATTTATGTGATATTTTGTGATAGTCGTGGCAAGGTTTGTGTTTGCGGGACTATAGTGAGTTAGATTGATGTTAGGGGTCATGGCACCGATGCGAAGAAGGAAGGTTGTAGTGGTGTTAGTTTAAGGCGTGGAACATAAAAGTCAAGAAGGAGAGAAGAGAGGTTCTGAGTTTGAAAGAGGCAAAATTTCAAGAGACATTAACCCTAGCTTTTTCCCAAAACAGCATCGTTCATATTTTTTTCCTTTAATCCATTTTTTTAATTAATAGTAATAAAATGATGCTGAAAATTAAGTGGAATTGGAAAAGTGTTGTTGGACCAGGTGTTTGGTTGGGACGAAATGGATTACTCACAAGGCCCCGTTAAATTTTTTTTTGAACTAGTTTGCCTTTGCTTAAAAAAATCTGCTTGTGGATTCTTTTGGTTGGGCCTAATGTCTCCTTTGGTCCACACCCTTGTCCAGAATTTTGTATCCCCTTAGAACTCCTCTTAGTTTTCTTTTTTTATTTTCGATTATTTTTCTTTTGTTAATTTCCTTTTGAATCTTAATTTTATTTCATGACAAAAATCACAAAAAATATTAGAATTATATTTTAATTTTCTTTATATGATAAAAATCACAAAAAATATTAGAATTAGGTTTTAATTTTCTTTATATGATGAAAATCATAAAAATATTAGAATTTTATTATTCTCTTGAGTTTAATATTTATTTACTTAAAAATGATCACAAAAAATATTAGCATTACTTTCCTTTACTTTGATAGTTGTTCTATTGCTTCTTAGCAGGTTCCCTTAGGAATGTCGTGAAGCGATTGAAATCTCATTTCAATCATTTCGCGTTAGACTTTAGGTTTCAAACCTTAGCATGATAAATATTAGGATATTGTTTCTATTTTAATTGAATTAAAACACTAGTTAATTCCCTTAAACTCAACCCTAGGCCAAACTTCGCATGCTAACTTACGTAGATTTTCTCCCTTCATCTCAACTATGAGTCCATGCCTTGTACGACAACAATTAGGTTTTTTTAGTCTCCCTTTAGACTTCTTTTCTTCTTTTTCATAATCAAAAGCCAAAACATTTTATTAATAAAATACCAAAAAAACACTTAATCATTATTCAGACCCATTCCACACTTAACAAAAACACTCAACATATTAAGGATTTCCTCAAAAGGGCATGTTATCTCTGTTCTACCATGATACTGACCGTGCCTATTGCTAGAATGCGTGCGTTAACATCGCCCACTAAAAAACACCAGCAAACCAACATTTTCAAGAAGAACTATAGTGTTTTGATTCCTTCACAGGATATGTGGGGAAAGGGTTATGAGACCCTCACGAACTCACTAATAAAAAACCATTTCATTCCCCTTAGCAAGTATAGTTATATATAGACACGCCCTTAGAAGCAAACAATTAAAATGGATCTCGTTGATTACAACGGATGTGAGGGGTTCTAATACCTTCCCCTCGCATAATCGACTTCTATACCCTATCTTTTGGTTGCAAGACCTTATTATCCATCCTCTTATGGTTTTCTCGATATTTCCCCTTCCTCTGGGATAAATAAAGTTCGGTGGCAGCTCAGTGTTTTTTGTCGGTCGCTTCAAATCTTTGCAAGAAATAAACTCGAGCAACCCATTAAATATAAAGCAGACAATGCAAGAAAATAACATGATTTAAACTATAAGGTAATCCCTCTTTTAAGTATTCCCTAGAGGAGTCACCAGTTTTGTAATACGGTTGGACAACTGACTTGTTTTTGCATTTTATCGCAAATATTGCGGATAGCAAGAGTTGCCACCTACTTTACTTTTATCCAATAAATAAAGGGTAAAAAGAAAATAAAAGACCATTAAAGATTTTTAGTTCGGGGGTGGGTTATGAAAAGGGGTAGGTGTTAGCCTCCTTTTCATATGTAGTTATCTACGGGCTCTTAATCACTTAGCTCACTTTTTGAAAATTGCTTTGTGTGTGTGTGTTTTGAAAAATATTTTGAAAGTTGCCATATTGAGGCAGATTTTGTAATGATTCTTGTATTGGTCCTCAAGAATGCGTACAAAGTGTTTGTTTGAAAATATTTAGAAAGTGTTTGTGAAATGTTTTATTTTTGAAGAGCTTTGTGAGCAAGCGATTAAAAGTTCTGCCCACTCAAGGTTGTTCTTGTACTTTTCCTTTTCCTTTAGATAGTGTTATCCGTACCATTAGTTAGTAGGTAGCCCTATCGTTGGATGTGAAGGGACTGTCGAGGGTCATCGTATAGTCATCGAAGGCAACTAGTAAGGACGCTTTAGCAATTTTCTTAAGGGACTAGATCATTTATCGAAAGGCAACGTCGAAGGGTCATTGAGGTACTAGGATCTTTGTATCGAGGAACTTTGCTAAAGTGTCCCCACGTTCGAGGGACATGATTGTTTTCCAAAAGGCAACAAGAGAGGTTACCCTAGAGGTGCATGTGTGAATAGTGATTCAATTCAGTTATTTTCATCTTAAATTAGGGTTTTCTAACGATTCGTTTTAGTGTTTTCATACAAACCTTAATTACTAACAGAGATATAGTAAAATAATAGAAGGAAAAGTAAAATGCCAAAAATATATTCCTACGCTATTACATGGCCTTGGGGTAGTTGTATAACAGAAAAGTGCGGAAAGTAAATCTAACTATTACAACCCATAAAAAGTTACATAATAATGAGAAAAGGAAATGCGAAAAATAAAAAATTAGATTCGCGAAAGAACAGTCGATCTAAAAACGTAAAATAAAAATAGAATCATGGGAAAAAGAAATGTATTTTTGATGTTTTTTATGAAAAAGGTTTTTTTGATGACGACTAGATAAACCTAAAAATATTAATTAATTTTAATTAAAAAATTTTAATTAATGAAATTAATTAAAAAGAGTTTAATAATAGAAAACCTAAAAATACTAATTAATTTTAGGGTTTGTAAAAGAAACAGTTTTATGGTTTATGGTTGAATGAATTTAGGGTTTTTAAGGAGATAGGGAAAAACACAAAATGTCAGGGGTGGTTGCTGAACCCACGCCCTCAGCTTTTCTGAGCAGCATGCTCTCCACTATGCCAAGCACGCGCTTGTGTTAGGGAATGGAATCAGTGCGCCTTGTATCATAACCTGCAAAATATGAAGAAAAAAAGTGAAAACACCTTAAAACACCAAAAGGAAGGGATCGAACCCACGCCCTGGCATAGTAAGGCTTTATCACGCGCCCTTATACCACTGGGGTGGTGATACATCCAATGATATAACTGAAACAATTTAAATATAAGATAAACAATATTGCATGGACCGGAGAGGCATCCGAGCCTTAGCTCCAGTCATCTTCTCCGGTGAGTCTTTTTCTTGACCTTAAAAACAACAAGTATTAGAGGTCCACATGGACCCTACCCTCCTAAATCAAGCCCTGCGAGTTTAATGGAACCATTATTTTTGACTAGTTCGTGTTGTTTTGTGAGGTATGACAAAAATATCATGGATCGGACCAAGCATGACAATTCATGATTCAGGTAGCATGGGACTCATGAGATGGTCTTAGCTTGCATAAATATATCTCAGAAACACATTAATAGGGTTAGCTTCAATCAAAACATGAAGAAAAGAAAAATATGAGTTTTAAAAAAACAAGAAATCGAAGATGTATACGTGCAAGTTTTATGTGCTTTGGATCATCAAGTTTGATCCATCCTTACCATATACTTCTTTAGGGATTGATTGCCAGTGTTGGTATGCTTTAAAGATGGCTGCAACTAGTGTTTCGAGTTTCCATAGTTCTTGAGATTTTTGGAAGTTTGGAAAGGTACCTTTTATGCAAGGGTTTCTTATGCATGCTTGTCTGAATTGATGAGAATATATAAGCATAAATTAGGTCAAATGTGTGTGGGCTTGGACCTTTTGTAAGAAGCCTTATTTTATTTTATTTATCTTGAATTTTAAATAAATAAAAATAAAAAAAATGAATATAATAAAAACCAAAGGGGGTATATGATTAAACATTGAGGTTCTTCTTAAGGTATAAAACATGCATGGACCTTGAATCATAAGCCTACTAGCCCAAAAATTCATGTTTGGTCACTTTTGGTTTCATGCATTTGCTCAAAATTTCCCCAACTTGCACCAATCATAACTTTCTCAAATTTTATCATTTAAATGTGATCTTTAACTTTTTGGAAAGCTCAAGATGTCTTATACAACCTCTATTTTGATCATTTTTGAATTTGAAGTGTTTATCTTGATGTGAGTTGCCTTGACAAAAAGTGTATTTTTGTTGACTTTTGAAATGACCTATAATATTTTGGCTCATATCTCTCAAATGAAGCTTTTTTTGGACTTGAGTTTAGAGAGAAAAAGTTGTAGAGAATTGCATTTCCTTCAAAATGAGATTTGGTTGAGGGAAATCTGATGAATCATGTGAAAGTTATGTTTGGTCAAAGTTCAGTTGACTTCTCCTTAAGAAAACCCTAATTTGGTAACTTTTGACTTTTGATGAATTGGGAGTTTTCTTGATGAATCATGATCAAAATTTGATTAAATGATGAATATGCCTTATAAATATTGATGTTGACCAAAAATCTTGAAGTTTTACTTTATGTTGACCATATTTTACTTTTTGCCCAATATAGCTGATTTTCAATCGTTTGAGCAATTGACTGAGCAAATGTGATGCAATGCATGAAACTTACTATGAGTATTCTTGGAGACATATAAGAAACCGTAAAATCCACTTGAGGCATTAAAATTCTAATCTTCTTTTAGAAAAGTGAAACCCTAGTTGTAGGCTAATTACTTAGGAGGAGAATTTGTCTGATCAATTCTTGAGCAACCTTGAGCAAATGAAAACCCTAGGAGAATAAGAAGATGTCTTGAAGAAAATAGGAGGGCAAATTTTGGGGTACAACAGAAGAGGTAAGTAATAAGGTAGAAGAGAAGCTCTAGAGAGGTATGATTGGCTCTCTCTTATATTTAACAACTTCGAGACCTGAAATTTTGTATAGCGTTTGTCTGTGTGCTAGATTCCATTCAGATCCTAGAGAACCTCACTTGATAGAAGTTAAGAGAATTTTCAAGTATCTTAAAGGTACTACTAATCTTGGTCTTTACTATATAAAATCCAAAGAATACAAATTATTAGGGTACTATGACGCCGACTTTGCCAGAGACAGAATAGAAATAAAAAGTACTTCTGGAAGCTGCCAATTTCGGGGAGACAATTTAATCTCGTGGTCCGGCAAAAGGCAATCCACCATTGCATTGTCAACTGCTGAAGTCGAATATATATCAGCAGGTGGATGCAGCACACAAATTCTCTGGATGAAGAGTCATCTTGAAGACTTCAACATATATGAGAGTAACATTCCTATCCTCTGTGACAATACTTCTGCTATTTGTCTCTCAAAAAATCCTATTTTTCATTCTAGGGATAAACGTATAGAAATTAAACATCATTTCATTAGGGACTATATTCAAAAGGGAATTCTCTCTTTAAAATTTATAGACACTGACCATCAATGGGCTGATGTCTTCACTAAACCCGTTTCTGAAGATATATTTAATTTCATTCTGAAACATCTTAGTATGAAATTATTCCCAAAATGATAATGTTGTTTCTGTATACTTTAACCCTCAGAACTTTATGCTTTAATTTTCTTTGTCTGAACATCTGATCAATAGTTCTTCAGAAGTGAGAAGGAAAGTTGTATCAGGATCTATCCAGAAGATCAGAATGTTCTCCATAATCGGTTCATTTCTAAGACAGAAGTATGCAATTCACTATATTAACATATGTCAAACTCTAAACACAAGGTCTTTCTCTAAGGCTGAACACGTGTTCAAATTCTGAAAGGACTGAAACGGTTTAGTGATGCATTGAGGCTCAAGTCAAATCGGTAATTGTTCCATATCTTCACGCTATCCCTCTTTTCAGGAATCATTAAATGCATGTAATCATTTTCTTAAATCCTTTTCTTTTTAACTAAAACTTCTATTTTCTTCCTGTTGGCTATATATATACTTCATTCATTCACAATCACTATCACACTTCCACTCTCACTCATTTTTTTTCTCTTCAAACTGTCCATATTTCAAAAAACCCTAAAAGAGTTTGTGTGAACAAATGGCTTCCTCTCAACAAATTTCTCAAGGTTCTCAAAACATTCCAGGTCCTTCCTCCTTAAATGAAGAAAGGTATATCGAACCCTCAAGAACTCTTCTCACACCCACTGATTCTCTCGAAGTACTATGTGAGCTTATTGTTGATTTCATAAGCATGAAGGAAAACAAGTATTATTTAATCCCTGATGTTGAGTTCTAAGGATGGACTAAGTATTTTGATTGCCTCATAGGTCTAGTTTTTCCAAAACTTGTTAAATAATTTTGGATCCATGCCACAACTTCAAATCATCAGGTAACATCCTACGTTATGGGAAAGAAGATCATCATTACTGAAGATCTCATTGGGAAACTCATAGGTCACGGCAGTAGCTGTATTCCATGCAGTGACATGGATGACAAAATTTCTGACCTAACCAAGATCTCAAAGGAAATATTTAATTTTGGCTAACCATCCAACAAAATCAAAGATCTGAAGGATTACCTCATAATTTGGTCCAAAATAATTCTGGGATGTATCAACCACATGAAGCCTACCAGTTCTCCAGACTACATCAACATTGATCAGCAGTACCTTTTGTACTTCATCACCACCAAAGCAAAAGTTCATCTTCCACATCTTTTGTTCAATCATCTGAAGACCAGTGTAAAAGAAACAACAGAAGAAGAAAGAACAAAGAGAGAATGGATCCCTCTAGGAAGAGTCATTTCAGATATTCTGACAGAAAATAGACTGATAGAACATCTGACTGAGGCTCACCAAGCTAGCGCTCTGGAAGCTTGTGCTGGTAAACCTCCCAATGCCAAGAATATGAAGAAGATGAAGATTATTGAAACTATTATGAAGGACCCAACAATCACCACCAAGGAAGTCATCACCACCCGAATAGTGCCTCTGAAGGATTTTCCTCTCTTCACTCAAGCAGATTCTTCTCAAGAAATTGTACTCAGGTATCTGGAAGCATGCAAGAGTGACGGTACGATTCTAGATGTGAACATTCTTGACCTAAGGTAACAACCTATGAAAGTTGCTCCCATAAAATCAAGAAAAAAGAAAGCAGATGGAGAAGGAACTTCTCAGAAGACTCCCAAAGCATCTAAAAAGAAATGCAACTCGTCTTTTGTTTTTGTTATTGAATCAGTATTTGTATCAATGTTTGAAACCCCTTCATCTCCAAATCCCACAGAAGATCCATCTCCTCAAACCTTTGATGATTTTGACCTAGACTTTGACACTTCATTACCTATAAATAATCCTCTGAACAATCCACCTTCTACCCATTTTGACCAAACTCAACCTGAACTTGCACAATTTCTCTCTGATATTGATCAATTTGATCCGCTGTTTGAAGCTCCCCAAACTGAAAATCCAAATTTTGATTCTGATACCACGACATCCATCCATGATATCACTTTCCCTCTCATGGGGTCTCAACCACCAATAATTCCCACAACTTCATCACAGACCTTCTCCATTTCAGATCTTTTATCTCCTTATCATTTAACTCCACCAAATTCACCTATAATCCTTTCTAACTCTCCCTATCCAAATAAATACCCAGAAGATCCCCTTAGAACAATCATTGATTTATAAGCTTGGGACAATCTCGTCACAAGATCTCAGAAAATTGTCGTTCCCAAACCAAAACCAAAAATCTCCGAAGCTGATGTTGGTAAATCCTTACTGATTTTTGAAACAGAAAGACAAAAATGGGTTAACTCTTTAAAGCTATCTTGCATAGATAATCTCAACCCAATTGCTTCTGATTCTCATTGGAACCAGTTTAGAAAATGGTTCAACTCTGAACCTCTGAAGCTAAAGGAGCTTAACTATGAAATCGCTCAATAGAACTTTTGTGATCGCCTTTAAATTTTCAAAGAACAACTTATGCGACACTGGGTAAATAAACCCATCCTTCTGCTGGACAGCACCCCTTGGGAATCTCATCAGACATCATAGTATAATGAACTGTCTCCAGATCCTCTTTCTCTGGTCATGTTTCAAGACAAAGGTAAGAAAGTTGAATAATCTCCTACAGCAGAATCAGCTGCAGTATGTTCTGAAAATATGGTCTCTTCTGATGAAACAACATCATCTTCTCTTATGCTGAAAACTCTGGAGGAGCTGAAGAAAGAAAATGTTGTGTTTAAGGAAAGGTTAGACAAGCAGGATGCGACAAGCAAGGAAATTAAGGGAATGCTTGGGAAACAAGAGGAATCGAACAATCAGATCAAGAGTCTTTTAGAAGCCTTGTTCACACGACTTCCACCTCCTCAACCTTAGTTCTGAAAATGTGTTTCTATTTTTTTTTCCAATATTTTGATTGTCCATTTCATTTTGTTTATCTCAATCCACTTTTTAATACAACTTGCATTTTATTATTTACGTGTTTTTATTGCTTTTTGATTCTCGACAAAAAAGGTGGAGAACGTAAGATATTTTGGATATCACAGTTACTGAGACTAAGTCTCAAACATTTTAATAAATATAAATTCTATGTTATTCTATTTTGATCAAGCAATAGGAAAAAGCTATGAACTTGTCAGAACATCCATAAAATGCTCTGGACGAACATCTTCAGGGAAGTACCAATTGTTTACTTTTATCTGAGTATTCAACTTAGGGGGAGACTATTATGTTTTATGTTCTTCAAAATATAAGTTTTTGTCATCATCAAAAAGGGGGAGATTGTTAGAACGTAGTTTGGTTCTACATCTTACTTAAATAGTTTTGATGATAACAAATAAATAATATTTATAAAGAACAATTATGCTCTCTAATTGTCACATTTGAAATGCAGAGAAGTTTTGAATAAAGAGAGTACAAGTTGGCAAAGTATCTCTTAAGAAGATCTCATGAAAGAGCCAAGGGTAGAACATGGCAAGCTTAGACCAATTTCACGCTTGGTAAGAAGCTCTAATATTATCTTCTAAAGCACCAAGGTACAGGCCAAAACTCTGATTAAGCTTGTTCTGATATATCACCGGTAGCAATCAAGGAAACTATGATGTGTTACAATTCAATTATTACAATCAAAGGAGTAACGAAAAAATCAAGACAAGATCTGTATTTTTGGAAATAACATTTACTTTCACTTATCAACATTCCAAAAATAAACTCTGATGTCTCCAATGAATCTATATCGATGTTCCTATATAAAGGAGTCTCTCATAATATTAAAGGTTGGTCTTCTTCATGCAAAAATAGTTATAACACTCAAAAAGATCTCTAACTTTTTTATTGTTCATTGTATTGTAATCTTGTGTAAACATCATAGTTGCGATACAACGTTTTAGAAGCAATCTTTGTAACATAGTCTCTGTTTCAATTTGTTTTAATTACTTGATAAACCAAGTTGTAGTTTAGTCTCAAGAATACATTGACAATAGTCTTTGTGGTTTGTAATCAAATATTTTATTAGTGGAGTAAGACCTCGTTGAGAGAGGCGAAATCACCTTGACGGGTGGACTAGAGTAGTTTGAGTTCAAACGAATCAGGATAAAATCAAAGTGTTATTTTGTTTAAGTTTTTAAAACACCAATTCAAACCCATATTCCTTGTGTTTTTATATCCTTCAACCGTCTCTAAAGGATAAGGAAAAGAATAAGAAATACTTTAATGGATAAGGAACTCTTAATTACTTGATCACAGCCTTTTCACAAACAAAACATTATTACACATAACACTTTTCAAATGAATACTTTCAAACACTTTGTACGCATTCTTTAGGACTGATACAATAATCATTACAAAGTTAGATTTTAAAAATATTTTCAAACAAATTACACACACATAGCAAATTTTAAAAAGTGAGCTAGCGATTAAGAGCCCGTAGATAACTATGGATGAAAAGGGTACTAACACCTTCCCTTTTCATAACTTACCCCCCGAACTCAAAATCTATCAAGTTCTTTCTTATTCTTTTCACCCTTTCCTTATATTGGATAAAAGAAAAGCTGGTGGTGACTCTTGCTAACGGCAACATTTGCGATAAAACACTAAAAAAGTCAGTTCTCCCACCATATTACAGTTAAGTTACCGCCACAAGGTATGTTGACATTAATTGTCTATGTGAGTTGGGATTGTTAGAGAGTATGCAATGGCTACTTCATAATTCTGACCTATCTTATGTCTGCACCCTGAACCATTCAACTTATGAATCTTTGACCTTGGAATTTTTGAGCTCTTTCTCATATAACACCTCAGCAGATGACAACATGTACCTCAAGGGCACTCCTAACTTTCAGTTGTTTAACAACGAATACTCTATGAATCAAGAGGATCTGGGTGATTTGTTATGTTTTCCTCATGGAGGAGAAGCGCACTACTGAATCCCTCCAGAAGCCGATTGGGAATCAACAACATACGGTCTATGGAAAGTTTTAACCGATGAGCAACCTTCAAATTGGGAGGGTATCTTTGCTTTATCTATCTATAATCCTTCCATCCTTTACTTTCATCACATCCTTTCCAACACCATTTTCAGGAGAGCAAACAACAACAAATTTAATTCCAAAGAAATTTTCTTCCTGCACTGCACCTTCACACCTGGGTGGAAGATTAATGTCAGTGCCTTCCTCTTGGCACACATCCAGTCTCTCTGTGCACGAGGTACTACACCTTTATGTATTGGAGTTTTAGTTACTTCTACAACACTTGCTCTTAACTTGGGGGACAAACTGGCGAATCTTCCTTCACTACTAGCTTTATTTATTGATATTGACAACTGCCATGTTGGACACCTCATTAAAGCTAGAGAAGATGGAAAATACAATCTCATGGTGCGGAACAAAGTCGTTCCAAGTATTATTTTTCCAAATCCCCAACTTACCAATGTTACAAATATGGATAAGTGGTGTTATGATCTCAGTGCTCCTGCTTCTGGTGAGAATGTTCAAAATGATCAAGTTGGCCCAAGCAATGCTAAGCCAGATGAAATGAAGCAACTACTAGAGCAAGACGCTCCCCAGCCTGACACCGACCAACATGTTGCACAAGCTCCTACCGAGAATCTTACAAGTTCATCATCTAGGGACCAGCCCCGAAGAAGAAGAAATCGGGGGAAGCCAGCTACTCTTGATGACATTTATGCCGAAATGTTGCATCATAATGAGGCTGAAGCTCAACACTATTGGAGGATGAAAGCACAGCAAAACAAGATGATGCAAGAAGTATGACTATGCCTACTGGCATGATCGTAGTATCTCGGAGCTTACCAAAGAGATGCAAGCATTGACTTATCGAGTCGATGGACTGCATGATTTTATTAGTCATGTTGGACTACATGGATATGGTGTAGATCCTTTCCAAGGCAGAGATAATGCACATGGATGCGCACGAGCACGGTCATGTCGCAGAGTGCGTGGCCGAGGCAAAGAATAGTCATTCATCTCATTTCATTCCTTCCTTTCTCACCTTACTTTGTTGCATTGGGGACAATGCACAATTTAAGTTTGGGGGAGGAAGCTTTACCACTTTAGTTTTAATTTGTCGCTTTCTAAGTAGATTTTCATTACGGAAAATTTCCCTTCAATAAAACAATTTAAGTAATATCAAGTCGTTATATGCAATTTTCGTTCATTATTCGACTCTCTCACTTTCTTGAGCCATAACAAAAACTTTTACTTGACACATTCAAAGAGTATATAGGTTTCTCACTCTTAAAGATATGTTAGAATTTTTGAGTGAGAATTAAACAAAATTGATACCACCTCAACACTCTAAAACCTCCACTTACGCGATACCAGTTTAAGTACCTATTATACCGAAACCTTAAACTTTGAAGTAACCTCGAGTAGTTTATATAAGCAGTTAACACCATCTTAAAAACAAACTACGTAGAGGGCCGATGAATATAAGTGAATGGTCTTAAATAATTTTCCTAAACATCTTATAATGATGAATTGAAAACAGGGAATGCACTAATTAAGTTAGGTGACCCTCACCTGGTTATTTAATCCAACAGTGCGGAACCTACATATTAAGTTATAAGAAAACTGATGTATGTTGGTTCAGAGGTTTCTGGTGCTGAACTTGGTAGGGTGGACTACGATTCAATCCACCGTATCTTGCAATCAGATTAATTAAGGGGTTACCAAATTTATGTACTTGAACCCAATGCTTAATAATACCATCACTAACCGGCTACTCTACAATGTGTGTGAAATAAGATAAAGGGCTTAATGTGATTGCGCTAGAATAAAACAGGTGAAACAAAGCAAAAACGATTAGGTTGAGCTATAATAGCATGACTAGAACTAGTCTGCATAAGGAGGGATTGTCTAGTGTTATCACTATATCACTGTTGTTGATATTGAGCTTACGTCGTTCTAATGGAAACATCGCGCAACCATGTACGAATTGATTTGTGTCATGTAATTGCATTTAACATGTGCTTAAAATATTACCATACTAATTATTTGCTTGAGGACAAGCAAAGGTTCAAGTATAGCGGAGTTTGATAATGCAAAAATACATAGCTTATTCGACATGATTTCCATAAATAAAGTTACTATTTTATCTCAATTATGTTGCATTATGTTGGATTTTCAATTGTATTTCAGGTAATTATTCCATCAAAGAGCTACATGAGAAAAGGAGAAGAAATGTAAAAGAAACGATCTCAAAATAAAAAAAACAGCAGAAATAAAAAACATTTCATATCAGATGGTTGTGCCCCTCGGCACACCTTCTGTTCTCCCCGGTACAAGCTGAAATTGTGTCCCCTTAGCACAAAAGCCATTCCGATCAGCACAAAGTAAAAAGTGTGTGCCCCACGGAACATATTGCATGCTACTCGGCACAACCTATTTTCTGTTTTGATGTGCGAATATTTCTCCACCATTCCACGCCAACGACCTGCATGATTTCCCCCTGGTCTTTCTCCATACACGAATCTTTTGGAAGCATGAAGTCACATTCCTATATTTTCTGAAAGTATTTTTGTAACAAAGGAGATATATATTAAGAAGGAAAACTATACAAGAGCTCTCTCTCGCCTCTGCTATCTCGTTTTTTTATTACTTTGCACTTTTATTTTTTCCTTTCACGTCATTATTCAGTTTAACAGTTCAGAGCTTTGTTTAGAACATAAGCAGATAAAACCTTCACCTAAGCAGCAATAGTTTTCTACATCGGAAAACTATTGAAACATTAGTTTTTCTTCATATCCTCGTGAACTTTTTTTTAGTTAATAGTTTATTCTGCATTCAAGTTAGTTTTCCGCAAGCAAATCCTATCGGCATATTGTGGAGAATTGCTACAAGTACTTAAAGAATTGCATAATTATGTTCTAAATATTTAATTCCAGGTTTCTTTTAGTTTAAGTTTATTATTGTTCTTTATTTATCATTCATGTCTTAATCATTATGTGTTTGTTATTACTCTGTGTTAGTAACGGATAATATGTCCGACTAATATCCCTGATATTGGTATGTAAGGTCACAAACTAAAGGAGTTCAGTAATAAATTGGTATAAACATTTTATAATAATACTTTCTGCTTTTGTAATACGGTGGGAGAACTGACTTTTGGTTTTGCGTTTTATCGCAAATGTTTTGGATATCAAGAGTTGCCATTGTTTTTTCTTTTATCCAATAAAGGAAAGGGTGAAAAGAACAGGAAAGACCTTTGAGAATTTTCTGAGTAAGGGGGTAGGTTATGAAAAGGGAAGGTATTAGCATCCTTTTCATCCATAGTTATTTATGGGCTCTTAATCACTAGCTCTCTTTTTTGAAAATGCTTTGTGTTAGTGTGTTTTGAAAATATTTTGAAAAGTGTCTAAGTGCGGCAAACTTTGTAATGATTCTCGTATCGTTGAGAACATATACAAAGTGTTTGTTTTGAAAATATTTCAAAAGAGAACTGTATTATGTAAAAAATGTTGTAAAATATTTGCGAGCAAGCGATAAAGAACTATCTACCTACGCAAAAGTCTTTTGTTCTTTTCCCCTTCCTTTAGATAGTTCTATCCTTACCATCAGTTAGTAGGAAGCCCTATCGTTGGATGTTTGAGGGACAGGTGTGGGTCATTGTACAATCATAAAGGCAAGTTGTAGGGATTCTTTAACAATTTCTTAAGGGGCTAGATCATTTATCGAAAGGCAGCGTCGAAGGATCATCGAGGGACTATGATCTTTTATTCGGAGGGACTTTGATAAAGCATCCCCAATTTCGAGGGACATGACTATTTTTATTCCGAAGGCAACAGCGGAGATTACCCTAGAGGTGCGAGTGTGAAAAAGTGATTTGATTCAATTATATTTATCTTGGATTAGGATTTTCTAGTGTTTGATTATTATCTTGCCATATAATCCTATTTAGCTAACATTTATATATACATACAAGACATACAAAATATAGGCGCAAGAAAATAAAATGTGAGAAAGTAAAGACCTATGGATATTACATGGCTTTGTGAGATTTACAATATTTACAACTTTGCGGGAATTTAAACACTAACTTATTACAAGAAAATGTATGCGACCTACACATTTGTTTCTAATAAAATAAATAGCAAAAGTAAATACAAAATATTTGAAAAATTATTTTTAAAAATCTTAACATCTAAAAGATTATAAATTAAATTTTTTATGCATTTTTTGTTTGATTTGAATTATAAAATAAATAGACTTTAAACCTAAATTAAAGGTTTAATTAATTATAAAAGAAACTATGTCGAATTAATTAATTAAGAAAAATATTGTCTAGAAATTAAATTAACCTATTAAAAGTCTAGTTCTTATTTTATTATATTTTTTTGTGATTTTATTGATTTAAGAAAATCATTAAAAAGAAAAATTAAATTAATTAGACAAAATGAAAAATAAAAATAGAAACGGGTTAAAAAGTATTGAAAAGAAGAAAAGAAAGGTGCGGGCGGTGGGGTTTGAACCCACACCCTTCTATTTACAGTCTCCATCCTTTTCCATTTGAACCATGTGCGCTCGGTGTTTGAAAAATGGGATTTGATCATTATATGATAAACCTGCAAAGATTGGAAAATAATAGCAAAAATATATCCTGAATTGTTGTACCTCAAAAGATCATTAGTGGTGGTAGTATGCAATAAAACAAAATGAAATTAGAAAAATGAATTTGCAAGAAATGAAGAAAAACGGCGTAGCATGTATGCTCATTTCATGCTCTTTGGATCATTACAAATTATCCAAACTTACCATATAATGCTCCTGGAAGTGAATGGAAAGGCTGATTTATTTTGATCGTGGCTATAACTAGAGTTTACAGTTGACCCTAGTTTTGAGAATTTTGGAAATTTTGGAGTGTTTTTTGGGAGAAGCTTTTTGTGTCATTTGCACTTGAGTTTTGTATGTATTTGTAGAGGAATGAAATGGAACAAGAACAAGACAAGAATCTTGTACCATTATGTCACAATTCATTGCAAAAAAACACATTGAAATCTTTCCAAAATTATTTTAAAGACATTCCAAACTTGAAGATTCTTGTTCCCAACATGTTTTCACAGTTTCGGAATGTTTTCTATGTGTCTTGGGCCTTCTAGAAGATATCCAAAAGAAGCCCACACACCCTTTGGTCCATCAACTTATATTTATTTGATTTATTCTAAATTAATTTGAATAAAATCAAAATAAATAAAATAAAAAATCAAAGTAATGTATAAATCGACCTAGAGGTCCTCTAACATGTTATAAACATGTTTAAACCTCAAAAGTTAGGCCCATTAGTCTAAAATTTCAAGTTTTCTCACTTTGCATTTCATGCATTTTACCAAAATTTCCCAACTTACAATGGTCATAACACTCTCTATTTTCATCTTTTAAAGGTGATATTTGACTTTTTGAAAAGCTCAACGTGTATTCTTCAATTTCTATTTTGATTATTTTGGCATTTGGAGACTTTATCTTGATGTAAGTTGCCTTGACAAAAAGTGTCTTTTTGTTGACTTTTGAAATGACCTATAATGTATGGGCTCATATCTCTCAAATGAAGCACTTTTTGGACTTGAGCATACATATACAAAGTTGTAGAGAATTGAATTCCATTCAAAATGGGCTTTGGTTGGGGAATATTTGACGAAGCATGTGAAAGTTATGTTTGGTCAAATTTCAGTTGACTTCTCCTAAGGAAACCCTAATTTGGTAACTTTTGACTTTTGATGATTTGAGGGCTTTCCTTGAAGAATCATGATCAACCCTTGATAAAATGATGAAAATAACTTCAAAATGTTGATGTTAACAAAAAATCTTGAAGTTTGATTGTATGTTGACCATAGTTACCCAATACAGTTGATTTTCAGTCATCTGAGCCATATACTCAGCAAACTTGTGATGCAAGGCTTGAAACTTGACATGAACATTGTTGAAGACCTATGGAGAACCATGGAAACCACTTGAGACCTTTGAAACACAAACTTCCTTGAAAAACATAAAACCCTAGTTATGGACCTATTTCTTAAGAGGAGAATTTGTCTGATCAATTCTTGAGTGTCCTTGGGCATTTGAGAACCCTAGAAGAATGTCTTGATGAAAATGGGAGGGCAAATTTTGGGGTACAACAGCTGCCCCTGTTCAATCTTCTTAAACTTGAAGAGTTATATTGGCATGTCTTCCATTTGTGACTTGAAGGTAGAAGATGATTGAACACTTAAGTGCCCATAAATTTGCACTCGCATGTGCACCAAGTAACATTATTGGTTGATTATACCGGGAATAAGATTATAAATGCCATTTGGAGAGGTGACAAAGAGTCGTTGGAGATGGGCTTATAGATGCCATTCGGGATAACTGTTGATAGGAAAATCAGACTAAGTCTACGCCCGACTTCGTCTTAGAAGATGTATTTGGAATGAGTCTACATCTGAATTTTTCCAAAAAGAGCATAAGAAAGAAATCTACGCCTGATTCCACTTGAACTAGAAGATGTCTACGCCTTATTTGAACTAGGAGAGGTACCGGAAAGAGTTTATGCCTGACTTTTCCAAAAAAAGCATCAGAAAGAAATCTATGCTTGATTTCATCCAAACTAGAAGATGTCTATGCCTGACTTCAACTAGGAGAGGTACCAGAAAGAGTCTATGCCTGAATTTTCAAAAAAGAGCATCAAAAAGAAATCTACGCTTGATTTCATACGAACTAGAAGATGTTTGTGCCCGACATCAACTAGGAGAGGTACCGGAAGGTGTCTATGCCTGACTTT
Organism: Vicia faba; assembly: GCA_948472305.1. Taxonomy (NCBI): domain Eukaryota; kingdom Viridiplantae; phylum Streptophyta; class Magnoliopsida; order Fabales; family Fabaceae; genus Vicia; species Vicia faba. The sequence continues at coordinate 1,235,869,520 of OX451735.1, forward strand.
TCCAAAAAGAGCATCAGAAAGAAATTTATGCTTAATTTCATCCGAACTAGAAGATGTCTACGCCCGACTTCAACTAGAAAAGGTACCAGAAAGAGTCTACGTCTGACTTTTCCAAAAAGAGCATCTGGAGGAAATCTACGTGTGATTTAATCTGAACAAGAAGATGTCTACGCTCGACTTTAACTAGGAGAGGTACCGGAGAGAGCCTACTCCTGACTTTTCCAAAAATAGCATCAGAAATAAATATAAGTTTGATTTCATCCGAACTAGAAGATGTCTATGCCCGACTTTAACTAGAAAAGGTACCGGAAAGAGTATACGTCTGACTATTCCAAAAACAACATCAGAAAGAAATCTACGCCTGATTTCATTGGAACTAGAAGATGTCTACGCCCAACTTCAACTAGGAGAGGCACCGGAAAGAGTCTACGCCTGACTTTTCCAAAAAGAGAATCAAAAATAAATCTACGCTTGATGTCATCCGAACTAGAAGATGTCTATCCCCGACATTAACTAGAAGAGGTACCAAAAAGAGTCTATTCCTGACCTTTTCCAAAAAGAGTATCAGAAGGAAATCTACGCTTGATTTCATCTGAACTAGAAGATGTCTACCTCCAAACTCAACTAGAAGAGGTATTGGAAGGAGTCTAAGCTTGACTTTTCCAAAAGAGTATCAAAAGAAAATCTATGTCTGACTTCATCTGAATGATATGCTGGAGTGTGATTGTGTCAAGCCGTATTCAGAAATGTATTAGAAGGAAATCGTGTAAGGCTGCTTTAGGATGAGCTTATGTTAAACTGCATATGGAAATATATTTAGAAGGAGCTTGGGTAGGGCTGCTTCAGGATGAGCCCGTGTGAAGCTGCATTTGGAAGTTTTTAGAAGTAACCCGTGTAAATTTACTTCAGGATGAGCCTGTGTTAAACTCCATCTGGAAATATATTAGAAGGAGCCTGGGTAGGGTTGCTTCAGGATAAGCCCATGTGAAGCTACATCTGGAAATATATTAGAAGGAAACTGTGTAAGATTGCCTCAGGATGAGCCCATGTGAAGGTGCATTTGGAAGTATATGAGAAGGAGCCTAGGTAGGGCTGCTTTAGGATGAGCCCGTGTGAAGCTGCATCTGGAAATATATGAGAATAATCCTGGGTATGGCTGCTTGAGGATGAGCCCGTGTGAAGCTACATCTGGAAGTTTTTAGAAGTAACCTGTGTAAAGCTACTTTGTCATGTTTCGGGAATTCATGGCGTATGGTCATATAGATAGTTGCCATATCTTGTTTTGGGAATTAATCTGTGACATGTTTGAAAGATGCTGATGATATTCGTCTATTTGCGAACTTTACCTGAAAAGACAAATTTAGCTTTATGCAATGTCATGATGTATGTAATGCATTACATGATGATGCTCTCAAAATAAATTAGAATGTTATATGTGTTTATGTACATATGCTATGATAAATGATGTATGAATGTGAGATGTCGTTGAAGTGTATCGGTAGCTTTGTATAACATTTTTTATCGGAAAATAAATCCTTGATTGCTGTTGGAGATGAAGAATATGTGTGATCTTTAATATTGTCATAGAATGCCTCCGCTGAGGATTCCTACTTTCTGTTTAAGGAAACTTCGCTAGGGAATATTGATTTTTGCTTGGGGAGAAGAGCTCGGGAACATTGGTTGTTCATCACTCTATTGGGGAATTTAATTCCTATACACCTTGATTGGGTATAAGAGAGATGGATAACCTTCCGAGGTGCTTCCTGACCTGGTTTTCCATATGGATGCCGACTCGTATGGAGAGGATGAGGTTGAACGTTACCTGGTCCAGTTTCAGATTTGGTAGCAACTCTCTGGGGATAGTAGTATGGTCTGTCCTTTGCTGGAGAGAGAATTTTTACTGGTGATTTGTAGAAGCTAAAGGAATAGACTCAGGCTAGGGAGGTCGAATTTCATTGGGGAAATAAACCCTGTTGGGGAAATAAACCTTGTTGGGGAAATAAACCCTACTATAGAAACACTTTGCTGAGGAATACTTTTGCTGAGGAGATAAGTCCTACTATAAGAGAGAATTCTGCAGGGAATTTTATAGTGCTGGAGAAATAAACTCAGATGGTGAAGAGATTTCCTATGAATTATGCTGACGACCTAACCTCTGATAAGGGTTGGGACTTCGTAAGTTAGCGTAATTGTCGGGGAGACGATCACACTCGTTTATCCATTAGGGGGATCTGTTGGTGAGTACCATTATGTTAACAACTAGAAGATGCTATACTTTCTGTCGTGAAGGCATATTAGACTTACGGGGAATGTATCTCTTGTTGAAGATGAGCTTCTAAAGGTAGCTCTGTGGGGATTTATCGATTTCTTGAAGATTATCTCAACTTCTAGAGCCCTCGGTAAATGCTAATCAGGGTGATGAGTCTTCTACTAATAGACAAGTAATGAGATATTGGGTTCTGCGCTTTAATCGCTAACTTTTTCCTGGACCGCCCTTTCGGGTTTTCAGCCCACTGGGATACCCCTTCTTACCTAAGTCGCCTTTTCAGGTTTTAGACTTGTCGGGTGTACAATTTTACTCATATATCCCTAATTTTTTCCCGAACTCTTTTGGTTCGATGGGATGCCCTTATTTTTGCATAGGCTAGTCAACCTAGCGGGTCATTTTTAGTGCGTAGTATTTTCCGACTATGTCTGTGTTCACAGGGTACGGAGAATTCTCATTATCCATAGCAGTAAGTGTTATAGCACTGCCATAAAATGTTTTATTGATCATGCGCGACCCTTGTATGCAGGAGTCCATTTTCCCCTGGGATTAGTCTGTTACACCCGATGCTTTATTGGTCAACCATTGATTTCCAATTTTCTAATAATCTTGACATTTCTCAGTACTCTTCTAATAACTATCGTGGCAGAATGACACCACCTGACGCTACTGTCATATACAAGAAATTTTGTGACACCAAGGATAGTGGCTTTTGTTGAAACTCGTGATCAATGTAGCATGCCCCAAGTAATTCGGATGGAGATCCGCCCCTTGCTTTTCAGCACTTGTGAGAGATTCTTTGATTCTTAACTTGACTGACATAGACGAGTTGGAAAAATAACATGTCATGCCCCTTGATTTATAACCAATTGGGTATACGAAAGGCCTGTTACTAGAGGTGTCTTTCTCTTTGACACATCTTCTAAAGTAATTATGTCCATTGGGAGGATTTTCATTCATTGAATATTCATCATGTGAATTTTTCTGATGTCGAACAATTAGTTATATGTAAACAGTGGTATTAAAAATGCAAAGCTTATGTTTGTCTTAAAGTTTTGAAAACGTATTTTTAGTAAACAAAAGAATTTTGTAAGAATATGAAGCCAACTCAAGATATATAGTAAGCCTTACAAGAGTCAGGATATCTTTTGTAACAGTATGCTTTCGAACTAGCCTATTCTTCAATTAGGACTTTTAAGGGTTCTAACGTGGCCTGGTTCACGGTTTAAGAAACAAAGGATAAAGGCTCAAACTTTATTTGTACCCAACCCATTCTCTGTGATGTTCTTCATCCATATACTCAGCTAACTGTGTGTTTAGATTCCAATTGAGTCTGGAATGACATTTTGGTGATGGTTCGGATACTAGAAGTTTATTTGAGAAGGAAGTCATTTTTAGTAACATTTTTCTGTTGTCGAGGATTTGTAGCGAGCTCTTTTTGATTTTATTATCCCTACCTTTTTCCTGAACTATTTATTCTGTTATTACAATCAACGGGATGTCCCGATTTTTTTCTTAAGTCTCCTTCATAGGTTTTGACTTAGCGGGCTTTTCTTTTGAGAGATAGTGATTGCCTGTTTTACGGGGAACCATCTTCGTCTTTTTATTTGGAAGGATGTCCCTGATACTATTCGTTGTGTACGAAGTAAAAGCTTGCAAGTGCATGTGCATTTGAATTAACTGAGAAACTACCATGCCCCAGGTTATGATTAAAGGTTTCAATTTGCGTGAAAAATAAAACTCCAACTTCTTAGACTAAAAGGGGTTGAATATGGATTATCTTCCTTAAAACTCCACTGTTTAGGATTTGAAACAACGCATGTACATCGTCAGCAAGGTCCGTTCAAAAGCATATTGTAGAGATTATGGTATCATTTTTGTCATCCTCCCTCTAAAGGCTTATAGCTTTTAATCGAGAATTGAATATCACAAAAAGGAAGTAAAAGCATAGTTTAAGTATAGTGAAAACGAATGGATTAATTCAAGACAAACGTATGCAATGCATTAATGGGGACAACCAAAGTCTAACATAAAGATAAGTGTTTGAACAAACAAAGAAATTAAAAATGAACATTTGAATGAACAAAAAGCTTCTCCGCCTGAATTTGTCACTTCAGATGGTGTGCTTTTGAGGGATGATAGAAAAACTCAATTTGACCATCTTGTGTGAATTTCAACACTCCTTCATCAATCAAGTCTTGAATCTTTATTTCAACATCCAACAGCTATCAGTATCATGCCCCGGACTGTTGGAGTGATATGTACACCTTGCATCCGGATTGTAGCTAGGAGCAGAAGTATTGGGATTCCGATGAGTATCCTTCAATGTGACCAAATTCATCTTCAACATGTGTTGCAAGGCTTGCGACATCGGCATGTGGAGTTTGATATATTGCCTTTTGGATTTACCCTACTTACGCTGACTACCCTGTTGTTGTTGGTGAGGTCGTTGTTGGGCTTGCGATGTAGTAGAAATTCAGAAAGTTCTACTTTCAACCAAGCCAACTTCCTGTCTTATCGAAGGTTAATTGATGATTTGATTCCCAATTCTAGCAGTTCGTATCATACAGTTGTATTTGTCTTGATGAAGTTTGCTGATGAGAATTCTCAATTCTTCTTGTCCCCGAGCTAAGTTTTTGATAAAAGCCATATGATCCATCATCTGGATTCTTATATTTGCCATCTCGGCTATCAATTGTTCCAATTTATCCTCCTTGTTGTCTTCAGGATTCGTGGTGAAAAGTGCTTCCAGTTTCTCCTGCCCCTTGGCTAAGCTTAGGAACATCTCCTGGAATTGTGCATTTTGAGCTTAGAGATATTTGATGGTCTTCTCGATAGCCATTTTTCTACTGAAATAAACAGCGAGAAAATGAGAAAATTGTCGTGAGAACTACCTGTTATGTAATGACATTCATGATATGTAGATGTAATATTTTCAAGGATCTAGGGGGATAAACAAAAGGTGAACTGTTAGAAGTTGTTGCAGCTTTGACTAAAGAACTTTGCATCATTGAATGTCCTTCTGTGAGAATAAAGCTCACCATGTTGAGTGGGTCCTAGCCTTTGACTCATAATAACGTACTTCGGTCTTTGACGACATCTAGTTAGAGGAAAATAAATCCCCTTTCCCCTTGCTAAACGTCGGTTCAAGATATTTTGGCGGCATTTGGTTAGAGGAAAACAAATCCTCCTGCCCCTTGCTAGGCGTCTGGTTCATGATAACCTGCATCACAGGCCCTTGAGATCCTTGAAATGGTTAATGAAAATGCTATGGCATGATGTCATGATGCATATCCTATGCACTAAGCAAAATGGTAAGGTGATGAAAACAAGTAGGTCTTACAAGAAGTCTAAGTTATTGGATAATGAATACAAATAAGTCCTGCAAGGAATTCATGTCGTTAGATAAAGAATACAAACAAGCCCGGCAAGGAGTTTAAGTTGTTACATAATGAGTGCAAACAAGTCACACAAGTAGCCTTAGGTTTAATGGCTTGCATGGAGTTTGTAGTAAGTACTCTCTTGAGTTTTAGTTGGCTCAAGTTGTCTTAAGAAAAGTAACTGGGTTCTAGAAGCCTCAATATCATTGATCTTTCTCCCAGGCATTGTTTCAGCACAAGCATTTGATTTGCGACCGAAATATCCCAAGAGTCCGATCTCAATGAGTGTAGCATCGAGTATTATCCAACTTCAGTCTGCATCAAAGTCGGCCATCTCACCACTTTCTAATGGCTAAGTTGTGTAAACTAAGGTTCTACAGTCAGTTAGTGCTTATGAGACCATGCGACAACCTACTATGCTCCCCGACTGGCTCGAGGGATACCTGTAAAAACTAATGTGTCGCACTAACATAGCCATCACTTCAACCATATCGATATACGTTGTATAGTTTCCATGATCTATTGCTACTTACCTAAAATTCCCCCAGATCCGAGTATAAGATCTTTACAAAAAAAATTATAAACCCTAGCAAAACCCTGAAATGTAAAGCATACAAATCAAGAAAGTAAAGCATTTTAAACGTGATCTAACTCTAAGGTAACCCCACTTTTATTTTTCCCCAGCAGAGTCGCCAGTTCTGTAATACAGTGGGTGAACTGACTTTTGGTTTTGTGTTTTATCGCAAATGTTACGGATAACAAGAGTCGCCATCGACTTTTCTTTTATACAATAAAAGAAAGGGTGAAAAGAACAGGAAAGACCTTTGATAACTTTCTGAGTAAGGGGGTAGGTTATGAAAAGGGAAGGTGTTAACACTTTTTTTATTCGTAGTTATCTACGGGCTCTTAATCGCTAGCTCACTTTTTTGAAAATGCTTTGTGTTTGTGTGTTTTGAAAATATTTTAAAAAATGCCTAAGTGCGGTAAACTTTGTAATGATTCTCGTATCGTTAAGAATGCATACAAAGTGTTTGTTTTGAAAATATTTCAAAAAGTGTATTGTGTGAAAAATGTCTTTTGTTCTTTTCCCCTTTCCTTTAGATAGTGCTATCCTTACCACCGGTTAGTAGGAATCCCTATTGTTGGATGTTTGAGGGATAGGCATTGGTCATAGTACAGTCATAAATGTAACTTGTAGGGACGCTTTAACAATTTCGTAAGGGGCTAGATAATTTATTGAAAGGCAACGTTGAAGGTTCATCGAGGGACTATGATATTTTATTCAGAGGGAATTTGCTAAAGCGTCCCCACTTTCAAGGGACGTGATTGCTTTTACTCCAAAGGCAACAAGGGAGGTTACCCTAGAGGTGCGAGTGTGAAAAGGTGATTCAATTCAATTATATTTATCTTGGATTACGGTTTTCTAGCGTTTGATTATTATCTTGCCATACAATCCTATTTAGCTAACAGTTATATATACATACAAAAAATATAGGCGCAAGAAAATAAAATGCGGGAAAGTAAAGACCTACGACTATTGCATGGCTTTGGAATATTTACAATATTTACAACTTTGCGGGAATTTAAATGCTAAACTATTACAAGAAAACATATGCGACCTATACAGTTGTTTCTAATAAAATAAATAGAAAAAGTAAATACAAAATATTTGCAAAATTATTTTTAAAAATATTAAAATCTACAAGATTAGAAATTAATTTTTTTGTGCATTTTTAGTTTGATTTGAATTATTAAATAAATAGACTTTAAACCTAAATTAAATATTTAATTAATTATAAAAGAAACCTATATCTAATTAATTAATTGAGAAAAATATTGTCTAGAAATTAAATTAACCTATTAAAAGTCTAGTTCTGATTTTATTACATTTTTTTGTGATTTTATTGATTAAAGAAAATGATTAAAAAGAAAAATTAAATTAATTAGACAAAATAAAAAAAGAAAAATAGAAAAGGGTTAAAAAGTATTGAAAAGAAGAAAAGAAAGGTGCAGGTGCTGGGGTTGGAACCCACACCCTTCTATTTACAGTATCCATCCTTTTCCATCTGAACCATGAGTGCTTGGTGTTTGAAAAATAGGATTTTATCATTATATGATAAACCTTCAAAGATTGGAAAATAATGGTAAAAATATATCCTACATTGTTGTACCTCTGAAGATCATTAGTGGTGGTAGTATGCAATAAAACAAAATGAAAACAAAAAAATGAATTTGCAAGAAATTAAGAAAAAAGGCATAGCATTTATGCTTATTTCATGCTCTTTGGATCATTATAAATGATCCAAACTTACCCTATAATGCTCCTGGAAGTGAATAGAAAGGTTGGTTTGTTTTGATCATGGCTGCAACTAGAGTTTATAGCTTGCCCTAATTTTTGGAATTTGAGAAATTTTGGAGTGTTTTTTTGGGAGCATCTTTTTGTGTCCTTTGCACTTGATTATTGTATATATTTATAGAGGAATGAAATGGAACAAGAACAAGACAAGAATCGTGTACCATTATGTCACAATTCATTGCAAAAAAACACATTGAAATCTTTCCAAAATTGTTTTAAAGACATTCCAAACTTGATCATTCTTGTTCTCAACATGTTTTCACGATTTTGGAATGTTTTCTATGTGTCTTGGGACTTTTGGAAGATGTCCAAATGAAGCCCACATGTCCTTTGGTACATCAACTCGTATTTATTTGATTTATTTTGAATTAATTTGAATTAATTTGAATAAAATCAAAATAAATAAAATAAAAAATAAAAGTAATGTATAAATGTACTTATAGGTCCTCTAACATGTTATAAACATGTTTAAACCTCAAAAGTTAGGCCCATTAGTCTAGAATTTCAAGTTTGCTCACTTTGCGTTTCATGCATTTTACCAAAATTTCTCAGCTTGCGATGGTCATAACTCTCTCAATTTTCATCTTTTGAAGGTGATCTTAGAATTTTTGAAAAGCTCGAGGTGTCTTCTCCAATTTATTTTTTGATAAGTTTTGCATTTGGAGACTTTATCTTGATGTAAGTTGCCTTGACAAAAAGTGTCTTTTTGTTGACTTTTGAGATGACCTATAATGTATGGGCTCATATCTCTCAAATGAAGCACTTTTTGGACTTGAGCATACATATACAAAGTTGTAGAGAATTGAATTTCCTTCAAAATGGGATTTTGCTAGGCAAAAGTTGATGAAGCATGTGAAAGTTATGCTTGGGCTAAGTTCAGTTGACTTCTCCTAAGAAAACCCTAATTTGGTAACTTTTTACTTTTGATGATTTGAGGGCTTTCCTTGAGGAATCATGGTCAACCCTTGATCAACTAATTAAAATCACTTCAAAATGTTTATGTTAATAAAAAATATTGAATTTTGATTGTATGTTGACCATAGTTGACTTTTTACCCAATACAGTTAATTTTCAGTTATCTGAGCCATTGACTGAGCAAACTTGTGATGAAAGGCTTGAAACTTGACATGAACATTTTTGAAGGCATATGGAGAACCATGGAAGACACTTGAGACCTTTTCAACCCAAAATTCCTTTAAAAACACAAAACCCTAGTTATGGACCCATTGCTTAGGATGAGAATTTGTCTGATCAATTCTTGAGCATCTTTGGGCATTTGAGAACCCTAGAAGAATGTCTTGAAGAAAATGGGAGGGTAAATTTTGGGGTACAACAACTTTGATTTCCAAATTTCAATATAAATAGGTTTTGTTACGAGAGTAAGAAACAAACAAAGGCTAAAATCAATAATCATGAGAGTGAGTTTTTAACCGCATTGTGGTCATCAAACATTGGTTTTAAATAAAGTGAGAGATGTTTACGATTAATTAGAATCTATTTGTTTTCAAAAAGTATTTTTAAATGTTGAATGAAACAACGAGAGTGATCATTTAAGTTTAATAATATATTCTGAATCAACAATCACGAGAGTGTGAGATAAAGGTTTTTAAACTGATAGTTTCTACTGAACAATGTTTTGAATATTCAAAGTTATGCCAATGATTTACTAAATCCCAAAGTCAGATGTATTACATATTGGCGTCGCATTATTAAATATTTCAATTGAGTCTAACGTTATTTTTCGTCTACCCCAAAAACTAAGATTTATTAGCCTAGCTTTACACGGTAGATTTAGACAGCAGTAATTTGATTACCACTCCCCGTGGGTTCAATATCTTTTAAAACTACGAAATTAAATTTTGGACTTGTAGTTAATACACCCGATAGACTCTTAGAGTCACGCAATCAGGAACATATGTTAAAGAATATTCAGTTAATGCTTGCACCCATTTCCCAATTTGACTGTGTAAGATAGATTTAGATAGCATATGCTTAATGAAATCAAAATGAGAACAAATAGAAACTTCAACTGGTTTTATATAATGCTTGAGTTTAGTACATGAAAAATATAAACATAAACACAATTTTTAAATTGCATTATATCTACTTTCAGCGTCATTTAACACTCGACTGAGGTAATAAATGGCTCTTTCAACTCCATTCTCATCTTCCTGGGTTAGCATACTTCCCAGTGTCGACTCTGACGCTGCAATGTAAAGTTTCATGCCTTTGTTTCTGTTTGTGGGTGCCAACATTGGAGGCTTCACCCAGTAGTCTTTTAATCGGCGAATGCCTCTTGGTGTTCTCTTTCCCACATGAACTCATAGTGTTTTCTTAGTTTTAACAAAGAAGATAACTCGAAAGTCTTCCCACTCATGTTTGATATGAATCGTCTCAAGAAATGTATCTTTCCCAACAACGATTGGAGCTCTTTCTTCGTCATTGGCGCTTTTGTACTAAAAATCGCCTTGGTTTTGTTCTGGTTAATCTCTACACCCTTCTTGTGTACTACAAAACCTAGAAAGTCTCCTACACGAACACCAAAAGCACATTTTAATGGATTCATTTTTAATCCATTTTCCCTCATTCTAGTAAAAGACTGTCGAAGGTGGTCTAAGTGACCAGCTCCTGAGGGAAATTTGACTACAATGTCATCAATGTACACCTGCATGAAGGTGTCTATGAAATCATGAAATATTGAGTTCATTTCTCTTTGATAAGTATCCCTAGCGTTTTTAAAACCAAAAGGCATGACTACCCATTCGTATGTACCTAGTGCCCCTGGGCATCGAAAGAGAGTTTTGTGGGTGTCCTCTTCAGCGATAAAAATTTGATTATAGCCTGAATATCCATCCAAAAGACTTAAATATTCATATCCTACGGATGAATCGACCAGCATTTCTGCCATAAGCATTGGATATTCTTCCTTTGGAGTGGCTTTATTTAAATCCCTAAAATCTATGCAAATTCTTAAAGCTCCATTATTTTTTACCACAAGGACTATATTAGCTAACCATTCAATGTACACGGTTGCCCTGATGAATTTGCTCTTTAACAAGTGTTTGATCTCTACTTTGATTTTGGATAGCACTTCTGGCGTGAACCTTCTTGGCATTTGTTTGACTGGTTGCTTGCCTGGATTTACATGTAGTTTAATTTCCACCATCTCCCTGCTCAAACCAGGAATCTCGTTGTAATCCCATGCAAAAAAATATTTGAATTATTTAACCAATTCAATTACTTAATCTTTCATCTTATTGTCGATCTTAGTATTGATGTATGTAATTATCCTAATCGCACCATCACTCAAGTCGACTTCTTCCAATGGATCTTGTACTTGTATCTTCAAAATATGATCTCTTGGGTCTTTTCCGAACCCTAAAGGCTCTTCTTCATATGTGTAATCAAGCCTCTGGATTTCTGAAGTTGTTGTTATGCTTGGTTCTCCAAGCTTTTCCACATTAATGGCTTCAAGCGCCATTTTTACAATATTTCCAGCCTCTAAGGCCGAATTTATCCTGCTTTCGGCTATGTAGGCCGAAATCCTTGCCAAAGCATTTGACTCAAACATCATTATGAGTTTTTTCTTCCCTCCATGTGGGTTCAAACTCCCGTTCTATAGTTAGATATGCATCCAACTTTTCTTGGTCCCAAATGAAACCATGAGTGGGGTGTAGGGTTAGAAACTTGATCACATCGGGATATGACTTGAACACCGCATCTTCAGGGTCACACGGAGGTATGGTCGCTAAGGCTTTATCAAAATTCTTCTTGTTGACCATACCAACATCAGCAGTAAAGTAGTTATGATCTGCCTCAATGTTCTCCACAATCCCATCTTGGCGCCATATGGATAAACACTTATGTAGATTTGACGGCTAAAGCCATGTATCCACTCACGTCCTAGTAACAAATTATAGTTCACTTTGGACACAATCACCATAAACAATGTTGGCCTCGAATTCGAGCCAATTGATAAATTTACTTGAATCACACCCAGTATGTGACTTGTTTTTACTTCATAGTTCGACAAAACCTTATTATGTGGTCTAAGGTCAGTGTCGAACTTAGTAATCCTTTTTAGCAATGATTGTGGCATCAAGTTCACAGCAGCGCCACCATCAACAAACACTTTGTTCACAGGGAAACCATCAACTTTAGCCCTTATAAACAAAGGCTTGAGATGGTACATCATATCAGTCGTAGGCTTCTCAAACATCGCGTGTTGTTCTTCGACCATAGTCTCATCTTCGTCCCCAGATGCCTCTGATGTGAAACCATACTCATTAGGAAGGAATGACACAATATTACAATGTATAATCAAAACATCATCTGAATTATCTTCAAAGTCGTTAGATAGTTCATCGTCCATGTTGTCATCAGCAGGATTTTCAACTTTTGCTGGCGACACACACACAACTGACATTGATAACCTCTCTTTTGCTGATCGATGGTGCACTTCCTTCTAGAAGCTCTCATCCTTTGATGGAGCAACTTTTATTGTCGCTTCTCTTGCAGCTTTCTTGTTTCTCTGGAACCTTCTCCAATGAGTCTTTGTCATAGGATTTTTCCCTTTGTATGTGAGGGGAACGTGATACCTCTTTGACGTGATCCCAACTTCAGCAAATTTGGAAGAACTAGATCCCTTCTCCATCATTTCCAATTTATGGCTCGAACCTAAACCCTTTTTTACCACCTTATAATTTTGCCCCCCCCCCCATTGGATATAAAGGACGAACCCAGTTGTTGTTAGGAACATCAGTTGGTGATACAAAAGTCCTTTGATACGGAAAACTAGGCTTTCCTTGAGGCACTTGGACATTGTATGCCCCCTTCACATGGTCGAACACCACCTTTGGATTATTCTCTTGAGGGCGCTTTGCATGGTCGAACACCACCTTTGGATTCTTCTCTCAAGGACGCTTCTTCTTCAATGCCTCAATTTTCTTCGCATCATTTTCATCATAGACTATGTTGTAATTTGGGTATAACATAGACCTGGAATTACCCAACTTGCACCTATTCAAAAAATCCACCAACTCCTCTTCAGGTTTGGGAAAAACAACTTTCATTAACTCAGCAACTGCTTCTTCAGATAATTCTTCATGTTTAGTTTCATAGTCCATTTTCTCCTTGTCGTATTGGTTGACTTCAGGCTCTTCGATAACATCGACCACCACCACTTCTTGTGGCTTAGACAAAGTTCCATTACCACTTTTGAGACCCTTAGTAGTCTCGACTATTACAACTATCATTAGATCAGCGGCCACTGGTTATTCATTCTCAAGACCATCAGTAGTCTCAATTGCCAATGTTGCTAGTGAAGTAATAATGTCTGCCTCTTCGCCTTTAAGACCATCATTATCCTCGATCATCATTACTTCCCACAGTTAGATAAAGTGCGCATCAGCAACATGCAGAGGGTCTGAATCGACCTTCATGGAGCTTTTTGGTTTCTCAACAAATTTCAATCGACCATATTTCAGAGCTTTCTGAAACAAATCCTTGAAAAGAAAACATTGAGAAGTGTTATGACCCAAAATATTATGATACTTGCAAAAACCTATTTTTTGTTTCTGTTCTAATGGTGGATTTTTACTTCCAGGAGGCACTATAATTTAACCATGTGAAACTAAAACATCAAATATTTCATCACATTTTGACACATCAAAAGTATGTTTTAGTACTAGACGTATCATTTTTGTTCTTTGATTGTCTTTCCTTTTGATGGTCTTATAGGTTTACATGCATACGCAGGTCCGGCTTTCAATTCAGCCACACTAACCTCTCCTTCTTCCATGTATTCATCTTCAAACTCTGTTTAATAATCTTCTGTATCTACATAGGCAATTCTTCCTTTTCTATGGTCCTTTGACACTCTAACTTTCTCTGTTTTCAAACGTTCGACATATCGAACTTTGTCAGCTAGTTGGAACATATCTTTAATAGATTGAGGATCAAACTTTTTCGTAACAGAATAATCTAAACCCCCAGTGGCCATTTCGTCCAGTTCATGTTTAGAAAATCTAGTAAAGCATCTAGAATTTGGGACCTTAAACCTATTTAGATAATCTTCCATTGACTCAGACGACCTCCTCTTTACTGAGTGTTGTACCCCAAAATTTGCCCTCCCATATTCTTCAAGAAATTGCCAAGTCAAGCTTCAAAATTCCCCAAGGGTTGCACAGTGCAAGGGTATCCTAAACAGTCAAAATTAGGGTTTTTGTTCTGATCAAGAAAATGAAGTTTTCAAGGGCCCAATCATATCTCACATGCCTATAAATATGGTCAAGCATCCTCATACCAAGTTTCAAGACCTTCAGCATAAAATTGCACATTCAAAACCCTAATTGCACTACAGTCAACTGTAGGGGCAAAATGGTCATTTGGCAGTCAAAAGTTCAAATTTTTGGTCAACATCTCATTTTGAAGCCACAAACATCATTTGATCAATGCTTGATCATGATTCTCAAAGCTTGGCTCAAAAATCATCAAGATGCAAAAGTTTCCTTATTTGGACAGTTGAAAAAGTCAACTGTAAATTGACCAGGGCATAACTTTCACATGGATTATCAGAAAAATTCCATCCAAAGCTCATTTTTAAGAGAAAGACATTTCCTACAACTCCTCTTCATACTTCAAGTCCAAGAAATGCTCTCACAAAAAGTTATCAATTTCAACATTATAGGTCATTTTCAAAAGTCAACAAAAAGGGACTTTAAGTCAAAGGCAATAACTTGAGATTGGTAAATCAAAATGACATGGGACCAAAGACATTGGTTAGAGGACTTAAAGACCTTTCCAAAATGTCCAAGAACATGAGCAAAGCTTAAAAATTGAGCAAGTTATGCCTTGTGGAAGTTGGGAAATTTTTGGATATTTTGAAAAGTCAACATTGATTCAAATGACCTAAAATTGCTAATGGGCCTATTTTCCTTCCACAATTCATCATCCAAGGCATGTGCACGACCACTTGGCCCAAAGGGAAGTTTTTCTTCATTATTTATTTATTTATTTGGATTTTTATTATTAATAATTCATTTAAATTAATTAAATACATGGAAAATACTAAACCTAATTTATCAAATCTTTTTGTACATGTAATAGGTTCAAAAATTCGTGCATAATCAAATATGGAAAGATTTGAAGAGAATTGGTCATGATTGGTACAAAATAGCATGGAAAATATTGGAAAAAGATCTTGAAAAAATCAAATCTCAAAAACCATGAATGCAAAGGATTTTGATCAAGTTTTTTGACCTAATTCATTCATACTTATACAAAGAAGCAAGACCTAATGCCATGGACCAAAAAGCTGCGCAGAAAACACCATTGGCAAACTTGAAAATTATCAAAAAAATCTCAAAACTGAAAACAGGGTTAGAGGTCGTTCCAAGCCACAAAACTCTTTCCATTGCATTCCTAGGACATCAAGCAACCTTCCTGGATCAAAATCATCAATCCTAACCCCTTGAATCATTGTACAGAAGTCAAGCTTTTTCCATTTTTTTTCATAATCGTATTTGATAATTTAAGCACATTCATTGCATTTTATTCATGGATTCTTATTAATTGACTAATTCTGAAGCTAACCCAATTGCTTAATTGCGTTTTTATGCACTATTGGAGAATCTGCCATTGTTGTTTTTTAGGGTTCTTAAGCTTTTGAATTAGGGGTTTTTGAATACAGCAAAATTGGAGAATCACGATGCCATGGTTGCAACCAGCATGCTTGGACGAAGAGATTAGATGCCTCGTGCTCAATTTATGAGCCACTACAAGCTATTCGTTATTTTCTGGAAAGGCACCTAAGGGAACGTTCGTAAAACCTTGGCCTATGTTCTTTATATTTCAGAAAAAAATAAACAAGGAGGACGATGACTCGGTGGCAGGCAATGGTTGGTTGATTCAAACTTCGCGCGAAAAGCGCCCCACTAACGTTGTTTTATTTTATATTTTTTCTTAGGTATATTATAATCAGAATGCGCGTTTGGCTTGGTTGGTTAGGCATATGTGTGGTAACGTTCAGGACCCGGGTTCGAGCCCCAGGTCCTCACCCCCTTTCATATTTTTCTTCAATAAATGCTTCTATGCAGTTTCAACATCAAAGTCCACCATACACCTTCAAAATCAAGTTGTTCACGTGGCCAATGGATTCAATCAAGGGTCATGATCTGGAGGGCACGGTGTACTATAGTCAACGCGCATACATGCTAACCAAAAAGTCTACCAGGCCAAGAGTAATTGGGCCTGAATCACTACAAAAAACCTCCCAATTTGGGGGCAGACCCCCCTGAGGTTTGCAATATTTTTCTAATTTTCATTCTTTTTTATTTTCAATTATTATCCTTTTATTAATTCTTGTAATTTAATTATTTTTCATAAAAACACAAAACCATAAAAAAATCAGAAAAGAGAAAAAATAATAAATATTTTTTATTTTAATATTTCTTGTAAATAAATTCATAAATTAACTAGTTTTAAATTAGGTTTTAATTTTAACTCTTTTAATAAAAATCTAAAAAATATAGAATTAGGGTTTATGATAATTTTTATTCCTTTTTATTTTTCTTCCATAATAATTAAATATTTACTATTATTTATTTTTGTAATTAAATTGCAATAAAATAATTAGGGTTAATTTTAGGATTAAAACTTTAATATGTTTTCTTAACAAATAAAAATTGTAGAATTAGGTTTAATTGCATTTAATTCTTTTTCCCATTAAAATCATAAAATACTAAAAAATACCAAAAACAATTTCTCTTCCTTTTTTTATTAATTTCATCATTTAATTCAATTTTGCAAAAAGGGTCCAACGCCCTCGTTCAATTCTTATTTAATTCGCATATCTATTTATTTTATTTCTTAATATTTATGTATCTCTCCCAAGGCCTTGTAATTAATTTCTCGCACTTTTAATTCTTTATTTTCTTTAATTCTTTACTTTTCTGTCAAATCGGGTTCAAGAAATTATGGCGATGTGGACCCGCGCCTTTTGTAATAGTTTTAGACTTTTATTTCCCGCAATTTCTAACTGTTAATCAAGGCATGAAAGAATGTATGGACAAAAATAAAAACAAACGCTAGATCACCAATAACATGACAAGATGAATACAAACGAAAACGACACACAAATCACACACCACCCCTAGGGTACGCCTCACTGTTGCCTTGCCCTTCGAAAGGTGATCGTCGAGTAGAGGATGTCTTAGTAAGTCCTCATGATCCGGGAACCTGGCATGAGGGTAGCTTCTAAGGTGTCTTCCCATTGCTCTGGTGATCACCATGTCCCGAACCTCGAATTGACCCGAACACCTCCAACGGTGGTGCTACCTACATCTCAATGGTGGGATGGCACTACTTTAAAGGACATCTACACAGACGAATTCCTTAGGGTAGGTAGACGACTCTAGATACTTGCTCTAAATTTCAAAACAAATCAAAAATACTTTTCACACCGACACCTTTTCAAAAAGCTTTCGAAAGCAATTTTTCAAACACTCTTGAGGACTGATACAAGAGTCGAACTGGAATTTTCAAAGAAACTTTTTAAAACCCACAGTTGAAAAGCAAACAAACCATTTTTGAAAACACAAATGAGAAAGTATCTAAGAGCCCATGGATAACCATGGATAGAAAGGGTGCTAACACCTTCCCTTTCTATAATCTACCTCCCGAACCGAGAGCAATCTCTTTAAGGAATTTTTCTGTGCTTTTGTCCTTTCCATTTGGAGAAAATAAAAGATGGTGGCGACTCTTGCTTCCGCGACATTTCGCGAACCAGCGTTAAACAGTCAGTTCCAGATCCACCGATCACAGAACTGGCGACTCTGCTGGGGATAAACTTAAAGTGAGGTGTACCTTAGGACTAAGATCACTGTGTTTTCAATCGCTTTCCTTGTTTGCTTTATTATTGTGGGTTGCTTGGGAGCTCTATAGATCCTAACCCGGATCTGGGGATACCTTCTTAGAAAGTAGCAACAAGGCTGTGAGGGAACTGTGCGGGGTATACCGACATGGTTGAAACAGTTTGCTACGTTGATTTGGCACTTTGGTGTGTACCGGTAACCCTTGAGTTCAGTCAAGGAGAGTACGGGGCCTCCGCGTGGTGTCGTGAAGCATCAACAGACCTTAGGAACCTTAATTGAACAATCTTGGCCTCTTTAGGGTAGTGAGATAACTGACTTTGGTGCAGTCCGAGGTTGGTTGATACTCGATACTACACTCAATTGAGGGTTTCTTTCCTGGAATATTTCGGTCGCCAGTTCAGTGGCTAAATTGAAACGATGAACAATGAAAGCAATCCCGTGATATTGGGACCCTTAGAACCCGGTTACTTCTAATAGGACAGGTTGAACCCACCAACTTCAAGAGGGTAATACCCAGACCCCATGCTGGCCTGAACCCTAAGGGTTTCTCTTGTGTGACTTGTGTGCCTTCGTACTTGACTACTTGCATGCCTGTTATCTGACACTTGAGTTTCTTGCAGGTTTTGTTTATAGTCCTTAATAGGGACTCATAACAGGGTATACTAAGTTTCTTGCAGGTTTGTTATAGTCCTTAATTGGGACTCATAACAAGGTTTACCGAGTTTCTTGCAGGGTTTGTTTTAGTCCTTAATTGGGACTCATGACAGGTTTTACCGAGTTTCTTGCAGGGTTTGTTTTAGTCCTTAATTGGGACTCATGACAGGTTTTACCGAGTTTCTTGCAGGTTTTGGTTTGCAGTCCTTAATTGGGATTCATAATAGGGTTACCTACATTACCCCACGCATCATGACATCATACCATTGCATACATCCTAACCCATTTCAAGGATCTCAAGGGCTTGTGATACAGGTCATGATGAATCAAACATCTAGCAAGGGGCAAAGAGGATTTATTTTCCTCTAGACAAAGTTGTCAGGGGCTATGACCCACTTGATATGGTGAGCCCTGGCTCTTGAAGAAGGTTCCCTTAACCAAGGTTGTTTGGAAAGCAAAACTAGACATGATGACTAAAGTCAGGGGCTATGACCCACTGGATATGGTGAGCCTTTGACCCTTGAAGAAGGACTCTCAACAATATGCAGTGCCTTCAATCAAGCTACCGGATCCCAGCTCTAACAATTCTCTTGTTTACCCCGCGAGATCCCTGAAAACATTGCATGCATGTCATACACATCATTACATAACAGGTATCTTTGTTGCAGGTCACTTACCCTTCTCGCTGTTTATTTCAGCCATGGCTTCCCAACAAGATAACCAGAACCTTCACCCTCAGGAGACTCAGTTCAAGGAGATCTTCCTAAGCCTATCCAAGGGGCAGGAAGAGTTGAGGACACTCCTCATCGGGAATCTGATCAGAAAGAGTCCTGAAGATGACAAGGACGAACAACTGAAACGTCTGCAAGCTGAGGTAGACACACTGAAAACCCAGATGCTGGGGCAAAGGGCCCTCATTCAAGGTTTAGCTCAGGAGCAAGGAGAGTTGAGGGCCATGATCAGTCAGCTTCCTCAAGGCATGAAGCAACCAGTCCGAGTCAGGGGCCAGGTCTTTGATCAGCTTCCAAGAGGACAAGAGTCTGGTATGGGGAAAAATAGACCTCTTCAAATTGCTACCACTTCACAGGTCCAACCACAACCTCGCCCGGAGCAAAGGGTTGATCAGAGTGAGCCAAACAAGCCCAGGAGGTAATTTACCCAGATCAACATGTCGCTGGATCAAGCACTACAACAAATGTTGGAGGCAGGGCTGATCACCTTAAGGGCTCCTCTCCGGAATCCAAACACTTCTACTCCTAAGTATCATCCCAACGATAGGTGTGCATACCATTCTGATAGCCCGGGGCATACTATGGACAACTGCTGGCCTCTCAAAAACAAGATTCAAGACATGATCGACGCTGGAGAGATTCAGTTTAAAGTACCCAAGACTCCCCACGTGATCACTGCTCCCTTGCCAAAACATGGCTAGGATTGAGAAATTTGTGTTCATTCGAATGTTCAAGTTGCAATTCTCTTTTCTTCAAACATTTACTCATGTTAAACATTGTTATTCCATTAATGCATCGCATATGTCTGTTCTGAAACAATATATTCGTCTTCACTAAATGCAAATTATTTTCATATTTTTTCTGATGTCAACTCTTGATCTAAAATTCTAAGCCTCCTGAGGGAGGATGACGAAAACGATACCATAATCTACAGTATGCTTTTGAACAGACCCCGCTGATGAGGTACAGGCATTATTTCAATCCCTAAACACTGGAGTTATAAGGATGATAATCCCTCGTCAACCCCTCTGAGCCAAAGAAGTAGGAGTTTTTCTTTTCGAAATTTAAAACCCTCAATCATAACCGGGGGCAGGGTAGTTCTCTCAGTTGATCCAAGTGCATAACGAATGGCACCAAAAAGATCCTTACAAAACAAAGAAAGACAGTGATGGTTCCGAATGATCAATAAAGAAAGGCAGTCATTATCTTTCAAAATAAAAAAAAAGACCCATTAAGTCAAAACCTATAAAAAAGGAGACTTACAAAACTGGGGCATCCCGCTGACTGTAATTCCAAAAAAGGAAACAGTTCAGGCAAAAAATAGGGATAATAAAATCAAAAAGAAAGAGGTCATACAAACCCTCAAACAACAATAACAAAAATGACTGCCTATTCAGAATAAATCATCAACATCTGAATCATCACCAGAAAATCAGAGCAAAGACTCAAATAAGGTCTAACGCATGATCAACTGAGTTTAGGTTTGGAGAACATCACGAAGAGCGGGAGGGTACAAATAAAATTTGAGCCTTTATCCTTTGTTGCTTAAACCGTGACCCAGGCCACGTTATAACCCTCAAAAGTCCTAGCTGAAGCATGGGTTAGTTCGAAAGCATACTGTTACGAAAGGTATCCTGACTCCTTAAGGCTTACGGTAAAATACGGAGTTGACATCACGTTTTACAAACAATCACTTGTTTTATGAAAAGAATGCATTTTCAAAATCTTCAAGACAGACATAGGCTTTGCATTTTTAACATAACTTTGTTTGCATATGACTTTTTGTTTGAACAGCATAGAAATTCGCACGACGAATATCTGGTGAACAAAGGTCTTCTCAACAAAAGAGTCACCTCAAGTGGAAAGAACACTTCCAATCAAGGGGCACGACATGGTCATGGTCCATCATCTGGGGCAGTCCAATCAAGATTCGGAGAATCTCTCAAAGGCCAAATAGCCTGGGGCAAATCTCTGCCTGAGTCACTTGGGGCACTCCAGCAACGAATCTTGCCTGATCAAACACCTTCTGATGGCATGGAAAAACACTTCTAACAGGGGCAACTCCCTACATTCTGAGAACATGGACATAGTCGAAAAGATACTACGCAAAATCAAAGACCCGCTAGGTTGACACACCTAGGCAAAAATAAGGGCTTCCCGGCGAACCAAAAGGGTTCGGGCAAAAATAAGGGATGAAAATGGAAAATATGTACACCCGGCAAGTCGAAAACCTGAAAAGGAGGCTTGGGCAAAAATGGGTATCCCGGTGGACTGAAAACCCGAAAGGGCGGTCCAGGCAAAAGTTAGGGATCAAAGCGTACGACTATGTCCTACCATCTTGTCACCTGCCAACCAGAAGAAGGTTTGTCCATCAACCACTATCAGCGCCTCACAGGTCTTCCTCTCCCACCTCAGAAACAGGGGCAATAAAGAGTTGTCTGAGCAGTCCAATTGTTCTGTCCTCCAAAGGCATCAAGGTAGGTTCGACTGAAGAACATAACCAGTATACCTTAATTCCCCAGAGAGTGAACCAGCAAGTCAGTATACTCTTCTCAAGCTATACTATCAAATCTTAAGGAAGTTGAGTATCCTCCAGGAGATATCAACATTCCCCAGCAGCATATATTCTTAACAAGCATCCCCGACAGTCTTGGTCTAAAGATTGTTCCCCGGAGGCATGTCAAACATTCAATGAAATCACTTCCCCGGACAGTTCAAAACTTCCCCAAGAGAGTCCAATCCAGTTTCCCCAGGAAAGTTGGACTCCATCTCCCCAAGCAGTAAGCTTATCCCCAGTAGATTCTGGAAGCTTATCCCTCGCAGAGCACGAACGCGTCGTCCGACTTTATTCAAAGAGTTATTTCCTTAACAGGATATAACTGGGTTATCCTCAGCCAAAAGCCATGGAAAGATCGTCGTCGACAGAATCTTCTTATCCCCAGCGAAGTCTATCAGCACTCCCAATACAGCAAAGAGTATCCCCAGCAAGTTGTTATCAACAATTCAGCAAAGTATCTCTCTCCCCACAGAGTATTGCTTCCCAGCAAGATCATTAGGGTACCTCTCCCCCCGCAGAGTTATTCCATTCACCAAGTTTATTCCCCAACGGAGTTATCTTCTCCTATCGGTATTCTTGCAACTATCATCCCCAGCGGAAGCGAAATCTATTCTCCAACGTCATCCCAGGAGTGACTTCCCGGCACCCGTCAAGGATTTACTTTCCTAGACGAAAACATACATTCCTAAACATTCTCATACATCATTATAGCATGCATATACGCATCATATCTCACAAATCTCATGTATGTTGAGAACATCATCGCTTGATCTATATCATGCATTGCATATGACTGACCTTTACCTTTCAGGAAAGATTCAGTTAATTTCTCAATCATATTCCAAGACCTAGACCGGTTCAGTTGATCAACTCCAAAGATTTCTTATCCAGTCCAAGGCCTTCTCTAGTCCAGCTAAATCGACCCTAAACAGATTTTTCTGATGAAGACTCAGTAGAAGTTATCAAAGGTTTTTCTCAAACGCCCGCTTTTGAGATTATAATTTCCTATGGTTATCTCCCCAATGTTGCGGAGATGATAATTCCATTCCAAGTTTTTCTCAAACGTCCGCTTTTGAGATTGTAATCGCCTATGGTTCTCTCCCCAATGTTGCGGAGATGATAATTCCATCTCAGGTTTTTCTCAAACGTCCGCTTTTGAGATTATAATTTCCTATGGTCTCTCCCCAATGTTGCGGAGATGATAATTCCATCTCAGGTTTTTCTCAAACGTCCGCTTTTGAGATTATAATTTCCTATGGTTCTCTCCCCAATGTTGCGGAGACGATAATTCCATCTCAGGTTTTTCTCAAACGTCCGCTTTTGAGATTATAATTTCATATGGTTCTCTCCCCAATGCTGCGGAGACGATAATTCCAACCCAGGTTTTTCTCAAACGTCCGCTTTTGAGATTATAATTTCCTATGGTTCTCTCCCCGATCCTGCGGAGACGATAATTCCATTCCAGGTTTTTCTCAAACGTCCGCTTTTGAGATTATAATTCCCTATGGTTCTCTCCCCGATCCTGCGGAGACGATAATTCCATTCCAGGTTTTTCTCAAACGTCCGCTTTTGAGATTATAATTTCCTATGGTTCTCTCCCCGATCCTGCGGAGACGATAATTCCATTCCAGGTTTTTCTCAAACGTCCGCTTTTGAGATTATAATTTCCTACGGTTCTCTCCCCAATCCTGCAGAGATGGTAATTCCCACCAAGATTTCGCTCAATGTTTGCTGTTGAAGTGAAGTTATCCAAGGTTCTCTCACCGTTCCTATTGAGGTAGTAACCACCCCTGGTTCATTCATCATCTTTTGAAGCTCCAGATCCAGCTCCTGTAACCAGTCAGGACACATCTATACCAAGCATCTGAAAACCAGCTCCTGCAACATGACAGGTACTCATTTTTTCTTTTGCAGGTATGCAGGTTCTCGCTAAGGAATCTCTTACGCGATCAACATCCAGATGGCATCTATAAGCCCATCATCCTATTCATCAATCTCTAAATGGCATCTGTAAGCCCATTCCCATCATCACACTACTATTATGTGAGCGCAAATTTCTGGGCACTCTAGTGTTCAATCATCTTCTACCCTCGGATTACGAAAGGCACGTCAGCCAATCTGCATCCTCAGGTCTAAGAAGATTGAACAGGGGCAACTGTTGTACCCCAAAATTTTCCCTCCCATATTCTTCAAGAAATTGCCAAGTCAAGCTTCAAAATTCCCCAAGGGTTGCACAGTGCAAGGGTATCCTAAACAGTCAAAATTAGGGTTTTTGTTCTGATCAAGAAAATGAAGTTTTCAAGGGCCCAATCATATCTCACATGCCTATAAATATGGTCAAGCATCCTCATACCAAGTTTCAAGACCTTCAGCACAAAATTGCACATTCAAAACCCTAATTGCACTACAGTCAACTGTAGGGGCAAAATGGTCATTTGGCAGTCAAAAGTTCAAATTTTTGGTCAACATCTCATTTTGAAGCCACAAACATCATTTGATCAATGCTTGATCATGATTCTCAAAGCTTGGCTCAAAAATCATCAAGATACAAAAGTTTCCTTATTTGGACAGTTGAAAAAGTCAACTGTAAATTGACCAGGGCATAACTTTCACATGGATTATCAGAAAAATTCCATCCAAAGCTCATTTTGAAGAGAAAGACATTTCCTACAACTCCTCTTCATACTTCAAGTCCAATAAATGCTCTCACAAAAAGTTATCAATTTCAACATTATAGGTCATTTTCAAAAGTCAACAAAAAGGGACTTTAAGTCAAAGGCCATAACTTGAGATTGGTAAATCAAAATGACATGGGACCAAAGACATTGGTTAGAGGACTCAAAGACCTTTCCAAAATGTCCAAGAACATGAGCAAAGCTTAAAAATTGAGCAAGTTATGCCTTGTGGAAGTTGGGAAATTTTTGGATATTTTGAAAAGTCAACATTGATTCAAATGACCTAAAATTGCTAATGGGCCTATTTTCCTTCCACAATTCATCATCCAAGGCATGTGCACGACCACTTGGCCCAAAGGGAAGTTTTTCTTCATTATTTATTTATTTATTTGGATTTTTATTATTAATAATTCATTTAAATTAATTAAATACATGGAAAATACTAAACCTAATTTATCAAATCTTTTTGTACATGTAATAGGTTCAAAAATTCGTGCATAATCAAATATGGAAAGATTTGAAGAGAATTGGTCATGATTGGTACAAAATAGCATGGAAAATATTGGAAAAAGATCTTGAAAAAATCAAATCTCAAAAACCATGAATGCAAAGGATTTTGATCAAGTTTTTTGACCTAATTCATTCATACTTATACAAAGAAGCAAGACCTAATGCCATGGACCAAAAAGCTGCGCAGAAAACACCATTGGCAAACTTGAAAATTATCAAAAAATCTCAAAACTGAAAACAGGGTTAGAGGTCGTTCCAAGCCACAAAACTCTTTCCATTGCATTCCTAGGACATCAAGCAACCTTCCTGGATCAAAATCATCAATCCTAACCCCTTGAATCATTGTACAGAAGTCAAGCTTTTTCCATTTTTTTTTCATAATCGTATTTGATAATTTAAGCACATTCATTGCATTTTATTCATGGATTCTTATTAATTGACTAATTCTGAAGCTAACCCAATTGCTTAATTGCGTTTTTATGCACTATTGGAGAATCTGCCATTGTTGTTTTTTAAGGTTCTTAAGCTTTTGAATTAGGGGTTTTTGAATACAGCAAAATTGGAGAATCACGATGCCATGGTTGCAACCAGCATGCTTGGACGAAGAGATTAGATGCCTCGCGCTCAATTTATGAGCCACTACAAGCTATTCGTTATTTTCTGGAAAGGCACCTAAGGGAACGTTCGTAAAACCGTGGCCTATGTTCTTTATATTTTAGAAAAAAATAAACAAGGAGGACGATGACTCGGTGGCAGGCAATGGTTGGTTGATTCAAACTTCGCGCGAAAAGCGCCCCACTAACGTTGTTTTATTTTATATTTTTTCTTAGGTATATTATAATCAGAACGCGCGTTTGGCTTGGTTGGTTAGGCATATGTGTGGTAACGTTCAGGACCTGGGTTCGAGCCCCAGGTCCTCACCCCCTTTCATATTTTTCTTCAATAAATGCTTCTATGCAGTTTCAACATCAAAGTCCACCATACACCTTCAAAATCAAGCTGTTCACGTGGCCAATGGATTCAATCAAGGGTCATGATCTGGAGGGCACGGTGTACTATAGTCAACGCGCATACATGCTAACCAAAAAGTCTACCAGGCCAAGAGTAATTGGGCCTGAATCACTACAAAAAACCTCCCAATTTGGGGGCAGACCCCCCTGAGGTTTGCAATATTTTTCTAATTTTCATTCTTTTTTATTTTCAATTATTATCCTTTTATTAATTCTTGTAATTTAATTATTTTTCATAAAAACACAAAACCATAAAAAAATCAGAAAAGAGAAAAAATAATAAATATTTTTTATTTTAATATTTCTTGTAAATAAATTCATAAATTAACTAGTTTTAAATTAGGTTTTAATTTTAACTCTTTTAATAAAAATCTAAAAAATATAGAATTAGGGTTTATGATAATTTTTATTCCTTTTTATTTTTCTTCCATAATAATTAAATATTTACTATTATTTATTTTTGTAATTAAATTGCAATAAAATAATTAGGGTTAATTTTAGGATTAAAACTTTAATATGTTTTCTTAACAAATAAAAATTGTAGAATTAGGTTTAATTGCATTTAATTCTTTTTCCCATTAAAATCATAAAATACTAAAAAATACCAAAAACAATTTCTCTTCCTTTTTTTATTAATTTCATCATTTAATTCAATTTTGCAAAAAGGGTCCAACGCCCTCGTTTAATTCTTATTTAATTCGCATATCTATTTATTTTATTTCTTAATATTTATGTATCTCTCCCAAGGCCTTGTAATTAATTTCTCGCACTTTTAATTCTTTATTTTCTTTAATTCTTTACTTTTATGTCAAATCGGGTTCAAGAAATTTTGGCGATGTGGACCCGTGCCTTTTGTAATAGTTTTAGACTTTTATTTCCCGCAATTTCTAACTGTTAATCAAGGCATGAAAGAATGTATGGACAAAAATAAAAACAAACGCTAGATCACCAATAACATGACAAGATGAATACAAACGAAAACGACACACAAATCACACACCACCCCTAGGGTACGCCTCACTGTTGCCTTGCCCTTCGAAAGGTGATCGTCGAGTAGAGGATGTCTTAGTAAGTCCTCATGATCCGGGAACCTGGCATGAGGGTAGCTTCTAAGGTGTCTTCCCATTGCTCTGGTGATCACCATGTCCTGAACCTCGAATTGACCCGAACACCTCCAACGGTGGTGCTACCTACATCTCAATGGTGGGATGACACTACTTTAAAGGACATCTACACAGACGAATTCCTTAGGGTAGGTAGACGACTCTAGATACTTGCTCTAAATTTCAAAACAAATCAAAAATACTTTTCACACCGACACCTTTTCAAAAAGCTTTCGAAAGCAATTTTTCAAACACTCTTGAGGACTGATACAAGAGTCAAACTGGAATTTTCAAAGAAACTTTTTAAAACCCACAGTTGAAAAGCAAACAAACAATTTTTGAAAACACAAATGAGCAAGTATCTAAGAGCCCATGGATAACCATGGATAGAAAGGGTGCTAACACCTTCCCTTTCTATAATCTACCTCCCGAACCGAGATCAATCTCTTTAAGGAATTTTTCTGTGCTTTTGCCCTTTCCATTTGGAGAAAATAAAAGACGGTGGCGACTCTTGCTTCCGCGACATTTCGCGAACCAGCGTTAAACAGTCAGTTCCAGATCCACCGATCACACTGAGGATAACTCTTTCAAACTTATCTTAGGCTGACCAACATAAAATTGCTCCCAAGTACATATGGAGTTTGGAGTCAACGTCGTAAACCAAGTAAAAGCATTTTTTGTCAATGCATTAGGGAAATATCTTAGTTTTAAACCCTCATCGTTGGAGATATAGCCAACTTCTATTTTGTACCTAGCAATGTGTTTTATGATCGACTCATTGGCATCACCAGCAAAGTTGGTAAATTTAGGTACCTTACATCCCATAGGTAATTCTACCTGTCGAATGTAATCAGGCAAGGGTGAAGATTTATTGGGCCTATGAAGGCCAACATTTACTCCAGATTGAGTCAATAGTTCTACTACCATATTCATTATGTTGTTACACCCAACGGTGGCATTTCTTAGCACTCGATCAACATCTTGGTTTCTCCTAACTATGATTGGCCTAGGTTCGTATTGTTTAACGAATTCTTCCTCTTCATAAGTGGGTGCTTCCACTCTTCGAGGTCTAAAAGGACGCTCACTCCCCCCCCCCCCCCCCTCCAATCCTTCAAAAACTCTTAACGGCCTATGGCGCGCCTGAGTCAGTTTGACCCCTAATGAGTCAATCAATCTACCTATTTGATCAACTACATGATTGAGGGAAACTCCCATTTGTTGAGTTAAAACGGTCACTAACTCTAAATTACTCCCATATATATGTTGACTTAAAGCCATAACAGAAGTAGTATTCAAAGATGGTGTCGACTGTAGGACATAACTAACACCAACCAGTTGAATACTTAGAACATAACTGCCTTGATTTCCAGTGGCCATTATGTTTTCTGTATATGTGGTCGGATTTGACTGTAACCCAAACATCATATAATAAGGCATACCATACTGGTAAGGGACATATAATTACCCTGGACCCCCTGGAAAAAGTGGTCGATTTGGGTCAAATGGAGAAATCCCATGCCTAGGTTCTGTCATTGTGACTGTTGTCCCTGAACCATAACCAACATTCGATCTTACGGGAGGTAAAACTGTCGCACTTTGAGTTATGGTATTTACTTGTATGACATCCATATTTTGTGTAGAAATTTATGTGTGTGCGGTGTTTGTGTGAGAGTACGACATTTTAGACTTGGAAAAAAGTTTACCACTCCTCATATTCATACACACACTAACTATAAGACACTCTGCAAAACTACACACAAAAATACGAAATTATTAGCACTGTCCCACCGGGTGTGCCAATTTGTTTACCTCTGGATTTGGTAAACAATGCTGGTCTCTTAATAGAAAGTTTACTGGCGAGATCGACCAGGGAATCTCAGTATAATGCCTCAGTTCTTAAGTGTTTTCAAAAGGATTTGTTCGACTAAGGAGAAGCGGACCTAAAAGCAATAACGCAGGAAACGTAAAATAAAATAAAATAAAGACATTTAAGCTGTAAAATTAGATGACATAACATCAAAAAAATTAAAAATAGATTGATTCAAACATACATCTCTCGTGCTTGACTCATTTCGCTCGCTCGCTTGGGTACTTTGAGTGACTAGCATGTAGGAATGTGAAAGTTTGAACCTCTTACACTATGCACTAAGTGCTTTATTTAAAATAAATGAAAATTACTACTTTCTTGGCGGGCTTTGCTTCCTTAAGAGCCATGTGTCCCTTGTAACTTCCCTTCACGAACCCATATTCTCCATTCTTGCTATCGAACCCATGTTCTCTATTGTAACTTCTCTTCATGAACCCACGTTCTCCATTCTTGCTATCGAACCCATGTTCTCTATTCATAATACTTTTCTTCATTAGTTATTCCCTCTTTTGGGATTTTTAACACTCTTAGGCCCAATCCATTCCTCATGAGGCCTCTCTTCTAGGCGATCGCTTCTACAAGCCCGAATTTCCCTTTTATGAAATCTCCTCCGGTCGACGGCTTCTGTGGTGGACTTCCTATAATCAAAACATCTTCAAAGAGCCTTTTTTTATTTTGGTTGGATTTTTACCCCTTTGTAAAAATCCTAGCCAACAGAGGCACACTTTATTTCTGAATCCCAGTACACAACCTGGCTCTCAAATGTAGTTCTTGTAAACAAATCTAATGGAAAATGGCGCATGTGTATTGTTTATACCAACCTCAATCGGGCTTGCCCAAAAGACACTTATTTCCTCCCCAATATTGACAAATTGGTCGACAGCTCGGCCGATTTCAAATTATTATCTTTTATGGATGCATATTCTGGATACAACCAGATCCCAATGGGAAAACGGATACAAAATATACCGCTTTCATGACTGAGTCGGACAACTATTATGATAACGTAATGCCTTTTGGCCTGAAAAACACAGGCGCCACATATCAGTGCATGATGAAAAATGTCTTCTGCAACAAAATAGGTGACATGCTTGAAGTCTACATAGACCACGCCTTCCACTTGAAGAAATTTTTCGAGTAGGCCAGAAAATGTCGGATGCGATTTAACCGAGAAAAATGCACCTTTGGCGCATGGGCAGGAAAATTCCTTAGATTCTACCTCATAGAACGAGGGATTGAGGAAAACCCCTACAAATGTCGAGCATTTTTTCAGTCTCAAATGCCCACTTCAAAAAATTCCATTCAAATCCTGAATGACATGCTCACTTCTCTCTCCTAATTCATGGTAAAATCCACCCAACACGCGCTCCCCCTCTTCAAACTCTTTCGCAAGGAAACTAACTTTGAATGGACGGTCGAATGCGAGCAAGCTCTCACCCATTTTAAGAAAGAACTATCTCAACCTCCTATCCTTTCTCGGCCAAAGAAGAATGAGATCCTCTATCTCTATCGGATTGTCACCCCCAAGGCAATAAGTGTAGCACTTATCAGAGAAACCCTAGAAGAACAGAGGCCTATCTATATTACGAGCAGGTCCCCGAAGTAAGATATCAAAAAATTGAAAAGGTGGCCCTAGCCCTCATCAATTCAACGAGGAGACTCGGGCAATATTTCTTAGTGCATACCATAGTCGACTGAACAGATCAACCAATAAAGCAGCTGCTCGGTAGGCCTGACATGGCGGGCAGCATGTTGAAATGGTCGTTAGAACTCTCTGAGTTCAACATCCAGTAGGAAGGCAGGAAATCCCTCAAAGCTCAAGCGCTGGCTGACTGTGTGGCCAAAATGACCTCGCCCACACCCTAGTACGGGGCACACCGATGGATAATTTTCATCGACAACACCTCCATTTCGACATGAAGGGACGTGGATAGTGTATTGGAAAATAAAGAAAGAACCCTAATTGAGGTATCCCTTGCATTATCCTTCCCGGCCTCAAACAACCAGGCCAAATACGAGGCATTCCTATCAGGTTTATGTCTAGCTAAAGACCTGGGTGCCGAGGAGGTGAAAATCTTCACCGACTCTCAGCTCATTGCATCCCAAGTACGGGGAGAATATCAGGTGAAAAATGATCACCTCGCTGAGTATTGGACCCTAGTCCAAGAGTGAAAAAATAAATTCAAATGTAAGGACGTACAACATGTTCCCCGCGAACATAATTCCCGAGCTGACATCTTGTCCAAACTAGCAAGCACAAAGAGGAAAGGGAGGAACAAGTCGGTGATCCAAGAAATTCTTCCTCGACTAAGCACCCAAAGACCCCCCTCGACTTTGGGAGTATTTGTCATAGGAGACAACGACTGTTGGAGTCCGAGAAAAGAACAAGTAGTTGCATTATCATCGTGTAAAGCACAATATATAACTGCTTCTTTTTGTGCATGTCAATCAACATGGATGGTGAACTTGGTCAAAGAGATTATAGGGAATGATCACGGAGTAATTACCATGAAGATCGATAACATATCATTTATCGATCTAGTGAAGAATCGAATAGTGCAGGAACGAAGCAAGCACATCCAGATAGGTTCCATTATCTTCAAGAGCATGTAGCAAAAGGGAAGCTTAACTTGGAACACTGCATAATTGAGAGTCAAATTGCAGACATCATGACAAAGGGTGTGCAGGTCGAAGTGTTCAAGAAGTTAAGATCTAAGATGAATATAGATAGCTTAGACATAATGAATTAGGTGATGTGTTGAGATAATAATCCCTTGTGTTGAAGCAACATGTTGCTCGACAAATACAAGGGTGTGTCGAATTAACCTAGTGTATGTGTCGAGTTGTATTAGAAGTCGAAATGTCAAAGCAGATTGTTTGACACAAGATTCCGACTCAGACCAAAATAGGTATTTTGGGTTTTTTAGTTTTGGGTTTTGACTTAGGGAGGAAAGAAACCTAAAATTATAAATAGAGAAAGTAACCCCTATTTTGTAACACAATGAATAATATTGCAGTTTGCATAATAAAATGCAGAGATTTTACTTTGAAGAATTCACAAACTCATCTTTCTTTGTTCAAACCCTAACTTCTTCTTCTTCCCTAATTATCTTTTCTTTTATCCATTTTTAATTTATGGGCATAATCATCTTCCAATTAAGATTGGTTGAATCACTTGAGTGAAGAGTGAAGAACAAGAGATGAATTCAATCAATTAATTGAATCTTGTTCATCAAAATTGATCCAGAATTACTCAAATTTATAGGTTTGATTTTAACATGTAGAACTCAAACTACTTGTAAACAACCTTTCAATCATTCTACTTAAATCATAAATTATCAGAACAATCATGTTCCTCAAGCATTAAACCACTGCAAAATATTATTCCTAACCCTTTTCTCTTTTCAATTTCCATTATAGTTATTTATTTTGTTTTTTATTAAGTAAAAAAAAAAAACAATTCTCCTTATAATTGTTTCTTTTGTTTTTTATTAAGTAAAAAAATATTAATTTGAAGAAAAGTCATCAAACCCTTCCTTTTCCCATTATCTTTTCCATTCACGTTTTTCCCTTTCCCATATTCACCATCTGTATTTTCAATCTTATCTCTCGGTCTCTTCTTCTGCTCCATTATCTCAGTCAAAATTTCCATAATAACTGCGATATTGTAGTCTATAGGAGGTGAATTAGTTTTTAAGTTATGTTTTGTTTTTATTGGTAATCATGGGATTAAAGAAATGGTAGATTTTGGGGTTCCAGTGTTCCACTAAAAGGATGTAAACAAGAACAGAAAAAAATATTGTCTATGTTTTATTCCCTAACCCTTAAACTAAATGTTGACAAGTGAAGTTCTAGATATACTAATTTTTTCATGTGTTCAAATGAATATTTTGAATCATTTCAGTTTCTTTTGCTTTAAATTAAAATAGTTATCTTTATTGAAGTAAAATATTCGGTATAGTTCATTGATTTTTTTTTGTACCTTTATTCTTTCACTCATTGTACATTCTAATAAATTGTAGAATGTTTATAGGACACTATTTTATTTGTGCTTTTATGTTTTGATAGATTGTATTTTATTATAAAGTCAACTTGAACGGTTGGAATCTTTGCTTATGTGCAGTTCTTTGTGTTTGAATTTTTTAATTGATAAATTATTTTAAAAAAACTATCCTTCTCACAAGTATACTATGAACTCGATGTTAATACATGTTTGGAAATTAGGCAATGAGGGCTGCATTAATTGTTTTAATGAAAAATATGAAAATTATGGTGGTTTTAAATGCCACAGATTTCAACCATTTTTAGAAAAAATAGCAAACTTGTGTGGGTTTAAACCGACTATTTACAACAAAAAATGAAATTACTCACCATTAAAGAACCGTCATTTCAATTAATGTACATTATGGCGGTTCGTGTGGCAGTTAACGAGAAACCGTCATTTTTTACTTAGCGGCAACAAAATTTATGCTGCTTTCGAAAACGCCATTTCTGGAAATTATGCTGGTTGAAACCGCTATAAAAGCACTTTGCTAATCCCCCTAATTCTCCTGTTTTTTTTTTGTAGTTGTTGCTATGGAGAAGTAATATAAGAAGTATAAAGTTATTTTGGCAGCTTCATCCGTCTTATATTTTTTCTTCATAGCAACACAAATAGTTTGTTCAGATATACTTCAGACCATTCCACTAAACTTTTCAATAAAAGGTATGTTGTTGTCGTTGTTGACGTGTGTTGTTGTTGTTCATAAATAGTTTGTGTTGTTATTGTTGTTGATAGGTCTATGTTGTTTTTGATAAATGTTGTTGTTGTTGTTGTTGTTGTTGTTATTGTTGTTGCTGAGTTTATTATAACGTATGTATATTATTTGTTTCACTAACCCTTCATTGAACATGCATTCATTTAAAATGATTAGAAAATAATAACTTTAAAACTAAGTTATATTTGCAACGCAACATAGATCGTTCAATATTTTTGAATTGCATATATCTCGTAATTCATCTATCGCACTTTAACACATAGAACTTGGTTTATTGCCCCAAATACTTCAAAGAAACAGTTCATTATCGATTCATTTATATTGGAAAATATCAAATTTGTTGAGATGTTCTGAATCATCTTCATCGTTGTCATCATAATAATTATCATCATCGATTAAAATAATGATGATGATAGCGGTGATGATGATTCTGAAATAGTCAACATATTGATGCTTTGCAAAATAAACTAGAAATAAACTGTTGCTTTAAAGAACTTGGGTCATTGAACCAAATACTATGTGTTAAGTAGCAAGAGATGAATTACAGTTTGAATGCAATTTGAAAAACAGCTAGTGGTTTGTTTAAGTTGTTTTTCAAGAATAACTTAATTTTTCAAATTATTATCTACTACATCAATTTTAATGGTTGTATATGTTTAATGAGGTGTAGAAAAAAATAAGTAATCTACATGTTTTATAATAAACGCAAAGTACCTTCCACAACAGTTATCAACTCTAATCGTGGTGAAATTTTAACAATATTCCAAATAAATTCCAAGTTACAACTGTTGTGGTATGACGAACGCTACCTAACTTCCACCACAGTCGCGTGACTATGGTGATACACGTCTTATATACAACCACCCCTTGCCTCACAATGGTTGGTCAAGCATTGTGGTATCACTTTTCCAACTGTTATGGTATGGTTTTTCCGTAGTAGTGATAACACCACCCATTAATTCACCAAATAAAAAACAAGGTAAAGCTTTAAACTTTAGATCGTGGGTTTAAAACGTAACCTTAAAGGTCAAGAGAGAAACAAGCAAAACACATTTGAGCAAGGAATATTAGGGTTGATTGGAAAGTCCATGAGATGTCGTTGTCGTAGCCATGGATCATGAAGATGAGAGCATGTGGTGGAGTAATGAGATTTGGAAGTCATGATTTGGTGAAAAGGGTGAGGTTTCTTAGTGTTTGCAAGGAGGAAGATGAGTGTGAAAAAATATGAAGAAAAAAAAGAGAAATATTTAAATATAAATTAAATAATTTATTTTTTTTAATTTTATTAAAAAATTAATAAATCAATTTATCTACTTTAATATATAAAAAATAATTACCACAAAAATTACTTCATTATCCTAATTAAACCAATTTAAACATTATTTTTCATGCCCTTAAAAGTAATTACAAGATATAACCATTAATTATCCTAAAACCCTAATTGATTATATTGCATTCATAATTTTAGGAGACTACATCACCTAACTATTTCCATTCCCAGCCTCGGAAATGTAAATAATTTTGAATTTTTCTTTGAAAAACTTCAACCCTTCCAATTCCTTTTCCACTCATCACATTCATCTATAAAGTCATTCTTCTACCCTCCATCTACTTCACACGCTTCTCTCTTCGTCTTCCTTAGCCAACATTTTCTTCTACTCTTGCAACATGAGAGAAAGAGGAAAGGAATGAAAAGGTCTATTGATGAATAGAGATTTCCGTGAGATTTTTTTTCCAAAAATAATTGTTTTTATTTTATTTTTTATTATAGATCTGTTTTTTTTCTTTATAGATCTGAAAGTTGTTTATTTATATTTAATATTTTTAATTATAAATTTTTGTATAACTGTATAAAAACAAGATGAAAATATTGGTTTCTTTATAACTGCATAAACACAAGATGGAAACTTTTTTCATATCCTTATATCCCGTTTACATTTTTATATTGGTTAGTTTATTAAAAAAGTTATAATAAAAACATATATTTGAGTATTGATTTTTTTTCTGAGTGAAACCATTGTTATATAATTTTATTTTTTTTGTATTTATCAGATTTTGTAGTGATTCTTTGAGATGTAAAGATTCTTGAATTGCCTTTTAGGATAGGTTAGATTTGAAAATTTTTTGGTACGCTTCCTTTACCCAAGATTGTTTAAATTTGTGAAAATTTAAAAATATGGCTCTATCAATGATTTCTTTTGTTTGATATTCATTGATTAATGTATTTTTGGTTTTTGGTTGAATGCAAGGTTTATCAATGTTATAGAAATTAAAAATTTATTTAATTTAATTTGTGATTTGTCTGTGTATATAATATTATTTTGTGTCTTGTGTCAAAATGATGATGTGTTACGATTAACATTGATATTAGTATACGTCTTATGTTAGGTTAAAAATCATTTTAATTTAATAAACTAGTAACAAACCCGTGCTATCGCACGGGTCTCGTCTGGATTCACATTACATTTATAGATTATTAAATTATTAAGTATGTTACCATCACTACAAAAATATATGTCCCCAGCGACATATATTAGCGACGTGCTTATCACGTGGGTAGTAGCGACGTGATAACCACGTCGCTAATATATTTTAATGACATTTAATGGAAACTGGTGAACGTTTTTGATAGGGAAGTTTGAAATTTTGTAGCGACGTGATAGCCACGTCGCTAAATTTTTTGGGGGAAAAATAATTTCGCTGCGCAGTGTTGGACAGAGAATAGTATTTATGATTGCATTGTAGCGACGTGACAGTCACGTCGCTACTAGAAGTTACATATGTTAACGTTTTGATTTACAGTAGCGTGCTTCTTCTTCTTCGCCTTTGCTTGCTTCCTATCAAACATTACAGCAACTCTCACAAACTCAAAATTGTTCCTCTCAAACCCAATTTCGCGAATTAATTTTCTTCCATTCCAATTTGTTGAAGAAATCTAAGGTATGCATATGATGTTAAATGTTTATTTCGTTTGTTCTTTAGTTTTTATACTGGAATGAAGTATTTAATTAACATGGTATTTGTTCGATTGTTCGTTATTATTTGTAGAGAAATTTGAAGAACACCAAGAACTAGAAGACGCAAATTTATTGAAGAAATTATATAGAGGTATTTATGCATTTTTTTTTAGATTTTATATGTATTATATAGATTAGATTTGTATATGTATTTTGTGGTTAGGAATATATGTATATACTGTTAGTAGTATAAAATTACTGATAATAAAAAAAATTTTAAAAACATATTTAATAACATATTTAATATATTTTTTGCATATGTAATTTGTATATGTAATTTGCATATTTTTTGCATATGTGATTTATATATTTTTTAGTAGTATATGTGTATATGTAATTTGCATATTTTTTAATAACATATTTAATATATTTTTTAAAAAATTTTAGAAAACATAAATTTAATAACATATTTAATAACATGTTTTTTATAGATGTATATTGTATTTATTATAATAGTTTTATTTTTTTATTTATATGTTAAAGATATGGAAAAAAAATTATATATTAGAATAACAATTTATAAAAAACATAATTAAAAAAAGAATATATATATTATATTATTATTTTAATATTATTGTTATATATATAATAATAAATAGTATGTATCTTACATTATTTGTTTTCTAATATTATTGTTGTATATATAATAAAAAGTAAATATGTTATATTATTGTTTTTTGATATTATTGTTATGTAATAAAAAATTATATATTTTACATTTGAATATTTATTTATATGTTAGTATATATATAAAAAAGCAAAATTTATATTTCTAAGAATAGTATTAAATAGTTTAAGAATATTTCTAATGAAAAAGACAATGATTGTATAAATGTGCAGTATGGAATATTATCGGTATTATCGCAGTTGGATGTACGATAGAACATATCCAGGAAGAAGTGGACTTAAACCCAATTTTATAGTAGGAGTTGATGGGTTTATTAAGTGGGCGTTTGCTCAGGATTGTTGTCGAAGCGAATGAGGGGTTAGATGTCCCTGTCTTAAGTGTGAATGTAGACCAATAATTAGTGACCCAGAGGAAGTAACACGTCATCTGCATAGAAGGGGATTCATTGAAAATTGTTGGGTTTGGACGTATAATGGTGAAGAACTACCGGTTAATGTACCAGAGACTAGCAACACGCATGCTTCAAGTAGTCGACCGGTTATGGAGTATGAGGAGAACTTTA
This sequence comes from Vicia faba, assembly GCA_948472305.1. Taxonomy (NCBI): domain Eukaryota; kingdom Viridiplantae; phylum Streptophyta; class Magnoliopsida; order Fabales; family Fabaceae; genus Vicia; species Vicia faba. The sequence continues at coordinate 1,235,907,465 of OX451735.1, forward strand.
ATTTGATCGGTGACATGGTTGAGGATGCTTTTGGTGTGAACGTGACATATGATGAACCTGAAGATTTTGACGGGGAAGAGTTGCCGAATGAGGAAGCGCAAAGATTTTATCAATTATTGAACGAGATGAATACGCCGTTGTTTGAGGGGTCGTCAGACTCGAAGCTATCAATGTGTGTGAGATTATTGGCTGCCAAGTCAAATTGGAATGTTTCTGATCAATGTTTGGAACATTTTGCAAAAATGATGTTGGACTCCACCGCTACGAAAGACAATTTGCCTACAAGTTATTATGACGCAAAGAAGTGGGTGTCGAAGTTGGGTTTAAAAGTAAGAAAGATTGACTGTTGCATTAACGGTTGCATGTTGTTTTATGACAATGAGTTTGGTACTCAAGATGGATCGTTAGAGGAGTGTAAGTTTTGTAATAGTCCAAGATATCAAGTTCGCAGTAGAGCCGTTAACAGCAAGCAAAAGCGTGTAGCAGTAAAATCCATGTTTTATCTTCCTATAATACCAAGGTTAAAAAGAATGTTTGCTTCAATGCACAGTGCAAGTCAAATGACATGGCATCATACAAACCAAACAAGTTCTGGCACTATGCGACATCCATCTGATGGTGAGGCATGGAAGCACTTTGATCGGACACATCCAGATTTTGCTGCAGAACCTAGAAATGTCAGGCTTGGATTATGCTCTGATGGATTTGCCCCATACGTGCAAGCGTCAGGAAGTGCGTACTCTTGTTGGCCAGTTATTGTAACACCTTACAACCTCCCTCCTGAGATGTGCATGACAAAACCATACATGTTTTTGACGTGTGTTATTCCAGGCCCGCACAGTCCAAAAGCCGAAATTGATGTGTACTTACAACCTTTAATTGATGATTTGAAGAAGATGTGGATTGGAGAATGGACTTATGATATATCCCGTAAACAGAACTTCACATTACGAGCTGCCTTGATGTGGACCGTTAATGACTTTCCAGCATATGGCATGTTGTCTGGTTGGGGTACGCATGGAAAAATGGGTTGTCCGCATTGCATGGGATACACCAAAGCATTTACGTTGGATAAAGGTGGGAAAAGCTCATGGTTTGACTGTCACCGCAGATTCCTACCAGCAAATCACCCGTATAGAAGAAACAAGACAAATTTTAAAAAAGATGTACGAGAGAAAGATTTGCCTCCGCCTCGATTGCCACCGGGGGTTATATGGAACCAAGTATGTGAACTACCAAAATTTACAGATACTGGGAAAGCATGCCGAATTGAAGGATACGGCGTCACCCACAATTGGACAAAAAGAAGTATATTTTGGGATCTTCCGTATTGGAAAGATAATTTGTTGCGCCATAATCTTGATGTTATGCATATTGAGAAGAATTTTTTTGATAATGTATTTAACACAGTGATGGATGTGACAGGAAAAACAAAAGATAATGAGAAGGCCAGACAAGACATGGGAATTTGGTGTAATCGAAGAGAGTTGGAGTTGAAGCCTCAACCGAATGGAAAATTATTAAAACCCAAGGCTTGTTTCAGTCTGACTTCCCAAGAAGCTAAAGCGGTTTGTAGATGGTTAAAAGAATTGAGAATGCCCGATGGGTATTCATCAAATTTAGCAAGGTGTGCTGACCCTAACACTGGAAAATTACATGGTATGAAAAGTCATGATTGTCACATTTTTATGGAACAGTTGCTACCAATTGCATTTGGATCGCTACCCAAACATGTTCTTGACCCACTAACTGAAATTAGTCAATTTTTTAGAGATATTTGTGCGTCAGCTTTAAAAGTGGAAGACATCATTAAGTTGGACCAAAACATTGCACTCATTCTTTGTAAGTTGGAACAAGTATTTCCGCCTGGTTTCTTTGACTCCATGGAACATTTACCCGTGCATCTTGCATATGAAGCTTATCTTGGTGGACCTGTTCAATATAGGTGGATGTATCCGTTTGAAAGGTTCATGGGTGATTCAAAGAGATCGGTAAAAAATAAAGCTAGAGTAGAAGGATCTATATGTGCACATTACTTGCATCGGGAAACATCACATTTTTGCAGTCACTATTTCAATCACTTGATGTTAACTCCTAGAATCATACGGAATGGTTTAAAAAATTTAAGTCTAATACATAATGATTGATTTTATCCATAACTTCAATGGTTGAAGCAAGAATAGCCTTTCCTTGTAAGAATTCAACATCTTGATATTTTTCCAACAAATTGGGATATGTGTTTTCAACAATTTCTCTTATAGGATCATCAAAATTTGATGTTAATAGCTCTTGAGGAATTTCAATATCAACCAAACCATCATTGGGTTCACAAATCTTACCATCACCCACATTTAAAATCCATTTTGAAAATTCCGCTAGTTCATTAGAACCTGTGTTGTCTCTTCCCTCTTGAAGTCTCATATTTTTTGATAGTGTTAAAACCTGGCAATAATCCCATACATAAGATGAACTAATTGATGCATGAACAATATCAGAACGCCCAGCTCTTGGAACAACAGGAAGAATCTGTCTAAAATCTCCTCCAAATACAACAACTTTTCCACCAAAAATAGTATTCTCAACACCCTTTTTGCTCATTACATCTTTAAGGGTTTTATCCAATGCTTCGAAGCAGTTCTTGTGAGACATAGGTGCCTCATCCCATATTATCACATCCGTTTCTTCAAATAATTGAGAATGTTCGGTGTCTTTGTCGATGTTGCAAGTTGAGTTGTCAAGCGTTGGCACAGGTATTTTGAACTTTGAGTGTGTTGTTCTTCCACCCGGCAATAATAACGAAGAAATCCCACTTGAAGCAACAGTAAGAACAATTTTTTTTTGAGAACGAAGTGCACTTGATAGTGTTCTCCACATGAAAGTTTTACCAGTCCCTCCGTAACCATGCAAGAAAAATACCCCTCCACTCTGTTTGTTAACAGCATCCATGATTTTCTCAAATATCAAACATTGTTCATCTATAAAATACAAACCAAGAATTATAAGTGCAAGGACAATAAAAATCATTTTTGTAATTCATAGTATAAAGAAAATAAATCACCTGTAAGGGCATGAAAAAGTTCTTGGAATTTCTGTTTCTCGGTATCGGCATCGTAATTAAGTTCGTCATAAATAAGCCTATTGCCAACATGTTTTGTGATGTATGAATCTGGATACGGCATACATTTAAATTCATGCAAACTTCTTCGATTCGATTGCATCATGTTCTCAATCTCAATTAGTGTGAGATTCTTTAACTCATTGTCCGATAGCTGCAATTCTGTTAAAAAATTTTCATTAGTTTTCTATATAATTACATATGTATGATGCAACTGCTGTCGTGATGTTGAAATACATTGAACATAAATCAAAAAGTTGATGTTGCGGCTGCGTGAAATTAAATGGAACCAAAGACACTGTTGCAGCTGCAAGTTAAGAAAATAACTTACATACATGACAAATGATAAATATGAAAATGTTTCTTACGTAAATGGACATATCTTATGAAACATATTAAATAAGGGACATATGGATGAAGAATAATTATATTTTAAAGTAAGTTCATATCATTATATTTTGTAATAAAAAAAGATACATCTTGCATTTGGAAAATAATATTTGTTGACTTAAAAAAGTTTAATAAAGTGTTCATACCTCTTCTATTTGTTTTTTGCCTTTGTTGGTAGAGGATACCATCAGATAACGTCCTCCAAGTTTTTTCCCAAACATGTCGTGGTCTATTGACAGTACCGGATAGTAACATAGTGACAAATAACTTTCGTAAAAAATGCCCGGAACCCCAATTCTTTGCTTCGTCGATGGCTGCGACATATTCCTTGTCATCGTTAAGAAAGCCCATTTCGAAGCATGCATCCCTAAAAGAATCCTGAACTTTTCCACCCACAAATTTTATATCCTCATAGCAAGTTGGACCTTTGACGGCTGTTAGCATCATTCTCAAGAAATATAACTCACCCGTACTTGGAGGGACCCAAATAAGTCTGCCAATTGTATTTCCTCTTTTACGCGGTCTCCATCGACGGTATCTTTTATCATAAACAAATTTGGAAATAAATTGTGAGTACGTCAAATTCTTTGCCTCTGGGTATGCTTTGTTTGCTTCCATCCATGCCGTAAACATAGATTCTTTCACAGTTGGTTTGTCAAGCACCTCATCTATCAATTCATAATCGGTATAATAAACAGAGTTGTCTCCTTCAAGATGAAAGAACAACCTTTCAACTGCGGGTGATCTACCATGAATAGGAAATGAAAAAAGTCTCCAACATGCCTCACTTGGTGAGATATATCTGCAATCAAGATATTGCTTGATTTCGTCAACCATTCTGACCGAGGGAGATCCATCACCGTCAGTTTGGACAACAGCAGCAGTAATTCTATCATACCCCTTGTTAATATACTTAAATAAGTATTTAACTGAAGTACTTTGATTACACCACTCCATATTGATGTGTGCTTGGAATTTCTTCAACAAATATGGATTGTAAGGAACTACATATCTGTTATCAAGTTGAACGTGTTTTTTCAGCACTGTATTACCAGTTTCTCTTCTTCGGTACACGGGATATCCATCCTGATCAACAATGGTTTCGGTTTGATATTTCTTTGGAAAGTATTTTGAGCACTTTCCATTTTTCATGCAAGTTGAATTCGCATTTGCTAAACCACATGGGCCATGAATCATATGTGTCTTGACCAAATGGTAGAGTTGCCTATCATCTTCTTCCGTTGGTATCTCTGCTGAAATGATCTTGTTTATATCATCTGGAGTCGGATACTTGCTTGAAGGATGCAAGAATAATAGTATATGGGTGTGTGGTAAACCCCGCTTTTGGAATTCAATGGTGTATATATCTGAAATTAAGTAAGTTTAAACTTAGTAAAATGATGCATATTACATATTTAATAAGATTAATGTCAAAAAATATAACTCGACTGAAAGGGTATTAAATTGACTTACATGCAATCACTCTCCCTAACACGTGCTTTTTTGTTAGATCACACAATAACTCATCGAACTTAATTTTGAAGACTCTTGAGATGATATCTGGACGGTCTTGAGAATTCAAGTTAATTTTGCTAAGCAACCTTTGGATTTCAGGACAGTTGGGATTGCAAGTAAATGTGATAAAAAGATCTGGAAATCCAGCTTGGCTACAAATTGCCATTCCATCAAAATAGAGTTGTTCCATAAACCTCCGACTTCCAACATAAGTTGAAGGTAAAACCACTCTTTTACCTTTGTTTGATCCTTGAGTGTTTGCATTCTGTTCAGATGAGCTCAAATTGCAATATTTAGAAACATGCAGCTTTTTCTGATGTTTTCGAATATAATTCAATCTTTGTGACTCCATCATAGTAAATCCATCAACCAAAAATTGTTGAAACAACCTTCTTGACCGCAATATAGTTTGTGCCTCGTTATGTCTGCATTGAATCCTAAAAGCAAGCCATTCTCTAATCGTAAGCTTATTCCTCTTCATTTTTTTTTTGGTATTAGTTTCTCTAAGAAGAACTCCAAGTCTAAAACCATCTTCCCCATAAGGAAACAAAAGTGGATATTGATATGCCAGATAACTTGAATGAAACTCACTTATTCTTTTTAGCCTTCCGCTCTTTCTTTCAAGAAGAATATCCCTCTTAGAACCCGTATCAACATCACCAACTATTAGGGCGGCTACCTCCGAAACAGTAGGTTGGTTATAAATCCTTCCATCTGTTGATCTATCAGATATTAGCTTAAGCTTGAGATCAGGCAAAGGACAATCCTTTAATCTATCTGCTGCCATCCTAAAAGATTTGGCATGTGTGTTGAACTCATCTAACATGTCCTTCAATCTACTAACTGTTTCTGGAATAATATTGGGGTTGTTCCTGCATATAAAAGGAAATACTATGATGCAGCAATGAAAAATATTTAATATGTTGTAAAGAAAACAAAGTTTGGTAAAATTACCCAATTCCTTTAATTCTATGTTGAATCTCATTGTCGGTGTCGTAAACATACAGTTGAGCAAATTTTAGAGATTGTCCAGTTACATGCTCCCAATTCGATGGCAAGTCTGTCCATGAATTCTTATGTTAGGTGGTCCACTTCCAGCTAAAAATCTGTTGTCGAATTTCATTCTCGGAGACGTAAAAGCAAACATCATGTTGTACATTCTACAAAATTGTTGATAATTTCGACTGTCTATCTCACTATTATCAAACAAAAGACGTTGTAGTAATAGTGGTGGTGTTTTCAGAAGTGGCAACACAACTTTCCCCTTTCCACAACATAGTTGAAACTTAGGAACTGCACTATGTTTTCGCTTGTCAGTTTTTTCTTGATCAGAATAACCTATTTAAATGAAACGTAGTTGAGCAATTGGTTTATATTAAATAATAAAATTATAACTAAAATCGTTCCTATTAAATAATAAAATTATAACTAAAATCCACATTAAATCATAGCAGGTATCAAAGTGCAACATGTAATGGACAACGTCAAATTGATATGTATAATGAAGAAGAATTGGAAAATAATACGTAACCTTTTGAAAATAATGGAGAATGAAGAAGATTGAGGAGTGAAAGAGTAAGGGTTTAGAATGGCTATATATAGGGTTTAGAATGCATGGGAAGTTGTGATATCTTGGAATATCAAAATAATCCATTCTAATTCCAATAATATACATTTAATCTTGTAGTGTAATGATAAATAGTGGGTATTTTTAAATCATGCAATGAATAATATTCCATTTAATTATAATAGATCTAATTTGGCCATTCCAATTCCTTCCTCATTAACCGTGAGTCAAACATTATAATTCAAATTCTGTCAAAAAAAAAACATTGGAATTCAAATATAAATAAATTAACCGTGAATGAAACATTGGAATTGGAATTCAAATATAAATAAAATTCAAATATAAATAAAATAAATTAATAAATCAAATAAATAAAAAATAGTGTAAAATTATGATAGATTGACATGTCAGCAAAATTAAATATTTGAGTCGTTGATGTCTTTCACAGCTTCAATCGGTCGCGCCATTGATGTTACTATTTAGACCTGTTACAAAATCTGTATTAAAATGGACACAGAGAATCAAAATATGGGAATGAAGAAGAATTGGAAAATAATACGTAACCTTTTGAAAATAATGGAGAATGAAGAAGATTGAGGAGTGAAAGAGTAAGGGTTTAGAATGGTTATATATAGGGTTTAGAATGCATGGAAGTTGTGATATCTTGGAATATCAAAATAATCCATTCTAATTCCAATAATATACATTTAATCTTGTAGTGTAATGATAAATAGTGGATATTTTTAAATCATGAATAATATTCCATTTAATTATAATAGATCTAATTTGGTCATTCCAATTCCTTCCTCATTAACCGTGAGTCAAACATTAGAATTCAAATTCTGTCAAAAAAAAACATTGGAATTCAAATATAAATAAATTAACCGTGAATGAAACATTGGAATTGGAATTCAAATATAAATAAAATTCAAATATAAATAAAATAAATTAATAAATCAAATAAATAAAAAATAGTGTAAAATTATGATAGATTGACATGTCAGCAAAATTAAATGCCAAATGAATATGGTAACAGCATAGTGTTGATTAGTCTATTATATCCTTAGAATAAGAAAAGTTATAACATCTAATCAAAAGGTTAGATTTGGAATTTCCAGGTACTTTACTTTTAATAGATTGATAATAGATAATAGATATTAGAAAATAACATTAGAGTTTTGTTTTTTTTATATTTAAATTTTTATCGGTTAAAGGATTATTCTTATTAAAGAGTTTGTTATTCATGTTTATTTCAATTCTTATAAAAGTAAAAAATATTTATTTAATTTTTAAATCAAATTATTTTAAAACAATCAAGATAATAAATTTATATGCTTTAAAATTAATATAACAATAAATTATTTATGAAACAATTTTTTTTATTAATTTACTTTAAACATAAAAATCATACAAAATCACACCTTATTATTTTTTTATATTGGAAGAAACACTTGATAATTTTTTTTTAAATGTTGAATCTCACCAGTGGCTATCAACATTATAATACTATTTTATTTTAAACAATAATTTTTTTTTTTATTTTTTAAATATCAAAACTTATATGAATGATTCTATGGTTATATAATACATTTAAAGTTATATAATTATTATTGATTTTACAGTAAAATAATTTATTTTTAACTTACATTTGCAATTAAATATATTTTTGTATTTTTGTTTTTTTTATAATTAACTTTAATATTATGAGTTTAAAATGTGACAATAAGGATACATTATTTTAGTTTTTTTTTTTAATATTGATTTTGTCATTGCGAGTTTAAAATCTGACAACAATAATAATACACTAACTAATATCAATGATAATCAATTTTGATTTCAAATTTTAGTTTAATCAATTTTGAAAATTGATATTAAAAAGTTAGGTTTTTTTAACTTCAAATTTTTATTGGTTAATGGGTTATTTTTAGGGATGTCAATGGGGCGGGGCGGGGTCGGGGAGACACTTCCCCATCTTTTTCCCCGCCATCAAATTCATTCTCCGTCCCCGTCCCCGATCTCCGTCACGGGGAAATTTCTATCCCCATCCCCGTTCCCCGCGGATCCCCGTTCCCCGCGGGATCCCCATAGATCCTACATTTATTCATTAATATTTTATTTTTTTAAAATGTTTATATTTTCTATAAAAATAAAAAGCACAAAGAATTCACATATTTATTATGTTATTAAAAAAATACTAGTATTTGACATTTATTATTTTTTATTAAAAATACTAATGGAACACAAAATAATAATATTTTTTTTATAAATTTCTATAAAATGCTATAAAATTCAACAAAATGAACTATAATACTTTTTAAAGTAACAATATGCCTAAACAACTAAAAAAATCCAACAACATAATTATGCTTAAAAAACTATACTTCATCAAAACTAATAAGGGATAATTATAAAATTTAGCATCATGAGTATGCTTGAAAAGCTAAAAAATACTTCATAATAAGTCAACTAAAAGCAAAAGTCAACATATCTCTATTTCTCTCTCTTAATAAATACATGAATATTTATTTATTTATTTTTATAAATAAACATAAAGGAAATGACTAAAAATCCTAATCTAAAATATATATATTAAATTAACTATATTAAAATAATAGGCGGGGCGGGGTCCCCGCGGGGCGGGGGGTGTATTCCCCGTCCCCGTCCCCGAAATGCTCTCGGGGGAATTTTTCTCCCCATCCCCGCCTCCACGGGGGAAAATTCCCCATCTTTGGGGCCCCGAACGGGGCGTTCCCCGCGGGGATCCCCATTAACAGGTCCAAACTGACATCCCTAGTTATTTTTAGTAAAGAGTTTGCTATTCATTTTTTTTCAAACCTAAGAAAATCAGAATATTTATTTAAATTTTAAATAAAATTATTTTAAAATTATCAAGATAATTTAAATTTAAATATTTCTAATTTAATGAAAAAATTTATTTAATTTTTAAATAAAATTATTTTAAAATAATCAAGATAATATAAATTTAAATGCTTTAAAATTACTATAATAATAAATTATCTATCAACCAATTTTTTTATGAATTTAGTTTAAAGTTAATGTGATATATATTATAAAATAATATATTATTTTATAAGCAATCCATCAATATATATTTTGTTTATTTAAAAAATATAATTTTTTCTTCAATAATTAATTTATTTTTCAATAATATATTATTTTTTAATTTCTCCAACATTAGCTAATTTACTTTGTTTATTTATAAAAACAAAACGATATTTATAAAAAAGAAAAATCTTAATTGAACGTCCATAACAAATTTATTATTCAATTCCTATTATTTTCTGGAAAAGGTAACAATTTAATGACAATATCAAAATATAAATTGGATGACAATAAAAAATTTGATGGCAATAATAAATTATTTATACAAAAAATATTATAAATATTTATTTTTAATTAAAAAAAACACAACAATACAAATTTGACAAGATAATTTTAGTCCTACAAAAATTGATTCAATAAACTAGTTAAAAATTAATTTTAGATTGTGAATAGTTATTTATAATAAATAGTAAATAATAGAGTTTATTTGTATTTTAAGTTTGATACTAATTAACCGTTTTTAGATTGTATTAGAAATAAATAAAAAATAAAAAAATTTGAAAATAAATGTTTTAATATAATATTGTCTTTTCAGATAACACATTAGAATAAATGACGACGTTATTTAATTATAGAGTTTTTTTTTTCTTTCAAATTTTTATTGGTTAAAGGGTTATTCTTATGAGTTTGTTATTCATTTTTATTTCAATTATAATAAATAAAAATTATTTATTTAATTCTTAAATCAAATTATTTATTAATTTTTAGAAAATTTGTATTAATTTTAGAATATTATCATTATTATTATTATTATTATTATTATTATTATTATTATTATTATTATTATTATTATTATTATTATTATTATTATTATTATTATTATTATTATTATTATTATTATTATTATTATTATTATTATTATTATTATTATTATTAAAGGGTTAAGGATTTGATTTTTATTTTTATAAAAGAAAAATACAGGACTTTTTTTGATAGGATAATTTTGGTCCTATAAAAATTGATAAGATAGTTTTAGTCCTATAACAATTGATTCAATCAATTAAGTATGACTTTTTTTTATAAATTTATTTAAAATATTATAATAAATTTGATGAAAAAATTATATTTAAAATATACATTTCCGACGGAACGATACTATTTAATTTGTATATGTTTTATATACATTTTTTAACCATCATTATACTATCTTTTTTTACTACAACTTAATAAATTAAATTAAAATTTATGTGACGATCATAATATAAAGCTTTTTCTCTTTTAATTCGTATAAATTTTTATATACATTTTTTAACCATAATTATATACTTTTATTTAATATTTATATCGACTTTACGTGACTCGTACGAACGCACAAGTCATATACATTTCTTAATCATCATTATACTATCTTTATTTAATATTTATAACAATATTGCACAACCATATAAATACATGAGTAGATATTTATATCGACTTTACACGAATGCACGAGTCCTATATATTTCCTAACAATCATTATACTATCTTTACTTACTAGTTATAACAATATTGCACAACCATGTAATCGCACGGGTAGATAATTAATTTTCAGTTTTATAGATGTGTGAAGTGTATTAGGCCATATATTCATATATTTTTCAACATAATTTTTTTGTATATGCTAACAACTACTATAATTTTTGTATATGCGAACACACAAGTCTTTTAGTAGTTTAAAATAAAAATACATAATACTTAGTTGATGCAATAGTGGCAGTGCTACATATTAAAGGACGGGAGCCACATGTATAAAGCTGGGGTAGGACCAATAAAATGCCAAAGAAAGAAAAATTGAGGGATAAAAAAACTAAAATTTTGAAATAGATAACCAAAAAGTTTTAAAAAAATATAAATAAAATTAATAAATGACTTATTTTATTCAACGAAGCACTCTTTAAATTCAAAAATAACTTATTATTTGAATTATTAGATGCATTTCATACTTTTTTCTTAATATATACTAAAATAATAATATCAATAAAAAATCAGTTTGAATATATTTGTAAAAAATAAAAAAGTCAATACCCCTAATTGCTTTTGAACGGTTTCTTTTGTAGAAAAAAATAATATCTATTTCTTGTTATAAAAAATATAATATCTATTTTTTTATCGCTTTAGAAGTTCAATGCAATATTAATTAATTTTTTTCATAACATTTTTAATTACTCACTGTATTGAAAAATAAAATTGTTATAAAAATGCATATTAATATTTATTAGATATCTATATTTATTATGATATTTTATAATTAGTATCTTCTAAAATATTATACAATTATTCTGTTAAACAATTTAAATTAAAAACTGTGCAAGAATGTTCATTCTAGAAGTGCATGTTTAAATCCACAATATTTCTCTCATTCACTTTTAAATAGTGAAAATTTAGCAATCAAACTACTACACTAAAACAAATCTTAAACAATTTATAATAGTCAACAAAGGAAAAATCAATGTGTATATGAAATGCATCTCATCATTTTTATAAAAAAAAAAAAAGTAAAAAGACTTGAACCTCATTATGCCTTAAAAAGCACTAGGAAATATTATAAAAGAGAATGCATACTTATCTATAAAAAATTGTAGATTTATTCATAAGGATAAAATCCATGTAAGACATCATAAAATTCAAAGAATTTAATAAATTATTCAACATGATAAAGTGAAGTAGCAATGACTCATTTTTTACAATTAGATACTAGATAAAAAAAGTTGTCACATATTATAAATTAGATAATCTCAATCCCTTTGATACCATAGAAACAATGGAATCAAAATTAATCCCAAAAGTCCTTCTAAACTCAGGTCACAAAATGCCAATGCTAGGGTTTGGCACTGGAACTGTGCCCTTACCACCATCTCATGAACTCATTTCAGCATTCATCAATGCCATCAAAGTTGGCTATAGACATTTTGACACTGCAGCTTATTATGGTTCAGAAGAATCTCTTGGCCAAGCAATAGCGCAAGCATTGAAGCAAGGTCTTATTGAAAATCGTAGTGAACTTTTTGTCACTACTAAATTATGGTGTACTGAGGCTCATCCTGACCTAGTTCTCCCTGCACTCGAAAATTCACTTAAGTAAATCAATTACTCTCATTCATAATTATTATTTTTTCTTAAATTATCGTAGTTAAGATTTTTAACTCTTTTGTTTGCCCTTAAAGTATCTCACATTTTAGTATATTATTTTTGTTGTTATTTAAGGAGATTGGGCCTAGAATATGTAGATCTATACCTAATACATTTCCCAGTGAGGTTAAGACAAGGTGTTAAAGGGATTAACTACAACAATGGTGACATTCTTCCTTTTGACATGAAAGGAACATGGGAAGATATGGAAAAATGTGTTGATTTGGGCTTGACTAAGTCTATTGGTCTCAGCAATTTTGGTGTCAAAAAAATTTCTGAAATTCTACAATATGCATTTATTCCTCCTGCTCTTGTCACGGTATCTTTTTTCCCTCTTTTTAAATTTTTCCTTCAAGATATAAGATACATTACAACAATTAGATCAATATAAATTTTAATCAAAATTAAAATTTTGTATCAATCCAACAAATCTAACATATAATCAGAGTCGTTTTAAGTTTATGGAGATATGTGTAGATTAAATATGGTTCAACTTTCACAAAATAATTAGAAGCTTTATTTAAGAGTGATAAAACTTTTATGAAGTCCTATTTAAATACGATTTTGATAAATTTTAAACCGAATGCAATAGTCTGCTTGCACAATCTAAAAAAGATCCAGCATATAAAAATGATACATTGTAAATGTCAACCGTTTTTTTAATTAATATATTATTCTTATTTTTTTAGTTAATAGTCAAATTTTCATTTTTTTAAAGATAAAAAAATGACATCATGAGTTCAAATTTACCGGGCTTAGGCAAAAGCCCATTTGAAATGGACAACAAAGGAAAGCCCATTCTAGAAAATTTAATTTGCCACCTCCAGTTATACATGGCATCTTCTCGTATTTTCATAATTTCCAAATTGCCTATAGATAAATTTGAGTTAAAAGGACAAACGAAATTTTCAGTAGTTCATTCAAAATTTCCGATAATAAATTAAAATTCCAAAAGTTCATTTTTAAATTGCCGTTATGAATTTTATCGTAATTTTCAGAAAAATTGGTAAAAACATACATTTTGAAACTCTTGATAAAAAATATGAGTTTTTACCGAAAATTTTGAAATTTCTGATAAAAACTCAAACATTTCGAAATTTCTGGTAAAAAATTTCAAGAATATTTTTTCAAAATTTTCAGTTTAGTTTTGAAATTTCAAGTAAAAACTGATGAATGTTATGATTTTTTACCGAAAATTTTAAATTTTTTTGTATTTTTTCGAAAAACTTCTGATGTCTTTTTGAAATTTTTGGGTTTCTTAGTGAATATGGACTAATTAACTCTCATCTTGAAAAGAAAACTACTTTTAACACCCTTGCAGCAGTTTTTGCACCCCTCTTAATGGGTCATTACTTCTAACAATCTTGAAATTCATATATTATATAATTATTTTATGATTTTATATTTTGGTTAATTTCTCAAATATTTTGACCTAACTCTACCATCGGTAATAATATTGATGAATGATTTGTTTCTAGGTGGAAATGAATGCAGCATGGGCACAAGGAAATCTAAGAAACTTCTGCAGAGAGAAAGGAATTCACGTGAGTGCATGGTCACCTTTAGGAGCTAATGGAGCTGTGTGGGGTTCACTTGCTGTTATGGACAGTCCAATACTCAAAGAAATTGCAACTTCATTAGGAAAAACTGTGGCACAAGTGAGTAATTTTCTTACTAACCATATTTCTATACTTTTGCATGGGTTTTCAATTTTAGGAATTTAGAGGTTAATATTATAAATATTAATTAGCTATGAAATTGTGTTTTACTATTGAAGGTTGCATTGAGATGGGTAATAGAGCAAGGTTCGACTCCAATTGTGAAGAGCTTCAACAAGGAAAGAATGAAAGGAAATCTTGAAATATTTGATTGGAAGCTAAGTGAGGATGATTTGGACAAGATCAAGAAAATACCACAATATAGGGCTTTTAAAGGAGAACGTTTTATCTCAGAAAATGGACCTTACAAAACTCCTGAAGATCTTTGGGGTTGAGAACACATGAATTTCAAGAGTGTTTTCTTTCTGTTTACTTCATCAATAAATTAAATAAAAAAGGTTATGTATGTTGGATATTTTTGAATTGAAAACTTCAGGCTAAAGTTTAATAATTATTATAAAAAACAATAAGTTGTAATAAATCTACTATATTTGTTTTGTGTGTGAGTGTGATTGTCTCACACATATAATAATAGGAAAAACACATCTCATTCTTCTTATCATACTTCTTTTATTAGTTATATTTTAGGGTTAAATATATTTTTGGTTTTCATAAATATCTCATATTTTACTTTTAATTCTTCAAAACAATTTTTTTAAAGAATAATCCTCATAAAAATTTTCATCACATTTTTGATCATTTCTGTTAAAACAGTTACAAAAATTGTCGTTAATTAGTAAACAGTCAGTTAATTTTGTCACTAAGTTGTAGGAGGGACAAAAATATATATATAAAAATTTTAAAAGAATCATTCTTTAAAGAAAATATTTTAAATAATTAAAAATGAATTATAAAATATTTAGAAAGATCACAAATATATTTAACCATATATTTTATAACTAAAGAAAACAACTCTCCTTAACAATGGAAATTTCGTATAAGTTATAGACAATTAAAAATAATTTTAAAAACACCTAAGACAACACTTCTTAACAAAAGCGCCGCTAAAAGTGTATTTTAAAAACACTGAAATTTTGTCGTATACCTTAGACAACGCTTTCTAAAAAATCGATGCTTAAGGGGGGTGAATATGGTTTGATAAAGCTCTGCTAAAGGGGTTTAGGTACTGAAGCGCTGTCTAAAGGGTGGACTTACAAAGCGCTTTTTAGAAGCGTTGCCTAAAGGGTGGATTTAAGCAACGCTTTGTGAAAGCGCTGCCTAAAAGGAGTTAATGTGAATTTATAAAGCGTTGCTAAAAGGAGTAAGTACTGTAGCGCTTTGGAGAAGCGATGCCTAAAGGGGGATTAAGCAGCGCTTTCTACTACAAGCGCTAGCTAAGGGTGGGATTAAGCAGTGCTTTCTCAAAACGCTGCCTAAAGTCATGTTATAAAAAAAAAACATGCGCCCAGCATTTCTATTACAGTAACGTTATTATTTTGCCAAAACCCATTTTCACACAACAACACAGTTACGAACAAAATCCTTTTTCACGAGCTATTTTCGTTTTATTCTTGACAAAATTGTTGCATCCTTTCTTCAAGGTTCTCATCCTTCTTTCATTCAAGACCGTTTCATTCTTTCTTCCATTCACAAACCAAGATTCTCTTCTCCTCTAGGTATGATTTTTGATATATTTGATATATTTGATAATGTTGATATATAATGTTGCATTTGGTTTAGTTGATAGTGTTGATTTAGTATTGATAATGTTGTATTATGTTGTGTTTTGTGTGGCATGTGGTTTTTGCATGTAAGGTGTTTGTGAAAATATCACAATGAGTTTTGCATGTAAGGTGTTTGTGTAAATGTCACAATGAATATTGCATGTATTGATTGAGAGAAAATATGTTCCTATACAATTAATCGAGCTATACATTTTGGTTTGAGAGGTTGTCGTAATAACACTTATAGTGTTGAAATTGAAAGCACTTCACATATAATTGAAAATAAAATTGAAAGAACTCATATAGTTGATGGTGTAAAGTTGATAATATAAGTGATTATTTGATGATAATGTAAAATTGAAGCGATAATATAAATATTAGTGATAATATAGAATAGAAACGATAATATATATATTAAAAATATTGTTTAATATATGTTAAATATATATATATATATATATATATATATATATATATATATATATATATATATATATATATATATATATATATATATATATATATATATATATATATATATATATATATATATATATATATATATGTTTAATATTGTTTTATTAGTAAGATATATGTTAAAAAGAATATTTGTGATTATTTAATGGTGTACACATATATGTTTAATGTTGTATAAATATTCTAATGTAATTCTTAATCTATGTTTTTTTTTATTATAATGAAATTAATTGATCATTTATATAGGTTACTTGTGAAAAGTGGAGTTTCTGAGCGTTTCCAAGAATATTACACTGTGCGGTTTCAGAAGTTGTTGACTTCTCTACAGGTATTTAGTTGTTCTTTTAATTTGCTATAGTTGCTTGAATAATTATAGTATTTTTATTTTCGATGAATATGCCTAATTGGTATTAAGCTTTTTAGTCTCTGTCCTTTTTTTTTAAGTATTGTTTTTGTTTAGACTACTTAGTAGTAAAACCATGGATAAAAAATGGATGTCTTCCAATCGATTGTCAAAAGAGTACGAGAATGGGGTATTAGAATTCGTTAAGTTTGTTGTTGAACATGCCGAAAACCCCAGTCGAATGAAATGTCCTTGCTTGGATTATTGTCATGGGGGTCAGGTTGACGCAGTTGGATTAGAATCGCATTTACTAAGGAATGGAATTGATCGAAGTTATATATTTTGGATATTTCATGGTGAGAAAAGTAACGAGAATGTTGAACCGGGGGATAGTACGACATATGCTTCAGACAACAATGACAGAGATACATATGATTATGATCGTGTCGAAGAGATTGCAGAAGCACTTAAACACTACAAGAAAATTAGTGTTTAACGACACAAAAATTGCGACAGTTATGTGATAACTGTCGTAATTGACATATAGAGACAGTGTTTACGACAGTTGACACCAACCGTCCCTAATATTTATTTTGCGACGGTATATTTAACCATCATAATATTATTATTACGACGGTAAAACAACCGTCGGCCCCCATTTAACACTTTTAACATTGATTTTTCACCAACAACTAGTCACGACGGTAAAATTAACCGTCCTAAAAGGCATATCACGACGGTAAAGCACCCGTCGCACCCTTAAACCTTTCACGACGGTAAAATTATCCGTCCTAAAATTCATTTCACGACGGTAAAACAACCGTCGCACCCAAAACCTTTAAAAATCTCTTGCTAACTTATATATTTTATCTAATTATAATTGTTATGTATATTTAAGTTCTCTCTTGTTAAGGTTAAGTTTATGCATTATTATATATTCTATGAATTTGATACGACAATGGTGTTATGTTCAATTTAATCAATCAAATAAATTTAATCTTTCATCTTTTTCTCAATGCTTGTTATATTTGTATTATGCTTGAGGAGGATCTATGAGATGTCGAGACGGTCTGATAGGACTAGACCAAGGGTAACTTATGGTTATGCCTCGAAAGACATGACTTTTATAACATGATATGTGGATTTAATTGATGTTGAAAAATGATTTTAAGTTTATACCTAAATAATCATTTATCATGAGCTAAAGTATATACATAGAGCTTGACATAATATTCACATATATAGTTGAAACACAATGTTATTGTTAAATTTATACCTAATCCTAACTAAACACAAATTGAGTTGCACATTTCCTCTGAAGTTAGAATTTTGATAAACCCATCTCGCAGCCATTACAAATCGTGTATTGAAGTGAAGAATGCTTCCTCAGCGAATGAAGAAAGCCGTTACTGATAACCCTAAAAAGCTCGCAAACTTGATCGATCTCGTTAACCTTCCTCCCACTCTCAGAGACTTCGTCGGTCAATCTCAGACTTCTCGATTAACCTGTTTCATGCGTGTTTGGTCCTACGTCAAAACCAACAATCTTCAGGTTCTGCTTTGTTTTTTCAACTCATGAAAATTGAACCACATTCTAATGTCCTCCTGCATCACTATTCTTCGAACATCTCTCATCTTCCAACCGGTAAGTTTTCTATAACACTTTTTCTTTGTTCTCATCTTCACATATCTCTCTCATTCTTTAACATTGATTTCACCATTGGAGATTCACATGAATCTTAGGGTTGAGCTCTTTGTGATTCAAACATCACAACAAGCATTCATATCGACATTAAACCCAATCACCAACAATAAACCCTAAAACCCCAATTTATTCACGATTCAATGAGCAATACAAGTTATAGCGTTCATAATCACAAGGGGAAAGGGTATCGAGTAATAACACAAAGAAAATAGACAGAAGGGAATAACGATTTAAAACCCTACAACATACAACATCTTCAACATTTGTTGTATTCTTTCCCTCTGCACAATCGGTATTGTATTTATTTCGACTTATTTTAGGGTTTGTTATGTGAAACTTAAGTTCTATGTCTAAAACAATTTGTAACTTTTATTCTTTTCTAATCCAAAGTCTAAACTGAGTTTTTGCAGGAAAATATGGATATTCTTATTGTGAAAGCACAGAAGATTGAGGTAGTTGAACTTAATTGTTGTTGAACTTGTTTCTGCTACTTTAAATCAACCCACTTTTTTATCTGCTCAAGGAATAAGTTTTGTAATCTTATTTTGAAATCTCTGGATGTCAGGTTTTGGATGAAGCGTACTGAAAAAAGCAAAAAAAAATTGTAAACTTTTGTTTGACTTCTTCCTAATCTCTTGCAGGGGATAACTATTTCATATATTATTGAAAAAGAGTGGTTTTGAACAGGTTATATGCTTAGTTGCTTATATAAATTTGGTCATTGAACCTTGTATGTTTTTGGATAATTGGATATTGTCATTAGTTTACAACCATATTTTTGAATTTTTGATTTTTGATTTTTGTCAAGAGTGACCCTTCATAAAACTTGGGCTTTTGGAGTTGAAGAATTCCAATGTGATATGTATTTTTGCATCTGTTTCTAAGGTAATTATTGGAACTTGTACATCCCACTGAATGTTTTCACTATTAAAAAGATCACTTTACAGTTGAGTAACATTCAAGACTAGAGATTTTAATTATTTCATGTTATCATGTAACTGCAAAGGTTATTCTGAAGCTTATGGTTATTTTTGCATTTTACCCTATGCTGGTTTTTAGAGGGATGACACATATTTTGCTCTTCCAAAGCTGATTGAGAAGCCAGTAATAAACTACTCCCAACTTGTCTCATTCCCAATATACATTTAGTAGGAAAAGAGATACAACAAAGAAGTATGACTATGCACTCTAGATCTTTTAGTTTTAATGACATTGTTTGTTTGAGATTATTTCATTCCACATCCCTTAAAAACTAGATGTGAAATTTATTGACATTGTTTTACTTGTGTGTTAATAAAACTATCATTTTTAGAAATTCTTGCTTGCTTCCTATTAAGATTTACTCAGCATGTCCCTACTTTGTTCCTTGTTTTGATTTGCATGAAGTGGACTAGTTAAATACGAAATGAAGTTTCCTCAATGTGGTTCATATATCTAGCTAAATCAATGCAACAAAAATAATTCTCGTACTGCTGCTGCATATGCTTCAATTACCACCTGAGAAACTCTATTTTTCTTTTGACATATACATGGTTTTGTTTGGTATGGAACCTTAGATTTTCCATAGAAGTTGTTGCTTACAATCGTCTTAGTTCTGTCAGTTTTGTAGGTGTGTTAGTTGTACCGGTACATTACCCTCTAAAATTGCTCGAAGTTGATGTCATTGTAAAGATTTGTACCAATGCTAGTATTATCTAAATAGAGAAATCGAATTAATTGGTAGATTCATTGTGAAAATAAAGAATTATGCCTCTTTTTTTTTTCTTTTGGGTTTAGTTATGTCTTATAAAATTAGCTTTATATTTTACAATATTGTTACCAGCTTGCTTTGTTCACTGTTCCTACTTTCTATTGCTTGTAATTTGATTTTTATTTCTTCTTTCACAAACGTAAAATGTTTCATGTTAGTGAAATTGAAACATAAATGTTTTTATTTTAAGGTCTTTGCATATGCATTTTTCCACGATATTAAGGTTTAAAGAGTAACCGAAAATGTGACCACACTGTAATTTAGAACCATTTGTAGCTCATACCATAAATCAAAGGTTTTAGCTTAAAAATTAATTGTGGATTCTGTTTTGCGTCGAAGTAAATAAACTTAGTACCTTGATTTCCAAATACGCCTGTCATAGTTATTTAGTTTAGGGTTGACGGAAACCAAACTGTTCAAGGCCCATAATAATTATAATCTATGAATAGTTATTTCTTGCAAGTTTATTTATATAATGTATTTTATTTTAGTTTATTTAGATAATGTATTTTATTATTATCTTTATGCCTATCAGGTTTTCTTAGATATAGTGAAATACTTTATCCAATTAGTCGATGTTCATGAAGATTACATCGTTCAGAAATGAGTTGGAATTCAGCAGTTATTTTACTTTCTAATTTATTCAACAGGTATCTTACTTACAAATAATCAACCTTGTCAAATTATTTGTTGTTCTTGGATCACATTACATGTTCATATATTGGACTGACTCTAATATATTGTTAGAGATGATATATAGAGTTAAGCCGTTTGTAAATCGTATATTTTCACGTAATAACTTCACCTTTTTGAGTAGTTGTTTCATACTATAGTAACAAAACATCTATGACCAAGAGGTCTGGAGTTACCTTGTTGTCCCATTCTTTAAATAAAAAGTTGAATTTAAGTAAAATATAGGTGTGTTTCTGCATGTTCTTGCTTAAAGTCCAAAGATCTATTTTATGGGGGGTTGTGTTATACATATAAGATAAATATCATTCATATGGGCTATTTGTAGATACTGGTGTAAATGAAGTTCAATATTGGAATCAATAACAACTTTTTTGTTGGATATATATTTCTCAATCTTGTGACAAATGACAATTATCCTTCACATTCTCATTAATTTCTTATTATTGGAAAATAGTATTTTAAATTATTCTCTACTGTCCTTGTAAGTTTTGAAAATAGTAATTTCTTCAACCTTATAGGATTGTATCAATACATAGTCTCATAAAAGTAGCTGAAAAAAGTGTGGATTGTTTCATTTTGATTATAGTTACGATTTTGGGGTGTGGAAGAATGTGCAATAGGATGGAATAGCTATTATAGCAATCCAAATTTCGTTCCAAGTTGGTAATTAATGCAAGCAGCGTGTCAAGGTCATTATTGTGGAACATGAAAGTGAGCTCTGGGCCTTAGATACTTTTCGTTGTAGGAAAATTTAAAATATTCCAAAGGATTTATTTCAAAGTGACTGAAATTCAATTTTCTACTTTGTTGTTTCTCTCTGAACAGCTCTCAGATTTTTAGTTCTAAAGTAATGTTTTTATCAGCCTCACATTTTTAGTGTCCTTATGCATTTTCTTTCCAGGTTTGGAGGTTCTAGCTTTCCCTTGCAATCAATTTGGCATGCAGGAGCCTGGATCAAATGAAGAAATTAAGCAATTTGCTTGCACTAAGTTCAAAGCAGAATTTCCAATTTTTGATAAGGTTTGATACAATGTTTCTATATCCAGTATTTCAAAACAGATTACATGCGAGTAAGAGACAAGGTAATGAAGTTTTGTAAAACAGGTTGATGTAAATGGACCATTTACTGCTCCAGTATACCAGTTTCTGAAATCAAGTTCCGGGGGCTTTTTTGGTGATCTTGTCAAGTGGAATCTTAATTAAAATAGGAGAGAATCTTAATTTAGCAACTCGGTATGCTATGATATTATTGTATCTATGATTTCAATAAGACATGTATATTATTTTGACGCATTTAAAGTTAAATTTTATGAGTATTATTTTAAAGATTATTATTTTAATATCTTTTTTTAGAGATTGGAATCACCCGCTGATGGTAGACGTTCATCTGAGTCTAGCTACCGTATTGGAGATAATGGAACTTCAGGGGGGACAAATTAGACTTTGCTATGATCGAGATAATTAGATTGTGAACTTTCTCATGTATTTTTGGCATAATGATACTTATTATTATAAGATTAGGAATTGATATATTTTGGGTTTTTTGTACTACTTGACATGATTATGGAACTCGCATTTTACATGATTATGGAACACACATTCTTTTGGATATTATAATGCTTATTTGATGTTAAATATTTTTTATTGAAATTATTTTTACTATATTACAAAGTGATAGAAAATAAAACAAAAAATAATACTATAAATAAATATATTAAAGAAGAAATAATTTAAAGAAAAAAATAACACAAAAAAAAACTATATTTAAAATTTTTTACATAGATAATAATTTAAATAAAAAATATATATAATAGAAAAATAAAAAAAAATCAAGACATAAACAAAAGTCATGGCGACAGTACCGAACCGTCGTAATCAACAATTAAAAATAATCAACAAAAGTCATGACGGTATCGAACCGTCGCCATAAACAATTTAATCAATTTCAAAAGATATTCACGACAGTATCGAACCGTCGCCATCAATAATTATAAGAAACTCAAAAGATAGTCACGACGGTATCAACCCGTCGTAAACTTGAACGACAGTTTTTGTAACCGTCGCGAAATAGGTTGGGGACACACACTTCTGCGACGGTAAAGCAACCGTCGTGGAAAGCAAATTGCGACGGTTTTAACCGTCGTAATCTACAAAAATACCTGTCGCAATCTGCCAATTTTCTTGTAGTGAAAGAAGATCTTCATAATTGTCCCAAAATGTTTGAGAGGTTCGTAAGTGATGTAGAGAAACCGTTGTATAAAGGTTGCACTAAATTCACAAGACTGTCCGCATTATTAAAGTTGTACAACTTAAAGGCGGGAAACAGATGGGTGGATAAAAGTTTCACAGAGTTATTAGTCCTTATGAAAGATATGCTTCCGGAGGATAATGTTCTTCATGATCGAACATATGCGGCCAAAAAAATTTTGTGCTCTATTGGTATGAGCTATGATAAGATACATACTTGTCCAAATGATTGCATTTTGTTTCGAAACGAATATGCATCATTAAATGAGTATCCTAAATGCGGTTTATCTCGATATAAGAAAAAATTGTCTCCAGCAAAAGTCTTATGGTATTTTCCTATAATTTTGAGATTTATACGTATGTTTCCTAGTGAAAACGATGCAAGACACTTGACTTGGCATGAAGATAAAAGAATTATTGATGGAAAGTTTCGACATCTAGAAGATTCACCACAGTGGTCGAAAATTGATAATGATTATCCTGATTTTGGAGGAGAAGCAAGAAACCTTCGCTTGGCATTATCTACAGATGGAATGAACCCGCATGGTCTTCAAAGTATCTCATATTCCACATGGCATATGATTATGATGATTTATAACCTACCTCCATGGCTACGTATGAAGCGCAGGTACATGATGTTATCTATGTTAATTTCTGGACCTAAACAACCAGGGAATGACATAGACGTATACTTGACACCGTTAGTCAAAGATTTAAAGATTTTGTGGGAGAACGGTGTGGAGGTTTATGAAGGATATAGGAAAGAAAGTTTCAATTTGAGGGTGATGTTGTTTGGCACAATTAATGATTTTCTGGCATACGGAAATCTATCAGGGTATAACATTAAAGGTAAAAAAGTGTGTCCTATTTGTGAAGAACACACAAATTGGAAGCGATTGGAATTTTATCAAAAGAATGTATTTCTCAGTCATCATAGATTCTTAAATTCTAATCATCACAACCATGGGTGGAGAAAGGCATTCAATGGAAATCCAGAACATGATAGAGCTCCACCTATGTTGACAGGTGACCAAGTTTTTAAGAAGGTGAAATATATGAGTACTCAATTTGGCAAGCCTTTTGCAAATACGCTTGTCAAAGGTGGGTGGAAGAAGAGGTCATTTTTTTAATTGCTATATTGGAAGTCGTTGTATGTAAGACATTTTCTTGATGTTATGCATATTGAAAAAATATATTTGAAAGTGTTATTGGTATGTTACTCAATATACAAGGAAAGCCTAAGGATGGCCTTAAAGCAAGAAAGGACTTGACAGAGATGGAAATAAGAACTGAATTAGGACCCATGAAGAAAGTAACACAATCATATTTGTCGCCTGCTGCTTATACTTTATCTAGAAAGGAGAAAAAAATATTGTGTAAGTTTCTAAGTGAAGTTAAAGTTCCAGAAGGTTACTCTTTAGATATTAGAAAGACTTGTGTTTATGAAAGACCCCAAGTTAAAGAATTTAAAGACACATGATTGCAATGTTATAATGGAGAATTTTCTAAATTGTTTTTTTTCTTCCGGTCAATTTGTAGTAAGGTGATCGATCCTGAGATCTTACCAATATTGCAAAAGAAATAGTTATTACTTTGTGTGAGCTTGAAATATATTTTCCTCCCTCATTTTTTGACATTATGGTACATCTTGTTGTTCATCTTGTGAAAGAGACACAATTGTGTAGACCAGCTTATATGAGATGGGTGTACCCTGTTGAGCGTTTTATGAAAATATTAAAAGGGTACGTGAAAAATCAAAGTTGATCAGAATGTTGTATGGTTGAACGGTACATTGTTGAGGAAGAGGTTGAGTTTTGTACTGAATATTTGACTAATGTTCAATCCATTGGACTACCCAAATCTCATATTTTAGAGAGGAAGGGATAAATTTAATCAGAAATAAAATTGTGATAGTATCAAGGGTTGAACGGGATCAAGTGCATTTATATGTTCTGCACAATGACAATGAGGTTGAGTCATATGTTGAAATGCACAAGGATGTACTCCGGGGTTTAAATACGAATAGAAATGAAAATTGGATTGTATGAGAGCATAATCAAAGTTTTATACAATGGTTCAAAGATCATATTTATTCAAAGTTTGATTTAGACCCCGCTTCAATATCAGAAAGGTTGATATGTTTAGCATATGGTCCGAGTTTGCTCGTGTTTTCTTATAGCGCATACACAATTAATGGATACACGTTTTATACCAAAGGATAAGATGATAAAAGCACTATGCAGAATAGTGGTGTCACTGTTATAGCTGAAGCAATGCACATTTCAAGTATGAATGACTTAAACCCCAAATATGCAAATCTGTCATATTTTGGGGTTATCGAGCATATATGGGTGTTTGGTTATGACAAGTTTCAGATTCCTATCTTTGGATGCAAGTGGGCACATAATAGTGGCATACGAATGGATAAGTCGGGATTTTTACAAGTGGATCTTAATAGGGTGGGGTATAAAGATGAGCCTTTTATTCTAGCCTCTCAAGTTAAACAAGTGTTCTATGTCACTGATCTGACATGTATGAAATGGTCTATAGTGCTTTTATCTAACAAAGTGATTGATGATAACAGTGTAAATCAAAGTGATGTTAATGTTGAGAATGAGTCATATGTTTGATGGAATGAGTTGTATGTACGAAATGATCAAGATGAGAATATTGTAGTGGATGAAACATATATTAGAAATGATCATAATGTGGAAAGTTGGATCAATCTATCCGTCCGAGTTGTTAAGATCAAAGTAATTCATATTCCAAACAAGAAACCAAAGAGATGTTAGTGAAAAAGGTACTAATAATTCATATTGTGTTTATTAATTCAATGCTACTTGAACTTTATATGGTATTTATGTTTTTATCTTATGTTTATTAATTCAATGCTACTTGAATTTTATATAGTGTTTATGTTTTTCTTTAATATTACAGGTCAAATAGCTACCAATGAGGAAAAATCATATTCCACTTCTAATAATGATGGAAATGAAAGAGATATTAGTGAAAAAGGTACTAGTAATTCATATTGTGTTTATGTTTTTATATTGTATTTATGTTACTTGAATTTTATATGGTGTTTATGTTCTTTAATATTACAGGTCAAATGGCTTCTAATAATGATGGAAATGAATCAGCTCGTGATGTGGAGAATGATATTAGACGGGGAATAACAATTATGAAGTCAATCATTTGTGCAAGAGATAAAGGTATCAAATTTAACGTACATTAGAATGAAGACAAACAACTAATTGAGCCTAACAGTTCAATGTTAACAAGTTACATTGGTTCCATTGTGAGGAGAGGAGTTTCAATCACTTGTGATGATTGAAAAAGGTGTGAGTTGAAACCCGTTAAAGAAAAATTATGGACTGAAATACAGGTGCCACATGTGATGTCTTTCGTTTTTGTTGACTCTTATGTCTTTAAATTACTAACGATTTTTATATTGTTTTTTTTTGTAGAGGTCTTTTAATATTGATGATGATCGAAAATCATATTGTCTTCAATTGGCCAGAAAAAGACTAAGAGGGTTTCGATCTTTTTTGACAAACAAGTTTCTTAGGGATGTTGATAACAATTTTATCGATGTGGAGCATCCACAAGCGTATACAGGCTTGGTTTCGCTTGAAGAATTGGCAACCTTCAAAGAAAAAAGAAGAACCTCATATTTTCAAGATGTGAGTGGCGTGAATCACCAACGAGCATCAAGTCTCCCGTATCCATACAGAAAAGGGCGTATGGGATATGCACGCTTACAGTAATGATTGGTAAGTATATATAAAGACTATGATATAATTGTTCATCATGTGTTATTATTGATTTTATTATTTTTCTTAATTTGTAGTTAGAAGAGGAGAAAGGTCAAGAAACATCTCTTCCGGAACATGTTATGTGGAAGGCTGCCCGGGTGGGTAAGGATGGAGTTGTTAAGGAAGATGTGCAGCAAATTTATGAGTAATGTGTAAGTATATCAATATTCCTTTTATTAAATATCGAGCTTATTAAAATAAATAAATTATGAGTTTAATCACCACTAATTTATTTTGCTATGCATTTGAATTTCAGGAGAGTCTATCTCAATCTTTAACTCAAGCTGAACACCATGATTGCAGGAGCATACTTAGTCGGATATTAAATGTTTCTGAGTATACCGGTCGTGTAAGGGGTAAGGGATTCGGAGTGACTCAAACATATTTGGGTAACCATCAAATGAGGAAAGGTCATAGCAATAAATAAGAGATGGAAGAGTTAGAAAAATTAAAAGCTAAAGTTCGTGAGCTGGAAGAGGACAAAGAAAAATACATGTCAGAAAGGCAAGGTCTAGGGTTCAAGGATATTAATGACAAAGATGGTATCAATTGTGATTTCCTACAGAAAATTTCCAAGGTAATATATATTATTATGAATTAGTACAATTTTTTAATTGACATATATACACATTAAAAATTTCATATTTATTATTGGTTTAGGGAATTTCACCTTGTCAACTATATTTATCGTCACTGACTTATCGCATGGTTGGCAAGGGAAAAGTGCATAACACCTTGGGAGAAGTACTTCACTATAAACTGCTCCTTGTTGGATTTATGAAAGTATCAATTGATATTTCTTTAGAGAGGGATGCGCCATTACCTTTGCCTGACGATATTTCATATGCAACATTGGTGGAAGAGGCAATATGATTGTATATTGCATGCCCGTCAAACCTCATTTGCATAGATGAGGAGGTATATTTTAAACTATTATGAACCTTTGAGTATTCAGATTTTTTATGACTATTTAACGTACATTTTTTCATGGTAATATTAGACTCCCACAAAATCCAAATCAAAAGATAAGGGGATTAAGTAGCAAACCGAGTCAGTTGCATCAAAAAAGAGGTATAACACAATATATGGTATTTATGCATAACATGATCTTATACTTTACCTAAATAATTAAATGATATTTAGATGCATGCTAAAGAGATTGAGCAAGTCAGTAGGGGTAAGAAGACCGCGGCTAGCAAAAAACCTACTTCTCAGTATAAGTCGTTGTTGTACCCCAAAATTTACCCTCTTTTCATACACGCATATTATTGGTTTTATGGTTATGGAATAAAAGTATATTTATCAAGCTTCTTCAGGTTACAAGTGACGTTTATTTCGTCAATGGATATTCTCAGAGTATTTTCCGTGCTGAAGATCGGTTCGCCGTTTTGCAACGATTCGGGGTTCAAAGATTCACAAGTCCAACCTGGCGCGTCATATTCAGGTGTTCTTTCGCCAAGATATCTCTGATAACGTATTCTCAAATTCAGGTTCGGCTCAAGAGTCAATTATTTAAAGAAAGTATCTGAATGTGTGAGTTTTCTCGAAGAAATATGGTGAAAAAGTGTGCTGAAAGTGCAGTTTTTACGCGCTAAAAAATCATAACTTAAAGATCGTGGCTCGTTTTGAACCCGTTCCGGTGGCAAAAATTCCGTATTGACGTCATTTACGTTTTCATCTCTCACGGCTGGAAGCCAATTTCGATCAGAAGGTCTTCAAAAATGCGGATTTATCAAGTATTTTCATACAGAAAATTTGTGACAGAAGTTTATTTGTATCGTGTTCAGAAAATCATAACTTGGTCGATTTACATCGTATCGAGCTGGTTCCAGCGCCAAAATTTCACAAATTGAGTTGAGTACATTTTCACAAGAGGTACTGAGTTCGAATGATATCCAAAAGGCCTTCATTTTTTACCCAGAGTGCACGTGACGCGCCAAAAATCCTGAATACTGAATATTATTTTATCTGGGTCGAAACTTCGAAAATTCATAACTCGGTCAATTTTTATCGGATTGGGCCCATCTTTTTACACAAGGTCACTGACTCAGAGATCTACAACTTTGCTTCAAAAGTCGAGACTGAATTATGCTCTGATCAATACCAGTTTTTTATTGAAGAACGTTTCAGAGTCGACACTGGAGCCCAAAATAAGTTTGTTTGAGCTGAAACTTCAAAAATTCATAACTAATTCACCGTTTATCCGATTGAGCCCATTTTCGGACAGGAGTTAGTTCTTGATGTCAGCTACATTTTGTTTTCACATTTCAACTTAAAAAATTGCACTTAAGCCCCTACGATTTTTCCTAGAACGTGACGGACTCAAGTGAACATTGGAGGCCCAATTGCACATTCAAAGCCCATTTTTTCTCTCTAATTTCCATTATATAATCTCATTCTTTTTCACACAAACAGAGAGAGAGAGAGAGAGAGAGAGAGAGAGAGAGAGAGAGAGAGAGAGAGAGAGAGAGAGAGAGAGAGAGAAAGCTTTTGCCACAACGCTATCAGAATATCAAATTCTTTCAAGAACCCTAAAACCTTGAAATCCTTATTATAAATCCCCATCTCACTACAAACAAGTCATCCTTGTTACAAACCCACATCTCACTACTTCTCTAGTAAGGGTAAGGCTGACTTGATCTACATGATCAAAAGGGAATAAAACCATTCATCTCACTACTTCTCCAGTAAGGGTAAGGCTGGTTTGATCTCCATGATCAAAAGGGTATAATCATTCATACATGCCATATCGGTTTAAACATTAAATTTTTTCATATATTGGCTTTATTTGTATTTCATGATATATAGTAATTTATTTAATGTGTTCATGAGATTCAACGCTGCAGATTTAGACAGGATCCCATGCAGGTTCATTACAGAACATTGAGACCAAAACACAAACGGCCAAAACAGAACAGCTAACGCATGACACCAATATATGGCGAGGCAGACATTCTGAGAAGGTTAAGGGCGTGGGTTCGACAACCACCCCTATTGATTTTGGTTTTCTTCCTTTCTATATTTATTATTTTACTTATTTTCATTTTTTCTGTTTAAAACTTTTTTTTCCGTAAAACTTAACATTTTTTCACAAACCTTTGATTTTTCCTCCTAAACTCGAATAAT
Organism: Vicia faba; assembly: GCA_948472305.1. Lineage (NCBI taxonomy): Eukaryota > Viridiplantae > Streptophyta > Magnoliopsida > Fabales > Fabaceae > Vicia > Vicia faba. Next base: position 1,235,937,761 of record OX451735.1, read on the forward strand.
TAATTTTAGGTTTTAATTTAATTTTAGGTTTTTAATTTCATTGTTTGTTTTTGGTTTCTAACCAATTTGTCTTTTTCAATCTTAAATTCACTTAACCACAAAACTTTTTTCACAAACCTTTTTTTACAAAAAAACCTAAATTAATTTTTAGGTTAATTAATTTTATATTTTTTTTGCAAAATTAACCTTTTTTTATTAATTAAAATTAATTAGGATTTAGGTATTTTAATTAACTTTTTTTCAAAATTAACATTTTTTACTAATTAAAATTAATTAAGTTCTTTTAGGTTTATTTAATTAATTATCCTAAATCACTTTTTCACAAAAAAAAAACACCAAAAACATTAACTTAGAATTTTAGGTCTTAATTTTTCTTTAATTTCTTTTTATTTATTCTTTTACATTTTAATTTCTAGAAAGATTGTATAGGTCGCATTATCAATGTAATAACGTAGATTTATCTTTTCTCGCTTTTTTTTCTAATTATGTAATTGCTTCCGGGATGTAATAGTAATTAGGGTTTAAATTCCGTATTTTTATTATCAGTCCAAAATATTTATGTATCTGCAAAAGCCTTGTAATAGCTAGGACTTTAAACTTTCCTCATTTTATTTTCGCAAACTATAAATTGCTTAGATGTATGTTAATAGGATTGTATGGAAAGACTAATTGAAAATTAAAACAGTAGATCACCTTAATTGTGCAAAGATTAAATAACTGAAAACAAACACATGCACATGCTCACTCTTAGAGTATGCCTCACTTGGTTGCCTCGGAAAATAATGGTCATGTCCATCGAACGTAGGGATACCCTTAGAAAAGACCCTCGTTTAAAATCATCATAAAGATCATGGTCCCTCGATGTCCCTCGAAGTTGCCTACGGTATATGATCTTGTCCCTCAATGTTGCCTACGAATATATGATGACAGTCCCTTCGTAATGCTAAGGTATCCTTACATGTTTCCTTCAATGACCATTACGTCCCTTTCGAATTGACCCTTACAAATTCCAACGACGGTGCTACATACTCACTAATAGTGGGATAGAGCTATCTAAAGGAAACAAGAATAAAAACAATATTTTTTCGAGTAGCTAGATGCTAGTAGGTACTTGCTCAAAACAATAAACTTTTCACACTTACACTTTTTTCAAACAAAGTTTTCAAAAACAACTTCGTAACACTCTTGAAGACAGAAGCAAGGGCTAAATCGAAGTAAAATAAAAAACTTTTTCAAATCAAACACACACAAGCAATTTTCAAAAAGATGAGCAAGTACCTAAGAGCCCATGGAAAACCATGGATATAAAGGGTGCTAACACCTTCCCTTTCTATAATCTACCCCCCGTACTCAAAATCTCGAAAAAGGAATTTTTCTGTGCTTTTTTCCTTTCCAGTTGGATAAAATAAAAGCCGGTGGAGACTCTTGTTTACTGCGACATTTTGCGAACAAAAAACGCAAACCAGTATTAACAGTCGGTTCTGCCACCGTATCACAGAACTGACGACTCTGCTTGTGAAAATGCTAAGCACGATACCCCCTTGTGACTCTGCTTGTGACAATGCTAAGCACGATACCTCCCAGCAGAGTCGCCAGTTCTCAGCTCTATACCGAGGTCGGCTATCTCACTATTTCCTATGGCCAAGTTGGTCAATTATAGGTTCTAAGGTCAGTTGATGCTTAACGACCCATATAGCAGCCCCGTATTCTCCTTGTTCCTCCACAAGGGATACTGGTACCAACTAATGTGCCACATCAATGTAGCTACTGCTTCAACTGTATCGGTCTATGCCGTACAGTTCCCTCACAGTTTATTGCTACTTACCTAAAAGGTGTTCCCCAGATCCGGGTTAGGATCTATAGTAACAACGATACAAAGCCCACAAAAATAAAGCAATCAAATCAAACAATAGAAGCAATATGATGAACTAATCCTAAGGTATACCCCACTTATAATTCCCCAACAGAGTCGCCAGTTCTGTGATACGGTGGCAGAACCGACTGTTAATACTGGTTTGTGTTTTTTGTTTGCAAAATGTCGCGGTAAGCAAGAGTCGCCGCTGACTTTTATTTTATCCAACTGGAAAGGAAAAAAGCACAGAAAAATTCCTTTTTCGAGATTTTGAGTACAGGGGGTAAATTATAGAAAGGGAAGGTGTTAGCACCCTTTCTATCCATGGTTTTCCATGGGCTCTTAGGTACTTGCTCATCTTTTTAAAAATTGCTTGTGTGTGTTTGATTTGAAAAAGTTTTTTGTTTTACTTCGATTTAGCCCTTGCTTCTGTCTTCAAGAGTGTTATGAAGTTGTTTTTGAAAACATTGTTTGAAAAAAGTGTAAGTGTGAAAAGTTTGTTGTTTTAAGCAAGTACCTACTAGCGTCATAATATCTCGAAAAAGGATTTTTTTTGTACTTTTTTCCTTTCTGATTGGATGAAATAAAAGTCGGTGGCGACTCTTGCTTACTGCGACATTTTGCAAACAAAAATGCAAAACGAAAACCAGTATTAACAGTCAGTTCTGCCACCGTATCACCAGAACTGGCGACTCTGTTGGCGATATAATAAGTGGGGTGTACCTTAGGATTAGTTCATCATATTGTCTTCTATTGTTTGATTTGATTGCTTTATTTTTGTGGGCTTTGTATCGGAGTTACTATAGATCCTAACCCGGATCTGGGGAACACCTTTTAGGTAAGTAGAAATAAACTGTGAGGGAACTGTACGGTGTAGACCGATATGGTTGAAGCAGTAGCTACGTTGATGTGGCACATTAGTTGGTACCGGTATCCCTCATGAAGGAACGAGGAGAATACGGGGCTGCTATATGGGTCGTTAAGCATCAACTGACCTTAGAACCTATAATTGACCAACTTGGCCATAAGAAGTAGTGAGATAGTCGGTCTCGGTGTAGAGCTGGGAACTGGTTGATACTCGATGCTACACTCATTGAGACCATACTCTCGAGATAGTTTCGGCCGCAAGAAAAGATTGCGTGAGCTGAAACCATGATCGATGGAGGATGGTCAGTGATATTGAGAACCTCTAGAACCCGGTTACTATTATTAGGACAAGTTGAAACCAACTGAACTTCAAGAGGGTAGTACCTAGACTCCATGCAAGCCTGAAACTTAAGGGCTCTTGTGTGACTTGTTTGTCTTTATCATGTTTGTTATCTGCTATACCTGTTGTATGCTTTTATCATGACATCATGCATCATAACATAACATGGCATATCATACTAACCATTTCAAGGATCTCAAGGGTCTGTGATGTAGGTCATGGCGAACCAGACATCTAGCAAGGGGATTTATTTTCCTCTAGCCAATGTTGTCAAAGGATCTTGAGTCAGGGGCTATGACCCACTCGATATGGTGAGCTTGACTCTGGAAGAAGGACTCTCAATGACACGAAGTTTCTTCAATCAAGCTACAATAAAATTCTAACAGTTTCTTGTTTACCCCGCGAGATCCTTGAAAATATTGCATGCATATCATGCACATCATTACAGGTACCATTACAGGTTTCTCATCTCCTTCATTGTTTATTTCAGCACGAAATGTCTTCTGAAATACCTACCGATCAGGCCATCAAAGCTCTTCAGGCACAGAATGCCCAATTCCAAGAGATGTTCTTGAACTTGGCTAAAGGGCAAGAGGATTTGAAGACTCTCATCCTGAAGGAGAAGATGAAGAAGAAGAAGAAGGTGGTTCTTCTAAATATGGGTCACAGATTTGGGAATAGGTTGCGACATGAAGCTGATATGTCTCATTCATCCAAAGGAGGAGAGAATCAAGAGGAGAAAATGGGTCTTAGTCCTGTGGTCTCTGATAATGATACTGATTTTGATAATGAACAGTACCCTCCTACTGAGGATAGGTACAAGCAACTTGAGGACCGTCTGAGTGCTATGGAGATTTAGAAGATCCCCGGTTTGGATTTCGGAGATATGGGACTGGCATCTGGGGTGGTGATCCCTCACAAGTTCAAAGCACCGTTTTTTTCTAAGTATGATGGAGCATCCTGTCCAAAACTCCATCTCCGCTCATACGTCAGAAAAATTCAACCTTACACTACTGATAGGAATCTATGGGTACATTTCTTTCAAGATAGTCAATCAGGGACTCAACTTAAATGGTTTATCAATTGGAAGGAGCTAATGTCCGAAACTGGGAGGACCTTGCTGCTGCTTTCTACAAGCAGTACCAGTATAACGCCGACCTTGCTCCCACTCGTACTCAGCTTCAGGGTATGTCTATGGGTGCAAGCGAAGGTTTTAAGGACTATGCTCAAAAATAGAGAGATTTGGCTGGAAGAGTCCAACCCCCGTTGTCTGATAGGGAGTTGGTTGATATGTTTCTGGGGACACTATCTGGTCCATTCTTTAATCATTTGATCGACAGCTCGTCAGTGGGTTTCACCGAGCTGATTCTGACTGGAGAAAGAGTAAAATCTGGGATCCTGAGTGGTAAGATCCGGAAAAATACCTCTTCTAGTACAAAGAAGAAGTCATTTGGTGGCAAGAGGGAAGCCAATGTTGTGAACGGCCAGAAGAGGCGTAGCAAGGCAGACTACCACCAATCTGTGGGGGCAGTGTTGATCTCTAATTCGGCACATACACAACGACCACAACAATGAAATAATCAGCCAAGGGTGGAAAGACCTCAAAGGCAGTTCACCCAAATCAACATGCCATTGTCACAAGCATTGCAACACATGTTGAAGATGAATCTGATTACAGTGATAAACCCTGATCTAAACCCTAAGACTTCTTCTCCCAACTACAACCCGGATGCAAGGTGTGCTTATCATTCTGGTAGCCCGGGGCACGATACTAACGATTGTTGGGCGCTGAAATACAAGATTCGGAATATGATTGACGCCAAGGAGATCGAATTTGACCCTCCTGAGACTCCCAAAGTGATCACTGCTCCCTTGCCAAAACATGACTAGGATTGAAAGCATTTTTGTTCATTTGAATTCTGAAGTTGTATTTTCTTTGCTTATTCAAACAATTATTGTCATGTCAAACTTTCTTATTTAATTAATGCATTACACGTGTTTGTTTTGAATTAATTTTTTCATTATGCTTAAATTGCTTTATATTTCCTTTTCGTGATATTCAACTCTCGACTAAAAAATTGTAAGCCTTTAGAGGGAGGATGACGAAAACGATACCATGATCTCTATAGTATGCTTTTGAACGGACCCCGCTGACGATGTACATGCGTTATTTCAAATCCTAAACAGTGGAATTATAAGGAAGATAATCCCTAGTCAACCCCTTTGAGCCAAATAAGTAGGAGTTTTTCTTTTCACACATATTAAAACCCTTAATTATAACCTGGGATATGGTAGTTTTCTCAGTTAATTCAGAGGCGCATTCAGTCACGATCTGCCGCTTCGTACATAATGAATGGCATCGAAGACGTCCTTCCAAAACAAAAGACGGTAATAGTTCCCTATAATCGTCAAGCCAGGCAGTCATTATCTCTCGAAATAAAAACCCATTAAGTCAAAACCTATGAAGGAGACTTAAGAAAAAACTGGGGCATCCCGCTGACTGTAATCACAAAAAGAAAAAGTTCAGGAAAAAGACAGGGATAATAAAATAAAAAAGAAAGAGGTCCTACAAACCCTCAACAAAAATGACTGCTTATTCAAAATAATATGTCAGTATCCGAACCATCACCAGAACATCAAGGACAATATTCCAGAACTCAATTAGGGTTCTAAATGCACAATTAGCTGAGTTTAGGATCGAAGAACATCACGAAGAACGGGTGGGTACAAATAAAATTTGAGCCTTTATCCTTTGTTTCTTAAACCGTGAACCAGGCCACGTTATAACCCTTAAAAGTCCTAGCTGAAGCATGGGTTAGTTCGAAAGCATACTGTTACAAAAGGTATCCTGACTCCTGTAGGACTTGCTATAAATCATGAGTTGACATCACATTTTATAAAATTTTCTTGTTTTATTGAAAAACGCATTTTCAAAACTTCAAGACAGACGTAAGCTTTGCATTCTTAAAATAACATTGTTTGCATATGACTATTTGTTCAACAGCAGAGAAATTCGCATGACGAATATCAAGTGAACAAAAACCTTCTCAATAAAAAGGATCACCTCAAGTGGAAAAAACACTTCCAACCAAGGGGAACAGAATGATCATTATCCATCATCTGGGGCAGTCAAGTCAAGATTCAAGGAATCTCTCAAAGATGCCAAATAGCCAGGGGCAGATCTCCATCTGAATCACTTGGGGCATAGGACATGAATTCCAGCAACGAATCTTGTATGATCAAACGAACATCTTCTGGTAGTGTGGCAACACAACACTACCAACAGTGACAACTCCCTACACTCTGAGAGCATGGACATAGTCAAAAAATACTGCGCATGAACAAAGACCCGCTAGGTTGATACACCTAGGAAAAACAAGGGCGTCCCGGCGAACTAAAAGGTTCGGGAAAAAATTAGGGATAAAAAAAAAAAAAGATTTGTACACCCGGAAAGTCGAAAACCTGAGAAGGCGGCTTGGGCAAAAAAGGGTATCCCGGTGGACTGAAAATCTGAAAAGACAGTCCAGGCAAAAGTTAGGGATTAAAGCGCACGACCATGTCCCGTTATCTTGTCACTTTCTTATCATTAGAAGACTTATCATTCCGATTGGTAGTTACCAAGCACCTCATAAGTTGGGATGACACTCAATCCACAAGGCCTCCGCAGGCACTTTCTCCAGCAGGTACAGGGGCAGAAAAGTCTTGATGCAAAGTCATTGTCATATCCTTAGCACGCGTCCTAATAACATCTACACTCCCCGCAGAGTAAGAAATATCCAAAAGCAATGGTGTTAATTCTCCCCAAGCAGAGTTCATCTTTCACCAACAATGGAAGACCATCCCCAGTGGAGTTTATTTCTTCCACAAACAGAATTTTATCCCCGACAGAGTTCATCATCGCCAGCAACGGTAATTCATCCCCAACCAAGGTTATTGCTCCAAATCAGCGGATCTTCTGACAGGGTATCTCTTCCCCACAAAGTCATTTTTTTCTCTCCAGTTTATTCTCCAGCGGAATTATTTTCCGGCCAAGTTATTCTCAAATCATCTTCGGTTGTTATCCCCAGCGAGCGAAACTCTTTATTCTCCAACAACAGTCAGGGATTTATTTTCCCAAACTTGGACATGCCATAATAGCATTTCATGTTCATATATCATGACGTGCGCATACATATTGCATACATCATAATCTCATTTATTTTGAGAACATCATCATACAATGCATGTCATGCATCATATATGATTAATCATGTACCTTTTCAGGAAAGATGGTTATCATCAACAACTTCCAGCAAGTTCAAGATTAACTCCGGAAACTAAACAGAGTAATTATCTACACGATCAAATGCAGCTTTACACGGGTTCGTCACGAAGAAATCTTACATGGGTTTCTCCTAAATGCAGCTTCACACGAGTTTATCCTGAAAAATCTTACACGGGTCCTTTCTCATATATTTCTGAATGGAGTTTTACACGAACTCATCCCAAAGTAACCTTACCCAGGTTCCTCCTGAATTTTTACACGAACTTATCACAAAGTAACCTTACCCAGGTTCCTCTTGAAGTTTTACACGAACTTATCACAAGGTAACCTTACCCAAGTTCCTCCTGAAGTTTTACACGAACTTATCACAAAGTAACCTTACCCAGGTTCCTCCTGAAGTTTCACACAAACTTATCCCAAAATAACCTTACCCAGGTTCCTCTAGAAGTTTCACACGAACTTATCACAAAGTAACCTTACCCAGGTTCCTCCTGAAGTTTTACACAAACTTATCCCGAAGTAACTTTACCCAGGTTCCTCCTGAAGTTTTACACAGACTTATCCCGAAGCAACCTTACCCAGGTTCCTTCTTGGTCCCGATGTATTTTCACCCAGACTCATCCTGAAGCAACCTTACCCAGGTTCCTCCTTACAATTTCCCGATGTAGTTTCACCCAGACTCATCCTGAAGCAACCTTACCCAGGTTCCTCCTTACAATTTCCCGATGTAGTTTCACCCAGACTCATCCTGAAGCAACCAATATAGTGTCAATAACACCAACCAACAACCAATCATAGCAAATTAGCAACTGAATCTTAAAATCTTATCACATTGGAGCCTTAAGGTTTTTGTGCAAATAAGCTTAAGGTTTTTGTGCAATGGCTACAACCAAAACTCATCATAATGTGAAGGCCTTAGTCACTGTGAAACATAGTGATGTTGGTCTTATCAAGAATATTGTTACTGGTATTTTTGGTAATAGTAACTTGGTTTTGCCAAATTTTTCTTATCAATTCGTTGTTACAGTCTCATTACTATTACTATACTATTATAAATTACACTTTGTTACTCGTGTGTTTTATATTTTGTTCCATTCTTGTTACTATTATTATACTATTATATTTGAATCCCTTTCTCCTATTTTTATGCTCACCAAATAAAAGAAGTGGAAAATTTAGAAACCTCCAAAAAAAGCGTTAATGGTCCTCTCAGAAACACACTGTTTATCTTTAACCTATCAAACTTAATAGAGTTATCACCTTGCCATTGAAATTTGATTCTATTTTTCTTTCTCCGCGAAGCAGCGCAACTTGCAATCTCGGAATCTCCGTGAAGTAGCGCAGCCGCGGGCACACTGTTCGTCAGACCTTCCTCCGTGTGAACATAGTTATGGATCGTAGTTGGATGAGAGCTAATCGATTAAGTGATGAGTACAAACATTGAGTGATGGAATTTCTACAGTTTGCTGAAAGTAATGCTGAAAAAAGTCTTCCTACGCTTTTTCTCTGTCCATGTGTTCGTTGTGCAAATAAAGAACCAAAACGTAGTAAGAAAGAAATCATGGATCATCTAATTTGTGTAGGGATTTGTCTAAGTTATACAAAATGGATATGGCACGGTGAAGTAGTAGCAAAGTCAAACGTGTCTCAAAGAGATGATGTTAGTGTAGAAATGGATGATCGTCTAGAATACATGATGTGTGATATTGGACAAGATTCATTTAAGAGGGCACATACGTATGATACTATATGCAGTGACAAGGATAAACCATTGTACCCGGGATGAAAAAAATTTACACGTTTGTCAGCCGTGTTAAAATTATTTAATCTGAAGGCAAAGAATGGGTGGACTGACAAAAGTTTTACCAAGTTGCTTGAATTGTTGACCGAAATGCTTCCAGAAGGTAATGTAATGCCAAGTCGTTATTACGAGGCGAAGAAAATATTGTGTCCGAGACATTGGCAATTAATAGTCATGTGTCCAAGAGACAATTTAGTTGTCGTATTTTGTTCACTTCATCGGGAAATTGACCATCACACGAAGAAAATTATTACAAAGTAAGTTTATCTTTCATGTGACTTTCATTGACAACTAATAGTTATGTGATTTTTCATTGGCGAGTAAATTTAGTTATGTGATGTTTATCTTTATGTATTAGTTCTTTTGGGATTCATCAAATGGCAAATGGAAATAGAAAAAAGGCTACATGGCTTCATCCCAATGTAAGTGTGATGTAAATTGTAATTCTATAGTTAAATTTATGATAAATATTCACTAATTATGTCATTCAATTGTAGACAAGGCAACAACATAACTCTAATGATTGTGGATACTATGTGATGAAAAATATGTTGGATATTGTCTCTGCTAATATAACCGAGAATTGGATGCAGGTACTAAAAATAACTTTACTTTGTTATTTACTTTTTGTTTTTCGACTTAATATGAGTTTTTAAAAATTAACTCTATATTGTTATATTTATGTATTATAGGTATTTGATGACCCAACAGAATTAACACCAGATGATTTGTATGATTTGCGACTCCGTTGGCCAAAATGTTTCTTTGAGTTACATGAAAATTAAGTTTATCTTGGTGAGTTTTATGAATTTTTTTTATTAATAACCAAGTATTAAAAAAATATTTCGCGAATAACCGGGTTTCGGAAAAAATTACGCAAATAACCATGTTTGAGATGGCTCCATAAAGGAGGAGCCATCTCATTTGGCGCATCCTCCTCTTTTTATAAGGGAGGCGCCATCTCATTTGGCGCCTAAGGGCAAATGGCAAGCCCTAAGCCAAGTGAGATGGCGCCTATGTACAAAGCTAGGTCAAAAAAAAAAAATTTTTTTCTTTCCTGCGCGTTGCGTATTAGACAGAGATAAACAAAATTGATTTTTTATTTGATAAAAAATAATTACATTGAACTGTTTTACATTGAAATAACAGTAAAAAAAAAGATACAAAAAATACTGGAAAAAAAAAAGATACATCAATGATCCCCAGGAACCCGGTAATGACCCCCAGTTCCGCATCCCCGTCCTCGCCTTTCTCTTGCTGGGTGCCGTCTCGTTTCCTGTTGCGGCAAGGTCGATGGCCCAGCGAAGTCAATGCGATCCGAATCCATAAAATCAGTAAGATCTCCATATCTCTAAGATCCGCTCTGGTACAGTCGGTTACCCATACCCTCGAAGTTTGGTCGTGTTGGCGGTGGGTGGGGTTCCATGGTTGGTCGGTAGCATTGGTCGTCTGAGTATGGGGGGTAGAAAGGAAATGGATCTTGGGGTGTTTGGTACTGTCGATGTTGGGTTGTTTGGTGATATGGTGGTTGATGGTAGGTTTGGTCGGGTTCGTCATAATCTTCTGACATTCCCATATCAGGGCTAAGGCTGGATGTTGAGGGCCCCATATTGGGATATGTGGAAGACTGAAATTGTGTATGGGGTATATGGGTTTGCTGGTATTGGGGTTGGTATTGTGGTTGGGTTTGAGGGATATCTGGGTATTGGTAGTTTGGCGGTGACTGTGGTTGGTAGTACGGCATTTGGTTGTAGTTGTGTTGTGGTGGGGAATGTGGTTGTGTGTTTGTTGGTCTGTTTCTTCTAGGGGGTTGGTTTGAGGTTGATGGATTTTGGGTTTGTTGGTGGGGAATCGAGGGTTGTGCCTATTGTGTGCGTGGGTCAACCAAGTACCTCGGATGAGACACGTGCATATCTGGGTTACTAACCGACCTGTACCACGACATATATTGATCGGTGTGTCGCATGTTACCTTGAGTAAGGAAAATAGGGGATTGCAAGATGTAGCGGGGACGCCTTTGCCACATTTTACACCATTCTGGAGCAAAGTCTTTCCAGTTGGTTAGATTCCACTGGGCGTCGACCCTTTTTAGATGCCAGGGGGACAAATCTGTTGGATCACTTGGTATGTCTTGGATCATTCCGAACTGCATCTTCACACGGTCGCTGTGGTGCATCTCCACAATGTTGAACCGAATGAGTGCAGTCTTTGCAATCCAAGTTGCTGCATCCTCTGGATTTGGAGAATGGTCCAAACCCAAATATGGTCTCCAGACGAACTGCGATAAAATTTAAATCAGGTAAGCGCAAAAGTAATGTATAAATAATTAAAATGAACAAAAGTTAAAAGCTACGACTTACGTCATCTGGGCCTAAGTGATCCAACAGATTCCGGTAGAGTGCGACATTGAATCTGGGATTCTTGCCGTAATCCATACCCCTCACGCAGTACCTATAGGAAATGAGAAACATGTTATTTTTAGCATATATTTTGGAAAGAGAAGAATAGTTATAAATGCTATAACTTAATGACTTACTTTGTTGCGTAAGGGAAACCAAAAGTGTTGTTGTTGATGGGGTTTAAGGACTCCATCCTCCACCAACCCCAGGCTTGTAGTAAAAATGCGCACCCATAAAATGTACATTTTTCCTTGACTGCGTTTTTGCACAAGGAACTGTACAGGTGGGCTAATACTGCAGAACCCCAACTAAATTTTCTAGTTTTATCAAAATTTGTTAGTAAATGTAAGTACATGAAATTTACACTATTTCCCGTACTTTCGGGAAATAAAAAAGTACCAAAAAGTATCATAATATAAGTTCGGGCTTTTACTACTCGGTCATTCTCTGAGGAATTTTCATTTAATTCCATACTTGCATAATGCCGTTTCAGGTCAGTGAGTAGTATTCCCTGCCCTCTTGCTCCACCACCTTCTACCATGTCCCTACCTAACAGTTCCTCACACTGTGAGTTGGGTTGTTGAACCGACCCATTCACCGCTTTACCGTCAATAGGGAGGCCCAGTAGCATGTACACATCTTCGAGAGTGATGGTACATTCACCTATTGGTAGGTGAAATGTATGGATCTCCGGTCTCCACCTCTCCAACATTGCAAGGATGAATTTGGAGTCAATGGTGCAGTTGGAGATCTTTATCACGTGTCTAAAACCTGCATATTCCAGATAAGGGACGATGAAAGGGTCGGGAGCCAGGTATTTGTGCGAACGGATTCTGAATCTTTGTGTATCCTGAGATCATAATTAAACAAGAGTAAGATTAATTAAGATGAACAACACGTTTTTTAAAGTATGAAAATGTATAACCAAAGAAGAGACTTACAAATGCAGCAATGTTTTCCCTTGTGCCTCTGTGAGTTTCTCCCATTGTTAGAAGGGCCATTCTTCAGAACGCTTGAGAGAATGAAAGACTTAGGAAGAAATAGAGAGTATGATAGACTTAAGAAATATTTCGTAGCAGAGAGTGAGAGTTGTGTGGGTGTGAGAGATGTTTCATAAGGTATGTATTTATAGGCAAATAATTTTGATGTAGTGGTTGCATGCCTGCGAGGTGTCACATTTGCATGCTTAGGGAGTTACACATATGCATGCATGCATTTACAAATAATGTAAGGTGTCACTCTTGCAGGCTAGGTGGCAGCCCATGCATGTATCACGATTGGACAGTAAGGGAGGCGCCATCTCACTTGGCGAAATAGTACAAAAATGAATGGTGTCGCCACCCCATTTGGAGAATAAGAGGTGTCACGTTTTACAGCATTGGCTCAGGCTACGTGACAGCCTTTGGGATTCCTTTCTCTGTTGCATGCAAGGCCATTGGAGTAGACGGGTGGCAGGCTTAGACAAAACATTAATGTGTGTATTATAGGGCCAGGCTAGGTGGCAGCATAAGCCCATGCATGTATCACGATTGGACAGTAAGGGAGGCGCCATCTCACTTGGCGAAATAGTACAAAAATGAATGGTGTCGCCACCCCATTTGGCGAATAAGAGGTGTCACGTTTTACAGCATTGGCTCAGGCTACGTGACAGCCTTTGGGATTCCTTTCTCTGTTGCATGCAAGGCCATTGGAGTAGACGGGTGGCAGGCTTAGACAAAACATTAATGTGTGTATTATAGGGCCAGGCTAGGTGGCAGCATAAGCCCATGCATGTATCACGATTGGACAGTAAGGGAGGCGCCATCTCACTTGGCGAAATAGTACAAAAATGAACGGTGTCGCCACCCCATTTGGCGAATAAGAGGTGTCACGTTTTACAGCATTGGCTCAGGCTACGTGACAGCCTTTGGGATTCCTTTCTCTGTTGCATGCAAGGCCATTGGAGTAGACGGGTGGCAGGCTTAGACAAAACATTAATGTGTGTATTATAGGGCCAGGCTAGGTGGCAGCATAAGCCCATGCATGTAATATTATTGGCAGCCTTGGGGGGTTGCATCACTTACTTAATTGAAATATTTTGCCTTAGGTTGAACATAACATTCATTCACATAAACTGTAAAATTTTCCAACCTTCGAATCAGTCATCTAACCTTCAAACATTCCAGCTATGGAGTGAAAGCTGTATGAAATACATTAAGGCTGAAAGTGCTAAAGCCAACACTCACATGGTTACACGGTTTGACCGCCATAGCCACAACTTCATTGTGAAAGAGACAATTGACCACAATGAAGGCCTGGCAAGACAGGAATACAGGGTCATTTTACCTTCTCAATGGTGCGATTGTGGTAGGTTTCAAGCTTTTCGTATGCCTTGCTCTCATGTCATTGCCGCTTGTGCGCATACCCATCAAGATGCGCTTCAACTGCTCTCAAACGTTTATAAATCTGAAACGTTGCTCACTGTTTACAACAACAACTTTCCTTTGGTGGCAAAACCAGACTATTGGCCTGAATACAACGGTGATATAGTTTGGCACAATGACCAAATGCGAAGGAACAAGAAGGGTCGTCCCAAAAGCAGGCGCATAACAACAGAAATGGACGATCTTGACAGGTTGGAAAGAAAGTGTGGTTTATGCCGTCAGGTCGGACACAATCGCAAAAACTGTCCGAATCGGGCGTCTGGCTCGACCACATAAATTTTGTAATACAATAAATCTTTTCAATATTTGTGTTGTAAACATTATGGGTTTTCCGTTAATAAAACTGTTCACACAATTTAAGAAATTCAATATAGGAAATTACATTAGGGTTTTTGCGTACAACAATGATTAACGATATTCAATCTAGGAAATTACAACTGTTAACACAATTTCATCTGACCCATGCATCATCATCATTACATCACTGTCTGTTTTGACTTCCTCCAACCACACATTAGGTCTTCCTGTCGCATACGAGGTTGTTGTTCGTTTTCGCTGGATCCTTCGAATTTTTTCCCCCTCGACGATGTCGCCATCTAGCCACCGCATCAACTCCCGCTTCAGACGCTCCATGGAGTGAATGTGCCAGAATTTCATTTTCATCGCAGGTTTCGTGGCGGAGAATATAACGTAACCATCTCTGCTAAAAATCATAGGCGACGTCATTACGTAAATAAGGGAGTACAAAATAAAAATACAGTGCGAGAAAGTGTGAGAAATTTCAAAGAAACGGACGAATTATTTATAAAACAGCAAAAAACCCTAGTTTTGCCCTAGGCGCCAAGTGAGATGGCGCCTCCTCTCCTTTTTAAGGAGCATGCGCCATCTCACTTGGCTAAAAGCCAATGGAGGCGCCAAGTGAGATGGCGCCTAGGGCAAAACCCTAGGTGCATGCGCCAAATGAGATGGCTCCTCCTTTGTGGAGCCATCTCAAACATGGTTATTTGCGTAATTTTTTCCGAAACCCGGTTATTTGCGAAATATTTTTTTAATACTTGGTTATTAATAAAAAAAATTCAAGTTTTATAGAATTGTCTAAGTTGTGGTTTTTGCACAATACATGTGGTTTTTGCACATGTATTGAGTTTCTTGATTTTTTTTGCTGATGTTAATTGTTATTATTTATTGTCAGGCAATGTGATTTTGGTGTTGTCTACCGAAGATTTTATATTGGTAATTCAAGTTTGGAAACTTAGAAATAGTTGAATATTTTTGTATATTTTGTGAATAATATGTAATTGTAAGTTTTGAAAAAGACTTATAAATAGTTGAATATTTTTGTATATTTTGTGAAGAATTTGTAATTGTAAGTTTGTTGTGAGTTTGTTTGTTGTAATACAATACAAGTTTGCAATACAATTGTTCAATTTGTAAGTTTGTTGTGAAAATTATGAAAACATCGACCTAGATGTGGTATATGTGATGTTGGAAAGCTATGAAATCTATATAGCGACATAAATATAGTTTGTGTGATATTGGAAAAATATGAAAAAATGGGTACAAATTATTTTTGTATAGGGAAACATCCAGAAAATAAATAATCTATTCCCAAAAAATTTCATACATTTTACATCGGTTATTACTCAAAAATGATGTAAAAACTTTCAAAAAGGGACTTTTTACATCGGTTGGGAGTAATAACCGATGTAAAAAGTTGCGTCACTAGGGACTTTTTACATCGGTTATTACTTCCAACCGATGTAAAAAATTGGATCAATTTTTTTAAAATATTGTCATAACGGTTTCTTACATCATTCTTATATTATAACCGATGTAAAAAAAAAGGACTTTTTACATCGGTTATTACTTCCAACCGATGTAAAAAATATTGTAATAACTGTTTCTTACATCATTCTTATATTATAACCGATGTAAAAAATGGACTTTTTACATCGGTCCCAGAACCGATGTGAAAAGTACCTGATTTACTATATCGCCTGACTTTACATCGGACCCAGAACCGATGTAAAAAGTCAGCTTCACCCGATGTAAAAAGTCATTTCTGCACTAGTGAGAGAAAAAAAAGCTTTTGCCACAACGCTGTCAGAATATCAAATTCTTTCAAGAACCCTAAAACCTTAAAATCCTTATTACAAATCCCCATCTCACTACAAACAAGTCATCCTTGTTACAAACCCACATCTCACTACTTCTCCAGTAAGGGTAAGGCTGGCTTGATCTCCATGATCAAAAGGGCATAAAAGCATTCATCTCACTACTTCTCCAGTAAGGGTAAGGCTGGTTTGATCTCCATGATCAAAAGGGTATAATCATTCATACATGTCATATCGGTTTAAACATTAAATTTTTTCATATATTGGCTTTATTTGTATTTCATGATATATAGTAATTTATTTAATGTGTTCATGAGATTCAACACTGCAGATTTAGACAGGATCCCACGCGGGTTCATTACAGAACGTTGAGGCCAAAACACAAATGGCCAAAACAGAACAGCCAACGCATGACACCAATACATGGCGAGGCAGACATCCTGAGAAGGTTAAGGGCGTGGGTTCGACAACCACCCCTATTGGTTTTGTTTTCTTCCTTTCTATATTTATCATTTTACTTATTTTCATTCTTTCTGTTTAAAACTTTTTTTTCCGTAAAACATAACATTTTTTCACAAACCTTTGATTTTTCCTCCTAAACTCGAATAATTAATTTTAGGTTTTAATTTAATTTTAGGTTTTTAATATTATTGTTTGTTTTTGGTTTCTAACCAATTTCTCTTTTTCAATCTTAAATTCACTTAGCCACAAACCTTTTTTCACAAACCTTTTTTTACAAAAAAACTTAATTTAATTTTTAGGTTAATTAATTTAATATTTTTTTAACTTTTTTTGCAAAATTAACCTTTTTTTTATTAATTAAAATTAATTAGGATTTAGGTATTTTAATTAACTTTTTTTTCAAAATTAACATTTTTTACTAATTAAAATTAATTAGGTTTTTTTAGGTTTATTTAATTAATTATTCTAAATCACTTTTTCACAAAAAAAATACCAAAAACATTAACTTAGAATTTTAGGTCTTAATTTTTCTTTAATTTCTTTTTATTTATTCTTTTACATTTTAATTTCTAGAAAGATTGTATAGGTCGCATTATCAATGTAATAACGTAGATTTATCTTTTCTCGCTTTTTTTTTCTAATTATGTAATTGCTTCCGGGATGTAATAGTAATTAGGGTTTCAATTCCGCATTTTTATTTTCAGTCCAAAATATTTATGTATCTGCAAAAACCTTGTAATAGCTAGGACTTTAAACTTTCCGCATTTTATTTTCGCAAACTATAAACTGCTTAGATGTATGTTAATAGGATTGTATGGAAAGACTAATTGAAAATTAAAACAGAAGATCACCTTAATTGTGCAAAGATTAAATAATTGAAAACAAACACATGCACATGCTCACTCTTAGGGTATGCCTCACTTGGTTGCCTCGGAAAACAATGGTCATGTCCCTCGAACGTAGGGATACCCTTAGCAAAGGCCCTCGTTTAAAATCATCATAAAGATCATGGTCCTTCGATGTCCCTCGAAGTTGCCTACGGTATATGATCTTGTCCCTCGATGTTGCCTACGAATATATGATGACAGTCCCTTCGTAATGCTAAGGTATCCTTACATGTTGCCTTCAATGACCATTACGTCCCTTTCGAATTGACCCTTACAAATTCCA
Source organism: Vicia faba (assembly GCA_948472305.1). Taxonomy (NCBI): domain Eukaryota; kingdom Viridiplantae; phylum Streptophyta; class Magnoliopsida; order Fabales; family Fabaceae; genus Vicia; species Vicia faba. The sequence goes on from OX451735.1 coordinate 1,235,955,453, forward strand.
ACGACGGTGCTACCTAGTCACTAATAGTGGGATAACGCTGTCTAAAGGAAACAAGAACAAAAACAATCTTTTTTCGAGTAGGTAGATGCTAGTAGGTACTTGCTCAAAACAACAAACTTTTTACACTTACAATTTTTTCAAACAAAGTTTTCAAAAAAAACTTCGTAACACTCTTGAAGACAGAAGCAAGGGCTAAATCGAAGTAAAATAAAAAACTTTTTCAAATCAAACACACACAAGCAATTTTTAAAATGATGAGCAAGTACCTAAGAGCCCATGGAAAACCATGGATAGAAAGGGTGCTAATACCTTCCCTTTCTATAATCTACCCCCCGTACTCAAAATCTCGAAAAAGGAATTTTTCTGTGCTTTTTTCCTTTCCAGTTGGATAAAATAAAAGTCGGTGGCGACTCTTGCTTACCGCGACACTTTGCAAACAAAAAACACAAACCAGTATTAACAGTCGGTTCTGCCACTGTATCACAATCGTACCTTTAGACATATATAGGAATAAGAGATATTCCAATTGATGGTACTCGTCTTATACCTATGAAGGCAGACATTTTTTGTTATGAATACATGGAAGCAATTGGTAGAGAAGATATTGATCAAGTTTTACAACATTTTACTATAGGCCTCAGTGTTATCATACATGTATTAGGTATACTCCGATCAACTTTGTTTAATTAAATGAACAATTTATTTACTCATTTCAATGAATATAGTCTAATTTTAATGATGTTTTTATTTGAGGTTTTTGTATGACAAAGTGATGCGCCCGCGTAGATTGGAAGAAAGATTCACTTTCTTAGCTCCCAACACCGTCAATACAGGGTTAATTGTAACAAAACCAGATGATGTCATATCGTATATACTGGGTTTATTTATAGTCAGCAAAGATGCAAAAAAGTTGTTCTTTTTACCATATAATACTGGTAACAGGTTAGATTTTCATTCTAACTTCATCTATTATAATTTTTTTATTTTTGACGTTGTGTAGAAACTTTCCATCAAACATTTGTTTAATTTTACAGTGGACATTGGTTATTACTTGCGATCAATCCTGTTAGAGAGATTGTATACTATCTGGATTCGTTATACAATAATTGGACAACATACCCATATTTGAAGAAGATGATTGATACGTAAGTGAGATTGTTCTAAATATTCGTGTTTATATTTATTTATCTATGTGAGATTGTTCTAAATAGTCGTTTATATTTTATTATAGCGTTCTACAAGCTTTCCGATCACAAAGAGGTATTCAAGTACCAAAGAGTAGAGCCAACAACATTACGTGGATCTGAGTGAAGGTATATTTTCATAATTTTGATTATATTAGTGATAATACTTGATAAAACAAGTTAAGGGGTATATCCTGATATATATCTGTATTTTCTTTCCATGTGCAGTTTCCTTGTCAACGTAATAGTATAGATTTCGGTTATTTCATGTTGAGGTTTATGAAAGAAATGCTTCTTTTGGACCGAATAGAGATTCCATCCACGGTATGAATTTCTAACTTAGGAATTATATTAATATTTCTCATAAAATGGCATAGTGTTTTAACTAAATCACATACTATGTTATATTACTATTTAGTATTGACGAATTCAATTATGCTCATTACTCAAAAGATCAATTGGATGAACTTATGGAGGAATGGTGTCAATTCATTATGGAGTTGAGAATTTTATAAGGTATATTGTCTTTCTTTCATTGATGAGAATTTTGAGTACAACTTTTGAGTTTTAAGTATAAATTGGAATAAAGTTTTGTTTTATCATGGTATGAATTTCGATCTTTTGGTTTTGTTTCAGGTTATAGGTGCAGATGTAGAAGATAGAGCTAACAAGTTCTTTGTTGTTGTTTTTTTAGCAATTCTCGAAGATAGTAATATGTAGATTAAACATCAACTTAGAATTTTTAGAATTTTCAAGTTGTATCATCAATTTTCAAGTTGTTATTGTATATATCATCATTTTTATATATGTAGATCTTTTGTATATGCAAATTTGATGCATATATATTAGATTGAATCTACTAAATCTGGTGCAAAATGTGGTGAAAACCTGGTGCATAATATGGTGAAAACCTGGTGTTGTACCCCAAAATTTTCCCTCCCATATTTCTCAAGACCTTTCAAGAATCATCTCCAAGTTGTTCAAGATTGCTCAAGAGTTGGACAATCAAATCATCTCCTAAGGCTTTCAACTTAAAATTAGGGTTTTGTGTTGCATCAAGGTCCTTACATCCAAATGGCCTCAAATTCTCCCCGATGTCCTAATATGTTCTTAAGTTCATCCATGTCAAGTTCCAAGCCTTGCAGAGAAAGTTTGGTCAGTCAATTGCACAAGAGGCCCAAAAATCGACTGTGCTAGGGCAAAAGTCAACTGTGACCTACAAACAGTCAAACCTCAAGATTTTTTGTCAACATTCTCATTTTGAAGGATAATTCATCATATGATCAAGGGTTGATCATGATTCATCAAGGATTGCTCAAGATTCATCAAGATTCAAAAGTTGCTAAATTAGGGTTTTTCAGGAAAAGTCAACTCAACTTTAACCAAGCATAACTTTCTCATACTTTATGAGAAATGACCCATCCAAAGCTCATTTTGAAGAGGATGCAATTTCGTACAATCCATTTTCACACCCCAAGATCAAGAAGTGCACTCACAAAAAGTTACAAATTTGGACATTATAGGTTTTTTTTGAAAGTCAACAAAAACACCTTTTTTGCCAAAGCTTATAACTTAAGCATGGAGTATTAAAATGAGATTAGACAAAAAGGGTTGGTTAGAGGACATCTCAAGGTTTCTAAAAAATCCAATAACACCTCCAAAAGTTCAAAATTGAAGAAGTTATGGATTGTTGAAGTTGGGTATTTTTCCAAAATTGTCAAAAGTCAACTATCCCCAAAACTCCAATTTTTGACAAAAGGGCCCACTTTTTTCCACTTGATTTGATCTTGTCACACCACACACGTGTCCTATCTTCAATTTTATGTCGAATTAATAATTTTTCTATTTTATTTGATTTTTATTGATTTAATTCATTTTAAATCAATTTAAATCCAAATAAAATCCAAATCTTAATCAAATGGTATCTTTTTGATCATTACAGGTCTTTAATATCATTATGGATATGACCAAATTCGAATCAAGGCATATCATGACCAAATATTGGATTTTTTGACAAATAAGGAAGCTTGTTCATGGTGAATCACATCATATCCAAAATCTTCAATGCTCATGAATTCAAGCCCAAATGTTTAACCTAATACAACCCTTGTTACATACACAAGCTAGACACACACAATACACGACCAAGAGGCTGCAGAAATCACAATACAAAACTTGAGAAAATTTCAAAAAAGTGGGGGATCGAATTTGTTTTTAGAGGCACTTTCAGGACCAAATAAGGCATCCAATCGCTTCCTGGCACTTCTCTGAAGCAGAACCAATCAAGATCACACATTTTCCAGTCTCCATAAGCGTTGTAAGTGCCCCTCGAATCTGCCATGTCCATGGATTCCTAAAGCTCTATTCTTGCATCCATTCTCAAAAACGATGACATATTTGGATTCCTCATATCATTTGTGAACTTTCTGCATTAGCCAATTTCATTATTATGCTATATATCGCGAAATGCCATTGTAGATTTTTCTAGGGTTTTTTCAGGGGTTTTCATTGCAGGAAGAATTGGCCAATAAAAGGACCATGATTAGAACCGGGATGAAGAGGCGAGTAAAATTGTGCCTCTAGATTGCATTTTTGTGACTCATGGTGGATTTTGGAGATGGCACAACATATAGCCACAGACGGGTGTCCGTTGGTATAGGTGGAAAAACTTTTAGCCACGGTCCCAACGACAGGGACGACGGCGTGACGTGCCCGGATTGGTTTGTTTGAATATCGCGCGTATTTTGTTTTAATTTCTGACATTTATTTGTTTCTTTTATATTATATTTGATTTCTAATGTTATATCAATTGAGTTTAATGGTTGAGTTGGTAAAGGCGTTGTTGCATAGTCCACTGGGACATGGGTTCGAATCCCAGGTCCCCCAAATGCTTATTGTTATTTTGTCACAGGTATTCCAATGCATTTCCATAGCGTGGTCCACCATGTGGCTCCAAATCCCAAGCGCCAGATGGCCTGTAGACAAAATCCAATGGCCAGGATTGAATGCTCACCATACTCCCCAGTCAATGCATATGCGTGGAATGGTAAAAGTCAGCCGGACTTGCTTGAATTGGGCTAAACAATTGCTGAATCAACCTCCAGATTTGGGCCAGCAACCCCCCATTGGGTTATCTCTTTTCTTTTTTTATATATTTCTTTTATTTAAATTGTTTTTATTATTTTTATTGATTAATTAACCAATTAATTTTCCTCATAAAATCAAAACCATAAAAAATATTATTTTTATTAATTTCATTATTTTATTTTTTGTAAATAAATACTAATTTAATTAATTTAGTTTTAAATAGGTTTAACTTTTAACATTTTTTGCAATAAATTAAAATTAATTTAGAATATTAGGTTTTAATAACCTTGACCAATTTATTTTATTTCATTAAATATTCAAAAACCCAAAAATATTTTTTATTTAATTAATTAATTAATTTTGACCTAATTTAATTTCTTTCTAATTCAAAAAATAACAAAAACATGCTTTCTTTCAAAAAAAGGGTCAAAACCCTAAAAAATGCGCCGATTTAATTTCTTGCACGCGTATCATTTTATTCAATATTGTAATTGCTTCCGGTATGTAATAACTTTTAATTAGGACTTTAATTATTTATCGCTTTATTTTACTTTCCGCAATTTAAATTAAAGGATTTGTTTTTGGCGATGTAAATACCCGACGCCTTGTAATAGTTTAGATTTAATTTCCACAAATTTAATTTCCGCAACTATAAACTGTTAGATGTTTGATAATAGGGAATGCATGACAAGATCAAATGTATGAACTTAAAATCAACATAGCTCACCCATGACATGTACAGATAAAATTAACCGAACTAACACACTTGCACATGCCACTCTTAGGGTACACCTCGCTTGGTTGCCTTCGAACGTGGTCATTGAGTATAGTAAGTTTTAGAGGTCTCCCTCTTGTCCAAAGATCATAAGTTGCCTCGGATAAAATGATCTAAGACATTAGGGTTACCGCTAAGGCGTCCTAACATTGCTTTAGTGACCACACGTCCCTTAAATCGAATTGACCCGAAAACTCCAACGACGGTGCTACCTACTCATTCATAGTGGGATAGCATTGTCTAAAGGAAATTTGTACACATTAATTCCTTTTTCGAGTAGGTAGATGGTTCTTAAGTACTTGCTCCTTTTTAAAAACAAAACAAAACTTTTCGCACTTACACCTTTCAAACAAAAACTTCTTTCAAACCCATAAACACTAAGAAAAGAAAATTTTGAAAACACAATGAGCAAGTACCTAAGAGCCCGTGGATAACCACGGATAGAAAGGGTGCTAACACCTTCCCTTTCTATAATCTACCTCCCGGACCTGAGAAACATCTCGAAAAAGGAATTTTTCTGTACTTTTTTCCTTTCCTTGTTGGATAAAATAAAAGACGGCGGCGACTCTTGCTCACCGCGACATTTTGCAAAAACAAACGCAAAACGCGAACCAACATTCCAAAATAGTCAGTTCTCTTCCCACCGTATCACAGAACTGGCGACTCTGCTGGGGACAATTATAATTGGGGTGTACCTTAGGATTAGATCACTGTTGTTTTCAATTGTATCATTTGTATGCTTTATATTTGTGGGCTTGTATCGGAGTTCTATAGATCCTAACCCGGATATGGGGGATACCCTTTAGGTAAGTAGCAATAAACTGTGAGGGAACTGTCCGACGTAGACCGACACGGTTGAAGCAGTAGCTACGTTGGTGTGGCACTTTAGTCTGTACCGATATCCCTTGTGTTGGAACGAGGAGAATATGGGTCTTCTAAGGGGTCATTAAGCACCAACTAACCTTAGAACCTTAAATTGACCAACTTGGCCATAGAACAGTAGCAATATGCTACACTCATTGAGACTAAACTCTCGCGATGATTCCGGCTGCAAGAAAAGGTTACTAAACTGGAATTATGACCGATTGAGGGTAGTCAGTGATATTGAGATCCTCTAGAACTCGGTTACTATTTTTTAGGACAGGTTTAAACCAACTGAACTGAAAGAGGGTAGTACCTAAGCTCCTTGCCAGCCTGAAATCTAAAGGCTCTCTGTGTGACTTGTGTGCCTTTACCATGTTTGCTATTTGTGGATACTTGTGGTGTGCTTACTATCATGACATCATGACATCATAACATTGAATACATCTTGCATAATACTAACCTATTTCAAAGACAAGAGGGATTCATCTTTGTTCTGTTTTGTAGGTCATCATGATGCCCATGCGTAAGAATACCATCCGGATTAACTTTGTCCAAGTTCCTACCTTGCTTAAAGAGTTGGTTGCAAAGATGCCTGATACTAGCTCTTTCATCAAAAGACCTGGTTCTCTTCTCAGTTTGGTCACCTCCAAATTGGACAAGCAGATGATGAGTATCCTGGTCCAATTCTATGATCCGTTGTACCATTGTTTTACTTTCCAGGACTATCAGTTGGTTCCCACCCTAGAGGAGTTTTCTGATCTGCTCGATATCTCTGTGCTGGAGCAGACCCCGTTTACTGGTTGGGAGAAGACCCTTAGGCCCGAAGAGATTGCTGCAGCCCTTCATTTGACCAAAGAGGAGGTAATGGCTAATTGGGAGACTAGAAGTGGAGCAAAGGGCTTTCTGACTAAGTTCTTGGTTGGTAAGGCTAACTACTTCTGGGATAGTCTAGACTTCAAGGCATTCGAGAATATTCTGGATCTTTTGATATATGGCTTGGTATTGTTTCTGAATCCTGACACTTTCGTTGATGTTAATGCGGTAAAGATCTTCATCTCTCAGAACCTTGTACCCACTCTCTTGGGTGACATTCTTCATCAGCTGTATGCTCTTACTGCCCGAAAGAAGGGAGCCTTGATGTGTTGTGCTCCATTATTGTCGAGGTGGTTTATTTCGCACCTCCCTAAGTCAGTGCTGAAGAACAAAGAAGGAATGGACCGGGCTTATAGGGTTATGTATCTCTCGCATAATGACATTATCTGGACTCTCAAGGGTATGGATAAGGTGATTATTGTTGATCGATGTGGGGAGTACCCCAATGTTCCCCTGATAGGAACCTATGGAGGAATTTCTTACAATCCGTGCTTAGCTCTCCGTCAGTTTGGAAGAGCCAGAATAGAAGGACCTCACGAGCAGTTAATGCCTCATATCATCTTTGATTTTCAAGGGGATAGTGACGAGCAACGTCGGAGATTCATAAGGGCTTGGGATAGAGTTCACCAATCTGATCCACATGAGTTGGGCCCAAATACTTCACTTCCAATGGAGCCATATCTCAGATGGGTTCGTATCCGTGCCCAAAAGCTGGGTATGCCGTATGAAGCCGTGCGGTCTGTCACTCTTGAAGTTGCTAATGAAGAAGGGGTTCTTCCAACCATTCTCCATCCTTATATGCCCACTGACATTGGGGCACTGAAAAGGTCTTGGATGCAGCTGAGGAATGAACGGGATTCTTACCGAGAGAAGTTCAATGAGCAAGAGCAGAAGATCCAGAAGCTGACTAGGCAGTTGGAGAACGAGCGGATTCTCAACGACTATGTTCGCACTGAGAAGAAAAGACCATGGGAGCATTGATAGGCCTTTGATGATTTCCTTTCCAGTTTTATTTTTACTTTTCAGTATTTATTTTCATGTAACGCCTTAATGGCATCAGTTGAACAATTTGAATTCTAAAGTTTATCTAATAAAGTGTGTTTCCTTTCTTGTTTACAAATTTGAATCTCTCAATTGTCTTTGAAATCATAAATCATACGCATTTCATCCCATGCACTTCATAAACAGGTACCCTTTACAGGTCTCTTATTTTCTTCGCTGTTTATTTCAGCACTCACTCATCATGTCTGCTGAACCTTCAACTGAGCAAGCTATCAAGGCCCTCTAGGCCCAGAATGCCCAATTTCAAGAGCTGTTCATGAGTCTAGCTAAGGGTCAGCAAGACTTGAAGACCCTGATTCTGAAAGAGAAGAAGAAGAAGGAGAAGAGGACCATCCTGTTGAACACAGGGCACAGGTTTGGAAACAGGCTATAGAATGAAGTTGATATGACCACCTCATCTGGAGGGAAAGATAGTCCACAAGAAAGGAGGGCTCCTAGCCCTGTGGTCTTTGACAACGAGACGGACTACAATGAAAAACAGTATCCTCCTGCCGAGGATAAATACAAGCAACTGGAAAACTGGTTGAGTGCTATGGAGGTTCAAAAGGTGCCTGGTCTGGACTTCGGTGATCTAGGTCTATCATCTGGGGTAGTCATTCCCCACAAATTCAAGGCACCAGCCTTTGCTAAGTATGACGGAGTTTCTTGTCCTAAGCTGCACCTTTGGTCATATGTGAGGAAGATTCAGCCGTACACAGCTGATAAGAACCTATGGATCCATTTCTTCCAAGACAGTCTCTCAGGGACTCAGCTTGAGTGGTTCTATCAGTTGGACGGAGCCAGTATCTGCAGTTGGGAAGATTTGGCTACTGCATTCTACAGGCAGTATCAGTACAACTCCGACCTCGCTCCTACGTGTACCCAACTCCAGGGTATGTCAATGGGAACGGGTGAAGGATTCAAATATTATGCTCAAAAGTGGAGAGACCTCGTCGGAAGAGTACAACCACCCTTAGCTGATCAGGAACTTGTTGACATGTTTCTGGGGACCCTGTCTGGTCCATTTTTCAACCACCTAATTGAAAGCTCTTCGTCTGGGTTTACAAAGCTTATTTTGACCGGTGAAAGGATTGATGCTGGTATTAAGGCTGGTAAGATACAAAAGGGTGCCTCATCAAGCACCGAGAAGAAGCCCTTTAAGAAAGAGTCCAGCGTTATCTACAGTGCAAGAAGACAGGATAGACCTGAACACTGCCAAGCTGTGAATGCGGTTGTTATTTCAAAACCTGCTGGTGCTCCTCAGCACAACAATCAACAAAAGAATGAGAGACCTTGAAGGCAATTCACCCGTCTCAGCATGACCTTATCTCAGATTCTTCCACAGTTGCTGAAGACTAATCTGGTGGTTCTAAAGGAAGCCCCGAAGAATCCAAATACCACATCACCGAGGTATAACCCTAATGCCCGTTGTGCTTTTCACTCTGATAGCCCGGGGCATAATACAGATGATTGTTGGATTTTGAAGAACAAGGTACAAGACTTGATTGATGCAAAGGAGATTGAGTTCGGAGCACCAGAGAAGCCTAAACAAGATGCAGGGGTGAATGCTATCAGGGATGATGATGATGATGAAAAGTTTAATATCGACAGTTGGATCTACTCGACTGCCAATGGTGGATTAAGCAACTGGACAGCGAAGGATTCTATGCCCGTTTCTTTGATCACTCATTAATGAAACTTTTTGTTTTGAATATGTAACAGACAATGTTTTAAACTTTATGGCCCGGTGTCTTACCCGGGGCACCGTGGCTTCATTTGTGAGGGCTTTTGTGTGTCATTTTCATATATCATTAATAAAAGCATTGGACATACTTGCATTTCAAATCTTGAGCTCCTTGTTTTTCTTTATTATATATTGCAAAACAGCTATTTTACACACACTCACATATACAGGTCCACATCCACTCTGGATCTCACTGGTAACGACTCTACTACTGCCAGTTATGACTTTGAAAATCCGATCAACTTAGCCGAAGACGAAGGTGAAGATGATTGTGAAGTGCCTGGTGAACTTGAAAGATTGTTACTTCAAGAAGAGAGGGCCATTCAGCCACATGAAGAGCTAGTGGAAACAGTGAATCTGGGTACCGAGACAGATAAGAAAGAGGTCAAGATCGATGCAAATCTGGAAGCTAGTTTGAAACAACGGTTGATTCAAATGCTGCATGACTATGTTGAGATCTTTTCCTGGTCTTACGAAGATATTCCTGGTTTGGATACCGATATTGTGGTTCATCACCTGCCTACCAAGGAAGACTGTCCTCCAGTGAAACAGAAGGTTCACCGTATGCGCCCAGAGATGTCTGAGAAAATCAAGGCTGAAGTTATGAAAGAGTTTGACGACGGTTTTCTAGCAGTTACTTCTTACCCTCAGTGGGTGGACAATGTGGTTCCAGTGCCGAAGAAAGATGGTAAGGTCCGAATGTGTGTTGACTACAAGGATTTGAACAGGGAAAGCCCCAAGGATGACTTCCCTCTACCTCATATTGACGTTCTGGTTGACAACACCGCTCGACATAAGGTCTTCTCCTTCATGGATGGCTTCTCCGGTTATAACCAGATAAAAATGGCTCCCGAAGACATGGAGAAGACGACCTTTGTTACTCAGTGGGGTACCTTTTGCTACAAGGTCATGCCTTTTGGACTGAAGAATGTTGGGGCAACGTATCAGCGTGCCATGGTTGCTTTGTTTCATGACATGATCCATCATGAGATTGAAGTATACGTCGATGATATGATTGCAAGGTCCTAGACAGAGGAGGAACACCTTGACCATCTTCAGAAGTTGTTTAACAGATTGAAGTTGTACAAGCTGAGGTTGAACCCGAACAAGTGCACCTTCGGGGTGAGATCTGGTAAGCTACCAGGTTTCGTCGTAAGCGACAAAGGTATTCAAATAGACCCTGCAAAAGTGAAAGCTATACAGGAGATGCCAGCTCCCAAAACAGAGAAAGAAGTCAGAGGCTTTCTGGGACGTCTGAATTACATTGCCCGATTCATCTCGCACCTAACTGCTACTTGTGAGCCAATCTTCAAGCTACTGAAGAAAGATCAAGTAGTATGTTGGAACGATGAATGTTAGGCCGCTTTCGAAAGGATCAAAGAGTATCTCCAAGAGCCACCTATTCTGATGCCACCAGTTGAAGGGAGACCTCTGATCTTATACTTGACAGTACTCGACAACTCAATGGGGTGTGTGATGGGGCAGCATGACGAGTCTGGACAAAAAGAGCATGCTATTTATTACCTTAGAAAAAAGTTTACCGACTGTGAGACCCGATACTCACTGCTTGAGAAAACTTGTTACGCTTTGGCATGGGCTGCTCGCCGGCTAAGACAGTATATGTTGACTGACACTACTTTGTTGATATCAAAGATGGATCCAATCAAGTATATCTTTGAGAAGCCTGCCTTGTCCGGAAGAATAGCAAGATGGCAGATGATATTGACTGAGTATGACATACAATACACAACCCAAAAGGCAATTAAGGGAAGTGTGTTGGCCGACCATTTGGCACATCAGACAATGGATGATTACCAGTCTATGAACTTTGAATTTCTGGACGAGAATATCATGTTAGTGACTGATTGTGAGACACCTAGACCGGATGAAGGACCTGAGGAAGGATCCCGATGGTCCATGTACTTTGATGGAGCTTCAAACGCTTTGGGTAATGACATTGGCGCTGTGATCATATATCCTAAAGGCTCTCATACTCCATTTACCGCCCGACTATGTTTCAACTGCACCAACAATATGGCAGAGTATGAAGCATGCATCATGGGTCTTCGAGAAGTTATTGACCTAAGGATTAAGATTCTAAGTGTCTTCGGAGATTCCGCTCTCGTGATCAGTCAGATCAAAGGCGAGTGGGATACGAAACACCTAAATCTTATTCCTTACAAGGAGTACGTATTGACGTTGCTTCCCCATTTTAAGGATATAACCTTTGAACACTTCCCTAGAGAGGAGAATCAGTTGGCGGACGCGCTGGCTACGATGTCTTCTATGTTCAAAATCAATTGGGACAACGAGGCTCCCCGGATCATCATTGAAAAATTGGACGAACCTGCACATTGCTGTGACGTTGAGACTGAAGAGGTAACAGAGAAGCCCTGGTATCATGAGGTGAAGAGATATCTTGAAGCTCAGGAATACCCTAAAGGTGCATCTGTTAATGACACAAAGTTTCTGAGAAGGTTCGCGGCGAAGTTCTTCATCAACAATGGTATTATTTACAAGCGTAACCATGATTCAACCTTACTGCGTTGTGTGGATAAGAATGAAGCAGAAAGGATCATGGCGGAGTTACATGAAGGTACTTTCGGAACTCACTCCAGTGGACATACCATGGCAAAGAAAATCCTTCGGGCAGGATATTATTGGTCCACAATGGAAGCCGACTGCTACCAGCATTCTCGGACATGTCACAAGTGCCAAGTCTATGCTGATAAGGTGCACATACCTCCAGTTCCTCTGAACGTCTTGACGGCACCTTGGCCTTTTGTAATGTGGGGCATTGATATGATCGGCGAGATCATACCTATGGCATCCAACGGGCATTCTTTCATCCTGGTAGCGATCGATTACTTTATGAAGTGGTTTGAAGCGGCTTCCTTTGCTACTGTAACCAAGAACGTCGTGGCACGGTTTATTCGGCACAATCTGATCTGTCGATACGGTGTACCAGAGAGGATCATTATGGACAATGGTACCAATCTCAACAACAAGATGATCACTGAGCTCTGTGAGCAATTCAAGATACAGCATCACAACTCTTCTCCCTACCGATCAAAAATGAATGGAGTTGTCGAATCGGCTAATAAGAACATCAAGAAGATTGTGCAGAAGATGATAGTAACATACAAAGACTGGCACGAGATGTTACCATTTGCTCTTCATGGGTACCGTACCTCAGCACGGACGTCAACAGGGGAAACACCCTATTCCTTGGTTTATGGCATAGAGGCAGTCTTGCCTATTGAAGTTCAGATACCCTCGCTTCGGATCATGAAGGGTGCAGGTTTGAGTGAAGATGACTGGATTCAGACCCGTCTTGATCAACTGAACCTAATCAACAAAAAGAGACTTACTGCTATTTGTCATGGTCAGACGTACCAAAAACGGATGATCAAGGCATTTAACAAGAAAGTTAGATGACAAGAGTATCAAGTTGGGGACCTGGTAATCAAGCGCATTATTCTACCTCAAGGTGATCCCAGGGGCAAATGGACCCCTACTTACGAAGAGCCATTTGTGGTTAAGAACATTTTCTCAGGAGGAGCTATGATTCTAACCACCATGGACGGTGACGACCTTCCTCACCCCGTCAATGCAGACATAGTGAAAAGATACTACGCATAATCAAAGACCCGCTAGGTTGACTGGCCTAGGCAAAAATAAGGGCTTCCCGGCGAACCAAAAGGGTTCGGGCAAAAATAAGGGATGAAAATCAAAAAATCTGTACACCCGGCAAGTCGAAAACCTGAAAAGGCGGCTTGGGCAAAAAAGGGTATCCCGGTGGATTGAAAACCCGAAAGGGCGGTCCAGGCAAAAATTAGGGATCAAAGCATAACACTATGTCTCATTGGATCACCTTGCATCCAGACTTCGGCATCGACTATCAAGTTTGGACGACACCAATCAATCTGATTCATCTTCAACTAGTAGCAAAGTGATTAGATGCTCGAGGACATAAGGGAAATAGCAGAATTGGAACCCAGTGGGATTGTTCACATAGCTGTTTTGTTTTCTTTTAACAAATTGTGTAAATTTCTATTTTTTCGGCGGCGTTCTCTTACTAGGACGTCAGCCTCTTGTACAAAAACGCCTATTTACAGGCCAAACTTCAAATCAATACAAATTCATTTCCAAAGAAATTTCAAAAAAAACTGTTTTTCCTTTATCTGTTTTGTTTTGCAAAGAACGTCTAATGTTCATTTTTTGGTATATGCATTTGACATTAATTGTTAATCATAAATATTTACATGTGAAACAAAAGATGAATTACGGGTAATATCAGAAGCAGGGGCAATAAGAATTGTCCGAACTGTCTGGTTGTTCTGTCCACCAGGTATAAAGGTAGATTCAGCTGAAGGATATGGCTAAGATACCTTCACTCCCCGCAGAATAAGACAGTAATAGTAGCTCTCCCAACTGGGACTTGCAACTATGAACAAATCAGCAATACTCTCCCCAAGCAGAGTTCATCCACCATCAGCGCTAAAAAGGTTTGGTATCCCTAGAAGGTCTTAATATTCCCCAGCAGAGTATAAAGATATTCCCCAGCAAGCATAAGAGTATCCCCAGCAGTCTTAATATTCCTCAAAAGAATATAAGAATGTTCCCCGGCGGAATACAAGATACCCCCAGTAGAGCCATTTCCCCAGCGCAGTCTAAAAAAGCTTCCCCAACGGAGTTGAGGCATCATCCCCAGTAGACTTTGGAAGCTTACCCCCAGCGGAGTACAAGAATAAATCTCCCCAGCCAAGTTCAAAGGATCATTCCCAGCCAAATTCCGAGGGTTATCCCCACAAAAGTCTAAACAGGGGTTATCCCCAACAAGTTGCAACCAAAAGATCATCCCCCAGCAAAGTTCTTTCTTTCCCCAAACAGGAGTTCAATCCTCAACAGATTCAGTATCACCAGCAATGGTAATCCATCCCCAGCGGAGTTTATCAGCGGAATCCCCAGCAGAGTTTATCGTTAAAATCTTCAGCAGAAAATGTCTTCCCCACAAAGTAATTCCCCTCAGAGTAATCTCTTCATTAGTTTATTCCCCAACGGAGTCCTCTTCTCCTGCAAGTTTATTATCTTCGTTCACCATCCCTGGTGGAAGCGAAGCATTCAACTATATTCTCCAACAGCTCCGGGATTTATTTTCCCCAGCTAAAACATTATATTCCCATACATCATGATACATGCATATACGCATCATACGAATACAATCTCATTTATTTTGATAACATCATTGCCTAATCCATATCATGCATTGCATATGACTGACCTTTACCTTTCAGGAAAGATACAGTTAAAGTTCTCAGTTACGTCGAAGACCTGACCAGTTCTTAAATCTCAATTGAATTATCCTCGGTTGAATTTCAGATAAGGTTCTCAATCTCGACAGTTTCCCTACGTCAAAGTGTGGACGAGTGCTATAACCTTAACGGTATACTACGTTGAATATTAGTCAGTTCCTAGATCTTGATGTTTTCCTCCGTCAAAGTGTGGACGAGTTCTGTAATTTCAACGGTATACTACATTGAAGACCAGACAGTTCCTAGATCTTGATGAAGATGTTTCCCTACGTCATAGTGTGGACGAGTTCTCTAATTTCAATGGTATACTCCGTTGAAGACCAGACAGTTCCTAGATCTTGATGTTTTCCTCCGTCATAGTGTGGACGAGTTCTGTAATTTCAACGGTATACTACATTGAAGACCAGACAGTTCCTAGATCTTGATGAAGATGTTTCCCTACGTCATAGTGTGGACGAGTTCTCTAATTTCAATGGTATACTCCGTTGAAGACCAGACAGTTCCTAGATCTTGATGTTTTCCTACGTCATAGTATGGACGAGTGCTATAACCTCAACGGTATACTACGTTGAATACTAGTCAGTTCCTAGATCTTGATGTTTTCTTCCGTCAAAGCATGGACAAGTTCTACAATCTCAACGGTATACTACGTTGAAGACCAGACAGTTCCTAGATCTTGATGAAGATGTTTCCCTACGTCAAAGTGTGGAAGAGTGCTATAATCTCAATGGTATACTACGTTGAATACTAGTCAGTTCCTAGATCTTGATGTTTTCAACCAGTCCAAGAAGACAAAACCACCTACCAACAATCTCCAAATGGCATCTGTAAGCCCATTCTCGACATCACAATGCTGATACCACTTCATGCGAGTGCAAATTTCTGGGCACTCTAGTGTTCAATCATCTTCCACCTTCGGATCACGAAAGGCCCGAAAGCCAATCTACATCCTCAGGTTTAAGAAGATTGAACAGGGGAAACTGTTGTACCCCAAAATTTGCCCTCCCATATTTCTCAAGACCTTTCAAGAATCATCTCCAAGTTGTCCAAGATTGCTCAAGAGTTGGACAGTCAAATCATCTCCTAAGGCTTTCAACTTAAAATTAGGGTTTTGTGTTGCATCAAGGTCCTGTTGGCTGAAGATTTTGATGATACAGTTCGAAGCGAAGCAAGTTGGATATTTCGTTGGAATAAGGCAAGATGTCATGTTTCGAAATGGTAGAAGCAGTGCTTCGAATGGGCATGTCAAAGCTCGGAGCTTCGAGTGACAGTTATGGGGATATATTCAAAAGAAGTCTCAAAGTGGTAACAAGGCTGTGTCCAAGAAATAAGTTCGAAGCGAAGAGTGCCAAAACATTTGAAATTCAAACGCAAGCGGGATGTTCGAAATTTAAAATATATGCGCTGGAGCATTCGAAGACGCGTGGAAGCTAGAGAGGGGCAGTGCTTTGCATGTTCTGAACGTGGCAGAATCTTATAGGCAAGACCGTTATGGTCGAAGTAGTATAAATAGAAGTCTTAGCGTTAGGATTTCGTGTGTCATATCTATTGTACAAAAATTCAGTAAACATTCAAAATACCACATGGCTAGGGAAACGAATGCTCGAACAATGTACGTATGATAACACCAAATATTTATGATTTCAGCAAAAAACTCTTTATCATTTCCAGTTTATCTTCTATCTTCATGTCAATATCATTCAAAAGCCTTTACATTAAAGTATTTTCATTCGAAGTCTTTTACTGATTTCTTGCATTTAAATGCTTTCTTCCCATTTCAAATCCTTTACATTTCAGAAACTTTTGTATATTTCATGCCTTTATCTTCATGCTTTTATCATTCGAATACCTTTTCATCCAAAGTCATATTACTGATTTCTTGCATTTAAACGCTTTCTTTCTATTTCGAATCTTTTACATTCCAGAAACTCTTTTACATCACATGCTTTTATACTTCGAAGTTATTTACTTGTTTCTTGCAGTTTTACATGTCTTCACAATTGAACCTTTATTCATGCAATTTAGTTTCGCACGTATTTACTTGATCATGTCATTAGATCTTTAATATGGTAATCGAAGTAAGTTGAACACCTACACAACATTCTAAATACCAACCATGAATATCAGTTCTACAATGAGAATTATCCAAACGACCAATACACCATAGGATCAATCTAGTCGATCCTGCAAGTTACCAGAGAGATTAAATAACAGTCATTAAGATTATTTGATAGTTTGGAGGACTAGCGGTTGTTTACCAGAAATAACTGTAAACAAATTGGCACACCCGGTGGGACCATAATTGGTCATCACGAAAATTAGAACAAAGTAAAGATTGTTGAGACATAACCATTGTAAAAGTATTTTCTGGGTGATAAGTTCGTTGTTTTATGAACCTTAGAAGTGGTAGAATAACCAATAGCAACCAACCCTTACCCAGAAGAAAACATTTAAACAAGATGTCTAATCCAGACAATCAACAAGGGGAACAAAATATCCCACATACAACAGGCACTAATATGTCTGCTTCGATGGGAACATCTAATGTGATCCCTTCGAACGCACAGTCTGTTGCATCTTCTACCAGTAGTATAGCCACTAATGGAACAAGTGGCATGTCAACTAACAGTTCGATCCTAGGAAATACAGGGACCATTGGTTATCCTGGGGGATTCGTCCCACCATCAGGGACACAAACCCATTTCGCCACCCCACTAACTAGACCACCCGGGTTCGATGCTAACAGACACAGAAATTCCTCTTATGGGATGCCAACATCTTTTATGGCGGCTCTGCACACTTCGACATCGAATACGTCACCACAATTAGGGTCTGGGTCTGGGGCAAATCAATTTATGACAAATAACCAAGGATCAGTGGGTTATAGTGTAATGCTTATCTTAACCACAGAAAATCAGTTGGCCTTTAGGCAATTAATGGATGACAGTAACCATAATATGATAGGAGTATTAGCACAAACTATGCAGGAGATCTTTGCCCCAATAGTACAAAATGTAACTGTGACAAACAGAGAAAACGCGGATAACATGAGTCGAATAGCAGATTTTTTCGCTCCCCCATAAAGGCGTAGGCAGAATCAGGCGGGAGTTCGAGCAAACGTACCTATCATAGAACAAGTTGCTGAAGACCCACCCTATAGACCAGCCAGAGAGGGGGTTAATTTGGGGGCAAGGGCACAAAGGTTAGAAGCCCCAATGATGCAAGGCCCACAAAGGGAAATTATGGAACCAGGGGCAAGGATCGAAAGGTTAGAAGTCCCAGAGTTTCGAGAAGAACAACCTAGAGGAGTTGTCATGGTGGGTCGAAATCAAGATGCTGATGCAGTCGTTCACAGAATTCGAAACGATAACATCTTGGCAGAAAATAATTTAACCACCATGGTAGAGAGAATCATGGCCCAGAATGGCCTCAACACATGAATTAGAAGGCCAAATTATGCCTCTCCTATATTAGATTACATAATGCACACTGATTTACCAAGGGGATATAAAGTCCCTAAGTTTACAAAGTTCGCTGGAGATACCAATGAATCAACAGTCGAACACATAGCCAGGTATCTAACCGAAGCGGGAGATATAGCGAATAATGAAGACCTTAGGATCAAATATTTCCCAAGTTCCCTAACTAAGAACGCTTTCACATGGTTCACCACTTTACCTCCTGGGTCCATAGATACTTGGGCTCTGTTGGAGAGATTATTCCATGAACAGTTCTACATGGGACAATCTAAAATAAGTCTGAAGGAACTAGCCAGTGTCAAGAGGAAGTTTACTGAACCCATAGATGATTATCTGAATAGATTCATGCTCTTGAAATCTAGATGCTTTACAGTAGTTCCTGAACATGAGTTAGTCGAAATGGCTGCTGGCGGCCTTGATTACTCTATTCGAAAGAAATTAGACACACAATACTTGAGGGATATGGCTCAATTAGCCGATAGGGTTCGACGGGTCGAAAGGCTAAAGGCCGAAAAGGCCAAAGTTTTTAAAAATAACAAGAAAGAAAGGGTCTCCTATGTTGGAGCTGAGGAAGCAGAAGATTACCCTGAATTCGAAGAGGTCGAAATTGATCTCGCTAAATTAAAACAGGCCCCACCTTACTCCTGCAAATTATTAGTTCCCACAAAAGGGAAAGAAATTGTTGAAAATGAGAAAAGTGACAAATTCCCAAAGAAGTTTTATACCTTCGATGTAACTAAGTGTGACGAGATTTTTGATTTACTTGTCAAAGATGGCCAACTCATTGTGCCATCAAATGTCAAAATACCTCCTTTAGATCAAAGGAAGAAAAGAGGATTTTGCAAGTATCATAGTTTCCTAGGCCACAAAACCTCACAGTGTTTTCTTTTCAGGGACCTAATTCAGAATGCAATTAAAGATGGCCGACTGAAATTCGCTGATAAACCAAAAATGAAAGTAGATGAAGATCCTTTGGATGTCGCAGACACCAATTACTCCGAGCCTGTATGCATTGGAGAAATCAATATGGTGGAAGCAGATCAAAATGACACTCCATTAGGAGAGAAAGGCACTGAAAATGAAAGTTGGGTGTTAGTCGAAGTCAACAAAGGGGTCACTGAAGACGTCCACAAGCAACCAGAGACTTCGATCGAAGCAGCACCTTTAGCTGTTGCAAAAGAAATCCAGGCTACTGAAGGCCAGGAAAACCAAAAGCAAGAGTTGACACAGGTTACTGAAGGCCTGAGGCTAGAATTGGAGAAAGTCCAGATCACGAAGCCACCCTCCCCTCAAAGAAATATGGGATACTTTAGGGGAGCCCAGTGGAAAGTTTGACTACTTGGTCAAGTATTCTGCCCCAGAGAGTTCAAAAATCCAAATTGAAGATATAAAACCTACAGGATGGGGAGAGGATGACATTAAGGGGGAGGATGTTGATGTAAACACGGTGAATATGGAGAGACCTCGTTCTGAAATGGAGGAGTTGGAGAAATACTTAGAAAAAGAAAAGTATAAAATAGAGGATAATTATGTTGGGGATGCTAGTCTTAAAGATTACCTCATGTTGTGCCACAAAGGAGATGCTGAAATGATACTATGCCCTAGGTGCAGCATCATCTTTAACCAGAGAATTGCTGCAAATTTCGAGAGGGTACAAAGGGCGCGAACTGGCACCAACAGGCTCCAGGATAACCAGTTATTCAGGTTTTATCCTAAAGCTGGAGAAAGTTTGTTGGAGTTTGTGGTTCGCTGTTACAAAGGGGCAACCAAATGTTTGATATGCCCAAGGTGTTCTGCTGTGTATGATCAAAGCATGGCCAGAGCCTTCGAAACAATCCCTTTAGCCCCTTGCTGGAACCACCAAGAGACTGGTCAGATGGGCCAACGTTTCGATGGCAAATACAATCAACGAAGGCCTGATAGTCCTCATCCCAAGGGCGCTCGAAGAGTGACGTTCAAAATTCCTGCTGAAATACCAACAGACAAATGGCTGCAAGTCAGAACTGACAAAGGCAAAGACAAATGGAGAAACAATGAACGAAACGCGCGCCACGCTATGACATATAGAAGGCAATTCAACATAGCAAAGAGGGAAGAAGTGAGGTTAGAGAACTACAAAGGAAGAAACCCCATGTCAAGATATCAATGGCGAAGGCAACAGAGAATTCGAAAGGCTGGAAGGGAAGCTATGGCAAATAAAGGAGCAACTTCGATAAAAAACCAAGGAGAATCAAGCACCAACAAATCTACACCAAATAATCAAACTGAAGACAAACCCCCAGTTAGTAGGAGACTCTTCTCTGAAGTACAACCAAATGAATCGAAGGAATACACTCCAGGTCTGGAAGAAGATGAAGATATGCTAACGGACAACTTCGAATCAGAGGGGGAGTCTTCGTTCAATATCAATTGCAACGTGGTATCTGTACTACCTTGTGAGTTTGGATAGGAAACTGAAATCGAAGAGTATGAGGAGGATGATACAATCGATCTGATGAAGCATAGGCCTGTGTGTTATTACATGATGGATAACGGAGCTATCGAGGAGCAGAATGCTTTCTTCGAACGCCCAGAACCAGCTATGAAAAATCATCTGAAGCCATTATTCATTCGGGCAAAGGTTGGTGCCCATGGCGTAAATAAGGTTTTAGTGGATGGGGGCGTTGCAGTTAACTTAATACCCCATTTCATGCTGAAAAAGTTAGAAATACGCGAAGGAGACATCAAACCACACAACATGGTTCTGTCCAATTATGAAGGGAAAGTAGGCAGAACATTGGGGGTGGTTCAATTGGACTTGACGATAGGATCAAGCTGTAGGCCCACCATGTTCATGGTGATCGAAGCCAAGGCCAACTACAACTTGTTGTTGGGAAGAGAGTGGATCCATGGCGTAGGAGCAGTTCCTTCGTCAATGCACCAGAGATTGGTTTTATGGAGAGAAGATGGGATCGTGGAGAACATTGAAGCGGACCAGAGTTACTTCATGACAACAGTCAACTTAGTTGACAAGAGGAATTATGACAAACATTTGGCAAAGATTGCTCCTTGTGTCTCTAATGATGAAATCAACGAAACCAGAAACGCACACTATTATATGACCCTTCGCCATGATGGCATATATTGGGATAGAAGAATAATCAGTGAAGATGAAGAAATCGAAGGTACTATGCAAAGACGGCCAGCAGGCTGGGAATTCGACAACCTTGCTCATGACTGAGTCCTCCTTTTTCGAAAGGATTTCGGCCTATATGGCTGAGAACGAATCAAAGGCGGCCTTAGAGGCTGAAATAAATAAACTGGCTGTAAAGGTGAACGAAATAAATGGGGATAGCTCGAAAGGCTCACCCTTTGAAGAGCTCGAAATAGATCAAAGGCTGGATGCCATCTATGATAAAGAACCCTTAGGCTTCGAAAGGGATCCCATAGACTCAGGTGCCAAAATGTTGGCGCAGGATCCACTCGAAGAAGTGAATTTAGGGGATAAGAACACAAAGAGAATAACCTACATAAGCGCAAGACTTAACCCAGGTCTCAAGCATGAAGTGATCGAAGTCCTCAAGAAAAACAAATATTGCTTCGCGTGGGACTATGACGAAATGCCTGGTTTAAAGAGGGAGTTAGTGGAACACAGACTTCCAATCAAGGATGGCAAGAAGCCCATCAAGCAAACTCCTAGAAGATTCGCACCAGCGGTTCTCACAAAGATGAAAGCTGAGATCGAAAGGTTGCTGCGCTGCAGATTCATCAGAACCACAAGGTATGTCGAATGGTTAGCAAATATAGTGCCTGTTATTAAGAAAAATGGCTCTCTAAGAATCTGCATAGATTTTAGGGATTTAAATACTGCAACACCTAAAGATGAGTGCTCCATGCCTGTGGCAGAAATGTTAGTAGACTCTGCTGCGGGATTCGAATATTTAAGTATGTTAGATGGATACTCTGGGTACAATCAGATTTTTATTGCTGAAGAAGATGTTGCCAAGACAACATTTCGTTGCCCAGGAGCCTTAGGCACCTACGAGTGGGTGGTGATGCCTTTTGGTTTAAAAAATGCTGGGGCAACTTATCAAAGGGCAATGAATTCGATTTTCCATGATTTCATTGAAACCTTTATGCAGGTGTATATTGATGATATAGTCATAAAATCTATATCTGCAGAAACCCATTTGCATCATTTGAGCCAATCATTTGAACGAATGAGAAAACATGGCTTAAAGATGAACCCCCTTAAATGTGCATTTTTTGTGCAGGCTGGAGATTTCCTTGGCTTTGTGGTTCATAAAAAAGGAATTGAGATCAACCAAAATAAAACCAAATCCATAATGCAGACGAAAGCACCTACGTCAAAGAGGGAGCTGTAATCTTTGCTAGGGAAGATTAACTTTCTCAGAAGGTTCATTTCGAATTTGAGTGGAAGAACCCAAGCTTTCTCTCCGTTACTTCGTTTGAAGCAAGGCCAAGCCTTCGAGTGGAACGAAGCCCATCAGGAGGCATTTGACAAGATAAAAAGATATCTCTCTCTGCCTCCCATCTTGTCTCCACCTTCATGGGGAAAGCCCATGAGATTGTACATATCTGCCTCTGAAGTTAGTATAGGTAGTATGTTAGCACAAGAAGATAGAAATGGCATCGAAAGAGCCATATACTATTTAAGTAGAGTATTGAACGATGTAGAGACTAGATATAGCAATATAGAAAAGCTATGTCTCTGTTTGTACTTTTCTTGTATGAAACTTAAGTAATATATAAAGCATGTTGATGTTTATGTTTCATCTCATTTCGATGTTATTAAACACATGCTTTCGAAACCAATAATGCATAGTAGAGTTGGTAAATAGGCTTTAGCCTTAACAGAATATTCTTTGACTTTCATGCCTTTAAAAGCTGTGAAAGGCCAAGTGATTTCTGATTTCATTGTGGACCATTCACTGGTTGAAAATACTGTCATGAGTTACGTTGAAATGCAACCTTGGAAATTATACTTTGATGGTTCGACCCACAGGAATGGTAGTGGTGTTGGAGTTCTTATAATTTCTCCTGAAGGAATTCCAACAAAATTCAAGTATAAATTAGATGGTCCTCGTTGCTCAAACAACGAAGCTGAGTACGAAGCGCTTATTGTTGGACTTGAAGCTTTGTTGGAATTGGGGGCAACTAGAGTCGAAATTAAAGGAGACTCAGAGTTAGCGGTCAAGCAAATAACAAAGGAGTACAAATGCATAAAGGAAAATCTGATGATATACTTCGTCATAGTTAACAGGCTACTTAGAAAATTCGAATACATGGATATTCAACATATACCAAGAATAGAAAACCAAGAAGCAAATGACTTAACACAGTTGGCTTTAGGTTATAAAGTTTCTGCCAAAAACTTTGAGGATCTGGTCGAATTAAGAGGTAGAGTTATGGCTACTAGATTCATACCATCAGATCTAGAGAGTATAAAGTTAGGGTATGCAGAACAACAGGGATTCGAAGTACTAGCCATAGACACCCTATCAGATGCAGATTGGCGAAGCCCACTTGTGAGTTATTTAACAAATCCAACTTTGAATGTTGATAGGAAGATAAAATATAGAGCATTATCATATGTCCTCATGGGAAATGAATTGTTCAAAAAGACCCAAGAAGGCGTATTACTGAAATGCCTAGGAGAAAGCGAGGCATACTTAGCATTGTTAGAAGTCCACAATGGGGCATGTGGGGCACACCAAGCAGGTCATAAAATGAAATGGTTGTTATTTCGATATGGCATGTATTGGCCTAGCATGCTCAAAGATTGTATAGACTTTGCTAAAGGGTGTGAAGAATGCCAGAAACATGCAGGGATTCAACATGCTCCTGCAAGTGAGTTGCATTCGATCATTAAACCATGGCCCTTCAGAGGATGGGCATTGGATTTAATAGGAGAAATAAATCCTGCTTCGTCTAAAGAACAGAAATATATCTTGGTAGGAATAGATTATTTTACCAAGTGGATCGAAGCAATACCATTAATAGTTTCTGATCAAGAGGCTATTATTGAGTTCATACAGAAACAAATTATCTATAGATTCAGATTACCATAGAGCATAACCACAGACCAAGGTTCTGTGTTTACTGGTAGGAAGATGCAAGAGTTTGCTCAAGAAATGGGGTTTAGATTACTGACATCAACGCCATATTACGATCAAGCAAATGGTCAGGTCGAAGCAGCTAATAAAGTGATCATAGGGTTAATCAAGAAACATATTGGTAAAAAGCCAAGGAACTGGCACAAAACTTTGGACCAAATACTATGGGCCTGTAGAACATCTCCTAAAGAAGCTACTAACACCACGCCTTTCCAACTTACATTTGGTCATGATGCAGTTCTGCCAGTAGAAATTCATCTACAATCAGTTCGAATTCAAAGACAAAACGAAATCCCATATGCATTATATTGGGAGATGATGATGAATGAGTTAGTTGAGTTGGATGAAGTTAGATTGCATGCATTGGAAATCTTGATGAGACAAAAGGAAAGGGTAGCCAGGGCATATAACAAAAGGGTGAAAGGAAAAGCATTCACTATTAATGACTTAGTCTGGAAAGTCATATTGCCCATGGACAAGAAAAATAAAATGTTAGGTAAATGGTCACCTCATTGGGAAGGACCTTTTCGAGTAATAAGGATATTTTCAAACAATGCATATGAAATCGAAGAGTTGGCTGATGATAAGCGAATCCTAAAGGTTAATGGGAAATATTTAAAGAAGTATAAGCCACGCCTGCAGGAGATTCGAATAATAACAACGTGATCAAAACATCATAAAGGAATGCCAAAATGGTAATTTAGGATTGCCAAAATGGCGTTGTTCGGATATTACAGACCAAAGCCAAATTTCAAAACTAATTAAAACTAAGATTTAAAAATAAGCATTATTCCTCAATCTATTAAAGGTACTCCGAAAGGACTCAAGCCTTTGTTGAGTAAAGCGCCTTGCTCCTTCTAGGGTATCTACTTCTCCTTTAAGTTGTTCTGCTGCCTCCATTTCTGCAAGTCCTTTGTTGAGGAGCTCTTCGAAATGTTCACCAGCAGTGTTGGTTTCGTAGGCCAATTGTTGTTGTTGAGCCTCCTTAACCTTTTGTTGAAGTTCATGAATTTGCCTTTCCCAGAGAAGAATAGACTCAGCTCGAGCTTCATAGTCAGTTTTCGCTTGCTTTATATGCATGGCTTGATCTTTAGCTTCTTTAGAGAGCTTCGAAGCATGCTCATAAGCAGCGTCCATTGCAGTTCGTTTCTCTTGGACCTTTCTGGGAGCAAATTCATCTTGGAGAAGACACCCAGTCACGTTGTCTAAAAGAGATTGAAGATCAAATAAGATAGTGCTAACTGGCAAAGAGCAGGTAGCGAGGTTAACTTGTGTAAGTAGCTCCTTCATGGTATAGCAAGTTGTACTATCCTGTTTGAGCACTTCGAACAAGTCCACATCAAGGATTGTTCTCCTAATTCTGTTAAGGAGTACAACTCTATCATCTGAGGGCAACTGATTTCTAGTCGAACTAGTGCCAGCCCTAGCAAGAGGAATATCCCTTTGAGCTAGTTTCGCCTTCATGTACCCAATTGGGTCATTTCGTCTTAGGAGGGTTAGCTCCTCTTCGGTCATTTGAGATAGAGGCGATTGAGGAAGTTCCACGCGCAAGGGAGTCACATCCATTTCGACTTCCATGGGTTTATTGGTCGCGTCACCGTCACCTTCACTCGTTTCCTGCTCATTGCCTTCTTCATTATCAACCAGATCCACCACTTCGATATCATCGTTTTCACTGCTATTTGCATCTGACTCTGTTCCAGCAGTCGAACCATTGTGGGCATCTTCTTCCTCAGACCTTTCTTCTGCAGATTCTTCGTTTCCTTGATCAGAATCAACCTTCTCTCCTTCAGCGTGAATGTCCTTTGGATTCTCTTGGAGGGTTTCAAGAGGGGACTTTTGAAGATAAGTTTTTTGTAAAGTCTCTGCAGATTCATGAAGCGTTGCTTCATTCGTTTCTTTCAGAGGGGGAGAAGTGCTCTGGTCATCTTGCTGCTCTGAAGCCCCAGTCAAAACCGCCATGTTGGAGGATCCTTTGTTCTGCACCAGGTTACTGGAGTCCCCATGAGGAGAAGAGTTGATGGGAGCAGCAGTCTTTGATGGAGAAGTCGAAGTGGTAAGAGTTGGGTTCAAAATGTCCTGCAGAGGCAAAGAATATTAAAGAGCATGCACCAAGGTAATGAATAATTATTTTGTTAAAAATTAGAGTTCAATTTACCTGTGGATTCTCAGAAGAGAGGTTGCTATCTATATGTTCCAACATTACGTTGGAGGTCGAAGGTGGATTTTTGGATTTAGTTGAGGGAGCAACATCTCTGGAATCGAGTCCAGAGATACCACTTGGTGCAGCACTTTTGGAAATTTCCTTCTTCTGCTTCTTCTTCGAAGCAGTTGGTGAATTCCCTCCAGCATTGGGATCCTTCCCAGTAGTGTTTGGTTTTCTTTTCTTTGGTGTGGTTGGTGGGAGTTTGTTAGTCTGAAAAGATTTAAACATGAGTTAGATCCAAATCATGAAACATTAGTGTATTCGAAACATCAGGGCTAATTGATTACATGTGGAGTTGGAACAGTGGTTATTACTGGTGTTGTTGTTGTTGTTGGTTTGGATAGAGTCACATTATCAATGGTTTCGACAGATGTTTGGGAGGCGCTTCCCTCTTTAGACTTTGAAGCAGCAGTCTTTATCCTGATGGCTGAAAATCGAAACAATTAAGATAAAAGTTAAAAATGTAGAAAGTGAGAAACATTTGGGATTTTCCCAAGCATTCGCACCTGTGCCTTGATCAGATTTAATAGACATGGCAGAAAGGTCATAGTGAAGATGTCCTGGGAAATCGTGGAGCCAATGACGAGCCCATGTCACAATCTCAGATGGCTTTGGTTTCTTTTGAAGATATTTGAACATTTCTTTGCAAGTGAACCACCAAGGGTATGGAGGAAACCAAGCCAGAGCCAGTTCTGAGGTAGGCAATCTAGGAAATTTAGGTGGATGCATTTCGAATTCCAACCTATACCTATCCTCAGGTGACAACCCTGAAGGAAGTTTTAGCTTAGAAATTTTTTATTTAAATTTTTCCTTCAAGGTCTCAGCCGCTTGATGCACAGTGGATTCCAAGTGTGTGGGATCATAAGTGGTTTCGAAATAATTTTGAAAAGCCCTAATCTCTTTGGCATGAGTGAACATACCTTTCTTGGAGTGTACCTGCACATCGAACGCATCAGTTAGTTTCTGTTGAATAGAGAGGGTATCGAACATATAAGATTGGTAGAACTTTGTCCACCATTCCAGAAAACCCTTTGCTGTGAAGTGTGTAGGTTCAAAAGGTATTAGTTCAAAATGGGCGAAGCCTTGATATTGTTCCTGTTGTAGTTTGGCTTCTCTTGTTTTGAAGGTTCGCCCAGAAGTGATGGCACTTTCTGTTTGGAACAGGGGTTCGGGGATTAGTTGGCACAGGCCAAATTGTCTAGAAACGAAGTTGGGTTGATAAGCAAAAAGGAAGATTTGGTTCTTAGAAGGAGTGATTCGTGAGGAGATTAATCTGGGAAGCAAAAAGGCTTTCCAAATATCTTGAATTTCTTTGCTCTTAACTGCTTATGAGAGAGCCATGGTGAACCATGATGGTCCATGAGTCCTTGAAGCGAAGGGCGCCATGGTCTCTTCGAATTTGTGTCTCTTGGAGAAAATCATGATATAGTTGGAGAAGAGAACTTTGAAGTCATCTTTATCATCGTTTGGGGTAAGTCTTCGCAGCCTAGTACCTTCAATGATTCTATCCGCTATCTCCGGATCTTGTTCGACAATAGTGTTAGCAGTTGATTGTGAGGGTTCAAACATGGCATTAAGCCATAACTGGAGTAACCAGAAGGGGCCAGCTAGAAGGATGTTTTTGGGAGTGTGGGATTTCAAACTTGAAATGGCTGATCTTAAACTTTCGTAAAGATCAACAAGTAACAGTTCGCTTAAACACACCCTCCGATTCTCGTGTAAATCTCTAGCTAGAGGGATGAACCTGCTGGCTACCTGTAAGGACCTGCTGCAGAATACATACCTTGATAACCATCAGGTGAGGAAAGCAATGTGTTCCACATCTGACACACTATCTCCTTCAGTGTGGTAGTGGCTAATGAACTTTGAAAAGCTGGCTAATTTGACTTCGAAGTCAATAATGCTCGAGTGCTCTTCATTGTCAGGAATGTAGGTTTCTCCTACTGGTGACAAACCAGTAATGGCTGCTATATCAAAAAAGGTGGGTGTAATCATTCCCCCAGGGAGATGGAAGGTGTTGTAGGTGTTGTCCCAGAAATATAAGGACGCAAATAATAATGGATGGTTATAGGTGAAGCCTGGTTTCGATAATTTAATCAAGTTGTAAATGCCTAATTCCTCCCATTGCTGGGATTTCTTGGCTTCTACTTTAGCAAACCAGTTTTGGTAAGTTGTGTCAGAGGTAGGGCAGGATCGAAATGGTTTAAAGTTACCCTTCACATAATCTAGCACAAAAGGATCCTTTGGGGGAACGATTGGAGTTTCCACGGTTGTCGAATCAGAAGACTCGCCTGTCTTAGGGATATCCATTTTATTAAAAAAAGGTTTAAAATTATAACAAACAGGGAAGATTTTTCTAGTATCTTTTAAGATTTCAAAGATTGTAAGAGGATCCATTAGAGCAAACCTCTTGCCAGCGGCGTTAGTGGGAATTAGTACCTGAGATGCGTAGAGCATTTCCTTCTCTTTGGAGATCATCTGAGGGATAAGCACAGATTGACCTTGATAGGTGCCAACCTTGCTTTCCATTATGGTTCCTGTGTTCTTTCCTTTCTTTTTGGAAGCTTTTTTCAGTTGGGATGATGTTGTAGAAGACATTGTTGGAGATTGTTGGAAGTTTTAGGGTTTCAGTGAGAAGAGAGGAAGAAAAGATTCAGAATGTGGAAAGAAAAAATAAAAGACTAAGTTGATGGGTTTTTATAGTATGGAAGTTTGAACATCCACTGAGTAAGATTAGGATACGTGGGAGTCGTGGGTTGGATTGAGAAGGAGGTGGCGTAAAAGTTGATATTGGTAATAGGCGTGATTAAATAATAATCATTGTTTTATAACTGCACCATGCTATGAAATACTGGTTCAAGATGGTTAAGGAATCTGAAAGGCGTCGTGATTGACGTGACTGGAGTCATACACAATAAATGTTACGATTACTCAAAGGTCACATCAAAATCTTGCATATATATTTAAAATAAGTATTTCTCAATGGATCGAAATACATATTTTAAAGGGGCATTTTGTTGGCTGAAGATTTTGATGATACAGTTCGAAGCGAAGCAAGTTGGATGTTTCGTTGGAATAAGGCAAGATGTCATGTTTCGAAATGGTAGAAGCAGTGCTTCGAATGGGCATGTCAAAGCTCGGAGCTTCGAGTGACAGTTATGGGGATATATTCAAAATAAGTCTCGAAGTGGTAACAAGGCTGTGTCCAAGAAATAAGTTCGAAGCGAAGAGTGCCAAAACATTTGAAATTCAAACGCAAGCGGGATGTTCGAAATTTAAAATATATGCGCTGGAGCATTCGAAGAGGCGTGGAAGCTAGAGAGGGGCAGTGCTTTGCATGTTCTGAATGTGGCAGAATCTTATAGGCAAGACCGTTATGGTCGAAGTAGTATAAATAGAAGTCTTAGCGTTAGGATTTCGTGTGTCATATCTATTGTACAAAGATTCAGTAAACATTCAAAATACCACATGGCTAGGGAAACGAATGCTCGAACAATGTACGTATGATAACACCAAATATTTATGATTTCAGCAAAAAACTCTTTATCATTTCCAGTTTATCTTCTATCTTCATGTCAATATCATTCAAAAGCCTTTACATTAAAGTATTTTCATTCGAAGTCTTTTACTGATTTCTTGCATTTAAATGCTTTCTTCCCATTTCAAATCCTTTACATTTCAGAAACTTTTGTATATTTCATGTCTTTATCTTCATGCTTTTATCATTCGAATACCTTTTCATCCAAAGTCAT
Source organism: Vicia faba (assembly GCA_948472305.1). NCBI lineage: Eukaryota > Viridiplantae > Streptophyta > Magnoliopsida > Fabales > Fabaceae > Vicia > Vicia faba. The sequence goes on from OX451735.1 coordinate 1,235,985,889, forward strand.
TTTACTGATTTCTTGCATTTAAACGCTTTCTTTCTATTTCGAATCTTTTACATTCCAGAAACTCTTTTACATCACATGCTTTTATACTTCGAAGTTATTTACTTGTTTCTTGCAGTTTTACATGTCTTTACAATTGAACCTTTATTCATGCAATTTAGTTTCGCACGTATTTACTTGATCATGTCATTAGATCTTTAATATGGTAATCGAAGTAAGTTGAACACCTACACAACATTCTAAATACCAACCATGAATATCAGTTCTACAATGAGAATTATCCAAACGACCAATACACCATAGGATCAATCTAGTCGATCCTGCAAGTTACTAGAGAGATTAAATAACAGTCATTAAGATTATTTGATAGTTTGGAGGACTAGCGGTTGTTTACCAGAAATAACTGTAAACAGGTCCTTACATACAAATGGCCTAAAATTCTCCCCAATGTCCTAATATGTTCTCAAGTTCATCCATGTCAAGTTTCAAGCCTTGCAGAGAAAGTTTGGTCAGTCAATTGCACAAGAGGCCCAAAAATCGACTGTACTAGGGCAAAAGTCAACTGTGACCTACAAACAGTCAAACCTCAAGATTTTTTGTCAACATTCTCATTTTGAAGGATAATTCATCATTTTATCAAGGTTTTATCATGATTCATCAAGGATTTCTCAAGATTCATCAAGATTCAAAAGTTGCTAAATTAGGGTTTTACAGGAAAAGTCAACTCAACTTTGACCAAGAATAACTTTCTCATACTTTATGAGAAATGACCCATCCAAAGCTCATTTTGAAGAGGATGCAATTTAGTACAATCCATCTTCACACCCCAAGATCAAGAAGTGCACTCACAAAAAGTTACAAATTTGGACATTATAGGTCATTTTTGAAAGTCAACAAAAACACCTTTTTTTCAAAAGCTTATAACTTGAGCATGGAATATCAAAATGAGATGATACCAAAAGGGTTGGTTAGAGGACATCTCAAGGTTTCTAAAAAATCCAAGAACACCTCCAAAAGTTCAAAATTGAAGAAGTTATGCATTGTTGAATTTGGGTATTTTTCCAAAATTGCCAAAAGTCAACTATCCCCAAAACTCCAATTTTTGACAAAAGGGCCCACTTTTTTCCACTTGATTTGATCTTGTCACACCACACACGTGTCCTATCTTCAATTTTATGTCCAATTATTAATTTTTCTATTTTATTTGATTTTTATTGATTTAATTCATTTTAAATCAATTTAAATCCAAATAAAATCCAAATCTTAATCAAATGGTATCTTTTTGATCATTACAGGTCTTTAATGTCATTATGGATATGACCAAATTCGAATCAAGGCATATCATGACCAAATATTGGATTTTTTGACAAATAAGGAAGCTTGTTCATGGTTAATCACATCATATCCAAAATCTTCAATGCTCATGGATTCAAGCCCAAATTTTTAAACTAATACAACCCTTGTTACATACACAAGCTAGACACACACAATACACGACCAAGAGGCTGCAGAAATCACAATACAAAACTTGAGAAAATTGCAAAAAAGTGGGGGATCGAATTTGTTCTTTGAGGCACTTTCAGGACCAAATAAGGATTCCAATCGCTTCCTGGCACTTCTCTGAAGCAGAACCAATCAAGATCACACATTTTCCAATCTCCATAAGCGCTGTAAGTGCCCCTCAAATCCGCCTTGTCCATGGATTCCTAAAGCTCTATTCTTGCATCCATTCTTAGAAACGATGACATATTTGGATTCCTCATATCATTTGTGAACTTTCTGCATTAGCCAATATCATTATTATGCTATATATCGCGAAATTCCATTGTAGATTTTTCTAGGGTTTTTTCAGGGGTTTTCATTGCAGGAAGAATTGGCCAATAAAAGGATCATGATTAGAACTGGGATGAAGAGGCGAGTAAAACTGTGCCTCTAGATTGCATTTTTGTGACTCATGGTGAATTTTGGAGATGGCACAACATATAGCCACGGATGGGTGTCCGTTGGTATAGGTGGAAAAACTTTTAGCCACGGTCCCAATGACAGGGACGACGGCGTGGTGTGCCCGGATTGGTTTGTTTGAATATCGCGCGTATTTTGTTTTATTTTCTGACATTTATTTGTTTCTTTTATATTATATTTGATTTCTAATGTTATATCAATTGAGTTCAATGGTTGAGTTGGTAAAGGCGTTGTTGCATAGTCCACTGGGACTTGGGTTTGAATCCCAGGTCCCCCAAATGGTTATTGTTATTTTGTCACAGGTATTCCAATGCATTTCCATAGCGTGGTCCACCATGTGGCTCCAAATCCCAAGCGCCAGATGGCCTGTAGACCAAATCCAATGGCCAGAATTGAATGCTCACCATACTCCCCAGTCAATGCATATGCGTGGAATGGTAAAAGTCAACCGGGCTTGCTTGAATTGGGCCAAACAATTGCTGAATCCACCTCCAGATTTGGGCCAGCAACCCCCCCATTGGGTTACCTCTTTTCTTTTTTTTTATATATTTCTTTTATTTAAATTGTTTTTATTATTTTTATTGATTAATTAACCAATTAATTTTCCTCATAAAATCAAAACCACAAAAAATATTATTTTTATTAATTTCATTATTTTATTTTTTGTAAATAAATACTAATTTAATTAATTTAGTTTTAAATAGGTTTAACTTTTAACATTTTTTGCAATAAATTAAAATTAATTTAGAATATTAGGTTTTAATAACCTTGACCAATTTATTTTATTTCATTAAATATTCAAAAACCCAAAAATATTTTTTATTTAATTAATTAATTAATTTTGACCTAATTTAATTTCTTTCTAATTCAAAAAATAACAAAAACATGCTTTCTTTAAAAAAAAAGGGTCAAAACCCTAACAAATGCTCCGATTTAATTTCTTGCACGCGTATCATTTTATTCAATATTGTAATTGCTTCCAGTATGTAATAACTTTTAATTAGGACTTTAATTATTTATCGCTTTATTTTACTTTCCGCAATTTAAATTAAAGGGTTTGTTTTTGGCGATGTAAATACCCGACGCCTTGTAATAGTTTAGATTTAATTTCCACAAATTTAATTTCCGCAACTATAAACTGTTAGATGTTTGATAATAGGGAATGCATGACAAGATAAAATGTATGAACTTAAAATCAACATAGCTCACCCATGACATGTACAGATAAAATTAACCGAACTAACACACTTGCACATGCCACTCTTAGGGTACACCTCACTTGGTTGCCTTCGAACGTGGTCATTGAGTATAGGAAGTTTTAGAGGTCGCCCTCTTGTCCAAAGATCATAAGTTGCCTCGAAACGGTTGTCTCGGATAAAATGATCTAAGACATTAGGGTTACCGCTAAGGCGTCCTAACATTGCTTTAGTGACCACACGTCCCTTAAATCGAATTGACCCGAAAACTCCAACGACGGTGCTACCTACTCATTCATAGTGGGATAGCATTGTCTAAAGGAAATTTGTACAGATTAATTCCTTTTTCGAGTAGGTAGATGGTTCTTAAGTACTTGCTCCTTTTTAAAAACAAAACAAAACTTTTCGCACTTACACCTTTCAAACAAAAACTTCTTTCAAACCCACAAACACAAAGAAAAGCAAATTTTGAAAACACAATGAGTAAGTACCTAAGAGCCCGTGGATAACCACGGATAGAAAGGGTGCTAACACCTTCCCTTTCTATAATCTACCTCCCGGACCCGAGAAACATCTCGAAAAAGGAATTTTTCTGTGCTTTTTTCCTTTCCTTGTTGGATAAAATAAAAGACGGTGGCGACTCTTGCTCACCGCGACATTTTGCGAAAACAAACGCAAAACGCGAACCAGCATTCCAAAACAGTCAGTTATCTTCCCACCATATCACACCTGGTAAAAAAGTGGAGAAAATCTGGTCAAAATTATGTGTAGATATTGGACAGCGCTTCTATAAGTGAAAATATGTCTAATATTTAAAAAAAATTGTTAACATTAGACAGCTCTTAATAAGAAAAGCGTTGTCTAAAGTAGGGAGAAAGTGCTGCTTAAGGTGGGGAACAGACAACGCTTTTAAAGAAAAGTGTTGTCTAAAGTAGGAAGAAAGCGCTACCTAAAATGGGAAAGCGCTGCCTAAAATGGGGAACAGACAGCGCTTTTAAAGAAAAACGATGTCTAAAGCGACGTAAAAAGTGTTGTCTAAATAGCTATCTAAAATGAGAAAGCGCTGCTAAAGGTGTACTTACCAAAGCGCTCTCTAAAGTAAAAGCGTTGCTAAAGGGGTGCATAAGAAAGCGCTTTTAAAGTAAAAGTGCGGTTAAATTAGACATATAGTAGTGTTTTTACATTAATCCAAAGCGTTGTCTTTACTTATAGCAGCGCTGATTTAGGCAGCGCTTTAAAGCGCTGTCTATGACCAAAAAAAACGTTGTCCATACGCTTGTTTGTCATAGTGGTCTCTTGTGGTTTGTAACTACTTTAAATCAACTTTTAGAAATTTTCTTTTCACATTCCTTCTCTGGACTGTTTGTTAGGCTTTTTTAAATTTACAATTTCTTTCAATCCTTGTAGAACATCTCACATGGTATTTGAAATCTTGCATCTTTCGAACGATGAGGTTTTTCTAGGAGCTAGAAGTCTTGTACTTTGAGTTTTAAGCTATATACTTTACATATTCTCTAAAATATTAATTCTCGAATGGTTTTTAAAATTGACATTTTAAAGTACTATGTAAAATTAGTGTGCTCTTTGAATTTGTTTTGATGACTAGATTTCAAAATTCTTGAGATATTTTGTCAAATGTCATCATTGTGCATATACTAATAACTTCCACATCCATTAGGATGCCACTTTATATGCGCATGATTTCTCAACATGCATTTCCGTTTGGAACGTGTTATTTTGAGTAATAAATTTCTTAGATTTTATTTAAAAATTACTAAATCAATTCATTTAAAATAAAAATACACAAATACTTACTTAGCTCAATAGTGGTTGTGTCACGTATTAAACGAGGACGTCATATATATATATATATATATATATATATATATATATATATATATATATATATATATATATATATATATATATATATATATATATATATATATATATATATATATATATATATATATAAAAGTGGAGCGGGACCAATAAAATAATAAAAAATAAAATTAATGGACTAAAAAATTAGATTTTAAAATAAAAGATCAAAAAATTAAAAATACTTAAATAAGAAGAGCAAAATTACATTTAAGTTTAAATTAATAAATGTGATATTCTATTCAACAAAGCACTTTAGGAATAGATAATACGAGTTTTGAAAAATAACTTACTAAAACTTCGAGACTGACATAATAAGCTATATCGTAGATTTTGTATATTTATCACAACATATGGGACAAATGATGCGAGTTTGAAATTTGATGTTTGCAATTTGAATTTGAACGGTTTGAGTTTGGAAAATTCGAATTTGACCATTTGAAATGTTTGGACTTGAAATTTTTTTAAATTCGAAATATTGAATTTGATAATTTGAAAATTTTGAATTTGAATTGCCAATTTTGAAAAAATTTGACAATTAAAAGATTCGAAAATTGAAAAACAGTTTCATAGTTGAAAGATGACTAGGTTATAGATATGAATCGTAGGTATACTGCCTAGTGTAATTTGATGTGTAGTACCTCTAATCGTTATATTTATTCTTAACCGAGGCTTCTATTTGTAATAGTGTAAAAACTAAGATTTGAATTTGTAATTTACGCATGTGACTTACTTAGCTTAGCAAATAGGCCTTGAGATTTTGCGAAGTATTCTTGGGCCTTTGAATTTTGAAAACGCAATGTATGATTGATATGTATATGTATGATGCCTAATGATGATTTGTTATTGATATGTACTTCGTTTGTGAATGAAATGATGATGGACATGCATGAGGCTGCTCATGTTCGTAGGGTTGCCTACGATTAAATGTTGATGTGAATGCGTGGGGCTGCTCACGTCTCTATGAAATGCCTGTGGTGCATGAGGCTGCTCATGCTTCATAAGGATGCTTACAAATAAATTGATAGATGAAGTTATGTGAGGCTGCTCATGTCTTGAATGTTTGAAAATTATGCAATGCTATTAACGTCAGTAATGTTACCGAAAAGCAATTAAGACAACAAGGTTACTGACATCGGTAAGGTTACTGAGAAATATCAATAAGTTGATTGGAAAAAATGACAATTAGTAAGGTTACTGACATAGATAAGTGTTCTAGACTGGGCTCGCACTTGGCCCAAACATCATGCAAGGCCCAATCCAACTATGCTGCATGAGAACTCTAGCAGGAAAGAGTTTGCCCTCGACCATGTCGGGCAGTAATTCCACTCTTTTGATCGACCAGGCTTTGTCCTACGGGGATAAACCTGTGAATGTCGAGGAGGACTAACGACGGCCAGAAGAACCTCTTGAGTATCCTCCACTCTTCTCGTCGACCAAAATAAGTCCTCTGGGGACAACCTCGCGATTGACGAGGAAGACCAACGACAATCAGAAGGACCTCGCGAGCGTTCTCCACTTTTCTTGTCGACCAAGACAAGTCCTCTGGGGACAACCTCACAAATGGTGAGGAGGACCAACAACGGTCAGGAGAACCTCGTGAGCATCCTCCTCGTAGGGTAGACAATCAACACCTCTGGATGTCACAAAGTCTTCTTGACCCCAGAAAGACTGCATCCATATCCTCCTGGTAGTTCGGAGGAGTCCATCCAGGTTGGGAACCATGTGTTGGTCCCCACTACGCACGTAGGACCTCGTAGTCTTCATTTTGGGCCTGCTTGCTCAGCCCAACAATGGGGACCTTGGCCCAACGCTAGGGGTTATCATTACCCTTTCACTTGAGAGGGACATGTATTCATTCACTTATTCATACTCTCATACTTGCTAGAATTCACTCTAAACCTTACTTTTGCATCAGAGTGTCTTGCAGATACCCTCCACTTCACATCCAACTGCTGCTCAACTTGAACCTTGTGGGCTTTGACAATCCCTTCTGATCAGGTACGATCAGTAAGGTTACCGGGAAACATTAATCAGGTGATCTCAAAATGAACAATCAGTAAGGTTACTGACATCGATAAGGTTATCGGGAAACGTCAATCAGGTGATTAGAAAATGAATAATCCATAAGGTTACTGGCATCGGTAGTTATCGAGAAACATCAATCAGGTGATTGGAAAATGAACAATCATTAAGGTTACTGGAATCGGTAAGGTTACCGAGAAACATCAATCAGGTGATTAAAAAATGAATAATCAGTAAGGTTACTAACATTGGCAAGGTTATCGGGAAACATCAATCAGATGATTGGTATGTGTTATGATTTATGATTATTTTGACGTGTATTTTGATTGATGCATTAAATGTAATTATTGATCAATGCATGTAATGGGTAACTTGGATATGTATCAATGGATGTTGTATTTTGAAATGCCAATGAATGATTAGACTTTTCAAAATTTCATGAAGTACAATGATGGATGCATGCAATATGTTATTTGTGGGTGTGCCAATAAATATTGGGCCTTTTGGGTTTTTGATATGTGCCAAACGCCATTGGGATTTCTGACCATTCTTGGATTACAAGGCTTTGTATGATTCATGTTATATGAATATGATAGATGAATGTGATGACATGTATGACTCGATGCTAGATCGAAGTGACATGATGAACGCATGTCAATGACTTATGATGACTTGGATGTATTTTTGCATGGCGCCTCTATGCAGGGTCGTGGATGGTTAAGACTTGAATAATTATTCATGTAACAAGGATTCTTGTCACACGGTGGTATAATGTTATGCCAATATGACTTCCTGATACTCGTTTAGAATTTAAAGATTGATGATGTAGGAGAGAGCTTCACTAGGGATTGCAAAAGTACGAAGAGAGATTTCCCTGTTGTGGCATGTCTTGCCTCAATTTAATAGTCTTTGTAGAGATTCTCCTCAATGAGAGTTTTAAAGTAAACTAGCCATACCGTTCACTTGAGATGGTCGGTCTCAACATCATGCACTTTGAAACATTGTGCCCTTGATTAATTGAATCTTAGAATGATTTCCCCTGATGAACTGTTTTTGAATCAAATTTTTTTATCGAGCCTTGTAACATTCTGCCCCAACATTTTAATTTTGAAAGGTATTCCCCAACCTTCATAGTCTAAAGGAATGTCTTAAGGAGGAACTTGGATCTCACCATGTAGTGGCATGATCTTGGTAAGGACTGCCCCTATATTTGAGTCTCCAAGGATCTGGAATTCTTTTTTAGGGTCTGGGGGAGAGTCCTGAGAATGAACATGGATACCATTATATCGTGATATGGCCTTGATATTGACTTCCCCAGAATTTGGAACTTCGAAAGGTATGCCTCTGACTGACCGGTATTTGGAGATGTAATCCAAGTTGACCAAATCTTAGAATGATTTCCCTTAGTCAATGTGATATGCCTCTATGATAATTAGGACTTTTTCCTGATTAGGGAGAATCCCTTAGGTGCTTTTCCCCTAGTTAGGAGATTCTTGAAATGGATCTCCCCTGATCAGATCGTTCTTGAGATCTCCTTGATGCTAAGTATTGATTTGCGTACAAAATTGTACATTTTAAAAAGTCATTCTAAGTGATGCACATACAATTTTTAAAATCGAAATTTATTATGGAATAGAAATGGATGATTATAGATGAAGATGCGAAAGGTGATATGGTTAGCAATAAATTAACAAACATTTGGAATCAGTTTAACACAAATTTCGCTGAGTATGATTTCATAGTGAACCTAACTTCAATTAGGACTTTTTAAGGTTGTAATGTGGTCTGGTTCACGGTTTAAGAAACAAAAGGTATAAGGCTTAAAATTTGAAATTTAACCCACCCCATTCTCCTTGATGTTCTTTATTCCTATATTCAATTAACTCAATAGATGCATTCAGTCTACAAGAAAATTTTGTAGTCGCGATGATGATGAGAAGCATTGATAAGGTTCAAGCACCTGATGAGAAGCATTGGTAATTCTTGAGGTGGAAGTCACAAGCTTATTTTCCATTTTGCTTTTAATCTCTTATTTTTGCATGGACCAATTCTTTTGAATTTTCGATCTATCGGGATGCCCTAACTTTTTCCTAAGTTAAATTTTTTTAAATTTAATTCCACTTCTTTTTTACTCAGCGTGTCTCCTTTTTTTTAATAGTTCTTGTGAAATTCGCTTTTGATTCAGAATAATGTGATTGTCATGTTAACTTTTGTCTCCTTGATATTTGATGATGTATGTGAGGAAGAAGATGTTGTAAACTTTATTTTTATTGCTTTCTCGATCTTGTAATTTGTGTGCAAGGAAGATGATGTGCGTGAACTTTTGCTTAGATGGACTTGATTCTCTTGAGATTTAGAATGAATCATTGAATTAATTGAAAGATTACCCTTCCCCTGGTTTAAATTAAAGGTTTTTAGAAAATAGAAAGAATTCCAACTTCTAGATCGTGGGGGTTGACTACGAATTATCTCCTTATATCTACAGTGTTTGGGAAAAGAAACAGTGCCTTACATCGTTAGTCAAGTCTTACTATAGAAAGAATACGTTCGCATAATTCAGTTATTTAATTTACATCATTCTCCCTCAAAGTTTGTTAAAGTTGAAAATATGAAAATGGAAAGGTGTAAAGTGAAAATGGAAAGTCATTGATTATTTATGGTAAGTGGTGAATGAGTGAAACGAATGGATTAATTTTGAAAACATGCATGCTCATTTTATTAGAACCACTAATCAAAAGGTACACAGTTTATAGCAAATACAACTTAGCAACAAAGAAATTACAATTTGAAAATGATAAAGCCTGTTGATCCTAAGGACGAGCCTCTATGTTGATCCACTTGACTTTAGGATATCACCTTGATGATCTTGGATTTGTCAAAGTAGGGTGCGACCCTTGTCTTTTCTTCTGTTAGGCATACCAATTTTGTTGAGAGGATAATTGTTGTTGATACTGTTGCTTTTTAATATGGGGGAATCACCCATGATAGTGGAATGTGAGGCATTGTGTAGGCCTTTGGCTCGTATAGTGAAAGGCTGCCTTGTCTCCTCAATATTTCTTGAGTTCTTTCTTTGAGTTCTTTTGCGAGTCTCGGGAAATCATCTAGCTTGGACGACAGTTGGATAAGGGTGAAGGTGAAATTATATGAGGTTTCTTTATATGATATGCAAATATATGTACATGTATGCGAATGAAAATACACTGGTATGCAAAAAAAAATCGTTTTTAGGGATATGCTAAAAGTTTTCATATAAATGTGATGCAATATGGAGTTATGATAAAGATAGGCCTAAGGACACCTTATACGGGTTTAGGGATATATATATATATATATATATATATATATATATATATATATATATATATATATATATATATATATATATATATATATATATATATATATATATATATATATATATATATATATATATATATATACAATAGGAAACCCCTACAAGCTAGGGACTATGACACAAACGGAAGCCCTACAGGTGATAGTTAAAATGAAACCGCTACAGGCTAGGGATTATGACATACAAGGGGAAACCCCTATAAACTAGGGTTTGTGATAAAAAAGAAACCCTTATAGGTTTAGGGTAGTGTTGTACCCAAATTTGTTCCCCTAAGATCCCTTCATCATATCATATTGATTCCATCACAACAAGATCACATTAGGATTCTTGGTTCCCCTCCCTATATTTTGTTTTCTCTTTGAGGAATCACCAAGCACCTTGACTTGTGTTCTTTTATGATCATGAATATTTTTGTCTTGATTTCTCCTCTTAATTAATAAAATACAATGTTGGTTTGTCTTGCTTGTTACTAATGTAGGTAAAGGCAATGTGGCTTAGCAAGTTGATCCACGGGTTCATGAGTTTATTTCCATGCCCTAGTTAATAGAGCTTGAGAAGTTCAAACCTCACCATTGAAGTTTTTTTGGAAGAAATGGCATGGCAAGGTTATTTTGGTTCACCACATTTCAAGGTTATCAAATTTGATCCAAAAAGTACAAGGGGTTGATTGAAGAAATAGTCATGTTTGGACAAGACTTTGTTCCATTTGGTCATAAGTACATATATCTCTCATTTCTTAAGATATTTAAGTTGTTGTGGTTGCTATGAATTCTCATTATCATCCTCAACAACTTATATTTACAAAGCATTTGTATTGGTACAAGAAGTTTTTTCAAAATTGTCAAAGTTCCTCAAGGCATTTTTCTTGATCTAGGAGCTAGGGTTTTGAATTTCAAAGAAGCATATCTTTCTCATCTCTTGGTATTTTGGAGTGATTCTAAATAAATATTTCTCTTCAAAGGGTTATCAACAAATCACTTTAAAAGTTCCAAGGAGTTTTCATGTGGAAGAAACTTGATGAAGAAGAAAGATTACAAGTCCTCCAGGTGAATCCCCAATTTTCCATGTGTGACTTCAATTGATCATAACTTGGTCAATTTTTATCACCTTGAGCCTATTATTTTTCCATAATGATCTTGAGGATGTGAACTTTATGCCTTATTTTATGTGAAAAGTGAGAAAATGGATAGAAGTTGCCTTAAGGATACAAAAGATTATAGGTCATTTCATGATTTTTTTGCCAATTTCAACAATTCATAACTCTCTCAATTTTTGGATATTTTGAATGGTTCAAGTAAAAAAATGTCACTCAAGAGGTCTATTTCATTCCATCTTTTTTGGTCAAGAGCAAAATCCAAGTGAAAGGCCATGTTTGGATGCAAGACATTATAGGTCACTTTTGAAGAAAAAATTGAAATATTTCTAAGTATGGAAAGTCAACCCTTTTTCTCAAACTTTGACTCAACACAACTTTCAGCTCAAGCATCCATTTGATTCCGTTCTTTTTCTATTGCAAAGCTTGTAACCTCGTCTTTCTAAAGCATCAAGAATCATGCCCTAAGACCCATTGAGTTGAGAATGCCATTGGTCAGAAGTTGGAAATTTGAAACTGAATTTTTCACCAAGTTAGAAGTTTGAAATCTTTGTTTTGGCTTCTAATCACAAGTTTTCCACCCGTTTATGCCTCTAAAAATGTTTAATGAAGTTCCAGAATTGATTAGCACAACAAAATGCGCATTTTGGATGAGTTTTGATCAAATTAGAAGTCACACTTTTTTTGTTTGCAACTTCACACGATTTCCCTCTAAACTTCATCATTTCACACGCACGCTTGGACATTCCATTTGATTCCCTATAAATAGAGGCTCATTCCCCATTCATTTCCTCAAGCTTGGATAGCCAGAATCACCCTGCCAAACTTGTTCCATAACTCAAAATTCAGCAACTTCGAAACCTATTCTCAAGTCTTTTTCAATCCAATTTTTCAATCAATTCACCTTCCTTGATCTTCCCTGAAGCTAACCATATAATTACATTCAATAATCGTGCCCTATATTGCTCTATAGAAGTCCAGTTTCAGAGCTCTGCAACTCAACTTCAATAGGTAGATTCCTTCATCAATTCTTCAAAACTTTGATATCACTGTGATGCTCTCATTGTCCTGGTTCTAGTCACAACACTTTCTTTTTACTGGAAACACGTTTTGACCATGAAATTTCAAATCCCTTTTCAAAACTTTCCTTCCAAATTGCTTGAGCTACAATTTATATAAATTTTTCGCGAAGGTGTGGTTGTCTTCGTCTTGAAGAGACGAAGCGAATGACATAGGTCTTGTGCTCTAATTTTACAGATTGAGCAACCTGGTTTTGAGACTGGCTGGAGGTTGAAGATGACCAATGTGTCATCCTTCAACCAATGAAACAACGCCATTTGGATTTTTTGAATTTGAGTTATATTTGATTCAGTGCTTTATTCACTAATGACCATGATATGACAATTTAATTTTGTGTTTTGGTATTTTTTTAATAAATTTTCACTTTATTTGAATTGTTTTAAATGTTAAAAAATACTTTTGTCCATTTTTAAATTCTGAAAAAATTATGGAATTATCCAATGATATTGTGACAAATATTGGTGACCTTATTTTATTTTTGTTCCTGACTTTGTTATTTTTTATCATTTTTGGTTTATTTTACTCATTTCTTTTAATTTTAAAAAATAGTTTCCGACTTAAAAAAATTACCAAAAAATTTATAAAATTATTGGAGTCCTTTTCTGATTTTTCTACGATCTTACTTTTTATTTCTTGATCAATTTGAACATAGTTGATATTTTTCTCTTTTATTTCTATTTTAAAACATTTTTTAAACTTTTTTTGTATATAGTAAATGTAATATTATTTTGTGACTATTTTCTGAATGATTTTGGCTTAAATTTTTTATCATGAACTTTATTAACATTATTGAATCCATGGTGTTGAGTCTAACTCCACAAAAATGGATGAATGATTTTAATAATAGTTTGATTAAATTTAATTCAAAAGTGGATTGTATATTCTCTCCCATCCCTCTTCATCTTATCCTTTTCTTATTGCACTAAGTGTTATTAGAGCATGATCTCTATATCATGTCTCAAAATAAATGGTGCATAGATTGTTATTGACCGGCCTCAAAATAGGTGCGACTTCTATATAAGTTCACTTACGATTGCTTAACATAGCGCTAAACTTTGTCCCGATTCGAATAAATGATCATTCATGGCCCAAACTTATGTTTGCAAGCCAATGTATGTTAATTTGATCTCTTTGATCCAATAACCTTGAGATTCATTGTGTGGAGGCTTTGGTTCTACCAATCCTCTAATGGATCTACAACACCTTTGGTCAACGCGGATCACTTAAACATCGTTGATCATTAAATGGTACTTATGAGGATTCAAAATGGATGATATAATTGACAAAAAGCAAATGCAACTTGTTGTGTGAAGGATTTGGTTCTTCTACCAATCCTCTAATGAGTTCCAAATGCAAGTTTCAAGATGATCATCCAACTAACCACTAATCACTAATAATTGACTTTATCCTTTATTTTTATTATATTCCCCTTTTATTTTTATGCACTATTTACTTTTAGAATTTATATTTATGCCATTTTCATCTTTGCTCATTTGAGCATTTACTTTCTTGTCATTTTTATTTTTGCTCACTTGAGCTTTTCTTTTCTTTTCTTAAGATACTTAATAATCAATATGAACCATAAAATCCTTAATGATACTTGGACTATTTGGTTACTATCCTTGGCATTATGGAGCATTGGACTTCTTGGACTCATGATTAGAAACTTTGGCCTATGATTAGAGACCTTGTGACCTTATTTGATTATCTTGTCTAGAACTCTTGAGGTTTACCTAAAGACATTGGGTTGTTTGTTTGTTTTGTGTGTAGGTTATTATGATTACACTCTTTGTTTGTAATATGGAATTCACCCATATACAGCCGTTACTCTGCCCAATTTTTGTGAAGACTTAATGCACTTGAAGTTTGGTTCTCTCAAGAGGTCTAGTATCTTTGCTTGCTTGGTTTCTATCCAAAGAATGAGAATTCTATCTTGACTCATAATGTTAAGTGTTGGCTTCTTGTTGGTTAGATGGTTCCCATCCCTAGCTTTTACCTTATGCTTTAGGATAGTCTCTTCTTCTCCTCCCATCTTCTTTAATTTCAAAAATCTTCCTCCTCCTTTTGAAAACTCTTCTTGTTTTGAAACTTGAACCACTTTCATAATTAACTTGGACTTAGGTCCATGCATTTTCAAAAATAATTTCATGAAAAAACTTCAATCAACTTAATAATATTTTGACATCATTTTTTTGTGAGAAGACTAAAAGTCAATCAATCTCATTTCAAATCATTTTTCCACTTTGGCTTTCTTATTTTAAAACCTTTCTCAAAAGATTATACTCTTGCCAATCCTTATAGTGATGCAAACAACTATACTTCTACAATATATAGTGAAGAGAGATATTTTCCACTTGGGTGTTGAGTGAGGCATTTTTTATTTTTAAAATCCAAGCCATATCCTCCACTTTGAGATGATGCAAATTCTCCTTTCTCATGATTGTGGGTAGTAGGTATGTTTTCCACACGGACAATGACAATGATGTTTTATCTCATAAAAATTAACCAACACACTTACATTTTAAAATTTTTAAAGAGGAACTATGTGTACCCTGATCCCCTATTGCACAGAAGGTGGTACATAGACACTAAAGGTTTGCAACCTCGACGGGTGCAAAAACCATAAAAATATATTTCTTTTCTCACCTCCACCATCCATTTTTTACACAACATTTCATAGCCAAAATATACAGATTTTACAAAGAGGTTCCTGCGGAGTACCGTAGATATTTAGGGTGCTAATACCTTCCCTTTACATAACCAACCCCCTTACCTTGAATCTTTCCCCCCTCTTTTGGGTTATTCGCTCTTTTCCCATTCCTTTGGAAACAATAAAGTGTGGTGGCGATTTTATTTTGATTTGTCCAAGTCTAGTCAATCCCATGGCTTAGTCTTAAACATTTCTATCGCTACAGGTAGTAAACACCCTATGCCGATTTTGGGATAGTGTTATACCCAAAATTTTCCCACTAAGATCCTCTATCATCACAATGCATCAAGATCACGCATTTTGGTTAGTCATCTCTTTTACTCTCTCTCTCTCTCTCTCTCTCTCTCTCTCCCCCCTATCTTTAAGTTTGTCCTTAAAGGATCACCAAGAACCATAATTTTGTATCTTTTATATATGTGTTTTATATTTTACTGACCTCTAACCAAAATCCAAAGATATGTTTTGATTATTTTTGTTTCTTTTAGAAGACAGGGTTTCCAATCGAGAAAATCAAGTGATGGTTCTCCGATTAAGGTTGTGGTTTATTTAGCCAAAGACTAGTTCTCAAAGGCTCATTTTTCAGAGTAGTGATCTATAATCTTAGGTCACGCTATCCTCAAGCTCCAATCAACATGATTAAGGCGAGTTTGGTTGCTTAATTCTCAAGTTTCTTTGAGATAAGTTCATGTGTTTATTTCCATGCCTTCTTCGACGAATAATATCAAGTTCTGACAAGTGTGAACATGGTTTAATCAATATTTCATCATCTCACGTTCATATGTGATTAAGAGTGTCTTGGGTTGTGGAAAAAGATCAAGTTCACAAGCCGATTCAGAGTTGGTTAAACCAAAAGTCAACATTTGCAAGTTCGAGTTCAAATGATCATAACTTCTTCATTATTCAATATTTTTTGATCAATTATTTGAGCATATGATTTCCTTGACATCATCTCCAACATCTCTTTTCAAGTCGAGGGCTAATCATGTGTAGAAGGCCATCAAAAATTTGAGTACATTAGATGTCATTTTGTAGACTTTGACCTATTTTCAAGTAATATTCATCCAACTTTCGAGGATCATAATTCTTTCAGATTTAATTATTTTGGGTTGATTCTTTTCGCACGATACTCTTAAAGATGTTATCTACAAGTTTACTTCAGAGATCGAAAGCGAATTGTGCTTAGAAGGTTATGGAATTTGTTGAAATTTTATAAGTCATTTCGACTTAGGTTAATTTTTTATCTCTAAATTCAATTCATGTCATAATTACTATGTTGAGATCATTCTTTGTCAAATGAAAATTTTGAAGAATCATGGATCGATTGAAACTTTTTCAAATCATATCATCATCATATCTTTAGGACATTCTTTCTTCTTTTGTTCAAATTAGAGTTGAACTTTGATTCAAATTCCTTTTGTTCAAATTCATTTGTGGTCCTCAAAGTTTGCACATTATTACAATCACCACTCTTTCATTTTCAAGTCCAAAATTATGTGTTCCATTCATCACTATTCATGATTCAATTTATTCAAAAATATTCCCATTCATTCAAGAACTCAAAAGATCTCAAACATTCTTTCAAAATTCTCATGATTCATTCAAACTCCCTTTATTGCTCAAGGTGTGGTTATTCAAAGATTCTAAGATTCAATTTCAATTTATAAATTCAATATTAAACATAGTTGCAAGAATCACAAGGAAGCATTTTCAAATCCATCACCATCCAAATTCATTCTTCAAAGTTGTTAAAATCACAATTCAATGTCTACTTTGTACAAGTACGACATTCATTCAAGAGCAATTCAAGAGATTTTAATGACTAGTTCCCTAAATTACATCACCATTGTTACAAGAGATTCAAGAGTTCATATGGCCTAATCTTCAAGTAACATCAACATCATCTTCGGTTCGCCAACGGTTCTCGATTATCCTTGAGTTTAATCCACCACTCCAAGCTCCTTCGTTCCATGTTCATCAACCTCATCATAAACACGTTAAAACAAGAAAAATGAAAAGATTGAATTAGAAATACATTCATGTCTCAATTCAAGCAACAAAAATTCAAATTTATAAGCCAATATTAAAAAAAAATCCTCTGATTCATGTCTCATTACACTAGATAATATGATAAATTTTGATTCTCTATATCTCTTTGTATTGTATTTACTGTGTACCTTCAATTTGAATCCTCTGATGTCGTTAATGCATTAAAGTTGACCATATTAGAGGATTAAGATCTATTCTATTTTAATTTCTTTACTTTCTTTAAATTTAATTCTTTTTTCTATCTTTAAAAATTCGTTTTAAATTCAATTTTTTCTCCCGAAAGTTCTAAAAAAATTCACCCAATTCAATTATTTCATTTATCACTTTGTATAATTTTTCAGAATTTAATTTTACTTTTTGATATTTTAATTATTTTCCACTTATTTAAGTGCTTTTAATTATTTAAAAAATACTTTTGTATATTTAAGAATTCTGAAAAAATTTGTGAATATTTTAATATTTATTTCTGACATGTATTGATTTTATTAGATTTTTTATTGATGTTTATGTACCACTTATGGTATTCCATCTATTTAATCCATTAAATATCAATTTTAATTTTATTTACTTGTATATAATATTGTATTTAATTCTGTTTTTTTGGAGGTTGATTTCTTCTTATGAATGATCATTAGTGGCTCAAACTTTACGTTTGAAAGTCCAAGGATGGTTGATTATTAAATTTTTGTTCAAAACCTTTGAAACTTGTTGTTAGGAGGCTTTTGTGTTATCAATCCTCTAACAAGTCTTCATTAACTTTGGCTTAAGTTCAATCTTTAATCATTATTGATCATTAACCATGGAGTTAATCTCTTCTTCATGCATCTTTCTTTTATTGCTTCTTTTTTATCAATTTGGATTAGGCATTTGAACTTTAAGTTCATCTAAGCTTTGATGAATGCATAATTTAGTTATTGTTAGCAAGATTGTTGATTGAGAGTTGAGCACCTCATGTTTGTGTTTTTTATATAACGATGAAGTGTGTGCTAGGTGTGACTCACTTGTGAACATTGTATTGTTTTAGAATTTTTGACATGTGCTTTGTATTTAGGAGTTGTTTCATTTTCATGTTATCGTTGTAGTTTAGTGGTAAGTTTTACCTTGTGTGTAGGTTTTTATTTTTGAACCATACATTTGTTTTCCGTTTTAAAAACTTATTGATTCGTGATTCTTTGATTATTGTTTACTTGTTCTTTGAGTTGTTTGGCCTTGTTTGAGGACAAACAAGTTCAAGTTGGGGAGAGTTTGAATAGTTGAAATTGTATCTATTTTTGTATATAAGTATTCTTGCACTTATCGATACTTTTGTTAATATTCTTTGAATAATTCCCCGCTTTGTTTGTAAATACGTTTACTTTGCGAATAATTGTATTTTTATGTAAATAGTGTACCGTTTGATAGTTTTGGTCTATTTTGTAGGTATTTGTCGCATATTTGGAGCATCGAGGAATAAGGTGTCAAAGGCACAACTCCGGGTGCGCGTCTCTAGAATAAAAGATCAGTTTTGGGACTTGCTGTCCAGGAGAGCCCGCTTAGCGCGTAGGAGGCTGCTAAGCACGAGTGGCGCTCAACGCATTTTGTAGTGTGCTGCTTGTGTTTACTATTTTGGCAGAACCAAAGTTTTGAAGCCCGCTTAGCGCAATTTAGGTCGGTTTAGTGTGTAAATATTGTGCAGCCCGCTTACCGCGTTGAGGCCGCTTAGTGAGGTCTGCTGAGAATAGTTTTATAAAAATAGATTTTAGTCATTTTCTAGGTTATGGTTTTTGGGGTATTTGTTCCCAAACTCCATAACCTTCATTCTTTGATATTTAGAGCTTAGAAAATAACATTTATGGCTTGCAATTGGATGATCCGGGATCGGGAGCTTGATGGATCATGTTGACTCTATGGTAAATTTGGTTTTCTCTCCTCTTCCTCTCTTTGTAACCATTATTTATTGGATTTTGTATGTAACTTTACCTTCATTATATGTATACTTATTGCTCATGGTGTTGTATGAAACTTTCTTCACAAATCTTTATTGATGTTTATCCTTTTTAGCTTGCTAAGGGTTTGGGTTTGAGATCTTGCAGAGATGGACGGATTGAATCCAGGCTTAGGATGATTATCTGTTAGTCTTAGATTCTAGAGATAAATTTAGGCTTAGTAATCACTTAGGTAACGAATCTTAATGCTTCCGTGTTGTTTGTGTTGTGTTGAGAGATCGTCGACATTGAACGATACAGTTGATATCTCACTCCGCATTAGAGATGACCTCTGTGTGAGCGATACATGATGATATTGACGAGTAGTTAAGGTTCAGTGCAACTGGGTAGTAAATTTAAGTATTTGATAGGGTAGACTAAATACAAACTCGAGAGTTCTTTACTAATCGAATAATGAAATTCTTTTTATGTCTATAACTTTTAATTCCCACACCTTACAAACAAAACCATTATTTTCCCAAACTCATAAACGCGAGAAATTGTCGAACATAAATTCAATAATCAATCTTTGTGGACACGATAAATTCCTGGATAAATATTTCCAAAACTTTTGTTGCTTACCTCTTTACCGTTCCAACACTCATCAGGAAATTAGCACAGCAAAAAAGATTAACAAAATAAAAAAGCTCATAACAGAATTTATCTCTCATATCAGGATTTGATCTCTACCGTTCAGTTGTGTAACAAACTTTTGTTCCAAAGGTTCTCATTGACTGATCTGTAACAAACTTTCATCGGCTATGTAATCTTCAATTTCTTCAATCTTCAGGATTTTTTTCACCATTCAGAAGAATCACCCACTTTGAAAAATTCTCACCTCTCTAACTCTACAAAATTCTTCTCTCTGCTCTTTCTACCGTGATTGTTTCTCCACTCTCAACACTCTTAAATCTTCATGAACCTTCAACCTCCTTCTTTATCCTTTCTCTGCTTATTCTCTCTTATGTAGCTTCACCACCAACAACCATTCACACGATTCATTTTCACAACATCAAAATTCACGATTCATTCAAGGAAGGGACAAAAAACCCTCTCTCTTTGAAATAACCATAATCTCCATCTTCATCCTTTCTCTTTCTATCTACAACCATCATCTTCCTCCAACCATAAACACCAAATCATCATATCACCTTCCTCATTCTTGATCCCGCATCACATAGCTTCACTGCAAAATTCTCTGTACTCTCTCCGCTTGATCGCTTTAAGCTCATTCATCACTCTATATCACTATATCGCACCAACTTTGCCTCAGCTTCAACAACACGCTTAATTCTACTTCAAATATCATAGCGTATTCATCAACAACAATAACTTCTCTACTTCACAAACACAATCATAACGCATCAAAAAATGCAGGATCTGTAATAACAACAAACTCAGGAAAAGGAAGAAATGAAGTGAAAGAAAAGATGAACCTAGAATTTTTAAAGACATTTTCTCTGGCTTTCTTGACTACATTGTTTCTTCGAAGAGGCACCGAAGTTACTTCAGTCAGTAAGTCTTCGCACATTTTCTTTTACACACCTTTTTGTTGATATGGTTGTAGTATAAAATTGGATTTGAAGCTTCGCGCTGAATTCATGTTGTGTGTGGTTTGGAAAACAAGAGAGGAGGAAGTAGATGGTAACCATTTATAGTGATGGTGGTGGCATGGATACCGTGGATATTTGAGAGGAAAAAGGTAAGGTGAAAAGGTTACAGTGTCGTGGTTGTTCACTTGAGATGAGACGACTGAGAACCATCATAGTAATCGGAGGTTGAGCCTGTTGCGATTGTGAATGGAGGGAGATTGTCAAGGAAGGAGAAGAGAGGAAGACAGACAAAATCAAAGAAGTGCAAGCGATTGAATGCAGAGATGGAAGGCCGAGTTTCTGCCATTTGAAACCTGAAAGAGGAAGAAGTTCAGAAGTCACACAATTTGTGAACCCTATCCAACCTTTCTCACACAACATGTTCCATTTTTTACAATATTTATGTGTTTCTTTTAATTTAATGAAATTAATAATGGGCTAAAAAAATGGAAATTGGTGATGGAGTTAGATGGGCCTCTTCTCTACACTTTCCTGGCCCGTTGCATTTTCTGGAAGCATGATCACATTGCTCACTAAAAAATAATAGTATGGTGGACTTAAATGGAATGGGCCTAACCCCCAGAGTGAATTGTTGGATTACACCACTGTCTGCAGAATTGCACCCTTGGGCTTATTCTATTTGCAATTTCCTTTGAATAATTTTGTTAATTGTTTAGATTTGTTTGAGTTTTTTACATGATAAAAATGATAAAATCAATAAAAATTCGTTAGCTTCTTTTATTTGATTTTAGGAATTAATTCATAATTATTTGATTACTTTAGACTTGTGATTCACTTTTGCTTGTCGAGATTTGAGTCTTATGAATGTTTATTGTGTGATATGCGGATATGCCAAGCTTTCGATTGTGATTTATTTTCACATTGATGATGATTTGACGCTTATCCCAAGCACTTGATTTCTGACTCTTCTCTATTTCTTAGTGAAGCTTGCTTGAAGTTTTTCGGGTTTCTCTGTGTTGCTTGCTGTGCTACGAACCAATGTTCGTTTGGTATCATTTTGATTATGGTTTATCATTCTTCACTTTACTGCTTTATAGATATCATGAGAAGTATGAATTTTATCGCTTTCTGATGCCATGAGAAGTATGGTAGAGATGTATGAAGGGGGATCTCTGTTGTTGATTATGTCAGGAATCCCTTAGGTTTATTTAAAGACCCGTTTAGGGCAATTCCGTATTTTGTGCTTTCTGCATGCTATTTGTGTTTGTTTAAAACCCTACCTTTGAAGTAGGTATTTCGCACATGTGTTTATATTTGTACCTGCACTATTCCTTCATCCCTAATTAAAGTCCTAAAAAAGAGGCGAGCAGAAAGGGTTTGCAATCAACCCACACATTTCTTCCTTGTCATTCTTAGCTCGTGACACACCACGATGCTTCGGAGTTATGCCTACTCTCGTTATCGAGTCATCAAGTGGAAAAAGGTTTCGCAATCAAACCCCTACACTTTGTCAGGAGTTTGCATTGGCTGATGCTGATACTCTGTGATTGTTCATATTGCCTTCTGTCGCTTACCTCGATCTTCTATATCTTGGTTAGGTGTTATGTCACTTTGGACATCACATTTTTGTTTAACATCCTATTCCCGCTTGTTTGTCTCGGGTGATACGCTCCCCTTGGCTAAAGCATTTCGCTTCTTTTTTTTACCATTTCACGTGTGTTATCTTTCGAGCTTGCTTGTTTTATCCTTGTACATACCATGATTCCTTAGGATGTCCTTGTTCCTTTCGGATGCAAGTTAAACCTTAGATTGCAAACCATGCATGCTAACATTAGGTAGACGTTTCCCTTTTGTTAACCCAAAACTTAGGACCATCATTGCATGATAACATTAGGGGTAGTACTAGGCTAGTCTCCCTTAGTTGTTTTCTTCCTTTTGCATATGCATGTAAAACTAAAACTTCCTTTTTTTAGAAAATCATAAAACATGCCAAACAGCGGTAACTCTGATTCCTCAAAAATTATACATAGGAATTGGGGTAGGGCCCAAGCGAGCACAAATTTATTTTCCCTACATTATTTTCTCCTTTCTTTTGCATGCATTCTTCCTCAGTAGTACAATAAGCATAGAGTAAACATACCCATAATATAGATAACAAGAGTGGATACCGTAGAGTACTATGGGCGTGTAAGGTGCTAATACCTTCCCCTTGCATAACAGATTCCCATACTTGATCTCTCGGTCACAAGACCGCGACTTATCCCTTCTCATGTTTTCTCGATGTTTACCTTTCCCTTCATGTGGGATAAAATATGTTCAATTGAGACTTCATTATCTGATGATTTTCAACCAGTTGTTTCAGCTGGAAACTTCACTGGGGATAAAAAGATCGACCAATTGTTTGTCTATGATATGGTGGGAGAACTGACTTGGTTTTGCATTTTATCGCAAATGTTGTGAATAGTAAGAGTCTTCACTGAAATTTCTTTTATCCAATAAAGAAAGTGTGAAAAGAACAGGAAAGACCTTTTTCAATTTTGAAAAGAACAAGAACCCTAGTTGATGTGGCTGTAAATTCGTGTCTTGTTCATCTGTGTGTGTCCTCTTATTTATAATGCTTGGATTAGGTCAACAAACATAGTACAAAATCCCATGGAATCAAGTGTATCAAATGTGATTGAAAACCTTCCAAAAATAGATATTTTCTTCCTTTCTTGGTTTCACACAGTTTCCTCATGGTTGTCACAACATTTTGGGCTTCAAAATGATCCAAATAATGTCCACACGTGCCTTGGCCCATTTAGTTGGCATTTTATTTGATTTATTTTGAATTTAAATAAATAAAATCAAAATAAAAAGAAATAAAAATCACAAAAATGCATGAATGGATTTAGAGATCCTTAAACATGTCACAAGCACGGTTGAACCTCAAAAGTTAGGCCCATTAGTCCAAAAAGTCAAGTTTAGTCACTTTTGGTTTCATGCATTTGCTCAAAATTTTCCAACTTGCACTAGTCATAACTCTCTCAAATTTCATCTTTTAGAGGTTATATAGGACTTTTTGGAAATATCAAGATGTCCTCTACAATCTCTCTTTTGATCATTTTTCATTTTAATACTTTATCTTGATGTAAGTTGCCTTGACAAAAAGTGTCTTTTTGTTGACTTTTAAAATGACTTATAATGTATTGGCCCATATCTCTCAAATGAAGCATTTTTTGGACTTGAGCTTAGACATACAAAGAAGTAGAGAATTGAATTTTATTCAAAATGAGCTTTGGTTAGGGAGAATTTGATGAATCATGTGGAAGTTATGCTTGGTCAAAGTTCAGTTGGCTTCTCCTTAAGAAAACCCTAATTTGGCAACTTTTGACTTTTGATAATTTGAGAGTTTTCTTGATGAATCATGATCAACCCATGATCAAATGACTATGTGACTTCAAAATCTTGATGTTGACCAAAAATCTTGAGGTTTGACTGTATGTTGACCATAGTTGACTTTTTACCCAATATAGTTGATTTTCAGTCATCTGAGCCATTGATTGAGAAAACTTATGAAGCAAGGCATGAAACTTGGTATGAGAATTCTTGGAGTCATATAAGAGATTATGAAATCCAGTTGAGGACTTAGAAAACCAATCTTCCTTATGAAAAGAAAAACCCTAGTTGTAAGTCCATTGCTTATGAGGAGAATTTGTCTGATCAATTCTTGGGCAACCTTGAGCATTTGAGAACTCTAGGAGAATGTCTTGGATAAAATAAGAGGGAAAATTTTGGGGTACAACAGCTTCCCCTGTTTAATCTTCTTAAACCTGAGGAGTTAGATTGGCATGTCTGTCATTCGTGATCTGAAGGTAGAAGATGATTGAACACTTAAGTGCGCAGAAATTTGCACCCGCGTATGCAGAAAGTAACGTTGTTAGTTTAAAATATTGCTTGAATGGGCTTAAAGATGACATTCAGAGAGATGACGAAATGTCGTCGGAGATAGGCTTACAGATTCCATCCAAAGTAATTGTTGATAGAAGTATCAGAATGAGTCTACGTTTGACTGTATCTGAGAAGTATGCTAGAATGAGTCTGCGTATGACTGTATCTAGTAGACGTATTAGGGAGTGTTAGAATGAACCTTATTTCTTGATTGTATCTGAATGATATCCTAGAATGAGTTTATGTCTTGATTGTATCTATAAGTGGACTAGAATGAGTCTTCACTCGACTGTATCTGAGATCTGTGTTAGAATGAGTCTACGCCTTACCGTATCTAAAAGGTTATCAGAATGAGACTTCGCCCGACTGTATCTCAGTTTTGTATTAGAATGAGCCTACACTTGGCTGTATCTGAGATTTGTATTAGAATGAGCCTACGCTTGGCTGTATCTAAATATATATCAAAATGAATATCATAATGGACATATGTTTGGGTCATATCTGGACGATATCTGGAGGATATACTGAAATGAGTATAAGAATGGATCTACGTATGGATCGTATCTGGAGTACATCTAGAATATGTGCTAGAATACGTATCAGAATGGATCTATGTCTCGATCGTATCTGGATTGTATCTAGAACATGTGTTGGAATGAGTCTATGTATGACTGTATCCAAATGATTATCAAAATGAATCGTCACTTGATTGTATTTGAAGAATGCTTTTCAAAATGACTCTCTTTGGGGAAAGTGCTTAAGTACCTTCTTATCAGATTTAGTCTCTGAGGGAAATGCTTGTCAGATTTAGTCTCTGAGGGAAATGCTTGTCATGTAGATATTCGCCCCATCCTGTAACAGGAATTGATCCACAATTTGTTCTTTGTTGGTAAACTCGTCTTGTTTCAGGAATTCATACCACCTGATCACATAGATAGTTTCCCTGTCATGTTTCGAGAATTAACCTTTTACTGGTCATACAGATAGTTGCCCCATATTTTTCAAGAATAAATTTGTGCCTGGTCATCCAGATAGTTGCCCCGTCCTGTTTCAGGAATTAATCAGGGACCCGCTTTTTATTGGCCATACAAATAGTTGCCCCGTCTTGTTTTAGGAATTAATCTTTGACTTGGTCACATAGATAGTTGCCCCATCTTATTTTGGGAATTAATCTTGGACCTATTATACAGATAGTTTCCCAATCTTGTTTCAAGAATTAATATGGGACCCGCTTTTTTGGTCGTATAAATAATTGCCCCGTCTTGTTTCGGGAATTAATCTCTGACCTGGTCATATAGATAGTTGCCCCAACTTGTTTTGGGAATTAATCTCTGACCTATTATACAAATAGTTACCCCGTCTTGTTTCAGGAATTAATTTGTGGTGTATTTGAAATTTGTTGATGATATTCATCTGTTTGTAGACTTTTACCTAAAAAGACAAAGTTAGTCTTCATGCAATGTCATGATGTATGTGATGCATTGTGTAATGATGTTCTCAAAGTAAATGAGAGTGTTATACGTGTTTCGTATGCATATGTTATGATTTTTATAAATGATGTATGGATGTGAGATGTCATTGAAACGTATTGGTAGCTTTGTATGACGGCTTGCTGAGGAAAATAAATCTCTGACTGTTGCTAGAGATTAAGAATATGAACCTTCAATCTTGTTTAGAATGTCTCCACTGAGGACTCCTTCTTTCTATTTTTTAGGATACTCCACTAGGAATGTTTGACTTCTGCTTGGGGAATAGAGTTCAGGAACATTGGTTGTTCGCCTCTCTACTGAGGATTTAGTTCTTATATACCCTGACTGGGGATAAAAAAGATGGATAACCTTCTGAGGTTCTGTATGACCAAGTTACCGATATGGATGCCAACCCTTCTGGGGAGGACAAAGTTAACTGATAGCTGGCCCAGTTTTAGATTTTGTAGCAGCTCTCCGGGGATAGTAGCTTGGACTAACTTTTTCTGGAGAGACGAATTTTGTAGGGGGTTTGAATTAATCTGAGAAATGAACTCTGCTTGGAAAACTAAATTCCGTTGGGGAACTAAACCCTGTTTGGGAAATAAACCTTGTTGGGGAAATAAACCCTGCTGGAGAAGTAAACCCTGCCGGAGAAGAGAATTATGTAGGGGATTTTGTAGTGTTGGAGAAATAGACTTAGCTGGGGAATTAAATTCATGTGAACTATACTGAGGGGATTATTACCAATGGGAATTGGAATTCCGTAGGCTGTGCAAAGGAAGTTTCCACTATATGCTGGAGAAATAATCAAAATTCCTTATCCGCTAGGGGAATTTATTGGGGAGTATGATTATGTTAATAGCTGGAAGACGCCCAAATTCCTATCTTAAAGAAATATTAGACTTGTGGGGATTGTATCCCTGTCGGTGATGAGCTTATGAAGGTATCTCTACGGGGATTTTCTTGTGGAGATTGCTCTGTGGGGATTTGTGGATGACTTGAACACTATCCCAACTCCTAGAGTCTTGAATGCATGTTAATTCTTGTTTTTATGCATATATTTGTTAACAGTTGAAATTCTGGCAGCAGATACTCAATGTCACAGTGAATGTTATGACACCGTATCTGACTTTCTATAAGACAGTAAATAAAAACAGTAAAGAACACAGTCAATTGTTTACCCAGTTCAATGTGAAACAACACCTACTCTGGGGGCTACCAAGCCAGGGAGGAAATCCACTATAAGAGATATTAATTCAGGAATAAACCAACCAGTTTATCTCCTTCACTTAAGACCTACCCAATGCAACTTCAATCTAAGTTCAACTTAAACTTGAGTTCCTACTCACTCCCCCTCAATCACAGCAGTGATACTTAAAACAATTGACTAATGAAATAATGAAGACACTCTTCAGAACATACACTTGATTATGCTTCACAACTTTTTAATCAAGTAACACAAACACTCGTGCTTCACAGCTTTGAGTGATACATAAACCTAACTTGACTTTGCTTCAAAGCTTTAGTCAAGAGACACAAAACACTCTTGCTTCAAAGCTTTGAGTGATACAAAAACCCTTACAATCAAAACCTATTCCAAGTCACTTATCACAATGATACTTGCTTGGATTACAGAAGTTAAAACTATACAGCTCCTAATTGATCTTCAGTCAAAGAGTTACTCTGCAACCAACATTCCTGTTGAATATATATGCAGTTTTTTCTTCAGTTAGGGTTTCCACAAAAAGCTAGGGTTAATTAGGTTTAACCTTAAGACTTGGTCACAAGACTTTATCAACCAGATTAGGGTTGAGCTAGGTTAACCTAAAGTCCACGTGAGATTCTGTTCTGGAAAGAATGAACCAACTTCCTGAAAAATCTCAGAATTAACCAAACTACATATCTGTTAGATCAGTACAGGATGTCTTAACATTTGTTATGACATCAGAATTCCTGTTTACTGATTTTGGTAGAAGGAAATAAATGTGATCATTGCAAAATGCTCAGATACACACTCATAAACAGTAGCTACTGTATGCCATACTTTTTCTGCATAAAGTACCTAATAATCCATAATGTTATGACATCAGTCATGACATTTACACACCTAGTTTTACCAAAAATACATGCCAATAACTAAACACTTACAAACTCCCCCTTTGGCATATTTTTGGCTAAAACCCCTAAGCAATCAGAGAATAGAGAGCAGCAGAATGAATATGAATGCGGAAAAAAATATGATGTCTACCAAGTAATTAACTCAAAATATCTCCCCCTCTTTAGCCACAAATAGGCCAAAGATACATGTACTTATATGTTATACATTCATCCAAAATAAGTAATAAAAACAACAAATAAAATCTGAAAACACTTGCATCAACAGGAACCAGCAT
This sequence comes from Vicia faba, assembly GCA_948472305.1. NCBI lineage: Eukaryota > Viridiplantae > Streptophyta > Magnoliopsida > Fabales > Fabaceae > Vicia > Vicia faba. Next base: position 1,236,014,543 of record OX451735.1, read on the forward strand.
CAGGCTTGTCAACTCCACCAAACTTTAAGCACTGTTGATGTACCCCAAAATTTTCCCTCCCATATTCTTCAAGATTTGCCAAGATCAAGGTTCAAAATCTCTCAAGGGTTGCACAGTCCAATTGCCTCCTAACACAGTCAAAATTAGGGTTTTGGTTCTGGAAAAGAAATTGAGGTTTCCAAGGGTCCAATCAAGTCCCACATGCCTATATACATTGTCAAGCATCCATATGACAAGTTTCAAGACTCACAACATCAAATTGCACAGTCAAAAACCCTAAATGCTTCACAGTCAACTGCAGGGGCAAAATGGTCATTTGACAGTCAAAAGTCAAAATTTTTGGTCAACATCTTATTTTTAGGCCACAAACATCATTTGATCAATTCTTGATCATGATTCTCAAAGCATGGCTCAAAAGGTCTCAAGATGCAAAAGTTTCCATTTTTGGACAGTTGGAAAAGTCAACTGCAAATTGACCAGGGCATAACTTCCTCATGGTTTATCAGAAAAATTCCATCCAAAGCTCATTTTGAAGAGAATTAAATTTACTACAACTCATCTTCACACTTCAAGTCCAACAAATGCTCTCACAAAAAGTTATCAATTTCAACATTATAGGTCATTTTCAAAAGTCAACAAAAAGGCACTTTAAGTCAAAGACCATAACTTGAGATTGGTAAATCAAAATGACATGGGACAAAAGGAATTGGTTAGAGGACTTCAAGACCTTTCCAAAATGTCCAAGAACATGTTCATAACTTAAGAATTGAGCATGATATGCCTTGTAGAAGTTGGGAAATTTTTGGGAATTTTGAAAAGTTAACTTTGCACAAAAGGCTTCAAAAATGCTAATGGGCCTCAATTTCTTCCATGAATCATTACCCAAAGGCTATGCACGACCCACTAAGCTCAAAGGGAGTTATTTTCTCATTTTTAATTAATTATTTGAATTTTTTACTATCATTAATTCATTTAATTAAATTTAAATATAAGAAAAATACTAAATCATGTTTTCAAATCTTTTTTATGCAACAAATCTCTTCCACACATGTAAGAGATTTCGTGCACCTTCTCAAGGGGACAAAATCATCTAAATTTGGCAAGTTTCCATGGCAAAAAGATTGAAAAAAGATGTGAACAAAATCAAATATTGAATCATTAAATCAATGGATCTTTGGGCTTGGTTTTGACCTAATTCCATTCACTTACATATGCATAACCTAAACCTATTCCATTAGACACGAAAAACTGCCCAAGAGCTGCATACCAATTTGAAAAGTTTCATCAAAAAATTGGAAACTGAAATCCTAGCTACTGCACGTTTCAAAGCCTAAAAGTTATTCCAATACATTGCTGGACCATCAAGGAAGCTTTTGCAATCAAGAATCAATCAAAACGTGCCCAGAATCATAGAACACAGATCACACGGTTTGCTAAAATTTCTTGAATTCCACATGATGATTCATGCATTTTTAATCATGTTTCTTGAGTGATTTATACTAACATGAACCTTCTGAAGCTAATGGTATAACTCAATTGCATTATCAGGCCCTATATCGTGATCCACCATTAACGTATTTTAGGGTTTCAGGAGCTTTGAATTAGGGGTTCCTTCATATGGAAAAATTACCCCTTCAAACTGGTACCACTGAGTTCGTGACAACAAGACGAGTCCAACCAATACCTCGCGCCCTTTTTATGTTAACCCATGCACTATTCGCTATTTTTTTCAGGTTTCACTTAGTGGGGGGTTTAAAACCCCCGCTATTTGTTTTCTATTTACAGGCAAATGAAGAAGAAGGCTAGCGTGGCTTAATGTTACTGGATAATTCAAATTTGGCGCGTGATTTTTCATGCATACCACTAACGCTTCTTTTTTTTATATAATAATCATGTTCCACTATATGTACAAAGAAACGCGCTGGCTTGGTTGCTGAATGAGCTGTCTGGCAGGTATTGGGACCTGAGTTCGATTCCCAGGTCCCCTCTCATCTTTCATAATTTTTTCCTTCACCTGTTTCCATGTAGCGTCCATCACAAAGACCACCATACACACCCACATGCTAGCTTGCCACATAAGCAGGATGGTCAATCTGAAGGCTATAAGAAGATGTCCACCATACACGCTAGTCAACCACCCCACATGCAAGCACAGAAAGTCAAAAAGGGCTTTGCATTATTGGGCCAGATTTCTCACAATAAACCTCCAAATTGGGTCAGACACCCCCATTGTTTGTATTCTTTTTTTTTAATTTCCTTTTCTTTTCTTTTAATTATTTTAATTGTTTTCTTTAAATTCCAATAATTAATTTTCATAATATAAAAATCAGAAACTAAAATATATTAATTAATTTACTTATTAAATATTTTTGTAAATAAATGTACATTAATTATTTAGTTAAATTAGGTTTTAAAATTTAAATCTTTTTCTTGACAAATTAAAATATGTAGAAATTAGTTTTTTTTAACATTCTCATCTTTTCTTTTTAATAAATAATTTTTTTCTTATTATCATTATTATTAATTATTAAATATTTTTGTAAATAAACATGTACATTAAATATTTAGTAAATTAGGTTAAACTTGAATATTTTTTCATTAATAATTAAAAACAACTTAGAATTAGGGTTTCTCTTCAATTTTAATTTTCTTTATTTCATAAATACAAAAAACCTAAGAAAACACTTCTTTTGTTTTATTAAATAATTAATTAGCTTTCTTATTTCAATTTAATTCCAAAAGGGTCCAACGCCCTCGAACATTCAACTTTAATTCTTTCGCGCATTTATTCTTATTTTCCTTTGTGAATATTATGTAATTGCTCAAGCCATGTAATAGTAACTAGGTTTTACTTTCCGCATTTTTATCAAAACGGGTCTTTGTTAATTTGGCGATGTATAGACCCGCGCCTTGTAATAGCGTAGGATTTTATTTTCCGCATTTAATTTCCGCACTTTTAAATTATAATTGCATGAAAGAATGAATGGCTAAATAAAATCAACACGTAGCTCACAATGATGCATGTTCAAAGATAAATGTAAACTGAGAACAACACACAAATACACACACCACTTCTAGGGTACGCCTCATTGTTGCCTTGCCCTCGAAACGTGGTCGTCGAGTATAGGACGTTTTAGTAAGTCCTTATGTCCATGACATGATCCAGTTGCCTCGGAAAAGTTGCCTCGAATTAAAAAGGATCAATGGCATAAGGGTAGCTTCTAAGGTGTCCTACTGTTGCTCTGGTGACCACACTGTCCCTACAAACATTGACCCGAACACCTCCAACGGTGGTTCTACCTACCTCTCAATGGTGGGATGGCACTACCTTAAGGACATTTACACAGCCTAATTCCTTAGGGTAGGTAGATGACTCATAGATACTTTCTCTATTCAAAAACAAAACAAACTTTTCACGCCGACACTTTCAAAAAGCTTTCAAAACTATTTTTCAAACACTCTTGAGGACTGATACAAGAGTCGATCTGAAATCTTTAAACGAAACTTTTTTCAAAACCCACTCACACTTTGAAAAGCAAACACTTTTGAAAACACAAATGAGCAAGTATCTAAGAGCCCATGGATAACCATGGATAGAAAGGGTGCTAATACCTTCCCTTTCTATAAATCTACCTCCCGAATCGAGAAACTATCTCATAAGGAATTTTGTTGTGCTTTTGTCCTTTCCATGTTGGAGAAAATAAAAGATGGTGGCGGCTCTTGCTTCCGCGACATTTCGCGATCCAGCGTTAAACAGTCAGTTCCAGATCCACCGATCACAGAACTGGCGACTCTGCTAGGGAAATTTTATAAAGTGAGGTGTACCTTAGGACTAAGATCACTTGTCTTTTCAATTGTTGTGCTTGTTTGCTTTATTATTGTGGGCTGTATCGGAGTTACATAGATCCTAACCCGGATCTGGGGATACCCTGTTAGGTAGCATAAGCTGTGAGGGACCTTTCTGGCGTAGACCGACATGGGTGAAGCAGTGGCTACGTTGGTGTGGCACCTTGGTCTGTACCGATATCCCTTGTGTTGCAACGAGGAGAATATGGGTCTTCCGAGTCATTAAGCACCAACCGACCTTAGAACCTTAAATGACCCAACTTGGCCAATAGAACAGTAGCAGTATGCTACGCCCATTGAGGCTAAACTCTCGTGATGGTTATGGCCGCAAGAAAAGATTGCGATGCTGGAGTTATGACCGATTGAGGGTAGTCAGTGATATTGGGATCCTCTAGAACCCGGTTACTTCTGATAGGACATGTCTTAACCAACAAACTGAAATAGGGTAATACCTAGACCCCATGCTGGCCTAAACTCTAAGGGCTTCTCTTGTGTGACTTGTGTGCCTTCCAACTTGACTATTTGTATGCTTGTTATCTGACAGTTGAGTTTCTTGCAGGTTTTGTTTATAGTCCTTAATCTGGACTCATAACAGGGTTTACATATATCACCCCATGCATGGCATAACATCATACCATCGCATACATCTTGCATAAGGACTAATCAATTTCAAGGATCTCAAGGGTCTGTGATGCAGGTCATGATGAACCAACATGTCTAGCAAGGGGCAAAGGGGATTTATTTTCCTCTAGCCAAGGTTGTCAGGGGCTATGACCCACTAGATATGGTGAGCCTTGACCCTTGAAAAAGGACTCTCAACAAACATGAAGTTCCTTCAATCAAGCTACTGGATCCCAACTCTAACAATTTTCTTGTTTACCCCACGAGATCCTTGAAAACATTGCATGCATACATACACATCATTGCATAACAGGTTTCCCTTTTACAGGTTGCTTACCTTGCTCGCTGTTTATTTCAGCCGATCATCATGAATCCTGAGTCATCTACTGAGCAATCCATCAAGGCTCTCCAGGCTCAGAACGCCCAGTTCCAAGAGTTGATCATGAGTTTGGCCCAGGGGCAACAAGATCTGAAGACCCTGCTTTTGAAAAAGAAGAAGAAAAGGACGGGGCTGTTCAACCCTAGACGCAAATCTGGGAATGGATCACAAAATGAAGTTGAGCAGACTACCCCATCTGTTGGGAAAAACAGTCCCCAAGAAAGGGAGGTTCCTAGTCCAGTGTTCTCCGACAATGAGACCGATTACAATAATGAGCAGTACCCTCCAGCTGAGGACAGGTACAAACAGCTAGAAGACAGGCTAAGTGCTATGGAAATACAAAAAGTGCCCGACTTGGACTTCGAAGATCTAGGTCTGTCTTATGGGGTGGTAATCCCACACAAATTTAAGGCACCTGCTTTTGCAAAATATGACGGGGCTTCCTGTCCTAAGCTGCATCTCAGGTCATACACAAGGAGGATCCAGCCCTACACGGCTGACAAGAATTTGTGGATTCACTTTTTTCAGGATAGTCTATCGGGAACTCAACTCGACTGGTTCTATCAACTGAATGGAGCCAACATCCGCAGCTGGGAGGACTTGGCCACTGCATTCTACAAGCAATACCAGTATAATGCCGACCTTGCTCCCACGCGTACTCAGCTTCAGGGGATGTCTATGGGTATAGGCGAAGGCTTCAAAGAATATGCTCAAAAATGGAGGGACCTTGCTGGAAGGGTACAACCACCTCTGACTGACCGCGAGCTCGTCGACATGTTCTTGGGGACCCTGTCTGGTTCATTCTTCAACCACCTGATTGGGAATTCTGCTGCTGGGTTTACCGATCTGATCTTGACCGGGGAAAGAATAGAAGCTGGCATCAAGTCGGGGAAAATACATAATGGTGATTCCTCAAACATTGAGAAGAAACCATCCAAGAGAGAATCTAGTGCTGTCAACGCGGGTAACTATTGCAAAGCCGGCCGGTGCTCCTCAGCGTCACAATCAACAAAGGGAAGAGAGACCTAAAAGGCAATTTACTCCCCTCGGCATGACCTTGTCACAAATATTGCCACAGCTGCTGGAAACCAAGTTGGTAACTCTCATGGACCCTCCAAAGAATCCTAGCAGGACACCTTCAAGGTACAACCCCAATGTTCGCTGCGCCTATCATTCTGACAACCCGGGGTATGCTACAGATGACTGTTGGACTTTGAGAAACAAGGTTCAGGATCTGATCGACGCGAAGGAAGTCCAGTTCGACTCTCCAGAGACTCCGAATGTGACCACTGCTCCCTTGCCAAAACATGGCTAGGATTGGAATTTTTTTGTTCATTCGAATGTTCAAATTGTAATTTTTCTTTGATTGTTCAAACATTTTGTTTCATGTCAAACTTGGTTATTTCATTAATGCATTACACGTGTCTGTTTTGAAGTAATTATGTGTACTATGCTTAAAACTGCTTTCATTTTTTTTGATGTCAACTCTCAATTAACAATTCTAAGCCTCTTGAGGGAGGATGATGAAAACGATACCACGATCCTTACAGTATGCTTTTGAACAGACCCCGCTGATGAGGTACAGACATTGTTTCAATTCCTAAACACTGGAGTTATAAGGAAGATAATCCCGCGTCAACCCATTTGAGCCAAAGAAGTTGGAGTTTTTCTTTTCGAAAATTAAAACCCTTAATCATAACCATGGGCAGGGTATTTCTCTCAGTTGATCCAAGTGCACAACGAATGGCACCAAAGAAGTCCTTACAAAACAAAAGACAGTGATGGTTCCGAATGATCATAAAGACAGGCAGTCATCATTTCTCAAAATAAAAGCCCAATAAGTCAAAACCTATGAAGGAGACTTACAAAAACTGGGGCATCCCGCTGACTGTAATCACAAAAGGAACAGTTCAGGCAAAAAACAAGGGTAACAAAATCGAAAAGAAAGAGGTCCTACAAACCCTCAACAAAAAGAAATGACTGTCTATTCAAAATAAACCATCAGTATCTGAACCATCACTGGTATATCAAAGCAAAGACTCAACAAGGTCTAACGCACGATTAGCTGAGTTTAGGATTGAAGAACATCACGAAGAACGGGTGGGTACAAATAAATTTGAGCCTTTATCCTTTGTTTCTTGAACCGTGAACCAGGCCACGTTATAACCCTTAAAAGTCCTAGCTGAAGCATGAGTTAGTTCGAAAGCATACTGTTACGAAAGGTATCCTGACTTCTTAAGGCCTACGGTAAATACGGAGTTGACATCACGTTTACAAACATTCACTTGTTTTATGAAAAAGAATGCATTTTCAAAATCTTCGAGACAGACATAAGCTTTTCATTTTTGATATAACATTGTTTGCATATGACTATTTGTTTGAACAACAGGGAAATTCGCACGATGAATACCTAGTGAACAAAAGCACTTCCAATCAAGGGGCAGACGTGATTATTGTCCATCATCTGGGGAAATTAAGTCAAGATTCGGAGAATCTCTCAAAAGGCCAAACAACCAGGGGCAAACCTCCATCTGGATCACTTGGGGCATTGGACGATCAAACGAAGATCTTCTGGTATGGCGACACAACGCTACAACAGGGGCACCTCCCTACATCCTAAGAGCATGGACATAGTCGAAAAAATACTACGCAAAATCAAAGACCCGCTAGGTTGACACACCTAGGTAAAAATAAGGGCTTCCCGGTGAACCAAAAGGGTTCGGGAAAAATAAGGGATGAAATAGAAAAAATCTGTACACCCGACAAGTCGAAAACCTGAAAAGGCGGCTTGGGCAAAAATGGGTATCCCGGTGGACCGAAAACCCGAAAGGGCGGTCCAGGCAAAAGTTAGGGATCAAAAGCGTACGACTATGTTCCGTCATCTCGTCACTTGCCTACCAGAAGAAGATTTGTCAATCGGCAGTCATCAAGCACCTCCGCAGGTACCTTCTCCCGCAGAAACTGGGGCAATATGAATTGTCTAAGCGATCTGGTTGCTCTGTCCACCAAGGTGCCAAGGTAAGCTCAGCTGAAGAATACGACCAAGATACCTTCACTCCCTGCAGAGTACGAACGCATCTCCCCGGATTTATTCAAAGCTATTCTCCACCAGAGCTTATAACTGGGTTATCCTCAGCTAATTACCACGGGAAGATCGTCCTCGGCGAAGTTCTTCCTATCCCCCAGCGAAGTTCATCAAATCTTCCAACAAAACTTATCAACGGAATTCCCAGCGGAGTTATCATCAAAATCTCAGTGAAGTATCTCTTCCCACAGAGTAATTCCCCGCAGAGTAATCTCTCCAGCAAGTTTATTCCCCAACGGAGTCATCTTCTCCTACCGGTATTCTTGCAATCATCATCCCCAGCGGAAGCAGAGAATCTCACTCTTCAACATCAGCCCAGGATTTGACTTCCCGACATCCGTCTTCCCAGACGAAGATACATTCATAAACATCACATTGTTATACATCATGATACATGCATCATACAATCTCATGTGTTGAGAACATCATTGCTTGATACATATCATGCATTGCATATGACTGACCTTTACCTTTCAGGAAGGATACAGTTAAATGATCAGCTATGTAGACGAATACAGTCAAAAGAGACCAACCCAGTCAAAGAATACAAATCCAGTTAAATCAATGCCTAAAGATTTTTTTGATACAACCCGTCGTTATAGACACTGGTCGTCATAGACACTCGTCGTTATAGACACCCGTCGTTATAGACACCCGTCGTTATAGACACCCGTCGTTATAGACACCCGTCGTTATAGACACCCGTCGTTATAGACACCCGTCGTTATAGACACCCGTCGTTATAGACACCCGTCGTTATAGAAACTCGTCGTTATAGACACTCGTCGTTATAGACACTCGTCGTTATAGACACTCGTCGTTATAGACACTCGTCGTTATAGACACTCGTCGTTATAGACACTCGTCGTTATAGACACTCGTCGTTATAGACACTCGTCGTTATAGACACTCGTCGTTATAGACACTCGTCGTTATAGACACTCGTCGTTATAGACACTCGTCGTTATAGACACTCGTCGGTATAGACACTCGTAGGTATAGACACTCGTCGTTATAGACACTCGTCGTTATAGACACTCGTCGTTATAGACACTCGTCGTTATAGACACTCGTCGTTATAGACACTCGTCGTTATAGACACTCGTCGGTATAGACACTCGTCGTTATAGACACTCGTCGTTATAGACACTCGTCGTTATAGACACTCGTCGTTATAGACACTCGTCGTCATAGACACTCGTCGTCATAGACACTCGTCGTCATAGACACTCGTCGTTATAGAAACTCGTCGTTATAGACACCCGTCGTTATAGACACCCGTCGTTAAAGACCACCTGTCCATGGAAATAACCTGTTAGTAGAGACAACTCACCAACCTTTCTGAATTCCAGATCCGATTCTTGTATCTTGCCAGGGTGTATCTGTCGACGACTAACATTACCAGACTCGATTCCTGTATCTTGCTAGGGCACGTCTGAAGAGTTCGAGGATCCGATTCCTGTATCTTGCCAGGGTGTATCTGTTGACGACTAACATTACCAGACTCGATTCCTGTATCTTGCCAGGGCACGTCTGAAGAGTTTGAGGATCCGATTCCTGTATCTTGCCAGGGTGTATCTGTTGACGACTAACATTACCAGACTCGATTCCTGTATCTTGCCAGGGCACGTCTGAAGAGTTCGAAGATCCGATTCCTGTATCTTGCCAGGGTGTATCTGTTGACGACTAACATTACCAGACTCGATTCCTGTATCTTGCCAGGGCACGTCTGAAGAGTTCGAAGATCCAATTCCTGTATCTCGCCAGGGTGTATCTGTTGACGACTAACATTACCAGACTCGATTCCTGTATCTTTCCAGGGCACGTCTGAAGAGTTCGAAGATCCGATTCTTGTATCTTGCCAGGGTGTATCTGTTGACGACTATATTCTCCGGACTCGATTCCTGTATCTTGCCAGGGCACGTCTGAAGAGTTTAAAGATTCGATTCCTGTATCCAGCCAGGGCACATCTACATAAAGGGTTTGAAGATAAACTCCTGTAACAGGCCAGGTAATTATTTTTCTTTCTCAGGTATGCAAGTTCTCGCTAAGGAATCTCTTACGCGATCGACACTTAGATGGCATCTATAAGCCCATTGCCGACAAGACTCTGTCACCACATCAGATGGCATCTATAAGCCCATCCCCCTATCCACAGTCTCTAAATGGCATTTGTAAGCCCATTCCCATCATCACATTGTTGACATTCTACTATGTGAGTGCAAATTTCTGGGCACTCTAGTGTTCAATCATCTTCCACTTTCGGATTACGAAAGGCACGCCAGCCAATCTACATCCTCAGGTCTAAGAAGATTGAACAGGGGCAACTGTTGTACCCCAAAATTTGCCCTCCCATATTCTTCAAGATTTGCCAAGATCAAGGTTCAAAATCACTCAAGGGTTGCACAGTCCAATTGCCTCTTAACACAGTCAAAATTAGGGTTTTGGTTCTGGCAAAGAAATTGAGGTTTCCAAGGGTCTAATCAAGTCCCACATGCCTATATACATTGTCAAGCATCCATATGACAAGTTTCAAGACTCACAGCATCAAATTGCACAGTCAAAAACCCTAAATGCTTCACAGTCAACTGCAGGGGCAAAATGGTCATTTGACAGTCAAAAGTCAAAATTTTTGGTCAACATATTATTTTGAGGCCACAAACATCATTTGATCAATTATTGATCATGATTCTCAAAGCATGGCTCAAAAGGTCTCAAGATGCAAAAGTTTCCATTTTTGGACAGTTGGAAAAGTCAACTGCAAATTGACCAGGGCATAACTTCCTCATGGTTTATCAGAAAAATTCAATCCAAAGCTCATTTTGAAGAGAATGAAATTTCCTACAACTCATCTTCACACTTCAAGTCCAAGAAATTCTCTCACAAAAAGTTATCAATTTCAACATTATAGGTCATTTTCAAAAGTCAACAAAAAGGCACTTTAAGTCAAAGACCATAACTTGAGATTGGTAAATAAAAATGACATGGGACCAAAGGCATTGGTTAGAGGACTTCAAGTCCTTTCCAAAATGTCCAAGAACATGTTCATAACTTAAAAATTGAGTAAGATATGCCTAGTAGAAGTTGGGAAATTTTTGGGAATTTTGAAAAGTCAACTTTGCACAAAAGGCTTCAAAAATGCTAATGGGCCTCAATTTCTTCCATGAATCATTACCCAAAGGCTATGCACGACCCACTAAGCTCAAAGGGAGTTATTTTCTCATTTTTAATTAATTATTTGAATTTTTTACTATCATTAATTCATTTAATTAAATTTAAATATAAGAAAAATACTAAATCATGTTTTCAAATCTTTTTTATGCAGCAAATCTCTTCCACACATGTAAGAGATTTTGTGCACCTTCTCAAGGGGACAAAATCATCTAAATTTGGCAAGTTTCCATGGCAAAAAGATTGAAAAAAGATGTGAACAAAATCAAATATTGAATCATTAAATCAATGGATCTTTGGGCTTGGTTTTGACCTAATTACATTCACTTACATATGCATAACCTAAACCTATTCCATTAGACACGAAAAACTGCCCAAGAGCTGCATACCAATTTGCAAAGTTTCATCAAAAAATTGGAAACTGAAATCCTAGCTACTGCACGTTTCAAAGCCTAAAAGCTATTCCAATACATTGTTGGACCATCAAGGAAGCTTTTGCAATCAAGAATCAATCAAAACGTGCCCAGAATCATAGAACACAGATCACACGGTTTGCTAAAATTTCTTGAATTCCACATGATGATTCATGCATTTTTAATCATGTTTCTTGAGTGATTTATACTAACATGAATCTTCTGAAGCTAATGGTATAACTCAATTGCATTATCAGGCCCTATATCGTGATCCACCATTAACGTATTTTAGGGTTTCAGGAGCTTTGAATTAGGGGTTCCTTCATATGGAAAAATTACCCCTTCAAACTGGTACCACTGAGTTCGTGACAACAAGACGAGTCCAACCAATACCTCGCGCCCTTTTTATGTTAACCCATGCGCTATTCGCTATTTTTTTTCAGGTTTCACTTAGTGGGGGTTTAAAACCCCCGCTATCTGTTTTCTATTTACAGGAAAATGAAGAAGAAGGCTAGCGTGGCTTAATGTTACTGGATAATTCAAATTTGGCGCGTGATTTTTCATGCATACCACTAACGCTTCTTTTATTTATATAATAATCATGTTCCACTATATGTACAAAGAAACGCGCTGGCTTGGTTGGTGAATGAGCTGTCTGGCAGGTATTGGGACCTGGGTTCGATTCCCAGGTCCACTCTCATCTTTCATAATTTTTTCCTTCACTTGTTTCCATGTAGCGTCCATCACAAAGACCACCATACACACCCACATGCTAGCTTGCCACATAAGCAGGATGGTCAATATGAAGGCTATAAGAGGATGTCCACCATACACGCTAGTCAACCACCCCACATGCAAGCACAGAAAGTCAAAAAGGGCTTTGCATTATTGGGCCAGATTTCTCACAATAAACCTCCAAATTGGGTCAGACACCCCCATTGTTTGTATTCTTTTTTTAATTTCCTTTTCTTTTCTTTTAATTATTTTAATTGTTTTCTTTAAATTCCAATAATTAATTTTCATAATATAAAAATCAGAAACTAAAATATATTAATTAATTTACTTATTAAATATTTTTGTAAATAAATGTACATTAATTATTTAGTTAAATTAGGTTTTAAAATTTAAATCTTTTTCTTGACAAATTAAAATATGTAGAAATTAGTTTTTTTTAACATTCTCATCTTTTCTTTTTAATAAATAATTTTTTTCTTATTAACATTATTATTAATTATTAAATATTTTTGTAAATAAACATGTACATTAAATATTTAGTAAATTAGGTTAAACTTGAATATTTTTTCATTAATAATTAAAAACAACTTAGAATTAGGGTTTCTCTTCAATTTTAATTTTCTTTATTTCATAAATACAAAAAACCTAAGAAAACACTTCTTTTCTTTTATTAAATAATTAATTAGCTTTCTTATTTCAATTTAATTCCAAAAGGGTCCAACGCCCTCGAACATTCAACTTTAATTCTTTCGCGCATTTATTCTTATTTTCCTTTGTGAATATTATGTAATTGCTCAAGCCATGTAATAGTAACTAGGTTTTACTTTCCGCATTTTTATCAAAACGGGTCTTTGTTAATTTGGCGATGTATAGACCCGCGCCTTGTAATAGTGTAGGATTTTATTTTCCGCATTTAATTTCCGCACTTTTAAATTCTAATTGCATGAAAGAATGAATGGCTAAATAAAATCAACCCGTAGCTCACAATGATGCATGTTCAAAGATAAATGTAAACTGAAAACAACACACAAATACACACACCACTTCTAGGGTACGCCTCATTGTTGCCTTGCCCTCGAAACGTGGTCGTCGAGTATAGGACGTTTTAGTAAGTCCTTATGTCCATGACATGATCCAGTTGTCTCGGAAAAGTTGCCTCGAATTAAAAAGGATCAATGGCATAAGGGTAGCTTCTAAGGTGTCCTACTGTTGCTCTGGTGACCACACTGTCCCTACAAACATTGACCCGAACACCTCCAACGGTGGTGCTACCTACCTCTCAATGGTGGGATGGCACTACCTTAAGGATATTTACACAACCTAATTCCTTAGGGTAGGTAGATGACTCATAGATACTTGCTCTATTCAAAAACAAAACAAACTTTTCACGCCGACACTTTCAAAAAGCTTTCAAAATAATTTTTCAAACACTCTTGAGGACTGATACAAGAGTCGTTCTGAAATCTTTAAATGAAACTTTTTTCAAAACCCACTCACACTTTGAAAATCAAACACTTTTGAAAACACAAATGAGCAAGTATCTGAGCCCATGGATAACCATGGATAGAAAGGGTGCTAATACCTTCCCTTTCTATAAATCTACCTCCCGAACCGAGAAACTATCTCATAAGGAATTTTGTTGTGCTTTTGTCCTTTCCATGTTGGAGAAAATAAAAGACGGTGGCGACTCTTGCTTCCGCGACATTTCACGATCCAGCATTAAACAGTCAGTTCCAGATCCACCGATTACAACTGTCATCTTCAGAGGAGCTACTTTCTTCAGCAGCACCCTCTTCCCTTCTGTTTCCTTCAGTCTCCTCCTGTTCTAAGCTAACAATTAGGTTTTCTAGAGTCTTTTTCCTTGTATCCAGCTCTTTGCAGGTCTCTTTCAATACAACTATAACATCAGATGTCTTGGACTGAGTTTTTACAGATGATGTCTCAGCTGATGTTATGACAATGTCAGGAACATGAGATCCCTGAAATAGCTTGTAGTGTAACCCAAGAGCAGGAGCTCTTTTGAAAGCAGTATCTCTTTCCACCAGGATATCGGGGTACTGAGCAAGGATAATTCCACATAGGAGGAAGGGAAAGGCAATAGGGCCTTTAACAGCATAGCTACCAGCATGTTTTAAAGTTTGATAAAAAATATACCTGCCATAGTCAAATTCAGTCTTGGTTCCAACAGCATAAATGAATCTCCCCAATCTTGTGGAGATGGTTGATTTATGGTTGGTAGGGACCCAGTTGGCTGCACCAATCTTGTGCAGGATGGCAAATTTCATGCTTAGTTTGCTGGCATTCAGCTTGCCTTTTAAGGGCCAGCACTTGACTTGTCTTGCTGTGATGGTTTGGCAAACTTCATTGTCAGTGACTTTTAGTTCAGGGCAAGCCTCATTTGATCTTCCAAGAAATTTGTTAATTTCAGATGGAGAGAAATTAACCCTTCTTCCTCTCATATAGACACATTCAAAGTCAGCTGACCTTCCATCAGCACATTCATCAGACAAATTCACTATGAATTCCTTGACCAGATTTTCATAGCATTTGGTAAATTTTACCACTGTCTTCATTAGTCCAGCAGCTTTGATTAGGTCCATGATTTCCTTGCAATCCATGGCACCATTGTTTAGTTCTCTTTCTAAGGCTATTCTCTTCAAGCAAACATACTTCCATCTGTTGGCATTTTCAGGGTGGTGAAATGAAATTTTGTCAGTGGGGACTTCAGGAACTCTAGCCATTTTGCTGGAAGGGAGTTTCCTTCTGAGAGGAATGTCTTCAGCATCAATTTCAAATTCTGATTCCTCATCAGAATCAGAAGGCTCAGGTTCTTTTCTCTTCTTTGTTATTGGTTGTCTTGCAGGCTTTGAGAGACTCCCAGTATGCACTTGGGCTTTCACCTTCCCTTTGGACAGTCCAGTCTTCACAGTTTCTACACCAGTCTTGCCTTCAGACCTGGTTTTCTTATCAGCAGGTTTCTCTTTGGTCAGACATTTTGCAGCATCCTGATTACCCTTTCTGTTCATCATTCTCCTAGCTATGCTAGGGTTGATATTTGCAATTAGGTCATTGTCTGAGTATTCCTCATCCACATCAATAACAGGTGGTTTAACATTCTTCTCTGAAGGGTTCTGAATATCATCAAGGTTTTCAGATGATTTTTGAATGTTGTCATTTGGTGTCTCAACATTCTCAGAGACATCTGGATTTGCTTCAACATTTGGGCTTGTTGATTCTTGATTTAATGGAATAGAGATCCCCGGTACAGAGTGGTTCTCACTCAATATTCTTGTAACAAGCCTAGCTATTGCTTGGTGTGCATAAGTTGATCCTTCCCTATTTGGTACAGAAGATGAAGGTTGAGAGGGATTACCGGATAAAGTAGATTGAGACCTTCCTGCATGCCTTGTTCTCAGCTTTTTGACCTTGGAGGGGTTAGTTGCCATTTCTCTAAGAGGAGTAATCTCCAAGACTTCAGAATCCATGCATGAGGTGATTGCCCGAGAATCTTGATCAGATGATGAAGATGAAACAGTCGTCTTAGATGAGGATGATGTTTGAGACATTTTGATTGACTTAGAAAACCAGTAGCAACTAGAGAGAAAACTTTGATTGAGAGAAAGGGATTTGTTGCAAAGTCGAGAGAGGAAGGAGGCAAATGAGTGTCTATTCAACTTCTTAATAATTTTGAAAGAATTGGGAAAACATATGATTAACCCACTCAAAATAGACTTACCAAAAATAACTCCTTCAACCCTTGTTTTAAGCAAAATTAATTGCTACAATTTCTCATGTTGGCAAATACCCAACTTGCCCCTCAAGTTTTCAAATTGATTTGCATCAAGTGCCTTGGTAAAAATGTCAGCCAGATGTAGCTCAGTGGCAACATGTTCCAGATTAATTGTTTTCTCCTCTACAAGGTCTCTGATTAAGTGATGTCTAATGTCAATGTGCTTGGACCTGCTATGCTGAACAGGGTTCTTGGAAATGTTGATTGTACTCAGATTGTCACAGTACAATGTCATAACATCTTGTGTGACATTATACTCAGTGAGCATCTGTGTCATCCAGATAATTTGAGAACAGCTACTACCAGTTGCAATGTATTCAGCTTCAGCACAAAAATGTAAAGGAAGTCTTTTGGCATGTATCATAGCTCTGGCAGATTCCTGTATGGTCCTATTTTTCCTCTCTTCAACTCCATTTTGATGAGG
Source organism: Vicia faba (assembly GCA_948472305.1). Lineage (NCBI taxonomy): Eukaryota > Viridiplantae > Streptophyta > Magnoliopsida > Fabales > Fabaceae > Vicia > Vicia faba. Next base: position 1,236,031,007 of record OX451735.1, read on the forward strand.
AGTTATAGGAGAAGAGAATTCATGACTAATTCCTTCTGAGGAACATAACTCATTAAACTTACTGTTTTCAAATTCCTTGTCATGATCACTTCTGATTCTGACAATACACCCTTCTTTTTCTCTTTGAATTCTTTTGCACAGTTCTTTAAAAACTTCAAACACATCAGATTTTTCCCTAATGAAGTTAATCCAGGTGAATCTAGAAAAGTCATCCACCACAACATAGGCATATCTCTTTTCACCAAGACTTTCCACCTGCATTGGTCCCATATGAAGAAGTTCTAGAACCTTAGATGTGGTCAGATGTCTTGACTTTGGATGTGACATCCTAGCCTGCTTACCAACTTGACATTCACCACAAACTCTCCTTTCATCAATTTGCAGTCTTGGAATCCCTCTGACTTCCTCCATGGAGATACTCCTTTTCATTCCTCTTAGATGAAGATGGCCAAGTTTTTGGTGCCACAGTTTCACCTCTATTTCTTCTTTGGCAATAGAACACACAGTGGAGTAATTAGTGTTCTCAGGCTCCCACAAGTAACAGTTGTCTTTAGATCTGACTCCTTTCATTACAACTTCTTGTTTTTCATTAATTACAAGACATTCAGATTTTGAGAAGTTGACCTTGAATCCTAGATCACATAATTGACTGATACTAATGAGATTAGCAGTCAGGCCTTTTACCAATAGTACTTCATTCAGATTTGGAACTCCAGGGCAGTCCAAATTACCAACTCCTTTGATTTCACCTCTAGCACCATCTCCAAAGGTCACATAACTAGTGGTGTGAGGTTTAACATTATTGAGAAGGTTCTTGATTCCAGTCATGTGCTTAGAACACCCACTGTCAAAGTACCAGTCTTCCTTTGCAGAGACTCTCAGGGAAGTGTGGGCTATCAGGGCAGTAGCCTTTTTCTTCCATTGAGGAGTATGTGGTACCCTGTTAGACTTAGGTTTGACACCTGGGTTCTGATTAGGGTATCCATACAATCTGAAGCAGAAAGGCTTTATGTGACCAAACCTCCCACAATGATGACATCTCCATCTTTGGTACTTTTTCTTCATATTTCTCTGTTCCTGATGTTGAGTGTTATGTTGTGACATCTGCTTTGACATTTGTTTATCAGGCCTGACCTTCTTGTTTGCACCAGATTTCTTTGCTGCCACAAATCCTAGACCAGACTTGTTTCTCACATTTTGTCCAACCTGAAGGATTTCTTCCAGTTTGTCAGTTCCATTTGTCAGCATCTTGACAGATTTGGTCATCTGGTTCAGTTTTGAGTTCAGCATTTGAACTTCCTCTTCTAGATGACTTATAGTTTCAAGGTCTGCCCTTTTCTCAGCCTCCAACTTTATGATGAGTTTTGTTTGTCTCTCATTTTGCACACAGACTTCAGTACTTCTGATACACAATTTCTTGTAAGTATCAACAAGTTCTTCAAATGTCACTTCCTCATCACTAGTGTCACTTTCAGAGGTACAAACACCAGTTAGTGCAGTAACTAGTTTGGCAGATTCTTCTTCAGAATTACTTTCTGAATCACAGTCAGACCAGGTAGCAGTCATTCCTTTCTTTTGTTTCTTAATAAAGGTAGGACATTCAGCTCGAATATGCCCATATCCTTCACAACCATGGCATTGAATTCCTCTGCCTTGATTTCCCTTCTCTTCAGACCTTAGTCTTCTGCTGGAGTCATAAGATCTGTTAATGTCAGAGGGGATGTTCTCAACATTTGACCTTGACTTTGGATCCATTCTCTTGATGAGTTTGTTGAATTGTCTTCCAAGCATGGCTATAGCTTCTGAAATATTTTCTTCTTCATCCTCCTTGTTTTTATCTTCAGAGTTGGATACAAGTGCTATGCTCTTGTTTTTCTTGTCAACATTGTCACTGATCCCCATCTCAAAAGTCTGAAGAGACCCAATGAGTTCATCCACCTTTAACTTGCTGATATCCTGGGCTTCCTCTATAGCAGTTACCTTCATTGCAAATCTTTTAGGCAGGGATCTGAGAATCTTTCTCACCAGTTTTTCTTCAGACATCTTTTCTCCCAATGCTCCTGAGGTGTTGGCAATATCCAAGATGTTCATGTGAAACTCATGAATGGTTTCATCTTCCTTCATCCTTAGGTTCTCAAACTTGGTAGTAATCATCTGAAGCCTTGACATTTTTACTTTGGATGTGCCCTCATGGGTAGTTTTGAGAGTGTCCCACACTTCCTTGGCCAGTTCACATTGATGTACTAGTCTGAATATGTTTCTATCAATTCCATTGAACAAGGCATTTAAAGCTTTGGAATTACCCAGGTCTAACTCATCTTCTTCTTTGCTCCATTCTTCCTCAGGCTTCAGACTGATTGTCCCATCTTTCTCAGTTATGGTGGGATGGTTCCATCCTTTGTCAGCAACTCTCCAAGCCTTTTTGTCCAGAGATTTTAAGAAGGCAATCATACGAGGTTTCTAGTAGTCATAATTAGTTCCATCCAGAATGGGTGGTCTATTTCCAAAAACTCCTTCTTTGTCCATAGTGCCAGAAAGTGATATCCCTAGATCTCACCCAGTAATACAGGCAGGGTGCCTGCTCTGATGCCAATTGAAATTCTGGCAGCAAATACTCAATGTCACAGTGAATGTTATGACACCGTATCTGACTTTCTATAAGACAGTAAATAAAAACAGTAAAGAACACAGTCAATTGTTTACCCAGTTCAGTGTGAAACAACACCTACTCTGGGGGCTACCAAGCCAGGGAGGAAATCCACTATAAGAGATATTAATTCAGGAATAAACCAACCAGCTTATCTCTTCACTTAAGACCTACCCAATGCAACTTTAATCTAAGTTCAACTTAAACCTGAGTTCCTACTCACTCCCCCTCAATCACAGCAGTGATACTTAAAACAATTGACTAATGAAATAATGAAGACACTCTTCAGAACATACACTTGATTATGCTTCACATCTTTTTAATCAAGTAACACAAACACTCGTGCTTCACAGCTTTGAGTGATACATAAACTTAACTTGACTTTGCTTCAAAGCTTTAGTCAAGAGACACAAAACACTCTTGCTTCAAAGCTTTGAGTGATACAAAAACCCTTACAATCAAATCCTATTCCAAGTCACTTATCACAATTATACTTGCTTGGATTACAGAAGTTAAAACTATACAGCTCCTAATTGATCTTCAGTCAAAGAGTTACTCTGCAACCAGCATTCTTGTTGAATATATATGCAGTTGTTTCTTCGGTTAGGGTTTCCACAAAAAGCTAGGGTTAATTAGGTTTAACCTTAAGACTTGGTCACAAGACTTTATCAACCAGATTAGGGTTGAGCTAGGTTAACCTAAAGTCCACGTGAGATTCTGTTCTGGAAAGAATGAACCAACTTCCTGAAAAATCTCAGAATTAACCAAACTGCATATCTGTTAGATCAGTACAGGATGTCTTAACATTTGTTATGACATCAGAATTCCTGTTTACTGATTTTGGTAGAAGGAAATAAATGTGATCATTGCAAAATGCTCAGATACACACTCATAAACAGTAGCTACTGTATGCCATACTTTTTCTGCATAAAGTACCTAATAATCCAGAATGTTATGACATCAGTCATGACATTTACACACCTGGTTTTACCAAAAATACATGCCAATAACTAAACACTTACAACAGTAATCATATTCATATGCATATGTTCATTCAATTTAGTCATTGGATGTTTTTGAAAACAAAATAGAGAAAGTAAAATAAATTTGAATTTTAAAACATATTTGTATTGATAATTTTCCTATAAATAGGTTGTCTTGTACAAAGAGACATAAATCCTAGTAAGAGGAAATTTTCGTAAAATGAAGAAAGGAAAACAAAGAAAACAACTATGTGGAAATGATCCCATCAAGTTTCAACTCTACTATTGCCCCTATGTCTTCAAGCGTCTCATCTCTTGTTGTCTGAAGAAGTTGACTGAATTGATCTGTACCATTTAAACTTCACATCGGTTATAAAGCTTGTCATAGGTAGATGACCCAATGGGACATAGTCGTACGCTTTAATCCCTAACTTTTTCCTGGAAAGCCCTTTCGGGTTTTCAGTCCACCGGGATACCTTTTTTTGCCCAGGCCTCCTTATCAGGTTTTTGACTTTCTCGGTGTATAATATATATATATATATATATATATATATATATATATATATATATATATATATATATATATATATATATATATATATATATATATATATATATATATATATCCCTGATTTTTTCCCGAACCCTTTTGGTTCACTGGGATGCCCTTATTTTTTCCTAGGCCAGTCAACCTAATAGGTCATTTTCATGCGTAGCATCATTTTCACTATATTTAAACTATGCTTTTTATTCTTCTTATGACACGAACCTTTAGAGGGAGGATGACGAAAACAATGCCATAATCTCATACAGTATGCTTTTGGACAGACCTTGCTGACGATGTACAGACGTTTCTTTCAAATCCTAAACACTGGAGTTATAAGGAAGATAATCCCTAGTCAACCCCTTCGAGCCAAAGAAGTAGAAGTTTCCTGTTTTAACACAAATTGAAACCTTTAATCAAAACCTGGGGCAGGGTAGTCTCTCAGTTAACTCAAACGCGCGTTTAGTCGCAAACTCTCATCTTGTAATACAATGAATGACATCAAAAACTTTCCTTTGGAATCAAAAGACGATGATGGTTCCTTATCACATAGACAGTCATTATCTCTCAAAAAGAAAAGTCCACTGAGTTGAAACCTACAAAGGAGACTTAAAGAAAAAATTGGGGCACCCCGCTGACTATAATCTCAAAAATAGGAACAGTCAGGCAAAAATTAGGGATGACAAATCAAAAGAAAGAGGTCACTACAAATCCTCAACAACATGAAAAATGTTGGAAAAATGTCTGCCTTCCAACAAATTTAACTTGTTTGAACCATCACCAAAATGTCGTTCCAAACTCATTTGGAGTTCAAACGTACAATTAACTGAGTTTAGGACTGAAGAACATCACGAAGAGCGGGTGGGTACAAATATACTTTGAGCCTTTATCATTTGTTTCTTAAACCGTGAACCAAGCCACGTTACAACCCTTCAAAAGTCCTAATTGAAGCATGGGTTAGTTCGAAAGCATACTGTTACAAAAGGTATCCTGACTCCTGTAAGGCTTTGCTCTAAACCCTGAGTTGAATTTTTCTTACAAAAGCTTTCTGCTAAAAAACTCATTTTCGAAATTTCAAGACAAGCATAAACGTTGCATTATTTGAATATCGTTGTTTGCATATGGCTATTTGTTTGGCAGCGGAGAAATTCACACATTGAAAATCCAATGAACGGAAAGCTCTCTCAGTGAACAAAGTCATTTCAAGCGGGATGACACTTCTGTTGCAAAAAAATCTCCTATCAACAAGGGGACATGACATGTCATTGTCCAACACACCTGGGGCAGTCCAGTCAAGATTTCAAGAAATCTCTCAAAGTGCAGAGTAACCTGGGAAAGTCCAGTCAAGATTTCAAGAAATCTCTCAAAGTGCAGAGTAACCTGGGAAAGTCCAGTCAAGATTTCAAGAAATCTCTCAAAGTGCAGAGTAACCAGGGGCAAGTCTCCATCCCCATCACTTGGGGCATTGAACGTTAACCCCAACAAAGGGTTGTGTGATCGGTGGGAATAAGAACTGACTATTTTGGAATGCTGGTTCGCATTTGCGTTTGTTTTCGCAAAATGTCGCGGTAAGCAAGAGTCGCCACCGTCTTTTATTTTATCCAACAAGGAAAGGACACAAGCACAAAAAAATTTCTTTTCGAGATATTTCTCGGGTTCGGGAGGTAGATTATAGAAAGGGAAGGTATTAGCACCCTTTCTATCTGTGGTTATCCACGGGCTCTTAGGTACTTGCTCACTATGTTTTCAAAAGTTTCCTTTTCTTTGTGTTTGTGGGTTTGAAAAGAGTTTTTGTTTGAAAGAGAGTGTAAGTGCGAAAAGTTTTGTTTTGTTTTAAAAGGAGCAAGTACTTAAGAACATCTACCTACTCAAAAAGGAATTAGACTGTGCAAGTGTCCTTTAGACAATGCCATCCCACTATTGAGGAATAGGTAGCACCATCATTGGAGTTTTCGGGTCAATTCGATTTAAGGGACGTGTGGCCACTAAAGCAATGTTAGGACGCCTTAGCGGTAACCCTAATATCTTAGATCATTTTTCTGAGGCAACCATTTCGAGGTAACTTATGATCTTTGGACAAAAGGGCGACCTCTAAAACATCCTATACTCAATGACCACGTTCGAGGCAACCAAGTGAGGCGTACCCTAAGAGTGTCATGTGTGAGTGTATTGTTTTTTTCAGTTACATTATCTTTGTATATTTAGGTGTTCTACCGTTTGTTTTCAGATCTTGTCATACCATCCTAGTTAGCATACATCTAAATAGTTAATATATGTATAGGAATTTAAAGTGCGGGAATTATAAATCCTACGCTATTACAAGGCTTCGGGGAGGGGGATTATTTACATGTCCAAAATTGGGGGAATAAAGCAGTAAAGTGTAAAAGTATTAGTTAAACTATCACAACCAGTAGGCAATTACAATAAAATAAACGCGCACGAATCTGAAAATAACCTCTAAAAATCCTAAGAATAAAATCTTTTTGTTGTTTTATTTTATTTTGGGAAAATGATCTAAATCTTCTTAATTTTAGTTTTGAGAAAATGTTAAGATAATTAAATGATTAATTAACAAAGTTAATTTAATAGAAAAAACTAGCCTAATGTTTTTGTGGTTTTTTTTTAAATTAATTTTATGTTGATTAAAAAAAAGAAATAAAATAGTCAAAACAAAGATGAAATTGAAGGAACAGACAGTAAATCAAAAAAAGGTATAATTCTGGAGGCCTGGATCGAAAGAGGTGTGGGCTGTCTTTCGATCCAGTGAAGAGGCTTGATCGAAGGTGCTTGAGGGGTTGCACTTTGGGGGTGTTCGATCTGGATATGTCATCCTTCGATCTGGGAACCTAGGATGTAGTTCGAAGCTAAGCTGCTAAGCTTCGAAGCTCTGAACAAAATTCTGAGAAGATATTTCCTGCAGAACGAGACAGATATTAAAGATCCAGGGGGGACTTTACCCCCCTGATTCGAATCTCCTCCCCTTCGAGTCCTTCCTCAATTTGAATCTGCTGAATCTGGGTCTGGGTTTGTTTTATCCTGAGATTTGAAGGAGAAACTTAGATCGTGCCCAAGCAATGACACGGTCTCTTCTTTGCGCTTTAACTTACATGAAACATAATCAGTAATAACAAGAATACATATGCAATGTGTATTTAAATGTCATGAAGGTGCAATTTTGGTTTTGCAAACCTATACCAATTTAAAGATGTATGATCTGTGGCTCTGGGTGTGGAGATGTTTGCTGAATGGCTGCTTTGGCTTGGATTACTTATGAAAATGTTGATAACCTTTGGTGGGTTTGTGGGAAGCGTATCTCCAAATCCTCCTTTTTTCTTCTTTTTTTTCTCCTCTTTCGTTCTTTTTTGTTCTTTTTTTGTTCTTTTTTGTTCCCCTGGATATGTATGCTGACCCTTGTATTTATAGGAGTGTGGGGGTGCACGAAAATGGAAAGGGACAACCATTTAACCAGGCCTTTAAAGCCATGAGACAAGAATCAGACATATTAAAAGATTTCCTTTTTTTGAAATATTCATGTCTCTTTGGAATCTTGAAGGAACCTGGACACCTTTAATTTTCGAATGCCTCCAGGCCATGCTCTTCGATTGGTCTTGAGTTGCCTCCTTCGAATGGACTTCTTATGTGCCCTTCGAATGGGCCTTCTAAATGCTTCTTCAAATGGACCTTTACATGTTCTAGAATGAGTCATTTACATGTTCTTCGAATGAGCCTCTTGCCTGGTGTGCTGGCAAGTTGAGAGGCCTTTTCCTTTGTGAATCGAAACAAACTTGTAGGAGATTCTTGCCTCTTAAGTCGAAGGTAAGCCTGAAGTAGTTAATGCATAGTCGAAGCATTATGAAATTGACTTGATCGAAGGGGGTCCAGCGCTCAATCGAAGACTTGCAGACCAAAGCTTGATCAAAGGGTTCCAAACACCTAATCGAAGCTTACTAATCAAAGCCTGACCGAAGAGTGCCAAATGCCCAATCGAAGACTGGTGAGTCAAGCCTGTATCGAAGGATTTTGGATACCCAATCGAAGACTTTTCCCAGATGCCAATCGAAAGACACTTTGTTCATCTTCAAAAAACTTTTTTTTCATTAGGCAAGTGTTTGTGACCAGCCATGTAAGGGAAGACCTTTGAAAACATGAGAGGGAAAATTTTGGGGTACAACAGTTGCCCCTGTTCAATTTTCTTAAACCTGAGGATATAGATTGGCTTTCGAGCCTTTCGCGATCCGAAGGTGGAGGATAATTGAACACTAGAGTGCCCAGAAATTTGCACTCGCATGTTGTAGTATCAACATTGTGATGTCGAGAATGGGCTTACAGATGCCGTTCAGAAATTGTTGGTAGGAGGATGGGCTTATAGATGCCATCTGCAGGAGTGTCGATCGCATAAGAGATTCCTTAGCGAGAACTTGCATACCTGTTGTTTGTAGAATATTTCGCTGGGGAAGTCTAACTTTTGTTGAGATTTAGGAACTGACTCGTGCTCACCGGGAGTATACCGTTAAGGTTATAGAACTTGTCTTGTCTGGTTCCAAGTATTAATCGCTGACCCGAGAAAGAAAAATAGTTTTCCTGGCTTGTTACAGGTGTTAATCTTCAATCTCTTTATGTAGATAATTTTCCTGGCTTGTTACAGGTATTAATCTACAATCAGTTGTCCACAGATATTTTTCCTGGCTTGTTACAGGTATTAATCTGGAACTTGAAAAGGTTGGTCGATGAGAAAGTTGTCCTGGCTGGTTTCAGGTATTAATCTCTGACCTGAGAAAGAAAGATAGCCTTCCTGGCTTGTTACAGGTATTAATCTTCAATCTCTTCGTGTAGATGATTTTCCTGGCTTGTTACAGGTATTAATCTACAATCAGTCGTCCACATATAGTTTTCCTGGCTTGCTACAGGTATTCAACTGGGACTTGAAAAGGTTGGTCGAGGAGATAGCTTTCCTGGCTGGTTTCAGGTATTAATTTCTGACCTGAGAAAGAAAGATGGTCTTCCTGGCTTGTTATAGGTATTAATCTTCAATCTCTTCATGTAGATAATTTTCCTGGCTTGTTACAGGTATTAATCTACAATCAGTCGTCCACAGATAGTTTTCCTAGCTTGCTACAAGTATTCAACTGGGACTTGAAAAGGTTGGTCGAGGAGATAGCTGTCCTGGATGGTTTCAGGTATTAATCTCTGACCTGAGAAAGAAAGATGGTCTTCCTGGCTTGTTACAGGTATTAATCTTCAATCTCTTCATGTAGATAATTTTCCTGGCTTGTTACAGGTATTAATCTACAATCAGTCGTCCACAGATAGTTTTCCTGGCTTGCTACAGGTATTCAACTGGGACTTGAAAAGGTTAGTCGAGGAGATAGCTGTCCTGGCTGGTTTCAGGTATTAATCTCTGACCTGAGAAAGAAAGATGTTCTTCCTGGCTTGTTACAGGTATTAATCTTCAATCTCTTCATGTAGATAATTTTCCTTGCTTGTTACAGGTATTAATCTACAATCAGTCATCCACATATATTTTTCCTGGCTTGTTACAGGTATTAATCTGGAACTTGAAAAGGTTCGTCGATGAGAAAGTTGTCCTGGATGGTTTCAGGTATTAATCTCTTACCTGAGAAAGAAAGATGGTCTTCTTGGCTTGTTACAGGTATTAATCTTCAATCTCTTCATGTAGATAATTTTCCTGGCTTGTTATAGGTATTAATCTACAATCAGTCGTCCACAAATATTTTTCCTGGCTTGTTACAGGTATTAATCTGGAACTTGAAAAGGTTGGTCGATGAGAAAGTTGTCCTGGCTGGTTTCAGGTATTAATCTCTGACCTGAGAAAGAAAGATAGCCTTCCTGGCTTGCTACAGGTATTAATCTTCAATCTCTTCATGTAGATAATTTTCCTGGCTTGTTACAGGTATTAATCTACAATCAGTTGTCCACAAATATTTTTCCTGGCTTGTTACAGGTATTAATCTGGAACTTGAAAAGGTTGATGGTAGCTATCTTTTGATTTGACCTTTTCCTGAAAAAGGTAAATGTTAGCTGTATGCAATGTCATGATGTATGAAATGCATGATGTCATGATGTTCTCAAAAATAAATGAGATCGTGTCGTATGCACTTTATCATGTATGTAAATATGAGGTATGAAATGTGAAATGTTTATGAATGTATTTCGTCTGGGAAAATAAATCCTTGACAAATGTCGGGGAGTTTGTTAAATCCTGGACTGCTGTTGAAGAGTATGTGTGTCTTCAAACTTTGCTTATAATCTTTCTGATGGGGATGACGAACGAAGATGGTTGTGAGAATAAACCTGTAGGAGAAAATAACTCTGTTAGGGAATAAACATGGTGAAGAGATTACTCTGCGGGGAATTACTCTGTGGGGAAGAGATATTTTGCTGAGATTTTAATGATAAACTCCGCTGGGGATTCCGTTGATAAGCTCTGTTGGGGATTTTGATGATGAACTCCGCTGGGGATAGAAAGAACTTCGCCGGGGATGATCTTTCAGTTGCAACTTGCTGAGGATAACCCAATTAGACTCTTGTGAGGATAACCTCTGAATTTGGCTGGGGAGACTTATTTGTGCTTCGCAGGGGATAAGCTTCCAGAATCTACTGGGGAAGATGATTCAACTCCATTGGGGAAACTTTTTTAGACTGCGCTGGGGAAATGGCTCCACTAGGGGTATCTTGCATTCTGCTGGGGAATATTCTTATATTCCGCTGGGGAATATTAAGACCTTCTGTGGATACCCAACCTTTTTAGGGCTGATGGTAGACCAACTCTGCTTGGGGAAAGTATTGTTGATTCGTTCATAGTTGCAAGTCTCAGTAGGGAGAGCTACCATTATTGTTTTACTCTGTGGGGAGTGACAGTATCTTGGTCACATTCTTCAGCTGAATCTACCTTGGTACCTTGGTAGACAGAGCAACTAGACCGCTCGGACAATTCTTATTGCCCCTACTTCTGATATCACTCGTAATTAGTCCTTTGTTTCGTATGTAAATATTTATGAGCAGCAATTAGGGTCAAATGCATATATTAAAAATGAACATTTGATGTTCTTTGCAAAACAAAACAGATAAAGGGAAAACAATTTGAAATTTGTCTGAAAACGAATTTGTATTGATTTTGAAGTTTGCCTGTAAATAGGCGCTTTTGTACAAGAGGCTGACGTCCTAGTGAGAGAACACCGTCGAACAAATAGGATTTATAAAATTTGTGAAAAGAAAACAAAGCAGCTATGTGAATAATCCCACTGGGTTCCAACTCTGCTATTGCCTTTATATCCTCGAGTGTCTCATCACTTTGCTACTGGTTGAAGATGAATCATATTGATTGGTGCTGTCTGAGCTTGACAATCGATACCGAAATCTGGATGCAGGGTGATCCAATGAGACATAGTGTTACGCTTATCCCTAACTTTTTCCTGGACCTCCCTTTCGGGTTTTCAATCCACCGGGATACCCATTTTTGCCCAAGCCGCCTTTTCAGGTTTTCGACTTGCCGGGTGTACATATTTTTTTTATTTTCATCCCTTATTTTTGCCCGAACCCTTTTGGTTCGCCGGGAAGCCCTTATTTTTGCCTAGGCCAGTCAACCTAGCGGGTCTTTGATTATGCGTAGTATCTTTTTACCAGGTCTGCATTGACGGGATGAGGAAGGTCGTCACCATCCATGGTGGTTAGAGTCATCGCTCCTCCTGAGAAAATGTTCCTAACCACAAATGACCCTTCGTAAGTAGGGGTCCATTTGCCCCTGGGATCACCTTGAGGTAAGATAATGCGCTTGATTACCAGGTCCCCAACTTGATACTCTTGTCGTCTGACTTTCTTGTTAAATGCCTTGATCATCCGTTTTTGGTACGTCTGACCATGACAAATACAAGTAAGTCTCTTTTCGTCGATTAGATTCAACTGATCAAGTCGGGTCTGGATCCAGTCGTCTTCGCTCAAACCTGCATCTTTCATGATCCGAAGAGAGGGTATCTGAACCTCAATAGGCAAAACTGCTTCCATGCCATAAACCAAGGAATAGGGCGTTGCCCCTGTTGACGTCCGTGCTGAGGTACGGTACCCATGAAGAGCAAATGGTAACATCTCGTGCCAGTCTTTATAGGTCACTGTCATCTTCTGCACAATCTTCTTAATGTTCTTATTAGCCGCTTCGACAGCCCCATTCATCTTCGGCCGGTAGGGAGAATAGTTGTGGTGCTGTATCTTGAATTGCTCGCAGAGCTTAGTGATCATTTTGTTATTAAGATTTGTACCATTGTCCGTAATGATCCTCTCTGGTACACTGTATCGACAAATCAGGTTGTGCTGAATGAACCGTGCCACGGCGTTCTTGGTTACCGTAGAAAAGGAAGCTGCTTCAACCCACTTCATAAAGTAATCAATCGCTACCAGGATGAAACGATGCCCGTTGGATGCCGTAGGTCTGATCTCCCCGATCATATCAATGCCCCACATTGAGAAAGGCCAAGGTGTTGTCAAGACATTCAGAGGAACTGGAGGAATGTGCACCTTATCAGCATAGACCTGGCACTTGTGACATGTCCGAGAATGCTGATAACAGTCGGCTTCCATTGTGGACCAGTAATATCCTGCCCGGAGGATTTTCTTTGCCATGGTATGTCCACTGGAATGAGTTCCGAAAGTACCTTCATGCAGCTCTGCCATGATCCTTTCTGCTTCAATCTTATCCACACAACGCAGTAAGGTTGAATCATGGTTACGTTTGTAAAGAATGCCATTGCTGATGAAGAACTTTGCCGCGAACCTTCTCAGAAACATCTTGTCATTAACAGATGCACCTTTGGGGTATTCTTGAGCTTCAAGGTACCTCTTCACTTCATGATACCAAGGATTTTCTGTTACCTCTTCGGTCTCAAGATCACAGCAATGTGCAGGTTCATCCAATTTCCAAATAATGATCCGGGGAGCCTCGTTGTCCCACTTAACTTTGAACATATAAGACATCGTAGCTAGCGCGTCCACCAACTGATTCTCCTCTCTTGGGAAGTGTTCAAAGGTTATCTCCTCGAAGTGGGGAAGCAACGTCAACACATACTCCTTGTAAGGAATAAGATTTGGGTGTTTTGTATCCCACTCGCCTTTGATCTGACTGATCACGAGAGCGGAATCTCCAAAGACACTCATAAACTTAATCCTTAGGTCAATTGCTGCTCGAAGACCCATGATGCATGCTTCATACTCCGCCATGTTGTTGGTGCAGTTGAAACATAGTCGGGCGGTAAATGGAGTATGTGAGCCTTTAGGAGATATGATCACAACGCCAATGCCGTTACCCAAAGCGTTTGAAGCTCCATCAAAATGCATAGACCATCGGGATCCTTCCTCAGGTCCTTCATCCGGTCCAGGTGTTTCACAATCAGTTATCAACATGATATTCTCGTCCGGGAATTCAAAGTTCATAGACTGGTAATCATCCACTGCCTGATGTGCCAAATGGTCTGCCAATACACTTCCCTTGATTGCTTTTTGAGTTGTGTACTGGATGTCATACTCAGTCAAGATCATCTGCCATCTTGCTATTCTTCCAGACAAGGCAGGCTTTTCGAAGATATACTTGATTGGATCCATCTTTGAAATCAATAGAGTAGTGTGAGTCAGCATATACTGTCTCAACCGGCGAGCAGCCCATGCCAAAGCGCAGCAAGTTTTCTCAAGCAGTGAGTATCGGGTCTCACAGTCAGTAAACTTTTTGCTAAGGTAATAAATAACATGCTCTTTTCGGCCAGACTCGTCATGTTGCCCCAACACACACCCCATTGAGTTGTCAAGTACTGTTAAGTATAAGATCAGAGGTCTCCCTTCAACTGGTGGCATTAGAATGGGTGGTTCCTAGAGATACTCTTTGATTCTTTCGAAAGAGGTCTGACATTCATCATTCCAGCGTACCACTTGATCTTTCTTCAACAGCTTGAAGATTGGCTCACAAGTAGCAATTAGATGTAAGATGAATCGGGCAATGTAGTTTAGTCGTCCTAGAAAGCCTCTGACCTCCTTCTCTGTCTTGGGAGCTGGCATCTCTTGTATGGTATTTACTTTGGCAGGGTCCACTTGAATACCTTTGTTGCTCACGACGAAACCAAGTAGCTTACCAGATCTCACCCCGAAGGTGCACTTGTTCGGGTTCAACCTCAACTTGTACAACTTCAACCTGTCGAACAACTTTTGTAGATGGTCAAGGTGTTCCTCCTCAGTTTGGGACCATGCAATCATATCATCGACGTATACTTCAATCTCATGATGGATCATGTCATGAAACAAAGCAACCATGGCACGCTGATACGTTGCCCCAGCATTTTTCAACCCAAAAGGCATGACCTTGTAACAAAAGGTACTCCACTGAGTAACAAAAGTGGTCTTCTCCATGTCTTCAGGAGCCATCTTGATTTGATTATAACCGAAGAAACCATCCATAAAGGAGAATACCTTGTACTGAGCAGTATTGTCAACCAGAATGTCGATGTGGGGCAGAGGGAAGTCATCCTTAGGGCTTACCCTGTTTAAATCTCTGTAATCAACACACATTCTGACCTTACCATCTTTCTTCGGCATTGGAACCACATTGGCGACCCACTGAGAGTAAGAAGTTACTGCTAGAAAACCGGCATCAAATTGTTTCATAACCTCAGCCTTGATTTTCTCGGACATCTCTGGGCGCATACGGCGAACCTTCTGTTTCACTGGAGGACAATATTCCTTGGTAGGCAAGCGATGAACCACAATGTCAGTATCCAATCCAGGCACGTCTTCGTAGGACAAGGCAAAGATCTCGACATAGTCATGCAGCATCTGAATCAACCGCTGTTTCACACTAAGCTCCAGATTTGCACCGATCTTGACTTCCTTCTTGTCCGCCTTAGTACCCAGATTCACTGTTTCCACCGGCTCTTCATGTGGCTGAATGGCCCTCTCTTCCTGGAGTAGTAGTCTTGCAAGTTCACTAGGCACTTCGCAATCATCTTCACCTTCGTCTTCGGCTAAGTTGATCGGATTTTCAAAGTCATAACTGGCAGTAGCAGAGTCGTTACCAGTGAGATCCAGAGTGGATTGGGACCTGTATAAGTGAGTGTGTGTAAAATAACTGTTTTGCAATATATAATAAAGAAAAACAAGGAGCGCAAAATTTGAAATGCAAGGAACGTCCAATGCTTTTATTAATGATATATGAAAATGGTACACAAAAGCCCTCACAAATGAAACCACGGTGCCCCGGGTAAGACACCGAGCCATAAAGTTTCAAAACACTGTTTGTTACAAATTCAAAACAAAGGGTTCATTACTGGTTAACAAAAGTAATAGGGATGAAGTCCTTTGCTGTCAAGTTGCTTGGTCCACTGTTGGTCGTAGGATAGATCCAGCTATCGAATTCAGACTCTTCCACGTCATCTTCAATGGCATTTACTCCTGAGTTGCTGATGAACACAGGAGGTCTTCCAATCTTTACACTTCGAACAACCATTTGATCTTCTGCAGTGAAACCCAAACCAAACTTGTTAGTCTTATGAGTGAAATCAGGAAGTCGGACCCAGTTTGCATACTCACCCTTCTCAATAACAGTCCGGACATCCTTTAAGGAAGCCATCTTCATAGGAGGGTCTTCAACCACAGTCTCAGCTGATGCCAATGTTTGAGGAACCTCTTCAAAGTGCTGAAATGGGGTCTCAATGAACTCCCCATCCATCTCTACGTATCTGAACGAGTTGAGGTGGCTGACCATGTACTCCTCCTCCCCTTGAACTGTCACAATCTTCCCTCTGACCGGGTACTTCAGCTTCTGGTGGAGTGTTGAGGTCATAGCTCCAGCTTTGTTGATCCAAGGAAGACCCAGCAGACAAGAATAGGATGGCCGAATGTCCATCACGTAGAATGTAGAATTGAAGACCTGAGAACCAACTTTAATGGGAATATCAACCTCACCATGCACCATCCTTTTAGACCCATCAAAGGCCCTGACAATGATGTTACTTGGCTTCGCAATCTAACCGGTCTAGAGCGTTCAGAGAAGAACCAGTATCCACCAATACATGTGCAAGAGTAGTGCCCCTGCATTCAATGGAGATATGCATGGCATCGTTATGGTTCTTCCCTTTAGCAGTCAGATCAGCGTCAGAGAAACCCAAACCATTATCAGCAGTTAAATTGGCCACACAATCGGTAAACTGATCAGCTGATGTCTCTTGTGGTACGTGGGCGGACTTCAGGAAGGTAATCAAAGCCTTGGCATGGGCCTCTGAACACAACAATAGTGACAACATAGAAATCTTGGATGGGGTTTGCCCCAGCTGCTCAACTACATTATAATCACTCTTCTTAATAATCTTCAGAATCTCTTCCATCTCCTGTTTGGAAGCTTCAACAGTGATTGTCTTTGGAGCCTCCGTCTGGGCAGGCATATCAGTGGTGATCCCTTTGCCTCGAGCGTCAGATGACTCAGCGACAGGGGTAAGGATAGGAACTTGATCAAGAACGGCAGTGGGTACACTTTCAGGTGTAATGACAACAGGTCTTCGGAAAGTTGGTGGAGCAATATCAGGTGAGAAAAGTCTACCGTTGCGGGTGACTTTAGCAGGTCCAGTAATGTTGCTGACGCCGGTATCATCATCAAACTCTTGCTTAACTCCAAGAACATAAACATCTGCCCCATAGTGCCAAGGGATAGCTTTGTCAGAGGTGTAGGGGATGGGCCCCAGAACAGTGATGATTATGGGTGCAATCTTTGGAACAGGCGTAATTCTAACAGGCTTCCTCGAGGGAGCCTTGGGAGAATTGTTGAAAATGGTAATTATGGCAACTTATTCAGTAGGAATGGATGGAACAACGGTCTTTTCAAACATGATCTCTTTGCTATCCATCAGGTTTTGGATACCTGACTTCAAAGATGGGCAACCAGTAGGTAAAACATAACACATATGGCAACCTTCACCACAGCCCGGAAATAAACCGGCTAGCAACAGGTTCTTCTTGACAGTCATCAAAGAGGTAACAATATCATCCATAGAAACTACAAACAAGTCTTCCTCTACAACATTCACTCCATGCTTAGGCATGGGGGCTGTTACAACATTAGGCCTCTCGGGTGCCTCAAACTCAATCTCCTTTGCATCGATTAGGTCTTGAACCTTGTTCTTCAAAGCCCAACAATCATCTGTATTATGCCCCGGGCTATCAGAGTGATAAGCGCAGCGGGTGTTAGGGTTATACCTTGGTGATGTTGTATTTAAAATCTTCGGAGCTTCTTTTAGAGTCACCAGATTGGTCTTCAGCAACTGTGGCAACATCTGAGACAAAGTCATGCTGAGACGAGTGAATTGCCTTCGAGGTCTCTCGCCCCTTTGTTGGTTGTGATGCTGAGGAGCACCAACAGGTTTTGAAATGACAACCGCGTTGACAGCTTGGCGGTGTTCAGGTCTATTCTGTCTTCTTGAACCGTAGACAGCACTAGATTCTTTCTTAAACGGCTTCTTCTCGGTGCCTGATGAGGCACCCTTCTGTATCTTCCCAGCCTTAATACCAGCTTCAATCCTCTCACCAGTCAAGATAAGGCCTGTAAACCCAGCAGAAGAGCTTCCAATCAGATGGTTAAAGAACGGACTTGACAGGGTCCCCAGAAACATGTCAACAGGCTCACGATCAGCCAAAGGTGGTTGCACCCTTCCGGCAAGGTCTCTCCACTTTTAAGAATACTCTTTAAATCCTTCACCCTCTCCTATTGACATACCCTGGAGTTGGGTACGCGTAGGAGCGAGGTCGGAGTTATACTGATACTGCCTATAGAATGTGGTAGCCAAATCTTCCCAGCTACGGATACTGGCTCCGTCCAACTGATAGAACCACTCAAGCTGAGTCCCTGAGAGACTGTCTTGAAAGAAATGGATCCATAAGTTCTTATCAGCAGTGTAAGGCTGAATCATCCTCACATATGACCGGAGGTGCAGCTTTTGACAGGAAGCTCCGTCATACTTGGCAAAGGCAGGTGCCTTGAATTTATGGGGAATCAGCACCCCAGATGATAGACCCAGATCTCCGAAGTCCAGACCGAGCACCTTCTGTATTTCCATAGCGCTCAAACGGTCTTCCAGCTGTTTGTACTTATCCTCAGCAGGAGGATACTGTTCTTCATCATAGTCTGTCTCGTTGTCGGAGACCATAGGGATATGAGCCCTCCTTTCTTGTGGACTATCTTTCCCTCCAGATGGAGTGGTCAGATCAACTTCATTCTGTAGCCTGTTTCCAAACCTGCATCCAGTGTTGAACAGGATGGTCCCCTTTTTCTTCTTCTTCTTATTCTTTTCCAACAAAACTTTGAGGTCCTCCTGACCCTTTTCCAGGGTCATGAGGAGTTGCTGAAACTGTGAATTTTGTGCCTGCAGATCCTTTACCGTTTGCTCCAAATCCATCTTGCTGAAAGAAACAGCAGAAAGATAAGGAAACCTGGCGTGAAGACTTGTTTATGCATATGATGAATGGTGTGCTATTCATGTAATGCATTCAAGGGTTCAAAAATTCAAATTTGTTGCAGACAAAAAGAACACACGTCATATTAAGAAGAAATTTGTTAGTACATAAGTGCCCCATGGGCGAAATATTACAAAATTCTCAATGTAAAAAGACATTGCGCATCCTTTTTGGAGCGATGTAAGTGTTGAGGGTCTCCTCCTCGTGAAGTCGGCGGGTAAGCTCCAAAACCTTCTTCTCAATGGCATAGAAGCTTGCTTCAAAAGTATCACGTTCTTCCTTGAGTTGGATCCAACTCTTTTGCATTTCTTCCCATGATGTTGGCATGTCAGGATGTAGGATGGCGTATGGAACCTCTCCTTCCATAACAGGCTCTTTGATCAAGGGGAGAATGTGAGGATATGGCATCATAAGATTCTGGGAGCGGGTTCGTACCCACTTGAGGTAAGGCTCAAGGGGGATGGAATTCTTGTGCCCCAGTGTCTTAGTATCCACCTTGTTAGGCATCCTCCAAGCTCTGATGAACCTTTGTCGAAGTCCTTGCGCATCGTTGTCGAAGTCAAAAACTAGGTCAGGAATCAGCATGTCATGAGGGCCATCCCTCTGAGCATATCCAAATTGTCTCAAAGCTAGACAGGGGTTGTAGGTAATGCCTCCCCTAATTCCAAGTAATGGAACACTAGGAAATTCTCCACAACGATCAATGATGGTGACATTTTCTCTGGACCGAACACCAATGTACATCAGAATGTGTGAGGGTCATCAATCGTTGTGACCACCTTAAACCCTGCTCATTCTTCAAAACTGATTGTGGAAGGTGAGAAATAAACCACCTTGCTATGAGAGGATTACAACACACGAGAACACCTCTTTTCCTCATTGTTCATGTGTAAAATGAGTGGAGGATGTCCCTAAGCAATGTAGGTATGGGATTCCTGGATATGAAAATCTTGACAGCATTCACATCTATAAGTTGATCAGGATTTGGGAACAAAACCAACCCATAGATAAGGAGTGCCACAATCTCTTCAAAGGCTTGTAGATCAAGAGAATTCCAGCATTCTTGTGCCTTCTCAAACAGAAACTTTGCCAAGAATCCCTTGACACCACTTATGGTTTCCCAATGCCCCTTGATGTCGGATGGTTGCAAGCGTAATGCTTGAGCAACATCTTTAGGTTTTGGTTCCTTTTCCGTACCATTGTAGGGTAGTTAACTAAGAATAGGAATTCTCAGGAGTTGAGAAAATTCCTCCAAAGTAGGCACCAATTGATAATCCGGGAATGTGAAACAGTGGTGTAGGGGGTCAAAGAACTGGAAGAGAACTTTCATCATGTCTTCTTCAATGTTGGTGTTGACCAAGTTGAGGAGTCTACCATGTCTTTCACTGAAGAGAGAATTCTTGGGAATCCTGGATGTAAGCTCCTTGAGTTGAGGAGGGATCCTTACAAGGTTGACTTGAATTGTTTTCCTGCGGAGAGACTCCATGTCCTGCAAAACAAGAACAAAGATGAAGATCTAAACCCTTGAAATGGTTAGCGGATGCATATGATGCTTTATGATGTTCATGATGTATGCACAAACACATGTACAAGCAAGTCACATAAAAACCCTAGTTTCAGGCTTGCATGAGGTTTCATAGGTAAGTACCCTCTTGAGTTTAGTTGGCTCAAAACCTATCCTATAAATAGTAACCGGGTTCTAAGGAGCTCAATATCATTGGATTGTTTTCTATGTTCATCATTTTGGTTTAGCCACTTAACTAGCAACCAAAATATTCCAAGAAAACAATCCTCAATGAGTGTAGTATTGAGTATCTACCAACTTCGGACTGCACCAAAGTCGGTCATCTCACTACCCCTAAAAAAGGCCAAGATGGTCAAGTAAGGTTCTAGTTCATTAGTTCTTAGTGACATCACTCAGCGGCCCCGTATTCTCTTTGATTGACTCAAAGGCTACCGATACTCACAAATATTTCGCACTAATATAGCTATTGCTTCAACTGTGTCGGTATACCCTGCACAGTTTCCATAACGTATTGCTATCTATGAATGTTTCCCAAATTCGGGTGGAGGATTTCAAACCCAAACAATAGAACCAAGTGTAAAGCAAACAAAGCAATCAAGGTAAGCAAGTAAAGGTGATCTAAACCCTAAGGTAACCCCACTTTTAAAGAAATCCCCACCAGAGTCGCCAGTTCTGTGATCGGTGGTGTGATCGGTGGATCTGGAACTGACTGTTTAACGCTGGTTCGCGAAATGTCGCGGAAGCAAGAGTCGCCACCGTATTTTATTTTCTCCAAATGGAAAGGACAAAAGCACAGAAAAATTCCTTATAGAGATTGCTCTCGGTTCGGGAGGTAGGTTATAGAAAGGGAAGGTGTTAACACCCTTTCTATCCATGGTTATCCATGGGCTCTTAGATACTTGCTCATTTGTGTTTTCAAAAACGGTTTGTTTGCTTTTCAACTGTGGGTTTTAAAAAGTTTCTTTGAAAATTCCAGTTCGACTCTTGTATCGATCCTCAAGAGTGTTTGAAAAATTGCTTTCGAGAGCTTTTTGAAAAGGTATCGGTGTGAAAAGTATTTTTGAATTTTGTTTTGAAATTAGAGCAAGTATCTAGAGTCGTCTACCTACCCTAAGGAATTCGTCTGTGTAAATGTCCTTAAAGTAGTGCCATCCCACCATTGAGAGATAGGTAGCACCACCGTTGGAGGTGTTCGGGTCAATTCGAGGTTCGGGACATGGTGATCACCGGAGCAATAGGAAGATACCTTAGAAGCTACCCTCATGCCAGGTTCCCGGATCACGAGGACTTACTAAAACATCCTCTACTCGACGATCACCTTTCGAGAGGCAAGGCAACAACGAGGCGTACCCTAGGGGTGGTGTGTGATTTGTGTGTCGTTTTCAGATATCTTTGTCTTGTTCATGTCATGGGTGATCTACGCTTTTGTTTTTATTTTAACATTCATTCTTGCATGCAATTTATTAGCAGTTAAAAAGTTGCGAGAAATATAAAGTTCCTAAACTATTACAAAGGCGCGGGTCCACATCGCCAAATTAAATCCAGAACCCGATTTGACATAAAATAAAGTAAAGTGCGAGAAATATAAATATCCAATTTACACGGCTTTGGGAGAATTACATGAAAGGAGGAAATAAAATAAACGCGCGAATAAATAGAATCGGGAATGCGAGGGCGTTGGACCCTTTTTTAGGAAATTAGATTATAATTAACAAATTAAATAAATTAAAGTAAAAAGAAAAGATTTTTGAGTTTTTTGTATTTATGGATTTTTAATAAGAAAAATTAAATTGGAATTAAAACCTAGTTCTAGCTATTTTTAATTTATTAAAAAAACATGTTAAAGTTAAACCTAGAATTAACCTAATTAATTAATGGCAAGTTTTATTTACAAAAATAATATTTAATAATTAATTATGGTGAGAGAAAAAAGGAAAAAGAATGAAAAAATACTTAAAACCCTAATTCTACACCTTTTTTAATTTATTAAGAAAAATATTTGAATTAAACCTAAATTTAAAAAGCTAAATTAATTAATGAGATTTATTTACAAAAATATTATTTAAATAAAATATATTTTTATTTTTATGACTTTCTGATTTTTATTACTTTTTTATGTTTTATGAAAATATTAATTTAAAGTTTTAAGAGGAAATAATTAAATTAAACAAATAATAAAAAATATAGAAAAAGAAAGTAAACACAAACCCTAGGGGGTGTTGACCCCAAGTGGAGGTTTTGTTCCAGCAATTTGGGCCCAATGTTTATGGCCTTGTTTGACTTTTCTGGAAGCGTGCATGTGCGTTGACCAATGTCCATGGTGTTCATCAGATCTCCACCTTTGGATTGCCCTCAGTGGCCATGTGGCATGTGTGGATTATGGGTGTATGGTGATCATCAGGAGGCATGCTGCATAGGAAGATATTAGCAAGAAAAATATGGAAATAATATGGGGGACCTGGGGATCGAACCCAGGTCCCAGAGGTTACCACACTGATGCCTTGCCAATCGCGCTGTTGTGCTTCTTTGTATATTATATGAACCATAATTATTATAAAAAAGGACAAACGCTAGTGGTATAAATCAGAAAAACGCGCGCCAGAATTCAAAGTACCCAATCAAAATTTGCCACATGATCATCTTCTTCATTTATCCCTGAAACAAAAAAAGATTAGCGGGGGTTTTAAACCCCCCCAAAATGCAAGCTTTTCAAAAATAGCGATTAGCCCATCTTGCTACATAAATTAGGCGCGATTAGTGGGTTATGTTCGTCCAAGCTTCCTGAGTTTAGCCATGGTACTGGGAAGTCCTAATTTTACAGTATACGAAAATGCCCAATTTGAAGCTTGAGGAACCCTAGCATGCTTCAATGGCGAAATCGCGTACGATGCTTAAAAACTCAATTAAAACATGTGGTTAGCTTTAGAATGATCCAATGAACACAAATCCAACATTAAAAAGTACAAACAATGCATGAATCATGATACAAGGATACAAAAAAAAGCATGAACAGAACGAGGTTATTCTACCAATTCTTCGCGTTAGGGATGATGGTTTTGATTCAGGCACGTTCCTTGAAGCCTCGGGAACACAATAGGATGGTTTTCTTGCCTTGAAAAGCCTTGGAATCACGTTTTCAGTTTTAGAATTTTTAACAAAAAACACCAACTTTGTTCTTGTTTTCTGGCGCAGCTTTCTTTGTGTCTTCCACTAGGGTTTGCTTCTGGCTTATGTATGGAATGATTAGGGTAAAGATTTTGATCCAAAAACCCTTTGCATTGATGGAAAGATATTTGATTTTCATGGCATATATTTTCAAATCTTTTCCATGCATATTTGATACCAATCATGTCCAATCTTCCTGATTCTTTCCATATCAAATAATGCATGAAATTTTGAAGATATTCCATGCATAAAAAGATTTGAAAAGCTTGCTTTGGTATTTTTTCCATATTTTAATTAATTAAATGAATTATTAGCAATTAAAAATTCAAATAAATAAATAAAAATGATGAATAAATTCCCTTTGGGCCAAATGGTCGTGCACATGCTTTGGATGATGAATCTTGGAAGAAAATGTGGCCCATTAGCAATTTTAAGACATTTGAAGCAAAGTTGACTTTTCAAAATATCCAAAAATTTCCCAACTTCCACAAGGCATATCTTGCTCAATTTTTAAGCTTTGATCATGTTCTTGGACATTTTGGAAAGGTATTGAAGTCCTCTAACCAATGCCTTTGGTCCCATGTCAGTTTGATTTACCAATCTCAAGTTATGGCCTTTGACTTAAAGTCCCTTTTTGTTGACTTTTGAAAATGACCTATAATGTTGAAATTGATAACTTTTTGTGAGAGCATTTCTTGGACTTGAAGTGTGAAGAGGAGTTGTAGGAAATGTCTTTCTATTCAAAATGAGCTTTTGATGGAATTTTTCTGATAAACCATGTGGAAGTTATGCCTTGGTCAAGTTACAGTTGACTTTTTCAACTGTCCAAATATGGAAACTTTTGCATCTTGAGACTTTTTGAGCCATGCCTTGAGAATCATGATCAAGAATTGATCAAATGATGTTTGTGGCTTCAAAATGAGATGTTGACCAAAAATTTGAACTTTTGACTGTCAAATGACCATTTTGCCCCTACAGTTGACTGTTGAGCAATTAGGGTTTTTGACTGTGCAATTTTGTGCTGTAGGTCTTGAAACTTGGTATGAGGATGCTTGACCATGTTTAAAAGCATGTGGGACTTGATTGGACCCTTGGAAACTTCATTTTCTTTATCAGAACCAAAACCCTAATTTTTGACTGTTAGGAGGCCTTTGAACTGTGCAACCCTTGGGGAGATTTTGAAGCATGCTCTTTGCAAATTTCGAAGAATATGGGAGGGAAAATTTTGGGGTACAACAGGTGGGAATGAGAACTGACTGTTTTGGAATGCTGGTTCGCGTTTGCGTTTGTTTTTGCAAAATGTCGCGGTAAGCAAGAGTCGCCACCGTCTTTTATTTTATCCAACAAGGAAAGGACAAAAGCACAGAAAAATTCCTTTTCGAGATATTTCTCGGGTTCAGGAGGTAGATTATAGAAAGGGAAGGTATTATCACCCTTTCTATCTGTGGTTATCCACGGGCTCTTAGGTACTTGCTCACTATGTTTTCAAAAGTTTGCTTTTCTTTGTGTTTGTGGGTTTGAAAAGAGTTTTTGTTTGAAAGAGAGTGTAAGTGCGAAAAGTTTTGTTTTGTTTTAAAAGGAGCAAGTACTTAAGAACATCTACCTACTCAAAAAAGAATTAGACTGTGCAAGTGTCCTTTAGACAATGCCATCCCACTATTGAGGAATAGGTAGCACCGTCGTTGGAGTTTTCGGGTCAATTCAATTTAAGGGACGTGTGGCCACTAAAGCAATGTTAGGATGCCTTAGCGGTAACCCTAATGTCTTAGATCATTTTTCTGAGGAAACCGTTTCGAGGCAACTTATGATCTTTGGACAAAAGGGCGACCTCTAAAACATCCTATACTCAATGACCACGTTCGAGGCAACCAAGTGAAGCGTACCCTAAGAGTGGCATGTGCGAGTGTATTGTTTTTTCCAGTTACATTATCTTTGTATATTTATGTGTTCTACCGTTTGTTTTCAGATCTTGTCATGCCATCCTAGTTAGCATACATCTAAACAGTTAATATATGTATAGGAATTTAAAGTGCGGGAATTGTAAATCCTACGCTATTACAAGGCTTCGGGGAGGGGGATTATTTACATGTCCAAAATTGGGGGAATAAAGCAGTAAAGTGTAAAAGTCTTAGTTAAACTATCACAAATCAGTAGGCAATTACAATAAAATAAACGCGCGCGAATCTGAAAATAACCTCTAAAAATCCTAAGAATAAAATCTTTTTGTTGTTTTATTTTATTTTGGGAAAATGATCTAAATCTTCTTAATTTTAGTTTTGAGAAAATGTTAAGATAATTAAATGATTAATTAACAAAGTTAATTTAATAGAAAAAACTAGCCTAATGTTTTTGTGGTTTTTTTTAATTGATTTTATGTTGATTAAAAAAAGAAATAAAATAGTCAAAACAAAGATGAAATCGAAGGAACAGGCAGTAAATAAAAAAAAGGTATAATTCTGGAGGCCTAGATCGAAAGAGGTGTGGGCTATCTTTCGATCCAGTGAAGAGGCTTGATCGAAGGTGCCTGAGGGGCTGCACTTTGGGGGTGTTCGATCTGGATATGTCATCCTTCGATCTGGGAACCCTGGATCCAGTTTGAAGCTAAGCTGCTAAGCTTCGAAGCTCTGAACAAAATTTTGAGAAGATATTTCCTGCAAAACGAGATAGATATTAAAGATCCAGGGGGGACTTTACCCCCCTGATTCGAATCTCCTCCACATTCGAGTCCTTCCTCAATTTGAATCTGCTGTATCTGGGTTTGGGTTTGTTTTAACCTGAGATTCGAAGGAGAAACTTAGATCGTGCCCAAGCAATGGCACGATCTCCGCTTTTTCGCTTTAACTTACATGCAACATAATCAGTAATAACAAGAATACATATGCAATGTGTATTTAAATGTCATGAAGGTGCAATTTTGGTTTTGCAAACCCTTACCAATTTAAAGATGTATGATCTGTGGCTCTGGGTGTGGAGATGTTTGCTGAATGGCTGCTTTGGCTTGGATTACTTATGAAAATGTTGATAACCTTTGGTGGGATTATGGGCAGCGTATCTCCAAATCCTCCTTTTTTCTTCTTTTTTTTTCTCCTCTTTCGTTCTTTTTTGTTCTTTTTTTGTTCTTTTTTGTTCCCCTGGATATGTATGCTGGCCCTTGTATTTATAGGAGTGTGGGGGTGCACGAAAATGGCAAGGGACAGCCATTTAACCAGGCCTTTAAAGCCATGAGACAAGAATCAGACATATTAAAAGATTTCCTTTTTTTTAAATATTCATGTCTCTTTGGAATCTTGAATGAACCTGGACACCTTTGATTTTCGAATGCCTCCAGGCCATGCTCTTCGATTGGTCTTGAGTTGCCTCCTTCGAATGGACTTCTTATGTGCCCTTCGAATGGGCCTTCTAAATGCTTCTTCAAATGGACCTTTACATGTTCTTCGAATGAGTCATTTACATGTTCTTCGAATGAGCCTCTTGCCTGGTGTGTTGGCAATTTGAGAGGCCTTTTCCTTTGTGAATCGAAACAAACTTGTAGGAGATTATTGCCTCTTGAGTCGAAGGTAAGCCTGAAGTAGTTAATGCATAGTCGAAGCATTGTGAAATTGACTTGATCGAAGGGGGTCCAGCGCTCAATCGAAGACTTTCAGACCAAAGCTTGATCGAAGGGTTCCAAACACCTAATCGAAGCTTACTAATCAAAGCCTGATCGAAGAGTGCCAAATGCCCAATCGAAGACTGGTGAGTCAAGCCTGTATCGAAGTATTTTGGATACCCAATCAAAGACTTTTCCCAGATGCCAATCGAAAGACACTTTGTTCATCTTCAAAAAACTTTATTTTCGTTAGGCAAGTGTTTGTGACCAACCATGTAAGGGAAGACCTTTGAAAACATGAGAGGGCAAATTTTGGGGTACAACAGGTTGCATACAGTCAAACATTTCCTGGCAAAATCATAAACACTCGCTACTAGGGGCAGTGACAAATCTCCCCAAAATCCTTCTCATAAGAGGACTCCCAGCCAGAGTTTCAATCTTTGATAACCTTTTCCCAGCTAAGTCGACCTCAAGAATCCATGAGGATTTTTCCAATTGAAGTCACCGGAATTCAACTCTTTTCTCCAGTACCAATTCAGGATTTATTTTCCCCAGCGAGAGAACATCTTGAAAACATTACATATCCGTAAATCAGGACATCATACAACGCTACCTCATTTATTTTGAGAACATCATTGTTTGATATATGTCGTGCAACTAGCCTTTACCTTTTAGGAAAGATGCAATCAAATTCTCACAAAAATCAAGCTATGAAGCCTGGATCACGACCAGATAGTAGTTCATCCAACTTTCCTCTTCAACAAAGATAATTCCTCAATAGAATAACGGACGACTGAAGCTCCTAAAATTCTATTTCTCTCAAGATAAAAGATCAACATTTCCCAGTGGATTCCTCCTCATACAAAGACACAGGAATCCCCAGCGGAAACATTCTAAGCAAAGTTTAAAAGACACACATACTCTTCAACAGCAGTCCAAGATTTATTTTCCCCAGCATCTGTTGAAGATTTTCCAAAGACTTTCGTCTGGTTAAGTTAAATCGATTCTAATATTTTTTTGATTCTTATCCAGTCAAAGTTAATTCAAGACCTTCTCTGGTTCAGTCAGATCAACACTAAGATCTCCCTGATTCTTATTCCAGTTGAAGATATTCCAGATTTTTACCGTTTCAGATAAATCTCTCAATGATTTATTCTTATTCATTTCCAGATTTTCACTATTTCAGATAAATCTCTCAACGATTTATTCTGATTCATTTCCGGACTTTTACTGTTTCAGATAAATCTCTCAATGATTTATTCTGATTCACTTCTAGATTTCACTGTTTCAGATAAATCTCTCAACGATTTATTCTGATTCACTTCCAGATTTCACTATTTCAGATGAATCTCTCAACAATTTATTCTGATTCATTTCCAGATTTTTAGTGGTTCAGATAAATCTCTCAACGGTTTATTCTGATTCATTTCCAGATTTCGCTGGTTCAGATAAAATCTCTCAACAAATAAATCTCTCAACGGTTTATTCTGATTCATTCTCTGTTTAGACCCAGTTTAACTTTCTGTCAACAATTACCTTTGGATGGCATCTATAAGCCCATCTCCGACGATTCTCCTTTGTTTCTCCAAATGGCATCTTTAAGCCCATTTCCATACACAATCAAATCAGCATGTCATTAAGATCCCCGGCAGAGATGAGACTACCAACTACCAATCCCCAACAGAATTAAGATTCTCATTCTTGACTCCCCAGTAGATTGGCATACAACCCAAACTCCTGATATCCCCAACAAAATGAAGATTCTCATTCTTGACTCCCCAGTAGATTGGCATACAACCCAAACTCCTGATATCCCCAACAGAATTAAGATTCTCATTCTTGACTCCCAGTAGATTGACATACAACCCAAACTCCTGATATCCCCAACAGAATGAAGATTCTCATTCTTGACTCCCCAGTAGATTGACATACAACCCAAACTCCCGATATCCCCAACAGAATGAAGATTATCATTCTTGACTCCCCAGTAGATTAGAATACAACCCAAACTCCGGATCTCCCCAACAGAATGAAAATTCTCATTCTTGACTCTCCAGTAGATTGGAATACAACCCAAACTCCTGATATCCCCAACAGAATGAAGATTCTCATTCTTGACTCCCCAGTAGATTGGCATACAACCCAAACTCCTGATATCCCCAACAGAATGAAGATTCTAATTCTTGACTCCCCAGTAGATTGGCATACAACCCAAACTCCTGATATCCCCAACAGAATGAAGATTCTAATTCTTGACTCCCCAATAGATTGGCATACAACCCAAACTCCTGATATCCCCAACAGAATGAAGATTCTCATTCTTGACTCCCCAGTAGATCGACATACAACCCAAACTCCTGGTATCCCCAACAGAATGAAGATTCTCATTCTTGACTCCCCAGTAGATTGGATTACAACCCAAACTCCTGATCTCCCCAGCATGAACTTGTCAGAATTTTTAATCCCCTGCAGATCAAAGATTCTCATTCTTGATTCCCCAGTGAAATCACCAGAGTTTTCCCTATTCCCTAGCCGAGTAAGGATTCCCGGTATTTAAACCCCAGTGGAAGTCTTCAAAGTTCTCTGGATTTCCCAAGCAGATTTCTCAGGCAGTACATGGCATTACTGCCCCAAGCAGAATTTTTGTCAATACTCCAAGACATGAAGGATTCTCACATCCCCACAAAAGTTGTCAAAGATTTTGAATCTCCAGCAGCAGTCAAGGATTTATTTTCCCCGGCAGCAGTCAAGGGTTTTATTATCTCCAGCTATCAAGGATTTATTTTCCTCAGCAATACAGCAAATCAGCTTACATGCACATACATTACATTCATATATCATAAACATTGATAAAACACATATATTGCATCATACATTTCATGCAACATAACATTGTGTTTCAGCTAACATTTTACCCTTTTTTTAGGATAAGATTAACAGTTATCTTTAACAAATATTCAAAGACTTCATATACAGTACAGATACACTTCAGACACGGAAGTCATTCTGTTACTCATTTAGATTTCAAAATTCAGATATAGTTTAGATACACTCCAGACACGAAAGTCATTCTGTTATTCATTCAGATTCAAGTACAGTTACAACTCAGATATGCTCCAGACACGGCTGCTATTCCCTTGCTCATACAGATTCAATATCCAGATACAACTCAGATACATTCCAGATACGGATACCATTCCGATGTTCATTCTCCTGATGTACAACAAACATTTTTGGATGGCATCTACAAGCCCATCTCCGACAAGATTCTATCACATCTCCAAATGGAATCTTTAAGCCCATT
Source organism: Vicia faba (assembly GCA_948472305.1). Taxonomy (NCBI): domain Eukaryota; kingdom Viridiplantae; phylum Streptophyta; class Magnoliopsida; order Fabales; family Fabaceae; genus Vicia; species Vicia faba. The sequence goes on from OX451735.1 coordinate 1,236,061,257, forward strand.
CCCTCAATTATATTTTTGACGAGTGCAAATTTACGAGCACTCTAGTGTCCAATCATCTTTTACCTTCGAGTCACGAACGACAAAACTCGCCAATCTAACTCTTCAGGTTCAAGAAGATTGAACAGGGGAAACTGTTGTACCCCAAAATTTGCCCTCTCATTTTTCATAAGAAAAGCACAACCCTAGGGTTTCTCAAATATTCAAGATTGGCTCAGGAATCGATCAGATAGATTTTCTCCTGTGGCAGTAAATCAGCAATTAGGGTTTTTCTCGCATTTCTCAGAAGAAATTGAGTTCTCATAAATTCAATTGATTTTCACATGTTTTCATGTTCTCTCAAATTTACTGAAAAGGCAGTGTTTGTTTGATCCAAGTTAACCAGATAATTTGCGTCTTTTAAAACATTTGCTTTGTTTATGGAATAAACATTTGCTTGTTTATGGAATACACAGTGCGTGTTTTGATTAGAATACAGTTGCAAGGTTACATGATTATTGGAATTTAAGTTATCTTGATTGGAATTATTGGAATACATTTTCAATTATCTTGATCAGGGAATCTTTAAGAATCATTGAAGACACAAAGAGAGAATTACAAGTTATTAACAGTAAAGGGTTTTTAATGGACACCAGAATATCTCATAAGATTTTCTCCATTTTATTTCAAAAGTTGGTACAAAACAATTTATTATTTGAATACTTTGGGTTTTTACAACTTATTGTATTTGAAAAATAAATTAGTACAATTAATTGAATGTTTCTCTCTAAATTACAAAGAAATTGAATCTATGCCTAAGGATGACTGAGCTTCCATTGCTTTCATGCTTGCCACAAAGTCTCTTGCTCCCCGTGCTTTGCCACCATCGAGTTGTGCTCATATGAAAATGAAAGACAGAAAAATAGTTAGTACAAAAACTATTTGGGCATAAGCAAGAATCTTCAAAAGAAAAAAAAGTGTTCATCATTAAAGTTTGCAATTTGGAATCAGAGGGATATTTTTAATTCATCACGTTTTTATTTTTCTATTTGCAAATCACAAGAAGATTTTTCTCCTTGGTTCACAAAAATAAAAATAACAAATGCAAGCAAATTTGTCCAAATGCAACAAGCCTACCCAAACAAGAAATGCAAGCAGCATGGCCAAAACAAATATTCCAAACTGAATACGCCAAACAGCAGCATGGCCAAACAAATATAACAAACAAAATAATATAAACTGAATGCAGCAAGGCTTTCCAAACTAGACAGCAACGCATCACTAAACCAACAAGCAGCAAATTGGCAAGCAACAAACAGCAAGAATGAGGCAGCATAGCAGTAGCAAACAAACAACATCAGCAAAAAGAAAATATAACATATGGTAAACTAAGTCAACAAGCAAGAGGCTTATTCATAAGCCATTTCATCATCTTCCTCTTTTATTGCAAACTTTTCAGGAAAAAAGGTGAAAGAGAAATTAGCTCTTAGGGTCATTGAGAGAGAGAGAGGGAAGAAGTCACCTAGGGATGCTGCCCTGCTGTCACAATTGCACCAGAATTGCTAGAAAACAAAACTGCAAGGAAAAGAGCATAAGGAGAACATGCCAAAGTATTCAAAATTTGGTGGTTTTCCCACCATTTTGAATAAGCTGTCAAAGGGCAACTAATATAACAGTATACAATTCTCAAGAAGAGGGAGAGAACAAAAAGATATCAAACATAAAAAAAAAGCTCAAAAGAACCAAGTTTTCAAAACTGTAAAAGTTCCAAAAAACCTTCAAGCTGCCCAACCTCAAACAAACTGTTACAAACCATTTTCAAACAGAAAAAAAATCCAAAACCATCCTCAAATCACAAAACTCCCAAAACTGTCAAAAAACATTCAAACTGTAGCAACCAACCTTCAAGCTGCCCAACCTCAAACAAATTGTCAAACCATCATCAAACCATCTTCCATCAAACATAACCAAAACCTGTTAACCAATATCTCAAACCAAGCCTGCAAACTATAACAAATTCAAACCACAAAAAAGAACCAAACCTGCAAACCATTTTCAAAACTCAAAAGATTCAAACATCAAAACTGTCAAAACTTCCAAAATTGTGAAGCCTTTTCAAACCAAAAATCCAAAACCTGTAATACAGTACCAACAAAGTCCAAACTATCAAACTACCATCAACCCCCAAACTGTAAAATCTAAACACATAACCAAACCTGCATAACCAAAAAACACATAACCAAACCTGCATAACCAAACCTGCATAACCAAAACACCATAACCAAAAAACTACATAACCAAAAAAAAAACTCCAAAATACATCCCAACCTGTTAACTCAACATACATTAGCAAAAAAACCAAGGCCTCGAAACCCTCATCAACCCAAAACAAAACAACAAGAACATTCAAAAAACCAAAACTGATAAACCATCTCAATATCAGAAACCCAGAAAAAAGAGTCTCAAACATCATCAAATCAATATCCAAACCAACAATCATCGAATCATCAGCAAACAACATCCAACAAAGCACAAAAAATAACAAAATCCAGAAGTACATCACCATCATCATTCAAAGCTCAAAGGACAGAAAAGGTTACCAGAAGCGCGCATCCAACCATCATCTCTTCCTCCTCACGCCTCCGGCAACCAGGGAGCGTTACTTTCCATCTCACCTTTCCTTTTTCATTTCACAGGAATTTCCAAACAGGTAAGGATACTTCTCCTTCTTCATAACATTTCCTACATCGCAATGGATAGTATAGTAGGTTAACACAAAAAAACATGAACAAGATAAAAAATGACAAAAATCGTTTAAAGCTTAACAAAGACAGAACGTAACCTCTTTCAAGAAGCAAAACCACTGAGAATCGTTAGGAGGTGAGAGAAAGAGAGCTCCGGTAACGGAAAGTGAGGGGAAGATCAGATCAAAACGCATTTCAAACCCTTTAGATAATTTCATTTCAAACTTAGCAATTTCCAGAAAAAGCGCAAACCAGAGTGAGACCAAGAGGCCAAGGGTCGTTTCACTCATGAAATTAGGAAGAGAATAGGGATGTTTAACGAGAAAGATGAACGAATTTGGAAGAGAGGGATGAAGGAGACAACGGCGCCGCTCTGTACAAAGGGGTCAAACCCTAATTTTGTTTTTTGCATCCCTAATCAAACGTTAAACAGATTTAAAGGGCATTGGGCCAGTTTATTGGCAAACCCTTTAGGCCCACATGCGTTTTGCTAGTAACCCACCCCCCTTTATGCTTTATTCTGTTTTAGGAAGATAGCAATACCTTTGGGCCTCTCATCCAATCCCTTAAGCCCATTTTCACTTGTTGTTTTATTTTATTTTAATTTAATTTGTTTTCCTTTCTTTAAACTTATTCTTAATTAATAAAAATACAAAAGAATAATAATAAAGATTTTTTTTAAATTTAAATCATTTCTTTTTTAGAATAGGTTTTATTTTCAAGTAAATACATACATTTCATACCTTGTTGATTTTATTTCATAAATTGTCATAGCTTTGTATTAAATCGCACAACAATTCGATTTGGTTGTATTGTTTGATATTTGTACATTACTATTTTCATTGGATTCATCCCCATTTGTAACAATTGTACCCCCATCCCCGAACATTATGTAATAGTTTAGAATTTCAATTCCCGCAATTTATTGCTTTCTATATACTGTATAGTAACTAGGCGTGTATGGCAAGATTCAAAAATCAATCGCTAGATGACCTAATCCAAGAACAAATAACTTGAAATCAACGCACTTTCTCACACGCGTACCTCTAGGGTAACCTCACTTGTTGCCTCGTAAATACAATCATGTCCCTAGAATATGAGAAACTCTAGCAAATGACCCTTTGATAAACAAAGATCGTAGACCCTCGATGTTGCCTTCGATTAAAACGATCTCGACCCTCAAAAATTGCTAGTGCGTCTCACAAGTTGCCTTCAATGATTGTAAAATTGACCCGCGCCTGTCCCTTCACCTCCAATGGTGGGGCTTCTTATCAAATCAATGGTAAGATAGCACCATTAAAAGGAAGAAAAGAACAACTTAAGACCTTTCGAGTAGATATATTCGCTCTTAGTTACTCGCTTGCTCACGACAAAAAAACTTTCACACCTACACCTCCATTTCAAAACACTTTCAAAAGACAAAACATTTTGTATACATTCTTATAGAGACGAGAACCATTGCAAAACCTCTTTTCAAAACACGATTCACAAACACATCTTTGAAACATTTTTTTTGAAACAAAACTTTGTATGCATTCTTATAGAGACGAGAGCCATTACAAAGAAATTTTCCAAAATACTTTCAAAAACCACCACAAGCACACAAATCAAACAAAAGCAAATGATCTAAACGAGTAACTAAGAGCCCATGGAAAACCATGGATGAAAAGGGTGCTAATATCTTCCCTTTTCATAATCTACCCCCCGAACCCGAGAAAATTCTCGAAAGGTCTTTCTTGTGCTTTTTTACCTTTCCTTTTGGATAAAAGAAAAGTCGGTGGCGACTCTTGCTAACCGCACAAGTGCGAACAAAACACAAAACATCAAGCCAGTTCTCCCACCGTATCACACCTCCGGTAAACGATCTTAGACCCTTGCGACAAATTGCTAAGGTATCCTACAATGTTTCCTTCTATGACTATACGATGACCCACACTCGTCCCTTTACATCCAATGATATGGCTTATTACCAATCAATAATAAGATAACAATATCTAAAGGAGGAGGAAAAGAACTAAGAATTTTTTTGTAGGTAGAACGTTCATAGTTGCTTGCTCACAACCATTTTCAAAACATCTTTCAAAACACACCAACACTTTAAAATGAAATATTTTCTAAAGTCAACGCTTTGTATGCATTCTTATAGAGACGAGAATCATTACAAGGTTCGCCTAAACAAAGACACTTTTCAAAAAATACTTTCAAAAACCAATCATAAATACATTTCGAACAAAGCATTTCAAAGTGAGCTAGCAACTAAGAGCCCGTTGATAACTACGGATGAAAAGGGTGCTAACACCTTCCCTTTTTATAACCTACCCCCCGAACTCAAGAATATTCTCAAAAGGTCTTTATTGTTCTTTTCACCCTTTTCTTTATTGGATAAAAGAAAAGTCGATGGTGACTTTTGCTATCTGTAACAATTGCGATAAAACGCAAAACACCCAAGTCAGTTCCCCCACTGTATTACAGAACTGGCAACTTTGCTGGGGACTATACTTAAAAGTGGGGTTACCTTACAGACTAGATCACATTTAAATGCTTTCATTTTTTGACTTGCTTTCTTTACATTTTGGGTCCTTGTTTGGGTTTTGTATTGATCCTCTACCCATATCTGGGAACATTATTAGGTAAGTAGAAAAGATTGTGGAGATTTTACGGTGTAGACCAATATGGTTGAGACAATAGCTATGTTAGTGTGACATATTTGTTGGTACCAATATCCCTTGTGGCAAATCGAGGAGATTACGGGGTCGCTGTGTGGTGTCATGAAGCACTAACTAACCATAGAACCTTTAATTGAACAACTTGGCCATTAGGAAGTAGTGAGATAGTCGGATTTGGTGTAGTCCAAAGTTGGTTAATACTCGATGCTACGCTCATTGAGATCGGAATTTCAGTATATTTCAGTCTCCAATAAAGAGGCTTGCGCTGAAACAATTCCCGATGAAGAAAGATTAGTGATATTGAGATTCCCTAGAACCCGATTACTTTCTAGGACAGGTTGAACCAACTAAACTTCAAGAGGGTACTTTCCTATGAAACCTCATGCAAGCCTAAACCTAAGGACTTGTTTGCTTTGTTCGTATATGATTATTTGTACATAAACATCATGATATCATACCATAGCATTTTACATAACCATTTCAAGGGTCTCAAGGGCATGTGATGCAGAGTTATATTGAACCAAGACGTCTATCAAGGGGCAAGAGGATTTATTTGTCTCTAACCAAATACTGTCAAAGACCAAAGCATGATAATTTGAGTCAAGGGCTATGAACCACTTGACATGGCGGGCTTGATTCTCTTGGAAGGACATCCAACAATACGAAGTTCTTCAATCAAAGTTGTAGTCAAAATTCAACTTCTAACATCTTCTTGTGTTTACCCCGCGAGATCCTCGAAAATATTTGCATTCACATTACATGCATCATAACATAAGCAGGTTTTCTGACACAGATGTCTTCATTTTTCTACTATTTATTTTAGTAAGATGGATCTCGAGCAGACTATGAAGGATTTACAGTCACAAAACTCTCAATTTCAAGAAACTTTGCTTAACTTAGCAAAGGGGCAGTAAGAACTGATGGCATTTTTGGTTATGGAGAAAAAGACCAAGAAGAAGGTCGTGATCAACATGGGGAAGAGATTCAAAGGTCCCATCCTACAAGTTCAAGTGGAAGAAGACTCCTCCTCCGAGGATGAGAATCAGGATGAAGATGCAAGTAGCACCAATGTTAGGGGTGGTAATAATCCAATCTCTGAGGATTAGGACTATTTTGACGAGCAATATTCACCCGCCGAAGACAAGTATAAGCAACTGGAAGATAAATTAAAGGCTGTGGAAATTCAAGTTGCGCCTGACTTGGATTTTGGTGATTTGGGTTTGGTTCCTGGGGTGGCAATTCTCCACAAATTCAAGATTCTAGTTTTTGCCAAGTACGATGGATTTTTGTGCCCAAAGCTTCACTTGAGATCTTACGTCCACAAAATTCAACCACATACCACTGATAAGAAGTTATGGATGCACTTCTTTGAAGAGAGTCTGCCTAGGACTCAATTGGAGTGGTTTTACCAGTTAGAAGGTTCCAACACCCATACATGGGAGGATTTGGCCGCCACCTTTTACCTCCAATATCAATATAACGTTGATCTTGTGCCAACTAGGGTGTAATTACAAGGAATGAACATGGGTTCCAATGAGGGTTTCAAAGAATACGCTAAAAAGTGGAGAGACCTAGCCAGAAGGGTTCAACCTCCTTTATCTGACATGGAGATGGTTGATATCTTTATGGGAACTTTGATAAGACCTTTCTTCAATCACCTAATCGGAAGCTCTTCAGCAGGATTCACCAAGCTGATTCTAAATGGGGAACAAGTTGAAGGCGGAATTAGAAGCGGAAAAATCCAGATGGCTGCATCTTCAAGTACTGAAAAGAAGATGTACATTGGAAAGAAAGAGTCCAATGTTGTATATGGCCAAGAGGGACATGCTAGAGGTAACCACAACCAATCTGTGGGAGCTGTTGTAATCTCTAACCCTACGTCTATGCAACAACATCAATAGGGGAATCAGTGTAAGAAGGTCTCACCTAAAAGACAATTCAGCAAAATCAACATGTCACTGGCTTAAGCGTTACAGTACATGTTGAAGGCAAAGTTGATTACGTTAAAGGCTCCTCTTTGGAGTCCCAATACTTCTTCTCCTAGTTACCATCCCAATGAAAGGTGTTCATATCATTCTGATAGTCCTGGACATGATACAAATGAATGTTGGGCTCTGAAGAACAAAATTCAAGATATGATTGATGCTAAGGAGATTAAGTTTGACCCTCTTGAGACTTGTAAAGTGATCACCACTCCCATGACGAATCAAGACTAAGATTGAGAGCGTAAAGTTAGTTTGAATTTTTCAATTTTAATTTCTTTTGTTTGTTCGAACACTTATCTATTATGTCAAACTTTGTTCCATTAATGCATTGCATATGTTTGTCTTGAATTAATCCATTAGTTTTCACTATATTTAAACAGTGATTTTTATTCCCTTTTTGTGATATTCAACTCTCGTTAAAAGTTGTAAGCCTTTAGAGGGAGTATGACAAAAACAATACCATTATCTCATACAATATGCTTTTGGGTAGACCTTGCTGACGATGTACAAGCGTTCTTTCAATTCCTAAAATAGTGGAGTTATAAGGAAGATAATCCCTAGTCAACCCCTTTGAGCCAAAGAAGTAGGAGTTTTCTTTTTCGTACAAATTGAAACCTTTAATCATAACCTACGGCAGGGTAGTTTCTTGGTTAATTCAAATGTGTGTTCAGTCGCAAGCTTTCACTTCATACACAACGAATGACATCAAAAACATCCTTCTGAATCAAAAGACGGCGATTGATCCGTGTAAAATAGGTAATTGTTATCTCTCAAAAGAAAAAGCCCACTGAGTCAAAACCTATGAAGGAGACTTAAGAAAAACTAGGGCATCCTGCTGACTGTAGTCTCAAAACAAAAAATAGTTAGGCAAAAATTAGGGATAATAAATAAAAAAAGAGGTCGCTACAAATCCTCGACAACAGAAAAATGTTGCAAAAATGACTACCTTCTCCAATGAACTTAACTTATCCGAACCATCACCAAAATATCATTCCAGATTCAATAGGAGTTCAAACGTACAATTAACTGAGCTTAAGACTGTAGAACATCATGAAGAACAGGTGGGTACAAATAAACTTTGAGCCTTATCCTTTGTTTATTAAACCATGAACCAGGCCATGTTACAACCCCTTCCAATTCTTAATTGAAGCATGGGTTAGTTCGAAAGTATACTGTTACAAAAGGTATCCTGACTCCTGTAAGGCTTACTATAAATCCTGAGTCGAATTCATATTCTTACAAAATTCTTTTATCTTCTAAAAATGCATTTTTAAAACTTCAAGACAAACATAAACTTTGCATTGTTTGAATACTGCTATTTTCATAGAGCTAATTGTTTGACAATAGCGAAATTCGCACGGAGAATATCCATTGAACAGAAATTCTCTCAAGAAACAGAATCACTTCAAATTGGAAGACACTTCCAAAGAGAAATCTCCCATAATCAAGGGGGCATGACATGTTATTGTCCAACTCATCAGTTGCAGTCAAGTCAAGATTCCAAGAAATCTCTCATAAAGTCCTGAATAGCCAGGGGCAGGTCTCCATCAGAATCACTTAGGGCATTGAACATGAATTCCAGTAAAGGGTCACGTACGACCAAGAAAACATTTCCTAACAGTACTACAAAACTTACTACTATGGACAGTGACAAATCCCCACAAAGTCCCTTTCATAAGGTGATCTCCAGTGAAGTCGCCAGAGCCACCTCTATAAGGTTATCCCCATAGAATAATCTTCACGTATAAGGGTACAATCCCCCACAAGGCTATCTCCGACAAGCGCATAAGCATCTTCAAACAAAAGTGGGGCATCCTCTAGCCGATGACATAGTAAAACTCACCAGCGGATAGAGGAGTTTGATCTTCTCCCAACGAACGCACACATCATGCCAGTTCCCAAACGGATGGAAATTGCCGACAGTTTATCATATTCTAGATACAATGTAGATGTAGCATAAATGCAGATTTATTCTGACATTGATTCCAAACTCTCCTACAGATACAGTTCAGATACAATCCAGATATGGATGTCATTTTGATACTTGTCCAATATCTCCTCAGATACAATCAAGACCCGAATTCATTTTGACATTCCCCGACTGAGTTGGTCTTAACTGAAAAAAGAAACCTTGTGGATTTCTCCCCAAAAGAATTCATCTCCCTGATATGGTCTTCAAAATATTCTCCTCAATCAGGTTTATTTCCCCAACAAACTACAGATTCCCCATCACTAGTTTTTTCTCAGACTATTACAAATCAACAGACAAAACCCCTCGTCCCCATCGGAGTTGATACTATCTCCAATAAGTTTCTACGAAGCCTGGAATCTGACCAGATAATAGTTAACTTCATTCTCCCTAGAAAGTTGATGTGAAGCCTGGAATCCGATCAAATAACAGTTAACTTCATTTAACCTCAGAAAGTTGTTGTGAAGCCTGGAATCTGGCCAAATAACAGTTAATTTTATCCTCCCTAGAAAGTTGTCGCAAAGCCTGGATTTCGACCAGATACCAGTCAACTATCCTCTCCAAGACAAAAGTTTAATCATCTCTTTTATCCCTAATCAGGGTAAATAAGAATTAAATTCCCCAGTAAAGTAATGGAAAACCAAGGTTCCTGAACTATATCCCTCAAACAGAAATCAGCATATCCCTAGCGGAGTTTCTTCAAACAAATAAGAAAAACACCCCAGCAGTAGTCTGAAATTTATTTTCCTAGATAAAGATACACTTCAACCATATTTCACAGTTCATACATCATAGAATATGCATACAAAATGCATATAGAATTCTCATTTGTTCTGAGAGCATCATTACACAATACATACATCATGCCCTTGCATGAAACTAACTTTATATTTTCAGGCCGGTTCCCGAACAGGTAGATCTCGTCAACAGCCTATCATCTGTCAAATACAATCAGCCAAAGATTCTCTTCTAGAAACAGTTCAGATATGATCTAAAGACGGATGACATTCTGATACTTATTCCAGATTTTATCCCCAATACAGTTCAGATATGATCCAGATACGGATGTCATTCTGACACTTATTTTAGATTCACTCTAGAAACAGTTCAAATATGATCCAGATACGGATGACGTTCTAATAATTATTCTAGATTCTCTCTAGAATACAATCCAGATACGATCTAGAGACGGATGTCATTCTGACACTTATTCCATATTCTCTTTTAGAAATGGTTCAGATACGATCCAAAGACGGATGACATTCTGATACTTATTCCATATTTTCTCCTCGACACTGTTCAGATACGATCCAGATACGGATGTCATTCTGACACTTATTCAAGATTCACTCTAGAAACGGTTAAGACACGACCCAAAGACGGATAACATTATGATACTTATTCTAGATTCTCTTCTAGAAATGGTTCAGATACGATCCAAAGACGGGTGACATTCTGATACTTATTTCAGATTCTCTTCTAGAAATAGTTTTGATACGATCCAAAGACGGATGACATTATGATACTTATTCCAGATTCTCTCCTCGATACAGTTTAGATACGATCCAATACGAATGTCATTCTGACACTTATTCCAGATTCACTCTAGAAATGGTTCATATACGATTCAGATACAAATGACATTCTGATACTTATTCCAGATTCTCACTAGAATACAATCCAAATATGATCTAGAGACGGATGTCATTCTGACACTTATTCCAGATTCACTCTAGAAACGGTTCAGATACGATCCAGATACGGATGACATTCTGATACTTATTCCAGATTTCTATAGAATACAGTCCAGATACGATCCAGAGACGGATGTCATTCTGACACTTATTCCAGATACAGTTCAGATACGATCCAGATGCAGATGTTATTCTGACACTCATTCAATACATCTTTCAAATACAGTTCAGATAAGATCCTGATGTGGATGTCATTTTGACACCCATTAAGTACAGTTCTCAAACACAATTCAAATACAATCCAGATACGGATGTCATTATGACACTCATTCAGTATATTTCTCAAATACAGTTCAAATATGATCCAGATTCGGATGTCATTGTGACACTCATTCAATACATCTTTCAAATACGGTTCATATATGATCTAGATGCGGATGTCATTCTGACACTCATTCAAATACATCATTCAAATACAATTCAGATACGATCCAGATGCGGATGTCATTCTGAGACTCATTCATTACAGTTCTCAAACACAGTTCAGATATGATCTAGATGCGGATTTCATTGTGACACTCATTCAGTACAGTTCTCAAACACAATTCAGATACAATCTAGATACGAATGTCATTCTGACACTCATTCAGTACATTTCCCAAATACAGTTCAGATACGATCCAGATACGGATGTCATTATGACACTCATTCAGTATATTTCTCAAATACAGTTCAAATACGATCTAGATACGGATGTCATTCTGACACTCATTCAGTACATTTCTCAAATATAGTTCAGATACGATCTAGATACAGATGTCATTCTGACACTCATTCATTACATCTTTCAGATATGAGTCAGATACTATCCAGCTATGGATGTTATTCTGATACTTGTTCCACTACATCTTCTGACTTAGAGTAAATCGGCCAAAGATTTATTCTGATACTTCTCCCAGTTACAGTTAAGTTTAGACTTAGTCTAATTTTTATCAACGATAATGAGAAATTGTATCATATAATTACTACATTTTTTATCGATTTTCATAATACATTAACTCGTTTAACTCCCGATTGTTCCGAGTTTTTATGTCTTTTCATAGGTACAACATGTTTCAAATCAAATCAATGAAAAAGGATCACATGAAGAAAGCTAACCAAGAATCAGAAGAAAAAGAACTAAATCTGCAAAATCTACAGATTTTGTTGTTATGACGGTCGTCACACCCCCATGACGAGCATAACGCACTCACAACTTGAAGGACACTCGTCACACATCATTGACGAACGTAACATGTTATTTAAGCGCATTACGACCGTCACCTCCTCATGACGACCGTCACACGCTTAATTCAACGTTATGCATAACAGGAGACGTGGGCAACGTAATGGATGGTTTTCTTCTCCTATAATTCCTCAACCTTCAGCAATGAACAGTCTGAGTCTTCCTCCACTCAAGCAGTTCCTAAATTCTCTTAACTGCAAAAATCCTCTTCTATAAATAGGAGGCATTTTAATGGAACAGGGTCGAAGATTTTTCTACAGAGCCAAACTTTTGCCTTTCTGCATTATTTTATTTTTATTTGCTTTTGAACCAATATACCTACTGTATTGTTCAGTTCTAGAATTAGTTTCCAAAAGTGTTAATTCTTCATCTAAGAATTAACACGGTTATATATTTCAATTAATTGCAAGGATATTGTACACACTCAAGATTACCACATCAACATATTTACAAGTTTTTATGCAATTGGTTTTTATTATTCTTATGCTATGTTAGTTATTTTTATGAATTGTATTTTACCTTGCATGGTTACTAAATATATTATGTCTGGCTAGTTTCGTTTGTACTGGTATGTGACTCCTAAGCACCGAAGGAATTCGGTGATAACTTGGCTAAAAACTTTTGTAAATAATTTCTGGTTTCCAATTTCCATATTTAATTTAACTACCCTTGTCACGAGAGTGAAAGGATATTTAACACGATTTTTCCACGAGAGTGGGAAATTAATTAAGGCAAGAACCTGCATGCGAGAGCTGGGGTTCGATCCAGATAGTGGTAACGAAACATTAATTTTTAAATACACAAGAGTGTTTTAACAAATTAATTAAACTCAAGTTGTTTTCAAAAAGTGTTATTAAATTTAAAGTGCATCCACTAGGTTTAGTAGCATAACTTATTTCATAAACACGAGAGTGTATGCCTCGGGTTTTTAAACAATTCGTTTTTACCAAAATACTTTATATGCCAAGTGATTCACCGAATTCCCGAAGTCCGACTATCACATACCGGTATAGCTATTACTATTGTTTTTAATTAAACTCTTTTTCCCCCAAAACCAAATATTCATCGCTTAGTTAAACAATTGTAACAGTAGATCATATGCGATTGATCCTCAGTCTCTGTGGGTTCGATAATCATTTAAAACTAGAATGACTAAACTGTATACTTGCAGTTAGTATCCCAATAGACTCATAAAGTCCCAATAAAGTTTTTGGCACCGTTGTCGGGGACTGATTAGTCAATTAAGTATGATTCTTCTGTTGCGCGTTTAGACTAGGCAACAGAAACCCTCTTTCGATTTGTATGCCAAGGACTCGTTCACAAGGCGAACCACTTGACAAATCGATGGACGAACCTGAACGCATCCTTCCCATAAGACGAACAGTCAGGGATTACTGTTTAAATCACGCTATTCCTTTACCAAAACCCGAAATCAAGATTGATTTCGAAACAGATTCTAATTCTTCCTCTGAAACCGAAATTAATCCAGAAGTAGACATGGCCTAAGGACGAAGGACCCGTCCACTGAAGGAGTACGCAGCTCCATCACAACAAGAACCCCACAATAGCATTGCTGCTCCAGCAATTAATCGAAACAATTTTGAGTTGAAACCGTCATTAATATCAGCTATCCAACAACGCCAATTCTCTGGAAATCCTACCGAGGACCCAAATGAACATCTTACGAAATTCGTTCAATTTGCCGACACAATTATAGCAAATGGTGTTAGTAAATATGCAATAAGATTACGTCTTTTTCCTTTTTTGCTAAGAGATAGAGCTTGGGCTTTGTTGCAATCCTTGCCATCAAATTCTGTCACTACGTGGGAATGACTTAAGACTGTATTTTTAGCACGATACTTTCCCCCAAGCAAGACTGCTGTATTAAGAGCTCAAATCAACGGATTTAGGCAGAAGGATACTGAATCGCTATTCGATGCATGGGAACGCTACAAAGATATGATGCGAATGTGCCCATATCACGGATTAGAAAACTGGCTGATCATCCACACATTTTACAATGGACTCTTGTACAACACGAGACTCTCTATAGATGCCGCGTAGGTGGTACACTGATGGACAAGCCTTACGACGAAGCTAACCAACTCATTAAAAATATGGCTCAAAACCACTATCAGTGGGGAGGAGAAAGAACACCTGTGGAGAAAACTCAAACCAAAAGTGGGATGTACGATATTAGTAGCCTAGATAAAGTTAATGCTAAGGTAGATGCTCTTACCCAAAAGATAAAAAGCTTGACATTACCTCCTGCAGCCACCGTGGCTGCAGTAACCCCAAACTGCGAAGTTTGTGGAGTTCCTGGTCATGTTGGAACCGAATGTCAAATCCTAGCAGGAATATCAATTGATCAGGTGAATTACGCTCAAGGTAATCCTTATGCTAATACCTATAACCCTGGTTGGAAGAACCATCCTAACTTCTCGTACAAGAACAATAATGCTTTATATGCACCTGGCCAAGCACCCGCTGTACCTCCAGGCTATCAAAAACCCGCTGCTAATGTTCCTAACATTACTAAGAAGTTTAAGCTTGAAATCCTAATGGAAAATTTTATCTCTAATCAAGCTCAACAAAACAAAGAATTCCTCAATCAAAACATTCACACCAGTGAACAATTGAAGCTATTAACAAATAAGGTAGATGCCCTAGCAACTCAATAAAATGTTAGAAACCCAAATCTCCTAAGTAGCACAACACCAAGCTAGTTCTGCCGCACCTGCTGGTACGTTTTTTGGACAACCACAACCCAATCCTAAATAACATGCCAATGCTATCACATTACGAAGTGGAACAACACTTGATGGACTGGTAGATCCTAGACTCCAAAACCCGACCATGTATCAAAAACCTGAAAAGGAAGTAGAGAAATCGAAAGAACAATCTGAGAATGTAGAGGAAGACGTGAACGAGAGCAGAGAGGTTTCAGAAAAACCTTACGTACCTCCACCACCATATAAACCACCAATTCCATACCCTTAAAGACTTGCAAAATCCAAAGATGAGGGGCAATTCAAGAAATTTGTAGAACTTCTGAAACAATTAAATGTTACTATTCCGTTTACAGAAGCTATAACTCAAATGTCGTCATATGCTAAATTCCTAAAAGAAATATTGTCTAATAAGAAAAAAATTGTTGAAAACAAAACTGTTATGCTAACTGCTGAATGTAGCGCCATAATTCAAAATAACATGCCTCCAAAGCTAAAGGATCCTGGTGGTTTCTCCATACCATGTGTAATTGGAAAATCTGTCATAGACAAAGCTCTATGCGATTTAGGAGCAAGTGTTAGTCTAATGCCCTTATCTATTTGCGAGAAGCTCAAACTAGGTGACATGAGACCTACCAAGATGTCCCTACAACTAGCCGACAGATCAGTCAAATTCCCTGTTGGTATGCTAGAAAACATTCCTGTCTGAATAGGACAGTTTTACATACCTACTGACTTTATAATAATGGACATAAAGGAAGATTCAAACATTCCCATCATATTAGGAAGACCATTTTTAGCCACTGCAGGAGCCATTATTGACGTTAAGAAAGGAAAGCTTACCTTCGAGGTAGGAGAAGAAAAAGTAGAATTTATTCTTTCCCAATTCTTCAAAGCCCCTGCTATAGATGACTCATGTTGTTTCCTAGATATTATTGATGAATGTGTCAAAGAACTAGAAAGCCAAGAAGACACCTATTCTGGGATGTTGAAAATTCTGACAGCAACTATCTTCAAGGATGATGACTGGAAACGAGAATATCACGATGCTAACCTAAGCAAATATTTCGCCTAACCACCCGATCCTACCCAAACTGATAAGAAGACTGGTATAGAACTTAAAACGTTACCCAAAGATCTAAGGTATGAATTTTTAGATAAAGAACTCGAACGGCATGTTATAGTCAATGTCAATTTAGGGAAGATCGAAACCGAAAAACTTCTTAATGTGTTAAGGAAGTATCCAACCGCTTTAGGATATAATATATCAGATCTAAAAGGAATAAGCCTTTCTCTCTGTATGCACCGCATTATGCTAGAGGGGGACTGCAAGACTTCTAGAGAACATCAAAGACGAATAAATCCTATCCTAAGTGAATTAGTAAATAAAGAAGTGCAGAAACTACTAGAGGAAGACATCATATACCCAATATCAGATAGCAACTGGGTCAGTCCAGTTCACGTAGTACCTAAGAAAGGAGGTGTTACGGTTATAACAAACACAAAAGGAGAATCGGTGGCACAACGTACCCAAACAGGATGGAGAATGTGTATTGATTACAGAAAACTAAACAAAGCTACACGCAAGGACCATTTCCCATTACCATTCATAGATCAAATGCTCGAGCGTTTAGCCAAACATTCCCATTTTTTCTATCTTGACGGATACTCAAGATTCTTCCAAATTCCCATTCATCCTAATGATCAAGAGAAAACTATGTTCACATGCCCCTATGGTACCTTTGTATATCGAAGAATGCCATTTGGACTATGTAACGCACCTGGAACTTTCCAACGATGCATGATGGCGATTTTCGCAGACTTTTTGGACGGAATTATGGAAGTATTCATGGACGATTTTTCTGTCTGCGGAGAATGTTTTGACGGATGTTTATCAAATCTTGAGCTAGTACTGAAACGCTGTGTCAATGTCAACCTAGTGCTCAACTGGGAAAAATGTCACTTCATGGTGAGACAAGGAATTGTGTTGGGTCACATTGTATCAAACAGAGGGATTGAAGTCGATAAAGCAAAAATCAAAATTATCAAAAACCTTCAACCACCCAAAACAGTTAGATAAATAAGAAGTTTTCTAGGACACGCTGGCTTTTACCAACGTTTTATAAAAGATTTCTCTAAAATCACTAAGCCACTAACTGAATTATTAATGAAAGAAGCCGAGTTTATTTTCGACGATAAATGGTTAAACGCATTTGAGACGCTTAAAGAATACTTAATTTCAACACCTATAATGCAACCTCCTGATTGGAACCTACCATTTGAAATAATGTGTGTGATCGGTGGATCTGGAACTGACTGTTTAAAGCTGGTTCGCGAAATGTCGCGGAAGCAAGAGTCGCCACCGTCTTTTATTTTCTCCAAATGGAAAGGACAAAAGCACAGAAAAATTCCTTATAGAGATTGCTCTCGGTTCGGGAGGTAGATTATAGAAAGGGAAGGTGTTAGCACCCTTTCTATCCATGGTTATCCATGGGCTCTTAGATACTTGCTCACTTGTGTTTTCAAAAATGGTTTGTTTGCTTTTCAACTGTGGGTTTTAAAAAGTTTCTTTGAAAATTCCAATTCGACTCTTGTATCGGTCCTCAAGAGTGTTTGAAAAATTGCTTTCGAAAGCTTTTTGAAAAGGTGTCGGTGTGAAAAGTATTTTTGATTTGTTTTGAAAGTTAGAGAAAGTATCTAGAGTCGTCTACCTACCCTAAGGAATTCGTCTGTGTAGATGTCCTTTAAAGTAGTGTCATCCCACCATTGAGAGGTAGGTAGCACCACCGTTGGAGGTGTTCGGGTCAATTCGAGGTTCGGGACATGGTGATCACCAGAGCAATGGGAAGACACCTTAGAAGCTACCCTCATGCCAGGTTCCCGGATCATGAGGACTTACTAAGACATCCTCTACTCGACGATCACCTTTCGAGGCAAGGCAACAGTGAGGCGTACCCTAGGGGTGGTGTGTGATTTGTGTGTCGCTTTCATTTATTTTTGTCTTTTGTCATGTTAAAGGTGATCTAGCGTTTGTTTTTATTTTTATCCATACATTCTTTCATGCCTTGATTAACAGTTAAAATATTGCGAAAAGTAAAAATTCTAAAGCTATTACAAAAGGCGCGGGTCCACATCGCCAAAATTTCTTGAACCCGATTTGACAGAAAAATAAAGAATTAAAAGAAAAGTAAAGTGCGAGAAATTAATTACATGGCCTTGGGAGAGATACATGAATATTAAAAGAAATAAAATAAACATGCGAATAAGAATTAAAAGCGAGGGCGTTGGACCCTTTTTGCAAAATTAAATTAATGATGGAATTAATTAATTAAAAAGAAAGAGAACTTGTTTTTGGTATTTTTTGGTATTTTATGATTTTAATGGGAAAAATAATTAAATGCAATTAAATCTAATTCTAGTTGTTTTTAATTTATTAAGAAAACATATTAAAGTTTAACCTAAAATTAACCCTAATTAACTTACATGCAATTTTAATTACAAAAATAAATATTTAATTATTTAATTATTATGAAAGAAAATAAAAAGAAAGGATAAAAATTAATTAAACCCTAATTCTATATTTTTTAGATTTTTATTAAAAGAAGTTAAAATTAAAACCTAATTTAAAACTAGTTAATTAATGAATTTATTTACAAACTATTAAAATAAAATATTTATTATTTTTCATCTTTTCTGATTTTTTTATGGTATTTTGTGTTTTTATGAAAATATTAAATATTAAAAAACAATAATTAAAAGAAAGTAAAAAAAAATAAAGAAAAATAAAGAATAATAAAAAGGGTTTGCAAACCTAGGGGGTTCAGACCCCAAATAGGAGGTTTTCTTTTAGCAAATCTGGGCCCAATGCTTCAGGCCTGGTGGATTTTCCCCACTAGCGTGCATCAGCGTTGACCCAAGTACACCATGCTCTTCAGATCCTAGCCGTTGATTGAATCCAGTGGGACGCGTGGACGTTTGATTTTGAAGGCGTACGGTGTGCTTTGATATTGAATCTGCATAGGAATATTAGTTGCAAAACAATATTGAAAGGGTGAAGACCTGGGGCTCGAACCCAGGTCATGAACGTTACCAGCCTATACATGTACCACTGAGCCATCCCACGCGCATTTAACATATAATAACTAACAAACATTATAAAAGAAAAATAGTCAGTGGCTCAAAAAACGCGCGAAGAATTTGAATGATCCAATCAACGACTTCCACTTCATCGTCCTCTTCGTTGTGTTTTGTTTTCCTGAAAAATATAAAACATTGGCAATGGTTTTCAAACGTTGTTATAGGCACTATATTAGAAAATAGCGAATAGCCCCTGGGGCTCCATAAATTGAGCGCGACCCCATCAATGAGTTTGTATGGAGGTCCTGGTTTTGATGGTCTGGTTCTTGAGTGCTGATTTTTCCTTGAGTGGAAAACCCCAATTCACAGCTTGAGAAAAACCTAGAAGACGACAATGGTGGAATTGTGTACAACGCTCAAAAACGCAATTAATTTACATGGTTAGCATTAGAATCAAGCAAGGAATATGAATCAAACATTAAAAAGTGCTAAATGCGCATGAATTGAGATGCACGATTATGAATTCTTTTCTGTACAGGTGGTCACCGTGTTACCAATTTAGGGCGTTAGAATGCTTGGTTTCGATTGGAAATCCTTCCTTGACGCTTCAGGAAGGTGATGGCACAAGTATTTTGCCTTGAATCGTCTTCTAACCTTGTTTTCAGATTTTAGTTTTTCAACCAAAAAGTCAAGTTTTGTTCTTGGTCTCTAGTGCAGCTGAGTCGTTTTTAGGACTAGGTTTAGCATATATATGTACCTGTGAATGATTAGGGTAAACAAACTTGATCAAAATCCATGAATTAATGAATATGATATTTGATTTTTAAACCATGATTTTCAAATCTTTTTCACATGCTTTTTGATACAAATCACATCCAATTCCATTGGTTCTTTCCATATTTGGCTAGGCACGAAATCTTGAGGATATAATATGCACAAAAAGATTGAAAAACTAGGTTTAGCATTTTTCATGTATTTTATTTAATTAAAATGAATTATTAATAATAAAAATCCAAATAAATAAATAAATAATGAAGAAAGACTCCCCTTTGGGCCAAGTGGTCGTGTACATGCCTTGGATGATGAATTGTGGAAGAAAAATAGGCCCATTAGCAATTTTAGGTCATTTGAATCAATGTTGACTTTTCAAAATATCCAAAAATTTCCCAACTTCCACAAGACATAACTTGCTCAATTTTTAAGCTTTGCTCATGTTCTTGGACATTCTGGAAAGGTCTTTGAGTCCTCTAACCAATGCATTTGGTCCCATGTCATTTTGATTTACCAATCTCAAGTTATGGCCTTTGACTTAAAGTCCCTTTTTGTTGACTTTTGAAAATGACCTATAATGTTGAAATTGATAACTTTTTGTGAGAGCATTTCTTGGTCTTGAAGTATGAAGAGGAGTTGTAGGAAATGTCTTTCTCTTCAAAATGAGCTTTGGATGGAATTTTTCTGATAATCCATGTGAAAGTTATGCCCTGGTCAATTTATAGTTGACTTTTTCAGCTGTCCAAATAAGGAAACTTTTGCATCTTGATGATTTTTGAGCCAAGCTTTGAGAATCATGATCGAGCATTGATCAAATGATGTTTATGGCTTCAAAATGATATGTTGACCAAAAATTTGAACTTTTGACTGCCAAATGACCATTTTGCCCCTACAATTGACTGTAGTGCAATTAGGGTTTTTTGACTATGCAATTTTGTACTGAAAGTCTTGAAACTTGATATGAGGATGCTTGACCATGTTTATAGGCATGTGGGACTTGATTGGACCCTTGGAAACTTCATTTTCTTGATCAGAACCAAAACCCTAATTTGACTGTTTAGGAGGCCCTTGCACTGTGCAACCCTTGGGGAATTTTGAAGCTTGACTTGGCAAATCTATGAAGAATATGGGAGGGCAAATTTTGGGGTACAACAGTTGCCCCTGTTAAATCTTCTTAGACCTGAGGATGTAGATTGGCTGACGTGCCTTTCGTAATCCGAGGGTAGAAGATGATTGAACACTAGAGTGCCCAGAAATTTGCGCTCACATAGTAGCAGTGTGATGGAAATGGGCTTATAGATGCCATTTGGAGATTGACGGATAGGATGATGGGCTTATAGATGCCATGCTGAGAGGTGAAGGATAGGTGGATGGGCTTATAGATGCCATTTAGATGTCGATCGCGTAAGAGATTCCTTAGCGAGAACATGCGTACCTGCAAAAGGAAAATGAGTACCTGACATGTTGCAGGAGTTGGTCTTCAGATGCTTGGTATAGATGTGTCCTGACTGGTTACAGGAGCTGGATCTGGAGTTTCAAAAGATGATGAATGAACCAGGGGTGGTTACTACCTCAACAGGAACGGTGAGAGAACCTTGGATGACCTTGACCTCAACAACAATCGTTGAGAAAATCTTGGGATTACCACCTCCGCAGGATCGGGAAGAGAACCATAGGCAATTATAATCTAAATAGCAAACATTGAGAAAAAAAAACCTGGAATGGAATTATCGTCTCCGCAGGATCGAGAGAGAACCATAGGCAATTATAATCTAAAAAGCGGACGTTTGAGAAAAACCTGGAATGGAATTATCATCTCCGCAACATTGGGGAGAGAACCATAGGAAATTATAATCTCAAAAGCGGACGTTTGATAAAAACCTGGGATGGAATTATCATCTCCGCAACATTGGGGAGAGAACCATAGGAAATTATAATCTCAAAAGCGGACGTTTGAGAAAAACCTGGAATGGAATTATCATCTCCGCAACATTGGGGAGAGAACCATAGGAAATTATAATCTCAAAAGCGGACGTTTGAGAAAAACCTGGGATGGAATTATCATCTCCGCAACATTGGGGAGAGAACAATAGGAAATTATAATCTCAAAAGCGGACGTTTGAGAAAAACCTGGAATGGAATTATCATCTCCGCAACATTGGGGAGAGAACCATAGGAAATTATAATCTCAAAAGCGGACGTTTGAGAAAAACCTGGAATGGAATTATCATCTCCGCAACATTGGGGAGAGAACCATAGGAAATTATAATCTCAAAAGCGGACGTTTGAGAAAATCCTGGGATGGAATTATCATCTCCGCAACATTGGGGAGAGAACCATAGGAAATTATAATCTCAAAAGCGGACGTTTGAGAAAAACCTGGGATGGAATTATCATCTCCGCAACATTAGGGAGAGAACCATAGGAAATTATAATCTCAAAAGCGGACGTTTTGAGAAAAACCTGGGATGGAATTATCATCTCCGCAACATTGGGGAGAGAACCATAGGAAATTATAATCTCAAAAGCGGACGTTTGAGAAAAACCTTTGATAACTTCTACTGAGTCTTCATCAGAAAAATCTGTTTGGGGTCGATTTAGCTGGACTAGAGAAGGCCTTGGACTGGATAAGAAATCTTTGGAGTCGATTTAACTGAACCGGTCTAGGTCTTGAAATACAGCTGAGAACTTAACTGAATCTTTTCCTGAAAGGTAAAGGTCAGTCATATGCAATGCATGATATGGGTCAAGCAATGATGTTCTCGACATAAATGAGATTTGTAAGGTATGATGCGTCTATGCATGCTATAATGATGTATGGAAGTGCGATGTTTATGAATGTATTTTTCGTCTAGGAAAATAAATCCTTGACGGGTGCCGGGAAGTCACTCCTAGGCTGATGTTGAAGTATTGATTTATTGCTTCCGCTGGGGATGATAGTTGCAAGAATACCGGTAGGAGAAGATGACTCCGTTGGGGAATAAACTTGGCGAATGAATTACTCTGCGGGGAGAAAAGTACTCTAACGATCTTGCTGGGAAGCAATACTCTGTGGGGAGAGAGGTACTTTGTTAAGCTGTTGATAATAACTTTCCGGGGATACCCTTGTTGTGTTGGAAGTGCTGATAGACTTCGCTGGGGATAAGAAGACTCCGTCGAGGACGCTCTTTCCGTGGCTTTGGCTGAGGATAACCCAGTTATATCCTAGTAAGGAAATAACTCTTTGAATAAAGCCGGGAGACGCGTTCGTGCTCTGCGAGGATAAGCTTCCAGAATCTACTGGGGATAAGCTTGCTGCTTGGAGAGATGGATTCCAACTTTCTTGGGGAAACTGGATTGGACTCTCTTGGGGGAGTATTGAACTGTATTGGTTATGTTCTTCAACGGAACTTACCTTGATACCTTGGAGGACAGAACAATCAGATTACTTAGACCACCCATTATTGCCCCTGTTTCTATGGGGGAGGCGCCTGTGGGATGCTGATAATTGTTGAGGGTCAAACCTTCTTCAGGTAGGCAGGTGACAAGATGACAGGACATAGTCGTACGCTTTGATCCCTAACTTTTGCCTGGACCGCCCTTTCGGGTTTTCAGTCCACCGGGATACCCATTTTTGCCCAAGCCGCCTTTTCAGGTTTTCGACTTGCCGGGTGTACAGATTTTTTTCATTTCATCCCTTCATTTTGCCCGAACCCTTTTGGTTCGCCGGGAAGCCCTTACTTTTGCCTAGGTATGTCAACCTAGCGGGTCTTTGATTATGCGCAGTATTTTTTCGACTATGTCCGTGTTTCTAGAATGCAGAGAGGTGCCCCTGGCTGAAGTGTTTTGTCATGCCACCAGAAGGTGTTTGATCAGGCAAGATTCGTTGTTGAAATGCCCCAAGTGACTCAGGCGGAGATTTTCCCCAGGCTATTTGGCCTTTAAGAGATTCTCCAAATCTTGATTGGGTTGCCCCAGCTGATGGACCATGATCATGCCGTGCCCCTTGGTTGGAAGTACTTCTGTTCATTAGGCATTCCTCGTGCGAATTTCCCTGCTGTTCAAACAAAAAGTCATATGCAAACAAAGTTATGTTAAAAATGCAAAGCTCATGTCTGTCTTTGAAGATTTTAAAAATGCATTTTGTCGTAAAACAATGTGATGTCAACTCAAGATTTTACAGCGAGCCTTCAGGAGTCAGGGTACCTTTCGTAACAGTATGCTTTCGAACTAACCCATGCTTCAGCTAGGACTTTTAAGGGTTATAACGTGGCTTGGTTCACGGTTTAAGAAACAAAGGATAAAGGCTCAAATTTATTTGTACCCACCCGCTCTTCGTGATGTTCTCCAAACCTAAACTCAGTTGATCATACGTTAGACCTTGTTTGAATCTTTGCTCTGATTTTCCGGTGATGATTCGGATGTTGATAACTTATTTTGAATAGGCAGTCATTCCTTTTTTTTGTTGAGGGTTTATAGGACCTCTTTCTTTTGATTTCATTATCCCTTTCTTTTTTTGCCTGAACTGTTTCCTTTTTTGGAATTACAGTCAGCGGGATGCCCCAGTTTTATAAGTCTCCTTCATGGGTTTTGACTTATTGGGTGTTTTATTTTTTGAGATAACGACTGCCTTTCTTTATTGATTATTCGGAACCATCACTGTCTTTCATTGTTTTGCAAGGACCTTTTTGGTGCCATTCGTCATGCACTGGGATCAACTGAGAGACTACCCTGCCCCAAGTTATGATTAAGGGTTTTAATTTTCGAAAAGAAAAACTCCTACTTCTTTGGCTCGAATGGGTTGACGAGGGATTATCTTCCTTATAACTCCAGTGTTTAGGAATTGAAACAATGCCTGTACCTCATCAGCGGGGTCTGTTCAAAAGCATACTGTAAAGATAGCGGTATCGTTTTCGTCATCCTCCCTCAAGAGGTTTAGAATTATTAATTGAGAGTTGATCATCAGAAAAAATATGAAAATAATTTGCGTATAGTGAATACGAATATATTGCTTCAAAACGGACATATGCGATGCATTAATGAAATAACAATGTTTAACAATGAACAAATGTTTGAACAAAAGAAAATTGCAACTTGAACATTCGAATGAACAAAAATTTCTCAATCCTAGGATTTGTCACTTCAAATGGTGAGTCTTGCAGGGGTAGTAGAAGAACTCGGCCTGACCATCTTGGGTGAATTTCACTGCTCCTTTGTCAATCAGGTCCTGAATCTTGTTCTTTAGAGACCAACAGTCGTTTGTATTATGCCCCGGGCTGTCGGAATGATAAGCGCAACGGGCGTCGGGATTATACTTTGGTGACGCTGTATTCTGATTCTTAGGAGGGTCCCTTAATGTAGTCAGATTTAATCTCAACAAGTGTTGTAGGGCTTGAGACAGCGACGTGTTGAGCTGGGTAAATTGCCTCCTGGGCTTGTTTGGCTCATTCTGATCAACCCTTTGCTCCGGGCGAGGTTGTGGTTGGACCTGTGAAGTAGTGGCAGCTTGGAGAGGCCCAAACCTTTGACTTCTCAGAGGTTGATTAATGACTGGGTCCCTGACTTGGGTGGGTTGCTTCATGTCTTGATGAAGCTGACTGATCATGGCCCTCAGCTCTCCTTGCTCCTGGGCTAAACCTTGAATGAGGGCCCTTTGCCCCAGCATCTGGGTTTTCAATGTGTCTACTTCAGCTTGTAGACGTTTCAGCTGTTCGTCCTTGTCGTTCTCAGCATTGTTCCTGACCAGAGTCCCTGTGAGAAGTGTCCTCAACTCCTCCTGCCCCTTGGATAAATTCAGGAGGGTTTCCCCGAACCGAGTCTCTTGAGCAAGAAGGTCCTGGTTGTCTGGTTGGAAAGCCATTGCTGAAATAAACAGCGGGAAAGGTAAGTGACCTGCAACAAGGGTACCTGTTATGCAATGATGTGTATGATATGCATGCAATGTTTTCAAGGACCTCGCGGGGTAAGCAAGAAATCGTTAGAGTTTTGTGGCTTGATTGAAGGAAACCCATGTTGTTGAGAATTCTTCTTCAAGGGTCAAAGGCTCACCATATCCAGTGGGTCATAGCCCCTGACTTTAATCATCATGTCTGGTTTTGATTTCCAAACAACCTTGGTTAGGGGAACCTTCTTCAAGAGTCAGAGCTCACCATATCAAGTGGGTCATAGCCCCTGACAACCTTGGCTAGAGGAAAATAAATCCTCTTTGCCCCTTGATGGGATAGTTGATTCACCGTGACCTGCATCATAAGCCCTTGAGATCCTTGAAATGGGTTAGGATGTATGCAATGGTATGATGTCATGATGCATGGGGTAGTATAGATAAACCCTGTTATGAGCCCTTATTAAGGACTGCAAACTAAAACCTGCAAGAAGCTCAAGTAAAACCTGTCATGAGTCCCAGTTAAGGACTATAAACAAACCCTGCAAGGACTTGGTAAACCTTGTTATGAGTCCTGGTTAAGGACTAAAACAAAAACCTGTAGGAAATTCAGTAAACCCTGTTATGAGTCCTAGTTAAGGACTATAAACAAAACCTGCAAGCAAACTCAGTAAACCTGCCATGAGTCCTAATTAAGGGCTATGGACAAAACCTGCAAAAACTTGGCAAACCCTGCTATGAGTCCCAATTAAGGACTATAAGCAAACCCTGCAAGTAGTTCCTGTGTTAGATAACAAGCATGCAAATAGTCAAGTACGAAGGCACACAAGTCACACAAGAGAAGCCCTGAGAGTTTAAGGCCAGCATGAGGTATAGGTATTACCCTCTTTCGGTTTGTTGGTTCATACCTGTCCTATCAAAAGTAACCGGGTTCTTAGAGGATCCCAATATCATTGACTACCCTCAATCGGTCATAACTCCAGCATCGCAATCTTTTCTTGCGGCCAGAACCATCACGAGAGTTTAGCCTCAATGAGCGAAGCATACTGCTACTGTTCTAACGGCCAAGTTGGGTCATTTAAGGTTCTAAGGTCTGTTGGTGCTTAATGACTCCTTGGAAGACCCATATTCTCCCCGTTTCAACCCGAGGGATATCGGTACAGACCAAGGCGCCACACCAACGTAGCCACTGCTTCACCCATGTC
Source organism: Vicia faba (assembly GCA_948472305.1). NCBI lineage: Eukaryota > Viridiplantae > Streptophyta > Magnoliopsida > Fabales > Fabaceae > Vicia > Vicia faba. Next base: position 1,236,088,218 of record OX451735.1, read on the forward strand.
GGTATACGCCGGACAGGTCCCTCACAGCTTATGCTACCTAAACAGGGTATCCCCAGATCCGGGTTAGGATCTATGTAACTCCCATGCAACCCACAAGTTTAAAGCAGACAAGTCAATATAATTTAAAACACAGTTATGAACTAACCCTAAGGTACACCTCACTTTAAGTTTATCCCCAGCAGAGTCGCCAGTTCTGTGATCGGTGGATCTGTAACTGACTGTTTAAAGCTGGTTCGCGAAATGTCGCGGAAGCAAGAGTCGCCATCGTCTTTTATTTTCTCCAAATGGAAAGGACAAAAGCACAGAAAAATTCCTTATAGAGATTGCTCTCGGTTCGGGAGGTAGATTATAGAAAGGGAAGGTGTTAGCACCCTTTCTATCCATGGTTATCCATGGGCTCTTAGATACTTGCTCACTTGTGTTTTCAAAAATGGTTTGTTTGCTTTTCAACTGTGGGTTTTAAAAAGTTTCTTTGAAAATTCCAATTCGACTCTTGTATCGGTCCTCAAGAGTGTTTGAAAAATTGCTTTCGAAAGCTTTTTGAAAAGGTGTCGGTGTGAAAAGTATTTTTGATTTGTTTTGAAAGTTAGAGAAAGTATCTAGAGTCGTCTACCTACCCTAAGGAATTCTTCTGTGTAGATGTCCTTTAAAGTAGTGTCATCCCACCATTGAGAGGTAGGTAGCACCACCGTTGGAGGTGTTCGGGTCAATTCGAGGTTCGGGACATGGTGATCACCAGAGCAATGGGAAGACACCTTAGAAGCTACCCTCATGCCAGGTTCCCGGATCATGAGGACTTACTAAGACATCCTCTACTCAACGATCACCTTTCGAGGCAAGGCAACAGTGAGGCGTACCCTAGGGGTGGTGTGTGATTTGTGTGTCGCTTTCATTTATTTTTGTCTTTTGTCATGTTAAAGGTGATCTAGCGTTTGTTTTTATTTTTATCCATACATTCTTTCATGCCTTGATTAACAGTTAAAATATTGCGAAAAGTAAAAATTCTAAAGCTATTACAAAAGGCGCGGGTTCACATCGCCAAAATTTCTTGAACCCGATTTGACAGAAAAATAAAGAATTAAAAGAAAAGTAAAGTGCGAGAAATTAATTACATGGCCTTGGGAGAGATACATGAATATTAAAAGAAATAAAATAAACATGCGAATAAGAATTAAAAGCGAGGGCGTTGGACCCTTTTTGCAAAATTAAATTAATGATGGAATTAATTAATTAAAAATAAAGAGAACTTGTTTTTGGTATTTTTTGGTATTTTATGATTTTAATGGGAAAAAGAATTAAATGCAATTAAACCTAATTCTAGTTGTTTTTAATTTATTAAGAAAACATATTAAAGTTTAACCTAAAATTAACCCTAATTAACTTACATGCAATTTTAATTACAAAAATAAATATTTAATTATTTAATTATTATGAAAGAAAATAAAAAGAAAGGATAAAAATTAATTAAACCCTAATTCTATATTTTTTAGATTTTTATTAAAAGAAGTTAAAATTAAAACCTAATTTAAAACTAGTTAATTAATGAATTTATTTACAAACTATTAAAATAAAATATTTATTATTTTTCATCTTTTCTGATTTTTTTATGGTATTTTGTGTTTTTATGAAAATATTAAATATTAAAAAACAATAATTAAAAGAAAGTAAAAAAAAATAAAGAAAAATAAAGAATAATAAAAAGGGTTTGCAAACCTAGGGGGTTCAGACCCCAAATAGGAGGTTTTCTTTTAGCAAATCTGGGCCCAATGCTTCAGGCCTGGTGGATTTTCCCCACTAGCGTGCATCAGCGTTGACCCACGTACACCATGCTCTTCAGATCCTAGCCGTTGATTGAATCCAGTGGGACGCGTGGACGTTTGATTTTGAAGGCGTACGGTGTGCTTTGATATTGAATCTGCATAGGAATATTAGTTGCAAAACAATATTGAAAGGGTGAAGACCTGGGGCTCGAACCCAGGTCATGAACGTTACCAGCCTATACATGTACCACTGAGCCATCCCACGCGCATTTAACATATAATAACTAACAAACATTATAAAAGAAAAATAGTCAGTGGCTCAAAAAACGCGCGAAGAATTTGAATGATCCAATCAGCGCCTTCCACTTCATCGTCCTCTTCGTTGTGTTTTGTTTTCCTGAAAAATATAAAACATTGGCAACGGTTTTCAAACGTTGCTATAGGCACTATATTAGAAAATAGCGAATAGCCCCTGGGGCTCCATAAATTGAGCGCGACCCCATCAATGAGTTTGTATGGAGGTCCTGGTTTTGATGGTCTGGTTCTTGAGTGCTGATTTTTCCTTGAGTGGAAAACCCCAATTCACAGCTTGAGAAAAACCTAGAAGACGACAATGGTGGAATTGTGTACAACGCTCAAAAACGCAATTAATTTACATGGTTAGCATTAGAATCAAGCAAGGAATATGAATCAAACATTAAAAAGTGCTAAATGCGCATGAATTGAGATGCACGATTATGAATTCTTTTCTGTACAGGTGGTCACCGTGTTACCAATTTAGGGCGTTAGAATGCTTGGTTTCGATTGGAAATCCTTCCTTGACGCTTCAGGAAGGTGATGGCACAAGTATTTTGCCTTGAATCGTCTTCTAACCTTGTTTTCAGATTTTAGTTTTTCAACCAAAAAGTCAAGTTTTGTTCTTGGTCTCTAGCGCAGCTGAGTCATTTTTAGGACTAGGTTTAGCATATATATGTACCTGTGAATGATTAGGGTAAACAAACTTGATCAAAATCCATGAATTAATGAATATGATATTTGATTTTTAAACCATGATTTTCAAATCTTTTTCACATGCTTTTTGATACAAATCACATCCAATTCCATTGGTTCTTTCCATATTTGGCTAGGCACGAAATCTTGAGGATATAATATGCACAAAAAGATTGAAAAACTAGGTTTAGCATTTTTCATGTATTTTATTTAATTAAAATGAATTATTAATAATAAAAATCCAAATAAATAAATAAATAATGAAGAAAGACTTCCCTTTGGGCCAAGTGGTCGTGTACATGCCTTGGATGATGAATTGTGGAAGAAAAATAGGCCCATTAGCAATTTTAGGTCATTTGAATCAATGTTGACTTTTCAAAATATCCAAAAATTTCCCAACTTCCACAAGACATAACTTGCTCAATTTTTAAGCTTTACTCATGTTCTTGGACATTTTGGAAAGGTCGTTGAGTCCTCTAACCAATGCCTTTGGTCCCATGTCATTTTTATTTACCAATCTCAAGTTATGGCCTTTGACTTAAAGTCCCTTTTTGTTGACTTTTGAAAATGACCTATAATGTTGAAATTGATAACTTTTTGTGAGAGCATTTCTTGGTCTTGAAGTATGAAGAGGAGTTGTAGGAAATGTCTTTCTCTTCAAAATGAGCTTTGGATGGAATTTTTCTGATAATCCATGTGAAAGTTATGCCCTGGTCAATTTATAGTTGACTTTTTCAGCTGTCCAAATAAGGAAACTTTTGCATCTTGATGATTTTTGAGCCAAGCTTTGAGAATCATGATCAAGCATTGATCAAATGATGTTTATGGCTTCAAAATGATATGTTGACCAAAAATTTGAACTTTTGACTGCCAAATGACCATTTTGCCCCTACAATTGACTGTAGTGCAATTAGGGTTTTTTGACTATGCAATTTTGTACTGAAAGTCTTGAAACTTGATATGAGGATGCTTGACCATGTTTATAGGCATGTGGGACTTGATTGGACCCTTGGAAACTTCATTTTCTTGATCAGAACCAAAACCCTAATTTGACTGTTTAAGAGGCCCTTGCACTGTGCAACCCTTGGGGAATTTTGAAGCTTGACTTGGCAAATCTTTGAAGAATATGGGAGGGCAAATTTTGGGGTACAACAATGTGCGATGCGAGCGATTATGCTATAGGCGCAGTCCTAGGAAAACTCAAGGATAAAAAGCTTCACGCTATTTACTACACAAGCAGGACACTTGATCCCGCACAAATGAATTACGCCACTACAAAGAAGGAACTCCTAGTTGTTGTATTCACATTGGACAAATTTTTTTCCTACTTAGTAGGCGCCAAAATCGTTATTTACACGGATCATGCTGCAATCTGATACTTGCTAAGTAAGAAAGACGCCAAACCACGACCACTCAGATGGATCTTACTCCTACAAGAGTTTGACTTGGAAATAAAAGACAAAAGGGGGACTGAAAACGTGGTAGCAGACCATTTATCAAGATTAGATGGAATCCAAACCGAGAGTGTTCCCATAAACGAAGATTTCCCATATGAACGTCTTATTGCTAAACTAGAGATAGCTCCTACCGACAATTTAGATCATTGCGATGAATATTTAGCAACTGCGGTAGTAAAAGCCATTTGTACCAACACCACATTACCATGGTACGCTGATTTCGTTAACTACTTAGTCGCTGGTGTTCTACCACCCGATTTAACGTACCAATAGCGGAAGAAATTCTTCCATGATCTTAGACACTACTTTTAGGATGAACCACTACTCTTTAAAAGAGGCGCTGATGGTATCTACCGTTGCTGTGTTCCTAACGATGAAGTGGACGACGTCATTTCTCATTGCCATTCCGCCCCTTATGGTGGACACACTAGTACTTCAAAAACTTGTGCGAAAATACTTCAAGCTAGTTTCTTTTGGCCTACTTTATGGAAGGACGTCCACGTATCAATTATGAACTGCGACAGATGTCAGCGCACAGGAAATATATCTAGACGTGACGAAATGCCGCAAAAAGGGATTCTCAAAGTAGAAATTTTCGATGTATGGGGAATTGATTTCATGGGACCGTTCCCCGCATCCTTTAGAAATAAGTACATATTGGTGGATGTTGACTACGTATCAAAATGGATTGAAGTCGTCGCTACACCCACAAACGATACATGAGTAGTACTTAAATTATTCAAGCATGTTATCTTCCCACGATTCGGTATACCAAGACTAGTAATCAGTGATGGAGGTTCCCATTTCATCTCTAGAATTTTCGAAAAACTACTTTCAAAATATGGCGTTAAACATCGCATAGCCACACCATACCATCCTCAAACGAGTGGACAAGTGGAAGTGTCAAATAGGGAAATTAAACAAATCCTTGAGAAAACTGTAGCCACATCCAGAAAGGATTGGTCCTCCAAGCTAAATGATGCTCTTTGGGCACATAGGACAACTTTTAAAACCCCTATCGGAACGACGCCGTTTAAATTAGTTTATGGAAAATCTTGTCATTTTCCAGTAGAATTAGAACATAAAGCTTATTGGGCCATTAAAACTCTTAACTTAAATTACAAGACTGCTGGCGAGAAACGAATATTAGACATCCATGAATTAGAAGAATTGCGTTTAGGAGCTTATGAAAATTCAAGAATCTATAAGGAAAGAACAAAAAAATGGCACGATAAGCGTATCTCGCGGAAAGAATTTAAGGAAGGAGACATTGTACTCCTATTCAAATCTAGACTGAAACTCTTCCCGAGTAAATTACGTTCCAGATGGTCAGGACCATTCAAAATTAATAAAGTTTTCACAAGTGGTGCAGTAGAAATTAAAGGAAATTCCATCGAACCATTTATAGTCAATGGCCAGCGCTTAAAGCATTATTTTAACGTTGAAAATCTAAATTATTCGGCTTATCTGCAGTTAAGTGAGCCACCTATCCTGACACCTAACTGAATAGGTATTGTCTTGAAGAAGTGAAAAAACACAAGAAGGGGGGTTGAATTGTTAAAACTTGAAATCAATTGCAATCAACACAGTATTTTTATCCTGGTTCGTTTGATCTCAAACTACTCCAGTCCACCCGTCAAGGTGATTTCGCCTCTCTCCAACGAGGTCTTAATCCACTATATTCAACTGAATATTACAATCTGCTTTAACAACTGCTAAAGCCTTCTTGATGCAAACCACAAACCGGTTTCTCAAGGAATTACTTTCTTACAAAGAATTGAAATCTAGGTGTGTGAATGTTTTCTACAAAACTGTTTATCACAACTGTGATACTACACAAATTAAGCTTAAGAGAACTAGATTGCTAAAACAATTGAGTAAGGAATTTTGGAGCTTTTAGCAAACTGAGAGTAAGGAAGATGATGATTAGCTTTTTGGCGTGTAGAGTGTTGTAGAGCATTAGCCAATTCAATCTTCATTGACTTGTTTATATAGCATTGGAATTAGTGTACGTTGGAGCAATAATTCTGTTTCAATGCCAATAACAATCTTTCCTTATTAAGCAAATCTTTTCTGGAATGATGTCGTTGGTAATAACTCATCTTGAATGCACAGTACCGTTGTCACTCAAGCGTGTTTTGGCTTTGGCTCATTCTGACGCTGCTTAAGTGCTGATGAACTGTTGTTGTATTTATCAGAGTTCAGAGTGTTGAGCACAGATCTGTTCATCAAGCTTCAGCATAAGCGTAAGTTGATCTTCTGATTCTGGTATCTGATATAACATCTTCTGATGCTGATGTTGATATCCAATTTTCTGATGCTGATGAGGATGTTCTCATGCTGATACCCATCAGAGTTTCTGTAAAACAGAATGTAATTTTTAGATAGCATATGTGTCTTACATGAATCATACAATTAATGTATCTTAGCATTTTGTTATCATCAAAACTTAAACTTAGGGTAGTAGATTCAAACTTTGTTCTAACAATCTCCCCCTTTTTGATTATGACAAAAACTAGATATTTTTTTAATTGAAAATTAGAGTGAAAAGTATCAGAGATAACTAAATGATAAGTTGTATCAGAATTAAATAAGAGGTTATCAAAGATAAGGGATAAAGAGATATCAGAGTTTATATCGGAGATACTCCCCCTGAATTTATTACTTCCCTTTTTAATTCCAAGAGTTCTTCAGGATCAGATCTTTATTGACTTTCTTTGAACATCAGAATATCAGAGCTTCAGAACAGAATATCAGAGCTTCAGAGCTTCAGTGTATCAGAGGTGATTACCTTCTTGTACCTGTAGACTTATGCAAAAACAGAAAACATTCAAGTATGTCAGAGTGTTAGAATGTTTGAGACTTTTTGTCTCAGTAATCCGTTATTGAAAAATATCATTCTTGTTCTCCCCCTTTTTGTCAGCAATCAAAAAGTGTAAGTGATGTGCTAAAACGATCAGAGCAGAAAAACTTGTTATATTAAAATTCAGAGCCAGACAAAACAGTACAGAAGATATGCAAAAACATTGAAAATATCATGAATAAAAAGCTAAGGTTGGGGAGGAAAGCGTGTGAACAGAGTCTCCAGCATTGCCTTGATCTGATCAGCAGTTTCATTCTGCTTGTGAACCATGGTGACTATTGTATTTATCTTGCTGTCTTGCACATCCATCCTTTCCTTCATCTTCTGATCATTTTCATCCATTCTTTGCTGCAGACGAATATCATTCAGCTTCAGCTCTTCCAGAGTCTGCCTGTCCAAGGCAGCTTAAGAAACGTCAGAAGCAGGAAGCTTCTGAGAGCTTTCTGCAACATCTTCAGCTTGACTGACTTCAGCTTGAGTTGTCTGATCTTCTTCTGGCTGCACTTTTGAAGCTGGGCGCTTCTCAGACCATGGCTCACTATCCAGAAGGAGCACGTCTTCTTTCAGCAGCTGACTTCCCACTTCCTTCAGCAGCTTGCTGAAATTCTGTTGTGCCTGCTCATAATTGATATCTTGCAATTTGAGGGCTTCAGCACGTACCCATATTCTGAAACGTGTCCAGAGCTGGTCTGAGGCAGCGGGATCAATCATTCCAGGGCAAACTTGCTTTAGAGAAGCAATCCATTGCTGCAAACCTGTTTCAAAATTCACAATGCCAGAGCCAACATCTAGCTGTTTTGGTTTTGGAATGGCTATTTTATTTTTGAGGTCAGCAAGACGGTCGAGGATTGTTAAATCGATGAAGGTCCTGTTGTGGTCTTCAGTAGTTTGTTTGGGAGATGTTTGTTTGGGAGATGGAGTGGGAGAGTCAGAGATGATAATAAGACTGTTTGGAGTGTTTGGAGGGGTAGTTTCTGGCAAGGATGGCAGCTGGGCTATGGTTACAGTTGTTCCACATGGCAGCTGAATTGCCAAGGGTTGTGGCTCAGAGGATTGAGGAGAATGAGGTTCAGGTGATGGAGTTTCAGAGTGATGAAACTCAGGTTGTGGAGGTGATGGTGGAGGTGATGGTGGATGAATTTCTGGTTGAGGAGAGGGAGGAGGAATTGCTGGTTGTGGAGAAGGAGGAGGAATTTCTGGTTGTTCAGGAATTTGTGGTTCTTCTAGTATGGGTGAAAGAGTATGTTCTGGTTGAGGAGAGTGGGCAATTTCTGGTTTAGTGTTTGGATTATCTGAGAGGTGAGCGGAAACACGTTCATCAATGTCAGATAGAACTTTGTCAAGTTCTGATGCTGTTGATGTTGTGGGTTTTGGAGTTTGGGATTTGGTGCGGGGTCTCCTGAGAGTCAATGACTCAGAAGGGTCATCTTCTGGTTCGGTTTCATCAATAGTTGGTATGGGGATTGGAAGTTCATGTGGAGCTGGGGTTGGGATTGATGTTGGAATAGCAGAAGAATTTAAAACAGAAGCAGCAGATAAATCACCTCTTTTCTTAGGGGTCTGCTGGGATGGTCCTTCTGAAGTGGCCTTTCTTTTCTTCGTCTTCTTCAAAGTAACTTCTGGTTGTTGTTGGTGCAGATCTTTGATATTCAGTTTGGGATCTGTACCATCAGCCTTGCAAGCGTCCAAGTATCTGAGAACCACCACTGGTTTAGATTCTATCTCAGAAAATAATGGAAAGTCGTCCAGAGGGACTCTTCTTCTGGTGATGTCAGCAAGAGGAGTAACGCTGGGCTCCTTTCTGATATTCTCTATCAGTTTCATTTTCTTCATATTCTTGGCGTTCAGAGGCTTGCCAACAGTTGGTTCAATAGAACTTAATTCCTGAGCTTCTGTGAGGTGTTCTATCAGCCTATTCTCAGTCAGAATATCTGATATTAACCTGCCAAAGGGTATCCAGTCCCTTTTTGTCCTTTCTTCTTCCCTTGTCTCCTTGACGCTGGTCCTGAGGTGATTAAACAGAAGATGAGCCAAGTTGATCTTTACCTTCTGATTAATAAAATAGATCAGAAACTGCCGATCTATATTTATATAATCAGGGGAGCTTGTTGGCTTCCTGTGATTAAAGCACCCCAGAATAATCTTCGCCCATATTCTGTCCTGATCCTTTAAGTCTCTGATCTTGCTGCTGGGAACCCCATGGGTGAAAATCTGCCTTGCAAACGTCAGAGCATCTTTCAGCCATATCGATACAGCGGATACCACCGCCACTGTATCCAATCAATCTTGCTATGTGATCCTCAGTGATCACAATCTTCTTTCCCATTATGTAGGAGGTGACTTGATGTGTTGAAGAGTAAGCATGAATCCAAAACTCCTTGACCAAGACTGGGAACGTTGGTCCAACCAACCTATCAAAATATCTCTCCCATCCCTGTGCCCAAACTTCTTCTGTCAAGTCAAATCCATTTCCTTTCAGACTAGAGAAGTCAACAATTAGTTCAGACAGCACTTCCAAATTCTTCACTGGTGTAAGGAGTGTTCTGAAAGGAACTTGGTACTGTTCAGAAGAGGCCTCCTTCTGAGAACCTGCAGAAACATTGCTGGAGGTTGCCATGTTCACACTTAGGGTTTTTCTGAGAAAACTGAAAAAAAAAGGGTTTCTTTTGAGAGAGATGAACATACAAGGAAAATGCAGAAAATATTTGTAAGATTGTAAGAAACGGTAAAGGATTAATGTGATATGTTACTGTGCTTAAATAGATTTCAAAATAATTTTTGAAAGTGTAAACGGTTTCAAGAAAGAGAAATAATTCATGATTACGTTTTAAAACATGATTACTTTCATTTAATGCTTGCTGATTTTGGGGGATTTGAGAAATATACTTGAAACGGTTACCAGATATGTGTCTCAATGCACCCAATCAGCGTTTTTCCTTCTCAGAAGCATGCACGCGTTCTGCTTCAGAGATTTGCTGATGATTGGATGACACTTGTTTGATTTAGTGAGCAGCACGTCTATCCTTTAGCTGAAATGCTCATATCTTTAATAATAGCATCTGATACAATCTGCATGTTCTATCTTTCTGAAAAGAGATTGATCAGAAGTTCATAGTAAAACAAATACATTCTGAAGGATAATATATAGAATTAAATCATTTTCACTCTGGGCAGATTTTCATGCTGAGATGTTTCAGAATGAAATTGAACCTATCTTCAGAAAGGGGTTTAGTGAAGATATCAGCCCATTGATGGTCTGTATCAATAAATTTTAAGTTCAAAATTCCTTTCTGAATGTAGTCCCTAATGAAGTGATGTTTTATTTCTATATGCTTAGCCCTAGAATGTAAAATGGGATTCTTACTTAAGCAAATAGCAGAAGTATTGTCACAGAGTATAGGGATGTTACTCTCAAAGATCTGGAAGTCTTCAAGCTGACTTTTCATCCAGAGCATTTGTGTGCTACATCCTGCTGCTGCTATGTACTCAGCTTCTGCTGTTGATAGCGCAATTGTGGATTGCCTTTTGCTGGACCAAGAGATCAAATTTTCTCCCAGAAACTAACAGCTTCCAGAAGTACTTTTACGCTCTACTCTGTCTCCAGCAAAGTCAGCATCGTAGTAGCCTACTAAGCTGTAATCACTAGATTTTCTATAAAATAAACCCAGATTAGTAGTACCTTTCAGATACTTGAAAATTCGCTTAACAGCTATTAAGTGAGATTCTCTAGGATCTGATTGGAATCTAGCACAAATACAAACGCTGAATAAGGTATCAGGTCTTGAAGCTGTCAGATAAAGGAGAGAGCCAATCATACCTCTGTAGACCTTCTGTTCTACCTTTTTGCTTACCTCTTCTCATTCCAGAATGCACGTGGGATGCATTGGAATCTTTGATGGCTTACATTCTGAGAGGTCAAATTTCTTCAGAAGATCTCTGACATATTTGCTCTGATGAATGTAAGTTCCCTCTGGAGTTTGATTGATCTGAATTCCTAGAAAGAATTTCAGTTCCCCCATGAGGCTCATCTCAAATTCTGCCTGCATACACTTAGCAAATTTTCTTCCAAGAGAAGGATTAGTAGATCCAAAATTAATATCATCAACATAAATTTGACAGACTAAGATGTCATTCTTAACTGACTTACAGAATAAGGTAGTGTCCACCTTCCCTCTGGTGAATTCATTCTCTAACAGAAAGTTACTTAGTCTTTCATACCAAGCTCTGGGAGCTTGTTTCAGACCATATAGTGACTTCTTTAGTTTGAAAACATGTTCTGGATGTTTTGTAATTTCAAAACCAGGGGGTTGGTGCACATAAACCTCTTCTTCTATATAACCATTTAAGAATGCACTCTTGACATCCATCTGATACAGAGTGATGCCTCTATTAACAGCAAATGAAATTAAAAGTCTGATAGATTCTAACCTGGCGACTGGAGCAAAGGTTTCTGTATAGTCTATCCCCTCTTGCTGACTATAACCTTGTGCTACCAGTCGTGCTTTGTTTCTGATGACTTCACCTTGTTCATTTAGCTTGTTTCTGAACACCCATCTTGTTCCAATGACGTTGAATCCTTTTGGTATGGGAACAAGATCCCATACATCATTTCTGGTGAATTGATTCAGCTCTTCTTGCATTGCTAGAATCCAGTTGTTGTCCAGAAGTGCTTCATCAATAGAAGAAGGTTCAATCAGAGACATAAGTCCCATGAGGGATTCTTCAGAGTTTCTGAAGCTTGCTCTTGTTCTGATTGGATCTTCCTTTCTTCCTAAGATAGTTTCTTCTGGGTGATCCAAGCTGCTTCTGGGTGGTCTCTTCTGAGGTTGATCAGTAGCTGTTGTAGGATTGCTAGCAGTGCTCCTTTCAGATGTTGAAGGAGTGTCTGTGTTGAGAGCTTCTGATGACTTGTCTTCAGAACCTGTAAATTCAATTTCCATACCTGCAAAAACTTTATTCTGCTTTGACTTTTCAGAGTCAAGCTTATCATCAAAACGAACACTGATTGATTCTTCCACAATCTGTGTTTCTGTATTGTATACTTTGTACCCTCTTGAGCGTTCAGAGTATCCTAACATAATACACTTATGTGCTTTAGAGTCAAACTTGTTCAAATAATTCTTTGTATTTAACATAAAACAGGTACATCCAAATGGATGAAAATATGAAATGTTGGGCTTTCTGTTCTTCCACAATTCGTATGGAGTCTTTTCCAGAATAGGTCTTATTGAGATTCTATTCTGAATGTAGCACGTTGTGTTTATTGCCTCTGCCCAGAAGATCTTAGCAACGTTTGTCTCATTGATCATGGTTCTGGCCATTTCTTGCAATGTTCTGTTCTTTCGTTCTACAACTCCATTTTGTTGGGGAGTTCTAGGACAAGAGAAATCATGCAGAATGCCTCTGTCATTAAAGAATGACAAAATCTTTGTTTTCAAACTCTCCACCATGATCACTTCTGACTTTAACGATTCTAAGATCCTTTTCATTCTGAACTTGGTTACAGAAGGTAACAAACACAGAGTGTGACTCGTCCTTGTGTCTTAAGAACTTTACCCATGTCCATCTGCTATAGTCATCTACGATTACTAACCCATACTTCTTGCCACTGACTGAAGCAGTTTTAACTGGTCCAAATAAATCAATGTGCAGAAGTTCTAATGGCTTAGAGGTAGAAACAACATTCTTAGATTTGAAAGAAGGTTTTGCAAAGTTGCCTTTCTGACATGCTTCACACAGAGCATCTGAATTGAACTTCAAATTAGGAAGTCCTCTGACCAGATTGAGTTTGTTAATTTGAGATATTCTTCTCATACTAACATGCCCCAATCTTCTGTGCCAGATCCACTGCTCTTTGTTAACAGACAGAAGACACTTTACATTCTAACTTTTCAGTTCAGAAAGTTTGATTTTATAGATGTTGTTTTTCCTCTTTCCATTAAACAGGATAGTCCCATATTTCTGACTAACAGCTTTACATGATTTTTGATTAAAGATTATATCATAACCGTTATCACTTAATTGACTTATGGATAACAGATTATGCATTAATCCATCTACTAGCAGAACATTATTTATAGAGGGAAGATTTCCATTACCTACAGTTCCAGATCCAATTATCTTTCCCCTCTGATTTCCTCCAAAGCCAATGTGGCCTCCAGGCTTAAGTTCCAGGCTTTGGAACATATGCCTTCTTCCCGTCATGTGTCGCGAGCAGCCAGAGTCCAGGTACCATGACTGGTGTTTTTGATTTGCTGCTAAAGATATCTGCAACATGTATTATTTTATCCTTAGGTACCCAGATTTTCTTGGGTCCTGATTTGTTAGATTTACCAAAACTCTGGTTGAATTTTGGTTTCACAGAATACTTACTGCTAGTGTATTTAATATCATGTGTGTGACCATACACAAAATGTGAGTTCAGAGGAGTGTGTTTAATGGTTAAATCCATGACATTCTTTGGTGTAGGAACCTTACCTTGGTATCCTATTCCCTTCCTGCCGTTTCTGCTAACTCCATAGATTATTGAAGCCATTTTGCTTCTATCTATGCTTTTAGCAAGGAACTTCTGGAAATTGTGATCATACTCCTTGATGATCTCATCAGTGCTGTTGGGAGTTTCAGAAATTGGTTCCTTCTGAGAGTTTTGTAAAACATTTTCTAATTTTGAAATTTTATTTCTCAGCTCAGAATTTTCCAATTTAAGACTCTCAGTCTTATCAGAGTCAGATTCAAGATTCCTTTTCAGGTTTCTGAATTTAACTCTAATCTGCTGGTACCTTTCCAGAATTTCATTAAGGCTTTCAGCAAGTTCAGTATTAGTAAAATTAATTGCAAAGTCAAGAAATACCTCTTCAGTATCTGATTCTGAGTCTGATTCAGAAGCTTCACTATCTTCTGAAATGTTGGCCATGAGAGCTATGTTTGCTCTCTCATCATCTGATTCTGAGTCAGCTTCAGACGAGTCAGAGTCATCCCATGTAGCCATGAGACTTTTCTTCTTTTCTCTTCCAAACTTGTTTTTGGGCTTTTCCCTCTGAAGCTTTGGGCAGTCACTCTTGTAGTGTCCTTGCTCATTGCACTCATAGCAGATGATGTCCTTGGTGTTTGGCTTTCTGCTTCCTGAGGAGCCTTCAGATCTTCTGTATCCAGAGGAAGAATCTGTCCTTCTGTATCTGGAAGAGGACTCATTCTGATCAGATCTTCTGGGATTCCTGAACTTCCTTTGCCTCTGCTTCCACAGTTGATTCACTCTTCTGGAGAGGAGAGAAAGTTCGTCTTCTTCTGATGAGGATCCATCAGATGTTTCTTCAACTGCCTGCAAAACTTTAGACTCAGATTTTTTGTTAGATTTTAATGCTAAAGGCTTACCTTGCTTCTGAGGTTCATCAGCTTCTAGCTCTATCTCACGACTTCTGAGGGAGCTGATAAGTTCCTCCAGAGAAATTTTGTTGAGATCTTTTGCTAGCTTCAGAGCTGTAACCATTGGCCTCCACGGCTTTGGTAAGCTTCTGATGATCTTCTTGACGTGATCAGCAGTAGAGTATCCTTTGTCCAGAACCTTGAGACCAGCCACCAGAATTTGGAATCTTGAGAACATTGTTTCAATGGATTCACTTTCTTCCATTTTGAATGCCTCATACTTCTGAATGAGCGCAAGAGCTTTAGTTTCTTTGACCTGAACGTTGCCCTCATGCGTTATTCTGAGTGAGTCAAACATGTTCTTTGTTGTGTCTCTGTTAGAGATCTTTTCATATTCAGCATAAGAGATGGCGCTGAGAAGGATGGTTCTGGCCTTGTGGTGATTTTTGAAGTCACGCTTTTGTTGGTCAGACATTGCTTTCCTATCAATCTTCTGACCGCTTGCATTCACAGGGTGCGTGTATCCATCTGTCACCATGTCCCACAGATCAGCATCATGTGCCAGAAAGAAGCTTTCAATTCTGTCTTTCCAGTAATCAAAGTTTTCTCCATCAAAGACTGGAGGTTTGCCGCTGAATCTGTCTCTGTCTTCATTGTTGTCATTGCTGGTGTGATGATAAGTTCCTGCCATTGTGTTTTTCTGACACTGGATCTTGTATTGACACGGTTAAGTGTTTTAGCTCAGAACCAGGCGCTCTAAGGCCAATTGAAGAAGTGAAAAAACACAAGAAGGGGGGTTGAATTGTTAAAACTTGAAATCAATTGCAATCAACACAATATTTTTATCCTGGTTCGTTTGATCTCAAACTACTCCAGTCCACCCGTCAAGGTGATTTCGCCTCTCTCCAACGAGGTCTTAATCCACTATATTCAACTGAATATTACAATCTGCTTTAACAACTGCTAAAGCCTTCTTGATGCAAACCACAAACCGGTTTCTCAAGGAATTACTTTCTTACAAAGAATTGAAATCTAGGTGTGTGAATGTTTTCTACAAAACTGTTTATCACAACTGTGATACTACACAAATTAAGCTTAAGAGAACTAGATTGCTAAAACAATTGAGTAAGGAATTTTGGAGCTTTTAGCAAACTGAGACTAAGGAAGATGATGATTAGCTTGTTGGCGTGTAGAGTGTTGTAGAGCATTAGCCAATTCAATCTTCATTGACTTGTTTATATAGCATTGGAATTAGTGTACGTTGGAGCAATAATTCTGTTTCAATGCCAATAACAATCTTTCCTTATTAAGAAGATCTTGTCTGGAATGATGTCGTTGGTAATAACTCATCTTGAATGCACAGTACCGTTGTCACTCAAGCGTGTTTTGGCTTTGGCTCATTCTGACGCTGCTTAAGTGCTGATGAACTGTTGTTGTCTTTATCAGAGTTCAGAGTGTTGAGCGCAGATCTGTTCATCAAGCTTTAGCATAAGCGTAAGTTGATCTTATGATTCTGGTATCTGATATAACATCTTCTGATGCTGATGTTGATATCCAATTTTCTGATGCTGATGAGGATGTTCTCATGCTGATACCCATCAGAGTTTCTGTAAAACAGAATGTAATTTTTAGATAGCATATGTGTCTTACATGAATCATACAATTAATGTATCTTAGCATTTTGTTATCATCAAAACTTAAACTTAGGGTAGTAGATTCAAACTTTGTTCTAACATGTCTGTCGACCTATCGACATTAAACAAAACGCTTAGTGGGAGGCAACCCACCTATTTGTTTTTGCTATTATTTTTGTTTGTTTTTATTTTTGATTTTCTTTTCCGTTTCTACATTTATTTCTTTTAAAGCCTTATTTTCATTATTTCTAAAAAAAATTTATACAACTGCTGTTGATTTTCAAACAACTTTACAGGTTTTCTGAAAAAGTCTTTTTCTATCCTACCTTCTCCTCTGATTTGCTTCCCTCCCTTTACTATATACTATGGAAACCACTTTTAGAGGCATGAACCAAATGAGGAGGTTTGAGGAATTATCACACATAAATATTGGTATGACCTTATATTATGATGAACCCACAATGGACACTTTAGGCATTAAGGATAGTGTCCATTATCTGTTTAGCCAGCTGGGGTGGGAAAAAGCCCATATTAAATCTAGGTTTGTTACATACCGCGAGCTCACCCTTGAATTTCTGAGCTCCTTAGTTCATATACCCGAGCGCGGTTTCGGAACTAGAAAGGGATTTATAGCCTTCAGGTTATTTGGTATTGAATTTGCTTACACCCATAAAGAATTAACCGACCTTCTAGGATTCCCTAGCGGACCTTTTGCTTTTTCTACCACCCAGGCAGAGTTAATGGATTTTGAGCTAGACTATTTTTGGGGGACTTTAACCGGGAACTACCACCCTGAGCCGGATAGCATGGATAATAATGAAATACACAACCCATCTATCCGCTATTTCCATAAGATTCTAGCACATATCATTTTCGGAAAAGAACAGAACCGCACTGCCGTATCTAAAGATGAGATATTTTTGCTGCAGTGCATGACCCAAGGCCGACCTGTAAATGTAGTGCCATTCTTGATGCAGACATTTACCCGCATTGTTGAGAACCCTAGAGAGCCAATCATCATAGGAGGCCTGGTTACCATGAATGCTAATACCCTCGGACTTAGATACCAACTACATAGGTGCACACAATTTGGTTCAATCCGCCCAATGAACATTGATTTTTGTTTCCACCTACGAATAATAGGTAATCTAGGTCCTGCACCCTTCGAATACTTGATAAGGGATGAAGTAGTCACAATATTTACACTTCCTAACCATGCCAAAACAAGTGCCCACAATCGCGACAATTGGCTGTATGAGCTTAACCCTCCCGACCACCCTTCGACACCTGAGACACCCCAATCCTACCGAGTTTATGATACCACAATGTCTGATGAGAGTGACCCCGAGACCCCTCCTGGTTACCATGATGGTAACAACATCGTAGAGGATGTTGATGCCCCTGCAATAACAAAAGGAGAATATGCTAAAAATTTGAATAAAATCTTTTCTACACTGGATGTTTACCAGATGGACATCCATGGAATCAAGAACGAGTTGAAGGGTATGCGTATGGACGTGATAGGCTTAACTGATATAACTGTGGAGCAGTTTTATCACATAAATACAGCTTTCGAAGATTTGAAGATGCGACTGGGATGAAGCAGCAGAATCAACACTTATTTTTACCTTGTGTTTTATGTTTCTAGGCAGTTTATGATTTCATTTTGAACAAGTTTACTCTTTACAGTTTTTAAAGTTCTGTTAGAAACATATATTTATTTCAATTTCAGTTTATTTTCATTTCAATTTCAGTTTATTTTCATTTTATTTCATTTTCAGTTTATTTTCATTTTCATTAAATTTACTGTGTGTTACATCAAATATTATATTCAATGATCATATTATCATTTTGCAAAATTTTGTTATACGATGTATGTTGGAAATACTCTGTATGTATTGAATTATTGTGTTATAGTGTTTTGGAATTATACTGTTTCGTTCATATGATTCTTTGCACCCGTAACGATTGTAACGTCCCCATGACGAGCGTAACACGCGTTTCACCGTGTTACGCCCATCAGCCCATTGTGACGGTCATCACGCGCGCTCAATAGTAGACTCTGCTATTACTGAAGTCGTTCCACTTCCCATTCATTCTTCCCTCTTTCCCAAAACCGTAACAGTACCCATTCCAATTTTCTCTTAAATTCCATCACTCCAACACTTAAACTCCATCAACCCACTACTCAATCCACATTCCAAACCATTTTCATGATTCAATCTCTTGCATGCAATATGGCTAACAACCAGCAAATCCCCAATCTCACTTTCAGAGCCGGTGAGCAAGGTGAAACCCAACGACTCAAATTCTAGAAGTTCCAACGCTGCGGTCTCCAACCTACCCGGTATTTTGACCTTGATTGTTTGAAGAATTTGGGACTGCTAGACAGCGTCCGACAACTTTTGCAGAATGTGAAATTATGGAACCTGTGCCGCGAACCGCAACCCATCTACGAAACTCTCTCCTTGGAGTTTCTGAGTTCCTTTGCATACATTACTCCCCCTGGCGCCACAAACCAACTCTCAGGCGTGGCCAAATTTCGTATGTTTGGCACTGAGCATCAGCTTCCCTAAACTGACATCGCACGACTGTTAGGTTTCTATTCTGAAGAAGGTGTCCACCTCCAGGTGCCGGATAATTTCGGCGAGGAAGCTTTTAACTTATGGCACAGTATTGTAGCGATAAAAAATGTAGCGGGGTAAATCGGAGATCGAATTATTGATTAATTCGCCTCACAAAAGCAAGAGTCGCCACCGCGCTTTATTATTTCCAAAGGAAAAGGGAAAAGAGCGAAATAAAACCCTAAATATGCAATGTAAAATAATACCTTTTTTAAAAGTAATAAAAATACAAGGCGTTTTTGAAAAGAGATCTATGGTTCGGGGGTTGGTTATACACTGGGAAGGTATTAGCACCCAATGCATCTATAGTACTCTATAGGAACCTTTTGAAATATCTGTTTATTAAAATGTTTGTTTTGATAAATCGTTTTGGCCGAAAAGGGGTACGGACGGGTTTTTGAAGATACGACGACCTAACGTCGAAGTTTTTGCTTAAAGGGTATAAGTTTTGAAAAGATTGAATACTTGAAGGAAAATTATCCTAAGTTTTAATGAAATGCAAATATTCGCGCGATTAGACTTGAGGACATGAAGTCAACAAATTTATCGTTTTTCCTTTGGATTTAAACGTAAACGGAATAAACAAATAAATATGAAATAAATAAACAGAAAAATTATGCGGATAATAATTAAATAACAATAGTTAAATGATAGACTAAATGATGTGAATAATGCATTTTTTAGATTCTTGGTTTAATATTAATGAAAAGAAAATGTTTTAATAGTTTTCATTTTTTACACATTTTTATATGGATAAAAGTAAATGAAAATTAATTAAAGAAGACAAAAATATTTTGTTAGTTTTAAGTCTCTATATATTTTTTATATTTTTTAGAGTTCTATATAAGGCATTATTTTAGTAATTATTATTAAATGATTAAACTAAATGAATACTAAAAAACTAACTTAAACCTAATTAAAAAAGGAGGTTTTAAAATTACCCAAATAAACCTAAAAATTAAATTTAATAAAATAAAAGGGTAAAATGATTAAAAGTTTTAATTAAATCTATTAATTGATCAAACTACTAATTAATTTACTAAGTTATTAATAGTTCTAACAAACTAACAAAAGGAATAAAATAGAAAAAAAAGTGTATTAAAAAAAGCTAGGTGAACAATCAAATATGGGCCAAAGGATTCTGAAGGGCCCAAACCAAAACTGAAGACAGGGGGGTGCAAAAGAGTTTTCGTTGGGTTCTTGTAAGTTGAAAACGGGTCATGGCCCAAATATAATGCATAATTCGTTTTTGGGGTTAAACATAATGTTTAGGGAAAACAAAATAGGGTTAAGGTTCTTGGACAGAAGCGGCGCTCCTTGTTGTTCGTATCGTCTTCTTCTTGATTCGCTCCTCTTCATTCGCGTTCTGCTTCTCTGAGCTCTCCTTCGCCCAAAGGCCACCAGCATCCCAATCTTCCTCTTCCCTCCAACGCGAGCTAAGGCAAACGACGAATTTACGGTATGAACGTTATCTCTCAATTCACTAGGTTTTGGTTACGATTGCGTGTTTGTGATTTAGGTTCAGTTCTGATTCTTGTTTCTATTGCAATGATTATTGAGGTATTTGACAAAAAAAGGGGAGAAATGCGTTACCTTCGGAGATGGAGGAAGGAGGGTTGGGACGAGCTAGGAGGCCGGATGGCAAGGAGAACGGAGGAGGCACGCGCTGCTTGCTCCTGCTACCTGGTACTCTGTTCCTTTTGGCCCTTTTGCTTTGCTTTTTCCTCTTCTTCTCTTGCTACTGCTACTGTATGCTTTGAGCGTTTATGTTGCCTATGATGTTGTGTTGCCTTAATGCTATTGTTGGAAGGTTGTTTTTGATTAGCTTCTTTTTCTTCTCTTTCTGGCCTTGCTATGGTGTGTTTGAATGGGTTTCCTTTAGTTGCCTTTCCTTACGCCTGTGATGAATATCTATGAGGCATTGATGCTTGACATTGCTTTGAGGTTTTTTGGTTGCCTAAACATGTTGAAATGGTTTGACCAGTATTGATGCTTTTCTCTTCTTCTCAACTATGCTTCTGTATACTTTTTGTTGCCTATGATGACACAATCTGAGGTTTGGGTATTTGGTCGTTGGTTTTGATTTTTGGTGATACAGGTTTGGTTTATGACAGTAGGTTCCTACTGGTTTTTGTGTTTGGCCATAAGGTTTTGGTTTTGAAATGGTTCTACTGGTTTTTGAAATGGTTTAATCAGTAGCAGGTTAATGGTTTAGGTTGTGTATGGTTTTTTTTTATGGAAATGGTTGGTAGCAAGTTTTGTGGTATTATGCAGTCAGCAGGTTTTATGCAGCAGGCAGGTTTAGTAATGCAGTTGAATGGTTTAGGCCATGGTTGATGTTACTATGGTTTTGACAATAGGTGGAAGGCTTTTTGCTTTGGGAATTTTGTATATGTTTGACAGTTTTGGTTTTTTAGGTTTTTTGGCTTGATGAACAGGTTGTGTCCTTCTCTCTTTTTTGAAGGGGTTTGGTAGGTTATATCAATTTGTCTTTCTTGAGGCTTATGGTATCAGGTTTGAATATTTAATATATTTTCTTGGTACTTATGCACCCTTACTGCTCCATATGGTTTGTCTCTATTCCTATTTCATGTTTTCCTTTTCTCTTATTGTATGCTGCTGTTCTGTTTGCATTCTATTTCCTGCCTAAGCCAAAACCTGCAAAACCATTTTTCTTTCTCTCTTCTCTCTCTTAAGTACCAACTGATGCATTAAGATGATGTGCACTGTACTTGTTCTGAAATTGCAACAGTGCTGGAATATGATGAAAATGGAATATATTACTTGCTTGCAAAAATTGTTTTGAACTGCACATTACTCTTTGTCTTGCAATGGCACAAAGGGAGCCTATTTGTTTTGGCTTCTTCTATGTGCATGGCATGTAGGTTTACGTTGGAATTTTGTTTGTCTTGCATATGCTGTTTTGAAATTATGCATGGACTTTGAAAAATGCAATTAATTTTAAATATGCAGTTTTGAAACCAAAGATGAATTTGTGCATGTTTTAAATTGTGCATTCATTTATGAAAATAAAAATTCCTCCCTTTTTTGTGAACCGGGAGAAATCCCGTGATTTGCAAAAAAGGGTAAACTGATTCCAGCCGTTGCTTTTAATGATGAACATTAAATAATTTTTTTGCTTTTAATTATTTGTTCAATTCTAATTTTCTTTTAATCGTTTTGCAGGTAAAATCAAATGAGTAGACAAAAAGGCATTGGATAGAAGATTTAGAATTAGAAAACATTAGATTAGTTTTTATTTCATTTTAACTTTGTAAAATTATTATTGTAAATTCGTTGTAAATAAATACAGTATTTACACAATAATTGTACAATTAGAAGAAAATGAATAAAATTCCAATATTTGCCAATTAATTTCTTCCTTCTCTCTAATTATTTACTTTATCGTTTATAATTATTTAAATTGTATAATAATTGAAAATAAATTTCAATTACTTAAATTCAGAATAATAAACAAATAAATAAAATATCATTGATCAATTAATAGTTCCAATTATTTAATTCATTATTCATAATTTTCTAAATTGTAATAATTAAAAATAGAATTTCAATTATTTAACTTAGAATGATAAATAATTAAATAACCATTATTGACCAATTAATGAACCTTTTCAAATATTTATTATATTATTCATAAATCTTTAAATTATGTAATAACTGAAAATAAATTCCAATTATTTAAATTTAAGATAGTGAATAATAAATAAACACTGTCTGAATGATTAATATGCCTCTTTTCTAATATTTATTTTATTATCTATAAATCTTTAAATTATATAACAATTGAAAACAAATTCCAATTATTTAAATTTAAGATATTAAATAATTAATAAACATTGTTTTAGCATGAATCAGTTAAATAATTTAGTGTTCAAAATAAATAGCTCTCGGCCTGAAAAAAGTTATGAATTTTTAAAATCAATAGATCAAAACACTTGTAATGTAATGATGCAGATGAGAAATGGTATCTTAGGTCAAAATTTGGGGTACAACAGCTGCCCCTATTTAAGTTTCTTCTATCCGGAGATATGAAGATTGAAATCTTCGTTTCGACGAGATTGAAGGTACTTAAATACATAATTACGCAAATTTTGTCCTAAGATGCCGTCATTATGTTTGATATGAATGCAGTGATTGAATTCACAGAGAAAGATATTGTATGAAACAAAACAATGTTGGAGGAATCGAACACCAACAAATCACAGAGACATGGATTATACATTACTGGGGAAACAAGCTATCGACTTCAAACGACAGACTCTTGACAGCGAATAAAATTGAGAGAACACGACCTCTGACCCTAACGAAGAAGGCATCCTGCATAGGCCATAACAGATTATTGACCCAAAACAGTGAGTTCGCAACTCAAGGTCAATGATAGACAGAGAGTATCAAATTGCTGATAACAGATTACCGACTTCCGAAGGTAATGATTCATGACAAGCTTCTCTGCGAGATTTCCGGAGATATACTCATTAATGCTGATATAATAATATTGTAGATACGCAAGTTGTTCAAATAAAGAAACTGCCACTTGCTACCGTCCAAAGAAAATACCAATAACATACAAGCTACTCAAATAAAGAGGCTGCCACTTGCTGTCGTCCAAAGAAAATACCGATAACATACAAGCTGCTCAAATAAAGAGGCTGCCACTTGCTGTCGTCCAAAGAAAATACCGATAACATACAAGCTGCTCAAATAAAGAGGCTGTCACTTGCTGTTTTCCACAAGATAAAATGACGTACAAGTTGCTCGTGAGGAGCTGCCGCTTGTCGTTTTCCAAAAATAATAATAACGCACAAGTTTCTCGTGAAGAGCTGCCGCTTGTCGTGTTCCACAAGATAATAACGCACAAGTTGCTCGTGAAGAGCTGCCGCTTGTCGTTTCCCAAAAATAATAATAACGCACAAGTTGCTCGTGAAGAGCTGCCGCTTGTCGTTTCCCGAAAATAATAACGCACAAGTTGCTCGTGAAGAGCTGCCGCTTGTCGTTTTCCAAGAATAATAATAATGCACAAGTTGCTCGTGAAGAGCTGCCGCTTGTCGTTTTCCAAGAATAATAATAACGCACAAGTTGCTCGTGAAGAGCTGCCGCTTGTCGTTTTCCAAGAATAACTCAGAAGGAACTTGCGATGACACTGGCAGAGAAATAAATCTTCATCAAAGAGAATCATGAATCAATCCTTCCCGAGGAGATCACATACTCAAATGTGCAAAATAAATGCACCAACTGTCTAGGTCGCGGTTTCACTGGGGAAAATCAATGAGATAGCCTATGCAAGAGGCAACAACTTCATCCAGAAATAACTAGAGAGACAACAGTCAAACAAGACTCCACCCAATGAGAAAGCAATTCAATTGGGGAATTCATCCCATCCAGAAATGGACCAGGGTAAGCTAAATCAAAAATCATCCACGAGGATTAGCTCAGTCGGGAAATTTAGAAAGGAAGCACATTTTCTGCCTAAGCTAACCTTCTACATGGAAAGAAACATGTACATTATTTGAATAAACAAAGTACAACCCCAAAATCGATGGCCAATGTGAATATGTATGCGTGATATAAGTGTGAATGAATAAATGAACGTTATGCTGACAAAACGAACAGATGGAATGTCTTGAAGATAATAAGATGTCACAGCACAATAGATACTCGGCCAATCTTGAAAAGACGGAAGATAACCGGAATTGGAACCACACAGCAACGTCGGAGCGTAACACGCTACAAGGCTCAAGTCTTCTGAGGAGGAAAGTATCCAAATCCAAACTTACAATACCAATAGATCACTGGAAAGAGACGAAGCGTACCGCACTTCAAAATCTCCCGAACAAAGGTGGCCAAAACAACACTTAACTGGAACAACTGGGGAGTCACAAAACTTAGCACCACTAGAACGCAAACTTACACAACCAACACCTCATGACGATTTTGAAAGAAAATAAGTTCATCATGCAAGGATAAATTACTGTACTGTTTTGCATTTCATGGCTTGACCATCTTCGGAACGACTGTTAATATTCCTTTCGTTATTCACGACACATTTTAGAAATAAGAATATTTTAAATACTGCGTTTCAAATATTGCCGTAAAATTTAAAATTTTGCCCACAAAAGGTAATGCTCAAATTTCATTAATAAGCTGGTAGTTCGCTAACAACGCGCCTCCAACAGTTTACAAAAGTTTGGGAAATAGTACATGAAATAAAAGGTTACACAAAAACAATGATCACTATTCTCCCTAACAACTTTGAATTCCAAAATGTGCTCAAATGCCACAGCCGGGATGACCAAAAGCTTGCCTAAGCGAAATACTTCTTGACTGCATCGGCGTTCATGGGACGCGGGAGCTCGTCACCGTCCATATTGGTGAGAATCAAGGCACCTCCAGAGAAAACTTTCTTAACGACATACGGTCCTTCATAATTCGGAGCCCACTTGCCCCTTGAATTAGGTTGGAAAGATAAAATTTTCCTGAGCACAAGGTCACCTTCTCTGAACTCGCGCGGTCGAACCTTCTTATCAAAAGCCTTCTTCATTCTCTGCTGATACAATTGACCGTGACACAACGCTGTCAATCTCTTTTCTTCAATTAAATTCAACTGATCATATCTACTTCGACACCATTCAGCCTCAGAAAGCTTAGCTTCCATCAACACTCTCAGAGACGGAATCTCAACCTCCACGGGGAGTACAGCTTCCATACCATAAACCAGGGAAAAAGGGGTCGCGCCTGTTGAAGTTCGAACTGAAGTACGGTATTCGTGCAGAGCAAACGGAAGCATTTCATGCCAATCTTTATAAGTTACCACCATCTTCTGGACAATCTTCTTGATGTTCTTGTTCGCAGCTTCAACTTCCCCATTCATCTTCGGTCTGTAAGGAGAAGAATTATGATGTTCAATCTTGAACTCTTCACAAAGCTCTCTCATCATCTTGTTATTCAAATTCGAACCATTATCAGTGATGATCTTGCTCGGGATACCGTATCGACAAATGATCTGATTCTTGATAAATCTGACTACCACCTGTCTGGTTACATTAGCATAAGATGCTGCTTCCACCCATTTAGTAAAATAATCGATCGCTACCAAGATGAAACGACGACCATTTGAAGCTTTGGGTTCAATCATTCCAATCATATCAATGCCCCACATAGAGAAAGGCCAAGGTGAAGAGATAACGTTGAGGAGAGTCGGTGGGACGTGCATCTTGTCCGCATAAATCTGGCATTTATGACACTTCTTCACATACTTACAACAATCAGATTCCATTGTCATCCAATAGTAACCAGCTCTCAACATCTTTCTAGCCATTGCATGTCCATTGGCATGAGTGCCAAAGGACCCTTCATGTACTTCTTGCATCAGCATGTCTGCTTCACGTCTGTCTACACATCTGAGCAAGACCATGTCATAATTCCTCTTATACAAAACTTCTTCATTGAGAAAGAAACTGCTTGCTAATCTTCTCAACGTCTTCCTATCTTTATTGGATGCCCCAGGCGGGTACTCTTGAGTTTGAAGAACACGTTTAATGTCATAGAACCACGGTTTGTCGTCGGTGACCTCTTCTACTGAGAACACATGAGCAGGTCTGTCGAGGCGCATAACTCTGATTGTAGGCACATCATTCCAACCATTTACTTGAAACATTAAAGACAAAGTAGCCAAAGCATCGGCCATTTGGTTCTCATCTCTAGGGATATGGTGTAATTCCACTTTGTTGAAGAAAGTTAACAATCTTCTAGCATAGTCTCTGTAAGGGATCAAACCAGGATGACGAGTCTCCCATTCTCCTTTAATTTGATTAATTACCAATGACGAATCTCCGTAAATATCAAGAATCTTAATCCTTAGATCCACTACTTCTTCGAGACCCATAATACATGCCTCGTATTCCGCCATGTTGTTCGTGCAGTCAAACTTTAATCTCGCTGTGAACGGGATATGAGTACCTCGGGGAGTGATAATGATTGCCCCAATTCCATTTCCGTAAGAGTTCACAGCTCCGTCAAAAATCAAACCCCAATGCGACTCAGGATTAGGTCCTTCTTCAGGTAACGACTCTTCACAATCTTTAGCTTTCAAGTACATAACATCTTCATCTGGGAAATCAAACCTGATGGATTGATAATCTTCAATTGGTTGGCGAGCCAAATGATCGGCTAAAATACTCCCTTTGATTGCCTTCTGAGTGTGATACTCAATGTCATACTCAGATAACAACATCTGCCAACGGGCTATTCTTCCAGATAAGGCGGGCTTCTCAAAGATATACTTAATCGGATCCATTTTGGAGATCAACCAAGTGGTATGGTTAATCATATACTGACGCAGACGGCGAGCAGCCCAAGCTAAAGCACAACAGGTTTTCTCAAGCAATGAGTACCGAGACTCACAGTCTGTGAATTTCTTACTCAGATAATATACGGCATGTTCCTTTCTTCCAGTCTCATCTTGTTGACCAAGCACACATCCCATGGAATCTTCCAATATAGTCAGGTACATAATCAAAGGTCTTCCTTCCACCGGAGGAATCAAAATGGAAGGTTCAAGCAAATATTCTTTGATGCTATCAAAAGCTCTCTGACAATCTTCTGTCCACACACATCCTTGGTTCTTTCGGAGAAGCTTGAAAATCGGCCCACAGGTAGCAGTCATATGAGATATAAACCTAGAGATATAGTTCAGTCTCCCAAGGAATCCTCTTACTTGTTTTTCCATCTTGGGTGCGGGCATTTCTCGAATAGCTTTGACTTTATCAGGATCTACCTCAATACCTTTCTGACTGACAATGAAACCCAGAAGTCTTCCAGAACAAACACCAAAAGTGCACTTGTTGGGATTCAGACGGAGTTTGTACTTTCTCAAACGCTGGAATAACTTCAACAAATGTTCCAAGTGATCCTCCTCAGTTTGTGATTTGGCAATCATGTCATCCACATACACTTCGATCTCCTTATGCATCATGTCATGGAATAAAGCAGTCATGGCTCTTTGGTATGTTGTGCCAGCATTCCTCAAACCAAACGGCATAACCCGATAACAGAAAGTTCCCCAAGGTGTAATGAAAGCGGTCTTCTCCATGTCTTCTGGTGCCATCTTGATTTTATTGTAACCAGAGAAACCGTCCATGAAAGAAAACACTTTGAACTTGGCGGTAATGTCGACCAATACGTCAATGTGAGGTAATGGGAAGTCGTCCTTCGGACTAGCTCTATTCAGATCTCTATAGTCTACACACATCCGAACCTTCCCATCTTTCTTTGCAACAGGCACTATGTTGGCTAACCACTGAGGATAGACCGATGTAACAAGGAAACCTGCATTAATCTGCTTCTGAACTTCCTCTTTGATCTTGTCAGCCATGTCGAGACGAGTCCTTCTCAGCTTCTGCTTGATAGGCGGACATTCAGGTCTCAACGGTAAACGATGCTCCACAATATCATTGTCCAAACCTGGCATATCTTGGTAGGACCAAGCAAACACATCAACATACTCTTTGAGAAGCTCCAACATCTTCTCTTTAACTTCCGAGATAAGCAGTGCTCCGACTTTAACCTCCTTTCTATCTTCCTCATCACCCAAGTTGACCAACTCTAAAGGTTCTTCAAACGGTTGGATGACCTTCTCATCATGCTCAAGCAAACGGGAAATCTCAACAAGAACCTCTTCATCACCCTCTTCTTCGGCTCTGAACACAGGGAATTCAAAGTTGGGAGAGGGCATAGGATCATTGTTTTCGATGGTTAAGTCATGGATTAATCTGCACATATGATTATGCCTTATTTTAGAAATCGATTTGTGCAAATAAAACAAAAGGTTATTAATTAATTTTCATTACCATTTCCCCGAAAAAGTGAAAAATAAAACAGTAGTGGACAAAATAACGTTTTTGTTCATTAAAGGGAAATATTTGAAACAAGGAGCCCAGACATTTCTCTTTTGCCTTGGGCAGAGCAAAAGGAATTATTTTTCATAGCCCGACACAAAATACTCCTCGCCTTGGGCAGAGCGAATTTTTTCAAAGAAAAACAAAACAAAACAATACTCGGAAATGTGCATAACAATAGGAACGTCAACAGCTATCCAGTTTTGGCAAGCCAATCCAGGCGTCACAAAAAATGTTGGATGATGCATGATATGCGATGCAAATGATCGTTCATTTTGATAGTTTTTCAAGGAACTTCGATAATTTTGCATGCATCAATGGTAAAGGAATTTGGAATAACAAAAACTCAATCCATTAATCAAAAATAGTAAATTACAACTTACAATTTTGGAATAACAAAACAGTAAATTACAACTTTGGGATAACAACCCAATAATAAAAGCAGTAAACTACAACCTTGGAACATGAAGTCCATAATAAAGCAATAAATTACAACTTTGGAGCATTAAAGCCCTTAATAAAGCAATAAATTACAACTTTGGAGCATGAAGCCCTTTTACAAAGTTTTACAAAATGACATCAATAAAATAAAACTAAAAGCTAAAGATCACTCAGAATCCTCAGATGAAGGACCAAACACCAACTGTAACCGGAGCTTCTTGATCTTCTCTTCATAAAAGTCTTCCATCTCTTTCTTCTCAGCTACCAGTCGATCAATGATTTCCTTCTGTGGGTTAGGAACGAGAGCCACGCTTACCGAACCTTCCTTCTTTCTCTTCCTTTCACTAGCATACTTCTTCAGTAAAGCATCCTTTTGACGAAGTTTCTCGTCGTGATCAATGAACCAGCCGTCTTGAACAAACAACAACTCCTCCTTTTCCTTTAGTTGTCGAGCCAGGACCCGATTCTCATATTCAGACATATTGTACTTTTCTTTCCAAGCATCTCTCTCGGACTTCATCCTAGCCAGATTTCCTTGGTATTCTCCTATATTCGCGATAGGGATAACAACAGATGATGGTGCAACGGTAGGGAATAAAGGTTTCTCAAGTTTATAGAGCATCTTGAGAGCATAAGCCCTAGCACGGACCCACTGTAGGTAAGGCTCCAAAGAAACGGCACCTCTATGTCCTAACATATCTCTCCCTTTCCTATGGATGTGGCGCCAAGCTCCTTCGATCTCCCTCTTAGCTGCCTGATGATCTTGTCCTTCCTGTAGAAAGAAACCACTCACATGGATGTTGTTTGGCTTGTCCCTCATCGGGTACCCAAACTGACGGCGCGCGAGAACAGGGTTATAGTTAATTCCACCTCTCGTATCGAGAAGAGGCACGTTAGGAAAAGCACCACAGCTATCGATGATCTTCACGTCGTAGTAAACTTGATTATACCAATCAATGTTGAAATGAGTGAGAGCCATAATCTTTGGCGCCCATCGCGGCTCCTTCTCGAGATCCCAGAAAATATCAGACCCAGTCAGATGCGAAACATACCACTGATACAACAACGGTGCACAACAAATAATCATTCCTCCTTGATAAGAGTTTCGAAGATGGATGGAGTAGTAGGTATCTCCTAGCAGCGTAGGGACCGGATTTCCAATAAAGAAAATTCTGATGGCGTTAATATCCACAAATTTATCAATGTTAGGGAACAAGAATAGACCATAAGCGAGTAAAGCAAACACGTCTTCAAAGGCAACAATATCTTTTATCTCAGCAAAATGACGAGCTTTCCTCAACAAAAACTGCGCAGACAAACCTCGGATTCCCCCTTTCGTAGTCATGTTCTCCTCTATCTCTGACTTCTTCAAGTGGGGGATGGTCGCTATCTCGTGAGATTTGGGCTCCTCTTCTAAGCCAGAAAAAGGAACACGGTCGGTGATCGGCAAACCAAGTATGTAGGAATACTCTTCTAAGGTGGGCATCAACTGGTAATCCGGAAAGGTGAAGCATCGGTACAAGGGATCGTAGAATTGAACCAACGTATTGAGGATGCCTTCCTTCATCTTGCGCTTCATGAGAGGTATAATGGACCCATACTTCTTCTGAAAATCCGCCGGGTTCTCGATCTTCGGAATCAAACTCTTCAATTCTTCAATCTCGGGCTCCTTAAAACTAAAACTTCGAGTGTTTCTCCTTCCAAGTTCCATAATAACCTGAGATGTCTGCAAAAATCATTCCGAAGTTCCTTGAAAAAACAAGTTTTTTACAAAGATGTTGATGAATGCATGAATGAATGATAATGCAACAGTCACACACAAGCTTGCAAACATGGGGTTCAAAGGTTCAACGTTCAGCATGGAGTTGAGGGTAAAGCCCACCCAAAGGTATGTACTAACGGTTCAATCACACCTGTAAGACATGGTTCTACGGGTTCCCAGAGTCTACATTCCTCCTTCGGATATTACCAACATCTTGATTACTCAATAATTAGCAATATTCTCAAGAGAAACTCGTCCGAGCGTAGCATCGCGTAACAACTACTTCCGAATTACTCCGTTATAGTCTCCGCGCTACACCTAAAAAGGCCAAGATGGGTAGGGTTCTACAATCCTCAACTTCTCGGGCTCCTAGGTCGAAAATAATAATGTCTTCCCGATTACTCGGTAAACAAATATTAAGTTCAAGAGGGCCTTCCATTGAGTGGGGGATCTCATGCCTCCTTCTTTGGGATTACTCCCTCAAAGTTAACATGACTATACCGCCCGTCCTATTCCTTAAGTATTACTTAATCCGGGTATAGGATTCGTCCTTTGCAAAAAACCAAACACCCCAATTTAAAAACATAATCAAACATATCAAATAATAATAAAACAGATAAGACAAATTAGGCTTAACCCACTTAGGGATGGACCAGCAAGAGGTCAATCTCTCCCCAGCAGAGTCGCCAATTCTGTAGCGATAAAAAATGTAGCAGGGTAAATCGGAGATCGAATTATTGATTAATTCGCCTCACAAAAGCAAGAGTCGCCACCGCGCTTTATTATTTCCAAAGGAAAAGGGAAAAGAGCGAAATAAAACCCTAAATATGCAATGTAAAATAATACCTTTTTTAAAAGTAATAAAAATACAAGGCGTTTTTGAAAAGAGATCTATGGTTCGGGGGTTGGTTATACACTGGGAAGGTATTAGCACCCAATGCATCTATAGTACTCTATAGGAACCTTTTGAAATATCTGTTTATTAAAATGTTTGTTTTGATAAATCGTTTTGGCCGAAAAGGGGTACGGACGGGTTTTTGAAGATACGACGACCTAACGTCGAAGTTTTTGCTTAAAGGGTATAAGTTTTGAAAAGATTGAATACTTGAAGGAAAATTATCCTAAGTTTTAATGAAATGCAAATATTCGCGCGATTAGACTTGAGGACATGAAGTCAACAAATTTATCGTTTTTCCTTTGGATTTAAACGTAAACGGAATAAATAAATAAATATGAAATAAATAAACAGAAAAATTATGCGGATAATAATTAAATAACAATAGTTAAATGATAGACTAAATGATGTGAATAATGCATTTTTTAGATTCTTGGTTTAATATTAATGAAAAGAAAATGTTTTAATAGTTTTCATTTTTTACACATTTTTATATGGATAAAAGTAAATGAAAATTAATTAAAGAAGACAAAAATATTTTGTTAGTTTTAAGTCTCTATATATTTTTTATATTTTTTAGAGTTCTATATAAGGCATTATTTTAGTAATTATTATTAAATGATTAAACTAAATGAATACTAAAAAACTAACTTAAACCTAATTAAAAAAGGAGGTTTTAAAATTACCCAAATAAACCTAAAAATTAAATTTAATAAAATAAAAGGGTAAAATGATTAAAAGTTTTAATTAAATCTATTAATTGATCAAACTACTAATTAATTTACTAAGTTATTAATAGTTCTAACAAACTAACAAAAGGAATAAAATAGAAAAAAAAGTGTATTAAAAAAAGCTATGTGAACAATCAAATATGGGCCAAAGGATTCTGAAGGGCCAAAACCAAAACTGAAGACAGGGGGGTGCAAAAGAGTTTTCGTTGGGTTCTTGTAAGCTGAAAACGGGTCATGGCCCAAACATAATGCATAATTCGTTTTTGGGGTTAAACATAATGTTTAGGGAAAACAAATTAGGGTTAAGGTTCTTGGACAGAAGCGGCGCTCCTTGTTGTTCGTATCGTCTTCTTCTTGATTCGCTCCTCTTCATTCGCGTTCTGCTTCTCTGAGCTCTCCTTCGCCCAAAGGCCACCAGCATCCCAATCTTCCTCTTCCCTCCAACGCGAGCTAAGGCAAACGACGGATTTACGGTATGAACGTTATCTCTCAATTCACTAGGTTTTGGTTACGATTGCATGTTTGTGATTTAGGTTCAGTTCTGATTCTTATTTCTATTGCAATGATTATTGAGGTATTTGACAAAAAAAAGGGGAGAAATGCGTTACCTTCGGAGATGGAGGAAGGAGGGTTGGGACGAGCTAGGAGGCCGGATGGCAAGGTGAACGGAGGAGGCACGCGCTGCTTGCTCCTGCTACCTGGTACTCTGTTCCTTTTGGCCCTTTTGCTTTGCTTTTTCCTCTTCTTCTCTTGCTACTGCTACTGTACGCTTTGAGCGTTTATGTTGCCTATGATGTTGTGTTGCCTTGATGCTATTGTTGGATGGTTGTTTTTTATTAGCTTCTTTTTCTTCTCTTTCTGGCCTTGCTATGGTGTGTTTGAATGGGTTGCCTTTAGTTGCCTTTCCTTACGCCTGTGATGAATATCTATGAGGCATTGATGCTTGACATTGCTTTGAGGTTTTTTGGTTGCCTAAACATGTTGAAATGGTTTGACCAGTATTGATGCTTTTCTCTTCTTCTCAACTATGCTTCTGTATACTTTTTGTTGCCTATGATGACACAATCTGAGGTTTGGGTATTTGGTCGTTGGTTTTGATTTTTGGTGATACACGTTTGGTTTATGACAGTAGGTTCCTACTGGTTTTTGTGTTTGGCCATAAGGTTTTGGTTTTGAAATGGTTCTACTGGTTTTTGAAATGGTTTAATCAGTAGCAGGTTAATGGTTTAGGTTGTGTATGGTTTTTTTTTTATGGAAATGGTTGGTAGCAAGTTTTGTGGTATTATGCCGTCAGCAGGTTTTATGCAGCAGGCAGGTTTAGTAATGCAGTTGAATGGTTTAGGCCATGGTTGATGTTACTATGGTTTTGACAATAGGTGGAAGGCTTTTTGCTTTGGGAATTTTGTATATGTTTGACAGTTTTGGTTTTTTAGGTTTTTTGGCTTGATGAACAGGTTGTGTCCTTCTCTCTTTTTTGAAGGGGTTTGGTAGGTTATATCAATTTGTCTTTCTTGAGGCTTATGGTATCAGGTTTGAATATTTAATATATTTTCTTGGTACTTCTGCACCCTTACTGCTCCATATGGTTTGTCTCTATTCCTATTTCATGTTTTCCTTTTCTCTTATTGTATGTTGCTGTTCTGTTTGCATTCTATTTCCTGCCTAAGCCAAAACCTGCAAAACCATTTTTCTTTCTCTCTTCTCTCTCTTAAGTACCAACTGATGCATTAAGATGATGTGCACTGTACTTGTTCTGAAATTGCAACAGTGCTGGAATATGATGAAAATGGAATATATTACTTGCTTGCAAAAATTGTTTTGAACTGCACATTACTCTTTATCTTGCAATGACACAAAGGGAGCCTATTTGTTTTGGCTTCTTCTATGTGCATGGCATGTAGGTTTACGTTGGAATTTTGTTTGTCTTGCATATGCTGTTTTGAAATTATGCATGGACTTTGAAAAATGCAATTAATTTTAAATATGCAGTTTTGAAACCAAAGATGAATTTGTGCATGTTTTAAATTGTGCATTCATTTATGAAAATAAAAATTCCTCCCTTTTTTGTGAACCGGGAGAAATCCCGTGATTTGCAAAAAAGGGTAAACTGATTCCAGCCGTTGCTTTTAATGATGAACATTAAATAATTTTTTTGCTTTTAATTATTTGTTCAATTCTAATTTTCTTTTAATCGTTTTGCAGGTAAAATCAAATGAGCAGACAAAAAGGCATTGGATAGAAGATTTAGAATTAGAAAACATTAGATTAGTTTTCATTTCATTTTAACTTTGTAAAATTATTATTGTAAATTCGTTGTAAATAAATACAGTATTTACACAATAATTGTACAATTAGAAGAAAATGAATAAAATTCTAATATTTGCCAATTAATTTCTTCCTTCTCTCTAATTATTTACTTTATCGTTTATAATTCTTTAAATTGTATAATAATTGAAAATAAATTTCAATTACTTAAATTCAGAATAATAAACAAATAAATAAAATATCATTGATCAATTAATAGTTCCAATTATTTAATTCATTATTCATAATTTTCTAAATTGTAATAATTAAAAATAGAATTTCAATTATTTAACTTAGAATGATAAATAATTAAATAACCATTATTGACCAATTAATGAACCTTTTCAAATATTTATTATATTATTCATAAATCTTTAAATTATGTAATAACTGAAAATAAATTCCAATTATTTAAATTTAAGATAGTGAATAATAAATAAACACTGTCTGAATGATTAATATGCCTCTTTTCTAATATTTATTTTATTATCTATAAATCTTTAAATTATATAACAATTGAAAACAAATTCCAATTATTTAAATTTAAGATAATAAATAATTAATAAACATTGTTTTAGCATGAATCAGTTAAATAATTTAGTGTTCAAAATAAATAGCTCTCGGCCTGAAAAAAGTTATGAATTTTTAAAATCAATAGATCAAAACACTTGTAATGTAATGATGCAGATGGGAGATGGTATCTTAGGTCAAAATTTGGGGTACAACAAGTATGACGAACATTCGTGTCGGATCTTACAACCACCTCAACGCCACACATATTCATAATCCGGCTATCTGATACTTTCACCGCATCCTCTGCAACACCATCTTCGCCCGTGACAGCAACCACAAGCTCAACTCTAAGGAGCTCTTGTTCATGCATTGCGCATTCACCGGCCAGAAGATCAACGCCGCCCCATTTTTATTGGCCCATATTCACTCTATTTGTGCTAGAGGCAGAAAACCCTTCTATTTCGGAGGGATTGTCACTTCTCTTTCCATAGACCTGAATTATGGTGCCGCTCTCACAAATATGCCTTCTATGGCACCGGCTTTGCTGACTCTGGACCACTGCAAGGCCGCACACCTCATCTATGAGCGGGAGGATGGCAGATTCCATCCTGTGATCAAAAACATTGTTTATCATAACATTACTTTGCCTCGCAGGGACCGAATCGATCCATAAAACAAAGCTAACTGGTTATTCGATCCCGCAGCTCCCGAGGGGTGTGTTCCTACTCATGCAGACCAGCCTAATGCCCTCGCAGACGAAATGCAAGAAGAGATAGACAATGCTACCCCCGTCCACGAAACTTCAGGACCTTCATCCGCACCACCTCCTTTTACTCTTGAAGACGTTCTCCGCGCCATCCATCAGCAAAATCAAATAAGTGCCGCACTTGAAAGAAGACAACAGGAATAATATGAATATTTATGCGCACAAAACACTCAGATTCTGACTGGCTAGCGGAGCATGAACGAGAGGTTGGACGAGGCCCTATCTGAACTTAACGCCTTAAGGTTGGACATCAGCACCCTTGGCTACCAGGACACTGACACCGAAGCCACTCCTACCAGGCGATCACACACCAGGAGTAGAGGACGTGGCCATCAGTAGTTTTCTTTATTTTCTAAGTAGTTTACTTTTTCTGTTTCATTTCCTTTCTGTTTGTTTTTGTATTTGTATTTCCCCGCATATATACTGCAACATTGAGGACAATGTCGGATTTAGTGTGGGAGAGGTACCTTTCCATCTTCCATAAACAAGTAATTTTTTACGATATCTCTCAATTTAAATTCTTCGCTTTATTCAGCCATACCGAAAATTTTTACTTTATCTTCGCATTAGCCCGACATACCTATCTTAACGAAATCCCAGTTGAGGAAGCCGAGAATAATTCAACAAGATCGATACGGTTATGAAACCTTAGACTTCTTACTTACGCGATCCATTTCAATAACCATTATACCTATATCTTGAGTTTTAGTTCTAAAGTAACCCCTAGTAGTTTATACTAGCAGTCAACACCTTCTTGACACAAACCACGTGGGGAATCG
Organism: Vicia faba; assembly: GCA_948472305.1. Classification (NCBI taxonomy): domain Eukaryota; kingdom Viridiplantae; phylum Streptophyta; class Magnoliopsida; order Fabales; family Fabaceae; genus Vicia; species Vicia faba. Next base: position 1,236,125,013 of record OX451735.1, read on the forward strand.
ATGAATATAAGTGTTTGATGTCTGATCAATGAAATATCCTTCTTATCTCGCTGCTAAAAGGAAAGAAAATTTTGTGCACCAAAATACAAGGTCGCATATAAGAGATGAGAAAATAATGAAGGAGTCCACTGTTGGTTGGTTCAAAGGTATCTGGTTCTGAACTTGGTAGGGTGTGCTACGGCTCGATCCCCCACAACCTCCAATTTGGATGACATATGTAGGGTTTCCACATTCGTGTACCAGACCCCATGCTAAAAGGATCAAAGTCACTAACCGGTTACTCCACTATGTGCGTGCTAAGACAAAGGGCTTAATGTTATTGCGCTAGAACAAAACCGGGTGAAATAGATATGAGAAACTCTGTTCAGAATTATAATGGAACTATTGGACAGGTTGTTTGAAATGGAAGCCCACGACTAAGCTTATTGCTTGTGTCATTAGCGTATCGTTAGTGGTTCACTTAAGTATCGGTCGAACTGACAAGGATTTCCCGTAATTGCTTTAAAAATCAAAGGTATGTCATGCATATGCGCTTGATAAAACTTGTCTGATCTTTCTAAATGATTATTTGCTTGAGGACAAGCAAAGGTTTAAGTATGGGGGAATTTGATAACGAGAAATTGTATCATATAATTACTACATTTTTTATCGATTTTCATAATACATTAACTTGTTTAACTCCCGATTGTTCCGAGTTTTTATGTCTTTTCGCAGGTACAACATATTTCAAATCAAATAAGTAAAAAAGGATCACATGAAGAAAGCTAACCAAGAATCAGAAGAAAAAGAACTAAATCTGCAAAATCTGCAGATTTTGTTGTTATGACGGCCGTCACACCCCCATGACGAGCGTAACGCGCTCACAACTTGAAGGACGCTCGTCACACATCATTGACGAACGTAACGCGCTATTTAAGCGCATTACGACCGTCACCTCCTCATGACGACCGTCACACGCTTAATTCAACGTTATGCATAACAGGAGACGTGGGCAATGTAATGGATGGTTTTCTTCTCCTACAATTCCTCAACCTTCAGCAACGAACAGTCTGAGTCTTCCTCCACTCAAGCAGTTCCTAAATTCTCTTAACTTCAAAAATCCTCTTCTATAAATAGGAGGCATTTTAATGGAACAGGGTCGGAGATTTTTCTACAGAGCCAAACTTTTGCCTTTCTGCATTATTTTATTTTTATTTTCTTTTGAACCAATATACCTAATGTACCGTTCAGTTCTAGAATTAGTTTCCAAAAGTGTTAATTCTTCATCTAAGAATTAACACGGTCATATATTTCAATTAATTGCAAGGATATTGTACGCACTCAAGATTACCACAGCAACATATTTACAGGTTTTTATGCAATTGGTTTTTATTATTCTTATGATATGTTAGTTATTTTTATGAATTGTATTTTACCTTGCATGGTTACTAAATATATTATGTCTGGCTAGTTTCGTTTGTACCGGTATGTGACTCCTAAGCACCAAAGGAATTCGGTGATAACTTGGCTAAAAACTTTTGTAAATAATTTCTGGTTTCCAATTTCCATATTTAATTTAACTACCCTTGTCACGAGAGTGAAAGGATATTTAACATGGTTTTTCCACGAGAGTGGGAAATTAATTAAGGCAAGAACCTGCATGCGAGAGCTGAGGTTCGACCCAGATAGTGGTAACGAAACATTAATTTTTAAATACACGAGAGTGTTTTAACAAATTAATTAAACTCAAGTTGTTTTCAAAAAGTGTTATTAAATTTAAAGTGAATCCACTAGGTTTAGTAGCATAACTTATTTCATGAACACGAGAGTGTATGCCTCAGGTTTTTAAACAATTTGTTTTTACCGAAATACTTTATATGCCAAGCGATTCACCGAATTCCCGAAGTCCGACTATCACATACCGGTATAGCTATTACTATTGTTTTTAATTAAACTCTTTTTCCCCCAAAACCAAATATTCACCGCTTAGTTAAACAATTGTAACAGTAGATCGTATGCGATTGATCCTTAGTCTCTGTGGGTTCGATAATCATTTAATACTAGAACGACTAAACTGTATACTTGCAGTTAGTATCCCAATAGACTCATAAAGTCCCGATCAATCAACAATCACATTTGGATGGAATCTATAAGCCCATCTCCGACAAACTCTTTATCACTTATCCAAATGCCATCTTTAAGCCCATTCCCGATAGAATCAACTAACGCATAGTCGAGTGCAAATTTCTAGGCACTCTAGTGTTCAATCATCTTCCACCTCTAAATCACGAATGGCGGACCCGCCAATCTAACTCTTTAGGTTTAAGAAGATTGAACAGGGGCAAATGTTGTATCCCAAAATTTTCCCTCTCTTTCTCAAGACATTCCTCAAAAAGGATCTCCAATTCTCAAGGATTCTCAAGAATTGATCAGACAAAATCACCTCCGAAACACCGAGACCACAAATTAGGGTTTTGACTATGAACAACTGATCATTGACTTTTTGACCTAATACATGATCTAATAGCTTAAAGTAAAATCTCAAGGATTCAAATACAACATGTTGACCTAATTTCATGGCTCAAAACATTTATCAAGATCAGTGGATTGATAGATAAAATTTGGTCAATTGATGAAAAAGCCAATTGTAGACTGAAAAGTAAAACTTTGACTTTTTGGTCAACATTAAGTTTCAAAGATAAAAAATCATCAAGACATTCAAGAATATCAAGCTTGATCATCAATAAGTCAAGAAAGTCAAGAGTCAATTTGAAAAGTCAAAACTTTTCAAGACTTAGAAATTTCTCTAAGTGTTTTATACATGTTTATTTCATAACTTCATACCAATTTTTCACTATGATGCAAAATGATTCAAAGGAAACTTTCAACATGAAAGTTCTAGATCTTGATGAATTATAAAACTTTGTATTAGAGGGTTGATGTCCAAAAAATGCTTATATTTGAAGCTATAAACCCATGAAGTCATGACATTTTCATCTAACCCTTAGAGAAAATTTTAACAGATTTTGGTCAGGATTTTATCCCAATATCTTGGCATTTTTTCACATAGTTCCAAGATGATTTTGTCAAAATGGCCAACATGAAAGTTATAGAGGATGTTTCAAGCTTTCCAAAACATCCAAGGGCATGAATTTAACATAGTTGAGCTAGGATATTCAAGGGCCCGAAGTTGGGCATCCATTCTTGAATTGCAAGTCATTTTGTTGAAAGAACACATAATCCAATTTGCATGATGTGCTGCATAATCTTACTTTGCAGGCCTTTTGACTTGTAAATATATCCTAAATCATATGTTGCACAATTGATTGTACCATTATCCAAGTGATTCAAGTATTGTCCATTGCATCATTCCATTTATGGCACAAAGGCACCATTTCCATTCACATAAAGTATGCTTGATACAAAGTCAGCTCTCCTTGAGCCTCTCAACTTTTTTTTCTGCACACACATTGTCAAAGCAAGAAGCAACATGCCTAAAAACTCATATCCACTCCAGATCGCTTTTGTACCATGCATTTGAAGTGATTCTGTTTCTAACCAAAAAAATTTTCGATATTTTATCAAGTGTTTTTACTTGTCATATCCTCGAAATGATTTCAACATGATATTCAAAAGAAATAATCGTAGTATTTTGCAAACAAGTATGAAAAAGAAAAATTCAGCTCACAGGACATGAAGAGAAATACAAGTTTTATTGATATGCCTTTGAGTAGGCGTGGGTACAAGATGCAATTCCTGAAAGGAGGTAATTACAGAAAATTTAAAATTGTAAATGGAAATGAAAATGATAATTGTTACTGCTATTTTCCCAATATCTTTTGATAACTTCCAGTCTTCTTTGCTTTCGAGTTGGATAATTTGGATCTAACTCTTTCTTTGTGGTTCGTGGTCGCAGTTCCTAGATCGTAGTATTTTTTGTTCTTTATTTACTTTGGATAAGATCCCTAATTTTTGCCTGGATCTCCCTTTCGGTTTTTCAATCCACCGGGATAAATTTTTTTGTATATGTCCCTAATTTTTTCCTGGATCGCCCTTTCGGGTTTTTAATCTATCGGGACGCTCCTTTTTTCCTAAGTCGCTTGTTTAAGGTTTGATCTTAGCAAGCTTTCTTATACATAGTATTTTTGTCTGCGTATGTATTTGCTGGATGCGGTAGTTCTTCCTCATCCATTGTTGTGAGGATAAGACCACCACCGGAGAATGTTGTTTTCACCACAAATGGACCTTTGTAGTTGGGTGTCCATTTACCACGTGAGTCGAGGCGAAGTAGCAGGATCTTTTTAAGCACTAGATCTCCTTATTTGAATATGCGAGGACATACTTTTTTGTCGAAAGATTTCTTCATTCGTTTTTGATATAATTGATAATGGCAACAACTGTCAAACGTTTTTCTTCAATGAGGTTGAGTTGATCAAGTCGTGTTTAAATCTACTCGGCTTCTTCGAGCTTTGTTTCTATTAGCAGCCGGAGTGATGGAGTTTCTATCTCAACTGGGAGTACTGCCTCCATGTCGTATACCAGAGAAAAAGGAGTTGCATCTGTTGATGTGTGTATAGAGGTACGATAACCATGCAAAGCAAAGGGAAGCATTCCATGCTAATCTTTATATGTCTTCACCATTTTCTGAATAATTTTCTTGAGATTTTTGTTTGCATCTTCGACAACCCCGTTCATCTTGGGTCGATATGGTGAAGAATTATGATGCTCGATCTTGAAATCATCGCATAATTCTTTCATCATTTTGTTGTTCAGATTAGACCCGTTATTCGTTATGATCCTGTTTGGAACCCCATATCTGCATATGAGATTTTTCTTGATGAATCGAGTGACTACCTGACTTATGACATTTCCATATGATGTTGCTTCTACCCACTTGGTGAAGTAATCAATGGCGACTAGTATAAATCGGTGTCTGTTAGATGCTTTCGCTTTGATCATACCTATCGTGTCAATTCCCCACATCGATAACGGCCAAGGAGAGCTCATTACATTTAGAGGAGTAGGCGGCATATTTATTTTATTGGTGTAGATTTGGAATTTGTGACAGGTTTTTGTGTAATGATAGCAATTTTATTCCATTGTTAACCAATAATACCCTGCCCATAGAATTTTTCTTGCCATAGCATGCCCATTTGTATGGGTTTCAAAAGTGTCCTCGTGGATTTCCCTCATAGGCGTATCTGCTTCTTGTTTCTCCACACACTTGGGTAGCACCATATTGTAATTTCTTTTGTATAATACACTACCACTCAGAAATAATTTTGATGCTAGCCTTCATAGAGTTTGTTTGTCGATCATAGAGGCATTTTCAGGATATTCTTGCTTTTGAAGATAACTCTTGATATCATAGAACTAGGGCTTGTCATCCGGTCCTTCTTCAATAGCGAGGCAATGTGTAGGCTCTTCGAAATGTCAGATAGTAATGCCTGGCTCATGATTAGGCCAGGTTGGGTTAAACATGGCTGATAAGGTCACTAGAGTGTCTTCCATTTGATTTTCTTCTTGTGGGATGTGATTGAAGGTAATCTCAGTGAATTCTGCAGCTAGTTTCAAGACATGATCTCGATATGGAGTTAAGTTGGGGTGTTTAGTATCCCATTTGTAACACCCTATTTATATCTGGTAAATAATATTAAAACCAGAGTTATAAAATTTCGACATATAAATAGGATGCTACACTTACTACTTAAAAAAATGTATTTAATCGCATGTAAAACAGATACATAGCACTTAAACTCAGATGAACCTTTAACCACATAATTTAGTTTTAAAAATAAAATGACTTTTATAATTAAGCAGTGGATTCACAATTTTAACTCAATGTCATTACAGCTTTGTTCGACCGAAACAAATTTAGAAACAACAAAGTACTTAGTAAATCAAATTAAAATTCAGCAACAGAAGTAAAATCAATAATAAAGCAACTAGAATTCATCCCCGCGAGTGTTACGTATCAGAGCAACGACACTGACTCGAACTAATGAAGGTAAACAACTTTCACACTAGATTACCTACACGTTACCAATATAGGGGTAACATTCAAATAGAAGGGGTGAGATATCAAAAAATATAATAGAATGCGTGATAAATAATATATTAGAATTAGTTCATACAAAATCACCACTTAGTAGCCCTTTAACAACATTTAACATAATCGATTCATCCACACAACAACTCAGGATGCAACTTGTTTTTATACACATGCATGTGGTACCAACGGAGAAAAACTCCCAACTTAATAATCTGCCAATTAATAGAGGCATCAACAAGATATGAGCCTTCAAATTTATATCTGAAATCCAGTCCAACTTACCGAGAATGAGCTCCCAACTTGATATGCTATGTATGCGACAACATGATTAAAAGCAACAATAACAACAACAACAATGATGACTACACAATGACAATAACCATTCAACAGCAACTCAACAACAATATCAACATTGGAAATAAGCCTACCACTTAATATTTTCCAATAATTATAGGCATCTCAACAAAATTCATCATCGCCTATCAATTCTCAAATTATAACAAAGTATGCAATACATCGTATTAACCAAAATATGTTACGACATCCCACGTAATTATTCGGGCAATTCGACTATATCTGGCTAAATAGTTTTTTTTTGCTAAAATACTAATGTTTTCGGTTCTTCACTACTATTTCAATTCCATATGGTTTACTGCTAGTCACTTATTAATTATTTCATCTTTGTTACTAGCTACTAATTTGTTCTCCTATTAATACCGCTAATGAAAACTCTACTAAATTACTTTTATTGATAATCTTATTATTAGTTCTCTGCTAATTATTAATTCTACTATCTCTCATGCTACTAACTTATATCTACTAGTAAACCATTAATCATTCATGGGGTAAATTACCTTAAGAACTCTAATTATTATGCCAAGACTGTTAAACAAATAATTCACCAATTAGGATGCACATGAGCAAAGAGAAAAAGAATAAGAAATACATGTGCCCCTCGGTACAAGAACCCTACCGCTCGGCACTCCCCCTTTTTTACTTTGTGCCAGTCAGCATACACCATTCCCCTCGGCACACCTTGCAACCTTGTGCCGCTCGGCGCAAGCACCTGTGCCCCTCGGCACAACGTGTCTTCAACACTTTTGCATAGACTTCATCCAGTCTGTGACGAACGTTAACCCATCCTTTCAGTATTCAACTCGATCACTAATTTCATACCAACAACATGGAATAACATAGCAACATGACAACTATATCAACATGTGATAATCACTACTAATAGATTCATCAATTTGTACATGACAGTTATGCCGAAAATTCATAAACGACCATAATATGAAAACAGGCAATTTCAGAAACAGATCCAGAAAAAAACCATACGCAAAACAATTATATACGCAACCAATCCCTACATAATATTCATCATAACCCCATTATAGAGTCAGAACCTCACCCTTACCTTGGATTGAAGGTCGCTCTATAACTCTCTGATTGAAAACCTAGCTTTGCCTATTTTCCCTCTTCTCTGCAACTTCTACGATCAGCACACTAATACTTCCTTATTTTTCTAATTAACCTAATTCTTATATCAAATTAACCTTATTTCATTAATCATATTGGGCCTAGGGTTGTGCATGGTAACCAACCCGCGGAAACCAAACCATTTTTTTGGTTATGGTTTTAAAACCAAATCATTATCATGAAAAAACGATTCATGTTTATGAAATTGGTTCGAATTAGTTTGGATTCAGTTTAAAAATGGTTTTGATTAAAACACAAATTTCAATTGAAGATCTTAAGTGATAATGGAAACTGTGATAGAAAATTAAACGATGTTGAAACCATCATTTATGTGAATGTTGTTAGTTCCACAAACGCCACATGCCATCGTTTCTATAAATAACATTGGTTACATCGTTCCGCAAACACCACATGCCATGTTTTTGTGAAGATAGATGGTTCTACAAACACCACAAATCATCTTTTCTATGAAAGTCTTCAATTCTGCTAATTCCGCCTCTGAGTGTTGCTGGTTCCATGACATTAATGATGAAAGAAAAAAACATTTATCGGTTCCGCTAACGCCGCCTCTGAGTGTTTCCGGTTCCGTCAACGATAAAAGCAAAAAAATTATCAAAAACATTCACAGATAGGATTGAGAAATACATGTAATCTGATCGACATAAAAAGAATTGAAAAATTAAAATAATGAATAGTTACAAAGATTGGAAGTGAGAGACATGTGTACCTTTGCTTTAATGAAAGAGAAGATAAACATAAACTTGCCACTACACTAAGATAAATTGGTTTATAAACCAATGCACAAAACGATATCTAGTTTATTGGTCTTTGGTTTCATTGAATCCAAATTTACTATTTTACAAATGGATTGGGATTTTTAAAAATGGAACATTTTGGGTATGGATCAGTTATGGAAAACTAGTTTTTTTGAACACCCCTAATTGGGCCTAACTTACACACCCCCACCTTACTACGTACCATCATATAACTAAGTCCAACAACTTAATCTTATATTATTATAATATTATTGCTAATATTATCAACTAAAATAATCAACCAAATAACAACTTAGCAATATATATAAACATCTCACACATTTCAACAAATAATTTAAAAATAATTTAATTAAATAATTAATTAAATTATCAGGCGTTATAACTTTTCTCCCCACTTAAAATATTTTCGTCCTCGAAAATCTACTCGATACTACCACTCTTACGCGAATTTTGCATCTCACTCTCTGATCCCCAACTCGCGTTTGCCAACACTTTGACCACTACTTTCTCGACAAAACAATAACTCAACACGATTTAAATTAAATGCACACATGTTAATCATTCAACACCTTCGCGACATAATCGTTAATAACTTATCAATCACTTCAATAATATTTTGACATATCAACATTTAAAGTAGTAACAACCATAACACACTTATACTTGGATATATAACATCACATTATCATCTTAACAATATTTTCAACACCAAAACACATTCACAATTTCAATCCCATATATATATATATATATATATATATATATATATATATATATATATATATATATATATATATATATATATATATATATATATATATATATATATATATATATATATATATATATATATATATATATATATATATATATTTGTGTGTGTGTGTGTGTGTGTGTGTGTGTGTGTGTGTGTCAATTATCAACAAAATATCAACAACTCTATTCATATTATCGTATCACCCTTATAGTGATATCAACATAGACAACATAATCATCTTCGTCATATTATGGAGTATTATTCATCATTTACGGTAACCAACAACAACATCACGACAACGGGAACAAAATCATTGTAACTTCAACTTAACAGTATAACTCAACAAATATACACACAACTCACTATCAACCAACAACCATATTAATATCCTTATAAAATCTGCAAATATTTACGAGAAAACACAATACCCTAGCACATCATCCCTATATCAATAATCCACCAAATCAAACATGTAGATCAAGACATATCACTCTCATAGGCTTCTTGTAACGTCCCGTTTTATTTAATATTATATTATATTAATATTTTCGAGTTATCGTTTGACGTTTATTTTTGTGACGAGAATATTTAAATTAACTGATATATCTGTTAATATATTTGGCGGTGTTTTATTCGGTCCGGTATTTGTTTTGAGGTACCGGTAATTATTTTATTCGGTCTGATATTTGTTTTGAGGGACCGTTAATTATTTTATTCGGTCCGGTATTTGTTTTGAGGGACCGGTAATTATTTTGTTCGTTCCGGCTTTTATTCCGTTCGGTTCAGTAAAATATTATTCGGACCGATATTTAATTATTTAGAGTTATTTTAATTATTTGGGTTAATAATATTATTTGATATTATTTAGTGTTAATTAGTAGTATATTTTAAGAAGGGCTTTCTGGTATTTTGTCTATCTTTTGTCTTGCATCAAAACAAATCAAACACACTTGTTTTATGACATAACATACAAAACACACTTTATGAGAGTTAGAGAGAACAATAAGGTCTTGAAGAGAAGAGCAAGAAGAACACCATAGCTTGGGTTTTGGGTTGGTTGAAATCATCAAGAATCATTTCAAGTATCTAAGGTAAGGGGTTTGATTTTCCAATGCTCATAATTAGGGTTTGATTTGGTATATTTTGATTTGGGATAAAATTGATGTTAGGGTTCTTGAGATTTGTTGAGATAATTTAGGAGAGTTAATTTAGGTGTTAGTGTTGTGAGATTATTGTTATGTTAATAGAAATTAAATTAGAAAAACTAAATTATATTAATTAAGTTTAGTTTATAAACTAAAGTATGCGTAGAAGTTAAGTTTATAAACTAAAATATGCAGTATAGCGGTACTTATAAACTAAAGTATGCATAGCAATTAAGTTTATAAACTAAAAATGCAGTATAGCAATTAACTTATAAAAACTGAAGCGTGCATAATTGAAATGTAGTTTAGAAACTAAAGTATTAGCAGCATGCATAATTGAAATGAAGTTTAGAAACTAAAGTATTAGCAGCATGCATAATTGAAATGAAGTTTAGAAACTAAAGGATGCAGTATAGCAATTAAATTATAAGAACTAGCAGTATATTAAGAAAAACTAAAGAACTTACAGTATGGAATTGAAATTAAGTTTAGAAAATTAATTTATTTATGTTTTGTTTTTCTTTTCTTAATTTAATATATTAAATATTTATATTAATTAAATAAAAATATGACATAAGTTAGCTGATTTAATTTGGAACCCGATTATGTCCGATTTCATCAATTTCGGCGACGGAGCTAATTACTCCGAATTGAACGAAAATTGACGTGCTAGCTAATTTCGGCGTGTAGAACGTCATGGTGAAGTTAGTTTTTCGAGATTTTGATTTTTTATGATGCGACCCGAAATAGGCCAATTTATGGTTAATTTGAAATGAGTTGCATTTTAGTCGGTTTAAGTCGCGTATGGACAATCTGATTGCGACGTTAATGATTATGATTGGTGCCGATTATTATGAATCACTTTCGCGACGATTATTGATGTTTGACTATTTTTCCGTGTTGAATTTTAGTGAATTACTTGATAATAATATGGTGTAATTAAATATGATATTTGCGACGGTTTATTTATAATGAATACTTGATGATATGCGATGCGATGATATGTTTATCATGATGTGGATAAATATGGCAACGTGGGTTTTATACCAATTTTGATGTGCGATGATGATGTTTTGTTGTGTCGTGTTTGTGATGTCGTGTTGTTGAGTCACATACATTGCATTGGCGACGAGGGCTTTTATGCCAAGCGACGAGGGCTTTTATGCCAAGTGACGAGGGCTTTTATGCCAAAGCGACGATGGGCTTTTATGCCGAATGTCCCTAATTATGGACAAAGCAACGAGTACCACATGCATAACATAGTCGTGTCTCATGGAGTCGGTTATGTTTATTTTTGAGTCTTTTGGCGTTGAGTTTTATTTCATGGCTTATGATGAATTGCGATGATATATGATACTTTGTTTTGTGATGATTTTTGTGTTGAACATAAAGTGAATATGAAGCGATAATTTCATGATAAGTAAGCGATGAATATAACATGACGGTAAAGCGACGATATGAGTTTATGGCGATGAAGTTTATGTCTTGTTTTGGTATGATTATGACGATTACGTGACGAAATTAAAGTGTTAATTTTGTACACTAAATGATGATTTAAAGTGTGTGAGATTTAGATATGTGCTGACATACCCTTATTAGTCCTATATCATTTATGATTCCAAAACTATTTATATATTTTATCATGCCTTTAATTATATGTTTTGGAGTATCTCACCCTTTACTTGTTTCGCCGTTGCCTTTATATTGGTAACGTGCAGGTGATCCGCGAGGATGATGAGGATTAGCTCGAGTCTCTTTATTTTGAGTCGCTCTGCTCTGAAAGTAGTAACACTCAGGATTTGGGCGACGTTATTATTTTGATAGGATAGTTTATGTATACTATCTTATGACTTTATGTATTGATGATAACATGATGATACGTACATTTTGTGAACACATCCGCTGTGCTGTGATTAGTCATATGTTTATATGATGATTTATTTTATGAATCGGTATATCCGACTTTTGATTTTGTGATGTGCACTATAATGCAAAGTGATGAAAAACACGAATATGTGATACCTCAATTTATGTTTGGATGAAATTTTGAAACTCTGATTTTATTATTAATTACGAGGGGTAGAATTGGGGTGTTACATTAGTGGTATCAGAGCAGGTCGGTTTGTCCGGCCAAGTTGTTGAGTTTGTTGTCGTCTATCAATCAAGTATTGTTATTTGTTGATTCTAATCCTTGTTTTGTTTTGAGCAGAAGTTGTTATGGCTGGAAGGAACACTGGTAGGAATGATGAGGCTCTTGCTGCTGCTATGCAGGCAATGGCTCAGGCTTTCCAAAACCCGCCGAATACTGACGAGAATGCTGGGTCTCGTAGTTTGGAATCCTTCCAAAGAGTGAATCCTCCTACTTTCCAAGGAAATTATGATCCTGAAGGTGCTTTGGCATGGCTGAAGGAGATTGAAAGAATCTTCCGTGTGATGGATTGCACTCTCGTGCAAAGGATCCGTTATGGTACTCATAAACTAAGTGCTGAAGCGGATGGCTGGCGGGTTGAAACTCGTCAGAGGATTGAGATTGCTGGTGAGGAAGTGACATGGGAAGTTTTCCAAAGGGAATTCATGAGAAAGTATTACCCGGAAGATGTTCGGGGAAAGAAGGAGATAAAGTTCCTTGAATTAAAGCAAGGAAGCATGTCTATCACTGATTATGCTGCAAGGTTCACTATGTTGGCCAAGTTCTATCCGCATTATGATGGGCCAAATGGCGAGTTCTCTAAATGCATCAAGTTTGAAAATGGTTTGCATCCTGAGATTAAGAAAGCTGTTGGTTATCAGAAAATCCGTGTCTTTTCGGATTTGATTGATAGTTGTAGGATCTTTGAGGAGGACAGTAATGCTCATTATAAGATTATGTCTGATAAGAGAAACAAAGGTCAGCAAAGCCGTGGAAAACCGTATGATGCTCCAGCTGGTAAAGGGAAACAAAAAGCATTTAAAGGGCGAAGAACTAGTGGGGGAGATGCTCCTGCTAGTATTGTTTGTTACAAGTGTGGGAAACCTGGCCACAAGAGTAATGTTTGTCGAAGCGATGTTAGAGCTAAGGAGAATGAGGTGGATGTTTCCGATATGGAGAAGTGGGCCATATGACTCGCGATTGTAGACATAAGGATGTGGTCTGTTTTAATTGTGGCGAGGGAGGTCACATTAGTGCTCAATGTAAGAAGCCTAAGAGGACTCAAGGAGCAGGAAAGGTGTTTGCTTTGTCGGGTGCTCCGACAGAAAACGAGGATGCTCTTGTTCGAGGTACTAGTTTCATTAATAGCTTTCCTCTTATTACTATTATTGATACTGGTGCTACTCACTGTTTTATTGTTGTTAATTATGTAAAAAGATTGGGTCTCACTTTGTCGTCTCTGGATAGAGATATGGTGGTAGAAGTTCCGGCTAAGGGAACGGTTACTACTTATTTTGTGTGTGCAAGTTGCCCTTTATCAATCTTTGATAGAGACTTTATGGTGGATCTTGTTTGTTTACCGCTTGTCGGGTTGGACATGGTTTTAGGTATGGACTGGTTAAAAGCTAATTATGTCCATATCAATTGCTATGACAACACTGTGAGGTTTTCTTCCTTAGTAGAAGAAGAACAATCTATATTGGTGTCGACGAAGCAGTTGAATGAGTTCATGAAGGATGAGGCGTTGGTTTTCTTGTTGATGGCGACTCTTTCTGTGGAGAGTCAAGCTGTGATAGCAAACTTTCCGGTGGTGTGCGATTTTCCCGAAGTATTCCCTGATGAGATTCCTAGTGCACCTCCAAAAAGAGAAGTTGAATTTTCTGTGGATCTTGTCCCTGGTACCAGACCTATCTCTATGGAACCATACAGGATGTCCGCATCTGAGTTAGCAGAATTGAAGAGCCAATTAGAATATTTGCTCGAGAAGAAGTTTGTTAGACCTAGTGTGTCGCCGCAGGGAGCTCCTGTGTTATTGGTGAAGAAGAAAGACGGTAGCATGAGACTTTGTATTTATTATCGTCAGTTGAATAAAGTGACTATCAAGAATAAGTATCCACTTCCTAGAATTGATGATTTGATGGACCGATTGGTTGGCGCTCACATGTTTAGTAAAATTGATTTGACATCGGGTTACCATCAAATAAGGGTGAAAGAAGAAGATGTTCAGAAAACTGCTTTCAGGACGAGGTATGGACATTACAAATATTCGGTGATGCCTTTCGGTGTCACTAATGCACCGGGAGTATTCATGGAGTACATGAATCGTATTTTCCATCCTTACTTGGATCATTTCGTGGTTGTTTTCATTGATGATATTCTGGTTTATTCTAAATCGGAAGAAGAGCACGTAGAACATTTGCGTATCATGTTGGAAGTTCTGAAAGAGAAGAATCTTTATGCTAAGTTGTCAAAGTGTGAGTTCCGGTTAAGTGAAGTGAGCTTTTTGGGGCATGTCATTTCTGGTGATGGAATTGCAGTTGATCCTTCTAAAGTTGATGTTGTGTTGAGATTGGAAACTCCTAAGTCTGATATTAAGATTAGAAGTTTCTTAGGATTGGCTGGTTACTATAGAAGGTTCATTGAAGGTTTTTCTAAGTTGGCTCTCCCTTTGACAAGCTTGACTTGTAAAGGAGCTGCATTTATGTGGGATGTCAAGTGTAAAGAAAGTTTTGTTGAATTGAAGAAAAGGTTGACAACGGCTCCGATCTTGATTCTACCTAATCCTGAAGAACCGTTTGTTGTTTATTGTTATGCTTCTAAGATGGGTTTAGGTGGTGTACTTATGCAAAATGGAAAAGTGGTTGCTTATGCTTCTAGGCAATTGAAGATTCATGAGAAGAATTATCCTACGCACGATTTGGAGCTTGCAGCGGTTGTTTTTGTGCTTAAGATTTGGAGGCATTATCTTTATGGTTCTAGATTTGAAGTATTTAGTGACCATAAAAGTTTGAAGTACTTGTTCGATCATAAATATATTAATATGAGACAAATACGGTGGCTTGAATTACCATCCTGGTAAAGCTAATATGGTGGCCGATGCTTTAAGTCGAAAGACTTTGCATATGTCACTTTTGATGGTGAAAGAGTTGGAATTGATTGAGAAATTTAGAGATATGAGTCTTGTAGTAGAAGTGACGCCGAAGAGTGTTATCTTGGGAATGTTAAAGATCAATAATGATTTCCTTGATAGTGTTAGAGAAGCTCAGAAGCTTGATGTGAAACTTGTTGATTTGTTGGTTGGTATTGGACAAACTGAAAATGAAGATTTCAAGTTGGATGCTCAGGGTGTATTGAGGTTCCGAGATAGGATTTGTATTCCCGATGATGTGGATTTGAAGAGAATGATCTTGGAATAAAGTCATAGAAGCAATTTGAGTATTCATCCTGGAGCGACCAAAATGTATCAAGATTTAAAGAAACTATTTTGGTGGTCGGGCATGAAGAGAGAGGTGGCTCAGTTTGTTTATGCTTGTTTGACTTGTCAGAAGTCTAAAGTGCAGCATCAGAAACCTGCAGGGTTGATGCAACCGTTAGAGATTCCATAATGGAAATGGGATAGCATTTCTATGGATTTCGTAACAGGGTTACCGAATACACCAAGAGGACACGATGCAATTTTGGTGATTGTTGATAGGCTTACGAAGTCGACTCACTTTATTCGTATTAACATCACTTATCCCGTATCTAAGTTGGCGGAAATTTATACGCATGTGATTATGATATTACATGGTATTCCTTTGTGTATTGTTTCGGATAGATATCTGAGGTTTACTTCTGAATTTTGGAAGAGCTTGCAAGAGGCTTTGGGTTCAAAGTTAAGGTTGAGTTCGGCTTATCATCCTCAAACTGATGGTCAGACGGAAAGGATGATTCAATCGTTGGAAGACTTGTTACGTGCTTGTATTCTTGAACATGGTGGTTCATGGGATACATATCTTCCTTTGATTGATTTTACTTATAACAATAGTTTTCATGCTAGTATTGGAATGGCACCGTTCTAGGCTTTGTATGGTCGGAGGTGTAGAACTCCTTTGTGTTGGCATGAGTCGGGTGAAAGTGTGGTGCTTGGACCAGAATTAGTTAGAGAGACTACTGAGATGGTGAAGATGATTAGAGAATATCAGAATTTCTCAAAGTCTACAAAAGAGTTATCATGATAAAAGGAGAAAAGAC
Source organism: Vicia faba (assembly GCA_948472305.1). NCBI lineage: Eukaryota > Viridiplantae > Streptophyta > Magnoliopsida > Fabales > Fabaceae > Vicia > Vicia faba. The sequence continues at coordinate 1,236,141,343 of OX451735.1, forward strand.
TTGGAATTTCAAGATGGTGATCATGTATTTTTGCGAGTTACTCCTACAACCGACGTTGGGAGAGCATTGAAGTCGAAGAAGCTAACTCCTCGCTTTATTGGTCCTTATCAAATTACTAGTAAAGTGGGAAAAGTGGCTTATAGAGTGGTGTTACCGCCAAATCTTTCGAACTTGCATGATGTGTTCCATGTGTCGCAACTTTGGAAGTATGTTCTGGATCCTTCACATGTGATTGAGATGGATGATATTCAAGTGCAAGATAATCTTACGGTGGAAACGATGCCATTAAGGATCCAAGATTGTGAGATGAAGTCTCTTCGTGGCAAAGAGATCTCCTTGGTTAAAGTTGTTTGGATAAGAGCAGCTGGTGAAAGTGCGACGTGGGAGTTAGAAAGCAAGATGCGGGATTCCTATCCCGAGCTTTTCGAGTCAGGTAATTTCGAGGATGAAAATTTTATAAGTGGCGGAGAGTTGTAACGCCCCATTTTATTTAATATTATATTATATTAATATTTTCGAGTTACCGTTTGACGTTTATTTTTGCGACGAGAATATTTAAATTAACTGGTATATCTGTTAATATATTCGGCGACATTTTATTCGGTTCGGTATTTGTTTTGAGGGACCGGTAATTATTTTATTCGGTCCGATATTTGTTTTGAGGGACCGATAATTATTTTATTCGATCCGGTATTAGTTTTGAGGGACCGGTAATTATTTTGTTCGGTCCGGTTTTTATTCCGTTCGGTTCGGTAAAATATTATTCGGACCGATATTTAATTATTTGGAGTTATTTTAATTATTTGGGTTAATAATATTATTTTATATTATTTAGTGTTAATTAGTAGTATATTTTAAGAAGGGCTTTTTGGTATTTTCTCTAGCTTTTGTCTTGCATCAAAACAAACCAAACACACTTGTTTTATGACATAACATACAAAACACACTTTGTGAGAGTTAGAGAGAACTAGAAGGTCTTGGAGAGAAGAGCAAGAAGAACATCATAGCTTGGGTTTTGGGTTGGTTGAAATCATCAAGAATCATTTCAAGTATTTAAGGTAAGGGGTTTGATTTTCCAATGCTTATAGTTAGGGTTTGATTTGGTATATTTTGATTTGGGATAAAATTGATGTTAGGGTTCTTGAGATTTGTTGAGATAATTTAGGAGAGTTAATTTAGGTGTTAGTGTTGTGGGATTATTGTTATATTAATAGAAATTAAATTAGAAAAACTAAATTATATTAATTAATTTTAGTTTATAAACTAAAATATGCATAGAAGTTAAGTTTATAAACTAAAATATGCAATATAGCAGTACTTATAAACTAAAGTATGCATAGCAGTTAAGTTTATAAACTAAAAATGCAGTATAGCAATTAACTTATAAAAACTGAAGCGTGCATAATTGAAATAAAGTTTAGAAACTAAAGTATTAGCAGCATGCATAATTGAAATGAAGTTTAGAAACTAAAGTATTAGTAGCATGCATAATTGAAATGAAGTTTAGAAACTAAAGGATGCAGTATAGCAATTAAATTATAAGAACTAGCAGTATATTAAGAAAAACTAAAGAACTTGCAGTATGGAATTGAAATTAAGTTTAGAAAATTAATTAATTTATGTTTTGTTTTTCTTTTCTTAATTTAATATATTAAATACTTATATTAATTAAATATAAATATGGCATAAGTTAGCTGATTTAATTTGGAACCCGATTATGTCTGATTTCGGCAATTTCGGCGATGGAGCTAGTTGCTCCGAATTGAACGAAAATTGACGTGCTAGCTAATTTTGACGTGTAGAACGTCGTGGTGAGGTTAGTTTTTTGAGATTTCGAGTTTTTATGAAGTGACCCGAAATAGGTCAATTTACGGTTGATTTGAAATAGGTTGCGTTTTAGTCGGTTTAAGTCGCGTATGGATAATCCGATTGCGACGTTAATGATTATGATTGGTGCCGATTATTATGAATGACTTTCGCGACAATTATTGATGTTTGACTATTTTTTCGTGTTGAATTTTAGTGAATTATTTAATAATGATGTGGTGTGATTAAATATGATGTTTGCGACGGTTTATTTATAATGAATACTTGATGATATGCGATGCGATGATATGTTTATCACGATGTGGATAAATATGGCAACGTGGGTTTTATACCAATTTTGATGTGCGATGGTGATGTTTTTATGCCAAGTGACGAGGGCTTTTATGCCAAAGCGACGATGGGCTTTTATACCGAATGTCCCTAATTATGGACAAAGCGACGGGTACCACATGCATAACATAGTCGTGTCTCATGGAGTCTGTTATGTTTATTTTTTAGTCTTTTGGCGTTGAGTTTTATTTCATGGCTTATGATGAATTGCGATGATATATGATACTTTGTTTTTGTGATGATTTTTATGTTGAACATAAAGTGAATATGAAGCGATAATTTCATGATGAGTAAGCGATGAATATAACATGACAGTAAAGCGACGATATGAGTTTATGGCGATGAAGTTTATGTCTTGTTTTGGTATGATTATGACGATTACGTGACGAAATTAAAATGTTGATTTTATACACTAAATGATGATTTAAAATGTGAGATTTGGATATGTGCTGACATACCCTTATTAATCCTATATCATTTATGATTCCAAAACTATTTATATATTTTATCATGCCTTTAATTATATGTTTTGGAGTATCTCACCCTTTACTTGTTTCGTCGTTGCCTTTATATTGGTAACGTGCAGGTGATCCGCGAGGATGATGAGGATTAGCTCGAGTCTCTTTATTTTGAGTCGCTCTGCTCTGATAGTAGTAACACTTGGGATTTGGGCGATGTTATTATTTTGATAGGATAGTTTATGTATATTATCTTATGAATTTATGTATTGATGATAACATGATGATACGTACATTTTGTGAACACATCCATTGTGCTGTGATTAGTCATATGTTTATATGATGATTTATGTTATGAATCGGTATATCTGACTTTTGATTTTGTGATGTGCACTATAATGCAAAGTGATGAAAAACACGAATATGTGATACCTCAATTTATGTTTGGATGAAATTTTGAAACTCTGATTTTATTATTAATTACGAGGGGTAGAATTGAGGTGTTACACTTCTGATATTTAGTCCATCACTTCTAATGAGTCATACAAGCATAGCAACTGCGCCACATCACGCTTCAGCTGTACAACTCTGATCATCCATCTTACGTCATCGTCCTCATTAAAATTTCCGTCAAATATATGGTTTACAAGTTTCAACCTAGTTTCAAACTTTCTTTAACATCCACCATAAAATCGTCGTTCACTTGATATTCTCAATCTTTCACTTTGCGATGTTAGCTCGCATATAAACCTGCTACTCTGAATTATTCAATACGTCTCAACTCTTTCCTAGCCACTCCTCTATTAATTCACACAAATTGGTGAGCGACTATCCTCACGATATAACATCAATCACTTTACACACTGTTAAGATAACAAGACATGTCTATACCATCCTACACGATCTCGTCTACTATCAACAAGATATTAAGGATGATCAGTTCCTCAACTTGTCAATAGATAACCGACAACCATAATGGAGTATAAACCATCGTTACCAAACTATAATAGTGTTCCTTTAGAACTTGTAATTAAGTCACCTAAAGCACCATAATCCAATAATTTCCAATGAGGTTTACAAATACTCCCACAATTTCCCTCTCATTCAATCTTGTCGATGAGACACCAACACTCAACATATTACACGGTCCACATTACACTCAGTTAGCCTCACACGAAGGTTAAGTATTCTCCAACTCAAGAATTACTACTATTCCAGTACATTACACGTCGTCTCGTTCCAATTTAAAATCTCAACAATGTCGTTCCACACCGTTTTTGTGATAGAACCTCCCCAGTTCTTCTTTTAGACACGCCACTACCATGGCATCATAAACACGACTCTAACTCCTCTTAAAAGCATCTTCCTTTAAAAGGATATATTCATTATAATCATTGTTAATCATCATAAGTTACATCTCTATGCGCTTCTCCAATACTTTCACATCGTTTTTAATGTCGAACATCTCATTTATCAACTTATTCACCAACAACATATTACACTTGACCTCGTCTCAAACAACTGCGATAATAACCATTTATGCCGAAAGAGCGTCTAGTTTTGTAACCGACTTAAGAGTACCTCCATATAGGAATGCATCTACCATATTTGAAACCACTTTTATATGATAGAATATATTTTTATCTCCTCATAGGTTCAAACAGTACATCAATCTGATACTCAAAACACAAGATATGAATTTCCAAAGCTATCTGAAAATGCGAACACCGATGTGAGGCAGCGACATACTATTACACACCTTACAATAACATCCGAACAAAATTTCTTTGTACCAGTACCAACACTTCCCATTCTTAAAATCATACTCATCTCCTTGCATTTCCGACTCCGACTTGCGATTCAAAACATCCCAACAACTTCAACATATTTTACAATCACTTACAAGGATCCCACGACAAGGTCTACAGCAAGCTGTCACTCAATCACCGTTCAAACATCGACATCTTACATAAGGGCTACCCAAACTGACAACTTCATAATCCACCAACAGCGCTGAAGCATCGCAACTTTCTAAATTCCATCTTCTAAAATTATCCTTGTTACTTAACAATCACCTTCAGAAACATCTGGGATTTACACTCTACTCGTATATCAACAATTGTTACATTGCTCCTTATCCTTCGAGAATTAAACATCAACAATGTCTGATAATCCTCCCTCAAGACGCTCCAACTTGATTAACAAACAAAATCTTGAATCCATGTTACCTTTGGATTCGGGAAACAACAAAACTTCAACAATACTTGCACTATCGCCATCAACAACATACTGAACTAACATCTTACAACCAAAACATATCCGAGAAGAAAAGCTTCTCCCATACTTATCTTAAAACCAACTCATGCATACAATTGATTGGAAAAGAAAATAAGTACCAACAGTGTGTCGCACACATGTCACGTACTAAGAAACAACACATCGACAGTATTCAACTGTCACACTACTCTACTGACTCAACAACTTGGTCGAATGGACCGACCTGCTCTGATACCACTAATGTAACACACCATTTCTACCCGATAAATAATATTAAAATCAGAGTTATAAAATTTTGACATATAAATAGGATGCTAGACTTATTACTTAAAAACAACTTTATTTAATTGCATGTAAAATAAATACATAACACTTAAAATCGGATGAACCGTTAACATAACTTAGTCTTTAAAATAAAACAAATTTTATAATTAAGCAGCAGAATCACAATTTCAACTCAATGTCATAATCGATTTGTTCGACGGAAACAACTTTAGAAACAACAAAATGCTTAGTAAATCCAATTAAAATTCAGCAATGAAAGTAAAATAAATAATAAAGCAACAAGCGTTCATCCTCCTGAGTGTTACGTATCAGAGTGACGACATGGACTCGAAATAATGAAGGTAAATAACTTTCACATTGGATTACCTGCATGTTACCAATATAGGGGTAACATTCAAACAAAAGGGGTGAGATATCGAACAATATACTAGAATGCATGATACTGATACTGCTTGTAGAAAGCAACAACCAGGTTTTCCAAGTTACGAATATTGGTCCATTCCAGCTGGTAGAACCACTCTAGTTGAGTCCTGGATAAACTGTCTTGAAAGAAATGGACCCACAAGTCCTTGTCTGCAGTGTGAGGTTGAATCTTTCTCACATAAGATCAGAGATGTATCTTGGGACATGAGACCCCATCATATTTGGCGAACACCGGAACCTTGAAATGCTGCGGGATGACAACCCCAGAAACCAAACCCAGCTCTTCAAAATCCAGCACAGGTACCTTCTGGATTTCCATTGCATTCAGGCGATCCTCTAGCTGTTTGTATTTTTTGTCGGCTAGAGGATACTTCTCCTCATTATAGTTAGTCTCATTATCAGATTCCCTTGGAATGAGGTCTTCCTCTCTTGTTTCCCCTTCTTGATTATCTCCTTCCTTTGAAAAAGATGATAGCTCTACAACTTGCCTTAGGTCCTCTGAACCTCCTTCCCAAATTCACCACACCAGCTGGCTTCTTGAGTTTCTTGGTCTTCTCTTTAACAATCAGAGATTTCAGTTCCTCTTTCCCCTTAGCCAGAGCCATGATCATTTGTTGAAACTGAGTATTTTGAGTCTGTAGATCCTTCACTGTTTGTTCAAGAGCCATTTCTTTACTGCTGAAATAAACAACGAAGAAGATGAGAAACCTCCTATGAAACCTATTTATGCAATGATATGTATGATATGCGTATGCAATGATTTCAAGGATTTCGGGAAATTTAAATTTGTGAACCAAAATGAAACAAATATTTTATTAGTAGAACTCAAAATACAATTGCCTTTTAGGTGTTCAATTGAAAATTCTAAAAACTAAGAAATCAGGTTTCCCATGGGCGCTTCCTCTTCGTGCCGAGATAGACATTAATACCTCTTTCCTCGTGAAGTTGCTTCGTGAGCTCTAAAACTTTCCTCTCATGGGCTTAGAAATTATCTCTATAGGTATCCTGCTCTTTCTTCAGCTAAATCCAGGATCTCTGAAGTTCTTCAAGATCAGTGGGCATATCAGGATGAAGAACTGTATAAGGAACATCCCCTTCAGTAATGGGCTCCATAATCACTGGTAAGATGGCTATATATGGCATCATGAGGTTTTGAGCATGAGCTCGTACCCATTGGAGATAAGGTTCCATAGGGATGGAAGTCTTTGGCCCCAAAATCTTGGTGTCAAATCTGGTTACCATGCCCTAACTCGTATGAACCTTTAACGATACCCTTGAACATCATCCTCATAGTTAAACATAATTCCCTGGACAAGCATCTCGTGAGGACCATCCCTTAGAGCATAACCAAATTGTCGCAGAGCCAGATAAGGATTATAGGTTATGCCTCCCCTAATGCAGAGTAGTGGGACATTAGGGAACTCCCCGCAGCGGTCAATTATAGAAATATCTCCCATAGATCGGGAATACTAGAGAATATCCACGTGAGAAATTGACATTATCCTTTACGACCAACCCAAACCTTCTTCATTCTTCAGTATTGTCTTAGGGAGGTGAGTAAGAAACCACCTCGAAAGAAATGGCACAAAGCACATAAGAATCCCTCTTTTCTTCGTGGTACGAGTGTGGAAGGTATGCAAGATATCTCCAAGTAAAGTGGCACAGGGTTGCGAGAGAGGAAGACCTTGATAGCATTCACATCTATGAGTAAGTCTGGATTAGGAAACAGTACTAACCCATAAACTAGAAGGGCCAAGACCTCCTCAAAAGCCTGGAAGTCCAAATCATCCCAAAACAACTGAGCCTTCTCTATTAGGAACTTGGCTAGAAAACCCTTAAGTCCGCTTCTTATTTCCCAGTTGGATACAATGTCGGACCGTTTCAGGTGCAAAGCTGTCGCAATGATCTCTGGCTTTGGAGCTTCTTCCAAACCGGTGAAAGGCAATTGATTCAAAATAGGTATACCCAATATATGAGAGAACTCTTCCATGGTGGGTACTGTGATGCATTGGGAGAACTGACTTGAGGTTTTGCGTTTCGTCGCAAATGTCGCGGTTAGCAAGAGTCGCCACCGACTTTTCTTTTATCCAAAAGGAAAGGTAAAAAATCACAGGAAAGACCTTCGAGATGTTTTCTTGAGTTTGTGGGGTATATTATGAAAAGGGAAGGTGCTAGCACCCTTTTCATCCATGGTTTTCCATGGGCTCTTAGTTACTTTCTTAGATTACTTGCTTTGCTTGAAATTGTTTGAAATGGTGCTTAGTGTGGTTTTGAAAGTATTTTGAAAATAGGCCATTCGTTTAGGCAATCTTTGTAATGATTCTCGTTCGTAAGAATGTATACAAAGATGTTTGTCTTTTGAAAAATGTTTCAAAGTTTTGTAAGATGTTTTGTAAATGTTTTGAAATGTGTATGTGTGCTTGTTTTGAAAATAGCAAGGATTGTTTTGAAATGGAGCAAGTAACTTAGAAGCTATCTACCTACTCAAATGTATTTCTTATGCATTTTATTCCTATGACATTGTTGACTTACCATTGATTTGGTAAGCAACCCTATCTTTGGATGTAAACGGGACAGGCGTGGGTCATCGTATGACCATGATAGCAATGTTGCCAAGTATCTTAGCATTTTTTGAGGGACCAAGATCATTTTGTTTTAGGCAATCTTTGTATAGCGTCATCGAGGGACTATGATCTTATTTTTGTTTTGTTTTGCCAAGATACTTCGTGTGCGTAACATGGCCATTTTATTTTAGGCAACCAAGTGGGTGAAACCCTAAGGGTGCTTGTGTGCAATGTGTGTCATTTTTCATGCATTTGATTTGTCTTGGATTAGGTATTTTCTATTTGTTTTGTTTTTGTTCTTGTCATACAAACCCTAGTTTACTAAACATGGTATATGAAAGTAATAAATTGCGTAAATATAAACTAAGCTATTACAACAATTATTATGGGAGGGGGGATACATGTTTTGAATGGGGATATTGCACAAATATAAACCTAAATATATTATTACAACCCAATCGAATATTGTGCGCATTAAATAAATAAGACAAATATTTAAATATGCAATGCAATGTATTTATGTAAAAAAATAAATTGTATTTGTTTAATATATGAGAAAATAATTTATTTAAACCCTAGAAATAAGAGAAAAAATATTATTATTTTTGGAAAGGGGTGAAACCCTAATTTTTGATTAAAAGAAAAATAAAGCTTTCCTAATATTTTGTCAATTTTTGTGCAAGAAAATAATAGATAATATTATATGTCAATAGTAAAAATTAAGTATGTGTAAAAATAATTATGTATGATTATAAATAGTATATATAAAAAAAATATGTAGTATTTTTTATTATTTACAAGTTATTTTAAGAAAATAAAATATATTTGTCCTAATAAACTATTTTTTATGCAAAAAATAAAGAAATTATTTTTTATGATTTTTATGATTCAGAAAAATAATCAAAAGTAACAAATATGAAAATATGAAAGAAAATATAAAAAATATAAGAAAATAGTCAGGGGGTGCAAAAGTAATCCAGGGGGTGTGAAAAGTAAAAAAAAAAGGCCAAAACTGCCAAAAAGCCCAGAACACTGCTTCGTCCTTGTCTTTCAGCTTCTGCGCACGCATTTCCCTTCAAATCTGTAACTTGCTAATGCTCCTTCAGCTGGATTTAGATAGAGCAATGTAGGGACTTTGATGGAGGCCTGAGGATCGTGTGAGCTTCCTTGAACTTCCTTCAAGCTATTCCAATGCCTAGCTTGCTTTGTGCATGGCCAGAAGTCTCTGCACAAGTCAAGCTGCAAGCTCCAAGTTTGAAAATGGAAATGGATGAAACAGGGCTTACAGATGCAGGGTAAGGGCTAGGATAGCTTTGGTATGATGTGTATGAGGTGTTTCAAGTGTCAAGCCACAAAACGCACGAGCAAAAAATGAATTGGCTATGATTTTGCAGCAACTGGATGTTTGGACAGAGAAATGGAGTTTTTGAGTTTGAGTGAGTTCTGGATGTCAAGCAGTCGTGTTAAGCATTATAATGACTTGGGATATTTGTATAGAAATGACACAAAGGTCAATCCTTACTAGTTGTACAAGTTCTAGCACCTTTTGCAACTTTTCTTGTATTTTAAGTAAAGTGAAATGACAAATGCAACATGATTATATTGGCTACCTCAAGGGCTGATAAGAGTTGTTATACATTGCTTGAGACCTGTGGAAATTGTTTGCATCAAAGGGACAGGTCCAAGGCTCAAGGTTGACAAAATTGCAAAAGCTCACCTTTATGAAAATGGCATTGTAACCTTTATGCCTAAAATGGAATTATCTCTTGTACAATGTTCCACAAGCCAAGATAAAGCATTTATCTTCTGAATTTGCTATTAATTATGGAGTGTAGAATGAGTTTAGGACCTGTAAATCAAGGTACAAACAACATAGATCTGATTTGCAACTTGATCTCATGTAAAAATGACTTGAACAAAAATGATAAAATGCCAACTTCCCTTCTTCGATTCTCCCTAACCAAAATTGATCTTGGAGAGTTCTTTGACATTTTGGAAAGCTTTCAATATTATTTATAATCCATCTTTGAAATGCATTTTGAGATACCTCTTGGAACTAGGTGAAAAATGTCCATGAAGTTGGGTCCAAAACCTGCCTAAATTAGGGCAAAATTTCACTAAGTTATTTAGTTCATGGACCTATGTTCACAAATTTATAACTTGAGATCCAAGCATCTTTTGGGAAAATTTTGTGAAGAAAAGTTGTAGATTTCATGGAGGACTACAACTTTCATGTTTGAAGTTTTCTTTTAATCGAAATGCATCATGGTGAAAAAGTGATGAAAAGTTGGGAAAAAATAAGTAAATTTCCATACTTAGAAAAATTCTAAGTTATGAAAATTTTCAAATTCAAAACCCTAATTTTCAAAATTGGTTTTCTTGGTCATCAAGTTTCATATTTTGACATATCTTGATGAATTATGACCCTTGGCATTTGATTTTGACCAAAAAGTCAAAGTTTGACTTTTCAGTATACAGTTGACTTTTGATCAGTTGACTGCAAAATTCATTTGTCAATCTAATGAACTTGAGATCTTTTGAACCATGTGATTAGGTCAAGATGATGCCATTGAACCCTTGAAATCATGCTTGAACTCAATTGGTCATTGACTAGGTTAAAAATCAGAAATTGCCCTTTCTCAGTCAAAACCCTAATTTTGACCATTTTGCCCTTTTGATGATTTGATCAAATTTCTTGAGGAGTTGTGATCCAAACTTGATCAAATGATACATATGAGTCTAAAATGTTGACGTGGATCAAAAATTATGAAGTTTGACTGTAAATTGGCCATGGTTGCCTTTTTCCCCAATACAGCTGATTTTTAGGTCAATTATCCAATTGACTGATCAAAAATGTGGTTCAAGGCTTGAAACTTTTCATGAGCAATCTTATGGGTCCAAGATGATATATGAAAGTCACATGAAGCATTTATGGCCCAAAAATCCTTGTGCAAACTCAAACCCTAATTTTGGGTGATCAGTGCAAGATGAGATGTCTTGAGTTGACCAAACCCTAATCTTGTCTTGAGTCTAAGAAGTCTTGTGAGGAAAATATTGATAAATGAGAGGGCAAATTTTGGGGTACAATAGCTGCCCCTGTTCAATCTTCTTGAATCTGAAGAGTTAGATTGGCGAGTTTTGTCGTTCGTGACTCGAAGGTAAAAGATGATTGGACACCAGAGTGCCCGTATATTTGCACTCAATGAAGTGTAGTTGAGGGAATGGGCTTAAAGATGCCATTTGGAGAGGTGATAGAATATTGTTAGAGATGGGCTTATAGATTCCATCCAGGAATGTTTGTTGAATTGTAAGTTTTAATTCAAAAGAATGAGTATCAGAATGGTGTTCGTATCTGGAACGTATCTGAACTGTATCTGGAGACTGAACCTGTATGAGCAACAGAATAGCATCCGCGTCTGGAGCATATCCGAGTTGTATCTGTATTTGAACCTGAATGAGTAACAGAATGACTTTTGTGGCTGGAGTGTATTTGTACTGTATCTAGAATTTGAAATCTGAATAAGTAACAGAATGGCTTCCATGTCTGGAGCGTATCTAAATCGGAATCTGAATGAGTGACAGAATGGCATCCGTGTCTAGAGCGTATCTGATCTAGAAACTAAATGAGTAACAGAATAACTTTCGTGTCTGGAGTGTATTTGTACTGTATCTTGAAATTGAATCTGAATAAGTATTAGAATGGCATCCATATCTGGTGTATATCAGAACTAGAATCTGAATAAGTGACAGAATGACTTCCGTGTCTGGAGTGTATCTAGACTGTATCTGAAGTTGAGATCTGAATGAGTACCAGAATGGCATCCTTGTCTGTGGCGTATCTGTACTGTATCTGAAATATTTGAACATTGTTAATGATAGCTGTTAATCTTATCCTGAAAAAGGGTAAAATGTTAGCTGAAACACAAAGTTATGTTGCATGGAATGTAAAATGCAATATATGTGTTTTGTCAATGTTTATGATATATGGGTGTAATGTATGCGCATGTAAGCTGATGTGTTGTATTGCTGAGGAAAATAAATCCTTGACTGCTGCCGGGGATATAGGGATTCTTCATGTCTTGAAGTTGGAGTATTGATAAAAAAAACCCGTTGTGAGAGTAATGCCAAATACTGCTTGAGAAATCTGCTTGGGGAATCCAGAGAATTTTGATGACTTCTGCTGGAAAATAAGAATGAGAATCTTCATTCTGTTGGGGAGCAATGAAAACTCTGTGGGGAAGAAAGCTATACTGCTGGGGAGTAGGTTCAGAAGTTTGGGTTGTCTGCCATTCTACTGGGGAGTTATCAGAAGTTGTTGTCTGGTTGGTTTTCAGGCTTCAAAATAACTTGTTGGGGAATTTGGAGCAACTGAATGGTTTCTGCTGGGGATTGATAGTTGGAAATTTCAGCTCCGTTGGGGATCTGTAGTTCAAAGTTTTGGCTCCGCTGGGGATCTTAATGACGTACTGTAGGGATTGTTCATGGAATAGCCTAAAGACGTTTTCCTATTTTTCAACCTGTCAGTAATTGTTCTTTTCCATTTCGTTTATTTGTAAATAGTAATTATGTTCAAATGCATATGTTCATTAATGAATCATTGGACGTTTTTGCACATAAAAACACAAGTGTAAAGAAAAAGGCAAATAGTTTTTTGTACTTTGAAAGAGATATCTTTGTATTTACTTTGAGTAAGTATTTTGTGTACAAAGGAGACAGACATCCTAGTAAGAGGATGGTGTCATAAAAAATGAGAAAATTTTATACAAAGAAAGATGGCTATGTGTAAATAATCCCATGGGGTTCCCATTCTTCTATAGCCTTCGTATCTCTGAATATCTTGTCCATTTGTTGCTTCGCCCGAAGATGATTGGATTGATCATAAGCTCCAGGTTTGTCAGTGAAGAGATTATCCTTAAAGTGATCCGACGAGACATAGTCATACGCTTTAATTCCCTAACTTTTGCCTGGACCACCCTTTCGGATTTTCGATCCATCAGGAAACCCTTTTTTGCCCAAGTCGCCCTTTCGGGTTTTCAACTTGTCGGGTGTACAAATTTTTTTATTTTATCCCTAATTTTTGCCCGAACCTTTTTGGTTCACCGGGATGCCCTTGTTTTTCCTAGGTGTGTCAACCTAGCGGGTCTCTTATGCGTAGTATCTTTTGACTATGTCTGCGTTCGCAGGGTGTGGCGGGTCGTCACCGTCCATGGTGGTTAAGATCATTGCCCCACCAAAAAATATGTTCTTGATTACAAATGGTCCTTCATAGGTAGGAGTCCATTTTCCCCTGGGATCACTTTGTGGCAAGATGATGCGCTTGATCACTAGATCTCCAACTTGATACACTTGGCGTCTGACTTTCTTGTTGAAAGCCTTGATCATCCGCTTTTGATACGTCTAATCGTGGCAAATAGTAGTAAGCCTCTTTTCATCAATTAAGTTCAACTGATCAAGTCGGGTCTGAATCCAATCGTCTTCACTCAAACCTGCATCCTTCATGATTCTCAAAGAGGGGATCTGAACCTCGATAGGTAGAACAATCTCCATGCCATAAACTAAAGAATAGGGTGTTGCCCCAGTTGATGTGCGAGCCGTGGTACGGTACCCGTGGAGAGAAAATGGTAGCATCTCATGCCAGTCCTTGTAGGTGACTATCATCTTTTGTATGATATTTTTAATGTTTTTGTTAGCAGCTTCGACAGCACCATTCATCTTTGGCCGATAGGGGGATGAATTGTGATGTTCAATCTTGAACTGCTCGCACAGGGCGGTGATCATAGTATTGTTAAGGTTCGTACCGTTATTAGTGATGATGCTTTCTGGGATACCGTACCGGCAAATGAGATTCTGCTTGATGAAGCAAGCAACAACATTCTTAGTAACGGATGTGAAGGAAGCTACTTCGACCCACTTGGTGAAATAGTCAATGGCCACCAGAATGAAGCGGTGTCCATTGGAAGTTGTAGGCTTGATCTCTCCAATCATGTTGATTCCCCACATAACGAAGGGCCAAGGAGCTGTTAAGACATTTAGAGGAACCGGAGGCACGTGCACCTTGTCTGCATAGATTTGACACTTATGACAAGTCTGGGAGTGTTGGTAGCAATCAGCTTCCATAGTAGACCAATAGTAGTTTGCCCGCAGAATTTTCTTTGCCATCGTATGCCCGCTAGAGTGAGTGCCAAAGGTACCTTCGTGCAATTCAGCCATGATCTTTTCAGCTTCAATCTTGTCCACACAACCGAGCAGAATAGAATCATTATTGCGTTTGTACAGGATGTCATTACTTAGGAAGAACTTAGCTGAGAATCTCCTTAATAACTTTTTGTCATTGACTGAAGCTCCTTCAGGATATTCTTGAGCCTCGAGATACCTTTTGACTTCATGAAACCACGGCTGGTCCACTATTTCTTCGGTATTAATCTCGTGACAGTGTGATGGTTCGTCCATTCGTTCAATGGTGATCTGGGGAGCCTCGTTATCCCAATTAAGTTTAAACATGGATGACATTGTAGCTAGAGCATCTGCTAGCTGATTTTCTTCTCGCGGGAAGTGCTCAAAGGTAATCTGCTCGAAATGTGGTAACAATGTCAAAACATGTTCTTTGTAAGGGATAAGATTTTGATGCTTAGTGTCCCATTATCCTTTGATCTGACTGATGACCAAAGCTGAATCCCCAAACACAATCAGAGATTTGATTCCCAAGTCTATGGCAGCCTTGAGTCCAAAGATGCATGCTTCGTAGTCTGCCATGTTGTTCGTACAGTTGAAGAAAAGTATGGCAGTGAAAGGAGTATGGCATCCTTTCGAAGATATAAGTACAGCACCGATACTGTTACCAAGTGCATTGGAGGCCCCATCAAAGTACAGGGTCCATCGGGATCCTTTTTTAGGTCCGTCATATGGCCTGAATTCTTCAATGTTGTCCAATGTCATGATGTCTTCGTCAGGGAAGTCAAACTTCATGGGTTGATAATCTTCTACAGCTTGATGGTCCAGATGATCAGCTAGCACACTGCCCTTTATAGCTTTTTGGGTAGTGTATTGTATGTCGTATTCTGTTAGGATCATCTGCCATCTAGCTATCCTTCCAGACAAAGCAGGCTTCTCAAAGATGTATTTTATCGGATCCATCTTAGATATTAGCAAAGTGGTATGAGTCAACATGTACTGTCTTAGCCGGCGAGCAGCCCATACCAAAGCGCAGCAAGTTTTCTCGAGCAGTGAATATCTGGTTTCACAGTCGGTAAACTTTTTGCTAAGGTAATAAATGGCATGCTCTTTTCGGCCAGACTCGTCACGCTGCCCCAATACGCACCCCATTGAGTTCTCTAAGACGGTCAGATATATAATTAGCGGTCTTCCCTCGACTGGTGGCATCAAGACAGGAGGTTCTTGTAAATACTCCTTGATTTTATCGAAAGCAATATGACAGTCATCATTCCATCTAACTACCTGATCTTTCTTTAGCAGTTTGAAGATTAGTTCACAAGTAGATGTTAGGTGAGAAATGAACCTAGCAATGTAGTTTAGGCGTCCCAAGAAACCTCTGACTTCCTTCTCAGTGCGAGGAGCAAGAATTTCTTGTATTGCTTTGACTTTGGCAGGATCAACCTCGATGCCTTTGTTGCTGACAATGAAACCTAAGAGCTTACCGGACCGGACTCTGAATGTGCACTTGTTTGAGTTCAATCTTAACTTGTACTCCTTCAACCTGACAAACAGATTTTGCAAGTGATCAAGGTGTTCTTCTTCAGCTTGTGATCGGGCTATCATGTCATCTACGTAGACCTCTATCTCATGATGTATCATATCATGAAACAAAGCTACCATGGCGCATTCATAGGTTTCCCCGACATTCTTCAGTCCGAATGGCATCACTTTGTAGCAGAACGTACCCCACTGTGTGACAAATGTAGTTTTCTCCATGTCCTCAGGTGCCATTTTGATCTGGTTATAGCCTGAGAATCCGTCCATGAAAGAAAATATTTTGTGTTGAGCTGTGTTTTCAACCAGGATGTCGATGTGCGGAAGTGGAAAATCATCTTTAGGGCTGGCCCTGTTTAAATCTCTATAATCCACGCACATTCTCACTTTGCCATCCTTTTTAGGCACGAGAACAATGTTAGAAACCCATTGTGGATAGGAAGTAACTGCCAGAAATCCAGCATTGAACTGCTTCATAACTTCTACTTTGATCTTCTTTGACATGTCAGGTCTCATGCGGTGGACTTTTTGTTTCACTTGTGGACAGTCTTCTCTGGTGGGTAGCCGATGTACCACAATGTCTGTATCAAGTCCCGGCATGTCTTCGTATGACCAGGCAAAAATCTCAACATAATCATGCAACAGCTGAATTAGGCGCTCCTTGACACTCGGCTCTAGATTGGCACCCACTCTGATTTCCTTTTTATCATCCTCGGTACCCAAGTTGATTGTATCCAACAGCCCCTCATGAGGCTGAATTGCTCTTTCCTCTTGTTGTAGAAGTCTGGCCAATTCCCCTGGCACTTCACAATCTTCCTCACCTTCGTATTCGGCTTGGTAGATCAGATCTTCAGAGTCACTAAAGGCTATAGCAGTATCGTTACCCATGGGATCCGGAATGGAAGAGTGCCTGCATTTGTGAGTGTGGGTGTGTGTAAGGGTATAGCCATCTTAAAACAATAAAATGTAAAAGAAAGACAATGAGCATAAAAGGTTTATATGTGAAAAAGCGTCCATGATTCATTGAATGACATATGAAAATGAAATAAAAACCCTTACAAATGGACCGTTGTGCCTCGGGTAAGACACAAGGTTGAAAATGTACGAATTGTTTGTGAATTATTACAAGTCCAACAGAAATGTAAAAGATAAATTACTGCGATATGAAAGTTATCGGGATGAAGTCTTTGGCTTCCCAGTTGTGAAGTCCTCCGCTGACAGTAGGAAATATCCAATCTTCCAAGCTTCCATCTTCTTCACTGTCTTCTAGTGCATTGACCCCTTGGTTGGTAATCTTCACCGGTGGCCCTCTAGCACGGGCGCGGCGCACAGCCTTCTGAGCAGTCGAAGTAAACCCCAAGCCAAACTTGTCTGATTTGTAGGGAATGACTGGAAGCTTCCCCCAGATGGTGCATCCCCCTTCTTCCACTACTGCCTTTGCATCCTTTAGAGATGACATCCGAGGTGGAGGTATTGTGATCATAGGAATTGAGGATACCGCCTTGGTCGTCGCTATTTCCTGAGAGACTTCTTCAAAATGTTGGGAAGGGGTCTCGATGAACTCGCCATCCAATTCCATATATCGGAAAGAATTCAGATGACTAATCATGTATTCCTTTTCCCCATGGACAGTTATGATCTTCCCTTGGACAGGGTACTTCAGCATCTGATGCAAAATGGAGGTGACAGCACCGGCATTGTGAATCCAGAGGCGTCCCAACAGACAAGAGTAATAAGGAAGGATGTCCATCACGTAGAAGGTTGAATTGAATGTCTGGATTCCCACCTTGATCGAGATGTCCACCTCCCCATGGACCATCCTCTTAGAGCCGTCAAATGCTCTCACAATTATATTTCTGGGTTTTAATGTTAACCCCTTGCAATTCAACCTATCAAGGGCTTTCTTCGGCAAGACATTTAAAGATGAACCAGTATCTACCAAGACATGGGCTAGGGTCGTTCCTATACACTCCACTGAGACATGTAGTGTGTCGTTGTGTTTTCT
Source organism: Vicia faba (assembly GCA_948472305.1). Classification (NCBI taxonomy): domain Eukaryota; kingdom Viridiplantae; phylum Streptophyta; class Magnoliopsida; order Fabales; family Fabaceae; genus Vicia; species Vicia faba. Next base: position 1,236,159,219 of record OX451735.1, read on the forward strand.
CCCTTTGAGTGTCAAGTCAGCATCAGAGAAACCCAGGCCATTGTCAGCTGTTAAACTGGCCACACACTCTTGGAATTGATCTACAGACGTCTCTTGCGGCACATGAGTTGTCTTCAGAAATTTTACCAAAGCTTTAGCATGTGCCTCAGAGCACAGCAACAATGCTAGCATAGAGATTTTGGAGGGGGTCTGCCTCAATTGTTCAACCACATCATAATCACTCTTCTTTATGATCCTCAGGATTTCTTCCATCTCCTTCTTGGATGTTTCAGGAATAGTTAGTGATTGAGCCTTCGTCAGGACAAGCTCCTCTTGAACATTCTTTCCTTTATTCTCAGCAGTGGAAGTAGGGATAGGAATTGTGTTGTCTTCTTTGTCGGTAGGTACGCTTACACGTACAATTACTGGTGCAGAGGTAATCTTCAGAACAGCCACGAGTCCAAAGACTGTTGTTGGAGGAGCAATCTCTGGAGAGAAGATCCTCCCACTACGGGTAACCTTGCTTGTTACAACAATGTTATTGATGTCGGAATTGTCCTCTTCGGAGCTTTCTTCTTCGGCAGTCGATTCAATCTGTTTGATACCATGGTAGTAGATTTCTCCACCATAATTCCATGGTACTGCATTGTCTGATTTTTAAGGGGTCGGCCCGGGCATTGTTATCTTAAGTGGAGTAGTCATTGGAGCGGATGTAATCCTAACGGGTCTTTTAGGAACCCTGGAAGGATTAGCGTAGATGGTTATTATTGAAACTTCTTTAACTGGAACGGGTGAAACAGGAGCTTTCTCAAACAAAATTTCCTGGTTATCAATCAGTTGTTGGATACCTTTTTTCAACAGAGGGCAGTCAAATGATGAGGACAGACAAACATGGCAGTCTTTGTCACAACCTGGGAAAATACCAGCTTTCAACAAATTCAACTTAATAATTGGGAGCGAAGTTAACAGTTCATCCACGGTAGCAACAAACAAGTCTTCCTCAACAGCATTGGCATTATGGCCATTCCTAGGCATTGGAGAGGAAATAACATTCGGTTTCTCAGGCGCTTCAAACTCAACTTCCTTTGCATCTATCAGGTGTTGAATTTTGTTCTTCAGAGACCAACAGTTGTCGGTGTCGTGCCCTGGACTTTCAGAATGGTACGCGCATCTGGTGTTGGGATGGTAATATGGAGACGCAGTATTGGGATTTTTAGGAGCCTCTTTTAGCATGGCCAGATTCAACTTCAGAAGATGTGGTAGAACTTGGGCTGGAGTCATGTTAATCTTGGTGAATTGTCGAACTGGCCTTTCCACCTTTTGTTGATTAGTTCTCGGTTGATTATTTCCCGGCTGGTCTGATGCATGCTTTTGAATCATAACGGCCCCCACCGTTGATCGGTGCTCAGTTCTTCCCTGATTCCTCTGTGAATAGACAGCAGACACTTCCTTCTTTCCAGCGAAGGGCTTTTTTACAGCTGCAGAGGTAGATGCGTCTTTCTGAATTTTCCCACTTCTTATACCGGCTTCCACTCTCTCACCAGTTAAAATCAATTATGTAAACCCTGCAGAGGAGCTCCCAACCAGATGATTAAAGAAAGGACCTGATAGAGTTCCCAGGAACATGTCCACTAGCTCCCTTTCAGATAAAGGGGGTTGCACCCTTCCGGCTAGATCCCTCCACTTTTGGGCATAGTCTTTGAAGCCCTCATTTGATACCATAGCCATACTCTGGAGTTGAGTACGGGTTGGTGCCAAATCGGCATTGTACTGATACTGTTTATAGAAGGCTGCTGCCAAGTCTTCCCAATTAAGTACATCGGCCCTCTCCAATTGGTAGAACCAATCAAGTTGCGTTCCTGATAAATTGTCCTGGAAAAAGTGGACCCACAAGTCTTTGTCAGCAGAATGCGGCTGAATCTTCCTGACATAGGATCGTAGGTGCATTTTTGGACAAGACACCCCATCATACTTGGAAAATAGTGGCACCTTAAACTTTGGAGGGATTATGATTCCTGATACCAGCCCTAACTCCTCGAAATCCAGACCCGGTACTCTCTGTACTTCTAAAGCAGCTAGATGCTCTTCCAAGTGTTTGTATTTATCATCGGCCGTAGGTATTGTTGTTCAGAGTAGTCCTCTTCTTCCTCTTCTTCTGCCTCAGAATATGATGGTACTTCCGTTTCTTTTCCTTTTCTTTCCCCTTCGTCAGAGGTTGTTGGAAAATCTAAGGTCCTTCTGGCTTATCCCTGAAATCTTCTGCCCATGATAACCACACCAGCTGGCTTCTTCTCTTTCTTCTTTTTCTCTTTTTCTAGCAGAGTCTTCAGCTCCTCTTGCCCCTTGGCTAAGGTCATGAGTAACTGTTGAAATTGTGAATTCTGAGCTTGCAGATCTTTGATCGTTTGTTCGAGATCCATCATACTGAAATAAATAGTAGATAGATGAGGAAACTTGTTGCAAAGACCTGTTTATGATTATGATTAATGATATGTATTCATGCAATGCTTTCAAGGATTTAGAAATTCAAATTTGTTTTAAACAAAAAAGAAACACACGTCATATTAATAAAATAGAATTTGAGTACATCAATGCCCCTTGGGCAAAATAATACAAAACTCTAAGGTAAAAAGAAGTTGCGTATCCTCTTTGGTGCAATGTAGGTGTTGAGAGTCTTCTCTTCATGAAGTAACCGAGTGAGTTCCAAAACCTTCTTCTCGCTTGCGTATAATTAGGATTCGAAAGTATCACGTTCTTCTTTGAGCTGTATCTAAGCCCTTTATAGATCTTCGAGTGATTTCTGCATGTCAGGATGTAGGATGGTGTATGGAACCTCTCCTTCCTTAACAGGCTCTATAATCACTGGGAGAATGGAGGGGTAAGGCATCATAAGACTTTGGGCGCGGGTTCGTACCCACTTGAGGTAAGGCTCAAGAGGGATGGAATTCTTGTGTCCCAGAGTCTTTCTATCTACCTTGTTTGGCATCCTCCAAGCTCGGATGAACCTTTGGTGGAGACCTTGATCGTTGTTGTCGTAGTCGAAAGCCAAGCCTTAAATGAGCATGTCATGTGCGTCGTCCCTTCGGGAATAACGAAATTGTCTTAGAGCTAAGCATGGGTTGTAGGTGATGCCTCCCCTAATGCCAAGTAGAGGGACATTAGGGAATTCCCCACAACGGTCAACAATGATAACATTCTCTTTGGATCGAGAACACCAATGAATATCTGAATGTTTAAGTGTCATCAACCGTTGTGGCCACCTCAAACCATGCTCATTCTTCAAGACTGATTGTGGAAGATGAGAAATAAACCATCTTTCCAGGAGAAGAGTGCAACACATGATAAAACCTCTTTTCCTCATTGTACGAGTGTGAAAATAGTGTAAGATATCCCCAAGCAATGTAGGCACCGGGTTGCGAGACATGAAGATTTTGACAGCGCTCACATCTATGAGTTGGTCAGGGTTAGGGAACAAGACCATCCCATAGATGAGAAGAGCTACAATCTCCTCAAAAGCTTGCAAGTCCAAGGAGTTCCAACAACTTTGGGCCTTCTCAAACAAGAACTTTGCCAAGAAGCCTTTGACATCACTTCTAGTCTCCCAATGTGTTATGACATCAGATGAGTGCAAGTGTAGGGCGTGAGCAATCTCTTCTGGATTTGGATCTCTTTCCGTATCGTTGAAGGGTAGTTAATTGATAATGGGAATCCTCAAGAGTTAAGAGAATTCTTCCAAAGTGGACACAAGCTGGTAGTCAGGAAATGTGAAGCAGTGATGTAAAGGATCAAAGAACTGGAAGAGAACCTTCATCATGTCTTCCTCTGTGTTGGAAGTGACTAAGTTGAGTAGACGACCATGTCTCTCGGTGAATGGATAGTTCTCAGGAATCCTTGAAGCTAGCTCCTTGATTTGTGGAGGAATTCTTACAAGGTTGACTTGGATAGTTTTCCTGCGAAGTGAATCCATGTCCTACAAAACAAGAACAAAGATGAATCTCCAAAATCCTTGAAATAGTTAGTGGATGCATATGATGCTCATGATGTCCATGATGTTATGCACAAGTATATATGTACAAGCAAATCACACAAGTTCCTGATTTAGGCTTGCATGGGGTTTCATAGGTAAGTACCCTCTTGAAGTTTAGTTGGCTCAACCTGTCCTAGAAATAGTATCCGGGTTCTAAGGAGCTCAATATCACTAGATTGTTTCCTTGTTCATTGTTTCAATTCAAGCCTCTTTACTGGCGACCGAAATATTCCAAGGAACCAACCCTCAATGAGTGTAGTATCAAGTATCTACCAACTTCGGACTGCACCAAAGCCGGTCATCTCACTACATCCTAAAAGGCCAAGTTGGTCAAGTAAAGGTTCTAGAAGTTAGTTAGTGCTTCATGACATCCCTCAGCGGCCCCGTATTCTCTTTGATTAACTCAAAGGCTACCGGTACCCACAAATATGTCACACTAACATAGCTATTGCTTAGACCGTGTCGGTATACCCCACACAGTTTCCACAACGTATTTCTATTTACCTATAATTTTCCCAAATCCGGGTGGAGGATTCAAACCCAAACAAAGAACCATAATTGTAAAGCAAACAAGTCAAACAATTGTGAGCAAATAAATGTGATCTAAACCCTAAGGTAACCCCATTTTTAGAATATTCCCCAGCAGAGTCTCCAGTTCTGTGATGCGGTGGGAGAACTGACTTGAGGTTTTGCGTTTCGTCGCAAATGTCGCGGTTAGCAAGAGTCGCCATCGACTTTTCTTTTATCCAAAAGGAAAGGTAAAAAATCACAGGAAAGACCTTCGAGATATTTTCTTGAGTTCAGGTGGTAGATTATGAAAAGGGAAGGTGTTAGCACTCTTTCCATCCATGGTTTTCCATGGGCTCTTAGTTACTTGCTTAGATCACTTGCTTTACTTGAAATTGTTTGAAATGGTGCTTAGTGTGGTTTTGAAAGTATTTTGAAAAGAGGCCATTCGTTTAGGAAATCTTTGTAATGATTCTCGTTCGTAAGAATGTATACAAAGATGTTTGTCTTTTGAAAAATGTTTCAACGTTTTGTAAGATATTTTGAAAATGTTTTGAAATGTGTATGTGTGCTTGTTTTGAAAATAGCAAGGATTGTTTTGAAATGGAGCAAGTAACTTAGAAGCTATCTACATACTCAAATGTATTTCTTATGCATTTTATTCCTTTGAAATTGTTGACTTACCATTGATTTGGTAAGCAACCCTATCTTTGGATGTAAATGGGACGGGCGTGGGTCATCGTATGACCATGATAGCAATGTTGCCAAGTATCTTAGCATTTTTTGAGGGACCAAGATCATTTTGTTTTAGGCAACCTTTGTATAGCGTCATCGAGGGACTATAATCTTATTTTTGTTTTGTTTTGCCAAGATACTTCGCATGCGTAACATGGCCATTTTATTTTAGGCAACCAAGTGGGTGAAACCCTAAGGGTGCTTGTGCGCAATGTGTGTAATTTTTCATTCATTTGATTTGTCTTGAATTAGGTCTTTTCTATTTGTTTTGTTTTTGTTCTTGCCATACAAACCCTAGTTTACTAAACATGGTATATGAAAGCAATAAATTGCGTAAATGTAAACTAAGTTATTACAACGATTATTATGGGAGGGGGTATACAAGTTTTGAATGGGGATATTGCACAAAATTAAACCTAAATATATTATTACAACCCAATCGAATATTGTGCGCATTAAATAAATAAGACAAATATTTAAATATGCAATGCAATGTATTTATGTAAAAAATGTTTTGTATTTGTTTAATATATGAGAAAATAATTTATTTAAACCCTAGAAATAAGAGAAAAAATATTATTATTTTTGGAAAGGGGTGAAACCCTAATTTTTTATTAAAAGAAAATTAATGTTTTCCTAATATTTTGTCCATTTTTGTGCAAGAAAATAATAGATAATATTATATGTCAATAGTAAAAATTAAGTATGTGTAAAAATAATTATGTATGATTATAAATAGTATATATATATATATATATATATATATATATATATATATATATATATATATATATATATATATATATATATATATATATATATATATATATATATATATATATATAAATGTAGTATTTTTTATTATTTACAAGTTATTTTAAGAAAATAAAATATATTTGTCCTAATAAACTGTTTTTTATGCAAAATAAAAAAAATGCAAAAAATAAAGAAATTATTTTTTATGATTTTTATGATTCAGAAAAATAATCAAAAGTAACAAATATGAAAATATGAAAGAAAATATAAAAAATATAAGAAAATACTCAGGGAGTGCAAAAGTAATCCAGGGAGTGTGAAAAGTAAAAACAAAAAGGCCAAAACTGCCAAAAAGCCCAAAACACTGCTTCGTCCCTGTCCTTTAGCTTCTACGCGCGCGTTTCCCTTCAAATCTGTAACTTGCTAATGCTCCTTCAGCTGGATTTGGATAGAGCAATGTAGGGACTTTGATGGAGGCCTGAGGATCGTGTGAGCTTCCTTGAACTTCCTTCAAGCTATTCCAATGCCTAGCTTGCTTTATGGATGGCCAGAAGTCTCTACACAAGTCAAGCTGCAAGCTCCATGTTTGAAAATGGCAATGGCTGAAACAGGGCTTACAGATGCAGGGTAAGGGCTTGGATAGCTTTGGTATGATGTGTATGAGGTGTTTCAAGTGTCAAGCCACAAAACGCACGAGCAAAAAATGAATTGGCTATGATTTTGCAGCAACTGGATGTTTGGACAGAAAAATGGAGTTTTTGAGTTTGAGTGAGTTCTGGATGTCAAGCAGTCGTGTTAAGCATTGTAATGACTTGGTATATTTGTATAGAAATGACACAAAGGTCAATCCTTACTAGCTGTACAAGTTCTAGCACCTTTTGCAACTTTTCTTGTATTTTAAGTAAAGTGAAATGACAAATGCAACATGCTTGTACTGGCTACCTCAAGGGCTGATAAGAGTTGTTATACATTACTTGAGACCTGTGGAAATTGTTTTCATCAAAGGGACAGGTCCAAGGCTCAAGGTTGACAAAATTGCAAAAGCTCACCTTTATGAAATGGCATTGTAACCTTTATGCCTAAAATGGAATTATCTCTTGTACAATGTTCCAAAAGCCAAGATAAAGCCTTTATCTTCTGAATTTTCAATTAATTATGGAGTGTAGAATGAGTTTAGAACCTGAAAAGCAAGGTACAAACATCATAGATCTGATTTGCAACTTGATCTCATGTAAAAATGGCTTGAACAAAAGTGATAAAATGCCAACTTCCCTTCTTCGATTCTCCCTAACCAAAAATGATCTTGGAGAGTTCTTGGACATTTTGGAAATCTTGAAATGTGCTATATAATCCATCTTTGAAATTAATTTTGAGATACCTCTTGGAACTAGGTGAAAAATGTCCATGAAGTTGGGTCCAAAACCTGCCTAAATTAGGGCAAAATTTCACTAAGTTATTTAGTTCATGGACCTATGTTCACAAATTCATAACTTGAGATCCAAGCATCTTTTGGGAAAAGTTTATGAAGCAAAGTTGTAGATTTCATGGAGGACTACAACTTTCATGTTGTAAGTTTTCTTTGAATCAAAATGCATCATGGTGAAAAACTGGTGAAAAGTTGGGAAAAAATAAGTAAATTTCCATACTTAGAAAAATTCTGTTATGAAAATTTTCAAATTCAAAACCCTAATTTTCAAAATTGGTTTTCTTGGTCAACAAGTTTCATATTTTGACATATCTTGATGAATTATGACCCTTGGCATTTGATTTTAACCAAAAAGTCAAAGTTTGACTTTTTAGTGTATAGTTGACTGCAAAATTCATTTGTCAATCTAATGAACTTGAGATCTTTTGAACCATGTGATTATCTCAAGATGATTCCATTGAACCCTTGAAATTATGCTTGAACTCAATTGGTCATTGGCTAGGTTAAAAATCAGAAATTGCCCTTTCTCAGTCAAAACCCTAATTTAGACCATTTTGCCCTTTTGATGATTTGATCAAATTTCTTGAGGAGTTGTGATCCAAACTTGATCAAATGATACATATGAGTCTAAAATGTTGATGTGGATCAAAAATTATGAAGTTTGACTGTAAATTGTCCATGGTTGACTTTTTCCCCAATACAGCTGATTTTTAGGTCAATTGTCCAATTGACTGATCAAAAATGTGGTTCAAGGCTTGAAACTTGTCATAAGCAATCTTATGGGTCCAAGATGATGTATGAAAGTCACATGAAGCATTTATGGTCCAAAAATCCTTGTGCAAACTCAAACCCTAATTTTGGGTGATTAGTGCAAGATGAGATGTCTTGAGCTGACCAAACCATAATCTTGTCTTGAGTCCAAGAAGTCTTGTGAGGAAAATCTTGAAAAATGAGAGGTAAATTTTGGGGTACAATAGGTACCAACTGATAATCTGGAAAGGTGAAGCAATGGTGCTTAGGGTAAAAGAATTGAATGAGCACACTCATCATCTTCTCATTAAAACCTGAGGTAACCAGATTGAGAAGTCGACCATAGTTCTTGGTGAATGAAGAAGTCTCAGAAACCCTTGATACTAGATATTTGAGTTGAAGAGGTATTCTCACAAAGCTAAATCGGATGGTATTTCTACGAGCGGAAGCCATGATCTGCAAAACAGAATAAAGATAAATTCCCCTAATCCTTGAAATAGTTAGTGTAATGAAGAATAAATGCATGATATCATGTTTAAGAAAATTAATCACGCACAAGAAAATCACATAACAGAACTTAGGTTCAAAGGCTTGAATGAGGTTTAAGATAAATACCCTCTTGAAATTTAGTTGGTTTTAAACATGTCCTAGAAATAGTAACCGGGTTCTAAGGAATCTCAATATCAATGATCTTTCTTTATCGGTATTATTTCAGCTTAGCAATCTTTTCTTACGGCCGAAACATCCCGAAAGTCCGATCTCAATGAGTGTAGTATCGAGTATCAACCGATTCCCAGCTTTACACCTAGACCGGCTATCTCACTACTTTCTAATGGCCAAGTTTGTTCAACTAAGGTTCTAAGGCTCGTTAGTGCTTCACGACACCACGCGGCGTCCCCGTATTCTCCTCGACTCGACACAAGGGATACCGGTACCAACTAAAGTGTCACACCAATACAGCTATCACTTCAACCATATCGGTATACACCGTATAGTCTCCATGATCTATTGTTGTTTACCTAAAAAGATGCCCCAGATCCGAGTATAGGATCTATACAAGAATACCCCAACAAACCCTGAAAGATAAAGCAGTCAAGGAAAATAAAGAAAGCAATTTTGAAATGATCTAGACCCTAAGGTAAATCCAACTTTATAATTAATCCCCAGCAGAGTCGCCAGTTCTGTGATACGGTGGCAGAACCGACTATTAATACTGGTTTGCATTTTGTATTCGCAAATGTTATGGTAAGCAAGAGTCACCGTCGACTTTTTCTTTTATCCAACAAAGGAAAGGGTGAAAAGAACATAAAAAGACCTTTTTCGAGATTTTCTGAGTAAGGGGTAGACTATGGAAAGGGAAGGTATTAGCACCCTTTCCATCTGTGGTTTTCCACGGGCTCTTAGGTACTTGCTCATTTTTTAAAACTGTTTTCGTGTTTGTGTGTTTTGAAAGGTTTTGTTTGCTTTATGATAACTCTTGTATCAGTCCTCAAGAGTGTGATAAAGCATTTTTGAAAATATTTTTGAAAGTGTGGTGTGAAAATGAATTAGATTTGAGCAAGTACTTAACAACTATCTACCTACTCGAAAGAGACGTTCTTTTCCTCCTTTCCTTTAGATAGTGCTATCCTACTATTAGTGAGTAGGTAGACCTATCGTTGGATGTTGAGGGACTATCGAAAGGGATGTTTATGGTCATTGAAGACAACATGTAGAGATACCTTAGTAGTTTGAAGGGAGTGTCGTCATATATTCCTAGGCAACATCGAGGGACAAGATCATTTCTCGTAGGCAACTCGAGGGACATTGAGGGACTATGATCTTTATGATGACTTTAAACTAAGGGTATTTTCTAAGAGTATCCCTATGTTCGAGGGACATGACCATTTCCGAAGGCAACCAAAGTGGGAAATACCCTAGGGGTGCAAGTGTGCAACAATGTGCTTTTTTTCACATATTTTTATCTTGATGTTAGTGATCTAAGATTGATTAATCAGTTCTTGCCATACTCGCCTAATTTACTAGCAGTTTATATATAGACATATAAAATAGTGCGGAAAGTAAAACCTACGGCTATTACAAGGCTTCAGGGCAATTACAATTATATCTGACTAAAAATGTAGATTGTGGAAATTAAAAACCCTATAGGCTATTCCAAACCGAGAACAGTTACATAATTAAAAAAAGAAAATAATCGTACAAAAAATAACAACACGCAAAAATTAAAACGGGAATAAGTTTGAAACCCTAAAAATCTAATTGCTTATTAAAAATATTTTTTTGGTATTTTATGAAAATATTTGAGATTTAACCTAATTTCTAACTAATTTTAAATTAAAGAAAACAAGTTAAAATTTAATTAAATTAATTTTCAAGAATTAATTTTAATAAAAAAACCTAAATCTATTTTTTGTGATTTTTGTTGATTTTATGATTTAAAAAAAATGAATTTAAGAAAATGTAGACTGATTAAAAAAAGAAAATAAAGTAAATTAAAAAGAAATTGGCCTGGGGTGAGAAACCAAATTGGGGGGTGCATCACTGAATTTTCTAAGGGCCCAGATCTGTTGGCCCCTACAGCGTGTGATCCAATGTTGCTGCTTCTGGAAGGTCCACCATGGGGTTGCACGCTTGGAGGCGCTGGATCCAAGCCACTGGGATCTGATGGTGTGAGTTTGAGGGCCTATGATGCACACCTTGGCTCTAGGAACACTGAATCCATATGAAACCTGTTAGAAAAACAAAACTCTAGACCTGGGAATTGAACAGGTCTCTCCCTTTCCACACCTTCCTCTCTACCACTCCAACCAACCTGTTAGTCGTTTATACCAATGACAAAATGATAATATATTAGAAACATAAACAAAATGTTGAGGTGTAAACGCATACACCCCAGTGGGGCCCTAAATATTTGAATAGACCAATTGAAAGAAGGGATTGTGCCACGCTTACACCGGTGAGTCTGACCACCCCTCACGGTGGTCAACTCTTTCTTCTCCGGTGATATCAAAATTGGAACCTGCAAAATAACACAAATCAAAGCAAGAGATTAATCCTACCCCCCCCCCCCCCTTCTAAATCATATGTTGCGAGTTCAATGGTGGTATCCATTTGGCCTAAAAGTCCTTGTATTGTAAGGTTCGAAGGTTTCAGTTTGTGATGCCCTAACAATGGCATCCTGTGATTCAAGCATCCAAGCTCTCATGCGAAACGTCTAACATGTTCTAATGGATGTCCTAAACACAAACCAACACTTCAAACATGTCAACAATGCATGATTATTAATTTTGAATCTGTCAAACCTTACCCAAACCGTTGGCGCTTGGTTATAGTGATCTGGGGTGCTACGAGCTTCAGGAATAATAGGGATGGACTCCTGGGACCTTCAGGAGTGTGAAGGAGTGCTTAGTTTGCCTTGAAAAGGGCTGAGATTGTTTTATACGAGTTTCACTTTTTCTTTGAATTTTTTGGAAAAGGTTTCAGGGTTTGTGGAGGCATATGCGTGTGTGCATTAGGTCTGAATAGTTTGTGTATATGTAGTGAATCACATATGGTTAAAAATTCATCCATGAGATCAAATATAATCATGCTTTTAAAGTCATGAAGATTTGATCCAAAATTTCCAAAACAAAAAGATATTTCCCTCCTCTTGCCTTGTGCGTTTTTGCCTTGATATGTCAGCATGTTTTGTCCATTATTTGATGAGAAAAAGATTCCAAATCATATCTTTCATTATTTCTACTATTTATTTATTTAATTTTGCATTTTAATGGATAAAATATAAAAATAAATAGTATAAATAATAAAATAATGTATGAATGAGCTCAAAGGTCGTGGGCCATGTTAGAAATAATTTTCAAGCATGAGAAGATGGGCCCATTTGGAAAAAATTCAAGTTTGGTCAATATTGGCTTCGTGCACTTTTCCAAAAATTAGTCAACTTTAGCAATGCATATCTCTCTCATTTTTAACCCTAAGAGGGTGTTTTTTGACTTTTTAGAGAGATTAAGATGTCCTCTAAACAACCCTTTTGGTTTCATTTCAATTTGATCTTCCATGTTCATGTAATGAGCTTTGACCCAAAAGGTGTTTTTGTTGAGTTTTTGAAAGGACCTATAATGTCTGAGCTTGTATCTTTTAACTGAGGCATTTCTTGATCTTGAGGGATGAATAGAAGTTATAGGTAATTGGATTCTCTTAAAAATGATTTTGATGGAAAACTTTCTGATAAAGTATGAGAAAGTTATGCCTGGTCAAACTTTGGTTGACTTTTCCTATAGAAACCCTAATTTGCCGGTTTTGACTTTTGATGAGTTAGGAGAATTTCTTGAGGAATCATGATTAACCCTTGATCAAATGATGGATATTACTTCAAAATGTTAATGTTGACATAAAATCTTAAAGTTTGACTGTATATAGGCCACAATTGACTTTTGACCTAGTATAGTTGACTTTCAGGCATTTGAGCAGTTGACTGAGCAAACTTGTTGTACGATGCATGAAATTTGGCATGGATGATCTTTTAGGACATATTAGGGCCACGGAAAACATTTGAGACCCTTGGAGCTCAACCATCTTGATGAAAATTGAAACCCTAGTTTGAGGTTTTTTGTCTTAGGAGGAGAATTTGTCTGGTCATTTCTTACTCATCCTAGGGCAAGTTGGGGATCTCAATGGACATGTCTTGAGTAAAATGAGAGGGAAAATTTTGGGGTACAATAACATATTTAATCCCATCTCGAACAAATCTCAGTCATCTTTTCCAAATGGCATCTGTAAGCCCATTCCCGACATCATCAACTAACAATATTACTTCATGTGAGTGCAAATTTTTGGCCACTGTAGTGTTCAATCATCTTTCACCTTCAGATCACGAAAGGCAAACAAGACAATCTAAATCCTCCGGTTAAAGAAGATTGAACATGGGCAGCTGTTGTACCCTAACATTTTCTCTCCCATTTTTACTCAAAGCATGCTCCTAGAGATCCTCAATTGCTCAAGGTTGACCAAGCATTGACCAGACAAATTCTCCTCCTAAGCAATGAACCTCTAATTAGGGTTTCACTTTTCACCAATATGTGTGAGCCCTAAAGGTATAAAATGTTTTCCATTGTCCTAATATGCCTTCAATATTTTCCATGACAAATTTCATGCCTTACACTACAAGTTTGCTCAGTCAATTGCCCAAATACTTGAAAATCAACTATGCTTGGTCAAAAGTCAACTGTGGCCCAAATATAGTCAAACTTCATGATTTTTGGTCAACATCAACATTTTGAGGTGATATCCATCATTTGATCAAGGGTTGATCATGATTCCTTAAGAAATGCTCCTAATTAATCAAAAGTCAAAAATTGCTAAATTAGGGTTTCTATAGGAAAAGTCAACTGAACTTTGACCAGGCATAACTTTCACATACTTAATCCTTTTTTCCCCCAACCAAATCCCATATTGAATAGAATCTCATTCCCTACAACTTATATTCAGCCCTCAAGTCCAAGAAATGCACCATTTGAAAGATACAAGCTCAGACATTACAGGTCATTTTCAGAAAGTCAACAAAAGCCACTTTTTTCCAAGACCTTTTACATCAAGATAAAATCTTAAAATAAAAAATTTATCAAAATAGGGATTGAAGTATACATCTTGGTATTTCCAAAAAATCCAAGATCGTAATCATGAGTTGAAAATTGAGCAAGTTATGGCTTGCACAAGTTGGGTAATTTTCAAGAAAATGCATGAAGTCAACTTTGGGCAAAATCATTTTTCAAGCTAATGAGCCAAATTTTTAGGGCCTAAACATGTACATGACATGTCTAAGGACCCATAAAACCATTTTTTAATAATCTTGATCTTATTTGCATTTTATATTAATTTTATTAAAAATCAAATAAATCAAAATTAATGCAAATCATATGGGCCATTATTGATTGGGCTTGGTTTGATGCATGGAGGGGCCCTACATTTCGTGTACAACAAGGTCAGCATGTCCAAATTCATTCAAATTCAAAAAAAGAGACTAGTTTGCATGCTTTTGGCAACGTTACAAATTTTCATTCATGGCTTTTAAAGAACATAATGGAGCATGCTTCTTTCCCACCTATCTTGTCCATTCTTTCTACTCTATAAATACCAAGCATCTTGCAAGCATAACAGAGGCCTACACAGCCTAGAGAGGGTTCTATAAATTTTGCCAAAAATCGTCAAAGTTTCAAAATTCGCATTTCCAATTCCAACCATCATATGTCCAAACCAAAGGTTCAAACACCTTCCTGAGACTTCCCGGAACTCAACCCAACCATTATTCAAGCCATCCCACGCCTGGAAGCACCAAACCGTTTCACTCCATATTGGTATATTTTTTGAATTCGTATTTATGATTTTACGATGAATTAATCTTTTCCAGTGCTTGATTCGTGTTCAGGGGATTCATTAGAACAGGTTTGATGTATTGTATGTGAGCTTTGACGCGTAAAATATAAAATGCCATTGTTAGGTCATCCATGGCTGTTAAGCTTCGTTCTTCTTGATACGATGAGTTTCAGACTAGACTAACCCTGCCGTTGGGTTCACAAGGGTCCAATTATCCTAGTAAGGTTATTAGTTTGATTGTTTTCATTGATTTATGCAGGACTAATTTTTTTAGGCCATTGGAGAAGATATACGGATCTTTAACCCTTCAGCTAGAGTTTGGATGTCGATGGTTTGCCCAATGCCCATGTAAGCCTTTTCTTTGGAGAAACTCAGAATTCTGTCTAATTCTTCCAAGGTCGGTGCCAACTGAAAATTCTGAAAACTGAAACATCTCAATGGAGGGCCATAAAATTGTACCAGAGCAGAAATAACGTCCAACTGTACTTTGACTTTGGTTAAGTCCAGAATATCTCCATAGTGACGAGTAAATGTTTTTAGAGCTCTTTCAGATAACCTTTCCCTTATAGCCTTGATTTTGGTCACATCTGGCTTGGTAGCATTGATACGGACGAGTTATTTTCCTTTAGTATTCATTTCCAGATACTCACAAAAAACCTTTGATTTATATATATATATATATATATATATATATATATATATATATATATATATATATATATATATATATATATATATATATATATATATATATATATATATATATATATATATATATATATATATATATATATATATATATATATATATATATATATATATATATATATATATATATATATATATATATATATATATATATATATATATATATATATATATATATATATATATATATATATATATATATTTACCCTGTGAATAAGACAAACAAAAGCAAATGAAGGATGATGAATATATGAAATGTAAAAATGTATGAATGCATGAGTATAAGGCTAAATGACGGGATTTGATGAACAATACCCCTTAGAAGGTAGGCTCTTAGCTTGGTTTTATGGATATTCTACCCTCCATGTAAGGCGGTTTCCTTAAGGGTATCATGAATAACACTAGAGGGAAAGGCACAAGGGCTTCCCTTAAGTGGAGTCTCTTTGCAGACCAAAACATTCGTCTAAGTCGTGAAAGGTCTCATCATAAGATTTTGGTTTGAGATTTATACAAAGAGCTATAGGCGTCATTCCAAAGTCCTATTTCCCAAGAGGATGTCTCTTGATACGTATTTCTTTTGTGGAATTCCACCGACTCTAGGCGAAGTCGCCACATAAATTCATAGGGATGATGTGTCCCTTTGGTTAATACAAACCTTCTTTCTAAGGATTTTTGAAAATATATTTTTTTTTCAAAATTTAAATCCCGCCATAGATGCATAAATATAATGAATAATAAAACGAAATAAGCAAGCAGTAAAATAAATAAATAAGAAAGAATAAAACCCCAAAATGATAAAACCCTAAAACCTAAGGGAGAGGTTTCTAAACCTAGGGTTGAGTCCCCAGCAGAGTCGCCAGCTGTTGCAACTGTTTTAAATACAGAGTCGCTACCCTTGATTTTTATCCTAAAGGAAGGAAGTATACAGGAATAACCCTAAAAAGTTCAGAGATTCTAGACTTGAACTCGGTTCTAGACGAGGGGGATGTGTTAGGCACCCTTTATCTACCTTGTTCATAAGGATACCAGGTTTAGAAGCGGAATTTTAGGAAAAAGGGTTTTAATTTTAGTTAGGGGAACTCTCACAATTTTAGTCGTATGCCTACATATCCTCTTATGAGGAATCAGAGTCCCAATTCGAAATTCACAGTTTAGTTTGTATTTTTTATGGATTACAAAGAAATTAGCATTTTCTGGACGTTTAGTCTAGGTGTCCTGAGTAGCAGAGATTGTTAGACTAAACGTGCAGTCGATTCGAATAAATTTGTAATTCTTTTTTAATGTTGATTATTGAATTGATTTGATTCGATTTCTAAAAAAAGTTTGTAATATGTTGAGTATTTTTTAATATGTTAATTATTTTAAAAAAGAATTCTATATAAATGCATAAAAAAAACTTTAATGCAATAAATAAAAATAATGTTTTTAATGAATTTAGAAAATAATATAATTTATGTAATAATTAATAATAGTAAGTATAAAATTAAATATATTAAATACATAAAAACAAATATAATGATTATTAAAATAAAAATCATAACATATAATAAAAATATATGTAATAATTATTATAATAAAAATTAGAAAATATAAAAGTGGGGGTTCCAATAGAAAGGACTTGAATTCAGATATTGAATTCAGGCCCAAAGGGCAGGGGGTGCGTTTTGGAGTTAAGCAAAAAAATTGGGGGGTGTAATCAGTGTGGGTCCAAGTCCAGATAATGGACTTGACCCGTTTGGTCAAAGAGGTGCGCTTTTGTACATATTAGTGAAAATAAAAATAAAAGGGGGTGGGGGGGTGAGTAGCTAATGGGCCTGGCCCAAAGCGCTTTGGGAAGGGGTCCGCTAGGCAATGTGCGGGAGAGTGAGTGGTAACAAATATGGACGTGCGTCTTAAATCATTGGATGATGATTGTATGGCCACGATTAAAAGAGCATGGTAATGCGCATGGGGTGCCCAACATCGGATTATATGATAGGCTATATTTTTAATTTACTAAGATAATTTCATTTTCTGTTTTCCTTTATCTCTCTTCGTCTCCCACCTCTCTTCCGTCTTTCTCAACACAATAAAACCCTAGGTTTAGAGAAACCCCCTTAGCGGCAGCGACCAACCCTTCCTCTCTGAGTCTAAATCCAACCTAAAAACCCGAATAACAAATATACAAAAACAAGATGCAAGCTAAGTTTATCAGTTTCTTACCCTTTTACGTTGATTCTAAACTTTGTCTCAAATTTGCGTTTTAAGCCCCTTTTGTTGTTTCCGCTTGCAGGTGCGAAGGATGGTGTGGGCGAAGGCTAGACACAACGGGGATCAAGGAGGAGGAATTGAGGATTTAGGATTTCATATTTTGAAACCCTAAATTGGAATGACAAGAAGGTTAGCGACGGCGGCGTACTTCCAAATGCAACATGGATACTTCTTTACTATTTTTTTGTCTCTGTAAATTCTTTTACTGTGAAGACTTTGTCTGTAAGTATGTATGAACACTGTAAGTTTATTTTGAACAATGTTAATGAACTTCCAAATTTAGTTGATTATGTTTTTGTATAAGTTTTGGATGTATGGCATGAATTTAGATGCAATTTGGATTTCGATTCGTACATTAATTATTTGTGGAAAAGGCAAGCATTACCTTTCTGTTAATTTCCACAGTAAACGTTAATCTATTTTTGGGCCAACCTATCTGTTTTGTATTTTGGGCTTGCCTTTTTTGGTTTCAAGTCATGCGCTATTGTTTTCGTCTTTGGACCAGTAATATGGACCATACGATGGCCTCACGCTAATCAGGTGTTGCTTTAAAATTTAAATAAATCATTTTGTTTAATTAAGATAACAATAATAATGTTTTAAAAAAACAAAACAATTCTAAAACAAAAGTTGAATTGTGCCAATGTTTTGTTTTGGGCTAAAACTAAAATAATGATCCAAAAAAGCGGATCAATAATAATAATAATTATAATTGGGTAATGTTATAAAAAACAAATAATCTTTTTTCAAACAAAAAAAAACCCGAATGGGCCTCCATATTGGACCTTGCATAAAAAACAGATTGTTTTATTCACAACCTAAATGGGCCTTTATGATTTAACCATATTGGGCTTTAAAAACGAAATATTTTATGGGCCACTTTGGATTAGAACATACACCCCTCAAGTAGACATCAAACCTCCTCTTCTATTAGAATTTCTAAAATAAACCAGAACTTTGCATAGGCCAAGAGAAAAAATGGTCTTTCTTGACTTTAGAAAGCCCATTAGCTTAAAATACAAACAACTCACTGTTGGCTGAAGATTTTGATGATATTATTAGAAGCGAAGCAGATTGGACGTTTCGATTGGAATAAAGAAGGATGTCATGTTTCGAAATGGTAGAAGCAGTAATTCGAATGGGCATATCAAAGCTTGGAGCTTCGAGTGACAGTTATGAGGATATATTCAAATGAAGTCTCGAAATGGTAACAATGATGTGTCCAAGAAATGCGTTTGAAACAAAGAAGTGCCAAAACATTTGAAATTCAAATACAAGCGGGATGTTCGAAATTTAAAATATATGCGCTGGAGCATTCGAAGACGCGTGGAAGCTAGAGAGAGGCATTGCTTTGCATGTTCTGAACGTGGCAGAATCTTATAGCAAGACCGTTATGGTCGAAGTAGTATAAATAGAAGTCTTAGCATTAGGATTTCGTGTGTCATATCTATTGTACAAAAAACTCAGTAAACATTCAAAATACCACATGGCTAGGGAAACGAATGCACGAGCAATGTACGTATGATAACACCAAGTGTTTATGATTTAATAAAACTTTTTATCATTTCCAGTATTTTCCTCTATCTTCATGTCAATACCATTCAAAAGCCTTTGCATTAAAATATTTTCATTTGAAGTCTTTTTACTGATGCCTTACATTTAAATGTTTTCTTTCCATTTCAAATACTTTACATTTCAGAAACTTTTGTATATTTCATGCCTTTATCTTCATGCCTTTATCATTTGAACACCTTTTTTCATTTAAAGTCATTTTATTGTTTTCTTGCATTTAAACGCTTTCTTCATATTTCGAATCTTTTACATTCCAGAGAATCTTTTACATTACATGTTTTTATGCTTCAAAGTCATTTACTTGTCTTTTCTGCAGTTTTATATGTCTTTACAATTGAACTTTATTCATGCAATTTAGTTTCGCGCGCATTTACTTGATCATGTTATTAGATCTTTAATAGAGTAATCGAAGTAAGTTAAACACCTACACAACATTCTAAATACCAACCATGAATACCAGTTCTATAATGAGAGTTATCCAAATGACCAATACATCCTAGGATCAATCTAGTCGATCCTGCGAGTTACCAGAGAGATTAAATAACAATCATTAAGATTATTTGATAGTTTGGAGGACTAGCGGTTGTTTACCAGAAATCACTGTAAACACTTACATCCCTTTCTTTTACGTGAAATGGTTCTTTTACGTGAAATGGACTTTTATTAAAGCCTAATTGACCATCAGATATTGATGGTCCATTTTGGATCAATACTCTCCTATGTTTTACACCCCCTACATAAAAACTATATAATATAATTTATTTAAATAGAACCTTAAATATGATATAAGGGTAGGGAAAATTTGAGGTATGACACAAGGTTAAAGTCAACAAAGATATCATTGTGAAAGAATCAGAAGCATGTGATTGAAACAAGTCTCAATCCAACTCTGGTGTAATGTCAACACATGAGTTAAACTTTGAAGATAGTTCTGGATCTGAAGGGAATTCTTCTTCTGAAGATGAGTCAAAGTCAAAAGATGACTCTGAAGCTAAAGTTGATTCTGATTCTGAAGGAGACTCTGAAAATGAGTCAGAATTATAAGGTGACTCAGAAGGTGAATCTGATTCTGGTCCAGATTCTGATGATGATCCAGAATCTTGTGGTAATGCAACCTCAGAAGGTGGAGCTTCTCAACATGGTCTAACTTCTGATGGTGGTCTAACATCTGATACTGTTCCAGAATCAGAAGGAGATTATGAACAAGTTCAAAGCCCACAGAGAATCAAATCAATTGGCAAACACAAATCAAGGTTAGTATCTAGAGGATTTCTACATAAATCTGGATTAGATTAATTTGAGGTGTTTACGCATGTAAATTGGCATGAAATAATCAGATTGATGATTGTTATAGCCACTAATAAAAATTGGCATCTAATTCATCTGGAAATGAAATATGCTTTTCTGAACGGTCCATTACAAGAAGAGTTATATGTGTCATAACCTCTTGGATTTATGAAAAAGAATCGGGAAAGAGTGGTGTATAGGTTACATAAAGCGTTGTATGGACTGAAACAAGCTTCTAGGTCTTGAAATCTAAAGATTGTTCATTTATCAAGCTGCAAGGATTCAGAAAGTGTGAGATGGAGTATGGCGTTTATTTTCAGCATACTTCTGAAAGTATGGTGATTAGGTTTATGAACAAGTCAAAGTGATCACATTACCAAGTTATTGTCAAGATACTGAGGTACATTAAAGGGATTATGAGGTATGGAGGGTTGTTTCCTTCTGGTGTTAAATCTGACTCAGAGCTAATATGCTATTCAGACTCTGATTGGTGTGGAGACAAACTTGACAGAAGAAATAATTTTTAATATTTTTTCAAGTATTTGGGAGGTCCTATTTCTTGGTGCTCTAAGAAGCAACTTGTGTTTGCATTATCAACCTGTGAAGCTGAGTACATTGCAGGTGCTTTGTCTGCGTGTCGGTTTGGCTGATAAATTTGTTGCAGAATCTGATGATCAAGGTAAATAAGTCTTTGGAGCTGATGATAGACAACAAATCTTCCATAAGCATTTTCAAGAACCCAGTGTTGCATGGAAGAAGCAAGCACGTTGACACAAAGTTCCATTTTCTGAGGAATCATGTCCAGAATGGAGTGCTATAAGTTGTACACTGTAGCACTCATAAGCAAATTGCATATTTTCTTACTTAAGCTATAAAGACTAAACACTTTATCCATTTGAGGGATGAAATTGGTGTTATAGAGTTTAGTTATCTGAATATGAATTAAATGGTGGTGTTAGATGTAATTCATATTCAAAAACAATATTGTTAGTCAGAAGCATAAGCTTCTGAGGTTATTGTTCTAGAAGTTGTGCTTAGCTTCTGAGATTTTGTTAGCTTGCTTTAGCAGTCCATACGAGACATAGTTTATTTATATGTGTCATTTTGTTTTTGGTGTATTTGTTATAATAGAGTTTCTTTCTTCAAAAAGTTTGTTACAACTCTCTCTCTCTCTCTCTCTCTCTCTCTCTCTCTCTCTCTCTCTCTTCACCCATGATAACCACACCAGTTGGCTTCTTCTCTTTCTTCTTTTTGTCTTTTTCTAGCAGAGTCCTCAGCTCCTCTTTCCCCTTGGCTAAGGTCATGAGTAACTGTTGAAATTGTGAATTCTGAGCTTGAAGATCTTTGACCGTTTGTTCGAGATCCATCATACTGAAATAAATAGTAGAGAGATGAGGAAACTTGTTGCAAAGACCTGTTTATGCTTATGATGAATGATATGTATTCATGCAATGCTTTCAAGGATTTAGAAATTCAAATTTGTTTTAAACAAAAAAGAAACACACGTCATATTAATAAAATAGAATTTGAGTACATCAATGCCCCTTGGGCAAAATAATACAAAACTCTAAGGTAAAAAGATGTTGCGCATCCTCTTTGGTGCAATGTAGGTGTTGAGAGTCTGCTCTTCATGAAGTAACCGAGTGAGTTCCAAAACCTTCTTCTCACTTGCATAGAATTGGGCTTCGAAAGTATAACGTTCTTCTTTGAGCTGTATCCAACCCCTTTGTAGATCTTCGAGTGATGTCGGCATGTCAGGATGTAGGATGGTGTATTGAACCTCTCCTTCCTTAACAGGCTCTATAATCACTGGGAGAATGGAGGGGTAAGGCATCATAAGACTTTGGGCGCGGGTTCAAGAGGGATGGAATTCTTGTGTCCTAGAGTCTTGCTATCTACCTTGTTTGGCATCCTCCAAGATCGGATGAACCTTTGGCGGAGACCTTGATCGTTGTTGTCGTAGTCAAAAACCAAGCCTTGAATCAGCATATAATATGGGTCGTCCCTTCGGGCATAACCAAATTGTCTTAGAGCTAAGCATGGGTTGTAGGTGATGCCTCCCCTAATGCCAAGTAGAGGGACATTAGGGAATTCCCCACAACGGTCAACAATGATAACATTCTCTTTGGATCGAGAACACCAATGAATATCTGAATGTTTAAGTGTCATCAACCGTTGTGACCACCTCAAACCTTGTTCATTCTTCAAGACTGATTGGGGAAGATGAGAAATAAACCATCTTGCCAGGAGAGGAGTGCAACACATGAGAACGCCTCTTTTCCTCATTGTACGAGTGTGAAAAGAGTGTAAGATATCCCCAAGCAATGTAGGCACCGGGTTGCGAGACATGAAGATTTTGACAGCGCTCACATCTATGAGTTGGTCAGGGTTAGGGAACAAGACCATCCCATAGATGAGAAGAGCTACAATCTCCTCAAAAGCTTGCAAGTCCAAGGAGTTCCAACAGCTTTGGGCCTTCTCAAACAAGAACTTTGCCAAGAAGCCTTTGACACCACTTCTAGTTTCCCAATGTGTTATGACATTAGATGAGCGCAAGTGTAGGGCGTGAGAAATATCTTCTGGCTTTGGATCTATTTCCGTACCGTTGAAGGGTAGTTGATTGATAATGGGAATCCTCAAGAGTTGAGAGAATTCTTCCAAAGTGGGCACAAGCTGGTAGTCAGGAAATGTGAAGCAGTGATGCAAAGGGTCAAAGAACTGGAAGAGAACCTTCATCATGTCTTCCTGTGTTGGAAGTGACTAAGTTGAGTAGACGACCATGTCTCTCGGTGAATGGATAGTTCTCAGGAATCCTTGAAGCTAGCTCCTTGAGTTGTGGAGGAATTCTTACAAGGTTGACTTGGATAGTTTTCCTGTGAAGTGAATCCATATCTTACAAAACAAGAACAAAGATGAATCTCCAAAATCCTTGAAATGGTTAGTGGATTCATATGATGCTCATGATGTCCATGATGTTATGCACAAGTATATATGTACAAGCAAATCACACAAGTTCCTGGTTTAGGCTTGCATGGGGTTTCATAGGTAAGTACCCTCTTGAAGTTTATTTGGCTCAACCTGTCCTAGAAATAGTAACCGGGTTCTAAGGAGCTCAATATCACTGGATTGTTTCCTTGTTCATTGTTTCAATTCAAGCCTCTTTACTGGCGACCGAAATATTCCAAGGAACCAACCCTCAATGAGTGTAGTATCAAGTATCTACCAACTTCGGACTGCACCAAAGTCGGTCATCTCACTACATCCTAAAAGGCCAAGTTGGTCAAGTAAAGGTTCTAGAATTTAGTTAGTGCTTCATGACATCCCTCAGCGGCCCCGTATTCTCTTTGATTGACTCAAAGGCTACCGGTACCCACAAATATGTCACACTAACATAGATATTGCTTAGACCGTGTCGGTATACCCCACACAGTTTCCACAACGTATTTCTATTTACCTATAATGTTTCCCAAATCTGGGTGGAGGATTAAAACCCAAACAAAGAACCATAATTGTAAAGCAAACAAGTCAAACAATTATGAGCAAATAAATGTGATCTAAACCCTAAGGTAACCCCACTTTTAGAATATTCCCCAGCAAAGTCGCCAGTTCTGTGATGCGGTGGGAGAACTGACTTGAGGTTTTGTGTTTCGTCACAAATGTCGCGGTTAGCAATAGTCGCCACCGACATTTCTTTTATCCAAAAGGAAAGGTAAAAAACCACAGGAAAGACCTTCGAGATGTTTTCTTGAGTTCGGGGGTAGATTATGAAAAGGGAAGGTGCTAGCACCCTTTTCATCCATGGTTTTCCATGGGCTCTTAGTTACTTGCTTAGATCACTTGATTTGCTTGAAATTATATGAAATGGTGCTTAGTGTGGTTTTGAAAGTATTTTGAAAAGAGGCCATTCGTTTAGGCAATCTTTGTAATGATTCTCGTTCGTAAGAATGTATACAAAGATGTTTGTCTTTTGAAAAATGTTTCGAAGTTTTGTAAGATATTTTGAAAATGTTTTGAAATGTGTGTGTGTGCTTGTTTTGAAAATAGCAAGGATTGTTTTGAAATGGAGCAAGTAACTTAGAAGCTATCTACCTACTCAAATGTCTTTATTATGCATTTTATTCTTTTGACATTGTTGACTTACCATTGATTTGGTAAGCAATCCTACCTTTGGATGTAAACGGGACAGGCGTGGATCATCGTATGACCATGATAGCAATGTTGCCAAGCATCTTAGCATTTTTTGAGGGACCAAGATCATTTTGTTTTAGGCAACCTTTGTATAGCGTCATCGAGGGACTATGATCTTATTCTTGTTTTGTTTTGTCAAGATACTTCACATGCGTAACATGGCCATTTTATTTTAGGCAACCAAGTGGGTGAAACCCTAAGGGTGCTTGTGCACAATGTGTGTCATTTTTCATTCATTTGATTTGTCTTGGATTAGGTCTTTTCTATTTGTTTTGTTTTTGTTCTTTCCATACAAACCCTAGTTTACTAAACATGGTATATGAAAGCAATAAATTGCGTAAATGTAAACTAAGCTATTACAACAATTATTATGGGAGGGGGGATACAAGTTTTGAATGGGGATATTGCACAAATATAAACCTAAATATATTATTACAACCCAATCGAATATTGTGCGTATTAAATAAATAAGACAAATATTTAAATATGCAATGCAATGTATTTATGTAAAAAATGTTTTGTATTTGTTTAATATATGAGAAAATAATTTATTTAAACCCTAGAAATAAGAGAAAAAATATTATTATTTTTGGAAAGGGGTGAAACCCTAATTTTTTATTAAAAGAAAAATAAAGTTTTCCTAATATTTTTTCCAATTTTGTGCAAGAAAATAATAGATAATATTATATGTCAATAGTAAAAATTAAGTATGTGTAAAAATAATTATGTATGATTATAAATAGTATATATAAAAAAAATATGTAGTATTTTTTATTATTTACAAGTTATTTTAAGAAAATAAAATATATTTGTCCTAATAAACTATTTTTTATGCAAAATAAAAAATAAAAAAATAAAATAAAAATGCAAAAAATAAAGAAATTATTTTTTATGATTTTTATGATTCAGAAAAATAATCAAAAGTAACAAATATGAAAATATGAAAGAAAATATAAAAAAATAAGAAAATAGTCAGGGGGTGCAAAAGTAATCCAGGGGGTGTGAAAAGTAAAAACAAAAAGGCCAAAACTGCCAAAAAGCCCAGAACACTGCTTCGTCCCTGTCCTTTAGCTTCTGCGCATGTGTTTCCCTTCAAATCTATAACTTGCTAATGCTCCTTCAGCTGGATTTGGATAGAGCAATGTAGGGACTTTGATGGAGGCCTGAGGATCGTGTGAGCTTCCTTGAACTTCCTTCAAGCTATTCCAATGCCTAACTTGCTTTGTGGATGGCCAGAAGTCTCTACACAAGTCAATCTGCAAGCTCTAAGTTTGAAAATGGAAATGGCTGAAACAGGGCTTACAGATGCAGGGTAAGGGCTTGGATAGCTTTGGTATGATGTGTATGAGGTGTTTCAAGTGTCAAGCCACAAAGCGCACAAGCAAAAAATGAATTGGTTATGATTTTGCAGCAACTGGATGTTTGGACAGAAAAATGGAGTTTTTGAGTTTGAGTGAGTTCTGGATGTCAAGCAGTCGTGTTAAGCATTGTAATGACTTGGTATATTTGTAGAGAAATGACACAAAGGTCAATCCTTACTAGCTGTACAAGTTCTAGCACCTTTTGCAACTTTTCTTGTATTTTAAGTAAAGTGAAATGACAAATGCAACATGCTTGTAATGGCTACCTCAAGGGATGATAAGAGTTGTTATACATTGCTTGAGACCTGTGGAAATTGTTTTCATCAAAGGGACAGGTCCAAGGCTCAAGGTTGACAAAATTGCAAAAGCTCACCTTTATGAAAATGGCATTGTAACCTTTATGCCTAAAATGGAATTATCTCTTGTACAATGTTCCAAAAGCCAAGATAAAGCCTTTATCTTCTGAATTTTCAATTAATTATGGAGTGTAGAATGAGTTTAGGACCTGTAAAGCAAGGTACAAACAACATAGATCTGATTTGCAACTTGATCTCATGTAAAAATGGCTTGAACAAAAGTGATAAAATGCCAACTTCCCTTCTTCAATTCTCCATAACCAAAAATGATCTTGGAGAGTTCTTGGACATTTTAGAAAGCTTGCAATTTTCTCTATAATCCATCTTTGAAATGAATTTTGATATACCTCTTGGAACTAGGTGAAAAATGTCCATGAAGTTGGGTCCAAAACCTGCCTAAATTAGGGCAAAATTTCACTAAGTTATTTAGTTCATGGACCTATGTTCACAAATTCATAACTTGAGATCCAAGCATCTTTTGGGAAAAGTTTGTGATGAAAAGTTGTATATTTCATGGAGGAATACAACTTTCATGTTAGAAGTTTTCTTTGAATCAAAATGCATCATGGTGAAAAAGTGGTGAAAAGTTGGGAAAAAATAAGTAAATTTCCATACTTAGAAAAATTCTAAGTTATGAAAATTTTCAAATTCAAAACCCTAATTTTCAAAATTGGTTTTCTTGGTCAACAAGTTTCATATTTTGACATATCTTGATGAATTATGACCATTGGCATTTGATTTTGACCAAAAAGTCAAAGTTTGACTTTTTAGTGTACAGTTGACTTTAGATCAGTTGACTGCAAAATTCATCTGTCAATCTAATGAACTTGAGATCTTTTGAACCATGTGATTATCTCAAGATGATTCCATTGAACCCTTGAAATCATTATTGAACTCAATTGGTCATTGGCTAGGTTAAAAATCAGAAATTGCCCTTTCTCAGTCAAAACCCTAATTTTGACCATTTTGCCCTTTTGATGATTTGATCAAATTTCTTGAGGAGTTGTGATCCAAACTTGATCAAATGATACATATGAGTCTAAAATGTTGATGTGGATAAAAAATTATGAAGTTTGACTGTAAATTGGCCATGGTTGACTTTTTCCTCAATACAGTTGATTTTTAGGTCAATTGTCCAATTGACTGATCAAAAATGTGGTTCAAGGCTTGAAACTTGTCATGAGCAATCTTATGGGTCCAAGATGATGTATGAAAGTCACATGAAGCATTGATGGCCCAAAAATCCTTGTGCAAACTCAAACCCTAATTTTGGGTGATCAGTGCAAGATGAGATGTCTTGAGCTGACCAAACCATAATCTTGTCTTGAGTCCAAGAAGTCTTGTGAGGAAAATCTTGATAAATGAGAGGGCAAATTTTGGGGTACAATAGGTACCAACTGATAATCTGGAAAGGTGAAGCAATGGTTCTTAGGGTCAAAGAATTGAAAGAGAACACTCATCATCTTCTCATTAAAACCAGAGGTAACCAGATTGAGAAGTCGACCATAGTTCTTGGTGAATAAAGAAGTCTCAGAAACCCTTGATACTAGATCTTTGAGTTGAAGAGGTATTCTCACAAAGCTAATTCGGATGGTATTTCTACGAGCGGAAGCCATAATCTACAAAACAGAATAAAGATAAATTCCTATAATCCTTGAAATAGTTAGTGTAATGAAGAATGAATGCATGATATCATGCTTAAGAAAATTAATCACGCACAAGAAAATCACACAATAGAACTTAGGTTCAAAGGCTTGAATGAGGTTTAAGATAAATACCCTCTTGAAGTTTAGTTGGTTTTAAACATGTCCTAGAAATAGTAACCGGGTTCTAAGGAATCTCAATATCAATGATCTTTCTTTATCGGTATTATTTCAGCTTAGCAATCTTTTCTTACGGCCGAAACATCCCGAAAGTCCAATCTCAATGAGTGTAGTATCGAGTATCAACCGATTCCCAGCTTTACATCGAGACCGGTTATCTCACTACTTTCTAATGGCCAAGTTTGTTCAACTAAGGTTCTAAGGCTCGTTAGTGCTTCACGACACCACGCAGCGGCCCCGTATTCTCCTCGACTCGACACAAGGGATACCGGTACCAACCAAAGTGTCACACCAATACAACTATCACTTCAACCATATCGGTCTACACCGTATAATCTCCATGATCTATTGTTGTTTACCTAAAAAGATGCCCCAGATCCGAGTATAGGATCTATACAAGAATAACCCAACAAACCCTGAAAGATAAATCAGTCAAGGAAAACAAAGAAAGTAATTTTGAAATGATCTAGACCCTAAGGTAAACCCCACTTTATAGTTAATCCCCAGCAAAGTCGCCAGTTCTGTGATACGGTGCCAGAACCGACTGTTAATACTGGTTTGCATTTTGTATTCACAAATGTTGTGGTAAGCAAGAGTCGCCATCTACTTTTCTTTTATCCAACAAAGGAAAGGGTGAAAAGAACAGAAAAAGACCTTTTTCGAGATTTTGAGTAAGGGGTAGATTATGGAAAGGGAAGGTATTAACACCCTTTCCATCTGTGGTTTTCCACGGGCTCTTAGGTACTTGCTCATTTTTTAAAACTGTTTTCGTGTTTGTGTGTTTTGAAAGGTTTTGTTTGCTTTATGATAACTCTTGTATTAGTCCTCAAGAGTGTGATAAAGCATTTTTGAAAAGATTTTTGAAAGTGTGGTGTGAAATTGAATTAGATTTGAGCAAGTACTTAACAGCTATCTACCTACTCGAAAAAGGCGTTCTTTTCCTCCTTTCCTTTAGATAGTGCTATCCTACTATCAGTGAGTAGGTAAACCTATCGTTGGATGTTGAGGGACTATCGAAAGGGATGTTTATGGTCATTGAAGACAACATGTAGAGATACCTTAGCAGTTCGAAGGGACTGTCATCATATATTCGTAGGCAACATCGAGGGACAAGATCATTTCTCGTAGGCAACTCGAGGGACATTGAGGGACTATGATCTTTATGATGACTTTAAACTAAGGGTATTTTCTAAGAGTATCCCTATGTTCGAGGGACATGACCATTTCCAAAGGCAACCAAAGTGGGAAATACCCTAGGGGTGCAAGTGTGCAACAGTGTGCTTTTTTTCACATATTTTTATCTTGATGTTAGTGATCTAAGATTGATTAATCAGTTCTTTCCATACTCGCCTAATTTACTAGCAGTTTATATACAGACATATAAAATAGTGCGGAAAGTAAAACCTACGGCTATTACAAGGCTTCAGGGAAATTACAATTATATCTGACTGAAAATGTAGATTGCGGAAATTAAAAACCCTAATTAGGCTATTCCAAACTTGGAACAGTTACATAATTAAAAAAAGAAAATAATCGTACGAAAAATAACAACACGCAAAAATTAAAACGGGAATAAGTTTGAAACCCTAAAAATCTAATTTCTTATTAAAAATATTTTTTTGATATTTTATGAAAAAATTTGAGATTTAACCTAATTTCTAACTAATTTTAAATTAAAGAAAACAAGTTAAAATTTAATTAAATTAATTTTCAAGAATTAATTTTAATAAAAAAACCTAAATCTATTTTTTGTGATTTTTGTTGATTTTATGATTTAAAAAAAATGAATTTAAGAAAATGTAGACTGATTAAAAAAAGAAAATAAAGTAAATTAAAAAGAAATTGGCCTGGGGTGAGAAACCAAATTGGGGGGTGCATCACTGAATTTTCTAAGGGCCCAGATCTGTTGGCCCCTACAGCGTGTGATCCAATGTTGCTGCTTCTGGAAGGTCCACCATGGGGCTGCACGCTTGGAGGCGCTGGATCCAAGCCACTGGGATCTGATGGCGTGAGTTTGAGGGCCTATGATGCACACCTTGGCTCTGGGAACACTGAATCCATATGAAACCTATTAGAAAAACAAAACTCCAAACCTGGGAATTGAACCCAGGTCTCTCCCTTTGCACACCTTCCTCTCTACCACTCTAGCCAACCTGTTAGTCGTTTATACCAATGACAAAATGATAATATATTAGAAACATAAACAAAATACTGAGGTGTAAACGCATGCGCCCCAGTGGGGCCCTAAATATTTGAATAGACCAATTGAAAGAAGGGATTGTGCCACGCTTACACCGGTGAGTCTGACCACCCCTCACGGTGGTCAACTCTTTCTTCTCCGGTGATATCAAAATTGGAACCTGCAAAATAACACAAATCAAAGCAAGAGATTAATCCTACCCCCCCCCCCCCCCCTCCCTCTAAATCATATGCTGCAAGTTCAATGGTGGTATCCATTTGGCCTAAAAGTCCTTGTATTGTAAGGTTCGAAGGTTTCAGTTTGTGATGCCCTAACAATGGCATCCTGTGATTCAAGCATCCAAGCTCTCATGCGAAACGTCTAACATGTTCTAATGGATGTCCTAAACACAAACCAACACTTCAAACATGTCAACAATGCATGATTATTAATTTTGAATCTGTCAAACCTTACCCAAACCGTTGGCGCTTGGTGACAGTGATCTGGGGTGCTACGAGCTTCAGGAATAATAGGGATGGACTCCTGGGACCTTCAGGAGTGTAAATGAGTGCTTAGTTTGCCTTGAAAAGGGTTGAGATTGTTTTATACGAGTTTCACTTTTTCTTTGAATTTTTTGGAAAAGATTTCAGGGTTTGTGGAGGCATATGCGTGTGTGCATTAGGTCTGAATAGTTTGTGTATATGTAGTAAATCACATATGGTTAAAAATCCATCCATGAGATCAAATATAATCATGCTTTTAAAGTCATGAAGATTTGATCCAAAATTTCCAAAACAAAAAGATATTTCCCTCCTCTTGCCTTGTGCGTTTTTTCCTTGATATGTCAGCATATTTTGTCCATTATTTGATGAGGAAAAGATTCCAAATCATATCTTTCATTATTTCTACTATTTATTTAATTTTGCATTTTAATGGATAAAATATAAAAATAAATAGTATAAATAATAAAATAATGTATGAATGAGCTCAAAGGTCGTGGGCCATGTTAGAAACAAGTTTCAAGCATGAGAAGATGGGCCCATTTGGAAAAAATTCAAGTTTGGTCAATATTGGCTTCATGCACTTTTCCAAAAATTGGTCAACTTTAGCAATGCATATCTCTCTCAGTTTTAACCCTAAGAGGGTGTTCTTTGACTTTTTAGAGAGCTTAAGATGTCCTCTAAACAACTCTTTTGGTTTCATTTCAATTGGATCTTCCATGTTCATGTAATGAGCTTTGACCCAAAAGGTGTTTTTGTTGACTTTTTGAAAGGACCTATAATGTCTGAGCTTGTATCTTTTAACTGAGGAATTTCTTGATCTTGAGGGATGAATAGAAGTTGTAGGTAATTGGATTCTCTTAATAATGAATTTGATGGAAAACTTTCTGATAAAGTATGAGAAAGTTATGTCTGGTCAAACTTTGGTTAACTTTTCCTATAGAAACCCTAATTTGCCAGTTTTGACTTTTGATGAGTTAGGAGAATTTCTTGAGGAATCATGATTAACCCTTGATCAAATGATGGATATTACTTCAAAATGTTAATGTTGACCAAAAATCTTGAAGTTTGACTGTATATAGGCCACAATTGACTTTTGACCTAGTATAGTTAACTTTCAGGCATTTGAGCAGTTGATTGAGAAAAATTGTTGTGCGATGCATGAAATTTGGCATGGATGATCTTTTAGGACATATTAGGGCTACGGAAAACATTTGAGACCCTTGGAGCTCAACCATCTTGATGAAAATTGAAACCCTAGTTTGAGGTTTTTTGTCTTAGGAGGAGAATTTGTCTGGTCATTTCTTACTCATCCTAGGGCAAGTTGGGGATCTCAATGGACATGTCTTGAGTAAAATGAGAGGGAAAGTTTTGGGGTACAACAACATATTTAATCCCATCTCGGATGACTCTCAGTCATCTTTTCCAAATGGCATCTGTAAGCCCATTCCCGACATCATCAACTAACAATATTACTTCATGTGAGTGCAAATTTCTAGCCACTCTAGTGTTCAATCATCTTTCACCTTCAGATCACGAAAGGCAGACAAGGCAATCTAAATCCTCAGGTTAAAGAATATTGAACATGGGCAGCTGTTGTACCCCAACATTTTCCCTCCCATTTTTACTCAAAGCATGCTCCTAGAGATCCTCAATTGCTCAAGGTTGACCAAGAATTGACCAGACAAATTCTCCTCCTAAGCAATGAACCTCTAATTAGGGTTTCACTTTTCACCAAGATGTGTGAGCCCTAAAGGTATCAAATGTTTTCCATTATCCTAATATGCCTTCAAGATTTTCCATGACAAATTTCATGCCTTACACTACAAGTTTGCTCAGTCAATTGCCCAAATACTTGAAAATCAACTATGCTTGGTCAAAAGTCAATTGTGGCCCAAATACAGTCACACTTCATGATTTTTGGTCAACATAAACATTTTGAGGTGATATCCATCATTTGATCAAGGGTTGATCATGATTCCTCAATAAATGCTCTTAATTAATCAAAAGTCAAAAATTGCTAAATTAGGGTTTCTATAGGAAAAGTCAACTGAACTTTGATCAGGCATAACTTTCACATACTTCATCCTTTTCCCCCCCAAACAAAGCCCATATTGAATAGAATCCCATTCCCTACAACTTATATTCATCCCTCAAGTCCAAGAAATGCACCATTTGAAAGATACAAGCTCAGACATTACAGGTCATTTTCAGAAAGTCAACAAAAGCCACTTTTTTCCAAGACCTTTTACATCAAGATAAAATATTAAAATAAAAAATTTATCAAAATAGGGATTGAATTATACATCTCGGGATTTCCAAAAAGTCCAAGATCATAATCATGAGTTGAAAATTGAGCAAGTTATGGCTTGCACAAGTTGGGTAATTTTCAAGAAAATGCATGAAGTGAACTTTGGGCAAAATCATTTTCAAGCTAATGAGCCTAATTTTTAGGGCCTAAACATGTACATGACATGTCTAAGGACCCATAAAACCATTTTTTAATATTCTTGATCTTATTTGCATTTTATATTAATTTTATTAAAAATCAAATAAATCAAAATTAATGCAAATCATATGGGCCATTATTGATTGGGCTTGGTTTGATGCATGGAGGGGCCCTACATTTCATGTACAACAAGGTCAACATGTACAAATTCATTCAAATTCAAAAAAAGAGACTAGTTTTCATGCTTTTGGCAACGTTACAAATTTTCATTCATGGCTTTTAAAGAACATAATGGAGCATGCTTCTTTCCCCCTATCTTGTCCATTATTTCTAATCTATAAATACCAAGCATCTTGCAAGCATAACATAGGCCTACACAGCCTAGAGAGGGTTCTATAAATTTTGCCAAAAATTATCAAAGTTGCAAAATTCGCATTTCCAATTCCAACCATCATTTGTCCAAACCAAAGGTTCAAACACCTTCCTGAGACTTCCCGGAACTCAACCCAGCCATTATTCAAGCCATCCCACGCCTGGAAGCACCAAACCGTTTCACTCATTATTGGTATATTTTTTGAATTCGTATTTATGATTTTACGATGAATTAATCTTTTCCAGTGCTTGATTCATGTTCAGGGGATTCATTAGAACATGTTTGATGTATTGTATGTGAGCTTTGACGTGTAAAATATAAAATGCCATTGTTAGGTCATCCATGACCGTTAAGCTTCATTCTCCTTGATACGATGAGATTCAGACTAGACTAACCCTGTCGTTGAGGCCATTGGAGAAGATATACGGATCTTTAACCCTTCAGCCAGAGTTTGGATGTCGAAGGTTTGCCCAATGCCCATGTAAGCCTTTTCTTTGGAGAAACTCAGAATTTTATCTAATTGTTCCAAGGTCGGTGCCAACTGAAAATTCTGAAAACTGAAACATCTCCATGGAGGGTCATAAAATTGTACTAGAGCAAAAATAGCGTCCAACTGTACTTTGACTTTGGTTAAGTCCAGAATATCTCCATAGTGACGAGTAAATGTTTTTAGAGCTCTTTCAGATAACCTTTCCCTTATAGCCTTGATTTTTTTGGTCACATCTGGCTTGGTAGCATTGATACGGACGAGTTATTTTCCTTTAGTATTCATTTCCAAATACTCACAAAAAACCTTTGATTTATATATATATATATATATATATATATATATATATATATATATATATATATATATATATATATATATATATATATATATATATATATATATATATATATATATATATATATATATATTATATATATATATATATATATATATATTATATATATATATATATATATATATATATATATATATATATATATATATATATATATATATATATATATATATATCTTTTTACCATGTGAATAAGACAAACAAAAGCAAACGAAGGATGATGAATATATGAAATGTAAAAATGTATGAATGCATGAGTATAAGGCTAAATGACGGGATTTGATGAACAATACCCCTTAGAAGGTAGGCTCTTAGCTTGGTTTTATGGATATTCTACCCTCCATGTAAGGCGGTTTCCTTAAGGGTATCATGAATAACACTAGAGGGAAAGGCACAAGGGCTTCCCTTAAGTGGAGTCTCTTTGCAGACCAAAACATTCGTCTAAGTCGTGAAAGGTCTCATCATAAGATTTTGGTTTAAGATTTATACAAAGAGCCATAGGCGTCATTCCAAAGTCCTACTTCCCAAGAGGATGTCTCTTGATACGTATTTCTTTTGTGGAATTCCACCGACTCTAGGAGAAGTCGTCACATAAACTCATAGGGATGATGTATCCCTTTGGTTAATACAAACCTTCTTTCTAAGGATTTTTGAAAATATATTTTTTTTCAAAATTTAAATCCCGCCATAGATGCATAAATATAATGAATAATAAAACGAAATAAGCAAGCAGTAAAATAAATAAATAAATAAGAAAGAATAAAACCCCAAAATGATAAAACCCTAAAACCTAAGGGGAGAGGTTTCTAAACCTAGGGTTGAGTCCCCAGCATAGTCGCCAGCTGTTGCAACTGTTTTAAATACAGAGTCGCTACCCTTGATTTTTATCCTAAAGGAAGGGAGTATACAGGAATAACCCTAAAAAGTTCAGAGATTCTAGACTTGAACTCGGTTATAGACGAGGGGAATGTGTTAGGAACCCTTTATCTACCTTGTTCATAAGGATACCAGGTTTAGAAGCGTAATTTTAGGAAAAAGGGTTTTAATTTTAGTTAGGGGAACTCGCCACAATTTTAGTCGTATGCCTACGTATCCTCTTATGAGGAATCAGAGTCCCAATTTGAAATTCGCAGTTTAGTTTGTATTTTTTATGGATTACAAAGAAATTAGCATTTTCTGGACGTTTAGTCTAGGTGTCCTGAGTAGCAGAGATTGTTAGACTAAACGTGCAGTCGATTCGAATAAATTTTTAATTCTTTTTTAATGTTGATTATTGAATTGATTTGATTCGATTTCTAAAAAAAGTTTGTAATATGTTGAGTATTTTTTAATATGTTAATTATTTTAAAAAAGAATTCTATATAAAGGCATAAAAAAAACTTTAATGCAATAAATAAAAATAATGTTTTTAATGAATTTAGAAAATAATATAATTTATGTAATAATTAATAATACTAAGTATAAAATTAAATATATTAAATACATAAAAACAAATATAATGATTATTAAAATAAAAAGCATAACATATAATAAAAATATATGTAATAATTATTATAATAAAAATTAGAAAATATAAAAGTTAAAAAAATGATAAAATAAAATAAAATATTTAAAAAAACGTATGAGTGGCGCGAAATGTATACGACTAGTAAAAAGTGGGGGTTCCAATAGAAAGGACTTGAATTCAGACCCAAAGGCCAGGGGGTGCGTTTTGGAGTTAAGCAAAAAAAACTGGGGGGTGTAATCAGTGTGGGTCCAAGTCCAGATAATGGACTTGACCCGTTTGGTCAAGGAGGTGCGCTTCTGTACATATTAGTGAAAATAAAAATAAAGGGGGGGGGGGGGGGGTTGAGTAGCTAATGGGCCTGGCCCAAAGCGCTTGAGGGAAGGGGTCCGCTAGGCAATGTGCGGGAGAGTGAGTGGTAACAAATATGGACGCGCGTCTTAAATCATTGGATGATGATTGTATGACCACGATTAAAAGAGCATGGTAAATGCGCATGGGGTGCCCAGCATCGGATTATATGATAGGCTATATTTTTAATTTACTAAGATAATTTCATTTTCTTTTTTCCTTTATCTCTCTTCGTCTCCCACCTATCTTCCATCTTTCTCAACACAATAAAACCCTATGTTTAGAGAAACCCCCCCCTTAGCGGCGGCGACCAACCCTTCCTCTCTGAGTCCAAATCCAACCCAAATAACAAATACAAAAACAAGATGCAAGCTAAGTTTTATCAGTTTCTTACCCTTTTTACGTTGATTCAAAACTTTGTCTCAAATTTGCGTTTTAAGCCCCCTTTTGTTGTTTCCGCTTGCAGGTGCGTAGGATGGTGAGGGCGAAGGCTAGACACGAAGGGGATCAAGGAGGAGGAATGGAGGATTTAGGATTTCAGATTTTGAAACCCTAAATCGGAATGACGAGAAGGTTAGCGACGACAGCGTACTTCCAAACGCAACATGGATACTTCTTTACTATTTTTTTTGTCTCTGTAAATTCTTTTACTGTGAAGACTTTGTCTGTAAATATGTATGAACGCTGTAATTTTGTTTTGAACAATGTTAATGAACTTCCAAATTTAGCTGATTCTGTTTTTGTATAAGTTTTGGATGTATGGCATGAATTTAAATGCAATTTGGATTTCGATTCGTACATTAATTATTTGTGGAAAAGGCAAGCATTACCTTTCTGTTAATTTCCACAGTAAACGTTAATCTATTTTTGGGTCAGCCTATCTGTTTTGTATTTTGGGCTTGCATTTTTTGAAGTCATGCGCTATTGTTTTGGTCTTTGGACCAGTAACATGGACCATAAGACGGCCTCACGTTAATCAGGTGTTGCTTTAAAATTTAAATAAATCATTTTGTTTAATTAAGATAACAATAATAATGTTTTAAAAAAACAAAACAATTCTAAAACAAAAGCTGAATTGTGCCACTGTTTTGTTTTGGGCTAAAACTAAAATAATGATCCAAAAAAACTGATCAATAAAAATAATTATAATTGGGTAATGTTATAAAAAAAACAAATAATTTTTTTTCAAACAAAAAAAAACCCGAATGGGCCTCCATATTGGACCTTGCATAAAAAACATATTGTTTTATTCACAACCTAAATGGGCCTTTATGATTTAACCATATTGGGCTTTAAAAACGAAATATTTTATGGGCCACTTTGGTTTAGAACATACACCCCTCAAGTAGACATCAAACCTCCTCTTCTATTAGAATTTCTAAAATGAACTAGAACTTTGCATAGGCCAAGATAAAAAATGGTCTTTCTTGACTTTAGAAAGCCCATTAGATTAAAATACAAACAACTCACCTCCCTTTCTTTTACGTGAAATGGACTTTTATTAAAGCCTAATTGACCATCTGATATTGATGGTCCATTTTGGATCAATATTCTCCTATGTTTTACACCCCCTACATAAAAACTATATAATATAATTTATTTAAATAGAACCCTAAGTATGATATAAGGGTAGGGAAAATTTGAGGTATGACACAAGGTTAAAGTCAACAAAGATGTCATTGTGAAAGAATCAGAAGCCTGTGATTGAAACAAGTCTCAATCCAACTCTGGTGTAATGTCAACACATGAGTTAAACTTTGAAGATAGTTCTGGATCTGAAGGGAATTCTTCTTCTGAAGATGAGTCAAAGTCAGAAGATGACTCTGAAGCTAAAGTTGATTCTGATTATGAAGGAGACTCTAAAAATAAGTCAGAATTATAAGGTGACTCAGAAGGTGAATCTGATTCTGGTCCAGATTTTGATGATGATCCAGAATCTTATGGTAATGCAGCCTCTGAAGGTGGAGCTTCTCAAGATGGTCTAACTTCTGATGGTGGTCTCACATCTGATATTGTTCCAGAATCAGAAGGAGATTATGAACAAGTTCAAAGCCCACAGAGAATCAAATCAATTGGCAAACACAAATCAAGGTTAGTATCTAGAGGATTTTTACATAAATCTGGATTAGATTACTTTGAGGTGTTTGCGCATGTAAATTGGCATGAAACAATCAGATTGATGATTGTTATAGCCACTAATAAAAATTGGCATATAATTCATCTGGAAATGAAATATGCTTTTCTGAACGGTCCATTACAAGAAGAGTTATATGTGTCATAACCTCTTGGATTTATGAAAAAGAACCGGGAAAGGGTGGTGTATAGGTTACATAAAGCGTTGTATGGACTGAAACAAGCTTCTAGATCTTGGAATCTAAAGATTGTTTATTTTTCAAGCTGCAAGGACTCAGAAAGTGTGAGATTGAGTATGGCGTTTATGTTCAGCATACTTCTGAAAGTATGGTGATTAGGTTTATGAACAAGTCAAAGTGATCACATTACCAAGTTGTTGTCAAGATACTGAGGTACATTAAAGGGATTATGAGGTATGGAGGGTTGTTTCCTTCTGGTGTTAAATCTGACTCAGAGCTAATATGCTATTCAGACTCTGATTGGTGTGGAGACAAACTTGACAGAAGAAATAATTTTTAATATTTTTTCAAGTATTTGGGAGGTCCTATTTCTTGGTGCTCTAAGAAGAAACTTGTGGTTGCATTGTCAAACTATGAAGCTGAGTACATTGCAGGTGTTTTGTCTGCGTGTCGGTTTGGCTGATAAATTTGTTGCAGAATCTGAAGATCAAGGTAAATAAGTCTTTGGAGCTGATGATAGATAACAAATCTTCCATAAGCATTTTCAAGAACTCAGTATTGCATGGAAGAAGCAAGCACATTGACACAAAGTTCCATTTTATGAGGAATCATGTCCAGAATGGAGTGCTATAAGTTGTACATTGTAGCACTCATAAGCAAATTGCATATTTTCTTACTTAAGCTATAAAGACTAAACACTTTATCCATTTGAGGGATGAAATT